>CM055118.1:818867744-820356911 GCA_029206835.1 Rana muscosa
ATTTCCAGCAGGAAAGAAATTTGCTTGATTCCCCTATCAACACAGACAATGTTGATACAGGAATCCCTCCTGCCAAGCCATTGTCTTCACCCGGTGGGGGGGTGGGAAGGCGAGGGAAGTCGTTCCTGCCAGTAGAAGACAGTGATTATTGTTAGCGGCTATAGCAGCCACTAGTGATAATCCCAGGTAAAACCTACATGCTGGTTGTACCCAAGTTGATCGATCAATCAACTTGGTACATTCAGCCTGTCCATACTCGGTTCAAATCTCTTGCTGAACCGGCCGAGATTTAAAATGTGTATAGCCTGCCTTAGTTATATATATCTACACACAAGCTTTTTTGGATTATAATTGTGGACACGTTCTGCTTTATTATATTTTTTCTGTTTAAGATATTCAATAATTAATGATAAGTTGCACACTTTAATATTTGATTTATGTATGAATGATTTGTATTATTTAAAGGGACAAGAACATATTTGCTATTAGGGATGAGCTTCGTGTTCGAGTCGAACATACGTTCGACTCGAACATCGGCTGTTCGATCGTTCGACGAAGATCGAACGATTTGGGCCGTTCGCGCCAAATTCGAGTGACGCGAACGGCCCACAATGCACTACGCCATCGCAGTGTCATCCAGGCGCTGTGATTGGCCAAGCATGCACTGTGACCCCGCATGCTTGGCCAATCACAGCACCGGCAGCGAGGAGAGCAATGATTGGCCACAGGCAGGATGCCTGTGGCCAATTATTGCTGAGGGTGTTTAGTACACGCCCCACACTATAAAAGGCCGCCAGCACGGCGGCCTAGTGTAGTGTGTTCCGGAGCAGGGAAAGACAAGCATAGGCAGGGACAGTGACATTTATTTCTTTCTTGCTTAACCTGGATTCCTTTAGTTTAGGGAAAGAGAAGGATAGGTAGGGAGAGTGTCAGTTTCTTTCACTGTGCCAGTCCTTGTTTCTAGGGACAAAGAAGGAAAGTGAGGGGAATTCTCCTTGTGCTATAGTGTGCTTTAAAAAAACATTTTTTCTAGGGACAGAAAACTCTAGGTAGGGAGAGTGTCAGTTTCTTTCACTGTGCCAGTCCTTGTTTCTAGGGACAAAGAAGGAAAGTGAGGGGAATTCTCCTTGTGCTATAGTGTGCTTTAAAAAAACATTTTTTCTAGGGACAGAAAACTCTAGGTAGGGAGAGTGTCAGTTTCTTTCACTGTGCCAGTCCTTGTTTCTAGGGACAAAGAAGGAAAGTGAGGGGAATTCTCCTTGTGCTATAGTGTGCTTTAAAAAAACATTTTTTCTAGGGACAGAAAACTCTAGGTAGGGAGAGTGTCAGTTTCTTTCACTGTGCCAGTCCTTGTTTCTAGGGACAAAGAAGGAAAGTGAGGGGAATTCTCCTTGTGCTATAGTGTGCTTTAAAAAAACATTTTTTCTAGGGACAGAAAACTCTAGGTAGGGAGAGTGTCAGTTTCTTTCACTGTGCCAGTCCTTGTTTCTAGGGACAAAGAAGGAAAGTGAGGGGAATTCTCCTTGTGCTATAGTGTGCTTTAAAAAAACATTTTTTCTAGGGACAGAAAACTCTAGGTAGGGAGAGTGTCAGTTTCTTTCACTGTGCCAGTCCTTGTTTCTAGGGACAAAGAAGGAAAGTGAGGGGAATTCTCCTTGTGCTATAGTGTGCTTTAAAAAAACATTTTTTCTAGGGACAGAAAACTCTAGGTAGGGAGAGTGTCAGTTTCTTTCACTGTGCCAGTCCTTGTTTCTAGGGACAAAGAAGGAAAGTGAGGGGAATTCTCCTTGTGCTATAGTGTGCTTTACAAAAACATTTTTTCTAGGGACAGAAAACTCTAGGTAGGGAGAGTGTCAGTTTCTTTCACTGTGCCAGTCCTTGTTTCTAGGGACAAAGAAGGAAAGTGAGGGGAATTCTCCTTGTGCTATAGTGTGCTTTAAAAAAACATTTTTTCTAGGGACAGAAAACTCTAGGTAGGGAGAGTGTCAGTTTCTTTCACTGTGCCAGTCCTTGTTTCTAGGGACAAAGAAGGAAAGTGAGGGGAATTCTCCTTGTGCTATAGTGTGCTTTAAAAAAACATTTTTTCTAGGGACAGAAAACTCTAGGTAGGGAGAGTGTCAGTTTCTTTCACTGTGCCAGTCCTTGTTTCTAGGGACAAAGAAGGAAAGTGAGGGGAATTCTCCTTGTGCTATAGTGTGCTTTAAAAAAACATTTTTTCTAGGGACAGAAAACTCTAGGTAGGGAGAGTGTCAGTTTCTTTCACTGTGCCAGTCCTTGTTTCTAGGGACAAAGAAGGAAAGTGAGGGGAATTCTCCTTGTGCTATAGTGTGCTTTAAAAAAACATTTTTTCTAGGGACAGAAAACTCTAGGTAGGGAGAGTGTCAGTTTCTTTCACTGTGCCAGTCCTTGTTTCTAGGGACAAAGAAGGAAAGTGAGGGGAATTCTCCTTGTGCTATAGTGTGCTTTAAAAAAACATTTTTTCTAGGGACAGAAAACTCTAGGTAGGGAGAGTGTCAGTTTCTTTCACTGTGCCAGTCCTTGTTTCTAGGGACAAAGAAGGAAAGTGAGGGGAATTCTCCTTGTGCTATAGTGTGCTTTAAAAAAACATTTTTTCTAGGGACAGAAAACTCTAGGTAGGGAGAGTGTCAGTTTCTTTCACTGTGCCAGTCCTTGTTTCTAGGGACAAAGAAGGAAAGTGAGGGGAATTCTCCTTGTGCTATAGTGTGCTTTAAAAAAACATTTTTTCTAGGGACAGAAAACTCTAGGTAGGGAGAGTGTCAGTTTCTTTCACTGTGCCAGTCCTTGTTTCTAGGGACAAAGAAGGAAAGTGAGGGGAATTCTCCTTGTGCTATAGTGTGCTTTAAAAAAACATTTTTTCTAGGGACAGAAAACTCTAGGTAGGGAGAGTGTCAGTTTCTTTCACTGTGCCAGTCCTTGTTTCTAGGGACAAAGAAGGAAAGTGAGGGGAATTCTCCTTGTGCTATAGTGTGCTTTACAAAAACATTTTTTCTAGGGACAGAAAACTCTAGGTAGGGAGAGTGTCAGTTTCTTTCACTGTGCCAGTCCTTGTTTCTAGGGACAAAGAAGGAAAGTGAGGGGAATTCTCCTTGTGCTATAGTGTGCTTTAAAAAAACATTTTTTCTAGGGACAGAAAACTCTAGGTAGGGAGAGTGTCAGTTTCTTTCACTGTGCCAGTCCTTGTTTCTAGGGACAAAGAAGGAAAGTGAGGGGAATTCTCCTTGTGCTATAGTGTGCTTTAAAAAAACATTTTTTCTAGGGACAGAAAACTCTAGGTAGGGAGAGTGTCAGTTTCTTTCACTGTGCCAGTCCTTGTTTCTAGGGACAAAGAAGGAAAGTGAGGGGAATTCTCCTTGTGCTATAGTGTGCTTTAAAAAAACATTTTTTCTAGGGACAGAAAACTCTAGGTAGGGAGAGTGTCAGTTTCTTTCACTGTGCCAGTCCTTGTTTCTAGGGACAAAGAAGGAAAGTGAGGGGAATTCTCCTTGTGCTATAGTGTGCTTTAAAAAAACATTTTTTCTAGGGACAGAAAACTCTAGGTAGGGAGAGTGTCAGTTTCTTTCACTGTGCCAGTCCTTGTTTCTAGGGACAAAGAAGGAAAGTGAGGGGAATTCTCCTTGTGCTATAGTGTGCTTTAAAAAAACATTTTTTCTAGGGACAGAAAACTCTAGGTAGGGAGAGTGTCAGTTTCTTTCACTGTGCCAGTCCTTGTTTCTAGGGACAAAGAAGGAAAGTGAGGGGAATTCTCCTTGTGCTATAGTGTGCTTTAAAAAAACATTTTTTCTAGGGACAGAAAACTCTAGGTAGGGAGAGTGTCAGTTTCTTTCACTGTGCCAGTCCTTGTTTCTAGGGACAAAGAAGGAAAGTGAGGGGAATTCTCCTTGTGCTATAGTGTGCTTTAAAAAAACATTTTTTCTAGGGACAGAAAACTCTAGGTAGGGAGAGTGTCAGTTTCTTTCACTGTGCCAGTCCTTGTTTCTAGGGACAAAGAAGGAAAGTGAGGGGAATTCTCCTTGTGCTATAGTGTGCTTTAAAAAAACATTTTTTCTAGGGACAGAAAACTCTAGGTAGGGAGAGTGTCAGTTTCTTTCACTGTGCCAGTCCTTGTTTCTAGGGACAAAGAAGGAAAGTGAGGGGAATTCTCCTTGTGCTATAGTGTGCTTTAAAAAAACATTTTTTCTAGGGACAGAAAACTCTAGGTAGGGAGAGTGTCAGTTTCTTTCACTGTGCCAGTCCTTGTTTCTAGGGACAAAGAAGGAAAGTGAGGGGAATTCTCCTTGTGCTATAGTGTGCTTTAAAAAAACATTTTTTCTAGGGACAGAAAACTCTAGGTAGGGAGAGTGTCAGTTTCTTTCACTGTGCCAGTCCTTGTTTCTAGGGACAAAGAAGGAAAGTGAGGGGAATTCTCCTTGTGCTATAGTGTGCTTTAAAAAAACTTTTTTTCTAGGGACAGAAAACTCTAGGTAGGGAGAGTGTCAGTTTCTTTCACTGTGCCAGTCCTTGTTTCTAGGGACAAAGAAGGAAAGTGAGGGGAATTCTCCTTGTGCTATAGTGTGCTTTAAAAAAACATTTTTTCTAGGGACAGAAAACTCTAGGTAGGGAGAGTGTCAGTTTCTTTCACTGTGCCAGTCCTTGTTTCTAGGGACAAAGAAGGAAAGTGAGGGGAATTCTCCTTGTGCTATAGTGTGCTTTAAAAAAACATTTTTTCTAGGGACAGAAAACTCTAGGTAGGGAGAGTGTCAGTTTCTTTCACTGTGCCAGTCCTTGTTTCTAGGGACAAAGAAGGAAAGTGAGGGGAATTCTCCTTGTGCTATAGTGTGCTTTAAAAAAACATTTTTTCTAGGGACAGAAAACTCTAGGTAGGGAGAGTGTCAGTTTCTTTCACTGTGCCAGTCCTTGTTTCTAGGGACAAAGAAGGAAAGTGAGGGGAATTCTCCTTGTGCTATAGTGTGCTTTAAAAAAACATTTTTTCTAGGGACAGAAAACTCTAGGTAGGGAGAGTGTCAGTTTCTTTCACTGTGCCAGTCCTTGTTTCTAGGGACAAAGAAGGAAAGTGAGGGGAATTCTCCTTGTGCTATAGTGTGCTTTAAAAAAACATTTTTTCTAGGGACAGAAAACTCTAGGTAGGGAGAGTGTCAGTTTCTTTCACTGTGCCAGTCCTTGTTTCTAGGGACAAAGAAGGAAAGTGAGGGGAATTCTCCTTGTGCTATAGTGTGCTTTAAAAAAACATTTTTTCTAGGGACAGAAAACTCTAGGTAGGGAGAGTGTCAGTTTCTTTCACTGTGCCAGTCCTTGTTTCTAGGGACAAAGAAGGAAAGTGAGGGGAATTCTCCTTGTGCTATAGTGTGCTTTAAAAAAACATTTTTTCTAGGGACAGAAAACTCTAGGTAGGGAGAGTGTCAGTTTCTTTCACTGTGCCAGTCCTTGTTTCTAGGGACAAAGAAGGAAAGTGAGGGGAATTCTCCTTGTGCTATAGTGTGCTTTAAAAAAACATTTTTTCTAGGGACAGAAAACTCTAGGTAGGGAGAGTGTCAGTTTCTTTCACTGTGCCAGTCCTTGTTTCTAGGGACAAAGAAGGAAAGTGAGGGGAATTCTCCTTGTGCTATAGTGTGCTTTAAAAAAACATTTTTTCTAGGGACAGAAAACTGTAGGTAGGGAGAGTGTCAGTTTCTTTCACTGTGCCAGTCCTTGTTTCTAGGGACAAAGAAGGAAAGTGAGGGGAATTCTCCTTGTGCTATAGTGTGCTAAAGCATTCCTCATCAACCATCTTTGAAATCCTTGTTTTTTGGACAGTCAGGGAAATTGTCGTTGTGCTATTCTGTGCAAAAGCAATCATCCTCAACCATATTTAGAAATCCTTAAGTAAAGGGACAGAGAAGGACACCTGAAGGTAGCCCTTATTGCTTTTTTCCCATCTCCCTGCAGGCCATCTATTAGAATGTCTGGAAGGCAAACAAGGAGAGGCAGACAGTCAGGAGGCAATAAAAGAGGGCAAGCAGGCTCTGTGTCTGGGGGCAACAGTGCTGGTCGTGGACGCGGTGCATTGTCATCAGCACATGGCCATGGGACACGCTTGTCCTTCTTTTCGGCAGCTGGACATGTTGAGCCACATCATGCCGAAGACTTGGTAGAGTGGATGACCAAGCCCTCCTCCTCCTCCTCATCCTCTCTCACCCAGGCTCAGGGTACTTGCAAAGCAGCTGCCAAAGCGTCCTCTTCCCTGGTATCAATGTCAGACTCATCATCAGTCACTCCTTCCCTAGACCCACCATGTCCTCCTCCTGAGGAGTCCTCCGAACTGTTTGAGCACAGTGTTGGGTACATGCTCCAGGAGGATGCCCAGCGTTTCGAAGGGTCTGATGATGAAACCCAGCTACAGGAAGGCAGTAGCGTGAGAGCAGACAGAGGGGATGCTCAAGAAGGACACCAATCTGGCAGTCATGTTCCAGCAGCTGCAGCATACTGCCAGATTGGCTCCAGTGATGAGGAGGGAGGGGATGATGAGGTCACTGACTCCACGTGGGTGCCTAATAGGAGAGAGGAGGAGGAGGAGGATGAGGAGGAGGCACATCTCCAACGAGGCAGGATGCCCTTTGGTGGCCAGCGTAAGGGCAGTACACCGACGGAATCACACCGCAGAGCTCCGCCTGTGCAGGGCGCTGCCTCTGCCCGTCATTCAAAAAGTTCCTTGGTGTGGGCCTTTTTTGAGGCTAGTGCATCAGATCGCACAGCTGCTGTTTGCAACATATGTCTCAAGCGTATATCGCGTGGCCAAAACATCAGCCGCTTGGGTACCACATGCCTGACCAGACATATGTTGACCTGCCATGCAGCTCGTTGGCAAGCCTACCTCAAAGACCCACACCAAAGAACAAAGCGGACCTCTCCTTGCACCGCATCAGCTGGGATCTCCAACCCCACTATAACTTCAGTCCTCTCTGAAACATGCACTGAGAGGAATGAAGGTGTAGAATTAGGTGTGTCACAGCCAAGTACTTGCGGCCACTCTGCTAGCAGTACACCGACGTCCGATTCTAGCAGGCAAATTTCCCTGCCCCAGCTGCTGGACCGTCAAAAGAAGTTCACTCCCAGCCATCCACATGCCCAGCGGTTGAATGCTAGCTTGGCTAAATTGCTAGCGCTTCAACTGCTGCCTTTTCAGTTGGTAGACTCGGCCCCCTTCCGTGAGTTTGTGCAATGTGCGGTTCCTCAGTGGCAGGTTCCCAAACGCCACTTTTTCTCATGGAAGGCTATTCCGGCTCTCTACCGGCATGTGGAAGGCAATGTCTTGGCCTCGCTGGACAGGGCGGTCAGCGGTAAGGTGCATATTACCGCTGACTCATGGTCCAGCAGGCATGGACAGGGACGTTACCTTTCTTTCACGGCCCATTGGGTCACTCTTTTGGCAGCTGGGAAGGATGCAGGACAAGGTGCAGTAGTGTTGGAGGTTGTTCCACCGCCACGCCTCCAAAATGCTACTACTGGTTGTGACACACCTCTCTCCTCCACCCCCTCCTCTTCTTCTTCCTCCATGGCCTCTTCCTGTGGTTTGTCCTATGAACCAGCGGTGCTCCGTAGCCGTTCACGGGGCTACGCAAGTACGCAGGCAAAAAGATGCCATGCCGTGCTTGCGCTGGTGTGTTTGGGGGACAGAAGCCACACTGGGGCAGAGGTCCTGTCTGCTCTGCAGGGCCAGGCCGAGAGGTGGTTCACGCCACGCCAGCTTAAGCCAGGAATGGTGGTTTGCGACAATGGCACCAACCTCCTCTCCGCCCTCCGACAGGGACAACTGACCCATGTGCCCTGTGTGGCTCACGTCCTTAACCTGGTGGTGCAGCGGTTCTTGGGCAGGTACCCGGGCTTACAGGATGTCCTGAGGCAGGCCAGGAAAGTCTGTGTGCATTTCCGCAGATCTTATAATGCCAGTGCTCGCCTGGCTGAGCTGCAAAAGGAGTTGAACCTGCGCTAGAACCGCCTTATATGTGACATGCCCACCAGGTGGAACTCAACGTTGGCCATGCTGCAGCGGCTGCACACGCAGCAGAGGGCCATCAATGAGTACCTGTGCGACTACGGCACCAGGACAGGGTCAGGGGAGCTTGGTTTTTTTTCTCCACGCCAGTGGGGCATGATCAGGGATGCATGCACTGTCCTGGCACCATTTGAGGAGGCCACGAGGATGGTGAGCAGTGACAGTGCATGCATCAGTGACACTGTACCTCTTGTCCACCTGTTGGAGCACACGCTGCGTGGAATAATGGACAGGGCACTTGAGGCAGAACAGAGGCAGGAAGAGGAGGACTTCCTTGCCTCTCAAGGCCCCCTTTACCCAGACAGTGTTCCTTCTGTCCCACCCATCGCACAGGAAGAGGAAGAGGAGGAGGAGGAGGAGGAGGATTGTGTCAGCATGGAGGTGGAGGCTGGCACTCAGCATCATCAGCAGCAGTCTTTTAGGGATGATTTACAGTCCCAAGAAACCAGTGGACTTGTACGTGGCTGGGAGGAGGTGGCTGCGGATCATGTCGTCCTTAGTGACCCAGAGGACTCCGTAGCGAATGCCTCAGCAAACCTACGCTGCATGGCCTCCCTGATCCTGCAAAGTCTGCGGAAGGATCCTCGTATTCTTCGGATCAAGGAGAGGGACCATTACTGGCTGGCCACTCTCCTTGATCCACGGTACAAGGTAAGGTTGCGGACCTTATGTTACCTTCGCAGAGGGAGCAGAGGATGAGACAACTCCGGGAGGCCTTGCAGAAAGGTCTGTGCAACGCGTTCCCAGAGACTGGGAGGTTACAAACTCCTGGTCCTGGACAACGAGTTGCTGAGGCTTCGGCCAGTCAAAGAAGGAGCGGTGGGGAAGGTGGCCGTCTGACCGATGCGTTCAGACAATTCTTTAGTCCGCAGCCCCAAAGTATGATCGGTTCCAGCAACCATCGCCAGCGTCTGATAAACATGGTGCAGGAATATCTAGGGGCAAGGTCAGACTTGGACACCTTCCCCACCGAAAATCCTCTGGCTTACTGGGTCTTGAGGATGGATCACTGGCCAGAGCTTGCACAGTATGCAATTGAGCTACTGGCCTGTCCTGCATCCAGCGTTCTTTCGGAACGCACATTCAGTGCTGCTGGAGGATTTGTCACGGATCACAGGGTGCGCCTGTCCACCGACTCGGTTGATCGACTGACTTTCATCAAGATGAACCAGTCTTGGATCACCACCAGCTACCACACACCTGATGCTGATATAACAGACTAATTGATTTTAACATGTCACATCCCTTCAAGACTGATGCTGATGCTGAGTGCCTGTGCTGTTATGTTGACTGGCTATCCTCCTCCTCCGAGTCCTCAATGATACGATTGATGATGATAGCTTGGAAGATCATTTTTGTTTATGGGTGCCGCCACCAGTGGCTAAGGCCCAATTTTTCAGCCCCTGTTTTACAGGGGCGTGTAATTACAATTTTTTTAGCAATAATTTGCCATAGGGCTCATTGCTGTGCTCCAAGTACAGTATCTGTGAGGGGTTGGAGTGTTGTGGCACCAGTGCCTAAGGCCCAATTTTTCAGCCCCTGTTTAACAGGGGCGTGTCATTACAATTTTTGAAGCAATAATTTGCAACAGGGCTCATTGCTGTGCTCCAAGTACAGTATCTGTGAGGGGTTGTAGTGTTGTGCCACCAGTGCCTAAGGCCCAATTTTTCAGCCCCTGTTTAACAGGGGCGTGTCATTACAATTTTTGAAGCAATACTTTGCAACAGGGCTCATTGCTGTGCTCCAAGTACAGTATCTGTGAGGGGTTGTAGTGTTGTGCCACCAGTGCCTAAGGCCCAATTTTTCAGCCCCTGTTCAACAGGGGCATGCAATTACAATTCTTGATCTAATAATTCACAGCAGGGCCCATTGCTGCACCCACCAAGAGTAACTCTGAGGGCTTACAGTGTTGTGGCAACGCCACCACCACCACCACCACCACGAAAGGCCCAATTTTTCAGCCCCTGTTCAAAAGGGGCATGTAATTACAATTCTTGATCTAATAATTCACAGCAGGGCCCATTCCTGCACCCACCAAGAGTAACTCTGAGGGCTTACAGTGTTGTGGCAACACCACCACCACCACCACCACCACGAAAGGCCCAATTTTTCAGCCCCTGTTCAACAGGGGCATGCAATTACAATTCTTGATCTAATAATTCACAGCAGGGCCCATTGCTGCACCCACCAAGAGTAACTGTCAGGGCTTACAGTGTTGTGGCACCAGCACCACCATCAAAGGCCCAATTTTTACTACCACTGTTCAACAATTATATGTAATTACAATTCCTGATATAATAGTTGACAGCAGGGCGTTCCAGCACCAACCAAGAGTAACTGTGAGTGCTTACAGTGTTGTGCCAACACCAACAACTAAGGGGCCTATTTGTGCAGAGTATATACGGCAGGTCCCTACTTTCAAACATCCAACTTACAAACGACTCCTACTTGCAAACGCAAGAAGACAACAGGAAGTGAGAGGAAATCTACCACTAGGAAGGAAAATTCTCTCCTGTAAGAATAAATATGGGAGAAAGGTGTCTCCTCTGTACTGATGCTTTATCAGCAATCCTTGTTTCAAGAAAAACACCACATTTCAAAAACAGTTGTCATTGGGACGGAAAGTGAGGTGAAATGTTCTGAACAGGGGCACAGACAGCAAAACAAATGTTACAGGGGTGATAACCCTTACCTATGTTTTCCAAAAAGTTTAAAAATAGATTTTTGGGCTGGAGCTACACTTCAACAATGTACCTGTTCAAAATTACAAACAGATTCTACATAAGAACAAACCTACAGTCCCTGTCTTGTATGCACCGCCTGTATACGGCTGTTCAGAGTATATAGGGCCTTTTTTATTTTATGTGCGGGGTTCCCCTTAATATCCATACAAGACCCAAAGGGGCTGGTAATGGGCTGGGGTAGGGGGGGGGGTCATGGGGTAGCTATGCCATTTTTCTTAAAGATTTTCATCCATATTACCGGGACCAGACATTACATTAAAGCCGCAAGCAGTTTTAAATGGCTTTTTTTTTCCTTTAGAAGTGTCATTTTGTGCAGGGACAGTTCTAAACACGGGAAACACGTGGCACTTCACAGGCATACTTTAGACACCCCCCAGGTACGATATTTAAAGGAATATTTGACTTTTTTTTTCACTTTATGCATCATTAAAATGACTGCTCCCGAAAAACGACCGTTTTTAAAACTTCTTTTTGCATTGATACATGTCTCCTGGTGCAGAACCCGGGTTCCCAAACCCTTTTTAGGACAATAACATGCATAATAGTTGTTATAATTAGCACTTTAGAATTCGAACGTTCGCATCCATTGTATTTAATAGGGTTCTAATGTTCGTACGAACTTTCGGTCCGTTCGCGGGTTCCGATGCGAACCGAACCCGGGGGTGTTCGGCTCATCACTATTTGCTATATTGCTATATTTTTCTAGGTCCTTCCATCTCACAATATTTGCATCACAGCAAGGGCATCCTTGTCTGTAAGCTGGTCAGCAACACTTCAGACATTTACAACAGAAATGCTTTGTGTCATACTGTTACACAGAGGACTCAGACATCTCTGAACCTTAGACCTGTCTAACAGTCCTCTGAGGTACCTTCCATACACAGAATTACCGGGAAGCAACCCAGCAGCAGACACGAGACCTCTTTCAACACTATTAATAAACATTGCACCAAATAGTTCTAATATTGTCCATCTTTGTTCAGTACAGCTTGTAACATGCTCCAGTTATTAGTTACACGCTCCAGTTATTAGTACGCCACAGTACCAGTCCATCTGACAGAGGAGGACACACAGAGGTTGCTAGCAGCTGAATTTTCAAAAGTTTACACATTTCTTTCAGCATGGCTCTAAAAAAGGAAACTCCAAATCCTCTCTTAAAGAAGTTGTAAAGCCTAAATGTCAGCATCCCCCCTCACCCCCCTCCCTTTTACATACTAACCCTTCATTTGTTTCAGCGCAGTGTACCTCTTCAGCTCTTCTCTCCCCTCACTTCTGGGTCTCGCTGGCTTTGCTGGGGCACCAGGAGCCATTGGCTCCCAGTGCTGTCAATCAAAGCCAGTGACAAGGGGGTGGCCGAGTCCCGCTGTCTGTGTCAATGGGCTCGGGTGAGAGCACGCACAAGTGCCCCCTTGTGAAGTGGTTTCCCCATGGGGGCAGTGATCAGAGTGGTGGGGCCAGGAGCACCGGTGTGGGAACCCAAAAAGAGGAGGTTCACGGTCGATCTGTGCAATTCAATTGTACAAAGCAGGTACAGTGCCTTGCGAAAGTATTCGGCCCCCTTGAACTTTTCATCCTTTTGCCACATTTCAGGCTTCAAACATAAAGATATAAAATTTTAATTTTTTGTGAAGAATCACCAACAAGTGGGACACAATTGTGAAGTGGAACAAAATCTATTGGATATTTTAAACTTTTTTAGCAAATAATAAACTGAAAAGTGGTGAGTGCAAAATTATTCGGCCCCTTTACTTTCAGTGCAGCAAACTCACTCCAGAAGTTCAGCGAGGATCTCTTAATGATCCAATGTTGTCCTAAATGACTGATGGTGATAAATAGAATCCACCTGTGTGTAATCAAGTCTCTGTATAAATGCACCTGATCTGTGATAGTCTCAGGGTTCTGTTGAAAGCGCAGAGAGCATCATGAAGACCAAGGAACACACCAGGCAGGTCCGTAATACTGTTGTGGAGAAGTTTAAAGCCGGATTTGAATACAAAAAGATTTCCCAAGCTTTAAACATCCCAAGGAGCACTGTGCAAGCGATCATTTTGAAATGGAAGGAGTATCAGACCACTGCAAATCTACCAAGACCTGGCTGTCCCTCTAAACTTTCAGCTCAGACAAGGAGAAGACTGATCAGAGATGCAGCCAAGAGGCCCATGATCACTTTGGATGAACTGCAGAGAACTACAGCTGAGGTGGGAGAGTCTGTCCACAGGACAACAATCAGTCGTACACTGCACAAATCTGGCCTTTATGGAAGAGTGGCAAGAAGAAAGCCATTTCTCAAAGATATCCATAAAAAGTCTCGTCTAAAGTTTGCCACAAGCCACCTGGGAGACACACCAAACGTGGAAGAAGGTGCTCTGGTCCGATGAAACCAAAATCGAACTTTTTGGCCACAATGCAAAATGATATGTTTGGCGTAAAAACAACACAGCTCATCACCCTCAACACACCATCCCCACTGTCAAACATGGTGGTGGCAGCATCATGGTTTGGGCCTGCTTTTCTTCAGCAGGGACAGGGAAGATGGTTAAAATTGAGGGGAAGATGGATGCAGCCAAATACAGGACCATTCTGGATGAAAACCTGTTGGAGTCTGCAAAAGACCTGAGACTGGGACGGAGATTTATCTTCCAACAAGACAATGATCCCAAACATACAGCAAAATCTACAAAGGAGTGGTTCACAAATAAACGTATCCAGGTGTTAGAATGGCCAAGTCAAAGTTCAGACCTGAATCCAATCGAGAATCTGTGGAAAGAGCTGAAAACTGCTGTTCACAAACGCTCTCCATCCAACCTCACTGAGCTCGAGCTGTTTTGCAAGGAAGAATGGGCAAGAATTTCAGTCTCTCGATGTGCAAAACTGATAGAGACATACCCCAAGCGACTTGCAGCTGTAATCGCAGCAAAAGGTGGCTCTACAAAGTATTAACGCAAGGGGGCCGAATAATTTTGCACGCCCCACTTTTCATTTTTTTCTTAGTTAAAAAAGTTTCAAAAATCCAATAGATTTCGTTCCACTTCACAATTGTGTCCCACTTGTTGGTGATTCTTCACAAAAAATTAAAATTTTATATCTTTATGTTTGAAGCCTGAAATGTGGCAAAAGGATGAAAAGTTCAAGGGGGCCGAATACTTTCGCAAGGCACTGTAAGTATAGACATGTTGGTTATTGTTTGTTTGTTTGTTGACATGTTTGGTATTTTAAAAAAATTCCTTTAAGATACTCTTGGAGAGCTTCATGTGGCTGAGCATAAGGATAGACTCATTTTCTGAAGCTCTAGAGGTTATATTTCTTTATGGGACATCTTCCCAGCTGAGGGAAGCCTTATCCATAACCAGCACAATAGTCTGGGTATCTCCCAGAGCATTGCTCTGTGCCACTCTAATCCTCTCAGAGTCAACAACTCTGAGCAGTACCACAACCCCCACAACCTGGGGAAAATAATTATCTGACAATCAGCCTTATATCTGCAAACCTATGTTCTATCCATGTCATAATATGCATCATTACACAGTGGCAGAAGTCAGGACATCTGTATGTTACACCTCATAAAGTATATCTGATAAAATATAAATCACATTCACATGTTCTCCTATTTTAAGCTAAGGTTAGTTCAAAGCTCAAAATAGCAGGAGGAAAGTTCAAAACTAACCTTAGAACGTATTATTTCTTGTAGTTGATGCTTGTAACAGACTTCCAGAAGAGGTAATGAGTCATCTAACTAGGGTTGCCACCTGTCCAGGATTCACCCGGACAGTTTGGGTTTGGAAACATGCGTCCGGGTTTCAGACTGCCTGAAACCCAGACACATTATGTAGACTGGACTATGGATTGCTGGCTGCAGTTGTCTAAGCTGAGAGTGTCTGTTACACTTTTTCACACTGCCCAAACCCAGCACTAACAATCCCCCCTTCAAACACACATACAGATGGGAGAGGAGAGAGGGCTCGATCTGCTTGTCTTCTCCCTTACATCAGAGTCTTTTCCATACATCAGAGATCTCAGTGTTCCCCCTAAATCAGGGTTTCCAGAAGATCCCTTATGCAAGAGGCCCCATAGTTTTCTCTAACATCAGAGTCTGCAGAGTCCCCCCTTACAGTGAAGGGAACTCTGCAAGTTCAGATGTAAAAGGGGAACTCTGTGGACTCTGATGTAAAGGGGGACTTACTTCATATGATTAGAAATGTTATTTAAAAGCAAAATATATGAATAGTTAATACTGTAAAAAAAAAAAAAAACATTACGTGTGCAGCTAAAGTGTTCGGGTTTGACTTGAAGAAAAGGTGGCAACCCCACATCTAACAGTAAGTGAATTTAACCACTTCCTTACCCGCCCATAGTAATATGACGTTCACAGATGGGATCTCCCATCCTGGGTGGACGTCATATGACGTCCTGGGCTTTGTGGGGGATATCTGAATGATGCCTGCAGCTAGAGGCATCATTCAGATATCCTTCTCTTCAACCGGTGATTCTGCGCATGATAAGAATGATCATAGTGGCAGTTCCACCGCTTGATCGTTTTTATAGGCGGCGGGAGGGGACATCACCCCCTCCCGCCGCCATCCGGTGCGTCTCTGGGCTCTCCCGTGCCATCGGGGGCCCGGAGAAATAATCGTTTGGCGCTGCTGTCTTGTCACATGACAAGCATAGAGATGACTGGTGACCAGATGGTCACCAGTCATCTCTATGACCGTCGGAGGCCCGGGCGCGATGTGATGACATCACGCCCGGGTTCCCAAAAGTAAACAAAGCCGCGATTGTGGCTGAAAGCATGAGATCTGTGATTTATTTTTCCCGATCTCATGATTTCCAGCCTGGAGGAGAGATGTGGGGTCTTATTGACCCCGCATCTCTCCATAAAGAGGACCTGTCACACACCATTCCTATTACAAGGAATGTTTACTTTCCTTGTAATAGGAATAAAAGTGATAAAAATATTTTTTTTAAAAAGTGTAAAAATAAAAAAAATTAAGTAAAAAATAAATAAAATTAAAACGCCCCTGTCCCCGGTAGCTCGCGCTCAGAAGCGAACGCACATGTAAGTCCCACCCACATATGTAAACGCCATTCAAACCACACATGTGAGGTTTCGCCGCGTGTGTTAAAGCTTGTGCAAGAATTATAGCACTAGACCTCCTCTGTGACTCTAACCTGGTAACCTGTAAAAATTTTCAAAGCGTCGCTTATGGATATTTTTAAGAACCTAAGTTTGGCGCTATTCCATGAGTGTGCGCAATTTCAAAGCGTGACATGTTAGGTATCTATTTATTCGACGTAACATAATATTTCATATTTTACTAAAAAATTGGGCTAACTTTACTGTTTTGTTATTTTTTAATTCATGAAACCATTTTTTTTCCCAAAAAAAGGCAATTGAAAAATGATTGCGCAAATACCGTGCAAGATAAAAAGTTGCAATGACCGTCATTTTATTCCGTAGGGTGTCTGCTAAAAAACATATATAATGTTTGGGGGTTCTGAGTAATTTTCTAGCAAAAGAATGATGATTTGTACATGTAGGAGAGAAGTGCCAGAATAGGCCCGGTATTGAGGTGGTATAAAAAGCCCTGTATTGAAGTGGTTAAACATGCTTGGGGAAAACATATCTACAGTATACTCAGATAAAAACAGTAAAAATAAATATATTAATTAATTAATTAAAAAATGGGGCAGACTCAATGGATAACTTGGTATTTTTTTGCCATCAATCTTTGTTTCTTTAGCACAGTTTTGTTAACAGTGTCTTAACACATCAACATTTTTTTTTTTATTCAGCACCTTATCTGAGCAATCCACAACCCTGCACATATGCCAAGCACCTTCACTACCATTCGAAAATGTCTTCAGTACAAAAAAGATTTCCATTAAAATCCAAGTCACCCAGGCTTTACAGTACACCTCAGATCTAGTTTATAACCCAAAGATTAATTATACTTTACAGTAAATCCTGCCCAGTTTAAAAATAAAAGATTATTTTTAACTAAATGTAACCCTTTGCTTTTGTTGTTAAAGAATGTTTTTTACCCTATATGTTAATTCTTTTTATAGCAAATAGCTGCTAATTTAAAAAAAGTTAAATGATAGCTTAACACATACACTTTCAAATCACATAACCCTGTTGGGTAAAACAGGAGCTATAGATTTAATAGGGAACAATATTGTACATTGTAGACATACTGTTTCTAATGCAACAATTTATGTGTATATCGTTATTCCAGTGCAGTGCTGTCTTGTGATATGTGATCAAATGTGCTCAAAACATAACATGCATGACAAAACCTACATCAAAATGACCCATTAATAAAATATTTACTTAAAGTGGTTGTAAACCCTTGTTTACAACTTTATGCTACAGGTAAGCCTATATTAAGGCTTACCTGTAGCTAACAAGGATATCTCCTAACCCTGCACGGTTTAGGAGATATCCCTGTATTTGAATGTGCCGACGTCATGCGGCACATGCACACTTAAGCCAACTGAAGCAATGGCACTATGTGCCGCTGCTTCAGTTGTACTGTGCTGTTCCCACGCGCATGCGCGGGAGTGACGTGATCGCGGCTCCGGCCAATCACAGCACCGTAACCGGTATACACGGAAGTCCCTGTGGGACAACATGTCGACGGCCGGAGGGGGAGACGTGGACGGCTGTGGGGGCTTCGATCGGAGGTAAGTACTACATAATGAGCTAGTATGCTATGCATACCAGCTCATTATGCCTTTGTCTTGCAGGGTCTTTTTTTTTTTTTCTTGAGGAGGGTTTACTTCCTATTTAAATAACATGCGTGTCCTTCTTTATAAACTAATGTAATTAATCAATAAGTAAGTGCTGTATAGTCTTCCTATGTAGTCTGTGTGGCTTAAAGAATCAGTACTGATATATAAACATGCCAAAGATGTTATTCATATTCTAATTAATTCATGCAAATTGATTGATTATTGTGCAATCCATATATTTCACTCATGATTGATCAAGTGTAGTGCTCTTCCCTTCACCGACAAATATTTATACCCTCACCTCCAGAATTTGACCCAAATTAATGTTTGGTCAAATAATCTTTTTACCTTTAACCTCCCTGGCGGTATGATTATTTCAGATTTTTGGTGCTGAAAGCGGTACTATTATTTTGCATGGAAATTTGGCGTTTTATATTGTAGGCCTGTAATGCCGCGTACACACGATCATTTTTCCCGTCGGGAAAAATGAAATTTTTTCCTCTGGACGAGAAAAACGATCGTCTGTGGGCTTTTTGCCGTTTTTCCCGACAGGAAAAACGGCATTAATCACGATGAGAAAAATTAGAACATGTTCTAATTTTTCTCGTCGTTTTTCCTGACATTTCTTCCGCGGCAGTGTTTCCCTTAGGGAAACACTGCCGCGGAGCCCATAGACGATCGTTTTTCTCGTCATTTTAAAAAATGACGAGAAAAATGACCGTGTGTGGGGAACAAGCTGTTCCCTAGTTTAAAATGTCATTATTCACGGCGGTTTTTAAACCGCCGTGAATAATGATCGTGTGTACGCGGCATAATTCGTAGGAATAACTCACTTAAATCTGTCCAAACCAGAGTCTAATAGACATCACAGGTATGATAAAGTTTGAAACACAAAATCATAAATTATAATATAATAAATAACTATAAATAATTATAACAAATAATAATGTAATTATAATAAAAATTATTCAATAATGTAATCAAATCAAAAACACTGAAATTTGCTCAGTTGCAGAATTGTCGCTGTCATTACTTTCAGTGTTTCATGACAAATTTCCCCACAAATCGCTATCGCTCAATTCTGCAAGTGATTCGAGTTTATTATCACTGTTTTCTAGCTGGTCTAAAACCACTTTTGATGTAAATTGACACTTTTTGGTTGCTATGGACAATCTCCAGTTTCCAGGCAGAAAGAACAGTTTTTATAATATAAAAATACATGCAGGACACTGGACAAACCACTAGGGACAAAGGGGATGTGTAATTATTTGATACAGTTCTGTAATCTGTAAGATACTGTATCTATACTGTGTTTTTTACTTTTTGAATTTGGCGCCGAACTCCGTCCCCGTGCGTCGCAACGCTCGGGAACGGAGCTCGGAACTCGGCAGTGTGAATCGAGCGAGGGGGACATCGCAGGATCCAGGGACAAGGTAAGTACCGTATTTTTCGCACCATAAGACGCACTTTTTCCCCCCTAAAAAATGTGGGAAAAATGTCCCTGCGTCTTATGGAGCGAATACTGACCCCCCCCCCCTCCGTCGCCGCGTCAGAATACCAGTGCTCGGCTTCTCTGTGAAGGAGAGAGAAAGGGAGTGAGGCGGATCCTGGCAGGGACATACCAAGGGGGAGCGGGGGGGGAGACGGCCGGGTGTCAAAACATGTCAGTGTCAGTAGCGCTGCTATGGGGGTGTGCTCCGCACCCAGATCGTGTGACACCCGCCAGAGGTGACATTATCTTGAAAGCGGCGAGAACCCTGGCTGTTTTTTTTTTCCGCCGGAACCCCCCCCCCCCCGGCGCCGTGGTCTTGTCCAGTCTCACTTCCTGCTCCTTCCCCCGGCAGCTTCTGCTGTTGTAAACTATGTTCCCAGTCCTCCTTCCTAGCTGCTGCCCATGTACATCTGAGGCTGAGAGCCAGCCAGCCAGCCAGAGGGGGTTGTGAATTGTAATGACAGTGTCCTCCACTGCCTGAGGTGAGCTGAACTGGTGATAAGGGGGTGGGAGGTGTGGGCTGGCATGATATCCACTGCCCAGTCACATGAGCTGTTGTGATAGAAGAGGCTGAAGGGGTGTTTGTGTCTGCCCTGCCACTCTGAGCTGATCTGGGAAGGGGGGGAGGTTGCTGTGTCCACCACCCAGGTATAGTGTAGCTGAGCTGATTTGATAGGGGGGGGTGGTATTGCTGTGTGTCCACCACCCACCTATAGTAGTAGTATAATATAAAATATTTTAGTACACCATTTGGTTCAGAATATTTTTTTCTTGTTTTCCTCCTCTAAAACCTAGGTGCGTCTTATGGTCAGGTGCGTCTTATGGAGCGAAAAATACGGTAACTTTCCTTGTATTCTGCAATGCGATCCCGAGTCTGGCTCAGGGTTACTGCTTTTGGTATGAAAAATTCACCCCGAGCCTGACTCGGGAATACCGCCATGCAGGTTAAACCAGGTAGGTGTAAGTTCAGATGTTTCTCCAGATCCATTTATCTCCGGAATTCAAGCCATCTCCATCCTCCTTCATCATATCATATTTCTTCCATCAAAACAGACGTGCAAACAATGATGAAGGATCCCTTGTTGAAGTCACTTGTTTAGTAATGTAACACGTAGATGATGTCAAGCCACATGACAGGAAGTTTGCGATCTTGTGAGTGTCTGGAGAGGCTTGTTGTCTGGAGTGCGTCAGATATGCACTTTTAAATGTGATTTTTTTAATTTACTTTTTAATAAAAACTATTGGAAAATGTTTTACTATTGGAAAATGTTTTTTGTTTTACAAAATGAAAAAAATGAAAATATGAAAAAGTAGATATGTATAATAAAAAAATAAAAATTAAATAAAAAATAATAAAAAATAAACGAGGAGGAAGGACGACCTGACGCCATGCGTTTCCATGGCATTGACCGCCCTGGCCTGGCAGCGTCCCCTGTCGCTATGTGATCACTGATCGCGCTGTTCATGCATGGACAGCGGTCTGTGCTGTGATTGGATCTGTTTGGTTGCCGGGCAACCTCGGATTGCCACACTCGTGCTGATTGGGAGCCACTGACAGATGTGCATGTGACACATGATTACTTTGCCTGTCATATGCCTTGCAAAGAAGGATCTAGCCAGACTGAGCATTAAGGTCAGTAATCACATCTTGATGCAATACAGAAATTCTGAAGTTTTGATTGGTTGATGGTTCTTTTAAATACTTTACACTTTTTCTGCACACTTATCACCTGCCTACCGAAGGGGCCCTGTGTGGCTCCAAAAGTTGCACCACTCTGTGATGTGATCATGCAATAAAAAATATCTATTCTATGGTGTGCTGGCAAATATCTGCATTGTGACTTTTGAACCAGTCTCCAGCTGGCTGTTGCTGCAGCACCCAAATCTTTTTTAAACTTCATCCAGGAACATGTGCGATGGGAATATGAAGTGTTATTTGCAGAACCAGATCGGGTGGATGTGAACCATGGGTGTGTGGGTTTGGTGCGAATGCAGTGCGATTTGAGTCATCCAAATCCATGGCTCAAATTGTACCCCAGAGACACTGCATGTCATTTTCATAATGCGCTGGGATTCCTGTGCATGTCCCGCATAGCAGCAGTGTGAACCCGGCCTTAAAGTGAAAAGCATTATTTGACCTAACATTAATTTGGGTCAAATACTGGAGATAAGGGTGTATATATATATATATATATATATATATAAATATATATATATATATATATATATTTGTTGGTGAAGGGAAGAGCACTACAGTTAGTGGAACAACTCTGTATGAAAGGCTCCGTGTCCATTGGAAACTCTTGATAGGCTGATTAGGAGGGCAAGTGTGCCATTAAAAGCTTTAACAGGCAGATAATGAGGGGAAGTGTGCTCTACTTCTGATACTACTTATGCTGACTCTGGCCTCCTATGATATAGAGATCCATCAGTTAAGGTGAGAGCATATCCATTGGACACATGGTACATGTGGCAGAAGTCAAAGGTGCCTGTTTATACAATTGCACGTTTTTGGAGGATTTATATACTTGCACTAAAGAGATTTTTGTTTTGAACCTGGATGAGAGATATTACGGAATTGGAGTTTGCGCTGTGGTAAGTGTAAAATTGTTCTACAGTACTTTCTGTATGCACATTGTATACAATATATTGCTATACAGTATATTGTAATGTATTGCTCTATAGTTATAAGTTTGTGTTCACTGAGGAGTGGTATAATTAAATTTTTTAACAAACACATGTTTTTTCACAGGAGGAATGTATAGTTTCATTATTTATTTGCTTGTAATAGATTTATTGTAGGAGTCATTACAATTTATGTTTTCATTTGTGCATTTATAGTAAGGGAGTGCTATTTTTTTGTTCATTTTAAACCTGGCTGCAACATATACCAGCTGCTTAAGTGGACCAAGACCATTTAGTATTTCATTTTTCAGATGTATGCATGCAAGATGTATGAGTTCTCAACAGCTGTTCTGTAGCCCTGATGAAGAGGGCAGAGTATGGCTCCAAAATTAGTTGGCTGTCAAGTTTATTATTTATTTGGAATAAAATCTTTTTTTTTTTTTTGGGATTCCATCTTTTTGGTGTGGTGCTCCAATCTTCTTATCCAACTATCAAGAATAAAAAAAATAGCAGAGGTTCTAACCCATCATCAGTTCTTCTAAAAATATATATTTTGGTAATCCTATTGAGTACATGTTATAGAAAGCTTACTCTACTTCCCGTCTCTATGAGAAGACGTCTCTAAATGGGCCACAGAAATAAAAACCTGACACTAACCAACTCTATCCAAAAAGCAAAAAACAAAATGAAAATGTTTTGGTTGGAACCCCTCTTTAGTGGTGAATATTTTTATTTTCCTAGGTGACTATTCATTTCTGTATGCTCTTTTAAGCTAAAGTCTAAAATATGTGTTGAGCCAAGCTTGATAACAACACCAAAACGGGTCAGAAGAACAATATATTCCATACCAAACTATATTTTCTCCTTTATGTCTTCTCTAACTACACACAAAAATTGTAAGATCTAGAGTTCACATTTGCCTTTTTTTCCCACGGAAAGTTGTAATCACTGTCTCTCTGCAGTCTATTGCATTGTTATGCGCAGTATTGCCAGTGTTTAACAGTTAATTGTAAATGGTTCAATGTCCTTCTCGGTCTAGACAGAGGCGGCTGTATTCAGTGACATTTCTCGCACTGTCTGCATTATAAAATGTGTGAGCATTATTCTGTAGGATTGCTGATCTGAGTGCATTACATTAGTGAAATAGCTTTGTCAGAACACATTACTAGGCAGGATTCTACACAGGGAGATGTTACTAATCCTTGGTTTATCATGTTAAAAATCAGTGTACTGAAGAATACCACAGGTGTGCACTCACTGAACAGATGGAAAAAAATGTTTTTGTCGGGCGGTCATTAGTACTGATGGTCACTTGGCCTGAGTATTTTTTGTCCTTATGCATATTTCTACATCTGTTGCATATTCATAAACTAACGCGGCCTGTGGGATACATTTATGGCTGATGAAATGTCATCTTCAGCTCTTTAGATAGAAAGCAAGGTTGGTCTCTTGTTATCATACTACAGAATGTACAGTATTTTTTCACTCATCATTTTTATAAAAAGAAAAAATGATTTAGAACTTTTCAAGCCCACAAAACAATAAACACATCCATACTTTAATTATATTCACCCTTTCCACTGCCCCGTGACATATTAATTTTAAGAAAGAAGTTATCCCAAATGATTGTATGAATAATTTGAGCTAGAAAAATCTTTGGCTCAGATTAATTTGCTTAACTGCTTACGCAGGGATAGCAGCACAGACTTTGAATACAAAATAACTTCATCCCAATAGCCAGAGGAAGAGAACAAAGTGCTTTGGACCCAATTCCGAAAAGCAGCCTTCAATATCTACAGTAACCAGGTTCCTTTATAGGAACCAGGTGATGTTTTCCTAAATGAGATCTCTATTGATTACAAACGCCTGCTAATTTAAGTCTGTTTTTCATGCATGTTAGTATAGTTACTATGATAATCCATTACAGACATAATTTGTAATTTGAGAGCTGAATTTTTATCATTAGTGTTTGCAGACACAGAAGGAAAGAAATCTACTAGACTTGAAATATGGGAGCTACCATTGCTGATCATTCTTGAAGATCTCAGATCTTAGACTGTCTTTCTCATCCTGGTATCAATGGCAACTAAGACACTAATCCCAAATAAGCATTATAAAGTGTTAAAATAAAAAAAAGCAACAGAAAATTACTTATTTTCAGTAATTATCTTGTAGAACATGATTTTATGTATTTGCAAGTCTGATTGCACTAAATATTAGGATGTTGGAGTATATAATAGATCCAAACAATTATATACTGTACATTTGTTATAGCTTGGGTTATAAATGATCATATAGGGGGTGATTTACTAAAGGAAAATCCACTTTGCACTTGAAAGTGCACTGAAAGTGCACATGGAAGTGCAGATGCTGTACATCTGAGGGGGACATGCAAGGAAAATAAAAAACAGCATTTTAGCTTGCACATGATTGGATGATAAAATCAGCAGAGCTTCCCCTAATTTCAGAGCTTCCCCTCAGATTTACAGTGATCTACAGCGACTGCACTTCCATGTGCACTTTCAAGTGCAAAGTGGATTTTCCTTTAGTAAATCAACCCCATAGTGTAACATACTGATATTTTACTGTTAAAGCTAAACTCCAGGGATTTCTGGGATTTACATAACACCAACTTGTCTGGCATTGGGAAAACATCTAATTTCTCTCGTTTGCAGTTCAGAAATACTTATAGTTCTCTTCCCTACCTCCCCATGTGTGACTGGACAGTAAAAAAAGAAGCAGCAACTGATTAGTTATTTCTACTGTTTTTTTCTCCTTCAAAGCAAGGGTAATAAGCACCACAAACCTTAGACCTTACATGGGAAAATCAAGTCCATGATGAAAATTGTCTATGAATAAATCAAATGTCCATGAACATAATTCAAACAATGAGTCTATATGGAGGATCCTAAAAAAACTGTGTCCAAGCACTGGGACAAGCTTTTCACAGAAGCATAATCAGGCGCTATGCAAACTGACAAGAGAGAAAAGAATAGTGCCTCTAAGTACAGACAGTTTAGTCAGTTTATTGACAAATAAATAACAAGGGGCAACTCACATTATGAATGGATAAAAAAGGCTTATCATAAGTAGAGAAAGCCAGGGTGTCAGCACTACATGTTCATCAGGGGGACAGCCGAGGTCCGCTGCCGCAATGTGGAAGCTATCCGGAATTCTTCTGGGAGAAACCAAGATGGAGCTGGAGCACAGCAGCGCATGTGTGATGATGTCACCAGAGGGAGGAGTCGGAAAGCGTTTCTGAGTATGCACCGTGCCGGTCCTGGGCATGCACACTCTTTTTTCAGGCCCTGACAACTCCCCAGATGACGCCCGTGTGGCTTCCACAATGCAGCAGCGGACCCTGGAAGTTCCCCTGATGGACATCCAGTGCTGACACCCCAAATTTCTCCACTTATGATGAGCCTTTTTTATCCATTCATAATGTGAGCTGCCCCTTGTTATTTATTTGTCAATAAACTGCCTAAACTCTCTGCACTTAGAGGGGCTTTTCTTTTCTCTTTTGTCTTCTTCCTTCTTCGGTCTTCAGCTCTGCAGAAACAGGACTGCAAGAGGCAGATCCAAATCAAATTAATGCACTAAAGCTTATTGTATTTCCCAAAAATATTTAAGGATGTGTAAATGAAGAAAAAAAAACTGCAATAATTTGTGTCCTTTATATTTGCTCAGACATAAAATGTAAAATATAAATTTTGCTCAAATTGACATTGATGATCAATTTGAAATCCGACTTAGGGGGGCCCCAAGCACTATATTTATTTATTTTTTGCATTGCTAGGGGGGCAGTACCGGCCCCCCTACCTTTTTTGGCCAATAACTTGCTTATAAGCCTTCAAAATGGGCACTTTCGATTTTTCAAGTTCGGGTCCCATAGACTTTAATAGTGTTCGCAGTTTGCGTCCAAACTTTTGCGATGTTTGAGAGTTCTGGGCAAACCGATCGGGGGGTTTTTGGTCCATCTCTACTGAAGGACTATAAAATGAGTTCACATACAGTGTATATAAACACAAATGTACTTTTGTGGCACTTACAGTATGATTGAGATTCAACATAAGTTTTTCACAATAAGTGTACAGATATGTTTTTGGTATTTTTTGTTCCTGTTATTATAATTCAGATTGCACTTTAAATTGTTTGGTAGCGCAGCATTTTGTGGTATTGCACTTTTAGAAACGTTGGTAGATTTGTGTGCAGCAGCTTCCTTTTTCTTTTTCTTTTTCTTATTAATATTAATCTAAAAGGTGAGTGCGAGGAGTTTTGCTTTTTAATTTGAAAGACAATGTTATATATTGTAAGGTATTCATTATTTATTATCACAATATACAATATGTTAAGATCAGACCATATATCAAAACAAAAATCATAAATTTGTGAAATAAATATTGATTATTCCATTTCCACGTGCATCTTCATTCAATCATAGAAATAGTCTATTACATTAATTTTTGGGATTGTAGGAGGAAATTAGAGCAGAAATTAAAGCACCTATAAAAAAAAAAAAAAAAAAAAAAAAAAAAGACACAAACACAGAAATTATACAAAACCAGATAGTGTCCTAGGTGGAATTTAAAGTGATTGTAAAGGCTAAATAAAAAAAATAAAAAACAGGTTTATTTTTCCCTGCTCTGTGCAATGGTTTTGCACAGAGCAACCCTGATCCCCCTCATTACCTATTCCATTACCTATTGTGGCACACCTGTGGGCTTGATCTCGAGCCACGCTGCTGAGACAAAGACAGTGAGGTTCTGTACTGCACCCACCTCCTCTCGCTCTCTCCTCACAGGCTGTGATTGACAGCAGTGGAAGCCAATGGCTCTGGCTGCTGTCTCTGAGCCGATTAGGATAGAAAAACAGGAGCAGAGCTAGATAAGTATTAAGTGGGCTGCGGAGCAACACGTGGAAGGTTTTTTACCTTAATGCAGAAAATGCATTAAGGTAGAAAACCTTTACTTTTTACAACCACTTTAAACTCTCCAATGCAAACCACTTTCCACTTTGCTGGATAAAATACACCAACTGAATCAAACTAAAACAAGAAAAAAAATTAAGAATATTATGTGCAAATGGGAAGGTTGCAAATTATCAGAGTCAAAGACTGCTACTGGGTTTTAATGTGCATTTAAAAACGTTGTAACTTCATTGATCATGTTATGCCCAATTTTGTCAGATCCTTAAAGATAAACAAGCTCCTATTTTTTCAAATGATGATCAATAGGTAAATTGCTTTGTTTTGTTTTCTCAGATTTTTTTATATGATTTACAAGCATGTCACTGTTTATAGATTATTCAGTATTTAAACCTCTTAAAAGAAAGAAGAATCCTATATAACCTAGACTTTGCCAAGAAGTTCAAGATACTATGAAAAGATCAAACGAATACCATGAAGACTGTCAAGTGACTTAAAGGGGTTGTAAAGGTTCGTTTTTTATTTTCTAAATAGGTTCCTTTAAGCTAGTGCATTGTTGGTTCACTTACCTTTTCCTTTGATTTACCTTCTAAATATTTTTTTTCTTTGTCTGAATTTCTCACTTCCTGTTTCTCCTCAGTAAACTTCACACCATCATCCGAGTGGTGTTTAGTCAGCCAGAACAGCTTACTGAACAGCTTACTGAGGAGGAACAGGAAGTGAGAAATTCAGACAAAGAAAACAAAGAAATATAATATTTAGAAGGGAAATCTAAGGAAAAGGTAAGTGAACCAACAATGCACTAGCTTAAAGGAACCTATTTAGAAAATAAAAAACGAACCTTTACAACCCCTTTAAGCTGGCCATACATTATACAATTTTCTACTTTTCTAATTTTCTTTAGATTTACTTTCAACTATGTAGTACAAGGGCCTGGCTGATTGCAAATAAATTGAAAGTGTTTAGGTTTGACCCCATATTATATGGTTATTGTAAATCTAACGGAAAATTGTACAAGATAATTCTATAATGCATGACAAGCTTTAGGCTGGAGGTACATGGTGCAAATTTATGCAACCACGAGTTGCAGGAAAGAAATTCACAAATCCTGTGGGGTCCAGCAGAAGGAACTACAAATCATATGGAACCATTTTTACTTCAACCTACATTTTAGCTAAATTTGAATATTTGTGTTACTTTTTTTAAATTTTTATGTTTAAAAATTTCTGTTTTAATTTTTGTATGCAATATTTCATATTTACCTAATAACAACATTTTATTGTTTAGTTCTGAACATAATAAAGAAAATATATACAGGCAAATATACAGTCCCTTTAACATTGGCGTGCCCATTGGAATGCACTTTATAAAAAACAGGTTAGCGGTGAGCAGGTTTTCACTTAGTAGGTGCACTATAGATCACATTGATAAATGCAAGGGCCAATTCTCAATACAGTTTTTAAGACAATAAATGCAAAGAGTTTCATTGCATGCTGACAGGTTCTAAAATAAAGTACATTTAATGATGAGCTGGGCACAGTTAGATTTAATTTTTGGATAAGAATCTAAGGTATAAAAAAACTCCTCATTGTGGATTTCTTGAAATGTCACCATACAGTACCTTCACCTCAGCGCCCAACTTCTTGCAGCTCATTTATGCTCAGAAGATACGAACTTAGGAATTAGACTCTGCACTCTGGTCACACAATACCAAAGTTCTGGTCCCACAAAAAACCTAACTGTGGAGTGGAGGCACTAGTAATAGTATATTCATAAGACTCCTTTTACACTGAGACAATTTCCAGGCATTTTAGCACTAAAAATAGCGCCTGTAAAGCATCTGAAAACTGCCTCTCAAGCCACCCCAGTGTGAAAGCCGGAGTGATTTCACACTAGGGCGGTATGCTTGCAGGACAGGAAAAAAAAGTCCTGCAAGTAGCATCTTTGGGGTGGTGTGGGAGCAGTGTATACACCGGTCCCACACCACCCCTGCCCATTGGAATGAATGGGCACTGCTTCCGAAGCGCCTGAAAAGTGATTCGGAAGTGCCACACCACGGGCACTTTTAATACCTTTTTAACTCCTTATTTGGGGTTAAAAGCACGCCGCTATAACAGTGGTAAAGTGCCACTAAAATGGGCGTCACTTTACCGCTAACGCCAGCACTGCCCTAGAGTGAAAGTAGCCGAACATCAAATCCTGGTGTTAATGCGTTACCAAATGAAAAACAAGGCCTGAGAAATCATATGGAGAAAATAATATGCACCAGTACAAAACTCAGGGGAATGTTCACAAATGCCAGGAGCCTAATCAATAAAATGGAGGAACTGGAGTGGCTATTACACAAGGAGGATGTGGACTTCATGGGAATAATTTAAATTTGGTTTGACAGCTCACATGACTGGCTGGCAAACATCAAGGGTATTCCTTGTACTGGAGGGACAGGACGGGTAGAAGAGGGGGAGGGATATGTCTGAATATCAGGAATGATTTACAGGTAGAAGAGAGGAATGACATCAGTGATGGGGCAAATGGGAAGGAGGAGTCAGTATGGGTGGAATTTAAAAGGGAAGAAGCAAGTGGGAAATTAATAGTGGGGGTATGTTACAGGCCCAGAAATAGCAGCGAGGCAGGGAAATGTCATTGTAATAGGGCACTTAAACTATCCCAACATCGACTGGGCAGAAGGGACAGCTCACTCATTAAAGGTCCGTCATTTACAGGACAACTTCCTGTCCCAATTGCTGGACTACCCGACTAGAAATAATGCATTGCTAGATCTATTGATAACAAACTGGTAGTATGTAAACTATTTGATGGGATGATAAGGGGCCAAACCCAAGAATTTGCTGAGGAAAACAGTATAATTAGGAGCAATCAGCATGGGTTTATGAAGGGTCACTCTTGCCAAACCAACCTATTCTAACATTCTACGAGGAAGTGAGCTGCCATCTGGACAAAAGTAGGATGGTAGATGTGGTGTATCTGGAGGCCGGTGGGTATAGACCATAGGGTTTGTTCTTGGATAGAAAACTGGCTGTGGGGGTGAGTCCAAAGGGTGGTGATAAATAATGTGTACTCAGAATGGTCTAGAGTGGTTAGTGGGGTACCCCAAGGCTCTGTCCTGGGACCAAGTCTGTTTAACTTAAATATAAATGATAAAGAGGATGGGATAAATAGCTTGATCTCAGTGTTTGCTGACGACACAAAAATATGTAGGGCAATAACATCACAGCAGGATGTAGAAACTTTACAAAAGGACCTAAATAAATTAATGGAGTGGGCTACTAGATGGAAAATTAAGTTTAACATTGGTAAATGTAAGGTAATGCACTTAGGGGTAAAAATATAAAAGCAAGTTACTCATTGGGGGGAAGAACCCCTAGGGGACTCTAGGATGTAGAAGGATCTAGCGGTCCTAGTAGAAGACAGACTGAGCAATAGCATGCAGTGTCAAGCTGCAGCTACCAAAGCTGGCAGAATATTAGCATGCATTAAAAAGGAAATTTACTTCAGGGATAAAATAATAATCCTGACACTTTATAAAACTCCTTTTTGGCTGCATGTGGAGTATTCCATCCAGTTCTGGTCACCAATCCTCAGAAAGGATGTGCTAGAGCTGAAGAGAGTCCAGAGAAGGGCAACTAAATGAATTTGGGGATTAGAGGGCCTCAATTATGAGGGACAAGTGCTAAATTTATTTTCACTGGAGCAGAGACGCTTGAGAGGAAATATGATATCAATATACAAATATCTCACCGGTGATCCCAATGTAATGTATAAAACTTTCAGTCCCAGGGAGTGTAAGAAGACATGGGGCCACACGATGATATTGGAATAGAAGCAGTTTAACCCTAAGTGGTTTAACCTTTATGTCCCGTACACACGATCGGATTTTCCATTGGATGGTTTTTCCGACAGAATTCCGCTCAAGCTTGGCTTGCATACACACGGTCACACAAAAGTTCTCTGAACTTTCGACCGTCAAGAACGCGGTGACGTACAACACTACGACGAGCCGAGATAATGAAGTTCAATGCTTCCGAGCATGCGTCGAATTGTTTCCAAACATGTGTCGGAATTTTGCGCATCGGAATTGCTACAGATGATCGGAATTTCCAATCGGAATTTTTCCCATCGGAAAAATTGAGAACCTGCTCTCAATCTTTTGCTGGCGGAAATTCCTACAGCAAAAGTCCGCTGAAGCATACACACGGTTGGAATTTCTGATGAAAAGCTCACATTGGACTTTTGCTGGTGGAAAATCAGACCGTGTGTACACGGCATAAAGGCTACTTTCACACTGGGGCGTTGGGAACGTAGGCGGTAAAGTTTTTAGTGGCATTTTACCATCGTTTTTGAAGGGCTTTTCGTCTGCAAGCAGCATCTTTGACACTGCTCCTACAGCTCCCCTGCCCATTGAAATCAATGGGTAACACCGCTTTGCGGCTCTTTGCGGTGCTTTGCGGGTGCTTTTAACCATTTTCGGCCTCTAGCGGGGGTTAAAAGCACACTGCTAGCGTCCCATTGATTTCAATGGGCAGGGGAGCTGTAGGAGTGGTATCAAAGATGCTGCTTGCAGGACTTTTTTTGGTGTCCTGCCAGCGCACCGTTCCAGTGTGAAAGCACTAGGACTTTCACACTGGAGTGAGAGGTGAGGCTCTTTAAAGGCGCTTTGCAGGCGCTATTTTTGGTGTTATAGCGCCTGTAAAGCGCCTCAGTGTGAAAGCAGCCTAGAAGTTCCTAGAAGTTTTGTGTCCTATCTGTGATTATGATATAGTGGGCATGAGTGTACTTTTAATTATTTTTTTAATGGTCAGAACATGGTACACGTGGCCATACTGTGATTGCATTTATCTGTTCATCTGTTCACTTTGAGTCAACTTTTATTACTATTTGCCTAACTTCTTTTTTAAAAAGAATTAAATATATGAATATAAATATTCACCACAAACCTCTAAAAAGTTCTATCATCAGTATAAATGTAATTACGTTATTACATTTTTCTCATTATAAATTGGGTCTAAATACACTCATTTATTATTATAATTACACAAGCACATAAATATTCAATAACTGCAATCTGCATGGCTGGTTAATGTATGTATTAATAAACCTACAGACTGTTTTAAAGAGGTGAAATGATAACTGACAAGTTAAACAAAAAGAAAATGGCAACTAACAAACATGAAAATAATCAAAGATGTAAAAAGCCTGCCTGTGGGACTGCAATGTTGGACTAATTAATTGTTTATTTTTTTCTACTGAAAATACACAAATAGAGTAAAAATATTTTTTTGTACAGCTGAAGCATACATTATTCAACACATGAGTAAGTGTTATAAAAATATCCAACAACAAATTATCTGTAAAGGGTCTCTCAGGCACTTGTGTAAACCATTTTAATTAAGGTTTCAGTAAATATCAGAACTTAATTAATGTCGTGAGTCCTACTAATGTGCAGTTGTTTTGCTCTTACCTCAGGTGCAAATAATAAATTACTTTATTACATATGTAAAATGTATATGGAGGACTAAATTACACACACTCTGCTGAAGGTTAGCAAATAATAATAAACTTTCTATATCATACTATTACTGCATATCTGCACTACAGCAACAGTCAACTCACTAATAAAAATAGTAGAGAAACAAAAGACAATAATGTGAGGTGTATGCAAATTCAAAAGGTGTTCAGGGTACCCCATCATAAAGAATCTAAACCGATGCTGCATCTGTCCCCCAGCATCTCTGCACTGAGAACCTTGCCATCGAACACCACTGATGGCTCGGTCATCTCGGCCCCCTGAGCAGAAAGCTGCTGACTGTCAATCAGCAGCTCTCCTGCTCTACTCCTCCACGCTCCCTTGAGTGCTGAGCTGTGAAGGGGTGGGGAGCGGCAATCTCAGCCTCTTGCTGAGAGGCTTAGACAGCCATCAGTCCAGGCACCTGGCGGATCCATACTCCTAGAGTCGGTATGACGTGGTGCCTGGACTGATCTGTGTGACGTCAGCAGAGAGCAGACTTCAGACCGCTCTCTGCTGAAAATGGGTCATAGGAGTGCAAAACTAATTGCACTCCTGCGACCCATAGGAGTAGCCCAGCCAAACAAGCTCAGGATGGACTTCTCCTTTAAAAAAAAATTGTGTTAAAGGATAAGTTCACTTTTTAGAAAAAAATAATAAATGCACATTTTCTTCAGGTAAAAAAATTGGCAGATCACTGGTACCATGTAGGTCTCCTGCAGATCTGTCAGAGTATTTTTGTTTATGTACATCCCATACGGGCTAGCAGATACAATCTGACAGGAAGAATCAATGTACTACCACGGTGCTCCACAGCGCAGTGGTAGTTCATTGAGAATTACAAGCCGACAGCCACAAAGGATGTCAGGGATTGTAGTTCATTCACACGCAGAGCTGTGTAATTGAATGATGCAGCCATGTGGGTGGAGCCCCACATGGCCACACCGATTTCAAAAAGTGACAGCTAGTATGGGAATCTTCTCCTCATCACAGGGAGTGCGGGGATCGGCAGCGGCTGCAGCATTGGGAACATGTTATATGTTCTACCGTAAAAACAAGGCGAACATGCAACATGTTCCCAAAGGTAAACTTATGCTGTAACATCACTGATCAATGGTTGGTTCATTTGTATAAAGCTGTGACCTGGGAAAAGTGTGTGGGCCGTTCAGGCTTGATAGGGAAGGGGTATGTAGACAGTGCATCCGCAGCTGTTGCTAGAGTGCTGATAGGGAATGGAGCCCGTCTTGACTCCTGCAAAGGTTCAAGGAAGGAAGGGTGACCCCTGGTCGCACATCTATGATTTCCTGCTGCAATGAATGGAGTGGCAACCTCAGCCTTGACTCTGGCCAGGCCACGCCGCCAAGTAGTCAGATCTGGGCAATGCATCAAGAAGATGGACCTAAAAAAGCCTACTATATCTTAGTGAGCCACCACCATCGATGCTCCTCCTTTAACTACTATGAGTATCTAAGGCAAATTGGCCATGGCAGGTTAAACTCTGGCATCACAGGAACCATTGTCACTGAGGACAATGGTGTCCTCAACCATTTCACCTCACTCACATCAACTACAGGTGTTTGTGAGGGGTGAAGGGTACCCCTGGTAACCTGCCTTATTTCCTCCTCCTCACCACCCACAGCACATTCCTCCTCCTCCACATGTTCCTCCAGTAACTTGGGCTGTGTCAGGGAACTATCCGCAGAAGGACTGGCAGGTCTATCAATGTTCAGCAGAATCGCGGAGCAACAAACACAATGCGCATGGGCAAGAACGGTCAGGAATCTACGTTCTCCAGTGCGAATGCGCATGCGCCAGAACGCACGCAATACGTGAGTGACTCTCATGGTGAAAAATAAACAGATCCCAAAGTCAGCCCTTGTCTCACTCCCACACAAATACTAATTTATGGCTTATTAATGCAAGTGCAGTTGCTACAGCATGACAAAGGTCGCTGTCTCGCAAGGGGGCATATCACATATAAGGTGGTTGTCAGGCAGCTGTTGTTGACGCTGAATTTGAACCAGTCAAGCAGTGGCTGGGTGTAACTACCTGATATGAATGCACACTTTTCTGGCCTGCTACAGGACATTGTACAAGCCAGGTTATCCAACTAGAAAGTGCTGCACCATTAGGTTAAGGATAAGCTGCAAAAGCATGGTGGCATTTTGCATGGGTTACTCATTGCATAGGCGCTTAGTCAGAAGTGGGATTGGTGGCCCTGAGGATTCTCTGGATAAGGCCAATTAGGAGAAAGTGGTAGAGGTGACTGAGCTGGTACCATTACCAAGATGTAAGACACAGGGGAGTTCCATCAGTTCTAGTGGTATATCCCATCATCTTGCATCCATCCTGGCTGCCAGTAAATTGTGCCGGTGGGTTATGCAGGAGATGTAATATTCATACTTATGCTTGCTAGACCATGTGTTTGTGGTCTTCTGTACCCTGTCACGGACTGCATGCTCCAGCATCAAGGAGACATTACCCTCACATGCTGGTGGAGAGCATGGATGGCTTTCTGGAAAAAAGAATCATAGCTAGGGAGACAATTGCCACATCAGCTGAAGACAACAGGGTGGGGTTTGGAGACTAAGTGTGATTGGGCCTATTAAGTGTGGCCCCACCTTTACCACTTGATGTGCCATGAATTATGCTCTCAAAACACTTTTTAGACTTCTATTCCTATCACCTAAGGCCATTTAGCAGCAGATGCAGGTGGAGTTTTCTGGGGAATTGTGAAAGTGGATGAAAGGGAGTGGAGAGAAGGATGAGGGTTATAGTTGTTTGCATTCAGTGTGGTGAACATTAATTTGTCTGCTCATGCATGTGGTACTTAAATTACTGGTACATTTACTACACTTGATATGCTACAAGTAGCTTGCAAACCACTACAGTGCTGTCTGTAGTACATGTACTGTATGTAAAAGGCCTAAAATGTTAAGCCCTGCAAATTCAGAGTGTACCTGGAGATTCCAGTGACCTCTATCTGTGGAGCATTGCCAGCTGTTGGAATAAATTGGCTGCTCCCTCTACTCCTATGAAAGCTGCCCCTAGACAACATCCTCCTCTACATACTTGGGCACCCTGATAAGGTCATCCATCTCCTCTTCCTCATCCTTCTTATTGCATGAGCCCACTTGGCAGTAGGATACCGCTGCTGGAACAAAACTGCAAATTGATTCTTGCTGCATTTTGTTCCCTCCCTGTATGCTGGGTGCACCCTCTTCCTCAACATGTGATACATGTAATTGCTGTGCATCCCCTTGCAGCAAGTGACTGATAGTGTGCTCAAATAATTCAACCAACTCTTTAATGCCAGTTAATAAGGCTGCCTTTAGGCCACCCAGGTATGATGACAATAGGGGATTTCCTAATTTTATTAGCAGTTATGACAATAAGGGGATTAAAGATGTGGTGCTTTGGTGCACTTGACACTATGGTGATTTTGTGCAGTAAACTGGACTGCAATAGTGTGTAGGTGACATTCTTTTTGGTTGCAGCTAGACAGTGGCAGAAGGGTGCCGCTCAGATTGGCAGCATCTTGACAGGAGAAAAGCACCTGTCTGACTTATTACAGCCAATCTGGGGAAGGACGCTGCTCTGATTGCCTGTAGATTTTTTTGAGGGGAAGATGCCACTCTGTATGGACACAGAGCCGGTGACAATGAGTTAAATTTGCAAGTTTGTGTAGCTAAGTGCCATAAAAGCAGAGGTGCTTGTTAACCGTAAATAATATTTAAGATTTAATATCTCAAAGATATGATGTGGGTTAAATGAGAGTTCTTTTGACCAGGAGGGAAAGCGTTAACATAATAACATTTATTGGAGTATAGTTGGTAATCTATCTCATACACAGAAAATATTAGGTAAAGTAAAATAATTACATGGAGGAATACAGAGTATATTCCTTTAAAAAATTAATGTACAAACATATTCAGTTACAAGTAAAACAGACCTTTTTCCATAAATACCCTTTAGTCCCATCCTGATGGCTGCCGTTCCATAAAGAGCTTTCCCCTCCCACCTGCTCCGAGTATATCCCTGCATGCTGATGCCACATTGGTTGGCATAGCTTGGATCTTGATTGGAGGGCTTACTACATAAGTCAGCCCCCTTTAATGCAAATCCTGGTGACTATTTTGGGCAGGAGATTTAATTGAATTTTCCCGGGAAGTTAAGTATTGATTACGGGTTGGCCTCCCTTCATTGCATGTCCCAGCATGGGATCCTTTGAAGTGAGTATGTGTAAAACAATGGAATTGGCTCTCCATTGTTTGTATATACAAGCCTAGGCACTGTGTCTGCTCTTACCAAGCACTTCTGTGACGCCCTTTTGCACACCTTCCATAAATGCAAGCTAAATTAAATATATTCATAATTACAATATTTTACCGTTTTTAATGGAGATTTCACATAAACCCATAAGGCAACATGCTGGAAAATAGAAGGTAAATAGTGCTGACTAGGGATGAGCTTGGTGTTCGAGTCGAACGCATGTTTGACTCGAACATCGCCTGTTTGCCTGTTCGGCAAAACCAGAACTTTGTGGGCCGTTCGCGCCAAATTCGTGTGACGCGAACGACCCACAATGCACTGCGCCATCGCACTGCATTGGCGGGCGCTGTGATTGGCCAAGCATGCACTGTGACCCCGCATGCTTGGCCAATCACAGCGCCGGCAGCGAGGAGAGCCATAATTGGCCACAAGCAGGATGCCTGTGGCCAATCATAGCTCAGGGGGGTTTAGTACATGCCCCACACTATAAAAGGCCGCCAGCGCGGCGGCCTTGTGTAGTGTGTTCCCGCGTGCAGGGAAAGAGATACATAGGCAGGGACAGTGTGTTCTACAGTCTATTTTCTTCTCAGGCATCTGCAGGAGTTAGTGGGTGTTGTGTGCCTCCAGCACAGTATACACCTGTATCTACCCTTTATTGCTGTTCTCTAAGCTAGTTAGGCAGGCAGGGACAGTGTGTTCTTTTCTCAGACATCTGCAGGCAGGAGTTGCTGTTCATTGCTGTTCTCTAAGCTAGATAGGCAGGGACAGTGTGTTCTTTTTTCAGGCATCTGCAGGCAGGAGTTACTGTTCATTGCTGTTCTCTAAGCTAGATAGACAGGCAGGGACAGTGTGTTCTTTTCTCAGGCATCTGCAGGCAGGAGTTGCTGTTCATTGCTGTTCTCTAAGCTAGATAGGCAGGCAGGGACAGTGTGTTCTTTTCTCAGGCATCTGCAGGCAGGAGTTGCTGTTCATTGCTGTTCTCTAAGCTAGATAGGCAGGCAGGGACAGTGTGTTCTTTTCTCAGGCATCTGCAGGCAGGAGTTGCTGTTCATTGCTGTTCTCTAAGCTAGATAGGCAGGCAGGGACAGTGTGTTCTTTTCTCAGGCATCTGCAGCAGTTAGTGGGTGTTGTGTGGCCCAGCACAGTATACACCTGTATATACCCGTCATTGCTGTTCTCTAAGCTAGATAGGCAGGCAGGGACAGTGTGTTCTTTTCTCAGGCATCTGCAGGCAGGAGTTGCTGTTCATTGCTGTTCTCTGAGCTAGATAGGCAGGCAGGGACATTGTGTTCTTCTCTCAGGCATCTGCAGCAGTTAGTGGGTGTTGTGTGGCCCAGCACAGTATACACCTTTATATACCCATCATTGCTGTTCTCTAAGCTAGATAGGCAGGCAGGGACAGTGTGTTCTTTTCTCAGGCATCTGCAGGCAGGAGTTGCTGTTCATTGCTGTTCTCTAAGCTAGATAGGCAGGCAGGGACAGTGTGTTCTTTTCTCAGGCATCTGCAGGCAGGAGTTGCTGTTCATTGCTGTTCTCTAAGCTAGATAGGCAGGCAGGGACAGTGTGTTCTTTTATCAGGCATCTGCAGGCAGGAGTTGCTGTTCATTGCTGTTCTCTAAGCTAGATAGGCAGGCAGGGACAGTGTGTTCTTTTCTCAGGCATCTGCAGGCAGGAGTTCCTGTTCATTGCTGTTCTCTAAGCTAGATAGGCAGGCAGGGACAGTGTGTTCTTTCCTCAGGCATCTGCAGCAGTTAGTGGGTGTTGTGTGGCCCAGCACAGTATACACCTGTATATACCCATCATCGCTGTTCTTTAAGCTAGATAGGCAGGCAGGGACAGTGTGTTCTTTTCTCAGGCATATGCAGGCAGGAGTTGCTGTTCATTGCTGTTCTCTGAGCTAGATAGGCAGGCAGGGACATTGTGTTCTTCTCTCAGGCATCTGCAGCAGTTAGTGGGTGTTGTGTGGCCCAGCACAGTATACACCTGTATATACCCGTCATTGCTGTTCTCTAAGCTAGATAGACAGGCAGGGACAGTGTGTTCTTTTCTCAGGCATCTGCAGGCAGGAGTTGCTGTTCATTGCTGTTCTCTAAGCTAGATAGGCAGGTAGGGACAGTGTGTTCTTTTCTCAGGCATCTGCAGGCAGGAGTTGCTGTTCATTGCTGTTCTCTAAGCTAGATAGGCAGGCAGGGACAGTGTGTTCTTTTCTCAGGCATCTGCAGCAGTTAGTGGGTGTTGTGTGGCCCAGCACAGTATACACCTGTATATACCCGTCATTGCTGTTCTCTAATAAAGGCATCTGCTGGAGTTAGTGGGTGTTGTGTGCCCTAGTACAGTATACACCTGTATATACCCATCATTGCTGTTCTCTAATAAAGGCATCTGCTGGAGTTAGTGGGTGTTGTGTGACTCCAGCACAATATACACTACCCAATTGCTGGTTTTCCCATCTCCCTGCAGGCCATTACTATGTCTGGAAGGCCAACAAGGAGAGGCAGACAGTCAGGAGCCAATAAAAGAGGGCAAGCAGGCTCTGTGTCTAGAGACAACAGTGCTGGTCGTGGACGCGGTGCATCGTCATCAGCACGTGGCCATGGGACACGCTTGTCCTTATTTTCGGCAGCTGGACGTGTTGAGCCGCATCATGCCGAAGACTTGGTAGAGTGGATGACCAAGCCCTCCTCATCCTCCTCATCCTCTCTCACCAAGGCTCAGGGTACTGGCAAAGCAGCTGCCAAAGCGTCCTCTTCCCTCGTATCAATGTCATCATCAGTCACTCCTTCCCTAGGCCCACCGTGTCCTCCTGAGGAGTCCCCCAAACTGTTTGAGCACAGTGTTGGGTACATGCTCCAGGAGGATGCCCAGCGTTTCGAAGGGTCTGAAGATGATACCCAGCTAGAGGAATGCAGTAGCATGAGAGCAGAGAGAGGGGATGCTCAAGAAGGACAGCAATCTGGCAGTCATGTTCCAGCAGCTGCAGCATACTGCCAGATTGGCTCCAGTGATGAGGAGGGAGGGGATGATGAGGTCACTGACTCCACGTGGGTGCCTGATAGGAGAGAGGAGGAGGATGAGGAGGAGGCACATCTCCTACGAGGCAGGATGCCCTCCGGGGGCCAGCGTAAGGGCAGCACACCGACTGAATCACACCGCAGAGCTCCGCCTCTGCAGGGCGCTGCCTCTGCCCGTTATTCCAAAAGTTCTTTGGTGTGGGCCTTTTTTGAGTCGAGTGCATCAGATCGCACCACTGCTGTTTGCAACATATGTCTCAAGCGTATCTCGCGTGGCCAAAACATCAGCCGCTTGGGCATCACATGCTTGACCAGACATATGTTGACCTGCCATGCAGCTCGTTGGCAAGCGTACCTTAAAGACCCAGACCAAAGAACAAAGCGGACCTCTCCTTGCTCCTCATCAGCTGGGATCTCCAACCCCACTGTACCTTCAGTCCTCTCTGAAACCTGCACTGAGAGGAATGAAGGTGTAGAATTAGGTGTGTCACAGCCAAGTACTTGTGGGCACTCTGCTAGCAGTACACCGGCGTCCGATTATAGCAGGCAAATTTCCCTGCCCCAGCTGCTGGACCATGAAAAGAAGTTCACTCCCAGCCATCCACATGCCCAGCGGTTGAATTCTAGCCTGGCTAAATTGCTAGCACTTCAACTGCTGCCTTTTCAGTTGGTAGACTCTGCCCCCTTCCGTGAGTTTGTGCAATGTGCGGTTCCTCAGTGGCAGGTTCCCAAACGCCACTTTTTCTCACGGAAGGCGATTCCGGCTCTCTACCGGCATGTGGAAGGCAATGTCCATGCCTCGCTGGACAGGGCGGTCAGCAGTAAGGTGCATATTACCGCTGACTCATGGTCCAGCAGGCATGGACAGGGACGTTACCTTTCTTTCACGGCCCATTGGGTCACTCTTTTGGCAGCTGGGAAGGATGCAGGACAAGGTGCAGTAGTGTTGGAGGTTGTTCCGCCGCCACGCCTCCAAAATGCTACTACTGGTTGTGACACACCTCTCTCCTCCACCCCCTCCTCTTCTTCTTCCTCCATGGCCTCTTCCTGTGCTTTGTCCTCGGAACCAGCGGTGCTCCGTAGGTGTTCAAGGGGCTGCGCAAGTACGCAGGCAAAAAGATGCCATGCCGTGCTTGCGCTGGTGTGTTTGGGGGACAGGAACCACACTGGGGCAGAGGTTCTGTCAGCTCTGCAGGGGCAGGCCGAGAGGTGGTTGACGCCACGCCAGCTTAAGCCAGGAATGGTGGTTTGCGACAATGGCACTAACCTCCTCTCCACCCTCCGACAGGAACAACTGACCCATGTGCCCTGTGTGGCTCACGTCCTTAACCTGGTGGTGCAGCGGTTCTTGGGCAGGTACCCGGGCTTACAGGATGTCCTGAGGCAGGCCAGGAAAGTCTGTGTGCATTTCCGCAGATCATATAATGCCAGTGCTCGGCTGGCTGAGCTGCAAAAGGAGTTGAACCTGCGCTAGAACCGCCTTATATGTGACATGCCCACCAGGTGGAACTCAACGTTGGCCATGCTGCAGCGGCTGCACACGCAGAAGAGGGCCATCAATGAGTACCTGTGCGACTACGGCACCAGGACAGGGTCAGGGGAGCTCAGGTTTTTTTCACCACGCCAGTGGGGCATGATCAGGGATGCATGCCCTGTCCTGGCACCATTTGAGGAGGCTACGAGGATGGTGAGCAGTGACAGTGCATGCATCAGTGACACTGTACCTCTTGTCCACCTGTTGGAGCATACGCTGCGTGGAATAATGGACAGGGCACTTGAGGCAGAACAGAGGCAGGAAGAGGAGGACTTCCTTGCCTCTCAAGGCCCCCTTTACCCAGACAGTGTTCCTTCTGTCCCACCCATCGCACAGGAAGAGGAGGAGGAGGAGGAGGAGGAGTAGGAGGATTGTGTCAGCATGGAGGTGGAACCTGGCACTCTGCATCAACAGCAGCAGTCTTTTAGGGATGATTTACAGTCCCAAGAAACCCGTGGACTTGTACGTGGCTGGGAGGAGGAGGACGTGGCGGATCATGTCGTCCTTAGTGACCCAGAGGACTCCGGACCGAATGCCTCAGCTAACCTACGCTGCATGGCCTCCCTGATCCTGCAAAGTCTGCGGAAGGATCCTCGTATTCTTCGGATCAAGGAGAGGGACCATTACTGGCTGGCCACTCTCCTTGATCCACGGTACAAGGGTAAGGTTGCGGACCTTATCTTACCGTCGCAGAGGGAGCAGAGGATGAGACATCTCCGGGAGGCCTTGCAGAAAGGTCTGTGCAACGCGTTCCCAGAGACTGGGAGGTTACAAACTCCTGGTCCTGGCCAACGAGTTACTGAGGCTTCGGTCAGTCAAAGAAGGAGCAGTGGGGAAGGTGGCAGTCTGACCGATGCATTCAGACAATTTTTTAGTCCGCAGCTCCAAGGTATGATCGGTTCCAGCAACCATCGCCAGCATCTGATATACATGGTGCAGGAATACCTAGGGGCAAGGTCAGACTTGGACACCTTTCCCACTGAAAATCCTCTGGCTTACTGGGTCTTGAGGATGGATCACTGGCCAGAGCTTGCACAGTATGCAATTGAGCTACTGGCCTGTCCTGCATCCAGTGTTCTTTCGGAACGCACATTCAGTGCTGCTGGAGGCTTTGTCACGGATCACAGGGTGCGCCTGTTCACCGACTATGTTGATCGACTGACCATCATAAAGATAAACCAGTCTTGGATCACCACCAGCTACCACACACCTGAAGCTGATATAACAGAATAATTTATTTTGAAATGTCACATCCCTTCAAGACTGCCTATGCTGATGCTGAGTGACTGTCCTGTTATGTTGACTGACTATCCTCCTCCTCCTTAATGATCCGATTCATGATGATAGCTTGGAAGAACATTTTTGTTTCTGGGTGCCGCCACCAGTGGCTAAGGCCCAATTTTTCAGCCCCTGTTTAACAGGGGCATGTAATTACAATTTTTTATGCAATGCTTTGCAGCAGGGCTCATTCCTGCACTCCAACTAGAGTATCTGGGAGAGGTTGCAGTGTCGTGGCACCAGCACCAGTGCCTAAGGCCCAAATTTTCAGCCCCTGTTTAACAAGGGCGTGTAATTACAATTGTTGATGCAATGCTTTGCAACAGGGCTCATTGCTGTGCTCCAAGTACAGTATCTGTGAGGGGTTGCAGTGTTGTGGCACCAGTGCCTAAGGCCCAATTTTTCAGCCCCTCTTCAACAGGGGCATGCAATTACAATTCTTGATCTAATAATTTACAGTAGGGCTCATTCATGCGCCCACCAAGAGTAACTGTGAGGGCTGACAGTGTTGTAGCACCAGCACCACCACCAAAGGCCCAATTTTTCCTACCACTGTTCAACAATGGCATGTAATTACAATTCCTGATATAATAGTTCACAGCAGGGCGTTCCAGTGCCCACCAAGAGTAACTGTGAGGGCTTACAGTGTTGTGGCAACACCGACACCTAAGGGGCAAATTTCTGCAGAGTATATGCGGCAGGCCCCTACTTTCAAACATCCAACTTACAAACGACTCCTACTTGCAAAAGGAAGGAGACAACAGGAAGTGAGAGGAAATCTACCCCTAGGAAGGGAAATTCTCTCCTGTAAAAGTTAATATGGGAAAAAGGTGTCTCCTCTCTGCTGATGCTTTTTCACCCCCAGGTACAATATTTTATGCATCATTAAAATGACTGCTCCCAAAAAAACGGCAGTTTTTAAAACTTTTTTTTTGCATTGATACATGTCCCCTGGGGCAGAACCTGGGTCCCCAAACCCTTTTTAGGACAATGACTTGCATATTAGCCGTTATAATTTGCACTTTTGATTTTGAATAATCGCATCCATTGTATTTAATAGGGTTCTAAAGTTTGCGCGAACTTTCGGTCCATTCGCAAGTTCTGGTGCGAACCGAACCGGGGGGTGTTCAGCTCATCCCTAGTGCGGACAGACAGCTGGAGAACACTGCCATTACTGTCAGCAGCACTTATAGCCCCCTTAAAATGTACTGACACCATAAAAATTGATTTGATATTCTGCCTATAAGATCCATGACAAACTGTCAGAGAAAAACTAAGTAAGGAAGTATAAAATAAATAAACCCTATAAGTTAGCTAGTAGAATCTAATTAATAATTTTCTTCACTTAGGCAAGGAAAACCCTAAATGCTGGCTGATGGGGCTCAAGGGCAACACAACAAGTATCAAAGTACTGCATGAAGCACCCAGGCCACAGGTTGGGCAGCAAGACTCACCATAATGCAGAGCAAGCAGAATTCTCTTTAAAGGTCAAGGATTTGCTCAACAATAGACTATAACAGAATATATGTGTCATTATAAATTCAGCCATGTATTTGGATTGAGACACACCCAGTTTTACTCATGCTTCAGCTTATAAACCCCATTCTGAGAACCAATCCAAAGGCAAGGAGTTACAAAAGGCTTGTAAGTCTATAATTACTTATTAGCAGTTGCATTAAAGTTTCGGTAATGCAATTTCAGGCCAAAAAACCATGGTGCAGTATACAATATGAATTGGCACGCGGTAAGGTAAGTATTGGCCCAATGGTTCAAGTGACAGTTAAAGTCCAACTGTGGGCACAACACAAAAAAACAGGAAGCAAGTCGTAAGATACAGTAAGTAATGTACCGTATATACTCGAGTATAAGCCAAGTTTTTCAGCTTATACTCGAGTCACCTTTTTGCGGCTGATCTCCCGGACTTTGGGGACCCGGTACCAAGAGGCCGTAGGCACACATGTAGCCCCAGTTCTCCTCTACAAGTGTGCAAAGGTTTCTGTGTGGGGGACCTATGGTCGGGGAGCACCGATTTTTCAAATCCGGGCATTCTTCCATATACTTCCATGTTAAACGCAAGTCTAGTCATGGACACAGTGAGGCATGGGCACAGTGAGGAATGGGAACAGTGAGGCATGGGCACAGTAAGGCATGGGCACAGTGAGGCATGGACACAGTGAGGCATGCACATGGACACAGTGAGGCAAAGAGAGGCACAGTGAGGCATGCAGATGGACACCCTAGGCTTATACTCGAGTCAATAAGTTTACCCAGTTTTTTGTGGTAAAATTAGGTGCCTCGGCTTATATTCGGGTCGGCTTATACTCGAGTATATACGGTAGCTTCTTGAATAATTCTCTAGACTTAAAGGGGTTGCTCCACCGGAAAAAATGTTTTTAAAGCCAGCAGCTACAGCTACAGCAGCTGCTGGCTTTTAATATTTGGACACTTACCTGTCCTGGAGTCCAGCGACGTCCGCAGCAGAGGACGAGCGACCGCTCGTCGCTCTGCTGCTCCCTCCGCCATCCTCGCTGAGGGAACCAGGAAGTGAAGCCCTGCGGCTTCATGCCCGGTTCCCTACGGCGCATGCGCGAGTCGCGCTGCGCCGTTCTGATTGGTGCTCCTGTGTTCTGGGAGCCGAGTGTCTCCCAGAACACCAAGGGAAGTCTGCGGGAAGTGACGTAACTCCCGCAGATTCCCGGAGACAGGACTCCCGGATGTGGGTGAAAATACCTGTCTTAGACAGGTATCTTCACCCCCCTCCCCCCTGAAAGGTGTCAATTGTGACACCGGAGGGGGGGAGGGTTCCAAATAGCAAAAGTTGCTATTTAGGGTGGAGCTCCACTTTAATGAGCATTTAACTCTTGTAGTGCAGGAAGCTCCACTGCAAGAGTATTTTTTAGTTGTGTCTGAAGTTGGACTTTCAAAGCAGAACAATACTCACCTCCACTCCAGTGATGGGACATTTGTGAGTTCTCTCACATGCATCTGTTTTCTATGACAGATCTACCTTAAAGAGGAACTGCAGTCTGCTCACATAATTTGTAATAAAAACATCTTTGCCATTCCGAAGCTTCCCTCCAACCACTTTGGATATTATTTTATATATACTGTGATTCTGTACTTGCCAAAAATCCTGCAGAAATCTCCCTCCACTGAGTATGGCTGCAACCATTTTGACTGTGGGCAGCTGAAACTGCTGCCTGTTCACTTCCTGGATTTACACAGACACACAGAGGCACACCTCCAGCTCTGCAGCCCTGCAGTTCTCATTGGCCCACTTATGACTCATCCCCCCTCCCTTCCTGGTAAACTCACAAGAGTGAGAGAGAGCTGTGCATGATGTCATAAGTTTAGGCAGACAAGAAACAGGAAGTAGACTGTATACGGTATTTACTGGCAGAATTTTTTTTTTTTTTACTATCAAAAATTTAAACAACAAGGGCAGAAGATTTAATAGGTGGAAAGTTGAAAAAATTACTGAAGATCCGCTTTAAGTACTGCCTGAGAGTTCAAGTGGTAGATCTGGAGATTGCTTGGGTTAAGGATAAAGCCACAGCTAACAAGGGTCAGAGTAAGGGGGTCAAACTATAACAAAAGGCAAAACTTTTTTTTTTGTTTTGGATAGAGTGCAGAGGGATTAAAATATATGGGATTAACCCTCTCCATTTGTCCTGTTTACCATTACCATTGAAAGTAAAAGAAATTCACAAATTTTGGGTTGTCCCCAGAAAAGTAATAGAGGGGAAATCTTCCAATGGGGACACTAGTTCTGGTAGCCTGGGGGTCCCCAAGGAATTCCCTTTATTTGCATGGATTTGCATGGATTTCCTCACTTTCTGTTTAGCTATGGGACAGGAAGTGAAATTGAAATCTCTGCAATGGGACACAGATGGTGAAAAAAAATCTAACAGGGGTTATAACCCTCCCTTACACTATCCAAGATGAAAAAAAGTTTTGCCTATAGCTCTACTTTAAGATTAGCATGTCATGTGGAATTTTGGATAGGATTCAGTGTTGTTCATTTTTCTTTGAATGAGGACCCCCTTGACATCCATACCAGACTCTCATGATGAATAACAGTCTGGTATGTATTTTTAGGGGAGACCCCGTTGCTGCTATATTATGTAGGTACTTCTTGTCTCTGGGTTGTTGGGTTGAAAACACCAGAAGGAGGAAGTGAAGAGAGAAAGAAAGTCTGAGACCACACGTCCTTTCCTTGAAAAAGCTGCTGCTAAATCTAGAACAAAAGGGATTAATAGGCAAGTGCTCCTATGTTTAATAGTTTACTATTGTCCTCTAGAGCAGTGTTTCTCAACTCCAGTCCTCAAGGCGCCCCAACAGGTCATGCTTTCAGGATTTCCCTAAGATAAAACAGCTGTGGTAATTACTAAGGCAGTGAAACTGATCAAATCACCTGTGCAAAATAATGGAAAGCCTGAAACCATGACCTGTTGGGGCGCCTTGAGGACTGGAGTTGAGAAATACTGCTCTAGAGCTCCTAGCTGTACATATACAGTAAATATATATCTCTAAGGACTGGTTACAGAAGTATATCTGTCTCATTGTTCTCATCTTACATGCACTATACTAGATAATTAAGTCTGTGATACGGTGTGTGTCTGTAGTGCTCACCTTACTGCATTTTGGCAGGTGAACCTGTTTATTGCAATACATCTTATATGCAATTCTTATTATTTCTGTTAACCCTGTCACTTCTGGTCTGGGATTCTATAGATAGTTTTAGCTTAGCCAGCAGAAGCTAGTTAGAGGACAAGTCCGGTTAAATGATGGATTATATATTACTAGTAACCAAGAAGCAGAGTAAATAGGCTGACTTTGAGCTGACTTTGAGCTCCAGTGACAAACCATAGTTTCAGATGGTAAGAATCTGCTTTTTAGGGTGGTTGGAAAACAGCTGGAGGATCTTCCTATCACCACTGATTTTGTCTTTAGGTCTCTGACACAAAGACGGACACTGTATTGTAATCATCCTCAGGGGCCCCTGCAACTGAACTTTGCTTCAACAGTCATCTGAAGATATCCTTATTAATAACTATATACACCTGGGTACACAATTACAATTGTACACAATTCCACTAGAATTCTTGTTGGGCCCTTGGGCTGAGAATACCTGTTTGTACATTGGATGTATGTACTATTTTTAATCTTTTGTTAATATAAAGTTGTATTATTTCCATACTGGTGTCCATCTATATATTTATGGTTAATGTTTAATGCATGTTGCAGTAGTTCCTCTGCTACCAATTACTTTGATTGGAGTATTAGTTAATTTCCCAGAAAGGGAATCAAACCCACTCTCCACTTAGCAAAGGTACTGGTTATTTTATTTACTTACAGGATCAGCACAGTTTTTCTGTTTCGGTAGGGCCATTTAGCTAAAGGAAATTCCTGGCTGTTTGTTTACAAACAGAAGGACGTAGCTGGGAGCTGTCATTTAGGCTACTTTCACACTGAGGTGCTTTACAGGCGCTATAGCGCTAGAAATAGCGCCTGCAAAGCGCCTGTAAAGCGCCTCTCCTCTCACTCCAGTGTGAAAGCCTGAGTGCTTTCACACTGGAGCGGTGCGCTGGCAGGACGCTAAAAAAAGTCCTACAAGCAGTATCTTTAAGATGCTGTAGGAGAAGTGTATACACTGCTCCTAAAGCGTCCCTTACCATTGAAATCAATGGGCAGCGTTGCCGAACCCCCGGCGCTATTAACCATTTTTCAGCCATTGGAGGGGGATAAAAGAGCCCCCTAGTGGCTGAAAAGTGCAGCAAAACACGATGCCCGCCCGCCTGCCCCAGTGTGAAAATGCCCTTACTGGCAGTTTGAACAGCATTGCTTTTCTTGGTCAGTGTCAGTTATGCTATAGTTGGTTGTATACATCGTACAGATTTACCACTTCACTAGCAGGTTCAGTACATGCATGTTATTTAAAGGAATTTAGCATTTTTAATGCTTAACTTTATGCAATATTAACCACTTGCCTCCCTGCTCCTGCAGATATACTGTAGTGGGGCTGCACGGCCAGGCTTGGTCACGTATATATATGGGATTGGACCTGCTGCAGTTTAGGAGCACATAACACACCACTTCTGTGACCGATGTGTCCACCAAACACGGATCACTGTTCCAATACCTGGTAGTATCATGTGATCGCTATGATTGATTGGTTATAGCAATCACATGATAACAATGTCCACTCATGAAAAGCTTGCTTACTGTTCTGATCTGTGACTGGCCCAAAACAATCACATGGTACCCGCCTAACTGTACCATGTGATTAGCTTAGCCAATCACAGATCACAATCAAAAGCAAGCTGTTCAATTAATTAACCTATTTATGACAGATAACTATTGCTTATTTAGCAATAACAGTGTGAAAAAAAACCTGATCACCCCCCTCACTTTTAAAATCATGCAGAAAAACGCTTCTAGGTCTCCTTAGCTTAATGTGTTTCACCCCTCCCACTGCGCATTTTCAGGCGGCATTTTTCTGCACGATTTAAAAAATTTTGATGTAAGTGTAATGTTTTGGGGATTTTTATGAATAAAACTAGCAGTATTACACTATATATCCTTTTCTCTTCATTGCCATACGTTTAAAATGGATATCTCTGATCACCGTGAAAGTTGGGAAGGTGATAATTATATTTGGATATAGGATATACCAGATGCCTCTAATATACCGGTGGAAGGAAGGTGTTATTCTCACCCATATAATAAACACACTCAACAGCCCTAACCACTGACAGGAGATGCCATTCTAAATTTAATAACAGACACTTTTAAAGATTATTGCTAGTGAGTGGGGACCCAGGAGGGGAGCATGGAGTGTCACCAAGATCCACATCAACTGCGTATTTTGCACAAGTTCAACACACTATATGGATGGACTTTATACGATTGCACTTTATTTGTTTTGCACCATAATCGCACTGAGCACTTTATATTGTTAAGCAATACCATGTTATTGATTATACTGAAGTAGACACTTTATTATATATTTTATCAGTATGTATTGTGTGCAGGAGCAGTGCTGAGTATAACATTTATATTTTTCATCACTTGGGTTTTTTTATCTTACACTACAGCAGCAGCCCAAACCATATATTTACATTGTGTATAGTGATGATCTCGCGCCTTATAAAAATTTAAATTAAGTAATTAAGCTGCAATCCCCAAATTTTCAAATATTGAAACCGTATGTGGAAGTGATTATATGTGCTATAGTAACAAATATAGTGGGGGCGCTAAAAAATAATAATATTTAAATTAAATTAAATTATACTTAGTATTGAGTAAAAAATATATTAAACACCAGCCAGCCTAGATGAACCGCAAAGACTAGTCTATATCTATCCAATGATAATAAACAGCCTAAATGCAGTTCCCTTAATATATGAGATAGCTTACAAAACCCATCTGCCAACCAGATGGTAATACATGTGTCATAAAACTATTGAATAACAACAATTGTTCAAACATACAGTGATGGTGATAATAATTAAATGTCCCGAGACATAAATGAATATTGACAAGAGAACAAGTGGTAGTCCATATGATACAACCAGTGAATTGAATTCTGGATAACAACTTAATCCTGCAGGAAAAAGAGAAAGAAATTGCTTGAAGTGATAGCCTTCACCACCTTAGTACAGGACACCCGATAGTGCTCGTGTAGAAAATGTGGCTGCTTACCACATAATGTTGACTCTTTTAGTTAAAAAGGAGTCAAATGCGCTTTGTGCAAGTTCCACTTGCTAACATGGATAATGGTGTCAAAGGAGCAGGCATGAAGGATCCCTGCCTCCTGGAGGCTCGGATGGAGCAATGCAGACCACAAAACAGAAATGGAACGGAAAATAGTGTAACCCCGTTTTTATTAAAATACATTAAAATATAATAGCCAATTGCCCCCTTACTTGGTTAGTGCCTTGAGCCCAGCACTGAGGCTGAAGAGCGTGGACTAGTAGGGCTAGTGACCCGTGGAGAGATGAACCGGCGTGCGTTCCACCTATGGCAAACGATGGACCAGCCGGATCGGAAGTGTCGTCAGATCGTAGTCTAGCGCCTCGACAGCTGTTTCGTGTAAGCACGTCGTCAGGAAGCGTGCTAGACTGCGTACGTCTGACTGTTAAGTACGGTTGTCAATCACAATTGGGGGAGGAGTTACCGGACTATGATCCAGCCTCAATGCCGTCTCTCCGCAAAAGGCCAGAACTAAACGGTCCCTAGTAGAGGGGATCAAGCAATTAGAAAAAAATAAAAACATAGTGGTCCGACCAGCGGATAAAGGGGGGGTAGTCATACATACCAAGGAGGACTACTATGGAGAAATCCAAAGGTTGCTAAAGGACACTAGCACGTATAAACCATTAGCATCTAATCCATTGAATAAACTCAAAATCGAACTCCACAATTGGATTGACAAAGGGGTCAATCAAAAGATTTTGAATGTAAAGGAAGCACAGTACCTCTTACCAAAAGTACCTCACACCCCGGTGCTTTATGTGGTACCAAAAATTCATAAAAATAAGGAAAAACCCCCAGGCCGCCCCATTATAAGCGGGATAGGTTCACTCTATTCCAGGGTAGGGGAATATCTGGATATGTTCCTGCAACCCTTGGTCAAACAAGGCAAGTCATATCTCAAGGATAGTCATGAACTGATAAAATCCCTCTCCAATATCCAGGTAACCGATGCAACCATTATGGTTACAGTGGACATAGAGTCCCTTTACACAAATATTAGACAGGAGGATGCATTGGTCGCAGTTCAGGTTGCTCTAACTGCTGACTCACATCTAAAAAAAGCCCAAATAAACTTCCTAGTAGAGGGACTCAAAATTGCAATGGGGAATAACTACTTTTGGGCACAGGGGGTGTTTTATAATCAAATCAAAGGGGTTGCAATGGGGGCCCGTTATGCCCCAAGTGTAGCTAATATGGTACTGAATAAGTGGGAGGGAGAAACCATTTATAAAGACAAACCATTATCCCTACTTTACTATAAGAGGTACATCGACGATGTAGTATTGTTGTGGGAGGGATCCCAGATCACACTACATAGCTTCCTACAAGATTTAAATTCCAATCAGTATGGGTTAAGGTTTACGGCTGAGTTTAGTCTGACAACCATAAATTACTTGGATCTCACTTTGGTCAAACAAAATGATAGGATTGGTACGAGGACGTTCTTCAAGACAACAGATAGGAACGCCTTTGTGCCAACCAATAGCTGTCACCATCCCCAATGGCTCAGGGCTATACCTAAGGGCCAGTTCATGCGCATCCGAAGGAATTGCACTGAGGACAGCGATTATACCATACAGGCCACAATTCTCACAGACCGGTTTCGTGAGAAGGGGTATTGTGAGGTTGAATTGACCCGAGCTAAGAATGAAGTGGCAGTTATGGACAGACATTCCCTCCTAGAGTCCAAAAAGAAAACTACTACAACAGTGGGGACGTTGCCATTCATCACAGGATTCAATAGACAATACAAAAGTATTGAAAAGATTTTTAAAAAGTTCTGACCTATACTTCAAAAAGACAGAGATCTGGTATCGGTAATACCTTCCAAACCCAGATTTATTTACAGAAAGGCACCAGTCTTGAGAAACATTATTGCGCCTAATGTTCCAGATCCACCTGACAAACCTCCCACTTTCTTGGATGGTTCTGGATTTCATTACTGCACCAGATGCAAAGCTTGTCGTACCACATTTCGACGTATTAAAAAAGTAACTAAATTTAAATCATCAGTGACACAAGAAGAATTCAATATTAAACCCTTAATAACTTGCTATTCCAAACATGTGACATACGTTTTGGAATGTCCTTGCTCTCTCCAGTATGTGGGGCGCACCACAAGAGAGCTTAGAATTAGAATTAACGAGCATGTAGCTAATATAGCAAAGGGTTTTCCAAACCATAGTGTGTCGCGCCATTTTCTCCAACATCACAACAGAGACCCTCGCCAGTTGGTCTTTTATGGCATAGATAGGGTTACATACAACTGGAGAGGGACAGATCTTACCAAGGCCGTCTCCCAGAATGAGACCCAGTGGCTGTATAGACTGTCCACAATGCAGCCACTGGGCCTCAACATAGACTTGGATTTGAATTGCTTCCTCACCAATGAATAAATATAGATCCCAACAATTTGACACAATATATTGGAGGTCAAACAGGTGTAGAGATTATACAAATTCAATTTAATAATTTTAATCTTTCTATTTAATATCAACACCCTGTCTAGGTTATTTTGCTGCACTACTATACATATATCACACTATGTATTACTAGTCTCGGCTAGTGTTGTACCATATTTATCCACTAGGGTGGCGCGATTAGCGCTTACCATCCAGTAATGTACACTGACAGGGTGGGATGTATGGGCATTTAGATAATGTTTTATTATGAGTCATTATAGAGGCGGGTTGTAGGCAGTGGACTGTATTCTATAATATATATTGTACAATTAGTTATAGAGTTTGTAGATTCTAACTGTGCTGTGTTCACAATATGCGGAGAGACGGCATTGAGGCTGGATCATAGTCCGGTAACTCCTCCCCCAATTGTGATTGACAACCGTACTTAACAGTCAGACGTACGCAGTCTAGCATGCTTCCTGACGACGTGCTTACACGAAACAGCTGTCGAGGCGCTAGACTACGATCTGACGACACTTCCGGTCCCGCAGGTCCATCGTTTGCCATAGGTGGAACGCACGCCGGTTCATCTCTCCACGGGTCACTAGCCCTACTAGTCCACGCTCTCCAGCCTCAGTGCCAGGCTCAAGGCACTAACCAAGTAAGGGGGCAATTGGCTATTATATTTTAATGTATTTTAATAAAAACGGGATTACACTATTTTCCGTTCCATTTCTTTTTTGCGGTCTGCATTGCTCCATCCGAGCCTCGAGGAGGCAGGGATCCTTCATGCCTGCTCCTTTGACACCATTATCCATGTTAGCAAGTGGAACTTGCACAAAGCGCATTTGACTCCTTTTTAACTAAAAGAGTCAACATTATGTGGTAAGCAGCCACATTTTCTACACGAGCACTATCGGGTGTCCTGTACTAAGGTGGTGAAGGCTATCACTTCAAGCAATTTCTTTCTCTTTTTCCTGCAGGATTAAGTTGTTATCCAGGATTCAATTCACTGGTTGTATCATATTGACTACCACTTGTTCTCTTGTCAATATTCATTTATGTCTCGGGACATTTAATTATTATCACCATCACTGTATGTTTGAACAATTGTTGTTATTCAATAGTTTTATGACACATGTATTACCATCTGGTTGGCAGATGGGTTTTGTAAGCTATCTCATATACTAAGGGAACTGCATTTAGGCTGTTTATTATCATTGGATAGATATAGACTAGTCTTTGCGGTTCATCTAGGCTGGCTGGTGTTTAATATATTTTTTACTCAATACTAAGTATAATTTAATTTAATTTAAATATTATTATTTTTTAGCGCCCCCACTATATTTGTTACTATAGCACATATAATCACTTCCACATAGGGTTTCAATATTAGAAAATTTGGGGATTGCAGCTTAATTACTTAATTTAAATTTTTATAAGGCGCGAGATCATCACTATACACATTTCTAGAGGTTCCACCATAAACTTTTTCAATCTACGCAGCCATGGATGTATTTAACTTCATGAAGGGTCGACAGATAAATATTGAAGAAATATTCCAACAAACATCTAGCCCAAATTTGGATATGGAAAAAGGGTTCAAACAACTCCAATACGACATGGAGAAACAAATTAGGCTGTGGTGGGACATAGCCTCATTTGAGATGTATATTGGCAAAAATCTTACCCCCCGGCGGTTAAGATGGGATGTTAATCCAACTGACAGTGCGGACAATTTAACTTTTTTAGATGAATGGTTTCAGTTTTTCAACGGCTGCGAACAAAAACTAATGCAGCTAATGATTAGGAGGCGGAAAGCCAAAAATATGGTGGTAGAAGCCAACATAGTTGATCTCAAAAACAGTATGGAGCCCTTTATGGGAACCAAAGAATATTTGGACAGGGCACAGAGCCTTCAGACTCACCTGTCCAAATATGATGGAGAGATCAAACAGAAAAAACTGAAAAAATACCAGAGAGATATCAAAGATTATGAAGAAAATAAGGTATACAAATGGCAGGATGATTTGGATGTGGATAATCCCAAAGAATCTCCGTTGGATAGGGATACGGAAGTACACAATACGGTTGCACAGCTAGCTAAAAACAAAAATAAGACACACACTCCTAAAAAGTCCAAAGCTTTAGCCAATCCAAAGGGCCAAGCTATACAAGGTAATAGGGGGTGCCCCCCACCACCTCACATGGGGGGTAATTACCCCCCATCCAATGATTATTATTCTACTTCCTATTCAGTACCCACTCATAATAGGTATGGACCATTGGATAATCGATCAAGTGATTATGGTTATCCCTATCAATACCAAGGACCTAACCATTATCCCCCCAGACCCCCTAGGGGCAATTTTAGGGGCAATTATAGAGGGAGACCTACGCCCTATCAAAACAATTGCCAACAAGGGGGGGAATGGAGGGGATGGAAAGAGCCCTACAAAATTCCATCTACAACACCCCAATATCCCAAAGAATATTTAGAAAAAGAGGTAGAAGAGGGGGAACCAGAAAGAAAAAGACCAAGGGACAGCTAAATGAAGGAATATTTAATCTAGCAGGTGCATCGTTTCCAGAAAACGAACTACAGGTTTTAACGCAAGGTTTAAAATTTGCACCTGATAAGAATCTCAATAAATTTGAATTATTCATTGATGTGGAAAAATATGTGAGGAAGCTCAATATTAAAAAATTATTTGCCGTACAAAGGGACACTCGTCCCCCTGTTGTGGAAACAGACAAGTTTAAACACAGTGGGTTGAGAAACAATTCTATATTCAACCCTCAAAAGGGTACACACCATCACATAGACGTGTTCAAACATATGGTGCAGGATGAAATTAAGTCTTTAGAAATTAAAAAGGCCAGAACTAAACGGTCCCTAGTAGAGGGGATCAAGCAATTAGAAAAAAATAAAAACATAGTGGTCCGACCAGCGGATAAAGGGGGGGCAGTCATACTTACCAAGGAGGACTACTATGGAGAAATCCAAAGGTTGCTAAAGGACACTAGCACGTATAAACCATTAGCATCTAATCCATTGAATAAACTCAAAATCGAACTCCACAATTGGATTGACAAAGGGGTCAATCAAAAGATTTTGGATGTTAAAGGAAGCACAGTACCTCTTACCAAAAGTACCTCGCACCCCGGTGCTTTATGTGGTACCAAAAATTCATAAAAATAAGGAAAAACCCCCAGGCCGCCCCATTATAAGCGGGAAAGGTTCACTCTATTCCAGGGTAGGGGAATATCTGGATATGTTCCTGCAACCCTTGGTCAAACAAGGCAAGTCATATCTCAAGGATAGTCGTGAACTGATAAAATCCCTCTCCAATATCCAGGTAACCGATGCAACCATTATGGTTACAGTGGACATAGAGTCCCTTTACACAAATATTAGATAGGAGGATGCATTGGTCGCAGTTCAGGTTGCTCTAACTGCTGACTCACATCTAAAAAAAGCCCAAATAAACTTCCTAGTAGAGGGACTCAAAATTGCAATGGGGAATAACTACTTTTGGGCACAGGGGGTGTTTTATAATCAAATCAAAGGGGTTGCAATGGGGGCCCGTTATGCCCCAAGTGTAGCTAATATGGTACTGAATAAGTGGGAGGGAGAAACCATTTATAAAGACAAACCATTATCCCTACTTTACTATAAGAGGTACATCGACGATGTAGTATTGTTGTGGGAGGGATCCCAGATCACACTACATAGCTTCCTACAAGATTTAAATTCCAATCAGTATGGGTTAAGGTTTACGGCTGAGTTTAGTCTGACAACCATAAATTACTTGGATCTCACTTTGGTCAAACAAAATGATAGGATTGGTACGAGGATGTTCTTCAAGACAACAGATAGGAACGCCTTTGTGCCAACCAATAGCTGTCACCATCCCCAATGGCTCGGGGCTATACCTAAGGGCCAGTTCATGCGCATCCGAAGGAATTGCGCTGAGGACAGCGATTATACCATACAGGCCACAATTCTCACAGACTGGTTTCGTGAGAAGGGGTATTGTGAGGTTGAATTGACCTGAGCTAAGAATGAAGTGGCAGTTATGGACAGACATTCCCTCCTAGAGTCCAAAAAGAAAACTACTACAACAGTGGGGACGTTGCCATTCATCACAGGATTCAATAGACAATACAAAAGTATTGAAAAGATTTTTTAAAAGTTCTGGCCTATACTTCAAAAAGACAGAGATCTGGTATTGGTAATACCTTCCAAACCCAGATTTATTTACAGAAATGCACCAGTCTTGAGAAACATTATTGCGCCTAATGTTCCAGATCCACCTGACAAACCTCCCACTTTCTTGGATGGTTCTGGATTTCATTACTGCACCAGATGCAAAGCTTGTCGTACCACATTTCGACGTACTAAAAAAGTAACGAAATTTAAATCATCAGTGACACAAGAAGAATTCAATATTAAACCCTTAATAACTTGCTATTCCAAACATGTGACATACGTTTTGGAATGTCCTTTCTCTCTCCAGTATGTGGGGCGCACCACAAGAGAGCTTAGAATTAGAATTAACGAGCATGTAGCTAATATAGCAAAGGGTTTTCCAAACCATAGTGTGTCGCGCCATTTTCTCCAACATCAAAAAGTGGCGTTTGGGAACCTGCCACTGAGGAACCGCACATTGCACAAACTCACGGAAGGGGGCCGAGTCTACCAACTGAAAAGGCAGCAGTTGAAGCGCTAGCAATTTAGCCAAGCTAGCATTCAACCGCTGGGCATGTGGATGGCTGGGAGTGAACTTCTTTTGACGGTACAGCAGCTGGGGCAGGGAAATTTGCCTGCTAGAATCGGACGTCGGTGTACTGCTAGCAGAGTGCCTGCAAGTACTTGGCTGTGACACACCTAATTCTACACCTTCATTCCTCTCAGAGCAGGTTTCAGAGAGGACTGAAGGTATAGTGGGGTTGGAGATCCCAGCTGATGCGGTGCAAGAAGAGGTCCGCTTTGTTCTTTAGTGTGGGTCTTTAAGGTAGGCTTGCCAACGAGCTGCATGGCAGGTCAACATATGTCTGGTCAAGCATGTGGTGCCCAAGCGGGTGATGTTTTGGCCACGCGATATACGCTTGAGACATATGTTGCAAACAGCAGCTGTGCGATCTGATGCACTCGACTCAAAAAAGGCCCACACCAAAGAACTTTTTGAATAACGGGCAGAGGCAGCGCCCTGCACAGGCGGAGCTCTGCGGTGTGATTCCGTCGGTGTGCTGCCCTTACGCTGGCCCCCCGAGGGCATCCTGCCTCGTTGGAGATGTGCCTCCTCCTCATCCTCCTCCTCCTCCTCTCTCCTATTAGGCACCCACGTGGAGTCAGTGACCTCATCATCCCCTCCCTCCTCATCACTGGAGCCAATCTGGCAGTATGCTGCAGCTGCTGGAACATGACTGCCAGATTGGTGTCCTTCTTGAGCATCCCCTCTCTCTGCTCTCACGCTACTGCCTTCCTCTAGCTGGGTATCGTCATCAGACCCTTCGAAACGCTGGGCATCCTCCTGGAGCATGTACCCAACACTGTGCTCAAACAGTTCGGGGGACTCCTCAGGAGGACATGGTTGGTCTAGGGAAGGAGTGACTGATGATGACATTGATACCAAGGAAGAGGACGCTTTGGCAGCTGCTTTGCCAGTACCCTGAGCCTGGGTGAGAGAGGATGAGGAGGATGAGGAGGGCTTGGTCATCCACTCTACCAAGTCTTCGGCATGATGCGGCTCAACACGTCCAGCTGCCGAAAAGAAGGACAAGCGTGTCCCATGGCCACGTGCTGATGGCGATGCACCGCGTCCACGACCAGCACTGTTGTCTCTAGACACAGAGCCTGCTTGCCCTCTTTTATTGGCTCCTGACTGTCTGCCTCTCCTTGTTTGCCTTCCAGACATTATAATGGCCTGCAGGGAAATGGGAAAACCAGCAATAAGGCCTAGCTTCAGGAGTATATTTTGCAGGAATCACACTACGCCTGCTGTAGGTGCTGCAAATGCCTGTTGGTGTAACACACCAGGAAAAAGCAGCAATACAGGCTAACTTCAGGTATAATATGGTCAGGAGGCACACTCCGCCCGCTGTAAGTGCCGCAAATGTCTGTTGGTGTAACACACCAGGAAAAAGCAGCAATACAGGCTAAGTTCAGGTGTAATATGATCAGGAGGCACACTCCGCCCACTGTAAGTGCCGCAAAATCCTGTTGGTGTAACACACCAGGAAAAAGCAGCAATACAGGCTAAGTTCAGGTGTAATATGGTCAGGAGGCACACTCCGCCCGCTGTAAGTGCCGCAAAATCCTGTTGGTGTAACACACCAGGAAAAAGCAGCAATACAGGCTAAGTTCAGGTGTAATATGGTCAGGAGGCACACTCCACCCGCTGTAAGTGCCGCAAAATCCTGTTGGTGTAACACACCAGGAAAAAGCAGCAATACAGGCTAAGTTCAGGTGTAATATGGTCAGGAGGCACACTCCGCCCGCTGTAAGTGCCGCAAAATCCTGTTGGTGTAACACACCAGGAAAAAGCAGCAATACAGGCTAAGTTCAGGTGTAATATGGTCAGGAGGCACACTCCGCCCACTGTAAGTGCCGCAAAATCCTGTTGGTGTAACACACCAGGAAAAAGCAGCAATACAGACTAAGTTCAGGTGTAATATGGTCAGGAGGCACACTCCGCCCGCTGTAAGTGCCGCAAAATCCTTTTGGTGTAACACACCAGGAAAAAGCAGCAATACAGGCTAAGTTCAGGTGTAATATGGTCAGGAGGCACACTCCGCCCGCTGTAAGTGCCGCAAAATCCTGTTGGTGTAACACACCAGGAAAAAGCAGCAATACAGGCTAAGTTCAGGTGTATAATGTGCAGGAGGCTTAGCAACAATGACACTGACACTGTCCCCTGCCTATCCTTCTCTCTCCCTGCACACAAGGTTTATCAAAGTATATGACACTGACACTCTCCCTGCCTATCCTTCTCTCTCCCTGCACACAAGGTTTAGCAAAGAATATGACACTGACACTGTCCCCTGCCTATCCTTCTCTCTCCCTGCACACAAGGTTTATCAAAGTATATGACACTGACACTCTCCCTGCCTATCCTTCTCTCTCCCTACACACAAGGTTTATCAAAGAATATGACACTGACACTCTCCCTGCCTATCCTTCTCTGTCCCTACACACAAGGTTTAGCAAAGAATGGATTTGACACTGTCCCTGCCTATCCTTCACTTTCCCTGCTCCGGAACACACTACACGAGGCCGCCGCGCTGGCGGCCTTTTATAGTGTGGGGCGTGTACTAAACCCCCTCAGCTATAATTGGCCACAGGCATCCTGCCTGTGGCCAATCATTGCTCTCCTCGCTGCCGGCGCTGTGATTGGCCAAGCATGCAGGGTCACAGTGCATGCTTGTCCAATCACAGCGCCGGGATTACACTGCGATGGCGCAGTGTATTGTGGGCCGTTCGCGTCACTTGAATTTGGCGCGAACGGCCCAAATCGTTCGTTGTTCACCAAACGCGCGAACAGCCGATGTTCGAGTCGAACCTATGTTCGACTCGAACACCGAGCTCATCCCTAATCACAACATCCCTAATCCCTAATCACAACAGAGACCCTCGCCAGTTGGTCCCTAATCCCTAATCCCTAATCCCTAATCCCTAATCACAACAGAGACCCTCGCCAGTTGGTCTTTTATGGCATAGATAGGGTTACATACAACTGGAGAGGGACAGACCTTACCATGGCCGTCTCCCAGAATGAGACCCAGTGGCTGTATAGACTGTCCACAATGCAGCCACTGGGCCTCAACATAGACTTGGATTTGAATTGCTTCCTCACCAATGAATAAATATAGATCCCAACAATTTGACACAATATATTGGAGGTCAAACAGGTGTAGAGATTATACAAATTCAATTTTAATTATTTTAATCTTTCTATTTAATATCAACACCCTGTCTAGGTTATTTTGCTGCACTACTATACATATATCACACTATGTATTACTAGTCTCGGCTAGTGTTGTACCATATTTATCCACTAGGGTGGCGCGATTAGCGCTTACCTTCCAATAATGTACACTGACAGGGTGGGATGTATGGGCATTTAGATAATGTTTTATTATGAGTCATTATAGAGGCGGGTTGTAGGCAGTGGACTGTATTCTATAATATATATTGTACAATTAGTTATAGAGTTTGTAGGTTCTAACTGTGCTGTGTTCACAATATGCGGAGAGACGGCATTGAGGCTGGATCATAGTCCGGTAACTCCTCCCCCAATTGTGATTGACAACCGTACTTAACAGTCAGACGTACGCAGTCTAGCACGCTTCCTGACGACGTGCTTACACGAAACAGCTGTCGAGGCGCTAGACTACGATCTGACGACACTTCCGGTCCCGCAGGTCCATCGTTTGCCATAGGTGGAACGCACGCCGGTTCATCTCTCCACGGGTCACTACTAGTCCACGCTCTCCAGCCTCAGTGCTGGGCTCAAGGCACTAACCAAGTAAGGGGGCAATTGGCTATTATATTTTAATGTATTTTAATAAAAACAGGATTACACTATTTTCCGTTCCATTTCTTTTTTGCGGTCTGCATTGCTCCATCCGAGCCTCCAGGAGGCAGGGATCCTTCATGCCTGCTCCTTTGACACCATTATCCATGTTAGCAAGTGGAACTTGCACAAAGCGCATTTGACTCCTTTTTAACTAAAAGAGTCAACATTATCTGGTAAGCAGCCACATTTTCTACACGAGCACTATCGGGTGTCCTGTACTAAGGTGGTGAAGGCTATCACTTCACACAATTTCTTTCTCTTTTTCCTGCAGGATTAAGTTGTTATCCAGGATTCAATTCACTGGTTGTATCATATGGACTACCACTTGTTCTCTTGTCAATATTCATTTATGTCTCGGGACATTTAATTATTATCACCATCACTGTATGTTTGAACAATTGTTGTTATTCAATAGTTTTATGACACATGTATTACCATCTGGTTGGCAGATGGGTTTTGTAAGCTATCTCATATACTAAGGGAACTGCATTTAGGCTGTTTATTATCATTGGATAGATATAGACTAGTCTTTGCGGTTCATCTAGGCTGGCTGGTGTTTAATATATTTTTTACTCAATACTAAGTATAATTTAATTTAATTTAGATATTATTATTTTTTAGCGCCCCCACTATATTTTTGTTACTATAGCACATATAATCACTTCCACATATATTTACATGTTATTTTTAGTTACTATTGTCTCCATAACGTGGGTTCTTTCAAACTTATATACCCTGAACTAAACCAGGGTATATTTGGCTCATCACAATTTACAGCAATCTAGACTCAACAGGCAATGCTTTAAGAAATATATACATTTGTATATGAACAAATGAATGCATGCCTTCATGCATACATAATACAGTTTACTGATAATAGAAAAAAAAAGTTATAGTAGCTGATCCTTTAAATTTAAAAAACACTTTGTCCAGTCCTTAACACATTCCCCTGAAGGAGACTTTTTTCTTTGAAATAATCAGTAATTGGAAGGCTGTCATATTACATATTTTTGTAATGAATTTTTAACTTCCATAAAAACAGGTAACAGTAAATTCTATCTTGAAGTACACTTAAATGCAAAACAATCAAAATAAAACTTTTAAAGTGGCTTTTAAAAAATACAGGGAATGACATACAAAGTAACTAAGATGCTTTTAGTAAGCAATAACAAACTGTTTTAAACTGTGTAATTTAAGTCAGTATGTGAAACCCTATTTCTTTATTTTGCAGAGAATCTTGTAACTCAAAATGTTTTCCTGTTGTGTCTGAGCAGATGAGGAATTATAAAGACTAATACAACAATTTAACGCTTCAGAGAAACAGTGTATATCATTACTGCTCTGTAGCCAAGCACACTAATTAATATTTATTGCACCTGTCAAACCAGTAGCCATGGTCAATCCATTGCCTCAGCAGTTCAATGGGAGGCTGGGCACCATATTTCTCCTTGGCAGGCATGTTTAGGTCATCAACAAAGACAAAAGCTTGTTTCCCCAGTGGAGCACCATACACCCTCTTCTTTCTCCTGCAAAATTAAATCATTAATTTAGTTCATGTTAATTTTCAACTAACTTTTAAAACTGAATAAGTAAAAAAAAAATACACAATGGCTTCAAGTGTTTCCTAAGTTACATCACTGTTAGCCACAATTTAAGCCTCAACAATCTATGACCTCTGGGTTTTATCAGATGTGCCTTAAAGGTCACCTAGCATTGTGAGGCAGTGGTTATAAATCCACATGGAATTTAATCAAAGGTGGCAGGGCATTCTGAGGTAAATAAGCTTCCTGAACTATTGTAGCTGGAACCTTTGTTAAGCACTGACAAGAAAAGTGAATAGCAGGCAGTAGGATTAATCAAACGCTAAGAAATGCAACCAACAGACTTCAGTTTATCTGACAATGAAAGGAAAGGTTTTAATTTGTGAGACTTGAGGGTAATTGTTCTCAGGTACTTAAATGTTTTTTTTTTTTGCTGGTAGAAATAGACAAAAAAAGGTAAAGCAAAATGATTTAAAGCAAAAGTATCATATACCATTTGAATGTGGTGTTTAGTATTATTTAAAAAAAAAAACAGTAAGCAATAAGTAGATTGATGAGTGGCTATTACATAATATTTTAATTGTCGTTTGTGAATTTCTAAAATAAAATAATAAAGTTTTATCACTTGAAAAACAAAACATAAAAGCCAAGAAATTTTTAAGTGACAATATTCATTTGGAAAGAAGTAGGCTTAAAATAAATTTGTCTTGTATATTATAAAGCTTTATTTTGTCAATAACACATTGCCCTGAGCAACCAGATTTCAGTTTCAGTTTTTGTAATCTTCTTAAACTAAAAATGTACTTGTTAATAAATATAAATGAAGATGTGAGCCAGACAGAGTTATATATCAATCCTCATGATGGCACCATCCCACTCAAAAATATATCAACACACAATTGACCCAGTAAGAGCGAGGGCCACACCCCTTGCAAAAGGAGGGGGAGTAAAACCTCACAAATCACAGGGGAAGGGATGTTGAGTTTGCCCAAAAATTAGGAAAAAAAACAATAAATCTAATATATAAAATCGTCATTTTATTGTATAATATTGAAATGAAGTGCCATCTGGACAAAACCACATAGTAAAAAAAAGTGAAATGTTAGACAGTCAATAGCGAATATTGTAAGCATTTGAAATCAACATGTTTTGCTGTGATGGCTTCCTCAGTATTCACACTTGATGATGGGCAATGCAAAAGTTGAAAAAAACTTGATAGAAATCAAACAAAACACAAGTGATACATCAGTACATATAAGTCAACCTATTTAACCAGGGAGGAAAAACATTTTTTTTTTAATTTAATATGATACAATAAATTAAAATGTATTTTTGATACAATAAAATGATGATTGTGTCATTATATGGTGTTATATGGTGTCGTTATATCCAGAAGACTGAAGGCAGCTTGTGATGAAAAAGTACTTTGGGGACAGCTCCAGATTGAAATAAATATTGTAGCTTGAGCTGTGTGTGTTTTTTTTTCACCTACTAGGGTCTATTTTATTTAAAGATTGTATCTAGAGTTGGGCTTTAAGTAGAATATTTTTTTATATATTTTTTTTATTTTTAATCCCTCCGCTGCTTGTTTTTGAAAGTGATACTTGGTTGCCTCTATTATAAATAAAAGGTGAGAAAAAATAATTGATCGCACCTCGTCAAATGACATTTTTTTTTAAAGAAGTTAACCGCCTCTGCAGAGAAGAAACATTTTTATTCAAATTTTAAAGCACAATTACAAAACAGGCCTGAAAAGACCAAAAGTTTACATTCTTTAGGACAGTTTTCATTTTTTGATACGTTCCAGTGCCTCTATGTGTGATAATGTCTTTGTGCAAACAAACCACAGGATCTCACAAGACGTGACTGACTGAACAAGCTTCAAGACAAAAGTCTCTAAGGATGGGATAAAGCTATATTATTTATGATCATACAAGCATTAACAACCCAGCAGTATAGCGTTGCCAAATTGCTTAATAGTTTATGAGCTGAAGTGACTTGTTTTTACGCTCCAGACCTTTCTTGAGGTTTTTGAATATTACTTTTAGAAAATAACCTCAAATAGTTTTAATTCCTTCTACAGAAAATAAAATAAAATAATGATATATAAAATTTGGAGAACCATTGCAAAAAAAAAAACTTTTGTGAAATATCATCTGTCTGTCCAGGCAACGTGACAAATTTTTTGGTTTCAGCTACACAATAGTTGGAACAAATTTTTAGGAAAAGGCAACAAAATCAAGCCAAGAGCAAACTTTGAAACAAACTATTCATGACTATATGATATGTAAATTGAATAATTAGTGCAATATTGATTCATATAAGTAGGCTTACTTACAAAAATGTTCACACACCTCATACTTTCTTATTTGTCTAGAACAACTCTAGATCTGAAAATCAAAGGATGCCTCCTGTGGTCTGACAGTTGCAGCCCTATCAACTGCTTAATTATATGCTGATACAGCATGTTATCTTCTAAGGCCAGCAGGAACCGGCCGAGATTCAAACCTTTAATGGACAGGCTGAAAGATTTGGTGTGCAAACATTATGACAATTCATGCTCATGTATGAAAGATGTACATGCGGAATGCCTGTATATGTGCAGCTTTGTTTAGTTACCCACGTTATCTAAATTTGGCCTGGTGGCAAAATCAAGTCTCAATAGCTGCACTGTAGAGAGGCAGGTAGCATACTACATGTCCCTTCATACATGGAAGTAACAGGTTTTCTTTATAGAACAAAATTGAGGATCAGTGTGAAGGTGCTGCTTTACCTTCTCCACATCTTGAGTTTGACGTCATATGACAGCACTGTTAATTTTTGACTGCTTTCTAACAAAGCTTCTAAGGTTTAATTTCCCTCTTTTTCCTTGCCTCAAGCTGGAAGACTTTTCTGAACTCTCTTCACTTCTTTTAAAAATTTCCTCTTTGAAGAATTCATTTTCACCTGTATTATTCATATGCTTCTACTTGTAGTCAGAGAAAGGATTAGATCTCATATGGTTTGATGCTATAGCATTCTCCACTTAAAAGAGAACATCGATTTAATAGACCAATATATTAATCTATACTACTTGATAATACATTTGGTAAAAGCCCAATGTTTCTGTTAAGAGTATTGTATTCTGACCACCAAGAGGATTTTTTTACAGGAGAGTTTTTTGATTGAAAATGTACATTTTAATTCAGTAAATTTTATTTTCAAGTGTTCATCTCATACTAAATCCAGACAAACATCCTGCCTCCGTAAAATTAAAGGTCATATGCTTACATAGTACATGGTATATAAAGTTGGAAAAACACAGGTCTATCTGGTCCAACCTTTGTGCATGTGTGAGTGTGTGGCAGTTTAAGTTTTCTAAGAATATACATACCCTTGTATATTGTGCCCATTGAGGAAGGCATCTACTAGTTATTTGCCACTGTCAACGCTCCCAGCTAATACCACTATCTGGTGAAAGGAGTTCCAAATTTTTGCTGCTCTAACTGTAAAAAACCCTCTACACAATTTCAGATCCAACCTCTTTTCATCCAACCTCAAATTAAGGCCACATGTCCTCATCATGGACCTTATATTAAACAGTTTGTTACCGTTATTACATACACCATTGATTAATTTGTAGTTTGGGATTATGTCTCCTCCTACAATCCTTTTCTCTAAGGTGAATAAGTGTAACTTACTTAACTCCAGCCCCCTTATTAATTGTATTGACTTTTGCTGTGCTTTTTCTACATCAAAGGCATTCTTCTTGTCGATTGGTGACCATAACTGTACTGCCTACTTACAAAAGAGGCCAAAGCAATTTTTGTAATAAGGTAAAAATAGGATTTTTGTACTCACCGTAAAATCCTTTTCTCTGTCGTCCATAGATGGACACAGCTCCTTAATTCTTGACCATTGGGTTATGTTCCTGTTCTATAGGAGAGAACTAGGCAGAACATGTTAGATATTTAATACATGTTACTTTAACAGAGTTCAACAGCCCCGCCCAGGGGGCGGTCCCTCCGAACATAACCCTCCACTCTGCAGTCAGCAGCCTCAGTTCGTAAAAAGCAGTACAAACTAAAAAAGGAGGGGTGGGTGCTGTGTCCGTCCATAGACGAAAGAGAAAAGGATTTTACAGTGAGTACAAAAATCCTATTTTCTCTTTTCGTCCATGGACGGACACAGCTCCTTAATTCTTGACCATTGGGATGTCCCAAAGCAGTGTAAACAAAATGAGGGGTGGGCACAGCAATCAAAACCAATCTCACCCCAAACAAGCAGAGCTCCTCAACGGAGGAGTTGCAACCGTAAAACAGCCGCCTGCAAAACTTTGCAGCCGAAGCTAGCATCTGAAGATGCACTCACATCAACCTTGTAAAATTTTGAAAAAGTGTGAACGGACGACCAGGTCGCCTTACACACTTGTGATACAGACGCTTGATGTCGGAAAGCCCAAGAAGCACCAATAGCCCTGGTCGAATGAGCCGTAACGGGAAAGGGAGGCGCCCGCCCCTTAAGGGCATAGGCCTGGATGATGGTCTGCCTGATCCACTGATAAATGGTGGCCGACTAAGCCGCCAGGCCCTTCTGTGGACCAGACACCGACACAAACAGTGAGTCAGACTTCCGGAACGGAGCCGTAGCAGACAGGTACACCCGCAAGGCACGTACCACGTCTAAAGAATGTAGCGCAACCTCCTTGGAATGCGATGGCCGAGGACACAAGGATGGAAGTACAATGTCCTCATTCAGGTGAAAGGCCAAAACCACTTTCGGAATAAAAGAAGGCTGCGGGCGTAGCACCGCTTTGTCCTTATGGAGGACCAAATATGGGGACTTGCAAGACAAGGCCGCCAATTCATAAACACTCCTGATGGATGTGATGGCTACCAGGAAGGCCACCATCTGAGAGAGCATCGAAAGAGGAATTTCCCTGATGTTCTCAAAAGGAGGTTTCTGAAGCACCGAGAGCACCAGATTCAAATCCCACTTAGGTAGTGGTGGTCGCACTGGAGGAGCCACATGTCGGACCCCTTGCACAAACGTACTTACCAGTGAATGAGCCGTCAGTGGTCACTGAAAAAAAACAGCCAAGGCTGAAATCTGCCCCTTAATGGTGCTTAAGGCAAGTTTCTGATCTAATCCGCGCTGTAAAAACAGCAGGATTCTGGAAACCGAATCTCCTCACACAGAGATGTAGGATCTCCATGTGCAATGGTAGATCTTCCTAGAAGAAGATTTCCGTGCCCTCAACATGGTTGAAATGACCGAATCCGACAGGCCTCAGTCCCTTAGTACCTGGCTTTCAATAGCCATGCTGTTAAAGCCAGCGACTGTAAAGCAGGATGAAGAATGGGACCTTGCGAGAGAAGGTCCTCCCTCAGTGGCAGTCGCCAGGGCACATCCGCCACCAGCCGCACGAGGTTGGCATACCAGGGACGCCTGGGCCAATCTGGGGCGATTAGAATCACCGGAATTCCCTCGGTCTCTACTCTGCGGAGTAGACGAGGAAGTAACTTCAGTGGGGGAAAGGCATAAATTAACCGATACTGACCCCACGGGGCCACCAACGCGTCTGCCCAGGGATCTCTGGACCTGGCCACGAACCTCGACACTTTGCGATTGAGTCGAGAAGCCAGGAGATCCACATCTGGCGTGCCCCATCTCCGCCAAAGGAGTTGAAAAACTTCCGGATGTAATGACCATTCCCGGTGGTCCAGCATCTGGCGACTCAGATAGTCCGCCTGCCAGTTTTCCACGCCCGGAATGTAAACTGCCGATAGGGCCGGCACGCTCCTTTCCACCCACCGTATGATGTGAGCGACCTCCGACGCTGCAGCCGAGCTTCTTGTTCCTCCTTGATGGTTGACGTATGCCACAGCCATGACGTTGTCTGACTGGTTCCTGACTGGACGCCCTCTTAGTCTCTGAGACCACCTGGAGAGGCACAGCCTGATCGCCCGGAGTTCCAGAACATTGATCGGCAGTTGGGATTCGGTCGGAGTCCAGCGGCCCTGGGCCGCCTGAACCCCCCAGACTCCCCCCCAACTGGTCAGACTGGCTTCCGCCATGATCACAGTCCAAAGGAAGGGGCAGAATGACTTCCCGGACCGAGGAGCCGGGGATCTCAGCCACCAACTCAGAGAGGACCTGACAAGATGACTTATCTGAATCTGACGATCCAGAGACAACAGAGATCTGTTCCATTTGGAGAGAATCTCCTTCTGCAAGACCCGTGTGTGGAATTGGGCATATGGTACCGCCTCAACAGAGGCTACCATGAGGCCCAGGACTCGCATGCAAAAACGGAGAGACGACCATTTCTGGGATGTCAACAACCTCACCTCTGTCTGCAACTTCTCCAAGGGAAGAAAGACTCTGGCCTCCAAAGAGTCCAGAATCAACCCCAGGTACTCTAGGCGCTGGGTTGGTACTAACACCGACTTCTGGAGGTTCAGTATCCAACCAAACTCCCGGAGGGTCTGACTGGCTATATAGACACATCCTCTTCTAACTCTGAGCTTGAAGCAGCTCTCAGAAGAAGGTCGTCCAAGTAGCCTACGATAGCAATGTCGCGCTGTCTCAGCAAAGCTAGAATCGGGGCGAGCACCTTGGTGAAAACTCTTGGTGCCGATGCTAGGCCAAAGGGAAGAGCCACAAATTGATAATGGTCTTCGCCGATCGCAAAGTGCAGGAACCTCTGATGCCTGACGCAGATGGGGACATGCAAGTATGCGTCCTTGATATCCAAAGACGCTAGGAAGTCCCCCGGATGGAGCGCAGCCCCCACCAAACGAATCGATTCCATCCAGAATTTTTGAATCTTTATAAAAGGCATTGAGGGCCTTGAGGTCCAAGATTGGACGGACTCTGTCCCTCTTTGGGACCACAAACAGATTTGAGTAGAAACCCTGAAACCTGTCCTGTGGTGGTACGGGTATAATCACCCCGTACCTCAACAAGTCTTGCACAGCCCCCTGGAGGGCAGCCTGACGAGCCAGAAGGAGAGGCAGATTTGAGGGAAAAAAGAAAGGAACTCTATCTTGTACCCCGAGGTGACCACCTCGCAGACCCACTGGTCGGAGAGCAGGGAGGTCCACCATGCTGCAAACCCACAATGCCGTCCCCCCACCCTTGAGTCGGGTGGGGGCAAAACTTCATGCGGTAGCAGGCTTGTTTGCTGGCTTGTTGGGCTTGCGCACCCAGGGACGCTTCTGTCCCCCAGCTGGACATTTGCCCACTTGGGAGGGTTTGCCTGCAGGTCCTGACTGACGAAAATACCTCTTCTGTGTGGGAAAGGAGGGCCCCGGCTTACGCCACTGTTCCTTCCCTGTAGTGGACTGAGGGAGAAGTGTGCTCTTACCTCCAGTGACATCCCTAATGATGTCGTCCAGTGAGGCACCAAAAAGCCTCCCACCTTTGAAAGGCAAATCTGCCAGAGTTTTCTTAGAAGCTTGGTCAGCGGACCAGCATTTCAGCCATTTTAGGCGACGCAATACCACCGCAGATGCGGAGGCCCTGAAGATCAAAGGGGCTGCATCCAGGGTTGCATCACAGATGTACACGAGTCCCTGTACCAACTGTTCGGCCAGTGACCCGCATTTTGGAGCTGATGCTCCTCCACAGTCTGGTGCAATTTCTTTTTCGTACATCACGGGACACAGAGCGACTTAGTCATTACTAATGGGTTATATAGTTTACCTTCAGGTGTTGGCACTGGCCAATTCCAAACCGGAAGTACCCTCCCCTATATAAGCCCCTCCCACCCGGGAGCACCTCAGTTTTTTGCCAGTGTCTAAGGTGTTGGCCAAAGAGTAACATGTGTTTTCACTGGGCTTGCGTACAGGTTCTTTTGGGCCTTAGTAAGCTGTTCCGGATCCCACCAAAAAAAGCTTCATAGCTAAACGGTCGGTACCCGGGCCTTGCAGCAGAAGAGCAAGGTTTTGCCTGTAATGCTTCTCTTAGGAGGGCTGGACCCTGGGATCCAGAGCTCTGGTCATACCCACGACCAAGACGCTGTCTGTGCAGGGTGCTATACAGGTCCAGGGGAGTGGAATCCTTGGGAACCCGGTCCCTGAAGGTTTAATTACAATGCCTGCCGTGATAGGTGAAGTTTGGACTTTTGTGGACCAAACAAAGTCCTGCGGCGGGGATCAGGTAAGTGGGGGCCCTCAGGAACTTGGTTCTATTGGGGGACCCCCAAGCCTAATTTGTCTTTCTGTCTGTTACCTAACGGTATTCCCGCTAAATATCTGTGTTTGCCTATAACTACTGAAAATGTAAAATTTTAATAGTAGTCAAGAAAAAAAAAAAAAAACAGGGACCGCGGTACCTGTGTTAAACCACTAGAGGCCGCTGTAGTCCATTTTTCTTGTAAATGTGGATCTTTGGTTTTCTCAACTCAAAAGATCCAGGCAGCTGGTAAGTTTCTCTGAGGGAATCCACTTCCTCTGCCCTGTTGCTGCGTTCATCCACCGCACAGGCCCTCCGGCAAAAAGGGCCCTGGCTCCTAGTCCTCTGTTGGTTTTCGAAAAGGGCGCCATTGGCGCACGGGCGCGCGCGCGGGCGCGTGCACGCGCCTCCTATGAAAAAAAAGGGGCGGGGCGGGTGGATGACGCTCGATGCGCGCCGCGGCGCTTCTGCGCATGTGCGGGCGTCCCAGCATGGTTAAAAGACACAGTACAAGTGTCAGCTGCATGCAAACAGAGCTAGCAACAAACAGTGGCACACAGAGGCGGTTGATGCAGGCATCCCCATAGAAAGGCACTTTAGTGGACACCAGCTGGTATATAGCAGCACCTGTGTTAGACTATTACCAGCAAAAATTGGTGTATGACGACGGGAATACCTCAGCTTTGTGCTTAAAGGATATGTCGTCCAGACGCTCCGGAAATAAATCTTCCAGGAAGCCAAAGGGGTCTCCATCGGGCTCTGAGGATATTGGGCATGCTTGCACTGCACCAATCTCCCCTGAGAATGCAGAGGTCAGTAGCCGTAGAAACCCCGCAGGAATGTCTGGTGCTGCGGCTGTCCCCAGTCCACCTGCTCCTGTATATATAACAGAGGAGGTTTTATCCTCAACTCTGGGAGGATTGGAAGAGAGATTAACAGCATTGATCGCTGCTTCCCTGTCACAGGAAAAGCGCGTCCGATCTCCGTCTCCTCCTTCAGAGTGCCTGTTAGTGGAGGAACAGCCCCACACAGAGATCGACCTACCTGAAGGGGATCAGGATGAGGTTGATTCACTTATAGAGGAATCAACAGTGGAAGAACCTTTCTCAGCTTCTCAGGCTGAAAGATTATGGGTTCAGTCTCTGACTAACATGGTCCGATCAGCATTTAAAATGCCTCTGGCGGAACCACCATCCACTACGGTTTCCTCGCTGGGGTCGCTAAAAGCTCCCCAGGCGGTCTGTTCCTTCCCAATCCACCCTTTATTAGAAGGGCTTATTTACCAGGATTGGGAGCATCCTGATAAAATATTTGCTCCCCCCAAGAGATTTCCGGTGATCTATCCCATGGAGGATAAGTTCATAAGAAAATGGAGGGTCCCTATAGTGGACGCAGCCATCTCTTCTGTTAACAAATCACTGACATGTCCAGTAGATAATGTTCCAATGTTCAAAGACCCAATAGATAAAAAATTGGAGTCTTTACTAAAATCTGCTTTCTCTACAGCAAGTATGGTGACACAACCTGCGGTAGCAGCGATTGGAGTCTGCCAAGCAGTGAAAGATCAGTTGAAACAAGTCTTAAGGGACTTACCAGATCAGCAGGCTCATGCCCTAGCTGACCTGCCTAGAGCCTTGTGTTTTGCGGTGGACGCCATAAAGGATACAATCCAACAGGCCTCCCGCTTTACGCTGTCTATAGTACATATGCGTAGGCTTTTGTGGCTCAAAAACTGGTCTGCTGAAGCTCCCTGTAAAAGACTGCTGGTTAGCTTCCCATTTCATGGAGAACGCTTATTTGGAGAAGATCTGGACAAATATATCCAGAAAATTTCTGCCGGTAAAAGTTCACTCTTACCGGTTAAGAACAAGGGTAGAAGTCCTTCTTTTAAGAGGCCTACCTCTCCAGTCCCGGGCACATCGGCTGTGAAGCAGTTCCGACGGCCTCCGCGGTCAAATTCAGGGGGCAGAAATCAGGGACAATCACAGGGTAACAAGAAGCCCTGGATCAAGAGAGGTACAAAACCTCCCCCTAAGGCATGAAGTATTGCCCCCGCTCAATCGGGTGGGGGGAAGACTTCAGTTGTTCACAGAGACCTGGCGGGACACCATCAGAGACAGATGGGTGCTCTCCGCAGTAAGTCTGGGATACAAGCTGGAGTTAAAAGGCACTCCTCCTGCCCAATTTATGAGGTCAAACGTGCCAAGAGATCCCCAAAAGAGAGGATCCCTCCTTCTGGCACTAGAACAACTATTGCTCCAAGGGGTAATCATGAAGGTTCCCCTGGAAGAAAGCGGATTCGGGTTTTACTCGAACCTTTTCACAGTCCCCAAACCAAATGGGGACGTGAGGCCCATATTAAATCTAAAAGGGCTAAACAAGTTCCTAAATATCAGGACCTTTCGGATGGAGTCGATCCGATCAGTGGCCACCGCCCTACAAGGGCAGGAATGGCTAGCCTCGATCGACATAAGGGATGCTTATCTGCATATTCCCATCTTTCCGGCCCATCAGAAATTTCTACGCTTTGCAGTAGAAGGGCGCCATTTTCAGTTCAGAGCCTTACCTTTCGGTCTGGCCACAGCACCACGAGTGTTCACAAAAATTCTGGCCCCATTATTGGCCAATCTAAGAACACAGGGTGTAACGATAATGGCATATCTAGACGACCTGCTACTAATAGACCACTCAGTGGAAAAGCTGGAAGTAGCTATTCACAAGACAATCGAGTATCTGGAATATCACGGTTGGATTATCAACCGGGACAAGTCAGCTCTAAGACCAGTCAAAAGTCTGGAATACTTAGGGCTAAGGCTGGATTCAAATCAGAGAAAGATTTTCTTACCTCCAGAGAAGGTGTCGTCTTTAAGAAATTTGACCCACTTAGTGGGTACAAAAAGAAAACCATCCATACGTCTCTGCATGAGGCTGCTGGGAAAGATGGTGGCTTCATTCGAAGCGGTACCCTACGGTCAATTCCATTCAAGGAATTTGCAAAGGGCCATACTGTCAGCCTGGAACAAAAAAGTTCAGGCTTTAGACTTACCAATGTCCCTGTCCCCTTCCGTTCGCAAGAGCCTCCATTGGTGGTTGGTGCCCCAGAATCTGGAAAGAGGGAAACCCTTCAGTCCGGTTTCTTGGAAGGTGGTCACTACAGATGCCAGCCTCATCGGCTGGGGGGCAGTGCTGGAGCAATGGTCTCTCCAGGGCAGGTGGTCAGAAGCAGAAAAGGCCCTGCCCATCAATCTCTTAGAGATACGAGCAGCCCGGTATGCCCTAGTAGCATGGACATCCAAACTCCAGGGGTCCCCTGTCAGAATTCAATCAGACAATGCCACGGCAGTGGCATATATCAATCATCAGGGTGGCACCAAAAGTCGTGCAGCCCAGAAGGAAGCAAATTGCATCCTGGAGTGGGCAGAAAGATATGTCCCAGCCATATCTGCGGTTTTCATCCCAGGAGTGGAAAATTGGAGAGCGGACTTTCTAAGTCGCCAACAATTATGCCCGGGGGAATGGTCTCTTCACCCCGAGGTTTTCCAGGCAATATGCCAGCGGTGGGGAACACCGGATGTAGATCTGCTAGCATCCAGATTCAACGCAAAGGTGGACAGGTTTGTGTCTCGCACAAGGGATCCCCTAGCTTGCGGCTCGGATGCCCTAGTGTTCCCTTGGGATCGGTTCAAGCTGATATATGCATTCCCACCGCCACAATTGTTACCGCGATTACTCCGCAGAATCAGGGTAGAAAAGAAACCAGTGATTCTGGTGGCTCCAGCGTGGCCCCGAAGGGCATGGTACGCGGAGATGGTAAAAATGTCAGTGAGGAGTCCTTGGACCCTCCCACTTCGTCCGGACCTGCTTTCGCAGGGACCGATATACCACCCTTCCTTACCAGCCCTAGGTTTGACGGCCTGGCTATTGAAGCCCACATTCTGAAAAAGAGAGGGCTCTCTAATTCTGTGGTATCTACCATGATCAATGCCAGGAAACCGGTATCCAGGCAGATCTATTATAGGATCTGGAAAGCGTACATTACGTGGTGTGAGACCAAGAAATGGCATCCACGTAAGTACATGATAGGGAGGATTCTGGACTTCCTACAGTGGGCTGTAGATAGGAAACTGGCCTTGAGTACTATCAAGGGTCAGATTTCGGCCTTGTCAATATTTTTTCAAAGGCCCTTGGCTTCGCATTCACTAGTCAAAGCCTTTATACAAGGAGTGATGCGTATTAGCCCTCCGGTTAGTATTCCCATATGTCCTTGGGACTTAAACCTGGTTCTGTCGGTTCTACAGAAACAACCGTTTGAACCATTACAACACATTTCCTTGGTTCTTCTCACCAGGAAATTGGTTTTCTTAGTAGCCATTTGTTCGGCTAAAAGAGTGTCGGAATTAGCAGCTATGTCCTGTAAGGAGCCATATCTGGTTGTCCATAAGGACAGAGTAGTATTACGTCCTCATCCAGCCTTTCTTCCTAAGGTGGTATCGAGGTTTCATTTGAACCAAGATGTGGTTCTTCCTTCTTTTTTCCCCAAACCTAGCTCAGTAGAGGAAAAGTTATTACATTCTTTGGATGTGGTAAGAGCAGTTAAAGCTTATCTAAAAGCCACTGCTCAGATTCGCAGAACGGATTCTTTGTTTGTTCTGCCGGAAGGCCCCAGAAGGGGTCAGGCAGCATCAAAATCTACTTTAGCCAAGTGGATTCGACAGGTCATAATACAAGCCTATGGCTTGAGAAAGAGACCGCCTCCGTTCAAAGTTAGGGCGCACTCCACAAGAGCGGTTGGAACTTCATGGGCAGTGCATCACCAGGCCTCCCTGGCTCAAGTATGTAAGGCCGCAACATGGTCTTCGGTACACACGTTTACTAGATTCTATCAGGTAGACGTTAGAAGTCAGGAGGATGTCGCCTTTGGGCGCAGTGTGTTGCAGGCCGCAAAAGATCCTCATGCCTGATGGCGCCCAGCTTATGTACCCCCCCCTCATTTGGCATTGCTTTGGGACGTCCCATTAGTAATGACTAAGTCGCTCTGTGTCCCGTGATGTACGAAAAAGAAAAAGGGATTTTTATAACAGCTTACCTGTAAAATCCTTTTCTTGGAGTACATCACGGGACACAGAGCTCCCACCCCTCTTTTTGGGACACTTATTGCTTGGCTACAAAACTGAGGTGCTCCCGGGTGGGAGGGGCTTATATAGGGGAGGGTACTTCCGGTTTGGAATTGGCCAGTGCCAACACCTGAAGGTAAACTATATAACCCATTAGTAATGACTAAGTCGCTCTGTGTCCCGTGATGTACTCCAAGAAAAGGATTTTACAGGTAAGCTGTTATAAAAATCCCTTTATTTTTTCCCACTCAGTGAGTGTCTGGGACACCAAGGTAGCAGCCAATATAGGCCGCAATGCTGACCCCAGCATGGTGAACATGGCGCCACTTTACAGGCATACTATATACACACCCTAGGTATGAAATTTAAAGGAATATTTCACTTTTATTGGTTCACTTTAAGCATTAATAAAATCACTGCTCCCGAACAAAATGCAGTTTTTAAAACTTTTTTTTGCATTGATACATGTCCCCTGGGACAGGACCCGGGTCCCCAAACACTTTTTATGACAATAACTTGCATATAAGCCTTTAAAATTAGCACTTTAGATTTCTCCCATAGACTTTTCGAATTTGCCGCGAACACCCCAAATTGTTCGCTGTTCGGCGAACGGGCGAACAGGCAATGTTCGAGTTGAACATGAGTTTGATTCAAACTCGAAGCTCATCCCTACTTCCTTCCTACATGTTCTGTCCTTACTTTTTTTTTTACCGTTGATATATTTGTAACATTTGTGGAGGAGTTTCTTACTTTCTGCAGAACTGTGTTTTTTATAGTCTGTTTTAGCTGCCCTGATTGCTCTCTTGTATCTCTTTGCATTCATTATAACCCTTAAATACTGAAGCTGTTTTTTTCTCCTCCATTTGCTTTTTAACGAGTCAGATTGAGCCACACATGTTTTAGTTTTGTTCTCTTATATTTGTTACTCAATAGAAGACAGCCATGAATCCCATAGTTTTAAAGACTTAAACACTCCAACTACTTTTCTGTGCCCTTTGTTGAGAATATTTGAGAATGTTTGGTCTCATTCATTATCACACATTAAGAAGTGTAACTTATTAAAGTTAGTGTCTTTTTTTAAATTTAGAACTCTGGTGGTACCCACATGCCTCTTTTTACTTTAAATTACTTTAAGCATAATCACAGCATGATCCATGTTGCCAAGGTTGTATACTCATCACTGATTTTGTCTCACTCACGGCCAGCTTCTTTTGGACAGGCTGGTATACACACGGGCTGAATGTCGGACAGTTTTTATTGAACCAACCGTTGTCAGCCAGCGTTCGGCCCGTGTGTAGAGGATTTAAGGCATACCCCTTCCTACCTCCGCTATCAACCCTTTACCTTCATAACAGAGTGATAATCACAGCCTAACCATGTGACCAGACCATCCAGGTTTCTGATGCTCCCAAATAACAGAGGTTCTAGCTCATCCAATTTGTTTGCCAGACTTTTAGCATTTGTGTACATGACTTTTAATTTGATACTAGACTGTATCATTCTATTATTGATAGTTTGTATTTCATTTATTGTTGAGAGACTTGGAGCATTGGATTTAGGTAATATGATTGCCATGTGTCTAGCTTGTTGCCCATTCCACCCACCTCTATATTCTGTACCTGCAATGGATCTTACTCGCTATACACTAAAAAAAAACTGACTCTGACAGCAAATATGTTTTAGCTGTTTGCAATGGTACAGTCTTCTCACCAACATAAAGCGGCAGTTTTTCTGCTACTGGGCAGCAATATAAAAATGATCTTGTACCAATGACCATCCAGGGAGCTTGTTTCCAATAGTGCAAATGTAAGGGGGCATATTTCCACCAACTACTAATGTAAGGGGGTTCATCTCCTTTGACCATCAATATAAGGTAACACCACAATTTTTTTTTTTTTCCCATAATAGATTTTTATTGGCATATTTCAGATGTTACAAAGTCATAAACAAAACTATAATAAAGTACCTTCACATGAATCATGTTTATTCATGTAAAAACAAGAGCGTACAAAAATAATATATTCAACCGTGTGCTGTCTGAGAACTCCGATCACTTGCGGTCGCAGCCGCAAAACAAGAATTACAATGATCAAATCCTAGAACCAAGGTGATGTATGTGTAGAGGGTAACTATATCTATGCATGCTATTCATAGTAGGGGAGGGCGTCTCCACCCGAGCACCCCTTATAGGGAGCAGAGCTGTGCCCTTGTGGTTTCGTCCCTCCCCCGCCTCCTCCAGGCGTCCTCTGCAACCACTCATCTATATACATTGTACCAAACAAAGTTAAAGATTGAACGCTTTGGTAAGACCGGGAGATTCAACCCATTTGTTCCACAATTGCCATAGTTGGGTAATCTTCGATTTACTTGCTCGTCTTAGTGCTAGAGATGTTTCGTGTGTAAAGTGCCCATGAGTAGTCAATACTACATCTTAAATCGTAGGAGGGTCTGGGTCTCTCCACTTCCTAGTAATACTAATGCGAGCCGCTAGCAGTATGTGTACTATGATATGTCTTGATGGGTTGGGGATTTTTTCTATTTCCAGGGATAATAGGGTCAAGGATGGTGAAGTATCTATTGTTAGATGGGTGACCTCCTGGATTAATTGGAAAACTAAGTCCCAATAACGTTTGAGTTTGGGGCAGTGCCAGAATGTATGTATTAGATCAACTTTTTGTCCGCAGTTTCTCCAGCATGTGCCGGGGAGTGATGTGTCGAATTTGGATAATCTATCAGGGGTCAAGTATCATCGGTACGTCAATTTAAATGCAAGTTCCCATAGTGTCGAGCAACATGTAACTTTATATGTGGATTTACATGCCTTTTCCCATTGTAGTTGTGTGAAGTTATGGCCTAGATCAGTTTCCCAGCGTAGTAGTGCCGTGGATTTAGTGAAGGTGGATTTTTGTTGTAATAAAGAATAGAACAGAGAGATTCCTTTCTTGTGGTTTGCAGGGGATATGAAGAAGATCCAAGCTGTTTGGGGTATTTTTTTCCCATGACCATGTTGTAAGTGAGGCAAGACAGTGTTGGGTGCATGCAAATAGGAACCAATCAGAATGTGAGAGATGGTATTTTTTTTGAAGTTCAGAGAAGGATTTGATATCTTTGTTATCCATCAGATCTGAGATGTTTACAATGCCCTTGTGTTTCCAATGTGTGAAGTAAGATGATTCCATTATGTGAGTTAGGGATTCTATATGTAGCGGGGTCTTTAAATTTAGTTGGGGTACACCTGGGTAGTAGTGTGACCCAGGTGTGTAAATTATGAGAGGTTCTGGACCCCTTTTGTATTCGTGGAGGATTGGGTGGTGTATTATTCTCCTTGGCCTGTGGGTGGCGCGGTACCCGCAGGCTCAAGGCAGAATCACTGCCACAGTGCTACCCTTTTTGTCCCTTTCCGGAGATGGTACGGCGAGGGCGGGGGAACCTGCCGTGGTGTCGATGGGAGGGGATAAAAGGGGGAGACGCCCTCATCACTAGGTCTTCGAGGATCTTCTCTTCACGCACCCAGGCACCTTAGGCCTGGGTGCGGGCGGTTCGGAGTTCCGGCCCAGGCGCCCTAGGCCTGACCGGAATGGAGTTGGAGTCCATCCCAGGCACCTTCAGCCTGGGGTGAGGTACTAAATCGTAGGCCTGGGGCCCAGTGACTTCGACTGGGTCCCGCAAGGGCGAAGTGATCCGAGGGTCCCCGAGGAGGACGGGACCCGCATCTGAGGTGAGGAGGCCGGGGAGGTCACCCGTCTGGAGAGTCCGGAGCAGCATCAACCAGGTGACGGATGGGCCTCCGGTAACTCCCTTGGAGGGACATCTTCCCCTGATAGGGGCCACAGAGCAGCGAAGGTACTCCTAAATACGTTCTCTTGAGTTGCTGGTAGAGACTCACAAGTTCTATGCTCTGTACTAATCAAGGCTACGATAACCGCTGGTGAAACCACAGTGGTTTAGATTGAAATCAGGATAGTGCCTCGATCTGCTCATCCTACCGTATCAGGCTATTATAATGTTCCAACCAGTTGGCTACTGAAGCACTGTTTGTTGTGGATCTTGCAATAAAACAAGAGTTGGACTGTGATCGGTGTGTGGACTCTGGTTAATGGGAGCAAAGGGAGGTGTCAACATAGCAGGACTGAGTTTCATAACTAAAACACATTGGCCCGAGGAAGTTACTGATACTGGCCTTCACCTCACCCACAGCTATGGGGAGGACATGGGCCGTAGCGCATCTCACCCTGTCGTGTGACATACCCCTAGACAAAGGAGATGGGGTGAGGCCGCTACACGTGGGGGCTCGTGAGTCCGGGATGAAATGTGTATTGACTTTGAAATTTGGAATGGCTGTGTCTGGACTTTGCTGCCCGGAGGAGTTCCGAGCGGGTCGGCCATGTGATTGGCCAAAGTGCGTCCCTGTGCTCGAAGTCGTGGACATGACCCCAAGACGGGAAAGGCCCATGCAGAAAGAGCGGGAAGAGGGAGGAGTCCAGCCGTGTGAAGTACTACATGTGGGGACTTTTGCTGCACTGCGCCATGAGGCACCCCGTGACTGCGCAATTCGTGGGTGGAGACTGAAGAAAGCCTGCGAAAACGTGCAAGTTGTGGGAGGAGTCTGGCCATGTGAGGAGATACACGTGGAGACTCTGGCGCATTGTCAGTGCGTAATGGAGCAGCAGATAGTCGGGATGGCCTCAAGCTCCCCGTGGATTCCGGTTCCCTACCCCACGAAGATGACTGCTTTTGCTGCTCCCCTTACAGACACGGGGATAAGACTCAGGCCCCGAGGACAGTTGGCTCTGTACACATGCAGAGACACAGAGGCCCTCGGCGTGATCTGTCCCGGATGCTCGGGACTGGTGGTTCACCTGAAGCCATTCGGGCGTTGCGAGGCGTGTAAAGAATTCCTGTTCAAGGTGGAACCATCCACAGTAAGGCCCCGGGCCCTCCACCTCAACAGCCTCACAGGTACCGCTACTCCGGAAGGGGAGATCCAGGCCTTTGCTGAGGTCCCCGTACACACTGACCAGGGCGACGTGACTGCCCAACCAGAGACTGAGAGAGAAAAATCAGAGGATGCTGCTTCGGTCACCACAGATTCCCTGCTCCCACCTCCGAAGAGGAAAGTCGGCCTGGTGCAGGCCTCCTGTGGTCGTGGAAGAGCTTCACCCCATCGCTTGCCGGGCCTGGATGGATCCGGTTGGAAGAGTCCTGGACATCCCAGTGCTTCAGAAGGTCCAGGTGAGCCAGGGGCTGGGACTGTGGTGGTGGTTGGAGGTGTTGAGAGTTCACAGTCGGTGGAGCCCGCAAGGGAGGGTAGTTCCATGTCTACTAGAGACTGCCTTCCCGCTGAGATGTATGACACCTCCGACCTAGAATCGCTGTCAGACTGCGGAGATGACGGGGAAATAGATTAACTGTTTCACCGGAGGGGCTGGGATAGACGCCCGTTACCCGTGCTACGTGAACCGCAGGATTCCCCTATGTCTATAGGAGACAGCACACCCCGGGTGCAGGCCCCGGAGCTTACGAGGAAGTCTAGTCCTCCGACCAACTTGCCACATTCCACAACATCACCCGTTTTGGTAGCGGGGATGCAGCGCGCTTCATTGCGAGCACCGAGAGCAAAGCCACCTGAGGTAGTGAAAGTACCTCAGCACCCGGAGGCCATTGTCCAGCCAGGAGAGGGTGAGCGGGATGTCATGCCTCCTTTGGCCAGATTGCAAAGACTTTTATCCCAGAGAGTCGCCCGTGAGTATGGATAGGAATATCCCTACTTGCCTCGGGACTTACTTTATGAGGTTGAGGTCCTGCGACAGAGATGGTATGACGAATTTGTTTGGGAAAAACTCAAAGTGCCTCATGCCTGGCGATATCTGTCCTGTTCGCCACCAGTGTCGAAAAAGTTCAAAGACTGCAGAGCAGACTGGATGTTCGGGCGCCACATTTATGCGGACAAGGTGCTTATCTGCCGAAAGGATAAAGAGGACGTCAACTATTCGATTGAGCTTTTCGATAAGCACCTAAAGCCTTTTTTCTTGCCTGACCTGAAGTTCTATTTGTGAGAAGAGACTCACTTGTTTTTCCCTGCAGCTTCTGGAGATGTCCTTGCCGAAACATCTGAACTGTACCCTGGTTTTTTATTTGGGTTTGGTTTTTTTTCTCTACTCTTTGGAGGAATGAGAGCAGTTTTTGTTTGTTCTCTCTTCTTTCATAAATCAAAGACAGAGACTTTGGGGGTAGAATCAGTGTAGGGACGCAGGAAGAATGAAGATTTCACCAAGTGTCATGACCGCGGCATTGTCACCAGGTGGCAGTGTTGTGCAACGGCTGTTGTGATTTTACACTTGCATTACTTTGCTCATTGAAGCGAATGGTTTTCTCGGCTGATAGACTCATTCGTTTCAAGTCAATACAAAATGTTAGGATGTTATGTTTTCTTTTGTTTCCCTTCTGCAGGAGATTCGTCCGTCAAGACTACTGAGTATGGGGTGGTTCTTAGACAGCGAAGGGAGGGATTGTATATGTGTATATGTTCAGATGGTTTTATGGAAAAGTTTTATTGTGTTATATTTCCCCTTTCCCTTGAGCAGGTCTTGGCACAAACATGATCTAAATTTTTAGGGATAGCCTCTGGGGTCAGGCTTATGTCACCACTCCATGGGAGACATGGGTTTGCACCAGACGCTGGGGACCAGCGTCAAATCACAGGGGGGAGTATGTAGCGGGGTCTTTAAATTTAGTTGGGGTACACCTGGGTAGTAGTGTGACCCAGGTGTGTAAATTATGAGAGGTTCTGGACCCTTTTTGTATTCGTGGAGGATTGGGTGGTGTATTATTCTCCTTGGCCTGTGGGTGGCGCGGTACCCGCAGGCTCAAGGTAGAATCACTGCCACAGTGCTACCGCTTTTGTCCCTTTCCGGAGATGGTACGGCGAGGGCGGGGGAACCTGCCGTGGTGTCGATGGGAGGGGATAAAAGGGGGAGACGCCCTCATCACGAGGTCTTCGAGGATCTTCTCTTCACGCACCCAGGCACCTTAGGCCTGGGTGCGGGCGGTTCGGAGTTCCGGCCCAGGCGCCCTAGGCCTGACCGGAATGGAGTTGGAGTCCATCCCAGGCACCTTCAGCCTGGGGTGAGGTACTAAATCGTAGGCCTGGGGCCCAGTGACTTTGACTGGGTCCCGCAAGGGCGAAGTGATCCGAGGGTCCCCGAGGTGGACGGGACCCGCATCTGAGGTGAGGAGGCCGGGGAGGTCATCCGTCCGGAGAGTCCGGAGCAGCATCAACCCGGTGATGGATGGGCCTCCGGTAACTCCCTTGGAGGGACATCTTCCCCTGATAGGGGCCACAGAGCAGCGAAGGTACTCCTAAATACGTTCTCTTGAGTTGCTGGTAGAGACTCACAAGTTCTATGCTCTGTACTAATCAAGGCTACGATAACCGCTGGTGAAACCACAGTGGTTTAGATTGAAATCAGGATAGTGCCTCGACCTGCTCATCCTACCGTATCAGGCTATTATAATGTTCCAACCAGTTGGCTACTGAAGCACTGTTTGTTGTGGATCTTGCAATAAAACAAGAGTTGGACTGTGATCGGTGTGTGGACTCTGGTTAATGGGAGCAAAGGGAGGTGTCAACATAGCAGGACTGAGTTTCATAACTAAAACACATTGGCCCGAGGAAGTTACTGACCCACAGCTATGGGGAGGACATGGGCCGTAGCGCATCTCACCCTGTCGTGTGACATACCCCTAGACAAAGGAGATGGGGTGAGGCCGCTACATATAAAATGAGAAAACCTCTGGTGTTGGGATTTTTAAGGCAATACAAAAAAAGGGGGAAACTCAATTAAAAAATTATCTGAATATTTATTTGTACAAAACCGCATAAAACGGACACATACATAAAAAAAAAACATAATTGTACAAAAGAGCACATGTATACATGAATATAACATATTATACAGTGACTACATGAATCTGACATATTGGAATATTTCAAGAAGGAATACAATAGCCTGGATTGACCACTCCAGCCGGAGGCAAATCAAGAAAGGCTTAGCCAACGCGTTTCAAACTGTAAACGTCCTTCATCAGGGAATTTCAAATGTATTCGTTTCTAACAGGTCAAAATTCTATTGAATACAAAAACAATGAAATAAGTTTTCCACTTTAATTTCAATTGTTATATATGAAGAAAGAAAGAAAAAAACTTACACAAAAATCATATATATATTATTCCATAAACGCTCCCACACATGCATCCCAGGCTCCAGTTACACCATGTCGTGGAATCCCAGATGCCCTCAAGTTTCCAGGGACCCTTCCCATCTAATCATGTGAATATAAGAAGTACGGACCTATAAGTAAATTGGTCCAAAATAGGTGCCTTAAACAAAAATATATAACATACATAAGTATGGATATAATTCTAATAGGGAATAAAATAATTATCCCTAGAGGTTATAAATGTAATGCCTGCAGATGGGAAATGGAGATCTAGAATTCGGGTTCATCAGGTAAACATGACTCATATGAAAAGACAAAACCAATGGATAATTGGGTCCAAAGATATATGTCCTAAAACCAAGGATGAAAAATATTAAATGTAAATATAAATATAAAAGGACGTTGTATCCATCAAAGGAGAGAGAAGAAAAGTTCCTCCCTCTCCTAAGCAGAACAACTCCAAAAGCTTCAAAATATTACCTGCCAGAAAGATCATGAATCCCGATTAGTATCCAAAAAAGGTCCCATACAGCAGAGTTCCATACAGAAGCATCCTCTGCCTGCCAGCAGAGGGAGAGAATGACACCATATAACTCCTTTGGCATCCTATATATCCCTCTGCTATGTCTGATTGGTCCAGGGAAGATCACATGACGCACCTGCTCATTGAGCAGAGCGTCATGTTACCATGGAAGCGCCGCGCCTCCCACGCTGAGTCACGTCAAGCGCCGGTCACATGACGCAGCCGCACCAATCAGCGGCGCGTCTGCCATCAGCGCATTTCTGCAGCACACCAGGGAAGCGCGGCACAAAGTAACCCACGGCCCCATCACATAACCAATAGGACGCCACATATCATACCCCGCTAGTGTAGCAAGGATCTGACAAGCGGCACCCCTGCAAAACCAGTCCTCATTCAGATCCGTCCCGCACCGCAGGAAGTGCAGAGACGGCCATCTTGAATGTGGGCAAAGTGAAGGGATACCAGATATAAAGGGTAGGTTTGAATGGGAAAGATGATACTGAATTGCCGTAGGACAATCAGACATTAAAATGTGCACCAATATGAACTGGTGCCCAGGATATAGATCCGTCTCCCACACCAAATGCATGTGGACGGGGAGCGGACCAGGGACTAATACCACCGGTGCCGTTTTAAACCTATGGGAGGAAAAAGATTTTCCTACCAAGGAAAAAATTGGTGGGGGGCAAATTCCAAATGGAAAACCCCCTCCCAGGCACCGGATATGGACATGTAAAAATGGAGAAAAAGGGGCCCTGGAGGAGAAACAACACGGGCCACCCCAAAGACAGGACTCTGGTTAGGTCCAAGACCAACAAGGGACGCATGTGCGGGAGCATGTCAAAAATCCGCCGAAGTATCAAAACTACCTCGGCAGAAAAAAGATTATGGAACACTAAACACAAAAAAAATATACATATAAAAATATATCTATATATCTCAAAAAAAAACATATGTGTGTCAATGTGTTTTTAGAAAGAAGAAAGGTTATCCTACATCCATTGACATAGAGAAAGATGGAATATCAGAGATCATCAAAATTGAGGAATCAATTTGGCTAGGGGTGGGTGGAACATCACACCAGGATGTACCAACAAAATTAATCAGTCTTTCCAGAGCTGAAGCCCTCCAGGAATGGACGAAAACTTTCGACCTCATTCAAACCCGGGGGCGTGGTTGCCCTAAGGTGCCTGATCCAGCGCATTTCCTGCTGGAGCAGGACCTTGTTCCAGTCACCTCCCCTGCGTGGAATGTGGATTCCCTCCACAACTGAAAAAATTACCCTGGGCATTCTGTACCTATGTTTTTTGGCCACATGTCTCCCAAGAGGCAAATAAAGGTTCCCTATCCTCATGCTATGTATATGTTTTTCCACTCTCTTCCCTAACTCCTGTCTTGTTTTCCCGACGTAAAAAGATCCACACTGACAGACCATTAGGTAAACCACACCTTGTGTCTTACAATTGGCAAAGTGCCTAAGTGTGAAGGTCTCCCCATTGGGTAAAGTGAGTGTGGATCCCCCGCCAATGACAGTACATTGAGAGCATGCCCCACAAGGATAGGTCCCAAAGATTTTACATGGGTCCTTTCTTGCCTCTCCCTTGTATTCGCTTTTAACCAACATTCCACCGATGGATTCTGCCTTTTTAAAGGTGATTACTGGTTTGGATGGTACTAATGTCTTCAGGATTGGATCCTCCGTGAGGATAGGCCAGTATTTGGTTAGAATTTGTCTAATTTTCTTATGCTCATTAGAGAAATTGAAAATTATCCTTGAGGTATTATCTTCTTGAGTTTTTTTCTTCCTTAGAGTCTTGAAGACCAGAGTATGTCTTTCCATTCCCTTTACTCTATTAAAAGCTTTCTTTAGAGTAGATCTACTATAACCTCTCGCTAGTAGGGATGAGCTTCGTGTTCGAGTCGAACATACATTCGACTCGAACATCGGCTGTTCGATCGTTCGACGAAGATCGAACGATTTGGGCCGTTCGCGCCAAATTCGAGTGACGCGAACGGCCCACAATGCACTACGCCATCGCAGTGTCATCCAGGCGCTGTGATTGGCCAAGCATGCACTGTGACCCCGCATGCTTGGCCAATCACAGCGCCGGCAGCGAGGAGAGCAATGATTGGCCACAGGCAGGATGCCTGTGGCCAATTATTGCTGAGGGTGTTTAGTACACGCCCCACACTATAAAAGGCCGCCAGCACGGCGGCCTAGTGTAGTGTGTTCCGGAGCAGGGAAAGACAAGCATAGGCAGGGACAGTGACATTTATTTCTTTCTTGCTTAACCTGGATTCCTTTAGTTTAGGGAAAGAGAAGGATAGGTAGGGAGAGTGTCAGTGTGTTTTACTGTGCCAGTCCTTGTTTCTAGGGACAAAGAAGGAAAGTGAGGGGATTTCTCCTTGTGCTATAGTGTGCTTTAAAAAAACATTTTTTCTAGGGACAGAAAACTGTAGGTAGGGAGAGTGTCAGTTTCTTTCACTGTGCCAGTCCTTGTTTCTAGGGACAAAGAAGGAAAGTGAGGGGATTTCTCCTTGTGCTATAGTGTGCTTTAAAAAAACATTTTTTCTAGGGACAGAAAACTGTAGGTAGGGAGAGTGTCAGTTTCTTTCACTGTGCCAGTCCTTGTTTCTAGGGACAAAGAAGGAAAGTGAGGGGATTTCTCCTTGTGCTATAGTGTGCTTTAAAAAAACATTTTTTCTAGGGACAGAAAACTGTAGGTAGGGAGAGTGTCAGTTTCTTTCACTGTGCCAGTCCTTGTTTCTAGGGACAAAGAAGGAAAGTGAGGGGATTTCTCCTTGTGCTATAGTGTGCTTTAAAAAAACATTTTTTCTAGGGACAGAAAACTGTAGGTAGGGAGAGTGTCAGTTTCTTTCACTGTGCCAGTCCTTGTTTCTAGGGACAAAGAAGGAAAGTGAGGGGATTTCTCCTTGTGCTATAGTGTGCTTTAAAAAAACATTTTTTCTAGGGACAGAAAACTGTAGGTAGGGAGAGTGTCAGTTTCTTTCACTGTGCCAGTCCTTGTTTCTAGGGACAAAGAAGGAAAGTGAGGGGATTTCTCCTTGTGCTATAGTGTGCTTTAAAAAAACATTTTTTCTAGGGACAGAAAACTGTAGGTAGGGAGAGTGTCAGTTTCTTTCACTGTGCCAGTCCTTGTTTCTAGGGACAAAGAAGGAAAGTGAGGGGATTTCTCCTTGTGCTTTAAAAAAACATTTTTTCTAGGGACAGAAAACTGTAGGTAGGGAGAGTGTCAGTTTCTTTCACTGTGCCAGTCCTTGTTTCTAGGGACAAAGAAGGAAAGTGAGGGGATTTCTCCTTGTGCTATAGTGTGCTTTAAAAAAACATTTTTTCTAGGCACAGAAAACTGTAGGTAGGGAGAGTGTCAGTTTCTTTCACTGTGCCAGTCCTTGTTTCTAGGGACAAAGAAGGAAAGTGAGGGGATTTCTCCTTGTGCTATAGTGTGCTTTAAAAAAACATTTTTTCTAGGGACAGAAAACTGTAGGTAGGGAGAGTGTCAGTTTCTTTCACTGTGCCAGTCCTTGTTTCTAGGGACAAAGAAGGAAAGTGAGGGGATTTCTCCTTGTGCTATAGTGTGCTTTAAAAAAACATTTTTTCTAGGGACAGAAAACTGTAGGTAGGGAGAGTGTCAGTTTCTTTCACTGTGCCAGTCCTTGTTTCTAGGGACAAAGAAGGAAAGTGAGGGGATTTCTCCTTGTGCTATAGTGTGCTTTAAAAAAACATTTTTTCTAGGGACAGAAAACTGTAGGTAGGGAGAGTGTCAGTTTCTTTCACTGTGCCAGTCCTTGTTTCTAGGGACAAAGAAGGAAAGTGAGGGGATTTCTCCTTGTGCTATAGTGTGCTTTAAAAAAACATTTTTTCTAGGGACAGAAAACTGTAGGTAGGGAGAGTGTCAGTTTCTTTCACTGTGCCAGTCCTTGTTTCTAGGGACAAAGAAGGAAAGTGAGGGGATTTCTCCTTGTGCTATAGTGTGCTTTAAAAAAACATTTTTTCTAGGGACAGAAAACTGTAGGTAGGGAGAGTGTCAGTTTCTTTCACTGTGCCAGTCCTTGTTTCTAGGGACAAAGAAGGAAAGTGAGGGGATTTCTCCTTGTGCTATAGTGTGCTTTAAAAAAACATTTTTTCTAGGGACAGAAAACTGTAGGTAGGGAGAGTGTCAGTTTCTTTCACTGTGCCAGTCCTTGTTTCTAGGGACAAAGAAGGAAAGTGAGGGGATTTCTCCTTGTGCTATAGTGTGCTTTAAAAAAACATTTTTTCTAGGGACAGAAAACTGTAGGTAGGGAGAGTGTCAGTTTCTTTCACTGTGCCAGTCCTTGTTTCTAGGGACAAAGAAGGAAAGTGAGGGGATTTCTCCTTGTGCTATAGTGTGCTTTAAAAAAACATTTTTTCTAGGGACAGAAAACTGTAGGTAGGGAGAGTGTCAGTTTCTTTCACTGTGCCAGTCCTTGTTTCTAGGGACAAAGAAGGAAAGTGAGGGGATTTCTCCTTGTGCTTTAAAAAAACATTTTTTCTAGGGACAGAAAACTGTAGGTAGGGAGAGTGTCAGTTTCTTTCACTGTGCCAGTCCTTGTTTCTAGGGACAAAGAAGGAAAGTGAGGGGATTTTTCCTTGTGCTATAGTGTGCTTTAAAAAAACATTTTTTCTAGGGACAGAAAACTGTAGGTAGGGAGAGTGTCAGTTTCTTTCACTGTGCCAGTCCTTGTTTCTAGGGACAAAGAAGGAAAGTGAGGGGATTTCTCCTTGTGCTATAGTGTGCTTTAAAAAAACATTTTTTCTAGGGACAGAAAACTGTAGGTAGGGAGAGTGTCAGTTTCTTTCACTGTGCCAGTCCTTGTTTCTAGGGACAAAGAAGGAAAGTGAGGGGATTTCTCCTTGTGCTATAGTGTGCTTTAAAAAAACATTTTTTTCTAGGGACAGAAAACTGTAGGTAGGGAGAGTGTCAGTTTCTTTCACTGTGCCAGTCCTTGTTTCTAGGGACAAAGAAGGAAAGTGAGGGGATTTCTCCTTGTGCTATAGTGTGCTTTAAAAAAACATTTTTTCTAGGGACAGAAAACTGTAGGTAGGGAGAGTGTCAGTTTCTTTCACTGTGCCAGTCCTTGTTTCTAGGGACAAAGAAGGAAAGTGAGGGGATTTCTCCTTGTGCTTTAAAAAAACATTTTTTCTAGGGACAGAAAACTGTAGGTAGGGAGAGTGTCAGTTTCTTTCACTGTGCCAGTCCTTGTTTCTAGGGACAAAGAAGGAAAGTGAGGGGATTTCTCCTTGTGCTATAGTGTGCTTTAAAAAAACATTTTTTCTAGGGACAGAAAACTGTAGGTAGGGAGAGTGTCAGTTTCTTTCACTGTGCCAGTCCTTGTTTCTAGGGACAAAGAAGGAAAGTGAGGGGATTTCTCCTTGTGCTATAGTGTGCTTTAAAAAAACATTTTTTCTAGGGACAGAAAACTGTAGGTAGGGAGAGTGTCAGTTTCTTTCACTGTGCCAGTCCTTGTTTCTAGGGACAAAGAAGGAAAGTGAGGGGATTTCTCCTTGTGCTATAGTGTGCTTTAAAAAAACATTTTTTCTAGGGACAGAAAACTGTAGGTAGGGAGAGTGTCAGTTTCTTTCACTGTGCCAGTCCTTGTTTCTAGGGACAAAGAAGGAAAGTGAGGGGATTTCTCCTTGTGCTATAGTGTGCTTTAAAAAAACATTTTTTCTAGGGACAGAAAACTGTAGGTAGGGAGAGTGTCAGTTTCTTTCACTGTGCCAGTCCTTGTTTCTAGGGACAAAGAAGGAAAGTGAGGGGATTTCTCCTTGTGCTATAGTGTGCTTTAAAAAAACATTTTTTCTAGGGACAGAAAACTGTAGGTAGGGAGAGTGTCAGTTTCTTTCACTGTGCCAGTCCTTGTTTCTAGGGACAAAGAAGGAAAGTGAGGGGATTTCTCCTTGTGCTATAGTGTGCTTTAAAAAAACATTTTTTCTAGGGACAGAAAACTGTAGGTAGGGAGAGTGTCAGTTTCTTTCACTGTGCCAGTCCTTGTTTCTAGGGAGAAAGAAGGAAAGTGAGGGGAATTCTCCTTGTGCTATAGTGTGCCAAAGCATTCCTCATCAACCATCTTTGAAATCCTTGTTTTTTGGACAGTCAGGGAAATTGTCGTTGTGCTATTCTGTGCAAAAGCAATAATCCTCAACCATATTTAGAAATCCTTAAGTAAAGGGACAGAGAAGGACACCTGAAGGTAGCCCTTATTGCTTTTTTCCCATCTCCCTGCAGGCCATCTATTAGAATGTCTGGAAGGCAAACAAGGAGAGGCAGACAGTCAGGAGGCAATAAAAGAGGGCAAGCAGGCTCTGTGTCTGGGGGCAACAGTGCTGGTCGTGGACGTGGTGCATTGTCATCAGCACATGGCCATGGGACACGCTTGTCCTTCTTTTCGGCAGCTGGACATGTTGAGCCACATCATGCCGAAGACTTGGTAGAGTGGATGACCAAGCCCTCCTCCTCCTCCTCATCCTCTCTCACCCAGGCTCAGGGTACTGGCAAAGCAGCTGCCAAAGCGTCCTCTTCCCTGGTATCAATGTCAGACTCATCATCAGTCACTCCTTCCCTAGACCCACCATGTCCTCCTCCTGAGGAGTCCCCCGAACTGTTTGAGCACAGTGTTGGGTACATGCTCCAGGAGGATGCCCAGCGTTTCGAAGGGTCTGATGATGAAACCCAGCTACAGGAAGGCAGTAGCGTGAGAGCAGACAGAGGGGATGCTCAAGAAGGACACCAATCTGGCAGTCATGTTCCAGCAGCTGCAGCATACTGCCAGATTGGCTCCAGTGATGAGGAGGGAGGGGATGATGAGGTCACTGACTCCACGTGGGTGCCTAATAGGAGAGAGGAGGAGGAGGAGGATGAGGAGGAGGCACATCTCCAACGAGGCAGGATGCCCTTTGGTGGCCAGCGTAAGGGCAGTACACCGACGGAATCACACCGCAGAGCTCCGCCTGTGCAGGGCGCTGCCTCTGCCCGTCATTCAAAAAGTTCCTTGGTGTGGGCCTTTTTTGAGGCTAGTGCATCAGATCGCACAGCTGCTGTTTGCAACATATGTCTCAAGCGTATATCGCGTGGCCAAAACATCAGCCGCTTGGGTACCACATGCCTGACCAGACATATGTTGACCTGCCATGCAGCTCGTTGGCAAGCCTACCTCAAAGACCCACACCAAAGAACAAAGCGGACCTCTCCTTGCACCGCATCAGCTGGGATCTCCAACCCCACTATAACTTCAGTCCTCTCTGAAACATGCACTGAGAGGAATGAAGGTGTAGAATTAGGTGTGTCACAGCCAAGTACTTGCGGCCACTCTGCTAGCAGTACACCGACGTCCGATTCTAGCAGGCAAATTTCCCTGCCCCAGCTGCTGGACCGTCGAAAGAAGTTCACTCCCAGCCATCCACATGCCCAGCGGTTGAATGCTAGCTTGGCTAAATTGCTAGCGCTTCAACTGCTGCCTTTTCAGTTGGTAGACTCGGCCCCCTTCCGTGAGTTTGTGCAATGTGCGGTTCCTCAGTGGCAGGTTCCCAAACGCCACTTTTTCTCACGGAAGGCTATTCCGGCTCTCTACCGGCATGTGGAAGGCAATGTCTTGGCCTCGCTGGACAGGGCGGTCAGCGGTAAGGTGCATATTACCGCTGACTCATGGTCCAGCAGGCATGGACAGGGACGTTACCTTTCTTTCACGGCCCATTGGGTCACACTTTTGGCAGCTGGGAAGGATGCAGGACAAGGTGCAGTAGTGTTGGAGGTTGTTCCACCGCCACGCCTCCAAAATGCTACTACTGGTTGTGACACCTCTCTCCTCCACCCCCTCCTCTTCTTCTTCCTCCATGGCCTCTTCCTGTGGTTTGTCCTATGAACCAGCGGTGCTCCGTAGCCGTTCACGGGGCTACGCAAGTAGGCAGGCAAAAAGATGCCATGCCGTGCTTGCGCTGGTGTGTTTGGGGGACAGAAGCCACACTGGGGCAGAGGTCCTGTCTGCTCTGCAGGGCCAGGCCGAGAGGTGGTTGACGCCACGCCAGCTTAAGCCAGGAATGGTGGTTTGCGACAATGGCACCAACCTCCTCTCCGCCCTCCGACAGGGACAACTGACCCATGTGCCCTGTGTGGCTCACGTCCTTAACCTGGTGGTGCAGCGGTTCTTGGGCAGGTACCCGGGCTTACAGGATGTCCTGAGGCAGGCCAGGAAAGTCTGTGTGCATTTCCGCAGATCTTATAATGCCAGTGCTCGCCTGGCTGAGCTGCAAAAGGAGTTGAACCTGCCCAAGAACCGCCTTATATGTGACATGCCCACCAGGTGGAACTCAACGTTGGCCATGCTGCAGCGGCTGCACACGCAGCAGAGGGCCATCAATGAGTACCTGTGCGACTACGGCACCAGGACAGGGTCAGGGGAGCTTGGTTTTTTTTCTCCACGCCAGTGGGGCATGATCAGGGATGCATGCACTGTCCTGGCACCATTTGAGGAGGCCACGAGGATGGTGAGCAGTGACAGTGCATGCATCAGTGACACTGTACCTCTTGTCCACCTGTTGGAGCACACGCTGCGTGGAATAATGGACAGGGCACTTGAGGCAGAACAGAGGCAGGAAGAGGAGGACTTCCTTGCCTCTCAAGGCCCCCTTTACCCAGACAGTGTTCCTTCTGTCCCACCCATCGCACAGGAAGAGGAAGAGGAGGAGGAGGAGGAGGAGGATTGTGTCAGCATGGAGGTGGAGGCTGGCACTCAGCATCATCAGCAGCAGTCTTTTAGGGATGATTTACAGTCCCAAGAAACCAGTGGACTTGTACGTGGCTGGGAGGAGGTGGCTGCGGATCATGTCGTCCTTAGTGACCCAGAGGACTCCGGAGCGAATGCCTCAGCAAACCTACGCTGCATGGCCTCCCTGATCCTGCAAAGTCTGCGGAAGGATCCTCGTATTCTTCGGATCAAGGAGAGGGACCATTACTGGCTGGCCACTCTCCTTGATCCACGGTACAAGGGTAAGGTTGCGGACCTTATGTTACCTTCGCAGAGGGAGCAGAGGATGAGACAACTCCGGGAGGCCTTGCAGAAAGGTCTGTGCAACGCGTTCCCAGAGACTGGGAGGTTACAAACTCCTGGTCCTGGACAACGAGTTGCTGAGGCTTCGGCCAGTCAAAGAAGGAGCGGTGGGGAAGGTGGCCGTCTGACCCATGCGTTCAGACAATTCTTTAGTCCGCAGCCCCAAAGTATGATCGGTTCCAGCAACCATCGCCAGCGTCTGATAAACATGGTGCAGGAATATCTAGGGGCAAGGTCAGACTTGGACACCTTCCCCACCGAAAATCCTCTGGCTTACTGGGTCTTGAGGCTGGATCACTGGCCAGAGCTTGCACAGTATGCAATTGAGCTACTGGCCTGTCCTGCATCCAGCGTTCTTTCGGAACGCACATTCAGTGCTGCTGGAGGATTTGTCACGGATCACAGGGTGCGCCTGTCCACCGACTCGGTTGATCGACTGACTTTCATCAAGATGAACCAGTCTTGGATCACCACCAGCTACCACACACCTGATGCTGATATAACAGACTAATTGATTTTAACATGTCACATCCCTTCAAGACTGATGCTGATGCTGAGTGCCTGTGCTGTTATGTTGACTGGCTATCCTCCTCCTCCGAGTCCTCAATGATACGATTGATGATGATAGCTTGGAAGATCATTTTTGTTTATGGGTGCCGCCACCAGTGGCTAAGGCCCAATTTTTCAGCCCCTGTTTTACAGGGGCGTGTAATTACAATTTTTTTAGCAATTATTTGCCATAGGGCTCATTGCTGTGCTCCAAGTACAGTATCTGTGAGGGGTTGGAGTGTTGTGGCACCAGTGCCTAAGGCCCAATTTTTCAGCCCCTGTTTAACAGGGGCGTGTCATTACAATTTTTGAAGCAATACTTTGCAACAGGGCTCATTGCTGTGCTCCAAGTACAGTATCTGTGAGGGGTTGTAGTGTTGTGCCACCAGTGCCTAAGGCCCAATTTTTCAGCCCCTGTTCAACAGGGGCATGCAATTACAATTCTTGATGTAATAATTCACAGCAGGGCCCATTGCTGCACCCACCAAGAGTAACTCTGAGGGCTTACAGTGTTGTGGCAACACCACCACCACCACCACCACCACGAAAGGCCCAATTTTTCAGCCCCTGTTCAACAGGGGCATGCAATTACAATTCTTGATGTAATAATTCACAGCAGGGCCCATTGCTGCACCCACCAAGAGTAACTCTGAGGGCTTACAGTGTTGTGGCAACGCCACCACCACCACCACCACGAAAGGCCCAATTTTTCAGCCCCTGTTCAAAAGGGGCATGTAATTACAATTCTTGATCTAATAATTCACAGCAGGGCCCATTGCTGCACCCACCAAGAGTAACTCTGAGGGCTTACAGTGTTGTGGCAACGCCACCACCACCACCACCACGAAAGGCCCAATTTTTCAGCCCCTGTTCAAAAGGGGCATGTAATTACAATTCTTGATCTAATAATTCACAGCAGGGCCCATTCCTGCACCCACCAAGAGTAACTCTGAGGGCTTACAGTGTTGTGGCAACACCACCACCACCACCACCACCACGAAAGGCCCAATTTTTCAGCCCCTGTTCAACAGGGGCATGCAATTACAATTCTTGATCTAATAATTCACAGCAGGGCCCATTGCTGCACCCACCAAGAGTAACTGTCAGGGCTTACAGTGTTGTGGCACCAGCACCACCATCAAAGGCCCAATTTTTACTACCACTGTTCAACAATTATATGTAATTACAATTCCTGATATAATAGTTGACAGCAGGGCGTTCCAGCACCAACCAAGAGTAACTGTGAGTGCTTACAGTGTTGTGCCAACACCAACAACTAAGGGGCCTATTTCTGCAGAGTATATACGGCAGGTCCCTACTTTCAAACATCCAACTTACAAACGACTCCTACTTGCAAACGCAAGAAGACAACAGGAAGTGAGAGGAAATCTACCCCTAGGAAGGAAAATTCTCTCCTGTAAGAATAAATATGGGAGAAAGGTGTCTCCTCTGTACTGATGCTTTATCAGCAATCCTTGTTTCAAGAAAAACACCACATTTCAAAAACAGTTGACATTGGGACGGAAAGTGAGGTGAAATGTTCTGAACAGGGGCACAGACAGCAAAACAAATGTTACAGGGGTGATAACCCTTACCTATGTTTTCCAAAAAGTTTAAAAATAGATTTTTGGGCTGGAGCTACACTTCAACAATGTACCTGTTCAAAATTACAAACAGATTCTACATAAGAACAAACCTACAGTCCCTGTCTTGTATGCACCGCCTGTATACGGCTGTTCAGAGTATATAGGGCCTTTTTTATTTTATGTGCGGGGTTCCCCTTAATATCCATACAAGACCCAAAGGGGCTGGTAATGGGCTGGGGTAGGGGGGGGGGTCATGGGGTAGCTATGCCATTTTTCTTAAAGATTTTCATCCATATTACCGGGACCAGACATTACATTAAAGCCGCAAGCAGTTTTAAATGGCTTTTTTTTCCTTTAGAAGTGTCATTTTGTGCAGGGACAGTTCTAAACACGGGAAACACGTGGCACTTCACAGGCATACTTTAGACACCCCCCAGGTACGATATTTAAAGGAATATTTGACTTTTTTTTTTCACTTTATGCATCATTAAAATGACTGCTCCCGAAAAACGACCGTTTTTAAAACTTCTTTTTGCATTGATACATGTCCCCTGGTGCAGAACCCGGGTTCCCAAACCCTTTTTAGGACAATAACATGCATAATAGTTGTTATAATTAGCACTTTAGAATTCGAACGTTCGCATCCATTGTATTTAATAGGGTTCTAATGTTCGTACGAACTTTCGGTCCGTTCGCGGGTTCTGGTGCGAACCGAACCCGGGGGTGTTCGGCTCATCACTACTCGCTAGTAGACGGTTACTCAACTCATTAGATTCGAATTGAAAATCGTCATCTGATGTACAATTCCTCCTAATCCGGAGGAACTGGCTGAAAGGTATGGATTCTTTGAGTGTTGTCGGATGGAAACTGGCTGCATGCAGAATCGTATTGCCAGCCGTTTCCTTCCTAAACAATCTACTTTGAACTTTCCCCTCTATATCTTTCGATATAAGGATATCAAGAAAACTGACTTTCCTAGGGTCATAAGACATGGTGAAAAATAAATTTAAATTGTTGGTATTCATGAGTTCCAAGACTTTCTTGAGCATATCTTCAGGCCCATCCCAGATGATGAAGATGTCGTCTATGTAGCGTTGCCACATGAGGATGTGGCAAGCACACACAGACGCATCATCTCCCAGGAGGAAATCCTTCTCCCACACCCCCAGGTACAGGTTGGCATATGAGGGTGCACAGCACGTCCCCATAGCCACCCCTGTACCTGGAGGTAGTGGGAGCCCTGAAACAAAAAGATGTTATGCTGTAAAATGAAATCCAGCATCTGTATAATAAATTGATTAAACTTCCAATCAGTGGTTGGGCGTTGTCGTAGCACTCTTTGAACAGCTAAAATACCAAGATCGTGTGGTATGCTGTTGTAGAGTGACTCTACGTCTACAGTGACCAAAAGGGCCGATGGAGGTATGACAAGACCTTCCAATATTTGCAAAAGATGGATTGTGTCTTTGGTGTACGAAGGGAGATCCATCACATGGGGTCTGAGGTGCTGGTCAATGACTCGACTAGCGCCTTCAGAGATGGAACCATTACCCGATATGATGGGTCTGCCTGGTGGCCTCAACAGATTTTTATGCACTTTAGGAAGTGCATACATCGTAGGAGTACGTGGGTGTCTGGTTCGAATAAAGTCCCAAATATCTTGGTTTATGGCACCATCTCTAAAGGATTCATCAACCAATTGATAAAACTCGCTATTCATTCTATCCACCGTGGATGAAGAGATTTTGCGATAGCATTTGGGATCCCTAAGTATTTTCATACACATCTCCTCGTAGTCCAAATTGTCCATGAGGACGATGTTGCCACCTTTATCTGAGCCCTTAATCGTAATGTTAACATTGTTCTTAAGGGTTTTAAGGGCATATTTTTGTTCTGGGTTGAGATTTGAATGTGAAGTATCTTTTTTTAGGACCTCAATCTCCTTAGATGTGTGTCTTACAAATAGAGCTAAAGCAGGGTTCTGGTTTATTGATGGGAAGTTGTGAGACTTCCTTTTAAATTTTTTCGGGGTGAAAAAAGTCTGATTATTTTCCCCATCATCACTCTCCTCTTCCTCCAAATTCTCCTCCCATATCTGACTCAAAGGAGCATTTTCCTGAAGTAGGAGGTTTAGGTCCCTCAAAGCCTTAAAGTCGGCGGCTTTAAGATTTGATGCCACCTCACTTTCTTGGTTCTCTTGTTTAGCATATAAGCTTTTGTAAAAAAGCTTACGAGCAAACAAATGAATATCCTTCACTGTTTCAAAACTGTCCGCATTGCTAGTAGGGCAAAAGGAGAGGCCCAATGACAATACTTCATGTTCCAAATCAGATAGTTTGTAAGAGGATAAATTTATGATGTTAAGTTTTCCCCCGGTGTTATCTTGGTCACAAATGGTTCCATGACTAGTTGTGTCATGGGCGAGGGTGGAACTAGATGTATTTTGCCCTTCTCTAAAAAATCCTCCACTGGAAGTGATTGAACTTTAGAGATGGCCCCAGATTTGGGTATTGCCCCCAATTCCCTCTGAGAAGCCGTCTTGCTTCGAGTGGTGGATCCCTTGGGGTTATTCTTAAATAAACCACGACTATGTCCACTCCCTCTTCCATTTTGTGTGGAGAATACCTGAGAATCCGTTGTTGCCTTTTTATTACATTGTAAGACCTCTCCATCAATTTCATTGGATCTGGGTGAGGGACCTTTCCTTTTTGTCCCAAACAGGCGACCTGTGTTTGAGGAGACTGAAGAGGAAGAGTTAGAGGGGGTATCAGACGTATAATCATTTTGTACATTGGTATCTCCCCCTCGATTTTTATTTTTATTAAATTGGTTGTTTTTAAAATTTTTCTCTTGATTCCACTTGTATGCTCGACCCTCACTGAACGCATTTTTATCTCTCCAATACTTTTTTTCTTTTTTAATAAGTATTGTTTTACCAAAATTTTTCAAAATTTTCCAAATGTTCTTTTAGATTTTTTTCAAAGGTACTGTATTCTTTATGCGTTTTTAAAAGTGAGAGGTGGGCATACAACGACTCAATTTCTATATCCAAAACGACCAGCTGCTGTCTATACTCCTCCTGTAGTAACATCATCAAATTCATTGAACATTCATTTAGCTTGATTTCCCAATTGGCCTTGAGGTTTTTACTGATACTCTCCAAAATAGGAAATATCTGAATCCTCATGCCGATAGGATTAATATGTTCTCTAATATACCTATCAAATGAGTTAATGTGCCAATATAAGGCAGATTTTTTCTCTAATGTTTTCCTAAAATTGAAAAATAAAGACGATAAATCTGAGATTGGTTGTTCGGTCCCTTGATAGTTCCTCTGGATCCCAGACATAAGCTCCTCCCACCCAACGCGTTTCAAACTGTAAACGTCCTTCATCAGGGTTTTCAAATGTATTCGTTTCTAACAGGTCAAAATTCTATTGAATACAAAAACAATGAAATAAGTTTTCCACTTTAATTTCAATTGTTATATATGAAGAAATAAATAAAGAAAGAAAAAAACTTACACAAAAATCATATATATATTATTCCATAAACGCTCCCACACATGCATACCAGGCTCCAGTTACACCATGTCGTGGATTCCCAGATGCCCTCAAGTTTCCAGGGACCCTTCCCATCAAATCATGTCCATATAAGAAGTACGGACCTATAAGTAAATTGGTCCAAAATAGGTGCCTTAACCACTTCCCGCCCAGTCAATAGCGAATTGACGTCCGGGAAGTGGTTGCAATATCGATACTGGACGTCATATGACGTCCTGCAGGATATTGCCTTGCGCGCGCCCGCGGGGGCGCGCAGCACGGTGATCGGGGACGGCATGTGTCCCTCGGACACAGCGCTACCCCGATCACGGTAAACAGCCAATTTCATTGGCTGTTTACCATGTGATCGGCTGTGTCAAAGTCACAGCTGATCACCTGTCAAAACAAACTCGGCGGCGCGCTCCGTGCGCGCCGCCACAGGCTTGCAGAGCGGGGATCGGGGAAGGCGAGTGTCCCTTGCACACAGCGCGTCCCCGATCAGAGTAAACAGCCAATGAATTGGCTGTTTACCACGTGACCGGCTGTGTCCAATCACAGCCGGTCACAAATGTAAACAAACTCCACAGGAGTTACTACCTGATCCCTGCTCTCTCCTCACACACCGATCTGGGAGGAGAGAGAAGAGATCAGTATGTTAGCTCAGTGTAGTTTGTCTACATAAGTTTACAGTGCACAACACGCCCCCCCCCCCATAAAGAGGACCTGTCACACAGCCCAGCACATCAATCAGCCCAGCCAATCAGCCCATCTGTCAATCAGCCCATCTGTCAATCAGCCCATCTGTCAATCAATCAGCCCATCTGTCAATCAATCAGCCCATCTGTCAATCAATCAGCCCACCTGTCAATCAATCACCCCATCTGTCAATCAATCAACCCATCTGTCAATCAATCAATCAGCCCATCTGTCAATCATCTGTCACAGGCCCACCTCCATCGGTACTGCCATTGGCACTGCCACACAGGCTACCAGTACCGCCATCGGTACCAGTACCACCACCAGTACCGCCACCAGGCCCAGCATCTATACTGCCACACAGGCCCGCTACCAGTATCACCACTAGTGCCGCCATCGGTACCACCACCAGTACCACCACCCGTACCACCGTCGGTAGTGCCACCACCACCTGTACCACCACCTGTACCGCCATCGGTACCATCACCACCCGTACCACCACCACCTGTACCGCCATCGGTACCACCACCACCTGTACCGCCATCGGTACCACCACCACCCATACCGCAATCGCTACCACCACCACCCGTACCGCCACCGGTACCGCCACCACCACCCGTACCGCCATCGGTACCACCACCACCTGTACCGCCATTGGTACCACCACCACCCATACCGCCATCGGTACCACCACACAGGCCCACCACTAATACCTCCATCGGTACTACCACACAGACCGCCACCACTACCACCAGCAGTACCATTACACAGGCCCACCAATAAGCACTGCCATAATGTCCCAAAGGGTTTACACACCTGAGGAGGCATATGCCATTCTTGCCATGTCGGATGATGAGAGCAGCGGGGAGCTCCCATTATCCGATTCTGGTTCGGAATACGAGCCAGTGGAGGATAGTGGCTCAGAGTCCGAGTCCCCGGAGGAAACCGTCCCTCCCAAAAGAATGCGATCGGCACCAAGATCAGCACCAAGATCAGCACCAAGATCAGGAGAACTGCCCACCACCAGCAGCGCCATACCCCAGGAAGAGGAGCCCAGTACAAGCAATGGAAATGCACGCCCAACCCGAAGAATCCAGCTCCAATCCTACCTTCCCGATGCCCTGGCAAACCCCTTATGGTTGCCTGCCAACTCAGGATCCGCTATCATCCCCCCTTTCACCGCACAGCCAGGTGTGCAGCCCGACACTACAAATTTTTCTAAATTTGATTATTTTTGTTTATTTTTCCCACAAGATTTGCTGCAGAATATAGTGGATCAAACGAATCTGTATGCATCCCAATTTATTGCTGCCAACCCCAATTCTTCCTACGCCCGCATGTTCCAGTGGCGGCGTCTAACATTGGAGGAATTTAAATTATTTTTGGGCCTTATGTTCAATATGGGGCTTACAAAAAAGAACGAAGTCCATTCATATTGGTCCAAACGCCCCATCCAACACATGCCCATATATTCCGCTGTCATGTCCAGGAAAAGATACAACATGATTATGTGCTTTCTCCACTTCAATGACAATTCACAGTGCCCTCCCCGAGATCATCCCAACTACGACAAATTGTACAAGATACGCCCCCTAATCAATGCCTTTTCCCAGCGATTTGAAGATGTTTTCATCCCAGACCAAAAAATTTGTGTGGACGAGTCCCTCGTACATTTCACCGGCCGACTGCAGTTCAAGCAGTACATACCAAGCAAGAGAGCCAGGTATGGGTTAAAATTAAATAAATTATGTGATTGAGCCACTGGATACGTCTGCAAATTCAGGATCTACGAAGGCAAAGACTCCCAGCTCCAGCCCCGTGATTGCCCCACATATATTGGAACCAGTGGGAAAATTGTCTGGGAGTTGGCATACCCCCTGTTCGGAAAAGGTTACCATTTATATGTTGATAATTATTATACCAGCCTGCCCCTTTTTCGCCACCTTTACAGTAAACAAACCCCGGCCTGCGGTACCTTAAAAAAAAAACGGAAGGGATTCCCACAAAATTTATTGACAAAAAAATTGCGACCTGGAGAATCGGCATCCATGAGGAACGAGGAGGTGTTGGCCATGAAGTGGAGGGACAAGAAAGATGTCCACATCCTCTCTACGATCCACAATGACACCATGGTGGAGATCCCAAGAAGACGCGGCTCCATTGTAAAGCCTGAATGTGTCCACGACTACAATTTGGACATGGGGGGGTGGATTTAAACGACCAGATGCTACAGCCCTACTTATCAACCAGAAAGTCCCATTATTGGCACAAAAAAGTTGCGTTTCACCTGTTTCACATGGCCCTTTTTAATTCGTTTGTCTGCTACCAAAAAGCAACTCAAAATCACCGACTCCACTACCTCCAATATATCGAAGATATCATCGATAGGATAGGATAGGACACCTCTGCCTGCTACCTGGACCTGTGCTTTGGCTGTGCTCTGGCTGTGCTGACAGTATCTCTGCCTGTGCGAACTATGGACAGTATTCCTGCCTGCTGCCTGGATGATTGCTTTTGCTGTCGCTGACCTCATCCCTGCCTGCTGCCTGGACCGATGCTCTCCTCTGTGGACCACTGCACTTCTAAAACCACAGGTAATCTTTTGTTATTTGGTATGTACCTGCTATGTGTTAGATATATGAAGGGCCTTCAAAAATGTGATCGGTAGTCAGAAAATGATATGTGCAATTAATGCTGCTAGAATGCCTGGAGGTGCTACTTGGATGTTGGGCCTCTGTATGTGGCCAGGCTGTGTAAAAGTCTCAAACATGTGGTATCGCCATACTCAGGAGGAGTAGCAGAATGCATTTTTGGGTGTAATTTTTGCTATGTACATATTATGCGTTAGAAATATCTTATAAATTGACAACTTTGTGTAAAAAAAATGCATTTTAATTTTTTCTCCACATTTTCCAAAACCTTCTGGAAAAAAATGAACCGTTCAAAAGACTCATAATGCCTCATAGATTATACGTTGGGGTGTGTGCTTTCAAAAATGGGGTCATTTTGTGGAAAATTCTATTGTCCTGGTGCTCCAGGGCCTTCAAAATTGTAATAGGTGGTTGAGAAAGGATATGTGCGATTTATGCTTGTAGAACGCCTGAAAGTGCTACTTCAATGTTGGGCCTCTGTATATGGTCAGGCTGTGTAAAAGTCTCACACATGTGGTATCGCTATACTCAGGAGGAGTAGAAGAATGCATTTTAGGGTGTTATTTTTGCTATGTATATGCTATGCGTTAGAAATATCTTATAAATGGACAACTTTGTGTAAAAAAAATGCATTTTCATTTTTTCTCCACATTTTCCAAAACCTTCTGGAAAAAAATTAACCGTTCAAAAGACTCATAATGCTTCATAGATTATACGTTGGGGTGTGTGCTTTCCAAAATGGGGTCATTTTGTGGAAAATTCCATTGTCCTGGTGCTCCAGGGCCTTCAAAAGTGTAATAGGTGGTTGAGAAAGGATATGTGCGATTTATGCTTGTAGAACGCCTGAAAGTGCTACTTCAATGTTGGGCCTCTGTATATGGCCAGGCTGTGTAAAAGTCTCACACATGTGGTATCGCTATACTTAGGAGGAGTAGCAGAATGCATTTTGGGGTGTCATTTTTGCTATGTATATGCTATGCGTTAGAAATATCTTATAAATGGACAACTTTGTGTAAAAAAAATGCATTTTCATTTTTTCTCCACATTTTCCAAAACCTTCTGGAAAAAAATGAACCGTTCAAAAGACTCATAATGCTTCATAGATTATACGTTGGGGTGTGTGCTTTCCAAAATGGGGTCATTTTGTGGAAAATTCCATTGTCCTGGTGCTCCAGGGCCTTCAAAAGTGTAATAGGTGGTTGAGAAAGGATATGTGCGATTTATGCTTGTAGAACGCCTGAAAGTGCTACTTCAATGTTGGGCCTCTGTATATGGCCAGGCTGTGTAAAAGTCTCACACATGTGGTATCGCTATACTCAGGAGGAGTAGCAGAATGCATTTTGGGGTGTCATTTTTGCTATGTATATGCTATGCGTTAGAAATATCTTATAAATGGACAACTTTGTGTAAAAAAAATGCATTTTCATTTTTTCTCCACATTTTCCAAAACCTTCTGGAAAAAAATGAACCGTTCAAAAGACTCATAATGCTTCATAGATTATACGTTAGGGTGTGTGCTTTCCAAAATGGGGTCATTTTGTGGAAAATTCCATTGTCCTGGTGCTCCAGGGCCTTCAAAAGTGTAATAGGTGGTTGAGAAAGGATATGTGCGATTTATGCTTGTAGAACGCCTGAAAGTGCTACTTCAATGTTGGGCCTCTGTATATGGCCAGGCTGTGTAAAAGTCTCACACATGTGGTATCGCTACACTCAGGAGGAGTAGCAGAATGTATTTTGGGGTGTAGTTGCAATTATGCATATGCTGTGTGAGAGAAAAAAACTGTTAATACGACCAGTTTGTGTAAACAAAAAAAAAAAAAATTAAATTTTCCCAAGAATTGTGGGAAAAAAATACAACTTCAAAAAACTCACCACGCCTCTTAGTAAATACCTTGGACTGTCTACTTTCCAAAAAGGGGTAATTTTGGGGTATTTGTACTTTCCTCGCTTGTTAGTGTCTCAAGAAATGAGATATCCCTTCAGTACATCAGGCGTGATCAGATGTGATAAATTTTCAGTGATTGCCACCATAGTTTGTAGACTCTATAACTTTCACAAAGACCAAATAATATACACTAATTTGGGTTCATTTTACCAAAGATATGTAGCCGTATACATTTTGGCACAAATTTATGAAGAAAAATTACTTATTTGCAAAATTTTACAATAGAAACTAAAAAAAAGTTTTTTTTTTTTTAAAAATTGCTGTTTTTTTGCTTATATCGCAAAAAATAAAAAACCCAGTGGCGATTAAATACCACCAAAAGAAAGCTCTATTTGTGAGAAGAAAATGATAAAAAAATTGTTTGGATACAGTGTAGCATGACTAAGTAATTGTCATTCAAAGTGTGAGAGTACTGAAAGCTGAAAATTGGTCTGGGCGGGAAGGTGCATAAGTGCATGGTATTGAAGTGGTTAAACAAAAATATATAACATACATAAGTATGGATATAATTCTAATAGGGAATAAAATAATTATCCCTAGAGGTTATAAATGTAATACCTGCAGATGGGAAATGGAGATCTAGAATTCGGGTTCATCAGGTAAACATGACTCATATGAAAAGACAAAACCAATGGATAATTGGGTCCAAAGATATATGTCCTAAAACCAAGGATGAAAAATATTAAATGTAAATATAAATATAAAAGGACGTTGTATCCATCAAAGGAGAGAGAAGAAAAGTTCCTCCCTCTCCTAAGCAGAACAACTCCAAAAGCTTCAAAATATTACCTGCCAGAAAGATCATGAATCCCGATTAGTATCCAAAAAAGGTCCCATACAGCAGAGTTCCATACAGAAGCATCCTCTGCCTGCCAGCAGAGGGAGAGAATGACACCATATAACTCCTTTGGCGTCCTATATATCCCTCTGCTATGTCTGATTGGTCCAGGGAAGATCACATGACGCACCTGCTCATTGAGCAGAGCGTCATGTTACCATGGAAGCGCCGCGCCTCCCACGCTGAGTCACGTCGAGCGCCGGTCACATGACGCAGCCGCACCAATCAGCGGCGCGTCTGCCATCAGCACATTTCTGCAGCACACCAGGGAAGCGCGGCACAAAGTAACCCACGGCCCCATCACATAACCAATAGGACGCCACATATCATACCCCGCTAGTGTAGCAAGGATCTTACAAGCGGCACCCCTGCAAAACCAGTCCTCATTCAGATCCGTCCCGCACCGCAGGAAGTGCAGAGACGGCCATCTTGAATGTGGGCAAAGTGAAGGGATACCAGATATAAAGGGTAGGTTTGGATGGAAAGATGATACTGAATTGCCGTAGGACAATCAGACATTAAAATGTGCACCAATATGAACTGGTGCCCAGGATATAGATCCGCCTCCCACACCAAATGCATGTGGGCGGGGAGCGGATCAGGGACTAATACCACCGGTGCCGTTTTAAACTTATGGGAGGAAAAAGATTTTCCTACCAAGGAAAAAATTGGTGGGGGGCAAATTCCAATTGGAAAACCCCCTCCCAGGCACCGGATTGCTAGTAGGGCAAAAGGAGAGGCCCAATGACAATACTTCATGTTCCAAATCAGATAGTTTGTAAGAGGATAAATGTATGATGTTAAGTTTTCCCCCGGTGTTATCTTGGTCACAAATGGTTCCATGACTAGTTGTGTCATGGGCGAGGGTGGAACTAGATGTATTTTGCCCTTCTCTAAAAAATCCTCCACTGGAAGTGATTGAACTTTAGAGATGGCCCCAGATTTGGGTATTGCCCTCAATTCCCTCTGAGAAGCCGTCTTGCTTTGAGTGGTGGATCCCTTGGGGTTATTCTTAAATAAACCACGACTATGTCCACTCCCTCTTCCATTTTGTGTGGAGAATACCTGAGAATCCGTTGTTGCCTTTTTATTACATTGTAAGACCTCTCCATCACATCAATTTCATTGGATCTGGGTGAGGGACCTTTCCTTTTTGTCCCAAACAGGCGACCTGTGTTTGAGGAGACTGAAGAGGAAGAGTTAGAGGGGGTATCAGACGTATAATCATTTTGTACATTGGTATCTCCCCCTCGATTTTTATTTTTATTAAATTGGTTGTTTTTAAAAATTTTCTCTTGATTCCACTTGTATGCTCGACCCTCACTGAACGCATTTTTATCTCTCCAATACTTTTTTTCTTTTTTATTAAGTATTGTTTTACCAAAATTTTCCAAATGTTCTTTTAGATTTTTTTCAAAGGTACTGTATTCTTTATGCGTTTTTAAAAGTGAGAGGCGGGCATACAACGACTCAATTTCTATATCCAAAACGACCAGCTGCTGTCTATACTCCTCCTGTAGTAACATCATCAAATTCATTGAACATTCATTTAGCTTGGTTTCCCAATTGGCCTTGAGGTTTTTACTGATACTCTCCAAAATAGGAAATATCTGAATCCTCAGGCCGATAGGATTAATATGTTCTCTAATATACCTATCAAATGAGTTAATGTGCCAATATAAGGCAGATTTTTCTTCTAATGTTTTCCTAAGATTGAAAAATAAAGACGATAAATCTGAGATTGGTTGTTCGGTCCCTTGATAGTTCCTCTGGATCCCAGACATAAGCTCTTTCCACCCATCTCCCTGAAGATCCCCCATATTCAATAGTTGAAAAGAAAACGTAACAATTTTCAAAACACAAAGGACATATTATTATAGCTGTATTTCAAAAATAGATATCAGCTTTCAAAACATGTGCACCACACCACTACCAATATTGGATTTCTCCAAGATGGCAGATATTTGGAAAAATGGTGCACAAAGTTAATTATAATTATAACACAAAAATGGGGTCCATGTATGGGTGCATGGGTATAAAAACGAGGTTTATGGGTGTATTGTCCACCCTATGGTACGTGAAAAAGTATAACACCTCATGCAACCCAACATGTAATTGCCAACATCCCGAATAAATGTAAAATGAGAAAACCTCTGGTGTTGGGATTTTTAAGGCAATACAAAAAAAGGGGGAAACTCAATTAAAAAATTATCTGAATATTTATTTGTACAAAACCGCATAAAACGGACACATACATAAAAAAAAAAAAAAAAAAAAACATAATTGTACAAAAGAGCACATGTATGCATGAATATAACATATTATACAGTGACTACATGAATCTGACATATTGGAATATTTCAAGAAGGAATACAATAGCCTGGATTGACCACTCCAGCCGGAGGCAGATCAAGAAAGGCTTATCCAACGTGTTTCAAACTGTAAACGTCCTTCATCAGGGAATTTCAAATGTATTCGTTTCTAACAGGTCAAAATTCTATTGAATACAAAAACAATGAAATAAGTTTTCCACTTTAATTTCAATTGTTATATATGAAGAAATAAATAAAGAAAGAAAAAAACTTACACAAAAATCATATATATATTATTCCATAAACGCTCCCACACATGCATCCCAGGCTCCAGTTACACCATGTCGTGGATTCCCAGATGCCCTCAAGTTTCCAGGGACCCTTCCCATCAAATCATGTCCATATAAGAAGTACGGACCTATAAGTAAATTGGTCCAAAATAGGTGCCTTAAACAAAAATATATAACATACTGTAACCTGGGGGGCAGGTAGTAGGTACAAAAGCTCCCTGGGATGAGCAGGCACAGATACCAAGTCCATTGGATCAGTGAAAACACAGTGGGGTTTATTGGTGCTATATACAAAGTCAATGACAGGTGCTGTACAGTGTGGTGAAAACAAACAGAAGAAAAAATAGCTAAACAAAAGCCTAGCCGTGTCTCGGCTCTAACTACACAGTATGTACAGGCCCTCACTACCAGGCTGGACAAGCCTAACACTTGTCAGCTTCCACATTCACAGAGTAACAAGTTTTACCAACCTTCTTGCTCTCACAAACCAACGTTGTCTGTGTTTCCCAGGCTGAGCAAAGGCTGTCTGCTCAGGTGAGCTTTTAATTAAGCTGGTGGAGAGAACCAACACCTGAAGTGGATCCTGGCTCAGAGATCCCTGAATGTATATGAGAGGAGCCTGGGAGATGTATAAACCCCGAACAGGACTTTCCCAAGCTCTCTCTGGGATGCTCTGTCACACATCCTCCCCCCTTGTTTCAACCCCAGGGTTGGAACACCTGTAGCCCAACAGGAGTGAACACGGGAGAGGGCATCTACATTCCCCATCTCAACACCTGGCCTGTGTTTTACCGTAAAGGCGTAATCTTGTAGGGCCAAAAACCACCGGTTCACCCGCCTATTAGTCTCCTTCTTTTGGGCCATCCATTTCAGGGGAGCATGGTCAGTTATTAACTCAAACTGGCGCCCCAACAAGTAGTACCTGAGCGCGTCCACGGCCCACTTTATGGCCAGACACTCCTTTTCAATGACTGCGTACTTCTTTTCATGGTCATTGAGCTTTCTGCTTAAGTACACCACAGGGTGTTCTTCCCCATTGTGTACCTGTGAAAGTACTGCCCCGATACCAACATCAGACGCATCTGTCTGGACCAAAAAGTTTTTGGAGAAATCGGGGGAGTATAGGATTGGCTGTGCACAAAGAGCCTTCTTCAGGACTTGAAAAGACTCTTCTGCTACTGGAGACCATTTCACCATTACGGAGGCTTTCCCTTTCGTAAGGTCTGTCAGTGGGGCAGCTATAGTTGCGAAATTTGGGATAAATCTTCTATAGTACCCCGCAATGCCAAGAAAGGCCCTGACCTGCTTCTTGTTTGCAGGGCGTGGCCACTCCTGGATGGCTTCTATTTTATTCACCTGGGGCTTTATGACACCCCGGCCAATAGTGTAGCCCAAATACCTGGCTTCCTCTAGCCCAATGGCACATTTTTTTGGATTTGCCGTAAACCCCTCCTTGAAGAGGGAATCCAGGACAGCCTGGACACGGGGCAAGTGAGACTCCCAGTCAGTGCTATGCACCACTATGTCGTCCAGATAGGCTGCAGCATACTGTCGGTGAGGTCTTAGGGTCCTGTCCATAGCCCTCTGCAATGTTGCAGGGGCATTTTGCAACCCAAAAGGCATTTTCTTATATTGAAACGACCCCTCCGGGGTCACAAATGCAGTCTTTTCTTTGGCACTACCAGTCAGGGGTATTTGCCAATATCCTTTGGTCAAGTCCAAAGTGGTCAGATAACGGGCCTTGCCAAGTCGGTCTATAAGCTCGTCTACCCTGGGCATTGGGTATGTGTCAAACTTTGTTACCGCATTAAGCTTTCTGAAGTCATTACAAAACCTCCAAGTGCCATCCGGTTTTGGGACCAATACAATGGGGCTAGACCAGTCACTATTGGATTCCTCAATAACATCTAGCTCCAACATCCTTTTAACTTCCTCACCGATGTCCTTTCTTCTAGCTTCGGGAATTCGGTATGGTTTGAGCTTGACACGGACTCCAGGTTCAGTAACAATATCATGCTGAACTGCTGAAGTCGTGCCCGGCAACTCTGAAAATTTCTCTTTATTCCTCATCAGGAACTCTCTAGCTTCCTGTTTCTGGGAACATGACAGGGTGTCTGGAATCGTGACCTCAGGGATCAGAGGGGATTCAGTACCTTTAAGGGTTACCGGGAGGGACCTCGCAGTTAATGCCAGTCTATCCTTCCAGGGTTTTAACAGGTTTATGTGGTAAATCTGTTCGGGCTTCCTTTTACCTGGTTGATACACCTTGTAATTGACCTCCCCAACTCTTTCAATTACTTCAAAGGGTCCCTGCCACTTAGCCAGGAATTTGCTCTCAACAGTGGGAACTAACACGAGGACCCGGTCACCAGGTGAGAAAACACGAAGTTGGGCCCCCCTGTTGTATATCCTCTGTTGGGCTGCTTGGGCCTGCAGTAAATGTTCTTTTACTACCGGCATGATTGCTGCAATCCTATCCTGCATTTGAGCGATATGCTCAATAACACTTTTGTGAGGTGTCTGCTCCCCCTCCCAAGTTTCCTTGGCTATGTCTAAGAGTCCCCGAGGGTGTCTCCCATAAAGCAACTCAAATGGAGAGTACCCCGTAGAGGACTGGGGAACTTCCCTGATGGCGAACATCAAGTAAGGTATCAGGAAGTCCCAGTTTTTCCCATCCTTATCAACAACCTTTTTTAACATACTCTTTAATGTCTTATTGAAGCGTTCCACCAAGCCATCCGTTTGAGGATGGTACACTGAGGTACGCAACTGCGTCACCTTAAATAACTTGCAGAGCTCCCTAGTTATTCGTGACATGAATGGGGTACCTTGGTCTGTAAGGACTTCTTTCGGGACGCCAACCCGACTGAACACCATAAACAGCTCTTTGGCAATGTTTTTAGCAGATGCAGTGCGTAAGGGAACGGCCTCAGGGTAACGGGTAGCGTAATCCATGATCACGAGGATATGTTGATGACCGCGGGCAGATTTGGGGAGTGGACCCACAAGGTCCATGGCAATCCTCTCAAAAGGCACTTCAATAATGGGCAAGGGCACTAACGGACTTCGGAAGTGGGGTTGGGGGGCTGACATCTGACACACAGGACAGGATTGACAATAATTTTCTATGTTTTTCCGTATCCCAGGCCAGTAAAACCTGCGCAACACTCTTTCAGTGGTTTTCTCAACCCCTAAATGGCCTCCTAGCAAGTGCCCATGGGCAAGTTCCAACACCACCCGTCTGTATAACTTAGGGACTACCAACTGTTCAACCACTTCATCATTAGATTTACATACACGATACAGTAAATCCTCATTGCTGCAGAAATATGGAAAACAGAGCCTGTCCACTGGTTCGACAGGTACCTCATTAATCACTATTACATTTTCCCAGGCCCTGGCAAGGGTAGGGTCTTTTCTCTGCTCCGTACCAAAATTTTCCTTGTGCACATTAAGATTGGCAAACTCTAACGTAGGCTCAGATTCAGCAGGCGGCTGTCCAGCTCTACTGGTTGTGGGGACTTCTTCCGGCTCCCCCAGCTCTCCTGCCATAACTGAGAAAGGATCACCCGGAGAGCCCTGAGAGGAGTCCCCTGAACTCACAAGGTCAGTAATTGCCACGAGTTCTGGCTCTGCGACTGAGTTAGGTACTGCGACTGGGTCGGGACAATCCCACAGTTCCCAAAACTTAGGGAAGTCCCTACCAATGATAACCTCATGCACCAAGTGGGGCACCAGTCCGACCGAATGGGTCACCGTACCTAAGCCAGTTTTAAACTGAACAGTGGCTATTGGATACTCGCGGGTATCCCCATGTACACAGATCACAGCAACCTTTTTTGCATGAAAATTCACAGTTTCAACCATCTCAGCTGTAACCAAAGTAACCAGACTTCCAGAGTCCTGCAAGGCCATAATAAAGGGATTTTTATAACAGCTTACCTGTAAAATCCTTTTCTTGGAGTACATCACGGGACACAGAGCGACTTAGTCATTACTAATGGGTTATATAGATTACCTTCAGGTGTTGGCACTGGCCAATTCCAAACCGGAAGTACCCTCCCCTATATAAGCCCCTCCCACCCGGGAGCACCTCAGTTTTGTAGCCAAGCAATAAGTGTCCCAAAAAGAGGGGTGGGAGCTCTGTGTCCCGTGATGTACTCCAAGAAAAGGATTTTACAGGTAAGCTGTTATAAAAATCCCTTTTTCTTTTTCGTACATCACGGGACACAGAGCCACTTAGTCATTACTAATGGGACGTCCCAAAGCAATGCCAAATGAGCGGAGGGATACATAAGCTGGGCGCCATCAGGCATGAGGATCTTTTGCGGCCTGCAACACACTGCGCCCAAAGGCGACATCCTCCTGACTTCTAACGTCTACCTGGTAGAACCTAGTAAACGTGTGTACCAAAGACTATGTTGCGGCCTTACATACTTGAGCCAGGGAGGCCTGGTGATGCACTGCCCATGAAGTTCCAACTGCTCTTGTGGAGTGCGCCCTAACTTTGAACGGAGGCGGTCTCTTTCTCAAGCCATAGGCTTGTATTATGACCTGTCGAATCCACTTGGCTAAAGTAGATTTTGATGCTGCCTGACCCTTTCTGGGGCCTTCCGGCAGAACAAATAAAGAATCCGTTCTGCGAATCTGAGCAGTGGCTTTTAGATAAGCTTTAACTGCTCTTACTACATCCAAAGAATGTAATAACTTTTCCTCTACCGAGCTAGGTTTGGGGAAAAAAGAAGGAAGAACCACATCTTGGTTCAAATGAAACCTCGACACCACCTTAGGAAGAAAGGCTGGATGAGGACGTAATACTACTCTGTCCTTATGGACAACCAGATATGGCTCCTTACAGGACAAGGCGGCTAATTCCGATACTCTTTTAGCCGAACAAACGGCTACTAAGAAAATCAATTTCCTGGTGAGAAGAACCAAGGAAATGTGTTGTAATGGTTCAAACGGTTGTTTCTGTAGAACCGACAGAACCAGGTTTAAGTCCCAAGGACATATGGGAATACTAACCGGAGGGCTAATACGCATCACTGCTTGTATAAAGGCTTTGACTAGTGAATGCGAAGCCAAGGGCCTTTGAAAAAATATTGACAAGGCCGAAATCTGACCCTTGATAGTACTCAAGGCAAGCTTCCTATCTACAGCCCACTGTAAGAAGTCCAAAATCCTCCCTATCACGTACTTACGTGGATGCCATTTCCTGGCCTCACACCACGTAATGTACGCTTTCCAGATCCTATAATAGATCTGCCTGGATACCGGTTTCCTGGCATTGATCATGGTAGATACCACAGAATTAGAGAGCCCTCTCTTTTTCAGAATGTGGGCTTCAATAGCCAGGCCGTCAAACCTAGGGCTGGTAAGGAAGGGTGGTATATCGGTCCCTGCGACAGCAGGTCCGGACGATGTGGGAGGGTCCAAGGACTCCTCACTGACATTTTTACAATCTCCGCGTACCATGCCCTTCGGGGCCACACTGGAGCCACCAGAATCACTGGTTTCTTTTCTACCCTGATTCTGCGGAGTAATCGCGGTAACAATTGTGGCGGTGGGAATGCATATATCAGCTCGAACTGATCCCAAGGGAACACTAGGGCATCCGAGCCGCAAGCTAGGGGATCCCTTGTGCGAGACACAAATCTGTCCACTTTTGCGTTGAATCTGGATGCTAGCAGATCTACATCCGGTGTTCCCCACCGCTGGCATATTGCCTGGAAAACCTCGGGGTGAAGAGACCATTCCCCCGGGCATAATTGTTGGCGACTTAGAAAGTCCGCTCTCCAATTTTCCACTCCTGGGATGAAAACCGCGGATATGGCTGGGACTAGTGATGAGCCGAACACCCCCGGGTTCGGTTCGCACCAGAACCCGCGAACGGACCGAAAGTTCGAACGAACATTAGAACCCTATTAAATACAATGGATGCGAACATTCGAATTCTAAAGTGCTAATTATAACAACTATTATGCATGTTATTGTCATAAATAGGGTTTGGGAACCCGGGTTCTGCACCAGGGGACATGTATCAATGCAAAAAGAAGTTTTAAAAACGGTCGTTTTTCGGGAGCAGTCATTTTAATGATGCATAAAGTGAAAAAAAAAAAGTCAAATATTCCTTTAAATATCGTACCTGGGGGGTGTCTAAAGTATGCCTGTGAAGTGCCACGTGTTTCCCGTGTTTAGAACTGTCCCTGCACAAAATGACACTTCTAAAGGAAAAAAAAGCCATTTAAAACTGCTTGCGGCTTTAATGTAATGTCTGGTCCCGGTAATATGGATGAAATTCTTTAAGAAAAATGGCATAGCTACCCCATGACCCCCCCCCCCCTACCCCAGCCCATTACCAGCCCCTTTGGGTCTTGTATGGATATTAAGGGGAACCCCGCACATAAAATAAAAAAGGCCCTATATACTCTGAACAGCCGTATACAGGCGGTGCATACAAGACAGGGACTGTAGGTTTGTTCTTATGTAGAATCTGTTTGTAATTTTGAACAGGTACATTGTTGAAGTGTAGCTCCAGCCCAAAAATCTATTTTTAAACTTTTTGGGAAACATAGGTAAGGGTTATCACCCCTGTAACATTTGTTTTGCTGTCTGTGCCCCTGTTCAGAACATTTCACCTCACTTTCCGTCCCAATGACAACTGTTTTTGAAATGTGGTGTTTTTCTTGAAACAAGGATTGCTGATAAAGCATCAGTACAGATGAGACCCCTTTCTCCCATATTTATTCTTACAGGAGAGAATTTTCCTTTCTAGGGGTAGATTTCCTCTCACTTCCTGTTGTCTTCTTTCGTTTGCAAGTAGGAGTCGTTTGTAAGTTGGATGTTTGAAAGTAGGGACCTGCCGTATATACTCTGCAGAAATAGGCCCCTTAGTTGTTGGTGTTGGCACAACACTGTAAGCACTCAGTTACTCTTGGTTGGTGCTGGAACGCCCTGCTGTCAACTATTATATCAGGAATTTTAATTACATATAATTGTTGAACAGTGGTAGTAAAAATTGGGGCTTTGATGGTGGTGCTGGTGCCACAACACTGTAAGCCCTGACAGTTACTCTTGGTGGGTGCAGCAATGGGCCCTGCTGTGAATTATTAGATCAAGAATTGTAATTACATGCCCCTTTTGAACAGGGGCTGAAAAATTGGGCCTTTCGTGGTGGTGGTGGTGGTGGCGTTGCCACAAGACTGTAAGCCCTCAGAGTTACTCTTGGTGGGTGCAGCAATGGACCCTGCTGTGAATTATTAGATCAAGAATTGTAATTGCATGCCCCTGTTGAACAGGGGCTGAAAAATTGGGCCTTAGGCACTGGTGGCACAACACTACAACCCCTCACAGATACTGTACTTGAGGACACAGCAATGAGCCCTGTTGCAAAGTATTGCTTCAAAAATTGTAATGTCACGCCCCTGTTAAACAGGGGCTGAAAAATTGGGCCTTAGGCACTGGTGCCACAACACTTCAACCCCTCACAGATACTGTACTTGGAGCACAGCAATGAGCCCTATGGCAAATTATTGCTAAAAAAATTGTAATTACACGCCCCTGTAAAACAGGGGCTGAAAAATTGGGCCTTAGCCACTGGTGGCGGCACCCATAAACAAAAATGATCTTCCAAGCTATCATCATCAATCGTATCATTGAGGACTCGGAGGAGGAGGATAGCCAGTCAACATAACAGCACAGGCACTCAGCATCAGCATCAGTCTTGAAGGGATGTGACATGTTAAAATCAATTAGTCTGTTATATCAGCATCAGGTGTGTGGTAGCTGGTGGTGATCCAAGACTGGTTCATCTTGATGAAAGTCAGTCGATCAACCGAGTCGGTGGACAGGCGCACCCTGTGATCCGTGACAAATCCTCCAGCAGCACTGAATGTGCGTTCCGAAAGAACGCTGGATGCAGGACAGGCCAGTAGCTCAATTGCATACTGTGCAAGCTCTGGCCAGTGATCCATCCTCAAGACCCAGTAAGCCAGAGGATTTTCGGTGGGGAAGGTGTCCAAGTCTGACCTTGCCCCTAGATATTCCTGCACCATGTTTATCAGACGCTGGCGATGGTTGCTGGAACCGATCATACTTTGGGGCTGCGGACTAAAGAATTGTCTGAACGCATCGGTCAGACGGCCACCTTCCCCACCGCTCCTTCTTTGACTGGCCGAAGCCTCAGCAACTCGTTGTCCAGGACCAGGAGTTTGTAACCTCCCAGTCTCTGGGAACGCGTTGCACAGACCTTTCTGCAAGGCCTCCCGGAGTTGTCTCATCCTCTGCTCCCTCTGCGACGGTAACATAAGGTCCGCAACCTTACCCTTGTACCGTGGATCAAGGAGAGTGGCCAGCCAGTAATGGTCCCTCTCCTTGATCCGAAGAATACGAGGATCCTTCCGCAGACTTTGCAGGATCAGGGAGGCCATGCAGCGTAGGTTTGCTGAGGCATTTGGTCCGGAGTCCTCTGGGTCACTAAGGACGACATGATCCGCAGCCACCTCCTCCCAGCCACGTACAAGTCCACTGGTTTCTTGGGACTGTAAATCATCCCTAAAAGACTGCTGCTGATGATGCTGAGTGCCAGCCTCCACCTCCATGCTGACACAATCCTCCTCCTCCTCCTCCTCCTCCTCCTCCTCTTCCTGTGCGATGGGTGGGACAGAAGGAACACTGTCTGGGTAAAGGGGGCCTTGAGAGGCAAGGAAGTCCTCCTCTTCCTGCCTCTGTTCTGCCTCAAGTGCCCTGTCCATTATTCCACGCAGCGTGTGCTCCAACAGGTGGACAAGAGGTACAGTGTCACTGATGCATGCACTGTCACTGCTCACCATCCTCGTGGCCTCCTCAAATGGTGCCAGGACAGTGCATGCATCCCTGATCATGCCCCACTGGCGTGGAGAAAAAAAACCAAGCTCCCCTGACCCTGTCCTGGTGCCGTAGTCGCACAGGTACTCATTGATGGCCCTCTGCTGCGTGTGCAGCCGCTGCAGCATGGCCAACGTTGAGTTCCACCTGGTGGGCATGTCACATATAAGGCGGTTCTTGGGCAGGTTCAACTCCTTTTGCAGCTCAGCCAGGCGAGCACTGGCATTATAAGATCTGCGGAAATGCACACAGACTTTCCTGGCCTGCCTCAGGACATCCTGTAAGCCTGGGTACCTGCCCAAGAACCGCTGCACCACCAGGTTAAGGACGTGAGCCACACAGGGCACATGGGTCAGTTGTCCCTGTCGGAGGGCGGAGAGGAGGTTGGTGCCATTGTCGCAAACCACCATTCCTGGCTTAAGCTGGCGTGGCGTCAACCACCTCTCGGCCTGGCCCTGCAGAGCAGACAGGACCTCTGCCCCAGTGTGGCTTCTGTCCCCCAAACACACCAGCGCAAGCACGGCATGGCATCTTTTTGCCTGCGTACTTGCGTAGCCCCGTGAACGGCTACGGAGCACCGCTGGTTCATAGGACAAACCACAGGAAGAGGCCATGGAGGAAGAAGAAGAGGAGGGGGTGGAGGAGAGAGGTGTGTCACAACCAGTAGTAGCATTTTGGAGGCGTGGCGGTGGGACAACCTCCAACACTACTGCACCTTGTCCTGCATCCTTCCCAGCTGCCAAAAGAGTGACCCAATGGGCCGTGAAAGAAAGGTAACGTCCCTGTCCATGCCTGCTGGACCATGAGTCAGCGGTAATATGCACCTTACCGCTGACCGCCCTGTCCAGCGAGGCCAAGACATTGCCTTCCACATGCCGGTAGAGAGCCGGAATAGCCTTCCGTGAGAAAAAGTGGCGTTTGGGAACCTGCCACTGAGGAACCGCACATTGCACAAACTCACGGAAGGGGGCCGAGTCTACCAACTGAAAAGGCAGCAGTTGAAGCGCTAGCAATTTAGCCAAGCTAGCATTCAACCGCTGGGCATGTGGATGGCTGGGAGTGAACTTCTTTAGACGGTCCAGCAGCTGGGGCAGGGAAATTTGCCTGCTAGAATCGGACGTCGGTGTACTGCTAGCAGAGTGGCCGCAAGTACTTGGCTGTGACACACCTAATTCTACACCTTCATTCCTCTCAGTGCATGTTTCAGAGAGGACTGAAGTTATAGTGGGGTTGGAGATCCCAGCTGATGCGGTGCAAGGAGAGGTCCGCTTTGTTCTTTGGTGTGGGTCTTTCAGGTAGGCTTGCCAACGAGCTGCATGGCAGGTCAACATATGTCTGGTCAGGCATGTGGTACCCAAGCGGCTGATGTTTTGGCCACGCGATATACGCTTGAGACATATGTTGCAAACAGCAGCTGTGCGATCTGATGCACTAGCCTCAAAAAAGGCCCACACCAAAGAACTTTTTGAATGACGGGCAGAGGCAGCGCCCTGCACAGGCGGAGCTCTGCGGTGTGATTCCGTCGGTGTACTGCCCTTACGCTGGCCACCAAAGGGCATCCTGCCTCGTTGGAGATGTGCCTCCTCCTCATCCTCCTCCTCCTCCTCTCTCCTATTAGGCACCCACGTGGAGTCAGTGACCTCATCATCACCTCCCTCCTCATCACTGGAGCCAATCTGGCAGTATGCTGCAGCTGCTGGAACATGACTGCCAGATTGGTGTCCTTCTTGAGCATCCCCTCTGTCTGCTCTCACGCTACTGCCTTCCTCTAGCTGGGTTTCATCATCAGACCCTTCGAAACGCTGGGCATCCTCCTGGAGCATGTACCCAACACTGTGCTGAAACAGTTCGGGGGACTCCTCAGGAGGAGGACATGGTGGGTCTAGGGAAGGAGTGACTGATGATGAGTCTGACATTGATACCAGGGAAGAGGACGCTTTGGCAGCTGCTTTTCCAGTACCCTGAGCCTGGGTGAGAGAGGATGAGGAGGAGGAGGAGGGCTTGGTCATCCACTCTACCAAGTCTTCGGCATGATGTGGCTCAACATGTCCAGCTGCCGAAAAGAAGGACAAGCGTGTCCCATGGCCATGTGCTGATGACAATGCACCGCGTCCACGACCAGCACTGTTGCCCCCAGACACAGAGCCTGCTTGCCCTCTTTTATTGCCTCCTGACTGTCTGCCTCTCCTTGTTTGCCTTCCAGACATTCTAATAGATGGCCTGCAGGGAGATGGGAAAAAAGCAATAAGGGCTACCTTCAGGTGTCCTTCTCTGTCCCTTGAAACAAGGACTTTGACAGTGAAAGAAACTGACACACTCTCCCTACCTACAGTTTTCTGTCCCTAGAAAAAATGTTTTTTTTAAGCACAATTTAGCACAAGGAGAATTCACTCACTGTCCTTCCAGGTCCCTGGAAACAAGGACTTTGACAGTGAAAGAAACTGACACACTCTCCCTACCTACAGTTTTCTGTCCCTAGAAAAAATTTTTTTTTTAAGCACAATTTAGCACAAGGAGAATTCACTCACTGTCCTTCCAGGTCCCTGGAAACAAGGACTTTGACAGTGAAAGAAACTGACACACTCTCCCTACCTACAGTTTTCTGTCCCTAGAAAAAATGTTTTTTTTAAGCACAATTTAGCACAAGGAGAATTCACTCACTGTCCTTCCAGGTCCCTGGAAACAAGGACTTTGACAGTGAAAGAAACTGACACACTCTCCCTACCTACAGTTTTCTGTCCCTAGAAAAAATTTTTTTTTAAGCACAATTTAGCACAAGGAGAATTCACTCACTGTCCTTCCAGGTCCCTGGAAACAAGGACTTTGACAGTGAAAGAAACTGACACACTCTCCCTACCTACAGTTTTCTGTCCCTAGAAAAAATGTTTTTTTTAAGCACAATTTAGCACAAGGAGAATTCACTCACTGTCCTTCCAGGTCCCTGGAAACAAGGACTTTGACAGTGAAAGAAACTGACACACTCTCCCTACCTACAGTTTTCTGTCCCTAGAAAAAATGTTTTTTTTAAGCACAATTTAGCACAAGGAGAATTCACTCACTGTCCTTCCAGGTCCCTGGAAACAAGGACTTTGACAGTGAAAGAAACTGACACACTCTCCCTACCTACAGTTTTCTGTCCCTAGAAAAAATGTTTTTTTTAAGCACAATTTAGCACAAGGAGAATTCACTCACTGTCCTTCCAGGTCCCTGGAAACAAGGACTTTGACAGTGAAAGAAACTGACACACTCTCCCTACCTACAGTTTTCTGTCCCTAGAAAAAATGTTTTTTTTAAGCACAATATAGCACAAGCACAAAACACACTGACACTCTCCCTACCTATCCTTCTCTTTCCCTAAACTAAAGGAATCCAGGTTAAGCAAGAAAGAAATAAAAGTCACTGTCCCTGCCTATGCTGCTCTATCCCTGCTCCGGAACACACTACACTAGGCCGCCGTGCTGGCGGCCTTTTATAGTGTGGGGCGTGTACTAAACACCCTCAGCAATAATTGGCCACAGGCATCCTGCCTGTGGCCAATCATTGCTCTCCTCGCTGCCGGCGCTGTGATTGGCCAAGCATGCGGGGTCACAGTGCATGCTTGGCCAATCACAGCGCCTGGATGACACTGCGATGGCGTAGTGCATTGTGGGCCGTTCGCGTCACTCGAATTTGGCGCGAACGGCCCAAATCGTTCGATCTTCGTCGAACGATCGAACAGCCGATGTTCGAGTCGAACGTATGTTCGACTCGAACACGAAGCTCATCCCTAGCTGGGACATATTTTTCTGCCCACTCCAGGATGCAATTTGCTTCCCTCTGGGCTGCACGACTCTTGGTGCCACCCTGGTGATTGATATATGCCACTGCCGTGGCATTGTCTGATTGAATTCTGACAGGGGACCCTTGGAGTTTGGATGTCCATGCTACTAGGGCATACCGGGCTGCTCGTATCTCTAAGAGATTGATGGGCAGGGCCTTTTCTGCTTCTGACCACTTGCCCTGGAGAGACCATTGCTCCAGTACTGCCCCCCAGCCTATGAGGCTGGCATCTGTAGTGACCACCTTCCAAGAAACCGGACTGAAGGAAGGGTTTCCCTCTTTCCAGATTCTGGGGCACCAACCACCAATGGAGGCTCTTGCGAACGGAAGGGGACAGGGACATTGGTAAGTCTAAAGCCTGAACTTTTTTGTTCCAGGCTGACAGTATGGCCCTTTGCAAATTCCTTGAATGGAATTGACCGTAGGGTACTGCTTCGAATGAAGCCACCATCTTTCCCAGCAGCCTCATGCAGAGGCGTATGGATGGTTTTCTTTTTGTACCCACTAAGTGGGTCAAATCTTTTAAAGACGACACCTTCTCTGGAGGTAAGAAAATCTTTCTCTGATTTGAATCCAGCCTTAGCCCTAAGTATTCCAGACTTTTGACTGGTCTTAGAGCTGACTTGTCCCGGTTGATAATCCAACCGTGATATTCCAGATACTCGATTGTCTTGTGAATAGCTACTTCCAGCTTTTCCACTGAGTGGTCTATTAGTAGCAGGTCGTCTAGATATGCCATTATCGTTACACCCTGTGTTCTTAGATTGGCCAATAATGGGGCCAGAATTTTTGTGAACACTCGTGGTGCTGTGGCCAGACCGAAAGGTAAGGCTCTGAACTGAAAATGGCGCCCTTCTACTGCAAAGCGTAGAAATTTCTGGTGGGCCGGAAAGATGGGAATATGCAGATAAGCATCCTTTATGTCGATCGAGGCTAGCCATTCCTGCCCTTGTAGGGCGGTGGCCACCGATCGGATCGACTCCATCCGAAAAGTCCTGATATTTAGGAACTTGTTTAGCCCTTTTAGATTTAATATGGGCCTCACGTCCCCATTTGGTTTGGGGACTGTGAAAAGGTTCGAGTAAAACCCGAATCCGCTTTCTTCCAGGGGAACCTTCATGATTACACCTTGGAGCAATAGTTGTTCTAGTGCCAGAAGGAGGGATCCTCTCTTTTGGGGATCTCTTGGCACGTTTGACCTCATAAATTGGGCAGGAGGAGTGCCTTTTAACTCCAGCTTGTATCCCAGACTTACTGCGGAGAGCACCCATCTGTCTCTGATGGTGTCCCGCCAGGTCTCTGTGAACAACTGAAGTCTTCCCCCCACCCGATTGAGTGGGGGCAACGCTTCATGCCTTGGGGGGAGGTTTTGTACCTCTCTTGATCCAGGGCTTCTTGTTACCCTGTGATTGTCCCTGATTTCTGCCCCCTGAATTTGACCGCGGAGGCCGTCGGAACTGCTTCACAGCCGATGTGCCCGGGACTGGAGAAGTAGGCCTCTTAAAAGAAGGACTTCTACCCTTGTTCTTAACCGGTAAGAGTGAACTTTTACCGGCAGAAATTTTCTGGATATATTTGTCCAGATCTTCTCCAAATAAGCGTTCTCCATGAAATGGGAAGCTAACCAGCAGTTTTTTACAGGGAGCTTCAGCAGACCAGTTTTTGAGCCACAGAAGCCTACGCATATGTACTATAGACAGCGTAAAGCGGGAGGCCTGTTGGATTGTATCCTTTATGGCGTCCACCGCAAAACACAAGGCTCTAGGCAGGTCAGCTAGGGCAAGAGCCTGCTGATCTGGTAAGTCCCTTAAGACTTGTTTCAACTGATCTTTCACTGCTTGGCAGACTCCAATCGCTGCTACCGCAGGTTGTGTCACCATACTTGCTGTAGAGAAAGCAGATTTTAGTAAAGACTCCAATTTTTTATCTATTGGGTCTTTGAACATTGGAACATTATCTACTGGACATGTCAGTGATTTGTTAACAGAAGAGATGGCTGCGTCCACTGTAGGGACCCTCCATTTTCTTATGAACTTATCCTCCATGGGATAGATCACCGGAAATCTCTTGGGGGGAGCAAATATTTTATCAGGATGCTCCCAATCCTGGTAAATAAGCCCTTCTAATAAAGGGTGGATTGGGAAGGAACAGACAGCCTGGGGAGCTTTTAGCGACCCCAGCGAGGAAACCGTAGTGGATGGTGGTTCCGCCAGAGGCATTTTAAATGCTGATCGGACCATATTAGTCAGAGACTGAACCCATAATCTTTCAGCCTGAGAAGCTGAGAAAGGTTCTTCCACTGTTGATTCCTCCATAACTGAATCAACCTCATCCTGATCCCCTTCAGGTAGGTCGATCTCTGTGTGGGGCTGTTCCTCCACTAACAGGCACTCTGAAGGAGGAGACGGAGATCGGACGCGCTTTTCCTGAGACAGGGAAGCAGCGATCAATGCTGTTAATCTCTCTTCCAATCCTCCCAGAGTTGAGGATAAAACCTCCTCTGTTATATATACAGGAGCAGGTGGACTGGGGACAGCCGCAGCACCAGGCATTCCTGCGGGGTTTCTACGGCTACTGACCTCTGAATTCTCAGGGGAGATTGGTGCAGTACAAGCATGCCCAATATCCTCAGAGCCCGATGGAGACCCCTTTGGCTTCCTGGAAGATCTATTTCCGGAGCGTCTGGACGACATATCCTTTAAGCACAAAGCTGAGGTATTCCCGTCGTCATACACCAATTTTGCTGGTAATAGTCTAACACAGGTGCTGCTATATACCAGCTGGTGTCCACTAAAGTGCCTTTCTATGGGGATGCCTGCATCAACCGCCTCTGTGTGCCACTGTTTGTTGCTAGCTCTGTTTGCATGCAGCTGACACTTGTACTGTGTCTTTTAACCATGCTGGGACGCCCGCACATGCGCAGAAGCGCCGCGGCGCGCATCGAGCGTCATCCACCCGCCCCGCCCCTTTTTTTCATAGGAGGCGCGTGCACGCGCCCGCGCGCGCGCCCGTGCGCCATTGGCGCCCTTTTCGAAATCAAACAGGGGACTAGGAGCCAGGGCCCTTTTTGCCGGAGGGCCTGTGCGGTGGATGAGCGCAGCAACAGGGCAGAGGAAGTGGATTCCCACAGAGAAACTTACCAGCTGCCTGGATCTTTTGACTTGAGAAAACCAAAGATCCACATGACAAGAAAAATGGACTACAGCGGCCTCTAGTGGTTTAACACAGGTACCGCGGTCCCTGTTTTTTTTTTTCTTGACTACTATTAAAATTTTACATTTTCAGTAGTTATAGGCAAACACAGATATTTAGCGGGAATACCGTTAGGTAACAGACAGAAAGACAAATTAGGCTTGGGGGTCCCCCAATAGAACCAAGTTCCTGGGGGCCCCCACTTACCTGATTCCCGCCGCAGGACTTTGTTTGGTCCACAGAAGTCCAAACTTCACCTATCACGGCAGGCATTGTAATTAAACCTTCAGGGACCGGGTTCCCAAGGATTCCACTCCCCTGGACCTGTATAGCACCCTGCACAGACAACATCTTGGTCGTGGGTATGACCAGAGCTCTGGATCCCAGGGTCCAGCCCTCCTAAGAGAAGCATTACAGGCAAAACCTTGCTCTTCTGCTGCAAGGCCCGGGTACCGACCGTTTAGCTATGAAGCTTTTTTGGTGGGATCCGGAACAGCTTACTAAGGCCCAAAAGAACCTGTACGCAAGCCCAGTGAAAACACATGTTACTCTTTGGCCAACACCTTAGACACTGGCAAAAAACTGAGGTGCTCCCAGGTGGGAGGGGCTTATATAGGGGAGGGTACTTCCGGTTTGGAATTGGCCAGTGCCAACACCTGAAGGTAATCTATATAACCCATTAGTAATGACTAAGTCGCTCTGTGTCCCGTGATGTACGAAAAAGAAAGGCTTATTATTAATAGTCACATGACACATGTGTTTTCCCACATTTGGCATTGCAGCGCATGAAACAGCAGCAAACATAGACTGCCTTCTAAAAGATAGATCACACTGCATTAGTTCATCTGTCAATGGACAGTTTGCTGCAACATGTCCCAGTTCTTGGCAACGAAAACACCTGATGTTTCCCCAGTTTGGTTTGCTGACAGGCAGTGGCTTCCCTTGTTTGGGCCGCCAAACTTCAGTCCTGGCACCAAAAATCCTCCCCCCTATTTCCTTGCCATGCTTACCACCCACTTCCCCTGGAACAGTCTTACCGGTTGCCTGGGGAGACCGTGGCTTTGGGTGAAAAGTCCGTGCGGCTGTAGGGGTGGTGACCAGGTTCTCTGCAGCAAAGTACCTCTCAACGAGCTCCACCAGGTTGTCTGCTGACTTGGGGTCTCCTTGACTCACCCACTTCTGCAGGGGAATTGGCAGTGACCTCAGGAATTGGTCCATGACCACACGCTCCACTATTTGTGGCGCAGACAGGGACTCCGGCTGTAGCCATTTCCGTACCAGGTGGATCAGATCAAACATCTGCGATCTTGGGGGCCTCTTATCTTGGAAGAACCAGCTGTGGACCCGCTGAGCTCGAACAGCCAAGGTGACACCGAGTCGTGCCAGGATTTCCCGCTTGACCTTCTCATAATCTCCCGCTTCTGCTGACTCCAGATCATAGTAGGCCTTCTGCGCTTCTCCAGAAAGTAAGGGGGCGATCAGTCCTGCCCACTGGGTTTGGGGCCAACCTTCCCTCTCAGCGGTCCGTTCAAATGTTAGTAGGAAAGCCTCTGGATCATCATCTGCCGTCATCTTTGAAAGAAAGCGACCCACATGGATGGTTGAGGGCTTGTCTCCAATATCCTTCATTATCGCAGGTGACCCCTGTGCTAGCGTCTCCACAACCTCAGTAAGGGTTTTTCTATCCGCTATTGCAGCAGTGGCAAGCTGTTCAAACAGCCTCTGCGATTGCTCCTGTACAGCACCAATCTGTTGGAACAGCACCTTGGTTTGCTCCTGTGCGATAGCGTTGGCTTGCTGTAATGCAGCGTTAGTTTGCTGTTGTGCAGCGTTTGCTTGCTGCAATGTAGCGTTAGTTTGCTGTTGTGCAGCGTTTGCTTGCTGCTGTGCAGCGTTTGCTAACACCATTTGTTTGAGGATGTCCTCCATGTTGTCACTTTAGGTACTGGCCTTTTAAGTAGTAACTTACTACAGCTGGTCGCAGCCTCCACCATATGTAACCTGGGGGGCAGGTAGTAGGTACAAAAGCTCCCTGGGATGAGCAGGCACAGATACCAAGTCCATTGGATCAGTGAAAACACAGTGGGGTTTATTGGTGCTATATACAAAGTCAATGATAGGTGCTGTACAGTGTGGTGAAAACAAACAGAAGAAAAAATAGCTAAACAAAAGCCTAGCCGTGTCTCGGCTCTAACTACACAGTATGTACAGGCCCTCACTACCAGGCTGGACAAGCCTAACACTTGTCAGCTTCCACATTCACAGAGTAACAAGTTTTACCAACCTTCTTGCTCTCACAAACCAACGTTGTCTGTGTTTCCCAGGCTGAGCAAAGTCTGTCTGCTCAGGTGAGCTTTTAATTAAGCTGGTGGAGAGAACCAACACCTGAAGTGGATCCTGGCTCAGAGATCCCTGAATGTATATGAGAGGAGCCTGGGAGATGTATAAACCCCGAACAGGACTTTCCCAAGCTCTCTCTGGGATGCTCTGTCACAATACATAAGTATGGATATAATTCTAATAGGGAATAAAATAATTATCCCTAGAGGTTATAAATGTAATACCTGCAGATGGGAAATGGAGATCTAGAATTCGGGTTCATCAGGTAAACATGACTCATATGAAAAGACAAAACCAATGGATAATTGGGTCCAAAGATATATGTCCTAAAACCAAGGATGAAAAATATTAAATGTAAATATAAATATAAAAGGACGTTGTATCCATCAAAGGAGAGAGAAGAAAAGTTCCTCCCTCTCCTAAGCAGAACAACTCCAAAAGCTTCAAAATATTACCTGCCAGAAAGATCATGAATCCCGATTAGTATCCAAAAAAGGTCCCATACAGCAGAGTTCCATACAGAAGCATCCTCTGCCTGCCAGCAGAGGGAGAGAATGACACCATATAACTCCTTTGGCGTCCTATATATCCCTCTGCTATGTCTGATTGGTCCAGGGAAGATCACATGACGCACCTGCTCATTGAGCAGAGCGTCATGTTACCATGGAAGCGCCGCGCCTCCCACGCTGAGTCACGTCGAGCGCCGGTCACATGACGCAGCCGCACCAATCAGCGGCGCGTCTGCCATCAGCGCATTTCTGCAGCACACCAGGGAAGCGCGGCACAAAGTAACCCACGGCCCCATCACATAACCAATAGGACGCCACATATCATACCCCGCTAGTGTAGCAAGGATCTGACAAGCGGCACCCCTGCAAAACCAGTCCTCATTCAGATCCGTCCCGCACCGCAGGAAGTGCAGAGACGGCCATCTTGAATGTGGGCAAAGTGAAGGGATACCAGATATAAAGGGTAGGTTTGGATGGGAAAGATGATACTGAATTGCCGTAGGACAATCAGACATTAAAACGTGCACCAATATGAACTGGTGCGCAGGATATAGATCCGTCTCCCACACCAAATGCATGTGGGCGGGGAGCGGACCAAGGACTAATACCACCGGTGCCGTTTTAAACTTATGGGAGGAAAAAGATTTTCCTACCAAGGAAAAAATTGGTGGGGGGCAAATTCCAATTGGAAACCCCCCCCCCAGGCACCGGATATGGACATGTAAAAATGGAGAAAAAGGGGCCCTGGAGGAGAAACAACACGGGCCACCCCAAAGACAGGACTCTGGTTAGGTCCAAGACCAACAAGGGACGCATGTGCGGGAGCATTTCAAAAATCCGCCGAAGTATCAAAACTACCTAGGCAGAAAAAAGATTATGGAACACTAAACACAAAAAAAATACATATAAAAATATATCTATATATCTCAAAAAACCCCATATGTGTGTCAATGTGTTTTTAGAAAGAAGAAAGGTTATCCTACATCCATTGACATAGAGAAAGATGGAATATCAGAGATCATCAAAATTGAGGAATCAATTTGGCTAGGGGTGGGTGGAACATCACACCAGGATGTACCAACAAAATTAATCAGTCTTTCCAGAGCTGAAGCCCTCCAGGAATGGACGAAAACTTTCGACCTCATTCAAACCCGGGGGGCATGGTTGCCCTAAGGTGCCTGATCCAGCGCATTTCCCGCTGGAGCAGGACCTTGTTCCAGTCACCTCCCCTGCGTGGAATGTGGATTCTCTCCACAACTGAGAAAATTACCCTGGGCATTCTGTACCTATGTTTTTTGGCCACATGTCTCCCAAGAGGCAAATAAAGGTTCCCTATCCTCATGCTATGTATATGTTTTTCCACTCTCTTCCCTAACTCCTGTCTTGTTTTCCCGACGTAAAAAGATCCACACTGACAGACCATTAGGTAAACCACACCTTGTGTCTTACAATTGGCAAAGTGCCTAAGTGTGAAGGTCTCCCCATTGGGTAAAGTGAGTGTGGATCCCCCGCCAATGATAGTACATTGAGAGCATGCCCCACAAGGATAGGTCCCAAAGATTTTACATGGGTCCTTTCTTGCCTCTCCCTTGTATTCGCTTTTAACCAACATTCCACCGATGGATTCTGCCTTTTTAAAGGTGATTACTGGTTTGGATGGTACTAATGTCTTCAGGATTGGATCCTCCGTGAGGATAGGCCAGTATTTGGTTAGAATCTGTCTAATTTTCTTATGCTCATTAGAGAAATTGAAAATTATCCTTGAGGTATTATCTTCTTGAGTTTTTTTCTTCTTTAGAGTCTTGAAGACCAGAGTATGTCTTTCCATTCCCTTTACTCTATTAAAAGCTTTCTTTAGAGTAGATCTACTATAACCTCTCGCTAGTAGACGGTTACTCAACTCATTAGATTTGAATTGAAAATCGTCATCTGATGTACAATTCCTCCTAATCCGGAGGAACTGGCTGAAAGGTATGGATTCTTTGAGTGTTGTCGGATGGAAACTGGCTGCATGCAGCAGCGTATTGCCAGCCGTTTCCTTCCTAAACAATCTGCTTTGAACTTTCCCCTCTATATCTTTCGATATAAGGATATCAAGAAAACTGACTTTCCTAGGGTCATAAGACATGGTGAAAAATAAATTTAAATTGTTGGTATTCATGAGTTCCAAGACTTTCTTGAGCATATCTTCAGGCCCATCCCAGATGATGAAGATGTCGTCTATGTAGCGTTGCCACATGAGGATGTGGCAAGCACACACAGACGCATCATCTCCCAGGAGGAAATCCTTCTCCCACACCCCCAGGTACAGGTTGGCATATGAGGGTGCACAGCACGTCCCCATAGCCACCCCCTGTACCTGGAGGTAGTGGGAGCCCTGAAACAAAAAGATGTTATGCTGTAAAATGAAATCCAGCATCTGTATAATAAATTGATTAAACTTCCAATCAGTGGTTGGGCATTGTCGTAGCACTCTTTGAACAGCTAAAATACCAAGATCGTGTGGTATGCTGTTGTAGAGTGACTCTACGTCTACAGTGACCAAAAGGGCCGATGGAGGTATGACAAGACCTTCCAATATTTGCAAAAGATGGATTGTGTCTTTGGTGTACGAAGGGAGATCCATCACATGGGGTCTGAGGTGCTGGTCAATGACTCGACTAGCGCCTTCAGAGATGGAACCATTACCCGATATGATGGGTCTGCCTGGTGGCCTCAACAGATTTTTATGCACTTTAGGAAGTGCATACATCGTAGGGGTACGTGGGTGTCTGGTTCGAATAAAGTCCCAAATATCTTGGTTTATGGCACCATCTCTAAAGGATTCATCAACCAATTGATAAAACTCGCTATTCATTCTATCCACCGTGGATGAAGAGATTTTGCGATAGCATTTGGGATCCCTAAGTATTTTCATACACATCTCCTCGTAGTCCAAATTGTCCATGAGGACGATGTTGCCACCTTTATCTGAGCCCTTAATCGTAATGTTAACATTGTTCTTAAGGGTTTTAAGGGCATATTTTTGTTCTGGGTTGAGATTTGAATGTGAAGTATCTTTTTTTAGGACCGCAATCTCCTTAGATGTTTGTCTTACAAATAGAGCTAAAGTGGGGTTCTGGTTTATTGATGGGAAGTTGTGAGACTTCCTTTTAAATTTTTTCGGGGTGAAAAAAGTCTGATTATTTTCCCCATCATCACTCTCCTCTTCCTCCAAATTCTCCTCCCATAGCTGACTCAAAGGAGCATTTTCCTGAAGTAGGAGGTTTAGGTCCCTCAAAGCCTTAAAGTCAGCGGCTTTAAGATTTGATGCCACCTCACTTTCTTGGTTCTCTTGTTTAGCATATAAGCTTTTGTAAAAAAGCTTACGAGCAAACAAATGAATATCCTTCACTGTTTTAAAACTGTCCGTATTGCTAGTAGGGCAAAAGGAGAGGCCCAATGACAATACTTCATGTTCCAAATCAGATAGTTTGTAAGAGGATAAATGTATGATGTTAAGTTTTCCCCCGGTGTTATCTTGGTCACAAATGGTTCCATGACTAGTTGTGTCATGGGCGAGGGTGGAACTAGATGTATTTTGCCCTTCTCTAAAAAATCCTCCACTGGAAGTGATTGAACTTTAGAGATGGCCCCAGATTTGGGTATTGCCCCCAATTCCCTCTGAGAAGCCGTCTTGCTTCGAGTGGTGGATCCCTTGGGGTTATTCTTAAATAAACCACGACTATGTCCACTCCCTCTTCCATTTTGTGTGGAGAATACCTGAGAATCCGTTGTTGCCTTTTTATTACATTGTAAGACCTCTCCATCAATTTCATTGGATCTGGGTGAGGGACCTTTCCTTTTTGTCCCAAACAGGCGACCTGTGTTTGAGGAGACTGAAGAGGAAGAGTTAGAGGGGGTATCAGACGTATAATCATTTTGTACATTGGTATCTCCCCCTCGATTTTTATTTTTATTAAATTGGTTGTTTTTAAAATTTTTCTCTTGATTCCACTTGTATGCTCGACCCTCACTGAACGCATTTTTATCTCTCCAATACTTTTTTTTCTTTTTTAATAAGTATTGTTTTACCGAAATGTTCCAAATGTTCTTTTAGATTTTTTTCAAAGGTACTGTATTCTTTATGCGTTTTTAAAAGTGAGAGGCGGGCATACAACGACTCAATTTCTATATCCAAAACGACCAGCTGCTGTCTATACTCCTCCTGTAGTAACATCATCAAATTCATTGAACATTCATTTAGCTTGGTTTCCCAATTGGCCTTGAGGTTTTTACTGATACTCTCCAAAATAGGAAATATCTGAATCCTCAGGCCGATAGGATTAATATGTTCTCTAATATACCTATCAAATGAGTTAATGTGCCAATATAAGGCAGATTTTTCTTCTAATGTTTTCCTAAGATTGAAAAATTAAGACGATAAATCTGAGATTGGTTGTTCGGTCCCTTGATAGTTCCTCTGGATCCCAGACATAAGCTCCTCCCACCCATCTCCCTGAAGATCCCCCATATTCAATAGTTGAAAAGAAAACGAAACAATTTTCAAAACACAAAGGACATATTATTATAGCTGTATTTCAAAAATAGATATCAGCTTTCAAAACATGTGCACCACACCACTACCAATATTGGATTTCTCCAAGATGGCAGATATTTGGAAAAATGGTGCACAAAGTTAATTATAATTATAACACAAAAATGGGGTCCATGTATGGGTGCATGGGTATAAAAACGAGGTTTATGGGTGTATTGTCCACCCTATGGTACGTGAAAAAGTATAACACCTCATGCAACCCAACATGTAATTGCCAACATCCCGAATAAATGTAAAATGAGAAAACCTCTGGTGTTGGGATTTTTAAGGCAATACAAAAAAAGGGGGAAACTCAATTAAAAAATTATCTGAATATTTATTTGTACAAAACCGCATAAAACGGACACATACATAAAAAAAAAAAAAAACATAATTGTACAAAAGAGCACATGTATACATGAATATAACATATTATACAGTGACTACATGAATCTGACATATTGGAATATTTCAAGAAGGAATACAATAGCCTGGATTGACCACTCCAGCCGGAGGCAGATCAAGAAAGGCTTATCCAACGCGTTTCAAACTGTAAACGTCCTTCATCACGGATTTCAAATGTATTCGTTTCTAACAGGTCAAAATTCTATTGAATACAAAAACAATGAAATAAGTTTTCCACTTTAATTTCAATTGTTATATATGAAGAAATAAATAAAGAAAGAAAAAAACGTACACAAAAATCATATATATATTATTCCATAAACGTTCCCACACATGCATCCCAGGCTCCAGTTACACCATGTCGTGGATTCCCAGATGCCCTCAAGTTTCCAGGGACCCTTCCCATCAAATCATGTCCATATAAGAAGTACGGACCTATAAGTAAATTGGTCCAAAATAGGTGCCTTAAACAAAAATATATAACATACATAAGTATGGATATAATTCTAATAGGGAATAAAATAATTATCCCTAGAGGTTATAAATGTAATACCTGCAGATGGGAAATGGAGATCTAGAATTCGGGTTCATCAGGTAAACATGACTCATATGAAAAGACAAAACCAATGGATAATTGGGTCCAAAGATATGTCCTAAAACCAAGGATGAAAAATATTAAATGTAAATATAAATATAAAAGGACGTTGTATCCATCAAAGGAGAGAGAAGAAAAGTTCCTCCCTCTCCTAAGCAGAACAACTCCAAAAGCTTCAAAATATTACCTGCCAGAAAGATCATGAATCCCGATTAGTATCCAAAAAAGGTCCCATACAGCAGAGTTCCATACAGAAGCATCCTCTGCCTGCCAGCAGAGGGAGAGAATGACACCATATAACTCCTTTGGCGTCCTATATATCCCTCTGCTATGTCTGATTGGTCCAGGGAAGATCACATGACGCACCTGCTCATTGAGCAGAGCGTCATGTTACCATGGAAGCGCCGCGCCTCCCACGCTGAGTCACGTCGAGCGCCGGTCACATGACGCAGCCGCACCAATCAGCGGCGCGTCTGCCATCAGCGCATTTCTGCAGCACACCAGGGAAGCGCGGCACAAAAGTTTGCCCAACTAGCAATACGGACAGTTTTGAAACAGTGAAGGATATTCATTTGTTTGCTCGTAAGCTTTTTTACAAAAGCTTATATGCTAAACAAGAGAACCAAGAAAGTGAGGTGGCATCAAATCTTAAAGCCGCCGACTTTAAGGCTTTGAGGGACCTAAACCTCCTACTTCAGGAAAATGCTCCTTTGAGTCAGATATGGGAGGAGAATTTGGAGGAAGAGGAGAGTGATGATGGGGAAAATAATGAGACTTTTTTACCCCGAAAAAATTTAAAAGGAAGTCTCACAACTTCCCATCAATAAACCAGAACCCCGCTTTAGCTCTATTTGTAAGACAAACATCTAAGGCAGTGGTTCTCAACTCCTGTCCTCAGGACCCACTAACAGGCCAGATTTTAAGTATTACCTTGGGGAGATGCAGACTAGAATACTGCAATCCCTGAGCAGCAAATTATATCACCTGTGATGCATTTCAGTTATCTTGCAAACCTGGCCTGTTGGTGGGCCCTGAGGACTGGAGTTGAGAACCACTGATCTAAGGAGATTGAGGTCCTAAAAAAAGATACTTCACATTCAAATCTCAACCCAGAACAAAAATATGCCCTTAAAACCCTTAAGAACAATGTTAACATTACGATTAAGGGCTCAGATAAAGGTGGCAACATCGTCCTCATGGACAATTTGGACTACGAGGAGATGTGTATGAAAATACTTAGGGATCCCAAATGCTATCACAAAATCTCTTCATCCGCGGTGGATAGAATGAATAGCGAGTTTTATCAATTGGTTGATGAATCCTTTAGAGATGGTGCCATAAACCAAGATATTTGGGACTTTATTCGAACCAGACACCCACGTACCCCTACGATGTATGCACTTCCTAAAGTGCATAAAAATCTGTTGAGGCCACCAGGCAGACCCATCATATCGGGTAATGGTTCCATCTCTGAAGGCGCTAGTCGAGTCATTGACCAGCACCTCAGACCCCATGTGATGGATCTCCCTTCGTACACCAAAGACACAATCCATCTTTTGCAAATATTGGAAGGTCTTGTCATACCTCCATCGGCCCTTTTGGTCACTGTAGATGTAGAGTCACTCTACAACAGCATACCACACGATCTTGGTATTTTAGCTGTTCAAAGAGTGCTACGACAACACCCAACCACTGATTGGAAGTTTAATCAATTTATTATACAGATGCTGGATTTCATTTTACAGCATAACATCTTTTTGTTTCAGGGCTCCCACTACCTCCAGGTACAGGGGGTGGCTATGGGGACGTGCTGTGCACCCTCATATGCCAACCTGTACCTGGGGGTGTGGGAGAAGGATTTCCTCCTGGGAGATGATGCATCTGTGTGTGCTTGCCACATCCTCATGTGGCAATGCTACATAGACGACATCTTCATAATCTGGGATGGGCCTGAAGATATGCTCAAGAAAGTCTTGGAACTCATGAATACCAACAATTTAAATTTATTTTTCACCATGTCTTATGACCCTAGGAAAGTCAGTTTTCTTGATATCCTTATATCGAAAGATATAGAGGGGAAAGTTCAAAGTAGATTGTTTAGGAAGGAAACGGCTGGCAATACGATGCTGCATGCAGCCAGTTTCCATCCGACAACACTCAAAGAATCCATACCTTTCAGCCAGTTCCTCCGGATTAGGAGGAATTGTACATCAGATGACGATTTTCAATTTGAATCTAATGAGTTGAGTAACCGTCTACTAGCGAGAGGTTATAGTAGATCTACTCTAAAGAAAGCTTTTAATAGAGTAAAGGGAATGGAAAGACATACTCTGGTCTTCAAGACTCTAAAGAAGAAAAAAACTCAAGAAGATAATACCTCAAGGATAATTTTCAATTTCTCTAATGAGCATAAGAAAATTAGACAGATTCTAACCAAATACTGGCCTATCCTCATGGAGGATCCAATCCTGAAGACATTAGTACCATCCAAACCAGTAATCACCTTTAAAAAGGCAGAATCCATCGGTGGAATGTTGGTTAAAAGCGAATACAAGGGAGAGGCAAGAAAGGACCCATGTAAAATCTTTGGGACCTATCCTTGTGGGGCATGCTCTCAATGTACTGTCATTGGCGGGGATCCACACTCACTTTACCCAATGGGGAGACCTTCACACTTAGGCACTTTGCCAATTGTGAGACACAAGGTGTGGTTTACCTAATGGTCTGTCAGTGTGGATCTTTTTACGTCGGGAAAACAAGACAGGAGTTAGGGAAGAGAGTGGAAAAACATATACATAGCATGAGGATAGGGAACCTTTATTTGCCTCTTGGGAGACATGTGGCCAAAAAACATAGGTACAGAATGCCCAGGGTAATTTTCTCAGTTGTGGAGAGAATCCATATTCCACGCAGGGGAGGTGACTGGAACAAGGTCCTGCTCCAGTGGGAAATGCGCTGGATCAGGCACCTTAGGGCAACCACGCCCCCGGGTTTGAATGAGGTCGAAAGTTTTCGTCCATTCCTGGAGGGCTTCAGCTCTGGAAAGACTGATTAATTTTGTTGGTACATCCTGGTGTGATGTTCCACCCACCCCTAGCCAAATTTATTCCTCAATTTTGATGATCTCTGATATTCCATCTTTCTCTATGTCAATGGATGTAGGATAACCTTTCTTCTTTCTAAAAACACATTGACACACATATGGGGTTTTCTGAGATATATAGATATCTTTTTATATGTATTTTTTTTTGTGTTTAGTGTTCCATAATCTTTTTTCTGCCTAGGTAGTTTTGATACTTCGGCGGATTTTTGACATGCTCCCGCACATGCGTCCCTTGTTGGTCTTGGACCTAACCAGAATCCTGTCTTTGGGGTGGCCCGTGTTGTTTCTCCTCCAGGGCCCCTTTTTCTCCATTTTTACATGTCCATATCCGGTGCCTGGGAGGGGGTTTTCCAATTGGAATTTGCCCCCCACCAATTTTTTCCTTGGTAGGAAAATCTTTTTCCTCCCATAGGTTTAAAACGGCACTGGTGGTATTAGTCCCTGGTCCGCTCCCCGTCCACATGCATTTGGTGTGGGAGACGGATCTATATCCTGGGCACCAGTTCATATTGGTGCACATTTTAATGTCTGATTGTCCTACGGCAATTCAGTATCATCTTTCCCATCCACACCTACCCTTTATATCTGGTATCCCTTCACTTTGCCCACATTCAAGATGGCCGTCTCTGCACTTCCTGCGGTGCGGGATGGATCTGAATGAGGACTGGTTTTGCAGGGGTGCCGCTTGTCAGATCCTTGCTACACTAGCGGGGTATGATATGTGGCGTCCTATTGGTTATGTGATGGGGCCGTGGGTTACTTTGTGCCGCGCTTCCCTGGTGTGCTGCAGAAATGCGCTGATGGCAGACGCGCCGCTGATTGGTGCGGCTGCGTCATGTGATCGGCGCTCAACGTGACTCAGCGTGGGAGGCGCGGCGCTTCCATGGTAACATGACGCTCTGCTTAATGAGCAGGTTCGTCATGTGATCTTCCCTGGACCAATCAGACATAGCAGAGGGATATATAGGACGCCAATGGAGTTATATGGTGTCATTCTCTCCCTCTGCTGGCAGGCAGAGGATGCTTCTGTATGGAACTCTGCTGTATGGGACCTTTTTTAGATTCTAATCGGGATTCATGATCTTTCTGGCAGGTAATATTTTGAAGCTTTTGGAGTTGTTCTGCTTAGGAGAGGGAGGAACTTTTCTTCTCTCTCCTTTGATGGATACAACGTCCTTTTATATTTATATTTACATTTAATATTTTTCATCCTTGGTTTTAGGACATATTTCTTGTTCATACATCACGGGACACAGAGCAGCATAGTCATTACTATGTGGGTTATATAGAATTACCTTCAGGTGCTGGCACTGGCAACTTCCAAAACAGGAAGTACCCTCCCCTATATAAGCCCCTCCCATCCGGGAGTACCTCAGTTTTTTGCCAGTGTCTAAGGTGTTGGCCAAGGTTAACATGTATTCATCTGGGCTTGTGTACAGGTTCTCTGGGCCTTAGCAAGCTATTCCGGATCCGACCAAAAAAGCTTCATAGCTAAACGGTCGGTACCCGGGCCTTGCAGAGAAGAGCAGGGTTTTGCCTGTAATGCCTCTCTTAGGAGGGCTGGACCCTGGGATCCAGAGCTCTGGTCATACCCAAAACCAAGAGGCTATCTGTGCAGGGTGCTATACAGGTCCAGGGGAGTGGAATCCTTGGGAACCCGGTCCCTGAAGGTCTAGTACAATGCCTGCCGTGAGAGGTGAAGTTTGGGCTTCTGTGGACCAAACAAAGTCCTGCGGCGGGGAAAAGGTAAGTGGGGGCCCCTCAGGAACTTGGTTCTATTGAGGGGACCCCCAAGCCTAATATGTCTTTCTGCCTGTTACCTAAAGGTATTCCCGCTAATAGCTGTATATGCCTAAGAAATCCTAGAAATGTCTTTTCATAAAGGAAGTTTTAAAAACTGTAAACCTGGAAATGTTTTTCATAAAGGAGGTTTAAAAAAAAAAAAAAAAAAAAAGACAAAAGTGCGGTACCTGTGTTTGTCCACTAGAGGCCGCTGTGGAACGTCTTTTTTTCTTGGGACTATTCCTTCCATGGTGAAAGTCCAGGCAGATGAGTGAGCTCTCTATCAGGGAAGCTGCATTCCTCTGTCATGCTGCCAAGTAGTTTCCTTCCATCCCCGAGTCCTGGTGAAACGGGGACCCTGGCTCCTCGCCCTACAGGGCGCCAAGAGCGCACACGTGCACGCGCGCGCGCACACACGCTTTCTTTTTATAGATTTAGCTTCAAAAAAGGGGGCGGAGCCTGGCGGATGACGCGCTCTGTGCGCCCAGCGCTTCTGCGCATGTGCGGGCGTCCCAGCAAGATAAAAGGACTCAGTCCACGCTGCTTGCAATGGACACAGAGCATGAAAAGGAGCTGGTAGCATGGTATAGGGGCTTACAGCGGGCGGTTGATACAGGCATCCCCAGAAAGACGCATTAGTAGACACCCACTGATGTACATAGCAGCAAATTGCATTAGACTATTTCAGTAAAGGGGTGTATTGTGGCTGGAATACCTCAGCTTTGAACTAAGGAATATGCCGCCTAAAAAACTCCGAGATATACCTCTCAGGAAGTGTAGGGGGTCTCCATCGGGCTCTGAGGATCTGGAGCAGTCATCTGCACCCTCCTCCCCTGAGAAATCAGAGGTTAATACCCATAAGGAACCCCCCGGAGTGCCAGGTACTGCGGCTGTCCTCAGTCCACCTGCTCCTGCATATATAACAGAGGAGGTTTTTGCCTCAACTCTGGAGGGATTGGAGCAGAGATTGGCAGCATTGATCGCTTCTTCTCTGCAGGAAAGAAAGCGCGCCAGATCTCCATCACCTCCATTAGAGTGCCTGTTGGCAGAGCAACAGTCCCAGGAAGGGACCGACCTACCTGAAGGGGATCAGGAGGAGGTTAACTCTGTTTTTGAGGAATCGACAGTAGATGAACCATTTTCAGCATCACAGACTGAAAGATTGTGGGTCCAGACCCTAACTGACATGGTTCGATCTGCATTTAAAATGCCTCTTGTTGAACCATCAACTACTGCTGTCTCCTCATTGGGGTCGCTAAAAGCTCCCCAGGTTAATTGCTCCTTTCCAATACATCCATTATTGGAAGGACTTATATACCAGGACTGGGAACATCCTGATAAACTATTTGTTCCGCCTAAGAAATTTCCGGTGATCTATCCCATGGAGGAAAAGTTCACCCAGAGATGGAATGTTCCTACGGTGGATGCAGCCATCTCTTCTGTGAACAAATCACTGACATGCCCAGTAGATAATGTTCAAATGTTCAAAGATCCAGTAGATAAAAAAATTGGAATCTTTATTAAAATCTGCTTTTTCCACAGCAGGGGCTGTTACACAGCCAGCAGTGGCAGCTATTGGGGTCTGCCAAGCTTTAAAGGATCAGATGAAAATGGTCCTGAGGGATTTGCCAGACCAGCAGGCCCAGGCTCTGGCTTATCTGCCTAGAGCATTATGCTTTGCGGTTGACGCCATCAAGGATTCTATCCATCAGGCCTCCCGCCTCACGCTGTCTTTGGTACATATGCGTAGGCTTCTGTGGCTCAAAAACTGGTCTGCTGAAGCTCCCTGTAAGAAGCTCTTAGTTAGCTTCCCATTTCATGGGGAACGCCTTTTTGGCGAGGACCTGGATAAGTATATCCAGAAGATTTCCAGTGGTAAAAGTACTCTCTTACCGAGTAAGAAGAGGTCTAGGGGTCCATCTTTTAAGAGGACTACCTCTCCTATCCCTGCAACGTCTGCTACTAAGCAGTTCCGACGGCCTCGTCGGTCAAACTCAGGGGGTAAAAATCAGGGACAGTCACAGGGTAATAAGAAACCCTGGATCCGAAGGGGTACTAAACCAGCCTCCAAGTCAAGCCTATGAAGGGCTGCCCCCACTCAAACGGGTGGGGGGAAGACTTCAGTTGTTCGCAGAGACCTGGCGGGAGACGATCAAAGACAGATGGGTGCTCTCCGCAGTAACTCTGGGATACAAGTTGGAGTTAAAAGAGTCTCCTCCTTCCCATTTTATGTGGTCAGGCATGCCAAGAGACCCTCTGAAAAGAGGGTCTCTCCTATTGGCGTTAGAACAACTATTGCTCCAAGGAGTAATTATGGAGGTTCCTATGGAAGAGTGGGGGTTGGGTTTCTACTCAAACCTTTTCACAGTCCCGAAGCCAAACGGGGACATAAGACCCATATTGGACCTAAAGAGTCTAAACAAATTTCTAAACGTCCGGTCTTTCCGGATGGAGTCGATCCGATCGGTCACCGCTGCCCTACAGGGGGAGGAATGGTTAGCCTTGATCGACATCAAAGATGCTTACTTGCATGTTCCCATCTTTCCAGGTCATCAAAAATTTCTACGCTTTGCAGTAGAAGGGCGCCATTTTCAGTTCAGAGCCTTACCTTTCGGTCTGGCCACAGCACCACGAGTGTTCACAAAAATTCTGGCCTCACTGTTGGCCGATCTAAGAACACGAGGTGTAACGATAATGGCATACCTAGACGACCTGTTGTTGATGGACCACTCAGTTGCCAAGCTAGAAGTGGTAATTGTCGATACAATCAAGTATCTAGAATCTCACGGTTGGGTCATCAACCTGGACAAGTCAGCCCTACAGCCAGTGAAAAACCGGGTATATCTAGGGCTACGGCTGGATTCAGACCAGAGGAAGATTTTCTTACCTCTAGACAAGGTATCCTCTTTGAGGGGCTTGGTCCGTCTGCTTTGTGCAAAAAGACAGCCGTCCATACGCCTGTGCATGAGGCTGCTAGGAAAGATGGTAGCATCATTCGAAGCTGTGCCATACGCCCAATTCCACTCAAGGAATTTACAGAGGGCCATATTGTCAGCCTGGAACGGAAAGATTCAGGCTCTAGACTTCCCGATGGCTTTGTCCCCTTCCGTTCGGAAGAGTCTCTGCTGGTGGTTGATCCCCCAGAATCTCCAGAAGGGAAAACCCTTCAGTCCGATATCCTGGAAGGTGGTCACTACAGATGCCAGCCTTATAGGCTGGGGGGCAGTACTGGAGCAATGGTCTCTCCAGGGCAGATGGTCAAATGTAGTAAGAACCCTGCCCATCAATCTCTTAGAGATACGAGCAGCCCGGTATGCCCTAGTAGCCTGGACATCCAGACTCCAAGGGTCCCCTGTCAGAATTCAATCAGACAATGCCACAGCAGTGGCATATATCAATCATCAGGGAGGCACCAGGAGTCGTGCAGCCCAGAGGGAAGTAAGTCACATCCTGGAATGGGCAGAAAAGCATGTCCCATGTATATCAGCTGTCTTCATTCCAGGGGTGGAGAATTGGAAGGCGGACTTTCTGAGTCGCCAACAGTTATGCCCAGGGGAATGGTCCCTTCATCCCGAGGTCTTCCGAGCAATATGTCAGCGGTGGGGAACACCGGATGTAGATCTGCTAGCATCCAGATTCAACGCAAAGGTGGACAGATTTGTCTCCCGGACAAGGGATCCCCTCGCTTGTGGCTCGGATGCTCTGGTGTTCCCTTGGGATCAGTTCAGACTGATATATGCATTCCCTCCGCTACAATTGTTGCCTCGACTCCTTCGCAGAGTCAGGTTGGAAAAGAAGCCGGTGATCCTGGTGGCTCCAGCGTGGCCCCGAAGGGCCTGGTACGCGGAGATCATCAAAATGTCTGTGGGGAGTCCTTGGACCCTTCCACGTCGTCCGGACCTGCTTTCGCAAGGACCGATATACCACCCTTCCTTACTAACTCTAAGTTTAACGGCCTGGCTATTGAATCCCACATCCTAAAGAAGAGAGGTCTCTCTAACTCTGTGGTATCAACTATAATCAATGCCAGGAAGCCTGTATCCAGGCAGATCTACTATAGAGTTTGGAAGGCGTACATCACTTGGTGCGAGGCCAGAAAATGGCATCCACGTAAGTACGTTATAGGCAGAATTCTGGACTTCCTGCAGTGGGCTGTAGACAGGAAGTTTGCCTTATGTACTATCAAGGGCCAGGTTTCGGCCTTATCAATACTATTTCAAAGGCCCCTGGCTATGCATTCACTTGTCAAATCCTTTATGCAAGGTGTGACTCGTATTATTCCACCGATTAAAGCTCCCATATGCCCATGGGATCTAAATTTGGTTCTGTCGGTTCTGCAGAAGCAGCCATTTGAACCTTTGCGGCACATTTCCTTGGTTCTACTCACCAGAAAATTGATATTTTTAGTAGCCATATGCTCGGCTAGAAGAGTGTCGGAATTAGCCGCCATGTCCTGTAAAGAGCCATATCTGGTTATTCATAAGGACAGAGTAGTATTACGCCCTCACCCAGCCTTTCTTCCTAAGGTGGTATCGAGGTTTCACTTGAACCAGGATGTGGTTCTTCCTTCTTTTTTCCCCAAACCAAGCTCGGTAGAGGAAAAGTTATTGCATTCTTTGGATGTAGTAAGAGCAGTTAAAGCTTATCTAAAAGCCACTGCTCAGATTCGTAGAACGGATTCTTTGTTTGTTCTGCCGGAAGGCCCCAAAAGGGGTCAGGCAGCATCAAAATCTACTTTAGCCAAGTGGATTCGACAGGTCATAATACAAGCCTATGGCTTGAGAAGTAGACCGCCTCCGTTCAAAGTTAGGGCGCACTCCACGAGAGCAGTTGGAACTTCATGGGCAGTGCATCACCAGGCCTCCCTGGCTCAAATTTGTAAGGCCGCAACATGGTCTTCAGTACACACGTTTACTAGGTTCTACCAGGTGGACGTTAGAAGTCAGGAGGATGTCGCCTTTGGGCGCAGTGTGTTGCAGGCCGCAAAAGATCCTCATGCCTGATGGCGCCCAGCTTATGTATGGTGTATCCCCCCCTCATTTGGCATTGCTTTGGGACGTCCCACATAGTAATGACTATGCTGCTCTGTGTCCCGTGATGTATGAACAAGAAAGTAGGATTTTTAAAACAGCTTACGTGTAAAATCCTTTTCTTGGAGTACATCACGGGACACAGAGCTCCCACCCCTCTTTTGGGGACACGTATTGCTTTGCTACAAAACTGAGGTACTCCCGGATGGGAGGGGCTTATATAGGAGAGGGTACTTCCTGTTTTGGAAGTTGCCAGTGCCAGCACCTGAAGGTAATTCTATATAACCCACATAGTAATGACTATGCTGCTCTGTGTCCCGTGATGTACTCCAAGAAAAGGATTTTACAGGTAAGCTGTTTTAAAAATCCTACTATCTTTGGACCCAATTATCCATTGGTTTTGTCTTTTCATATGAGTCATGTTTACCTGATGAACCCGAATTCTAGATCTCCATTTCCCATCTGCAGGTATTACATTTATAACCTCTAGGGATAATTATTTTATTCCCTATTAGAATTATATCCATACTTATGTATGTTATATATTTTTGTTTAAGGCACCTATTTTGGACCAATTTACTTATAGGTCCGTACTTCTTATATGGACATGATTTGATGGGAAGGGTCCCTGGAAACTTGAGGGCATCTGGGAATCCATGACATGGTGTAACTGGAGCCTGGGATGCATGTGTGGGAGCGTTTATGGAATAATATATATGATTTTTGTGTAAGTTTTTTTCTTTCTTTATTTATTTCTTCATATATAACAATTGAAATTAAAGTGGAAAACTTATTTCATTGTTTTTGTATTCAATAGAATTTTGACCTGTTAGAAACGAATACATTTGAAAACCCTGATGAAGGACGTTTACAGTTTGAAACGCGTTGGTTAAGCCTTTCTTGATCTGCCTCCGGCTGGAGTGGTCAATCCAGGCTATTGTATTCCTTCTTGAAATATTCCAATATGTCAGATTCATGTAGTCACTGTATAATATGTTACATTCATGTATACATGTGCTCTTTTGTACAATTATGTTTTTTTTTTTTTATGTATGTGTCCGTTTTATGCGGTTTTGTACAAATAAATATTCAGATAATTTTTTAATTGAGTTTCCCCCTTTTTTTGTATTGCCGTAAAAATCCCAACACCAGAGGTTTTCTCATTTTACATTTATTCGGGATGTTGGCAATTACATGTTGGGTTGCATGAGGTGTTATACTTTTTCACAGGCCGCTACATATAGGAATGGGAATGGTCGCTAGATTGGGGTGGAGTGCCGAAATTTTTGTGAATCTGGACCAGACTTTGCTTGTCGCCGTCATGGTCGGAGAGGCGCGTATGTGGGATTTTTTCCCTAGTGCTGAAGTAAATAACCAAGAGGACAGACTCCCTCCTGGTATCAAAGAGGCCTCTATTCTCCCCCACAATGTGGTTTTGGGGGAGGTCAGAAACCACTCCTTAGCTTGTGTGAGTATAGATGCCATGTAGTAGTCCTGAAAGTCAACATAACCCATCCCTCCTGCTAGGCGAGTTTTGATTAGTTGAGGGTGACCGCATCTGGCTTTATTACCTTTCCAAATAAATTTGGACAGGATTGATTGTAACGATTTGAAGTAGCTAAGAGGTATAGGAATTGGTATGGTTCTAAATAAGTACAGGATTTGTGGAAGATGGAACATTTTGAACGCTGCTAACCGCCCCATCCACGAGAACTCAAAGGACGCCAGCCTGGTGAGGTCTGATTGAAGTTTGGTTCTATTTGGTAAGTAATTGGATGAAAATAGTGCCTTAGTTGATGGAGTTAATTGGATGCCCAAGTAGGTTATGTTACCTTTTGCCCAAGTGTATGGGTATTTCAGTTTGAGTTGATGTTCTGTGGACGCATCCAGACCCAGGTTTAGCACGTATGATTTAGTCTCATTGACTTTTTAATATGATACTTCACTGAACCAGGCGAGCGTCCTCTGGACCTCAGGAAGAGACCTTTCAGGTTCGGTGATCATGAGGATCACGTCATCTGCGAACATACTTATTTTATGATCTAAACCAGCCAGGGGTAATCCTATGATATTTTTATTATTCCTAATTCGTTCAGCTAGGGGTTCCATGACCAGATTGAATATGATGGGCGAAAGCGGGCAACCTTGTCTCGTGCCATTAGAAATGTGGAAGGGAGAAGATAGGGTATCTGCAGAAAATACTTTGGCCGAAGGATTGGAGTATAAGGCCATTATGGCATTGTGTATTGTGCCCGTAATGCCGAACTTGTGTAGGACCTCCGATATATATCCCCAATGGACCCTATCAAAGACCTTCTCGGCATCTAGGGATAATAGTAGGGCCGGAATTTTTTGAGTTTCTGCATGGTGTATGATGTTGATTAACCTTCTAGTGGCATCCGAAGCTTGGCGTCCTTTAGTGAATCCCGATTGGTCCATTGATATAAGGGAAGGAAGTATGTCCTCAAGTCTGTTTGCCAATAATTTAGCGTAAATTTTTAAGTCAAGGTTGAGCAGTGAAATGGGTCAGAAGTTTTTAGGGGTTGTGGGATCTTTGTCTGGTTTAGGAAGGGTTATTATCAGAGCATTAAGCATTTCAGTAGGGAAAGTAGCTGAGGTGGCTGCTAGGGTAAATATCTGGCACAGAGTGGGAGCTAAGATATGCTTGAACTGCTTGTAATATTCCCCATTGAAACCATCCTGTCCAGGGGATTTGGAGTTAGGTAAGTTATTTATTACTGAGAGTATTTCATCCACTGTGAAGGGAGCATTTAAATCCTCAAGTTGTTGGGGGTTCATGGTCGGGAGATTCAAACTTCCCAGGAAGGATTTAATTCCCTCAGGGGAGGGTTGAGTAGTAGAGGGATCAGCTTTTAGGTTGTATAAATCCTCATAGTAGATACTAAAGGAGTTTGCAATGTCTAGGGGTTTAAGAAGCTTTTCATTTGTGTGAGGGTGTAGTTTGTATGGAATTTTCGTTCTGGTTCTATGGCCCTTAACTCGAAGGGACATTGCCTTTCTTGCCTTGGTAACACTACAATTAAAATTTTCAGCATTTGTTTTCTGGCCATTATTATTTTTATTTATTTATTATTTATTTTCACATTGCAAGTATTTCTAAATATTGAGATGTAACACTATTTGATGCTTCATTGATCCATAACTGAAAATAGATACTCTTGGAAGAATCCAAATTAAAGCAAATTGATTTGATCATTTTCACTCTTTATACCACCTATGTTGCCATCTGTAATTATTTATATATTAAATCCCTAAATGAAAAATAGACATAGTTACCATTGTTTGGATAAAATGGGATGTTATCAAAAACATACATAATGTGCTCAATAGCATTATACAGGTTATGTCACGGATGCCTAACACGGCATCCAGCACAGGGTACGCAGATCAGTGGGCTGCACTAAAGAAACTAGGCACAAGGTAAGTAAATATATATATTAGGCTTGTGCACAACGGAAAAATTTGTTCCGTTTCGGTTCGTTTCTTTCCGGTCCTGTTGATTCGTAATCATTCGTAATTTTGCTAGACGGGATTTTTCGTGTTCGGACTCATTCGTATTTTTGCAAGCGACATTTTTCGTTGAATTTTTTGTTGCTTTATAATTCGTACTTTCGGTAGAGTACGTTGTTTTTCGTTGATTCTGGACACAACTCCTACTTTCGTAACTTTTTTTGGGTTCGTTGATTCGTAATTTTCTGTGTCTCTCTCACGACGACGCTGCCTATTATGCCTAATGTGCTTCGAATGGATTTGTACTTTTCTAAATACATAGCGGTTATTTGTAACGATTCGAAATCTCGTATTTTACTTTCGTTTTTTACATGCGGCTATAGCCTCCGCCCCTGTACACCATTTTGAGAGGGTTCAGCACGGTGAGGGAGAAGCAGAGAGCAGAGCAGAGTGTTATTGTGCTTCGAATGGATTAGAAATCTCGTATTTTACTTTCGTTTTTTACATGCGGCTATAGCCTCCGCCCCTGTACACCATTTTGAGAGGGAGTTCAGCACGGTGAAGGAGAAGCAGAGAGCAGAGCAGAGTGAGTGTTATTGTGTTTCCAATGGATTTGTACATTCATAAGTTTTTTCATAACGAATTATGCCGAAGACATTCGGGCATTCGCTATTTTGCGGTATAATTTATTTCGGATTCGGTTTTATTCGTAATTGCTTTGTTCGGAAATTCGAATGCTTCCGAATGTCCGAAAGTTGCTAAATTCGGACGAATTTCGATTCGTTACGAAACGAATTGCACAAGCCTAATATATATGAGTTTATTGAAAGGATAATTCCTAAAACAATAAAGGCAACCAGCAAACAACCACAGTGACACACAAAACAACTCCCTACACCAACGTGAATACAGTTTAGAGATTAAAGCGTAAATGTAATCAAGCCAGGGTCATACACGAGAGATCAGTCCGATTGAACAGGGAGCCGGAAGGGACAACAGGAGGAAGGGATGAGTCTGCAAGACAGGGGTCCAGGGATGGATGCAGGGTTCAGGAACACAGGATACAAGGTACAGAGGCAGGGGTCCAGGGATGGATGCAGGGTTCAGGAACACAGGATACAAGGTACAGAGGCAGGGGTCCAGGGATGGATGCAGGGTTCAGGAACACAGGATACAAGGTAACAGATAACAGGTCACAAGGTTCAGGTTCAGGTTCAGGTTCACGTTCAGGTTCAGGTTTAGGTTCAGGTTCAGGTTCAGGCATACAGGTCTGGGTTCCAAGACAATACCAGAGCAAATGCTTTAGTGTCTGCTGGGTATTTATACACACCTCCTGCAATCAGTCTCAGGTGACGCCTGATTGCCGGAGATGATTTCGGCTCCAGACAAATGGGAGACACCCCCTGGTGGCCACCAGAACTGCACCCTTTGGTGCTGAAAGCAATAGCACCACCAGCAGGTGACCCAGGCAATGACACTGATCATGACAGTTCCCCCTCCCAAGGAGTGGCCTCCGGACGCTCCATTCTGCCCTTGATCTGGCAGTGCTGGTAGGTGCGGAAAGGTCCCAAAAAGTCTCCCCTGTGTCTGCGGACTACTTGTGCTCCTCCGGCCAGAGTCCTTAAACTTACTGGGAGGCATGGCACCTGAGTCCGGCAATGGAACACGCACCCCACCACCAGGGTCTGGAAGTTGGGATCTGGAAATGAAAACAGGCAGGGCAATGTGCATGAACCTAACGGAGGCGAACAACACAAGGGCATCACAGTCAGGCTGGGAATCAAGCAGGGCAAAATCAGCGGCAAGCCGGGCATCGAGAACTGGTTTAGCAGGCACCATGTCAGCGGGCTGGGCAAATGGCGCTGGGTCTTCAAGCTGGCCACCGGGCAGAAGTTCAGCAAGCCAGATGGCAGGCACTGGTTCAGCGGGCTGAAAGACGGGCACCAAAACGTCAGGCTGGGTGACGGGCACCGAAAATCCAGGCTGGAACAGGTTGGCTGGTGTGGAAACAGGCTGGAACAGGTTGGCTGGTGTGGAAACAGGCTTGAACAGGTTGGCTGGTGTGGAAACAGGCTGGAACAGGTTGGCTGGTGTGGAAACAGGCTGGAACAGGTTGGCTGGTGTGGAAACAGGCTGGAACAGGTTGGCTGGTGTGGAAACAGGCTGGAACAGGTTGGCTGGTGTGGAAACAGGCTGGCTGGTGTGGAAACAGGCTGGAACAGGTTGGCTGGTGTGGAAACAGGCTGGAACAGGTTGGCTGGTGTGGAAACAGGCTGGAACAGGCTGGCTGGTGTGGAAACAGGCTGGAACAGGCTGGAACAGGTTGGCTGGTGTGGAAACAGGCTGGAACAGGTTGGCTGGTGTGAAAACAGGCTGGAACAAGTCGGCTGGTGTAGAAGCAGGCTGGAGCGGATCGGCTGGTGTGGAAACAGGCTGGAGTGGATCGGCTGGTGTGGAAACAGGCTGGAACAGGTCGCTTGGTTTGGAAACAGGCTGCAACAGGTCGCTTGGTTTGGAAACAGGCTGCAACAGGTCGCTTGGTTTGGAAACAGGCTGCAACAAGTCGCTTGGTTTGGAAACAGGCTGCAACAGGTCGCTTGGTTTTGAAACAGGCTGCAACAGGTCACTTGGTTTGGAAACAGGCTGCAACAGGTCGCTTGGTTTGGAAACAGGCTGCAACAGGTCGCTTGGTTTGGAAACAGGCTGCAACAGGTCGCTTGGTTTGGAAACAGGCTGCAACAGGTCGCTTGGTTTGGAAACAGGCTGCAACAGGTCGCTTGGTTTGGAAACAGGCTGCAACAGGTCGCTTGGTGCGGAGACAGGCTGCAACAGGTCGGCTGGTGCGGAGACAGGTTGCAACAGGTCGGCTGGTGCGGAGACAGGCTGCAACAGGTCGGCTGGTGCGGGGACAGGCTGCAACAGGTCGGCTGGTGCGGAGACAGGCTGCAACAGGTCGGCTGGTGCGGAGACAGGCTGCAACAGGTCGGCTGGTGCGGAGACAGGCTGCAACAGGTCGGCTGGTGTGGAGACAGGCTGCAACAGGTCGGCTGGTGCGGAGACAGGCTGCAACAGGTCGGCTGGTGCGGAGACAGGCTGCAACAGGTCGGCTGGTGCGGAGACAGGCTGCAACAGGTCGGCTGGTGCGGAGACAGGCTGCAACGGGTCGGCTGGTGCGGAGACAGGCTGCAACAGGTCGGCTGGTGCGGAGACAGGCTGCAACAGGTCAGCTGGTGCGGAGACAGGCTGCAACAGGTCGGCTGGTGCGGAGACAGGCTGCAACAGGTCGGCTGGTGCGGAGACAGGCTGCAACAGGTCGGCTGGTGCGGAGACAGGCTGCAACAGGTCGGCTGGTGCGGAGACAGGCTGCAACAGGTCGGCTGGTGTGGAAACAGGCTGGGTTACTGGCAGGATTGTGTGAGTTGGAAAGAACTTCCGTTTTTTCTTTGGTTTAGCCACCGAAGATTTGTATATGTATACAGGGCTGTAGGTGGTGGATGCAGCTGGTAGAGGCGAAGAGCGGAGGGATGGTGAAGCAGAGGGTGCGGATTTTGAAGGGGGTCTTAGGGGAACTGATGGAGGCAGCCGAGACGAAGCAGGAGGATTAAAGGCAGGGTAAGTGCAGCAGGGGGAAACAGGGTACTGGTACTTCATTGGTAGGAGGGTGTATTGGTTGGCCACTGTGGTAGTTGGGAGTAAAGGAGACGCAGACATCCCAGCAGGCTGGTGTCTAGACACAGGAATGGGTGGCAGGGAACCGACAGGGGCTGAGTACAATAAACTTGACCAGGCCTGTAGTAATGATTGCACAAAGTTAGGTTTGCATACTGCTTGTCTGACCAAAGACTGCACTGACTCAATACATGCTGCAAGCACCTGTGTAGGACAAGTTGAGTACTGCTCAAGGAAAAAGACTGAGTCATCTTCCAACAGCCACACCAAGGACTCTACCTGAGCTGCACTAAAAGGGGGTGTATAGTCATCGTCTCCACTAGAGGCATCAGACAGGGCCAACTCTGTACAGATACAGATCAGATCTTGCACATCCTCAAACACAAAACTGCCCAGATCCACAAAAACATGGGCTATGCGGATGCATTCCAACAACTGCTCTCTAGTGTGTTCACTTAATGTTTGAGAACAAAACTCCCTGTCCTCTGTTGCTAGTAGCGAAAAATACAGAATATCGTCAAGCTGCATTTTTAAAGCAATAGCAGTGCCCAGACCCAATTCCCAAGTGCAGCCGATCTGCTTGAATGGCTCTGGTATTCTGTCACGGATGCCTAACACGGCATCCAGCACAGGGTACGCAGATAAGTGGGCTGCACTAAAGGAACTAGGCACAAGGTAAGTAAATATATATATGAGTTTATTGAAAGGACAATTCCTAAAACAATAAAGGCAACCAGCAAACAACCACAGTGACACACAAAACAACTCCCTACACCAACGTGAATACAGTTTAGAGATTAAAGCGTAAATGTAATCAAGCCAGGGTCATACACGAGAGATCAGTCCGATTGAACAGGGAGCCGGAAGGGACAACAGGAGGAAGGGATGAGTCTGCAAGACAGGGGTCCAGGGATGGATGCAGGGTTCAGGAACACAGGATACAAGGTACAGAGGCAGGGGTCCAGGGATGGATGCAGGGTTCAGGAACACAGGATACAAGGTACAGAGGCAGGGGTCCAGGGATGGATGCAGGGTTCAGGAATACAGGATACAAGGTAACAGATAACAGGTCACAAGGTTCAGGTTCAGGTTCAGGTTCAGGTTCAGGCATACAGGTCTGGGTTCCAAGACAATACCAGAGCAAATGCTTTAGTGTCTGCTGGGTATTTATACACACCTCCTGCAATCAGTCTCAGGTGACGCCTGATTGCAGGAGATGATTTCGGCTCCAGACAAATGGGAGACACCCGCTGGTGGCCACCAGAACTGCACCATTTGGTGCTGAAAGCAATAGCACCACCAGCAGGTGACCCAGGCAATGACACTGATCATGACAGGTTACCTATATTAAGTCCTATATCAAAGTTGTTACTTAACTTTGAAAAGATAGTGAGTGACACCTAGCCCATTCAGGGAAAAGTGACAGCTTTTTTGTAAAGGCCCCCTTTTTACTGAAGCAGTTGAACCAATCATATCAGTGCTTTCTCATCACTGCTGCCTGCATCACAGAAGATGACAATACCCAGTGCTTTTGAGTATATGACCTCTTCCTATGTGGCAGTTCTCAGTTCTAGCAGCCAATTGCTAGGCCCAAGCATTTATGACTGAGGGAATGACTTAATTTCTCCCCATAGCATCTGACACTACCAGGTTTTAGTGCTAGCCACAACGGAGGCAGGAACTGAGAGAAAGTGTTGGTAAAGTAAATATAACTGGGGCATAGGAGCCTTTGACAAAGACACATACATGGGCAAGGTAACAGTGTCTCATTAAGAATTTATTTGGCAAGTATAAAGTGGTAATACATTCTTAAAAAATAAATAGTCAGGCTCCCTGGTTAGTGCCATAATGTGCTAGTATGTACCATATACCAGCACATTTTGACAGACTTTTCCTTATAAATAGAGCCCTCCAGCAGCATGCTGTCACCGCTGCAGGTTCTTCCATCTTCACCTGGTCTTTCCTCCAGGTTTGCAGCCTTCAGGCCGTTTGAATGGCCGGACAGCAAGGATGCCACTCCACATATGTACACAGGAGTCACGGCACAACACTCTCTGCATTGATGGCACACTCAGAGTGCCCTGAATGTAGAGTGCATTGAACATGCACCCTAAATGGGGCATAGTTAGGCTATCTTCATTGTACCTACTGGTAAGCCTCATTATAAACTTACCTGTAACTACAGTTTTTTTTTTTTTTTAAGTCTACTTCCACTTTAATAACTTATAAGAATCTACTGATAACATACTTGTTTTACAATTAGAAAAATAGTTGTGCCTTTCTATTTTATCAAATGTCCTTTAGAAACAGAAGCCATTTTTCTATCATTCTAGTCAAGGCATTCAAAAAAGTATGGAACCAATTTTAAGCAAACATAAAGTATTAGATTTTGCAATGTCCTAAAACAAGTATGAGTTGTACTGTATATTGACAACTGTTTTGGTGGTGCAGTACACACATTTCCTCTTCCTCTTTATATTATATTATCAACCGTTATGACAGACAAGCAAGTCTGATTGCTTGCAGTCAGTTAAGAGAGTCAATCAAAAGATAGAAGTGTTTTCACAAGTGCAAAGAATGGATAATAATCAAGTAAATATCTTTCCAAAGAAAATCTGGAAGTCAAAATAAGTCAGAGACTGAGTGAAAGAAAATACATGTTGTTTCTGTTTCAAAAGTATTACTAATTGACAAATTACTTAGCATACAAAATATAGACAACATATTTGAAAAGCTTCTGTTCAAAGTTAATACAAAATTCATTCAAAATCAATGCAAAACACATACAGGTTCTTTAGCTCTTCTCATGAATGTAACACAACTTACAATTGTTACATTATCTTTTGTAATAATACCAGAAATAATTTCAGTAGTGGCTCTTGTTATTAATAACACTTCTCATTTTTAACTTCTCCTCCTTTGCTCGGCTTCCCTGATGAGGGCCTGAGTGGATAGGGATGATGCATATCAATGGAGATTAAAATATGAACGTGTACTAAATAATTAGTGAGACTTTTAATTATTTTGCTAGCAAGCCTGCGGCAGCGATAATTTAGCAGGAAGCAAACACATCCTTTAACACTTAACATTTATTTTCCATACAGCTTGTAACAAGAGTTTTGTAACAAAGAAGGCAAATGTGACTGGAATACCACCTAGACAGGAAAGAACACATTTCATTCCCTTTATTAATTTGTCACTTAAAACTAGTAGAATGTGAAGTACAAAAATATATCTATTTTTTTTATACAGGCATAGTCAGTTTGAGTTGGATCTCCTGTTGTTTGGTTGGTTAAATGCCTTATGTCACTTACTGTGAGTGTAGACTGACAGAATATGGTCATAAGGGAATATGGAAAATTCAGCAGTTGTCATTCTGCCACTTTCAAATAAGTATGTAGTGGAATAAAAGACCCTCAAGAAAAAAGTGAATGTGTCTGGTAAACATAGCTTGCTTGTCTAAGGTTCTGTCTGTTTTTGATTCACTCTCACTTTTAATTTAGGAAAACAGGAGCATTTAGTGTAATGGATCTTAAAAGTACAACAAAGCAAGCAAAACTCTCAGCTGTAATGTTAGGTTAAATCAAATCAAGTAGTAATAGCTTCTAATTTGTAATACAATACATAATGATAAATAATATTTTTTTTATTTTTTTATTTAGCAGTTTTTAATGAGGGAATCAGTCAAGAACCACTAAATTCAAAGTTGTTCAGTTCTAACATGCCTACACAGCATGTATAAGAAAAAGCAAAATCTAAAAATGAATAAAAATGTATGTATGGGGTTAACTCAGGAACCAAGGCAGAGCATAAAAACTAAAGGCGGGTGCATACATCAAAATTCAACAAGTTCAGCAGGAACCAAACCAAATTTTGATCCATGTGTAGCCCTCTCTTTCTGTTTAATAGACTATTCTGGTGCAATTGTTCTTGGAGCGATGATGGAGAGCAGCCACTGAAGAATTCAGTAGTGTATTTAGGTTTTGTGCTGCCCTAGGCCTGACTAAACTTGTGCACCCCCTAATTTAAATATGACCCACCCCTTCCTGTCAACACCTCGCCCCTTTCTGTTTAAGACCCACCCTGAAATTTTCGAGAGAGGACACTAGTTCTTAGGGCCTATCGGGGGGGGCATTGGATTCCCTTAATTTGCATAGATTTCCTCTCACTTCCTGTTTGGCTATGGGGCAGGAAGTGAAGGGAAATCTCTGCCACGGTACAGGGATGAGAAAAAAATAAACTGACAGGGACTATAACCCTCCCTTACTCTATCCAAAATGAAAAAAAAAAGAGGACTAAGAAGATGTAACCATGCCAATGATGCAGCAGAAAACATATAGCACAGGGAGGAAGGTTTGTGGTCCAGGATGATAGGACAGTCAAAATTAGAAGCAGTTTACGTTATACTAATAGTGTAGCACAAGCCCTACAAAGTACTGCCCTAGGCCTGGGCCTTGTTGGCCTAGGCCAGGATACAGCGTTGGAAGAATTATCATACTATTCTGGAGGATATTCCTGGGCATGTTATAAAGTGCTTTATGACCTTTACTGTATTCGTTTAGAGGTCGCTGGCTTGTTGGTGAGTGAGCAGTTTATATGTGGTGGTGGTCTGTGTTTCACTATCTGAAGATCCATATAAAAGGAAGAGCTTGGAATGTATTTACATGGTGCTGGAGACTTGTTTACAACTTAAAGACCTTTTTGGTACATTTATACTTTCACGGAGACTCTTTGTATTAAACACCATCCTTTTTGATTGTTAAATAATGATTGGAGGTGTCACTCATGTCCTTAAATAGGCTGCTTCACTGTTTTTATTTTTTCATTCATCCACTTTGTTTTTGATTATATAAGGGAAGGGGCTTTTGTTATTTGTACAATTATCAGTATTTGTGCTAGTCTTTAAATCTATCCTCTTGTCCTTATGATTTCTTTACAGATTGAGATTAGGCCTGATCTTCCAGACACTAATCTTCATCCTCTGCTCAGAGCCTTTGATAAGAGGGTACCATCAGCCCTCCTGCATGGGGCCTGGCCCTATCAGTTGAACAGGAGGTAACAGGCAGAGGGGAGAAGAGGATGTAAACAGACAGTGTGATCAGTGCGGCGTGTGGTGGAAATTACTGGAATCGATCACCCTGCAGCTTCTGCAAGCCGGGGGAGGAAGAGGAAAATACGTTTTCAGTTACTGCAGGGGGGTCAGTTCCAGTAATTTTCCCCATCTGCTGCACTGTTCACACTCTCTTCATACATCCCTTTCCCCTGTTGTGTATCCCATGCTGTGTGCCCCTTCCCCCGCAGTGCTGCTTGCTTCACCCCCTCCCCTCTCGCTGCTGGGTAGGCTGTACGGGGCCCTGTGATTTCTTACAGCTGCTCTGCCTCTGTTTTTAAACTGTAAAATGCAGGGAACCTTATGGTATTTTTAAGCTCAGTTAGGCTCTCCTCATGCTCAAACTAGTATTTCACCTGAACCATTAATCTTAAACTAACCGCTAGAATTACCTTTGCCCTTACACTTAATCTTTAAATTTACCTTTAGCCCTCATTCACCCCGGACCTATTTGACATGTAATTTGACATGTCAAATCGGAAGCCTATTGCCGGCAAGGACACCGTCTAAATCGGCGCAACGCCAACTTTGCGGCGCCGCACCGATTCCCAAAAGTCGTTTCTGCACTACTTTTGGTGACTTCGGGGGCAATTTCAATAGACATCTGTGCATGAACACACACAGATGTCTCTCAAATCGCCCCCGAAGTCGGACTGAATTGCCAGTTTGAAATCATGCAATTTAAGCTGAACTCGCCTGATTTTAAACCCGCATTCAGTGTGAACCTGGGCTTAATCTTATTCTTTAACCCAACTCTTAAACTTAACCTAAATTTCAGAAATGTAACTACCATGTAAAACCCCTAATTGTAACTGCACGTTTAGCCTATCTCAGTTCCAAAGGCTGGGTCCAAACAGTGCTACAATTTCAGTGTTTTAAATTAACCCATCTAAGCTATTTTCAAAAAGCATACTACCCATTATACACCAAAATATAGTTGACAGCCCAGTAATTTAATATTTTTTTATTTTTTTTTCATGAAATTATATATTAGATTGTATTAGTCCATGTTTATATTTATATTATATTTATTCAATTTATGTCTTTTACATGTATGGACTTTATAGTGTAGCGTTTGCCCATCCCGCAGGTTTCTCAGTCCACCAGATCTCTAATCCCCTTTATTTGGGTTAGTATGGATCTGGTGGGTTGTTCTAAACAATTAATTAATTAATCAAAAATCTTTTTAACTTTTGTTCTATACCCCCCTAGGGGGTCCCACCCACTGTGTGCACCTGCAGCCTCCGTTTTTTTGTGTGTGTGGCCATGCTCTGGGGGTCATTTAGCCAGTCTCGTTTTGTGACCCTTAGTTCACACTCAGCTCCAGCTTAGAAGTCCGTGTCATTCCCTGCCTTCGGTCACTAGAGGGAGCGGCGCGGTCGGCTGTCCATACCACTGTATTGGCCAATGACTGTGTGAATAGCGGTGGGAGGCTCCTGGGTAAACCGGAAGTGGCGGGTGGAACGCAAATACACCTGCACTTCCTGGTACAGCTGGCAAACGCGCACTGCACATAGGAGAAGCGGAACCAAAGTCTCTGCACAACCGGAAGTGCGGGCTGGAACGCAGGAGGCACCCGCACTTCCTGGTGGCCAAACAGAGCACTTTCTAACAGATCTGTGGGGATGATCGCCGCGACAAATACGGCTATCGCTCAAGTCACAACATGAAGAGCTGCTCCTGCCCTTTGGGGTAAGATCCCTTGATCCCCACTGTTATATAGCCCTCCTGCCCATGTCATTACCCCTCCCCACACGCACCCCTTGCATATATGGGGGGATCACCTTTTGAATAGCCTAGAAAGGACACGCACTGCTATATTGGTGGACTGAGGTTTTATTAACAGCCAGTATTGCTAGAAGTTAGAGTTATGACACCTACTCTTTCCTTCTGGCCTACCTTTGATCTGTCTTTGGGCCGCCTCCTAAGGTTATGGGGGGGTGACTAGTAGAAGCCCCAACCATATGGGCGGGGCTAGCTAGGAGCAGGAGGCGTGGTTTGCTAATTGCTGGTCACCTGAGCTGGGGCCCCTGTACATGTGCACACACATATAGGATGGAGGGTTCTGTAGGTGAGAGCCATCATGGACCATCTTAGCTCTGAGGAAAGGGGTGCGCCCCCGAAACGCGTCAGCTATTTAGATGTTTGAGGTGCTATCTGACCTCTTCTGTCGCCAAGTTCAGTCGGTGGGTGTCAAGAACGTCCAGCTCTATTGTCCGATAAGCTTATACCTAAGCTCCGTCTGTGAGTAGGATTATTGCATTTTTATTCATATTTTAATAAAACTTTTAAACGGTAATGCACGAGGTTGGTGCGCCCTCCTTTCTTTTTTCTTTTCTTTAATTATAATATAGACACAGGTTGGTAGAATAGTGTGAATATAATGGTTAAATGGGTGATATAAAAGGAAGGAATTAAATAAATGCTTGTTTTATGTATTAGCTTAAACATAATTTCATGAAGAAGATGAACAAAAATATTACTTTTCATTTAAAGCTCAGATAAAATGTCACCGTAGCATTGTTTTCCAATGCTAAAAAAAAAAAAAAAATGTAAATGCCTCTTCCCTGCAAGCATGCTGTATTCACAACCTAGAATTTGCAATGCTGAATGATTAGCTATTTAATTCTGCCAGCAAGAGTAATATAGAGTAATCAACTTCAATTATTGAAACAAATATACTGATTTAACCAAGGTGGTATGTGATAATAGGCACATTGTTTTTAGCTCCATGCTCTGTATAAACCAGATGACATTTTTTCAGTGATTATGGTAAGACCTTGGTAAGCAGCATTTTAGTAACTAGTCAATTAGAGGAAATAATGCTAGCAATGGTTGGTAACCACGGGTGATAACCTTTGATAAATGCTTCTCAATGCTCTGAAACCAACATCCATAAAACAAAAAAAAAAAAAAGCAAAATGCTATAGAAGCCATGTGTGTAAAACCAAAACTATATTCTCTGTATTAGGTAGTAGAAATTGTTTATATAGCTTACAAATGCAACAAATTGCGGCAATTAATTTAGATTTTTGCACATTTGCTGAAAATATCTATCATCTATCCCTGAAATGTAATGTTTGTTGTGCAAAATTATCAAGTAAAACGTTTAAAAACCAGGTTCACACTGTTGTGCTGCAGTACCATGAGGTACAACAACACAATTTAACACACCATGCATATGGCAATGCATTGAAGTTTCATTAATTTTGAATGGACCCTATGCACTAATAAAAAATAAAAAAAATACAAATTTTCAAACCTTTGTGTTATGTGCACTGCATTGGAAAAAGAGAGAAGGTGTGTTTTCTGGTCTATTGTGGGAGACTGATAAAACATTAAAAGAATGGGCTGCCTTAGTACAGTGTACACTAAGGCTGGCCATACATTATACAATTTTCCTTTAGATTTACCAAAACAGTATAATATGAGGTCTTATCCAAACACTTTTTAATTTGTATGCAGTCAGACAGGCTCTTGCACTACATAGTTGAAGGTAAATCTAAAGGAAATTGAATATAAAAATTGTATAATGTATGGCTTAGTTTAAGGATAGACATTATGTTTGTTAACGTGCATGCATTAAGAAGCCACATAGCTGCAAATGGTGGGCCAACTCAATTTGAACCCTATGGACTAAGACTGTAATGCCATTAAAGTTCATGTGCGTGTAAAGGCCGCCGTCCCAATACTTTTCGTAATATTGTGTATAAATACAGTGTATATATATATATATATATATATATATATATATGTATATATATATATATATATATATATATATATATATATATATATATACATTCACTGTCCACACAAATTGCCAAACACATGGCAGCAACTCAATGCATTTATGCTTAAGTTCAAAACCGAGTATCAGAGTGGTGAAGAAAAGGGATTTAAGTGACTTTGAACGTGACATGGTTGTTGCTGCCAGATGGGCTGGTCTGAGTATTTAAAAAAACTGCTAATCTACTGGGATTTTTACACACAACCATCTCTAGGGTTTAGAGAGAATGGTCCGAAAAAGAGAAAATATCCAGTCAGTGGATGTTGTGTCGACGAAAAAGGCTTGTTGATGTCAGAGGTCAGAGGAGAATGGGAAGACTGGTTCAAAACGATAGAAAGGCAACAGTAACTCAAATAAACACTTGTTACAACCAAGGTATGCAGAATACCATCTCTGAATGCACAACACATCAAACCTTGAAGGAGATGGGCTACAGCAGCAGAAGACCGCACCGGGTGCCAGTCCTGCCAGCTAAGAACAGGAAACTGAGGCTACAATTTGCACAGGCTCACCAAAATTGGGCAATAGAAGATTGGAAAAATGTTGCCTGGTCTGATGAGTCTCCATTTCAGCTGCGAAATTCATATGGTAGGGTCAGAATGTGGTGTAAACAACATGAAAGAATTGATCCATCTTGCCTTGTATCAATGGTTCAGGCTGGTGGTGAAGGTGTAATGGTGTGGGTCATATTTTCTTGCCACACTTTGGGCCCCTTAGTACCAACTGAACATCTTTTAAATGCAATGGCCTACCTGGGTACTGTTGCTGACCATATCTATCCCTTTATGACTACAGTGTACCCATCTTCTGATGGCTAATTCCAGTAGGACAATGCAACATGTCACACAGCTCAAATCACCTCAAATTGGTTTCTTGAACATGACAATGAGTTCACTGTACTCCAATGGACTCCACAGCCCCTAGATCACCAGATCTCAATCCAACAGAGCACCATTGGGATGTGATGGAACATGAGATTTGCATCAAGGATGTGCAGCCAACAAATCTGCAGAAAGTACCTGATGCTATCATGTTATGTCATGTTAATATGAAACAAAATCTTGTTGAATCTATGCTACAAAGAATGAAGGTAGTTATGACGGCAAAAGGGGGTCCAACCGGGTACTAGCAAGGGGTACCTAATACAGTGGCCAGTGAGTGTGTGTATATATATATATATATATATATATATATATATATGTATCTCACAAAAAAGAGCACACCCCTCACATTTTTGTAAATATTTTATTATATCTTTTCATGTGACAACACTGAAGAAATTACACTTTGCTACAATGTAAAGTAGTGAGTGTACAGCTTGTATAACAGTGTATACTTGCTGTCCCTCAAAATAACTCAACACACAGCCATTAATGTCTAAACCGCTGGCAATAAAAGTAAGTACACCCCTAAGTGAAAATGTCCAAATTGGACCCAAAGTGTCAATATTTTGTGTGGCCACCATTATTTTCCCGCACTGCCTTAACCCTCTTGGGCTTGGAGTTCACCAGAGCCTCACATTTTGCCACTGGAGTCCTCTTCCACTTCTCCATGATGATATCACAGAGCTGGTGGATGTTAGAGACCTTGCGCTCCTCCACCTTCCGTTTGAGGATGCCCCACAGATGCTCAATAGGGTTTAGGTCTGGAGACAAGCTTGGCCAGTCCATCACCTTTACCCTCAGCTTCTTTAGCAAGGCAGTGGTCATCTTGGAGGTGTTTTTGGGCTCGTTATCATGTCTCCTAAGGGAGGGGATCATGCTCTGCTTCAGTATGTCACAGTACAAGTTGGCATTCATGGTTCCCTAAATAAACTGTAGCTCCCCAGTGCTGGCAGCACTCATGCAGCCCCAGACCATGACACTCCCACGATCATGCTTGACTGTAGGCAAGACACACTTGCCTTTGTACTCCTCACACACGCTTGACACCATCTGAACCAAATAAGTTTATCTTGGTCTCATCAGACCACATGACATGGTTCCAGTAATCCATGTCCTTAGTCTGCTTATATTCAGCAAACTGTTTGCAGGCTTTCTTGTTCATCATCTTTAGAAGAGGCTTCCTTCTGGAACGACAGCAATGTAGACCAGTTTGATGCAGTGTACTGCGTATGGTCTTAGCACTGACAGGCTGACCTCCCCCCCTCCTTCAACTTTTGCAGCAATGGTGGCAGCACTCATATGTCTATTTTCCAAAGACAACCTCTGGATATGACGCTGAGCATGGGCACTCAACTTCTTTGGTCGACCATGGCGAGGCCTGTTCTGAGTGGACCCTGTTCTGCTAAACCGCTGTATGGTATTGGCCACTGTGCTGCAGCTCAGTTTCAGGGTCTTAGCAATCTTCCTATAGCCTAGGCCATCTTTATGTAGAGCAACAATTTTTTTTTTCAGATCCTCAGAGAGTTTTTTGCCATGAGGTGCAATGTTGAACTTCCAGTGAACAGTATGAGACAGTAAGAGCGATAACATCAAATTTAACACACCTGCTTCCCTTTCACACATGAGACCCTGTAACACTAATGAGTCACATGACACTGGGGAGGTAAAATGGCTAATTGGGCCCAATTTGGACATTTTTGCTTAAGGGTATACTCAATTTTGTTGTGAGTGGTTTAGACATTAATGGCTGTGTGTTAAGTTATTTTTAGGGGACAGAAAATGTACACTGTTATACAAGCTGTACACTCACTACTTTACATTGTAGCAAAGTGTAATTTCTTCAGTGTTGTCACAAGAAAAGTTAGAATAAAATATTTTCAAAAATGTGAGGGGTGTACTCACTTTTGTGAGATACTGTATATATACAGTTGTGCTCATAAGTTTACATACCCTGACAGAATTTATGCTTTCTTGGCCATTTTTCAGAGAATATGAATGATAACACGAAAACTATTCTTTCACTCATGGAACTGTGTTTACTCTTTTTAAATCATAATGACAACAGAAACTACCCAAATGATCCTGATTAAAAGTTTACAAACCCCCGTTCCTAATATCGTGTATTGCCCCCTTTAACATCAATGACAGCTGGAAGTATTTTGTGGTATTTTTGGATGAGGCTCTTTATCTTCTCAGATGGTAAAGCTGCCCATTCCTCTTGGCAAAAAGCCTCCAGTTCCTGTAAATTCTTGTCTTGCATGAACTGCAGGTTTGAGATCTCCCCAGAGTGGCTCAATGATATTGAGGTCAGGAGACTGAGATGGCCACTCCAGAACCTTCACTTTATTCTGCTGTAGCCATTGACAGGTCGACTTGGCCTTGTGTTTTGGATCATTGTCATGTTGGAATGTCCAAGTACGTCCCATGCGCAGCTTCCTGGCTGGTGAATGTAAACGTTCCTCCAGTATTGTTTGATAACATACTGCATTCATCTTGCCATCAATTTTGACCAAATTTCCTGTGCCTTTGTAGCTCACACATCCCCAAAACATCAGCGATCTACCTCCGTGTTTCACAGTAGGAATGGTGTACCTTTCATCACAGGCCTTGTTGACTCCTCTCCAAATGTACCGTTTATGGTTGTGGCCAAAAAGCTAAATTTTTGTCTCATCACTCCAAATGACTTTGTGCCAGAAGGTTTGAGGCTTGTCTTTGTGTTGTTTGGCATATTGTAAGCTGGAAACTTTATGGCATTTGCATAGTAATGGCTTTCTTCTGGCAACTCGACCATGCAGACCATCTTTCTTCAAGTGCCTCCTTATTGTGCATCTTGAAACAGCCACACCACATGTATTCAGAAAGTCCTGTATTTCACCTGAGGTTATTTGTGGGTTTTTCTTTGCATCCCGAACAATTTTCCTGGCAGTTGTGGCTGAAATTTTAGTTGGTCTACCTGACCGTGGTTTGGTTTCAACAAAACCCCTCATTTTCCACTTCTTGATTAGAGTTTGAACAGTGCTGATTGGCATTCTCAATTCCTTGGATATCTTTTTATATCCCTTTCCTGTTTTATACAGTTTAACTACCTTTGACAATTCTTTTGCTTTCTCCATGACTCAGGCCTTGTACACACGACCGAGTTTCTCGGCAAGAACCAGCAAGAAACTTGCTGGCAGAGATGTGTTGCCGAGAAATTTGTTCGTGTGTATGGTTTCTCGTCAAGAAAACCGGCAAGTAATCTCGACGAGAAAATAGAGAACCTGCTCTCTATTTTCTCGTCGAGATTCTCGTCAGCCTGTTTCTCGACGAGAAAAGTGAGTGTGTGTACACTTACCTGTCCTCCGGGAAGCCCGCGCATGTTCGAAATGAATTTGACGCATGCGCGGTAGCTTCCTAGGCATAGGTAGGGTATACCAAGATGGCGGCGACGGCATCGAATGTGACGAGCGCATGCTCGTCGTATTCGATGATGTCACCGCGTTCGCTCCATTCAAAGAACCGCGGGTTCTTTGAATCGAGCGTGTGTACACTCGGCCGGGACAAGTTTCTTGTCCAAGAATCTCGTCGAAAAAAACGATATGTCTTTTTCGACGAGAATCTCGGCCGTGTGTACGAGGCTTCAGAATCCAGAAACTTCAGTGCAGCACTGGATGAAAGCTGCAACGGTCTGCCAGGAGTCCAGAAACTCATTGAACTTTTATACACACACACTAATTACAAGCAAACAGATTAATGAATGAATGACTTGTATAGCGCTACAAATGCAAACTGAATCGCCTCAAGGTGCTTTTTGCAGCCAGTGTCTGCTTAGCTGGTGTGACCATTAACCCCGTAGGATCTCGCTGCGCTTGGGACACACATTCGTACACATATATACTGGGCCAATTTGGACAAAATCCAATTAACCTACCAGCATGTCTTTGGAGCATAGGAGGAAACCGGAGTATCTGGAGGAAACCCACGCAGACACAGGGAGAACATGCAAACTCCAGGCATATGGTGTCGTGGTCGAGATTCGAACCAGCGACCCTTTTGCTGCTAGGTGAAAGTGCTAACCACCACACCACTACAGGTGAGGATGGTTACCTTTAATAGCCATTCAAACCCCTTTGTGTCAACTTGTGTGCATGTTATCAGGCCAAAATCACCAGGGTATTTAAACTTTTGATCAGGGTCATTTGGGTAGTTTCTGTAAACAACAGTTGATTGATAATAAATGGCTTCAGCCAAACACTAACCATGATTTAAAGAAATGTTTTTGTGTTATCATTCAAATTTTATATGAAAAATGACCAAGAAATCGTAAATTCTATAGGGGATGTAAACTTATGAGCACAACTGTGTATATATTGTGAGGGGGTTAGCTCGGCAGCGGGTGTGTGTGACCCCCGGGATGGGCTCCCCACACAAAAACAGGCCCAGCAAACGGAGGTTGTGGTTTTCAAAATCAAAAAAAGGTGCGGTTTATTTTCTATTTACAGTGACAAAACACAGCAAAGCCAAAAGAAACATAAACAAAATAAATCCTGGTCAACTTGACCTCTGACTAAACATACAGGTTTCCTAACTAACAACTGGGATCAGCCTAGTGCTGTCCTAGTCCCTAAGTCCCTGGTTTTAAATGTCCAAGCAAATAGCCACACAGGCTTTGTCTCACCGCACAGGGGTTCACTCTCCCTAGACAGTCCACACAGGTCTGGGTCCAGGCATGAGCTAACACCTAATGAATCTGGGAGTTTTTATAGAGGCCTAAATGAGCTGACAAGCTTCAGCTGGTCTCATCAACTCCCTGTCTGCACGACGCCCCACACTCTCCCTAGAGGTATGAGTCATCCATGAGCCCACTAGCCTCAGCTGGGCTTATACAACACTCCACCTAGTTGTATAAGTCGGCGTAAAGCCTGAACCTGGGCGAAATATATCTACCCCCCTGGATGCAACCAGGTGACTTTACCTTCCTGCTGTCACATACCCCCCCCTCTTGTTTTAACCTCGGGGTTGGAACACCAGCAATCAGGCATTCATGTACTCGAGACAAAGCATCCACATTCCCCATTTGAACGCCAGGGCGATGCTTTACTGTGAAGTTGAATTCCTGGAGGGCCAGGAACCACCTATTCACTCTTCTATTTGTTTCCTTGTTTTGAGCCATCCACTTTAACGGAGCGTGATCCGTAACCATGTCAAAGTGCCTACCTAGCAGGTAGTACCGAAGGGAATCTAGAGCCCACTTCACCGCTAAACACTCCTTTTCAACGGTGGCGTAATTTACCTCATGGGACTTCAACTTCCTGCTGAGGTAAATGACTGGGTGCTCTTCCCCGTTCCAGACCTGGGACAATACTGCTCCTAACCCCACATCTGATGCATCACTTTGTACGACAAAGTTTTTAGAGAAGTCGGGTGAGTACAACACTGGCTGGCTACATAAGGCTTGTTTCAAGAATTGGAATGCTGCCTCAGCCTCGGGGGTCCATTTAATCATGACCGACCCTTTCCCCTTCGTTAGGTTGGTTAGGGGCACAGCCTTAGAGGCAAAGTGGGGAATGAATCGCCGATAATACCCAGCGATTCCCAGAAAGGCTCGTACCTGCTTCTTGCTGTTGGGACGTGGCCAACTCTGGATTGCCTCGACTTTGTTGAGTTGGGGTTTTATTACTCCCCTCCCAATGGTGTACCCAAGATATTTGGCCTCCTCCTGCCCAATGGTACACTTCTTGGGGTTAGCCGTAAACCCCGCTTCCCGAACAGAGTCCAGGACTGCTTGCACTTTTGGCAGATGTGAGGCCCAATCTGTGCTATGGACAATTACGTCATCCAGGTAAGCCGCAGCATACTTCCGATGGGGCCTCAGCATCTGGTCCATTTTCCGCTGGAATGTGGCCGGCGCATTCTGTAACCCGAACGGCATTCTTTTATATTGGAACGCCCCGTCTGGGGTTACAAATGCGGTTTTCTCTTTGGCCAATTTGGCCAGGGGGATTTGCCAATACCCTTTTGTGAGGTCAAGAGTCGTCATGTATCGGGCTGTTCCCAGCCGGTCGATCAACTCATCTATACGTGGCATGGGGTAGGTGTCAAATTTTGTAACTTTGTTCAACTGACGAAAATCGTTACAAAATCGCCAGCTCCCATCCGGTTTAGGCACCAACACAATGGGACTAGACCAATCACTTTGGGACTCCTCTATCACCCCTAAGTTCAGCATTTTCTGTACTTCCTCCCGTATTGCCTCCCGTCGGGCCTCTGGGATCCGATAGGGTTTTAACTTCACCCTTTCACCGGGCGGGGTAATGATGTCATGCTCTACCCCAGATGTTTGTCCCGGCAGCTCAGAGAATACCTCCTTGTTGCGAAGCACAAACTCCTTAACCTCCTGTTGTTGGGGTTGTGACAAGGTGGCTGCTATTCCAACCTCAGGAATCACGCAACCAGTTTGAGCTGGTGACCAAGTGTCTGCGACTAGGGACTCTCTATCCCTCCAGGCTTTCAACAGATTAACGTGATAGATCTGTTCGGGTTTTCGCCTTCCTGGTTGTCTGACCTTGTAATTCACTTCGCTCACTTTTTCCATTATCTCGTAGGGGCCTTGCCATTTGGCAAGGAATTTACTTTCAACCGTAGGGACAAGTACCAGTATCCTATCCCCCGGGGAAAAGGTACGGGTCTTGGCTCCACGGTTGTACACTCTCTGCTGTGCTAACTGCGCTTGGGCCAAATGTTCCTTCACGATGGGCATTACCTGTGCAATTCGGTCTTGCATCAGGGCGACATGCTCAATCACACTCCTGTGGGGAGAACTCTCACTTTCCCAAGTTTCCTTGGCAATATCCAACAGCCCTCTTGGGTGTCTCCCATACAGTAACTCAAAGGGGGGGAATCCCGTAGAGGATTGGGGCACCTTCCTAATAGCAAACATCAGATAAGGAAGTAGACAGTCCCAATCCTTTCCATCTCTATCCACCACTTTCTTCAACATTTGTTTTAGGGTTTTGTTGAATCTTTCAACCAGCCCATCGGTTTGGGGGTGATACACAGATGTACGTAATTGCGTCACTTTGAACAATTTACACAGCTCCTTCATAACCCGGGACATAAAGGGTGTACCTTGGTCCGTAAGCAGTTCTTTACAAATACCCACCCGGCTAAACACAAGAGATAGCTCTTTGGCTATGGTTTTGGCCGAGGTATTTCGGAGAGGGATCGCTTCTGGATAACGGGTGGCATAGTCCATTATAACTAATATGTACTGGTGCCCCCTAGCGGACTTGATTATAGGACCTACCAAATCCATGGCGATCCTCTCAAACGGGACCTCAATGATGGGTAGAGGGACCAGCGGGCTACGGAAATGTGGCATCGGGGCCGACCTCTGACACACAGGGCAGGAGGAACAATAATTTTCTATGTCCTTCATCACCCCCGGCCAATAGAATCTCTGTAATACCCTCTCTCGGGTTTTCTCTGTCCCCAGATGACCTCCAAGAATGTGCCCATGGGCCAACTCCAACACCAACTTCCTGTAAGGTTTGGGCACCACAAGCTGCTCAACGGTTTCTTCTGCCCTTTTTGCCACCCGATACAGTAGGTCCTTCGCTACGCTGAAGTATGGGTAAGTGCAGGTATTATCTGGGTTCACTAACTCGCCATCTATTTTCACTACGTTTTCCCGTGCCTTTATTAGGGCGGGGTCTTTCAACTGTTCTGTGGCAAAGTTTTCCCTGTGAACCTCAAGATCAGAAAACTCCACAGACGGTAGGTTTTCGTCTGAGGAGGTGGGCTCCTCTCCAGTTTCTTGAGTCTCCCCTGCCAATACTGATAAGGGAAATTCCGGAGAGTCCTCACCACTCTCAGGGGAGTTCTGGCTATCCCATTCCTGGTACATAGGGGCACCAGTGGGGGGCTCAGGATCATCCCACAGTTCCCAGAACTTCGGAAAATCCCTTCCCACAATGGCGTCATGCGGTAACTGAGATACTAAGCCCACTGGATGAGAGAGGGTACCTTTGGGGGTCTCGAAACACACTGTAGTCACTGGATACTCTCGGGTGTCCCCATGCACACAAATAACAGCTACCTTGCTATTCCCAGAGACCTCTGTTTTAACTAACTCAGCCTTTATCAGGGTCACAAGGCTACCTGAATCCAGCAATACCACAACATTTCTACCATTAACACACATTTTGCATAAATGTTTCTCAGTTCCTTGAATGGCAGTGCATGCGACTGTCGCACACAGCGACTGACGTCTGCCCGTCAGAAAGTCACACTGCATGGGTTCCTCCACAACCGGGCAATTGGCTGCAATATGTCCCGCTTGCCGGCAGCGGTAGCAAACGATCCTTCTTGCGCCTCTTGAGCCGCTGATTTCCCAGGCTGTTCTCGCCAAACTTGGGGTAGAGCTCCCACCCTCTCACTCTCTCCACCCTCACCCCTTGGAATCCTCTTATCCGCCCCTGGGGATGGTCTGGTCTTAGGGTGGAAAGTCCGAGTGTCTCTGGAAGAGGCCGTCAGGTTCTCTGTAGCCAAGTATTTCTCCACACGATCCACAAGACCATCGGCCGTCTCTGGGTCTCCATGGCTTACCCACTTTTGGATGGCAGTAGGAAGAGCTCTCAAAAACCGATCCATTACAACACGTTCCACAATCTTTGGTGCGGACAAAGTCTCTGGCTGTAGCCACTTTCTGCTCAGGTGAATGAGATCATACATTTGAGACCTGGGGGGTTTTCCAAGCTGGAAAGTCCAGTTATGCACACGCTGAGCCCGGACAGCCTGGGTGACACCCAGCCTTGCCAATATTTCAGCTTTTAGCATCACATAGTCTTTTGCTTGGTCAGGCTCTAGGTCATAGTAAGCCTTCTGCGATTCACCAGTTAACAGAGGAGCCACCAGTCCAGCCCACTGCTCCTCAGGCCACTTTTCTCTTTCAGCAGTCCTTTCAAATGTGGTCAAAAATACCTCTGGATCATCCTTTCCAGTCATTTTTGTCAATAAACGACTCACCCCAAAGGACGCGGTATTAGTGGGACGGCTTTCCTCACTGGTCTGCGGACGTTGCTGCATTACTGCTTCCATTTGTTGTAGTCTCTGCTCTTGCTTCTGTAACAGGTCTATGAAGCGGGCCTCAGATTGCTGCTGGGCTTGTTGCTGAGCTTCCAGACTCTGTTGGTGAGCTTGCTGCTGGGCTGCAAGGCTCTGTTGATGAGCTTGCTGCTGGGCTGCAAGGCTCTGTTGATGAGCTTGCTGCTGGGCTGCGAAGTTCTGTTGTTGAGCTGCAAGGCTCTTTTGCAAACCTGCATTTGTCTGCTGTTGATTGGCATTTGCTAGAGCCAGCTGCTTCAGTATCTCCTCCATGCTGGCTTAAAAAAAACTGCCACTGGTTCTCCACCAACTGTGAGGGGGTTAGCTCGGCAGCGGGTGTGTGTGACCCCCGGGATGGGCTCCCCACACAAAAACAGGCCCAGCAAACGGAGGTTGTGGTTTTCAAAATCAAAAAAAGGTGCGGTTTATTTTCTATTTACAGTGACAAAACACAGCAAAGCCAAAAGAAACATAAACAAAATAAATCCTGGTCAACTTGACCTCTGACTAAACATACAGGTTTCCTAACTAACAACTGGGATCAGCCTAGTGCTGTCCTAGTCCCTAAGTCCCTGGTTTTAAATGTCCAAGCAAATAGCCACACAGGCTTTGTCTCACCGCACAGGGGTTCACTCTCCCTAGACAGTCCACACAGGTCTGGGTCCAGGCATGAGCTAACACCTAATGAATCTGGGAGTTTTTATAGAGGCCTAAATGAGCTGACAAGCTTCAGCTGGTCTCATCAACTCCCTGTCTGCACGACGCCCCACACTCTCCCTAGAGGTATGAGTCATCCATGAGCCCACTAGCCTCAGCTGGGCTTATACAACACTCCACCTAGTTGTATAAGTCGGCGTAAAGCCTGAACCTGGGCGAAATATATCTACCCCCCTGGATGCAACCAGGTGACTTTACCTTCCTGCTGTCACAATATATATATATATATATATATATATATATACTTTTTTTTAATGAATCATCACATCATTTCTATTCTAATGCCGCGTACACATGATCGTTTTTAATGTCATTGAAATAGACTGCATTTTTCTCAACGTGATTTTTCGTATTTTCTCTCAAGCCTGCCTTGCCTACACACTATCGTGGAAAAAATGTTCGAGTAAAGCGCGGTGACGTACAACACGTACGACGGCACTATAAAGGGGAAGGTTCAGATGGCGCCACCCTTTATGTTAGTAAAGTTTGTTGAGAGACGATTCGCGTTTTTCAGCCTCGTGCTTTTCAGTCCGTTACAGCGTGACGAATGTGCTATCTCCATTACGAACGTTAGTTTTACCAGAACGAGCGCTCCCGTCTCATACTTGATTCTGAGCATGCGCATTTTTTTTCACATCGTTAAAGCCCACACACGGCCGTTTTTCATGACGAGAAGAGTGACGATGTAAAAAACGACATGAAAAATTAGAGCATGTTCCAATTTTTCTCGTCGTGATTCTCTGCATTTTTCTCATCGGGAAAAATGCTGGAAAGCCCACACACGATCATTTTTAATGACCATTTTAAAAAATGAAATTTTTCTCGTCATTAAAAACAATCGTGTGTACTCGGTATCAGATGTATAACGGGCTTAGAGAGGTGGCAGTGGAGAGACAGCAGTACACTGACCTTCCCAGTGATTAGCTGGGCATACTGGAGGACAGGCTGTTCTCCCAGCACAGCCAGAAACCAACCGTGCTACTATGGATGTGCTCTCATACCTAGCATGGTCAGTTTGAAATAAGAAAGCAGGGGAAATGGCAGGATCACCAGGTATTTCACACAAAGGAATCAATAGAAAGAGAACAGGATACATTATAACACAGGTACATGATACAACAGACACATATCATGAATATGAAATGTTGAGGTAACATATTCTTTGATGTATACTCCAAATGTTTATTAATATGATTACCCCCCCCCATTAGAGGCAAATAGACAAAGCACCTTGGATACATATATGATTCACCCAAGCCTCCCTTTAGGGGAAATGCCCCCCAATCCACCAATGAAAATTAATTAACCACTTACCGACCGCCGCACGCACTTATACGTCAACAGAATGGCACTCCTGGGCAATAGGATGTATATATACGTCCCCTTTAAGGAAGCGGCATTGTGGATGCGCGCCCGCCGCAAGCTCCGTGAGCCCGACCGCGGGTCCTGCGGACTCGATCGCCGCGGGGATAACCGCGATCGTCTCACGGTGAGGAAGAACGGGGAGATGCTGATGTAAACAAGCATCTCCTCGCTCTGCCTAGTGACAATGACACTAATCACTGCTTCCTTCGATGTGTCCGCCATAATGTCACAGTCATGATACAAATCGCTGCCATTACTAGTAAAAAAAAAAGAATTATTAATAAAAATGCCATAAAACTATCCCCTATTTTGTAGATGCTATAACTTTGCAATTTTTTTTACCAAACATATGTAGAAGAATACGTATCGGCCTAAACTGAGGAAAAAAATATGTTTTTTTTATATATTTTCTGGGGATATTTATTATAGCAAAAAGTAAAAAATATTGCATTCATTTCAAAATTTTCGCTCTATTTTTGTTTATAGTGCAAAAAATAAAAACCACAGAGGTGATCAAATACCACCACAATAAATCTCTATTTGTGGGGAAAAAAGGACGTCAATTTTGTTTGGGAGCCATGTCGCACGACCACGCAATTGTCAGTTAAAGCGACGCAGTGGTCCGGGGCTTAAGTGGTCCGGGGCTTAAGTGGTTAAGTGTTATCAATCTGACCCCCTATCCATTCTCCTGGGAAGAATTATCAGTCTTGAGACTAGTTTTCTGTTTTTGCCCTACTACCAAGATCAATAAATACGAAATCATTAAAGACCTGTACTTATTTGTTAGGAAATTAACATATAAAAACATATTTGACCTGGAGAGAAGTAGAGTTAAACAAGAAAATATAATTTCCTAAAAAAATTCAAAACTTCACTATACAGGACTTCAGAGCCTTTAGGGACCTAATGCTCCTGTTAGAGGAAAGTGGAGAGCCTAGTGAAAACTCAGACATGAATGGCAGCCAGGAAATTGTGGCGACCAAACTTCGTGAACCACAATTTAAACACAAATCACGTAAATTCCCTGATCTTACCACTAACCCTCATATCTCAGCCTTCTTATGTGCGATGATCAGTGAAATCAAACTATCTCTATTGGAGTATCCAATCTTGCCACCAGACAAAGACAAGCCCTAACACAGCTTTATGAAAAACAGGACACCATTAATAAACCCTCGGATAAGGGCGGAAATATTGTTTTAATGACCCATATGCAATATGTGTTTGAATATTCTTAATAATAGGGAGTGGTATCAACAGATTTCAACTGAGGTTACGTCCCAATTTAAACTTGAATTTAAGCAACTAATCTACTCAGCTTATAAGTAAACCTTTATAGACAAATAAACATATGAATATCTTAATGTGCGTTTCGCTCTGAAAGCAAAATTTTACGCCTTAAAATACATAAAAATCTTGAAGCACCCCCAGGGAGACCCATTGTGCCGGAGATAGGATCCATCACAGAAAATGCCAGCAGACTGGTGGACTTCTTTTTGATGCCCCACATCACAAGGCTCCCTTCATAGGTTAGAGACACCTTAGATCTCCTCAAATGGCTAGATGGCCTATCCATTCCCCCCCGATGCCCTGCTTGCGACTATCGATGTAGAGGCTCTCTACAAACGTATTCCTCATGAGCAGGGCATTGAGGTAGTTAGAACCTTCTTTAAGGAGCAGGACCACCAACAATGGAAGTTTAATGCATTCCCACTCAAAATATTGTCCTTTATTCTGAGACACAATTGTTTTACATTTATGGCTACCCACTACCACCAGGTACAGGGCGTTGCCATGGGCACCTGTTATGCCCCGACATACGCCACCATGTACCTAGGGGGTTGGAAAGAGAATGGAAACCCGAGTAAATACCTGGACCACGCTCTTTGTTGGTTCAGTTATATTGATGATATCCTTTAAATTTGGACTGGCTCAGTTGAATGTATCATCTCAATTTCAATAGCTACAACTTGAAATTTACCATAAACTGGCATACGGATTCCATATCCTTCTTAGAACTCCAAATATATAAAGGCATGGATAACTGCTTTACCGCAAATAAACTGTGGGCAATACCATTTTACATTCCTAGAGTGGACATCCAGCTTTGGTTCGAAGCATTTCGTATGCGCAATATGTTCGTATTAGACAAAATTGTACACATGAACAGGAATTTAAGACACAAGAAGCAGCCCTGCGACAAGCCTCCTCAAACGAGTGTATAGTAAAGCCTCCTGTGAAAGGCTTATAACAAAGCACTCAACAAAAATCAAATCTCCCTTTTATATTCTATTCAGACACCCAAAACAGAACAACAAACAATTACATTGATCACTAAATACTCAGCACAACATCAAGACTTACAAAATTGCCTACAAAAACATTAGCACTTTCTCTGTGAAAAATATGTAAACGGATCCCCAGAGATAGTGTTCCATAAGCCCACATGTGTGGGAAACAGAATTACTGCTAGTCGCTATGTCCCTACCCAGAACACTAGGATGTTGTCCCCAGGTGTCTCAATTTGTGGACAGTGTACTTATTGTCCCTGGGTCACAACAGGTACACATTTTCAATTACCCAATGGGGAAATCTTTACCCCATGATTCCATGCAAGTTGTGAAACACAAGGAGTATTATATCTCATGTCCTGCAAGTGCGGGGCCTAATATATTGGCAAAACCTGGGCACAAATTTGACACATCAAGTGTACAATTTACTGTGCTGGAGATGATACCAGAGGACCCACATGGCCGTGATTGGGATAAAAAAAATATTCAGAAAGAAATCTTATGGATAGAAAGACTTGAAGCCAAGAAGCCTTCAGGGATTAATTAAATACTGTCTTACAAGCCATTCCTATAGAGGATGAGGCCCATCTTTATGTTTCTCTATATTGGATAGGGGAATGTATCTTTAATTCCTATTTTTATACTATTGCACTGGGATGGTTCGTTGTCTGATAACGATGTATTACATTGTATTGATAATATGCGGTACTTTATAGTGATACCACAAAGTGCCAGTTTGGGGACATGATTTGCTTATTTAGCATAGTTTTTGATTTATATATTTTGATATGATTTTTGACGCATGTATTATTTATAAGCATATTATTGCTTTAGTATTAATTGCAATCAGTCATTAAGTGTGACTTGTTGCAACCATCAGTATGTCCTATATATTAATATGATTACATCACAGTCAGTGTCAATGCAACATTTCGAGGCTACGCTAGACCCTTTTGTCAGGCATCACATGCTTGAAAAAGGAGTAATGTGTAGCCTAGAAACATTGCACTGACACTTATTGTGATTTTATTACTTCAATAAATGGTTGGACTTTTTCTACCCTGACTGAAGTTCTGCTTTGAGAGAAACTTTTGCTTGTTTCTAAATCCCAATCTGTGTCATAAATGGTTCCTCATCCCAATTGGACTGTAATTACCGTACTCAAAAAGGGGAATGCATTTTGAAGTATGTGTAAGTAATTTCTCTCTTTCTTTCTCTTTCTTTCTTTTCTCTTTCTTTCTTTCAATATATGAATATGGTTTGTGTTTTTTTGTGTTTTTATTTTGTTGTATAACTGTTAACTTGGTGTTGAATGGATACTTACTGTACATATATTTACATTTTAGAATACATAATTTTCCTCCTGATGAGGACTCTTTATGAGTTGAATGTATTAAGGTTCTCTTGTTGCCATCTGAATGACACCTTAATGGATGGGACTTCATATGATGCATAGCTTTACTGATACATTGGTTGTTATCTACTCCTGATGTATGGACATTTTTAATCTTGTCAATAAAGTGTATATTTTTACAACATTTTTTTTTTATTAGTCAATTTGGTACCGCTAAAGTCCCATCCAGTTCCCCCTTTCTGAGTAATGACAGAAACTTTGCTTAATCACAAGGATACTAAAAGCAAAGAGAGAGCATAAAACCAAGGCCATGGATCCAACAGAAATAGTTGTTTAGCATATTACAATGCAGACAGTCCACACACACTATACTGCATTATATATAATGTTTATATTATACAATAGCATTTATCATAGTTATATATCAAAGTTATATTACATAGACAGATGCCTTTATTACAAAGTAACACGGGGTGTTTGTAAGGGAGAAAAATGCTTTTTTCAATCTCAACCTCAAAGACTTGCTTTCATTACACAGTAACATTGCATGTTTGTAAGGGAAAAAAAATCATTTTACAATCTCACCCTCAAAGATGTTACCTTAACCCTCCTTTTGTTGGCAAGTATGCACCTGCTGCTTTGATCTTACATTGACAGATGGCCCTTATTTCCTATTAAGTCACAATTTAGTGATTCATTTTAATATACCGTGGACTGCAGAATGCCCAGGACCAGATGTCTATTTATTCTCCCATGGAAGAGTTTTCATAAGAAAAATTTAAAACGACACATGCTCTCCTGCATTGGGCTCTATTTCCTGCTCCGTATAAATCAGAATTTTTGTCAACAACAATTAAAATGTAGTTTGTGTGCCTGTAAACAGTTCAGAGTGAAACAAATCAGATTTCATTTGCACTGTCAGAGGCTGAAGCAGAGCGGTTAATATTATTTTGTGAGGTAATCTCTGTGGAGCAAATTCAGCACTATTACACACTTGATTTTAATTAAAAGTCAGGGTACCTTTCCAGTTTTGTTAGGAAGATGTCCTGGGTCTGATTAGCTGAAGCTTGCACTGAGAAGTTAATTTGACATACAACATATTTTTCTTGGGGTAAGTGTCGCAGGAAGCTGTTTGTAATAGCTGTCTTTCCAGTGCCTGTGGGGCCGACAAAAAGTAATGGCTTGTCTTGAAGCAGCAATGTCTCCAGGAAGTACATCTGCATAGCGGTCCCAGGCGTGCTTACTATAATGTCATTAAGCTGCAAGAAGAAAGGAAAACAGGTCCCAACAATGTAAATAAATTTTTTATTTATCACATTATTCTCACAACCAAAAACTAAAATAGATAAACAGATAGATATCCTTCCTCATTTAAATTATATTAAATTCTAGTATACTAACTTTCTCCTAAAAATGCGTTATGTATTTAAAAAGATCATTAAGTATGGGGATTGGTTTGCACATGGGTGTCATAAGTGTCATAAAGAGTGCACAACAGAAAAAGGAAATAGAGAGGGTCCTAAACAAGATTAAATACTTTGTGCATATTTTAAAGTATATGTCAAGACAAAAAATAAATAAAAATACAGTACATCTCTGCAAAACATACATATTTGCCAAAGTTTATTTATTTATTTAAAGACTCTCTATGGATCGAATGGTGTTAACTCTGCCCATTGTATTTTGCTAAATCTCTCCCACTATCCACAGCAAAGGGAAACATGTGTAGTCCAAGATAAGAAATACCACATGCAGAAAACACAGGAGAGCTCTGTTTTCATTATTTTTTACAGGATTTATATAGTGGCAACAATTTGTGCAGTGGTTTACAACATGAGGGCAAACAGTACAGTTAAAATACAATTCAATACAGAAGGAATCAGGAGGGCCCTGCTAATTAAGGCTTACACTCTAAAAGGGAGGGTCAAGTGATATGAAAGGTAATATCTGTGGGGGATAAGCTGATGGAGAAAGTGAAAATAAAGTTATTAGGTGGAGACAGGATAGGCTTTCTTTGAAAAGAAGTGTTTTCAGGGATTGCCTAAAAGTGAACAGAGTAGGAGATAGTCGAGTAGATGGAGGTATGGAGTTTCATAGGATAGGGGAGGTTATAGGAGAAGTCCTGGAGGCAAGCATAAGAGGTGACAAGGGAGCTAGAGAGCAGGAGATCATGAGAGAATTGTTTGGTTGGCATTTTAAGACTAGGTTACTGATGTAGATGGGGCTCGAGTTGTGGATGGTTTTGTAAGATTTTTTGGTATTTTGAATTTAATTTGTTGGGTGAGCGGAAGCTAATGGAGGGATTGGCAGAGAGGGGTAGCAGACACTGAACAGAATGGTTGGTAAGGTGGATGAATCTGGAAGCAACATTCATGATGGACTGAAGGGAGGATAGCCTATGTAAAGATAATCCAATGAGGAGGGAGTTGCAGTAATCAAGGCAAGAGATAACCGGCGAGTCAATTTGAAGCTTTGTGGTTAGAAAGGGGCATATTTTGGAGATGTTGCGTAGGTTGAGGCGGCAAGCTATGGACAATAATTGGATGTGGGGCAAAAAGGATAGTTAAGAGCCCAAGATTACACCTACCACCCTGGCATGCGGGGACAGGTTGAAAGTTGTGCCACTGATCTTGACAGAGAAGTCAGGGGAAGGGGCATGTGGGGAAGGACATTTTATTAAAAGTGTTGACAAGATCAACAGGTATATTTTGCACTAATAAAACAGATAAACAAAATGCTTTCCATTCATTGATAGGGTTTGCATACAGTAGAAACACAAAAGCTAGCAAACACTGCCAGCTGGGAGGTCCTCTGTAGTGGAAAGCAGGAAGGACAATAATTCCGGATACTAGGCATATGCAGCCCTCCTCAGATGAGGTAGTCCAATAGATAGTACAAAAAATAAACGGGCAAGAAGGTGCACGCACCTAATGCATTACCAAAAAAACATTTATTCAATGTAAAAGCAAATAAAAATTAATACTCACAAAATTGCAATAGAAATAGCCATCAGGGGGGCGCATGCGCGGCTTGTAAGATGGCGGACGCACTTGACTAGAGCTCCGGCCTCACCTCCTGCATCAGAAGCTCCCGCTCCGCTACATCAGAGACTTTAGCACCGGGAGCCACTTCCTCTGATCCGGGAGCCTCTCAGCATCCTAACGGACATTGTATGGGTAAGATCGGTGACCAGAGGCACATATACAAGAAACGATCCCCACAGGCCGCACCACAACCCGCGCGCCACATGGAGAAATACCTGCTTAGGCCGCAATCCCGGCCTCAATTTCCACGGCGGACACCGCGGATCAGCCAGACGCAACCCGCTGGTCGATCCCTCGCTATTTACGGATAACCCCCCTGCCATATTGCACAATGATGGCTCATCACAGCAGCCTACAACAACGTCCCTGGTGACGGTGGATGTCCTGGATCTGAAGCTGCAGACGCTGCTCCAAAACCTCACACACAACGTTGCAAGGGAGTTTAATAAGCTAGCTCATGAACTTAGAGGGGAGATTGACCAGCTCGGGGAGAGAACAGACGCCCTAGAAACAAAATTAGATGATGTGGTGAATTATGTACAAGCTTTAGAAGAGGAGAATGCCAGCCTAAAGAATGCAGTATCACAACTGCAGTTACAACAAGAAGACCTCGAGAACAGAGAACGAAGGCAGAATCTCCGCGTTCGAGGTGTTCCTGAATCTATTGTTGATAAAGACCTCAGACCATACTTGCTGGCCCTGTTTAACTCCCTTGTTCCTGACATCCCGGACATTGACTTACGCCTTGACAGGGCACACAGATCACTGGCCCCTAAACCTCCACAGGGCGCTAATCCCAGGGACATCATAGTCCACTTTCATTTTTATGAGAGTAAAGAGGCTCTGACAATCGCCACATGAAACAGATCTAGAATGGACTTTAAGGGGGCGAAGATACAAATTTTCAGCGACCTATCACCCATAACACTGAATAAAAGACGCAATCTTCGCCCTATTACTGCCCACCTGCAACACCATCAAGTACCCTACAGAGGGGGCTTTCCTTTTCGTCTGACGGTGACCAAAGATGGCTCGCAACATTCCATGAGGGACCTTCAGGAAAGTGAGTCCTTTCTCAGAGGCCTGGGACTGCCCCCTGTTTCCGAAGAAGATCTGCAAGCCCAAGTTCCTTACTCCAGACCTCTATCAACACCCGGGAAAATGTGGACCCCGGTCCGCTGCAAATCTAGGAAGGCCTTGTTCACCCCTCAAAGGAACGCATCTTCTAAGGGCCCCACCTGAAACTTCCACAGGACTTCACATTTGGTTTGTAACCCTTTTCTCCTTTCCCCCCCGATCTGATAGTTCGTGGGGGCTTTGGTGTTAGTGCCTATACATCTCTTTTGTGAGTCTCTGGGATCAGAGACTGTTACTCCCCCCCCATATAAGTATTCATCCTTGTGTGACTGCCCTCCGGGACAGCCACAGTTCTACGGTTCCCATTTAACTTTTCTTTCTTTGTTTACATTTGCCTTTCGGATCAGGACGAGAGCGGTAAGCTCTGCCATGCGGGCTGCTGTGTTTCCCCTCACATGGTCGTGTTTTTTGACCATGCTCCCTTGGAGACGAGTTCCTCCTTGGGTACTCTACCTACACGGTGTAACAATTTTTTTTTTGTTTTTTCTCCTGTTTTTTAGGGATCCTTTTTGATCCCCCATTTAACTACATTGTAAATTTCTACTTACGACTGTATGTTATATTATATGTTTTCATATCTTTGGGGCTGCACAAGGGTCCTTTTTTTTACCCAATCATGCCCCTCTGGTTCTGCCCCCAAAATTTACCTATGTGGGTTTAAATATACAGGTATACAAAGTCTATTATACACTTCATGGTTTATGCTTAACGTATATTGCACAAATGTAATGTCAGATTTTTCTCTAATTTGTAACTATGGCAGTCAGTATATATTCATGTAATGTTAAGGGTCTGAATTCCATCCGGAAGAGATGGCTGGCCCTTAAAGAATTCAAAGAATCTAATGCTGAGGTGATCATGGTCCAGGAGACACATTTTAGGGCTGAGTGTTCTATCAAATTTGCATCCAGACAATACCCCACAGCCTTTGTTGCATCCGGCCCCTCTGGAAAGGCTGGTGTGGCGATTCTCCTTAAACGTTCGTCCACCATAAAGGTAAAATCCTCATATTTGGGTCGTTTTATTCTCCTGGACTGTGGTCACCTAAATACTTATTTTACTCTGGCGAATGTGTATGTTCCCAATACGGGCCAAATTGGTTTTCTTGATACCTTCTTTGAGAAACTTCACGACTTTGCCCAACCCTTTCAGATTATTAGCGGTGATTTTAATCTGTGCATGTCTCCAATTAGGGATAGGGCCGCCCTTTTTCAGTACAATCCTCCATTACAGGCACACAAATCTTCCTCTTCGTTTCGCAAAACAATTAGAGCAAACAGATTGTTTGACTCTTGGAGGGTAAAACACCCGACATCCAAACAGTTCACCTTCTTTTCACCACCTCACAAGCTGTACACGAGAATTGACTATTTTTTCATCTCTGCACCTTTATTGCCATACCTAGTAGACGCTAACATTCTCCCAATTACATGGCCGGACCATGCACCCATAACTATAGACCTTCTATTGTCCTCATCTACTCCTAGGAAATGTCATTGGTGCCTTAACGAATCGCTCCTAAACTCACCTGAGACGCAACTCCCCTTACAGGACAAACTGAATGAATATTTTCAGATAAATACGGATTCGGTGTCGGAGATCTCCGTTCTGTGGGAAGCACACAAGGCGTTCTTCAGAGGTGAATGTATCGCAACTGGATCTTGCCTTAAAAAAGATTGTGCTTTTCAGAGATCAACTTTATTGACTCAGTTATCAGATGCTGAACAAAAACTCCTCGGGCATCCCACAATGGAGGGTCTCCGAGCCGTAACAGCACTAAGAAATCGTATAAAAACACTACACTCAGCCAGAATCACTAAATTTATGCTCTGGTCAAAGCAAAAATTTTATAAATTCGCAAATAGACCCATAGGATGCTTGTCCAAATTTTGAAACCACGCCCCAATCATCTATAACCGACTTCCTAATACAACATGACGGTAAACCCACGTACTGCCCCCGAACTATGACTGGTGTCTTTGGTGATTTCTATAAGAAACTATATAACTCCCTAGCCACAGACCCGACTTCCCAATTCACGCAAGACAAGTTCGACAAATTTATGGATTCTTTCAATCTTCCCACTCTGTCTCCAGACGATCGTTCAGGACTAAACGCACACATATCAGTTGAAGAAATCACTAAAGTTATTAAACAGCAACAAATCCCAGGGGCCGGATGGTCTTCCCTACTCCTATTATAAAAAATTCCTCCCCACCATTTTGCCCTACATGGAAAAGCTCTATGCCTCTTTAATGACCGGGAAAATCCCCCACGCTCAATTCCTGCATGTGTCCATCATAGTGATCCCTAAACCAGGGAAAGATCCATCTCTACCTGACAACTACCGCCTCATAGCCCTCCTAAACTCTGACTACAAATTTTTTACAAAAATACTAGCTAATAGACTGTCCCTACCCCTCCCCAAGTTGATCCATAGAGACCAAGTCGGTTTTGTACCTACCAGACATGCAGGGGACAATACTAGACGGACCATAGACTTAATAGACCTCCTGACCAAAACCAACAGACAGGCTATAATACTCAGTCTAGACGCACAGAAAGCGTTCGACCGCCTGAATTGGTCATTCATGTTCACTACGCTTTCACGATTTGGATTCTCGGGTCCCTTCGTGCAAGCCTTAAATGCACTATACTCTACACCTACGTCTCAGGTACAGTTGGCCTCTCATGCCTCAGCGTCATTCCCTCTTAGCAATGGTACTAGGCAGGGCTGCCTGCTGTCGCCCCTGCTCTTTATTCTAAGCCTCGAGCCCTTGGCAGCAGCCATACGCACCCACCCAGACATCAGGGGAGTGACGTTGAGGCGTCAGGAGTACAAGTTGTCTCTCTTTGCAGACAATGTGTTGCTGACAATTACTCATCCACATACTTCGCTCCCTTCGCTTCATTCGACCCTACAGACATTTGGCTCTATTTCCGGATTCAAAATTAATTTGACTAAAACTGAAGCTTTACCCATTAATGTCCTGACCGACCTTCTGCTAACCCTACAAAACAACTTCAAATATAGATGGTGCACGCAATCCCTTAAATACCTGGGTGTACACTTATCCCGATCATACTCCACTCTCTATCAAGAAAACTTCCCTCCCCTTTTTTTAGAAATCAACAGACTACTTAAACACTGGACAACACTTCCTATTTCTCTCATTGGTAGAATTAACGTTCTTAAGATGTCTATCCTTCCCAAGCTGCTGTATGTTTTTGAAACACTCCCCGTAGCGGTCCCAATGTCCCAACTCAAGTTACTTCACAGGAACTTTTTGAACTTTATATGGAATAACAAATCTCATAGGATTGCCAGTTCGGTTCTCCTGGCCCCCCGCTCATGAGGGGGACTGGGAGCACCGGATATAATCAAGTATTATTATGCCACCCACCTTAGAGTCATCTCCTCGTGGACATCTCGATATGCATCGAATAGATGGTCAGAAATCAATATAAGCATTACTTTCCCTGCACACCCATGCTATCTGCTTTGGCCCTCTTCAGAAAAACTTACATCTCAGATAAGGAAAATTTGCCTAAACCCTATGATATTCACACTTTCAATGTGGAAGCGTTGCTTAAGTAAATATACTCTCTCTTCCCAATGTTCCCCGTTGATAAACATTTTATTTAACCCAGAAATTCCTGACAGCTTATCCTATGACTCCATGCTTCCATGGACCCAGGCAGGCATATTTCAATTGAGACATTTGGTCCACCCAGTAACACGCACTCTACTCCCCTTCTCGGATTTACAGACCAAACACAAACTACCGAACACACTATTCTTTTCTTATCTACAGGTAAAACATTATTTTGCTTCTAGATCACCCCAAATGACCCTTGTTGCTCCTACAGAATTTGAAAAGCTATGCTCGTATGGCCCACATGAACCTCAACAAATCTCCTGCATCTACAAGATCCTCCAGAGTACTGAGTCCCACTCATACATGAGGAAGTGGGCCCAGATTCTACATAGTCCTATTTCTCTGGCACAATGGGGGGCGATATGGGACCCTACCTATAAAGTCTGGACTGGGGGGGAACTCCATGCCGTTTGTTTCTTTATTTTTTTCCAATATTTGGGTGTTGGAAATTGCAAACGCAAGTCAATTTAAATGTGATGTGTTTTGTTTTTTTTCTTTAGAAAATAAATTTTTGCTGCAGCATGTTCTGTTGCTACAGATGCACCACTTTACAGGGAGACTAAGGGGACCCCCCATGCACTATATTTAAAGTATTTTTTTGTTTTTATTGTTGCACTTTAACCATCATTAAAATCACTGCTCCTGAAAAAAACAAACGTTTTAAAAAACAGATGCGTGGCCCAGAAGGAAACGGCGTACAAAATCTTAATGTTTTGGTATAGGACCCCAGAATTACTGGCAGCCCATAAACTATCGCCGTATAGTCACTGTTGGAGGTGTGACTCCTCTTTGGGCTCGCACTTCCACATATTTTGGGAATGCCCCATCTTGATCCCCTTTTGGTCTAAAGTCCATGCCTTGCTAGAAAAGATACTGGAGATCCAGATTCCTTTCCAACCTATACATCTGCTATTAGGCCTTCCCCTCCGGAAGGCCACCAAATCTATTAACAAGCTCATGGCATTTATCTTATTAGCGGCCAAACGAGTAATACCACAACATTGGCGTACCAATGTCCCACCTCCTTTTACACAATTCCTTTCCACGGTTTCAGATATTCGTAAAATGGAATACCTCACGGCAGTTATAGAAGATACATTACCAAAATTTGAGGTCATTTGGGGAAAATGGGACACATCAGAATATAATTAGGAATCCTAGATACCCAAGCCGAGCTAGGGAAGTGGTCCTTAACGGGTTTATGGTTTCTTTCTACGTATTAGTTCACGTAATTTAGACTACAGGTTAAATCACTGATTGTCCTCGTGCTTACAGGATACCTTGATATGCTATTCTTGACTTGTCCTTTCATAAAGCCCTTATACTATTTAATTGTAGACTTGAACAAACGTGTATACTTCCCTTGTTATATATTTTTATGTTTACACCCGCAACATGTTAAGAGTTAATTCTTGCTGTATGTGAAATATACTTGTAATGCATCTTGAAAATTTTCATAAATAAACAATTTATAAAAAAAAAAGAAATAGCCATCAGACCACACAATGCTATGCAGTGAGGACAACAAATGTCATAAATATCAACCTCAAAGAGGTGTCGGACTGACGTATTTCGGGGGTGCACCCCCTTCCTCAGAGCTTGGCTCTGAGGAAGGGGGTGTGCCCCCGAAATTCATCATTTTAATAACGATGCCAATGTTTATGACATTTGTTGTCTGCACTGCATTGCATTGTGTGGTCTGATGGCTATTCCTGTTGCAATTTTGTGAGAATTTACTTTATTTGCTTATACATTGAATAAATGTTTTTTTTCGGTAATGCACTAGGTGCATGTGCCTTCTTGTCCATTTGTTTTTTTGTAGGGTTTCTATACACTTTAAAAATATTTTATGTAAAACGGTGTTTGCTTTCTATCATATTTAGCTGTGTGCATCTCTATGGTGATACTATATTTGTTGTTTTTTTATGTTCCCAGATACAAACAAAAACACATAGTGTGTACCTGACCACTAGCGATTATACATTTTACTCATCTGTACATCGGTTCTATTCCTAGACTACATTTTTCTGTTCTGGTTGGAACTAGGCTCTATGCTTTCCTTAATTGAGCCCTGTACTATACCTGACCATACTCTAATCACTCTTACTCTTACGTTGCAATTTGGAGTGATATCCCCTAAAACCTGGCTATGGAAACTCAATGAATTATTTATACAAAATTACCCCCACCAAACTGAAATAGACTTGAAACTCAAACATATCATACTTGAGAATGAGAGCCCCGGCACTCTGGAAAACCATAAAATGCAACTCCAAACTTTGTAAGAAGAACTTAAAGTGATATTAAAGGTATTTTTTTTTTAAATGACAAACATGTTATACGTACCTGCTCTGTACAATGGTTTTGCACAGAGCAGTCCGATCCTCCTCCTTTCAGGGTCCCCTGCCTGTGCTCCTGGCCCCTCCTCTTCTCTGAGTGCCTGCATAGCAAGCCGCTTGCTATGGGGGCACCCATGCATACTTACTCCTGAGCCCTGCTCTGTGTGTCCATAAGACACATGGAATGATACTCAGCCCCACCCACTCTCCCTCCTAACCAGCTGTGAGCTGTGATTAACAACAGCGGGAGCCAATGGCTCCCGCTGCTGTTGCTTAGCCAATCAGGAGGCAGAGACCCAGGAGAGAAGCCGCTCTAATGCACACCTCTGGATTGTGACTGGGCTCTGGTAAGTTTTAAAGGGGGCTGCGGTGGGAGGGGAGCTGCATACTGAAGGTTTTTTAACTTCATGCATTTATGCATGAAGGTAAAAAAAAATCAGCTTTTAGAACCACTTTAACTCCTTAATACTTTATAAAGCAAAATCAAAGCATACATTTTTAGAATTTGCAAACAAACTGAGCAAATTGTTAACACACTCCCTTCGAGATCCAACCTTGAAATCATTAATTTCCCACACAGAGCCTGGTAAGGGCACCAAACTGAACAACTTCAAAAATATCCCAGAACGCTTGAGGGAAATCTATCACACTCTTTATAACCTCCCATAAACCTCTGCTGGGAATGACATATGCACTCAGACGCAAAAATGTGGGATTACCTGGTCCAATTGGTAATGCATACTCAACAAAAAATGGAGGCAGACCGTAAAGATTCCCCTCTTACCTTAATGGATTTCTACAATGCTGTCAAAACAGTGAAACTGGGAAAAATCCTCAGTCTAGACAGCTATTCTAGTAGCTATTATAAACACTATGCTCTGCTCCTAGGCCCCAGCTTTGATAAAGTCTTTATCTCCATCCTGAACGGCCACACAATACACCAAGATACATTAAGTGTTCACATTTTGGTGATACCAAAACATTTAAAGGATCATACCCAATGCATGGAGTTCCCCCCAGTCCATACCAGACCCTTGGTTCTGGTATGGATTTTAAGGGAAACCACACACAAAAATAAAAAATAAAACAGCCTGGGGTCCCCCCAAAATCCATACCAGATCCTTATCTGGGCATGCAGCCTGGCAGGTCAGGAAAGGGAGCAAGCAAGCACTCCACCTCCTAAATCATACAAGGCCACATTCCCTCAACATGGGGGTGGGTGTTTTGGGGCACCTTGTTCCCATGTTGGTGGGGACAAAGGTCTCTTCCCCACAACCCTGGCTGGTGGTTGTGGGGGTATGCAGACAGGGGCTTATCAGAATCTAGAAGCCCCCTTTAACAGATCCCCAGATCCTGCCCCCTTTATGTGTATGAGTATGGGGGACATAGTACCCCCACCTATTCACCAAAAAAGTGTCAAAAAGTTAAAAAAGTTAAAAAATAAAAAGTAAAAAAAATGCTCCCACCAGCGAAGAATGCTGGCCGCCTACTGCAGGCTCCTACATCACCTGGTGGCACCGCCCCCTTGTAATGTCATGGACAGGTGCATGCTGGGTCGGTGATGTCACAAGGGGGTGGTGCCACCAAGTGATGTAGCCAGATGGCCCCACCCTTACCTATATAAGAACTGTCAAACAGCAGAGCCTGCAGTAGGCGGCTAGCCTTTGTGGATGGTGGGAGCATTTTTATTTTTTTATTTTTTTGGGTGCGGCGGGAGGCATGATTAATGATGGATTTACATTGGGGGACACTATCTTTTTATTTGTTAATAAAGGAACTTCTTTGGTGAATGGGTAGGGGTACTATGTACCCCATACTCATTCAGATAGGGGGGCAGGATCTGGGGGCCCCCTTGTTAAAGCTCCTCTGCCCGCATACCCCCACAACCACCGGCCAGGGTTGTGGGGATAAGGCCCTTGTCCTCATCAAAATGGGGACAAGGTGCTTTGGGTTGTGGGGCAGAGCCCCCCTGCCCCAAAGCACCCACCCCCCCATGTTGAGGGCATGCAGCCTAGTATGGTTCAGGAGGGGGGCTCGCTCAGCCCCACATCATTTTTTTTTCTTTTTTTTACCGGCAGTGGGGAAGCCCATTGACAGCTGATGACCCATCTGTCTTAAAGGATGCCATGGCCGGCTTTCCAGGCCCTGCTCCTTAACAACCAGCTTTTACTGCACCCTAATTTGGCAAAGCTTTGCCCAATCTGGACGCAGAATACTATGAGCAGCGCACAGTGCATTGCAGGGTGTTCAGCGGGGCGAACATCTGCCGAACACCCTAAAATTTTGAGTGTTCCCCAAATGAGGCGAACAGCCAATGTTCAGCCTGAACTAATGCTCGGGCTGTACCGTTCACCCAAGTCTAATCATGGATATGACCCCAGTAATTTGTAATCCCAAATTTGAAACCAGTATGCACAATGCTCAATTTTTCTCACCAATTCAATCCAATCTTCTTCTGTTTTAACAATTTCAGAATACAGGGCCATCCCAGATCTGTTGCAGACCTGAGCTCACTTACCAAACTGCCCCTTCCAAGATGACATTGCAAATACGTTACTTTTTTAACTCAGTGCATTTTTAAAGAAATGCACTGAGCATACTTACTCCCTTTTGAAAAAATATGCTCACACTGGGGGCCACTATGCCAATGTGTCTCACAATCACACTTTTCCTTGACTACCACCTTGGATTTACCTCCTTTACCGTTCCCTCAGAAATAGAAGAGGGACCGCCATTCACAGTTCACTCTATCATGCCCATCATGCCTCCATCTCCAAAAAAGCCCAGGAGTCAGGCTATAAAATCCTAAAGTGATTTCAACTAAACACCAACATGATAATTTGATATGTGTGTAAAAAGTCCAAACACAAAATAAGTTCAATAGTGCAAATAGTGAATGTTCAAACAATGTCCACAGACAATGTCTCAACTTCTTCAAATAGTGTACACAATCTTCAAATCCCTGCTGGACAGTAGGTATATTTGACAGAAATCTCTTCCACCACCATCACCTGTCACACATCCTACTCATCAGACTTCCATGACCCCTATTACAGGTAGTCATAAAGCGCATATGGGTATATCCAGCAGTTGTACACGATACCAATGATGATCCCAACGTCTTTATATAAATAATTCATGTTGGGAATAGGTAAAATCAATGGAAGTTTTTTGCCAGCTATGCTCCATTGGTGGGATTTCACTTCACTTCCTGCCCTATAGCCATAACAAGAAGTGAAATGAAAGACAACTGTCTTAGCAACAAGTGTTCTGATTGGATTTTTTTTACATATATTCTGGTACTGGTGACAACTCAACGGTTTGGATTTTCCCATCACCTTTATCGAGTGATAAAGGTCACAAGGATAAACAGAGGGTGCATTTTTCTAGTGGGACCACAGACAGCAAAGAGAGCCTGGCAGGGGTTGCCTACTCTATCCAAACCACACCTATCCTGAAGAGGAGTTAAGACTAGGAAGCCTACCCACTCTTACTCTGGAAAAACACCAGAGCCCCAGAAAAGCTCAGCTCCTCTTAAGACTTATGCCGCGTACACACGACCGTTTTTAATGTCATTGAAAAAAAGGACAGTTTTCTCAACGTGATTCTTCTCAAGCCTGCCTTGCCTACACACTATCGTGAAAAAAATGCTTGAAAAAAGCACGGTGACGTACAACACGTACGACGGCACTATAAAGGGGAAGTTCCATTCGGATGGTGCCACCCTTTGGGCTGCTTTTGCTGATCCTCGTGTTAGTAAAGTTTGGTGAGAGACGATTTGCGCTTTTCAGCCTCGCGCTCTTCAGTCCGTTACAGTGTGACGAATGTGCAATCTCCATTATGAACGCTAGTTTTACCAGAACGAGCGCTCCCGTCTCATAACTTGCTTCTGAGCATGCACGTTTTTTCACGTCGTTAAAGCCTACACACGGCCATTTTTCACGACGAGAAAAACAACGACGTGAAAAACGACGAGAAAAAATGTTTCAAATTTTTAATGGCCATTTTTCATGTCACGAAAAATACTCTGGAGCCTACACACGATCGTTTTTAATGACCAAATAAAAAAATTTAATTTTTCTCGTCATGAAAAACGGTCGTGTGTACGCGGCATTAGTCTTCCACTTGAGTCTATCTGAAAAAACACCAACTGGTACTAATGTAGAATATATACCTTTCCAGGCTAATCCCTTGTCACTTGGAGCCATTTGTCACACGGCTTATGCCCAATTAGTAAGAAAGAAAACACAAAACATTGCCATCCTCTGGCTAAATTACTGAGAAAACTGCTGAATAATTATTAGTAATTAAAGAGGAATAACTTTTCAATGAAGTCACTTAGATCACTGAAGTTTTAGCGTAACATCTTTTTAAAGGAAATAATTATCATCTCTGTGTGAACTCATCATTGCACACAGTGTGAAATATGATAACTAAATAAAAAAGAAGGTACACTTAGTTGCTTTTATAAGTATTTGCAATACTAATTAGTGGCACTGTTGTGCCTTGTGCTCTGAGCTATTTTTCTTATACGATATTCTGATGAAAGTTAGATCCAAAAATACATTACACCTTCTTTTTTGAAGTTTATGTGCAATGTTTTCAGAAAATTTGCACCCTGTTTTTTTTTCTAGAAATGAAACTGCAAAAAGCATTGCTTTACAATGAGAAAATTAGGACATTAAAGATACACAAATATACAAATAGTACACAAAAATAATATGTGAGGATTACTGAGGGATAAATAGGGATTTTGTAAACAGCAGTGCCTGGTAAGTACTTATCTAAGGGTTATTATTACAAAGTACATTATTTCATAATATTTGAAACCTATCAGGAGAATAGCCTTGTTTTTTGTAACCTTTTTTATCCTTTCTGTTACATCTCAGTGCTGCTGTCTCCTCCAGCCTCTTACTTTCTACATACACTTTTTTCAATGTTTGCACTACATCATCATTGCTCAGCATTGCCTAGGACCAGCCTCTTGACAGAGGCAATGGTGGACTGTGCCTGCTAAGTGTGTGTTAGGATTTAAAATAGGTTCACGCTATTGCAGGTCATGGAATGTGTGTAAATCCTACAGGCAATTGCAGGCAAAACGGGTCTTAATGCCACCCTCAGTCATCGTAAAACATGGCACATTTGTGGGTGCATAAAATCGCATGGTGCCAAAGCACCATGCAGTTCCATGCAGTCAGTTTTAATAAAAAGGTCATAAATGTTTTCCCTGCGGGAATGCAGTACAGCAGCCCATTCAAAGGAGTAGGCTTCTGTACCCATGCAAAAGTGTGCCACACCACCCCGCACAGATGTGAACCTAGACTTAAAACATATATCTAGTAAATAAGACACTCAGGGACACTCTACAATAAAAAATGTAGCGGGGGTCCTAAATTTAGGGATTGCTATGCTAAATTTAGGGGTGATTCGAGTGGTAGTTGGCTCGGATCTTTCAATTTGCTGGACTCTGCCTTGCTGCTGTTTTACCTGGTGTGCAGTTCCCATTAGAAGTATAGGTGGCGCTGTCACTTGTACTCAGGGTTGAACCACAGGTGATGGGGCAGCGATTTGGTGTCCTCTCTCAGCAGCCGTGCAGTGGGTGTGGTCTGCCTGCTGTGCATTCCGGGAGAGGATACATAAGGGGCAGACGTCGCCTGGGAGTGGTCGGTTCTTCTTGGTTCCAGAGTTGGAGTCCTGGTGCGTGGCGCATTGGCCCTCCAGGCCATGGGGCCACGTGCGCTTCAGTCTCAGGCACCTTTAGTCCTGGGACTGCAACTTCAGCCCTGGGCCCAGCACCTTTAGCTGGAGCCCACTTCAGGAGGAGGAATCCCAGGGTGCCGCCTGCGAGGGTACCCGTTTTTAGAAGAGGGGGCTGGGGGAGGACCGTTCCGAAGGAGTGGTGAGAGATCACAGTGAAGGAAGGGGCCCAGTAACTCTCTGGAGGGATGTCATCCATTTGAAAACAGGGATCTAAACAACGGGACCATTAGGAGGTTTGGGACACTATAGATTCTGTGGCAGAGGATCTCCTGAACGCATCCATTAGGGAATCTAATAGACTGTTCGAGTTACACGCCGGCTGCTAGTGCCTTTGGGTGACTATCCGGGTGAGCTATACCCACTTGGGATCGGGTGGCAAAGAAACAAGAGTGCCTGAACTGATCTGTCTTCCTAACACCTTTCTCTTTTCCTCAACTTTGTGAATGTTCATGCATAAAGTAATAAACTCTATGTTGGAGTTGACGCTGGTGTGGACCTTGGAGTTACGTGGGGTATAGAGACTTTGTCCTTACAATCTAGGGACGGAAACCAACTTTGAGGGGAACCCTGCTGCAAGACCCGTAAGTGAAAACAAGTGTGCTTAACCTCTGCAACCCAGGGGGTACGGGCATGGTGGAGACTTTTTTCTCCTGTGAGCGAGCCAAGGACAGTGGAGAAAAAAGGGCCGGTTGCTACAAAAATAAAGTACAATTACTTGTGTTTCCTCTGGGGAAACACTTTTTTCACAAGAAGACTGTCTATCAAAGAAAAGGTGGCTGGCTGGAGGGTTCCCCAAGACCTGTTCCACAAGAAAATGAAATTAAAGCTGTGTACACACGATCGGTTTTACCAATGAAAACAGTCCGATGGATTTTTTTCATCGGACAAACCGATCGTGTATGGGCCCCATCGGTCTTTTTTCCATCGGTGTCAAAAAATAGAACATGTTTTACATTTTTCCGATGGATAAAAAACCGATAGCAAATTCTGATCGTCTATGGGCAAGTCCATCGGTTAAAAAACCCACGCATGCTCAGAATCAAGTCGACGCATGCTCAGAAGCATTGAACTTCATTTTTCTCGGCTCATCGGAGTGTTTTACGTCACCGCGTTTGGAACGGTCGGTTTTTTGACTGATGGTGTGTAGGCAAGACTGATGGAAGTCAGCTTCATCGGTTTTCCGATGGAAAAATCCATCGGTTTAAAAACCATAGGAAATCCGATCGTGTGTACAGGGCTTTAGAGTTTTTGGTCTGGACACCAAAGTGGAGGGCTGTAGGTGTAGGTAGGTAGCTAAAGTTCAGCCCCGGAAGATTTGGCTGCTTAATGACCAGGCCATTTTTTGCGTTACGGCACTGCGTCGCTTTAATTGACAATTGTGCAGTCGTGCAATGCTGTACCCGAACAAAATTGATGTCTAGAGCTTTCTTGGTGGTATTTGATCACCTCTGCGGTTTTTATTTTTTGGGCTATAAACAAAAAAGGAGCAACAATTTTGAAAAAAAAAACACAATATATTGTACTTGTTACTATAATAAATATCCCCATTTAAAAAAAAAAAAAAAAACACAATTTTTTTCCTCAGTTTAGGCCGATATGTATTCTTCTACATATTTTTAGTAATAAAAATAGCAATAAGCGTATATTGATTGGTTTCCGCACAAGTTATAGCGTCTAAAGACTATGGGAAAGATCTATGGCATTTTAATGGCATATTTATTATTATTATTATTTTTTTGTTACTAGTAATGGTGGTGATCTGCGATTTTTATCATGACTGCGACATTATGGTGGACAGATCGGACACGTTTGACACATTTTTGGAACCATTGACATTTATACAGCGATCAGTGCTATAAAAATGCACTGATTATTTTTTATTTATTTATTTTAATTTTTTGAGGAACTTTTATAGCAATGTCAATTTACGCAGCGCTTTACATATACATTGTACATTCACATAAGTCTCTGCCCTCAAGGAGCTTACAATCTAAGGTCCCTAACTCACATTCATACATACACATACTAGGGCAAATTTAGACAAGATCTAATTAACCTACTGTGTAAATGTCACTGGCAGGAAAGGGGTTAACACTAGGGGGCGATCAAGGAGTTAACTGTGTTCCCTTGTTTGTGTGTTCTAACTGTAGGGGGATGGGAGTGACAAGAGGAGATGACAGATCGTTGTTCCTAGCTAGTAGGAACACACGATATGTCTCTCCTCGGCTCACAGAACAGGGATTTGTGTGTTTACACACACAGGCCCCTGTTCTGGCTCTTGTGCCCGCGATCGCGCGTGGCCAGTGGTCATCACGACCACCGGCCACGCGCATTGTGTACCCCACAGTTCGCACATGCGCCTCCTGTCCCCGCTTAAAGGGCCGACATGCAGCTACGATGGTTCGCAGTAATGTGCCGACCTGCCGCAGTATAATGACGGCAGCTGGTCGACAAGCGGTTAAGGAAAAATTATTATTTATTTTTTTACATGTATACTTGTCTTTATTCCTATGAAGAATACCAACACAATTCTCTGTACTGGAACGTATATACAGTAAATGGAAGTGTTTCTAAAGGTAAGACTTGTTTTAACTTGGTGCATTCCCCGCATTAAGGTAAAAAATGTCTCAGTAGTACTATTCGATCCAGCGATGTGCCCATCTGCCGAGGTGCTGGTCTGTGTTCCTCTCCTCATATGTCACAGAGGCAGCAGCAGGAGACATTGGCTCCTGTTGCTTTCAATCAAATCCTGTGAGGAAGGAAAATAATTACCATATTTTGGTGAAATGCATTTGAGTTAATGGAGAATGTGAAATACTGTATTTGCCGGCGTATAAGGCGACTGGGCGTATAAGACGACCCCCTAATTTTCCAGATAAAATTTGGGTTTTGGGATATACTCGCCGTATAAGACGACCCCCTTCCGACTAGCCATGCCTCACCATACCTCACTGTGCCATTGCATACCTCACTGTGCCCCATTGCATACCTCACTGTGCCCCATTGCATACCTCACTGTGCCCCATTGCATACCTCACTGTGCCCCTCGACGATCACTTACCTTATCCCTGGCATGTAGAATCTCCAGTCAGACTGCGGCCGTCCCTTTTTTCAAATACCGCGCTTCCTCCTCGTGCTGTTCTGTGATAGGCGGAAACACTCAGCTTCCCAGCAGACACTGTGTTCAGTGTTCCGCCTATCACAGATGTCCTCTCATCCGAGGCCGAGGACGAGAGGGCATCCGTGATAGGCGGAACACTAAACAGAGGCTCTGCTGGGAAGCTGAGTGTTCCGCCTATCACGGAACAGCACGAGGAGGAGGCGCGGCTTTTGAAAAATGGACGCAGTCTGACTGGAGATTCTACATGTCAGGTACGTACCGGGGTATAAGACGACCACCGACTTTGGAGAAGATTTTTATGGGGTAAAAAATCGTCTTATACGCCGGAAAATACAGTAAAGGTAATTACTGGTAGTTTTCCAAATAGCATTGGGCTTTAAATGGCTCTTGAGGGTTACAAAGGCTCCTTTTACCTACCCCGGATCTGTTCTTGTGCCAAACATGACCCCTCATTAGCAATGGCGTCCCTAGGGGGGGCAGAGGGGGCCCTGGCCCCCCAACATTATGCTGTGCCCCACCATGTGCCCCCCCAAAAAAAAATATTTTTTTTTGTATTTTGCTCGGGCCGCCGCTGGAGTAACACAGTCTCTCCTGAGAGGGAGAGCGCCCCCAGTCAGCTCCTGTGGGGGATTCCTCCCCCCTCCCTCTGCTTGCTGACACTGCATAATGCGAGCGCTCACACAACCACAGCCGCCCGATCTGCTCCTTCCCCTGCATCCTCATTGGCACGGAGAAGAGCGAGTTGCAGGAAGGACTCCACGAGCACTGTGGGGGGGGGGGGGAAAGCCTTCATCTCAGTTACTGAAAAAACAGACTGATTTCTCCCGTCCTTAGGACAGGAGAACCAGACTGTAAATTCCGATAGTGGTGACTGCAAGCTGAGCCGAGTGACCCAGTGAGTCCAGCCACCCCCCCTCACTCCCCTCACATACGAGCAGGGAGGAATACAGCTCCTCCTTCTCCTTCCAGTCCCGCCCACACTATCCTGGCGTGTTGTATCTGACGAGAGGGGATGTGTGGGCGGGAAATATGAAAATCAGCAGCATTCCTGGCTGTGTGTGAATGATGCCTGAGATTCTAGCCTGACCGTGGGTAAGTGTGTGCACTGCAGACTGCAGTACACTGTAACCACTGAACTGCATTATCTCCATCCCTTCTCTCCCCCATCTGTCTCCCTCCCCCTCTCCTGTTCTTTCAAGACATTCACAATTTACTTTCACTTTCAGTTAGGCAGGTAATATACAGTGTAAATTTCTTCCCTGCATCCACAGATTGCAGGAAAGAAACTTGCATGATTCCCCCATCAACACAGACAGTGCTGACAGGGGAATATCCCTCCTGCCCAGCAATTGTATTCTCCTGACAAACAGTGATTATCACTAGTGGCTATAGCAACCACTAGTGATAATCATAAGAGAATCTGCTCATTAATGGTTCAAATCTCAGACAGTTTCTGCTGAACCAGCTGAGATTTAAACTGTCTATGGCTGGTCTTAGCTCTTAGGCAGCCCATACATTGATCACTTTTTCATTTAACTATTAGGTTGAATGAAAAAAAAAAAGAAATGATCCAATTCCCCCATCTACACATTATGGGTGGCTGGGGGAATGTTCCCAGTGTGGACCAGTGCTGGAACAACCAGAGTTGCACTGTTACTAGTGATAGAATCAAATAGTAAAATTAGATAACTGATGTCACCAGAATGGGAGTGCAACAGATTGCTAAATGCATGAATGCTAAACGCATAAACATAAATCCAAAAAACAATAATAACAAAGTGCAGCGTGCATATGAAACTCAGAATCTGGAATATACATAAATATCCATAGGGGCTGTGCAAAATAGCAAAATAAATGTGCAAAGTCCAATATGTAATCCTGTGCAAAGTGCAAAACAAACATGAGGTGCAACTGTGCAAAGCAAAATATAAAAATGTCCAATCTGTAATAAATAGTGCAAAGTCCAAAAACAATGTGCAAAATCGCAATCAAGTCGGATGCTTCCGGTAAAACACATCTAAAATCCAGAGTGGGGAAGAGACGGGAGGTCAAGCAATCTAGAAACTACCTGATATATATATTGAATATGCAACAAAACAAAATACTTGAAGGGACTCTGAAGGGACTCTGAGTAAACCCAAAAGTGCTGGACGGGGAGCATGGACGCCCAGAAACACTGGGCCACATAAAGATTAGACCGCACATAGGTCTGACTGTATACCTGCATAGGAGGGGCCGGCTCCTCCCCCCCTTCCTATGGTTCTATGGAGATACTATCTCTAAAAGGGCAGGGGGGTTGCAATAGGGTTCTCTAGGGAAATGAGGTTCACGTTGGAGGACAGAATGACGGACAAAGATGGTAGATATATTTTTCTAAAAGGGAAGTTGGGGGAAATGAAATGTACCTTGGCAAACATCTATGCTCCTAATGTGAACCCCATTAAATATCTTATTAAAATTCTGGGGAAATTGAAGGATTTTGGTGTGGGATATATCATTTAGATGGGAGATATGAACTTTTGTTTGGATCCGGCAGTGGATAGTACGCCAGGGGACAAATAACATACAACTGACAAAGATAAAACAAAAAATGCAAAGCAGTCAGATGGTTGACATATGGAGGACTATGCATCCAAAATCAAAGGATTATACGTTTTTCTCCCCTGTACACGGGACGTACTCAAAGATAGACCACATAATGATCGAACACAGAATGCTGGATATGGTCATGGAATCAAATATAGAAATTGCCTCACTCTCTGACCATGCCCCTGTAAGCATGAAACTAAAAGTACCCGAATATCATAGACAACCCTATAATTGGCGACTAAATGAAGAACTGCTTCGGAACGAAGAAGGATTAAAAAGGGTGAAAAAAGAATTATAACATTACTTCCAGACAAATGACATGGAAGGGATATCAGGGTCAACCCTATGGGAGGCACACACAGCCTACATTAGGGGGATCTTTATCTCGGAAGGGGCAAGGAAAAAAAAAGAGAGAAGTAGAAAACTTAACTTGTTGATAGAAGAAATATTCAAAATCGAGCAAGAACATAAAAAACAACAGGGGCAACAACAAGAGCTATATCATGAATTAGTGATGAAAAGGGACGAACTTAAAGAATTAATGGAATAAGAGACTAAAATGAAACTACACCACGTAGCAAAAGAAAGATACAAGTGGGGGAATAAGTCTAGTAAACATCTAGCAAGAATGGTACAAAATAAAAAGACCAGAAATTTTATAGAAAAGATCAAAAAAAAGAACGGAGAGGTAGTGCACACAACTAAGGATATAGCAGACACATTTAAAAACTACTATGAGGGGTTGTATTCAGTGGAGCAGAAGAGATGGTGGGTAGAAGAGAAACAACTAAAAATAAAATAATTTCTAAGAAAGGCGGGATTGCACAGGATTAATGAGAATGAGAGAACGGCATTAGATAAATCTATAACGGAGGAAGAAATAAGTAATGCACTGAGAGACTCAGCCCCAGGGAAGAGTCCCGGTCCCGACGGGTTTACAGCGTTATATTTTAAAAAATGTAAGGAGATTTTGGTACCCAGGATATGCAAATATATGAACGGATTAGGGACGGACTATGAAATGGGAAGGGAGGCCTCAGTAGCTATAATAACGGTTATACCAAAGAAGGGAAAAGATGAAAGGTTATGCTCTGGATATAGGCTGATCTCGCTATTAAACGCGGATGTAAAACTATACGCGAAAGTCCTGGCAGAAAGAATGAAGGGATTGACGCCCACACTGGTCCACCCAGATCAGGTGGGATTTAACCCAGGCAGGGAGGGGAGGGACAATGTAGTGAGAACATTGCTCCTCCTCCAGAAAATAAAAGAGAATGGGTCCCCAGGTCTACTCCTGTCAGTAGATGCAGAAAAGGCATTTGACAGGGTAGACTGGGGACTCATGATACAAACCCTGGAAATCATGGGTCTGGGATACAGGATGATACAATGGATTAAAACATTGTATCAGCACCCTATGGGTAGGGTTAAAATAAATGACACACTGTCTCCAGCTTTTAAGATGAAAAATGGGACAAGACAGGGATGCCCCCTGTCCCCCCTTTTGTTTGTGCTGTCCTTAGAATCCCTGCTCGCGACGGTACGAAACAACCCTAACATTAAAGGTATTAGAATAGAGGAAGACGAACATAAACTCTCAGCCTTTGCGGACGATGTCTTGTTCTTTATTAGTAATCCCAGGACCACATTACCGAATTTACTTAAAATTTTTAAACAATACGGCAAAATATCAAACTTCAAAGTTAATGTAGCTAAAACTGAGATTCTAAATGTCAATATTGGAAAGGTAGAAGAACAGAGCCTAAGAAAAGAGTTTGATTTTCCTTAGCAGAAGGAACTCAAATACTTAGGGGTAAAACTCGCCAACTCAATAAAAAAAATATATAAGATAAACTATATCCCTCTATTAGATGAAATAAAAAGTGAAATTAGAAAGATGATAAACCGCCCGATATCATGGATAGGAAGAATTAACATTCTGAAGGTGGTTCTGTTGCCGAAGATTTTATATAAATTTTAGATGTTACCAGTTGCAATACCTCAACCGTAAAAATCGTGATGTGGCTGCGCTGTAGTGAATAAAATAAAGTGAGTAAGAGGGAGGGGAGGGGGCGGGGCGGAGAAAGGAGGCGGGAGAATGGGAATGTGAGGGGAGGGAGGAAAAGGGGGGGGTGTATTAAATAATCGCTGGCTAGAAACCAGCTAGGTAGTAATAATGTGCAATGTGCACAGTGACACAAATAAGCGTACAATAGATAAATAAACAGCTACTGGTTGCTACAAGACCAACTACGTGGTAGGTGTACAATATGCCCAGTGACACAGATATGTATAAAATAATAATGTGCAAAGGGCCACTGATTGCAAAATCTGATAGGAACAAGTGTCTGGGCAATCCTGTGATGCGCAAATGTGACTGATAATATACAACCTTAAAGCGAACGTGAATCACTAAGATAAATGCAATAGACAAAACAATGTCTATGAAGAACATAAAAGTACTAAAGACATAAGTGAGTAAACAAGTGAGGAAGGAGGATTCCTGATCCTGGTAGAGGCTCCTAATAGAGCTTCCAAATGTTGCAGAAAAAATTGTATTATAAATGAATATTATATGTGAATACAGTCATATATACAGAAAGTCCCATCACCAAGGATGTGCTTGAGAGTCTTGATATGGCATCCACCCAGTGATCAAACACAGCTTACCTCCCTGCTGGGAGGGGGCAGTTTGAAGCAGATCTCTGTGGTGGGGAATTATGTATCGTCCTTATGATACAATCTTTAGAACTCAATTTTCATATCGCCCATTGGGATGCATGTGGAAAAAAACACAGAAGAAAGGGACATCAATAGCGCAACTCTGTGAATGCAGCAGGCTGAATCGCAAATCGGCGTATTCACACACTCACTTGATATATAGTGAGCGTGGACCTCAATCCAAACGAGCACCACACTCGTGCCAATAGGGAGATGGATTGGTATGTGTGATGCACTCATTGCGATCCTCAGATGGCGGCGGCGGCGGCAGTCACAGAGTTTGAACTCCCATATCGCTCATGGGGATGCATGTGAAAAAAACACAGAAGAAAGGGACATCAATAGCGCAACTCTGTGAATGCAGCAAACTGAATCGCAAATAGGTGCATTAACACACTCACTTAGTATGTAGTGAGCGTGGACCTCAATCCAAACGAGCACCGCGCTCGTGCCAATAGGAAGATGGATGGGTATATGTAATGCACTCAGTGCGATCCTCAGATGGCAGCGGCGGCAGTCACAGAGTTTGAACAAGATAAAAGAAAAAAATCTATGGTGTAGATCGATGACCACTGAGTGGCGTTTATTAAAAGCAGGTAAAACACTCACATTTGAGAAATGAAAAATGGGTACAATATCCTACGAGCGGCGAGCTCGTATCCTCTCGGTTCAGCTGGTGGTGTGTCTGTGCTACGTCCTGACGCGTGTCGTCATATCACATGACTTCATCAGAGGCTAGCACTAGACACATTAGGTGGAGTTTAAATAGTCCTCATCACAGGGCGGGAGGCGGCCATTTTGTTGTAGACTCATATATATTTGCCAAGCGCGGCCATGATTGCTCTGACATAAGCATGTATCTTGCTTGACAGCAGTACCTTTATATGTGAGCCTGTGTGGACTGAGGGAAGAGGGGGAGCTGCAGGACGAAAACAAATGTATGCAGCATGCAAAAGATTATATTATGGATGCCATATCATTTAAAACAGAACATTATGTACCGGGGTATAAAATATATAAAAAAAGGTGAACAGGTACAAGTAAGCTATGAAGCTAACTAGCTCCAATCGAGAAGCTATAATAAAAAGGCTCTGATTGAGTGAAGCTGGAATTTTGGCATAAAAATATTACAGCACAGACACACCCCAGCCAACATATGAGAGAAAGTATATATAATGCATATTAGATGACATCATAGGAGAAAAGGATAAACGTACAGAGATGTATTAAATGACACTGAAAAAATGGTAGATCTATATATACAATGAAATGGGAATCACATATATATGGTATGATAATAGTCCACTCGTGTGAGTGCTACTGAATCAAGCTTACAAAGCTATGCTTAAAAATAGGTATGGACATGGGTCCAATTGGGTGGACTCCAACATACACTAACCAGGTTGCCGAAAGGCCTTAACATAGAATTCGACCTTAACTGTTTTCTGAGTGATTATTAGGGTCAGTTAGTTACATTATGACCGCCACTAGCTGTATGTCCTAGTACGAGTTCTTTGTTCCTTTCCCATTGCATGTTATTCTGTTAATATCCAGATATAGGACCATTTTGGCAACCTGTAATATTTTTATGCCAAAATTCCAGCTTCACTCAATCAGAGCCTTTTTATTATAGCTTCTCGATTGGAGCTAGTTAGCTTCATAGCTTACTTGTACCTGTTCACCTTTTTTTATATATTTTATACCCCGGTACATAATGTTCTGTTTTAAATGATATGGCATCCATAATATAATCTTTTGCATGCTGCATACATTTGTTTTTGTCCTGCAGCTCCCCCTCTTCCCTCAGTCCACACAGGCTCACATATCAAGGTACTGCTGTCAAGCAAGATACATGCTTATGTCAGAGCAATCATGGCCGCGCTTGGCAAATATATATGAGTCTACAACAAAATGGCCCCCTCCCGCCCTGTGATGAGGACTATTTAAACTCCACCTAATGTGTCTAGTGCTAGCCTCTGATGAAGTCATGTGATATGACGACACGCGTCAGGACGTAGCACAGACACACCACCAGCTGAACCGAGAGAAGACGAGCTCGCCGCTCGTAGGATATTGTACCCATTTTTCATTTCTCAAATGTGAGTGTTTTACCTGCTTTTAATAAACGCCACTCAGTGGTCATCGATCTACACCATAGATTTTTTCTTTTATCTTGTTCAAACTCTGTGACTGCCGCCGCTGCCATCTGAGGATCGCACTGAGTGCATTACATATACCCATCCATCTCCCTATTGGCACGAGCGCGGTGCTCGTTTGGATTGAGGTCCACGCTCACTACATACTAAGTGAGTGTGTTAATGCACCTATTTGCGATTCAGTTTGCTGCATTCACAGAGTTGCGCTATTGATGTCCCTTTCTTCTGTGTTTTTTTCACATGCATCCCCATGAGCGATATGGGAGTTCAAACTCTGTGACTGCCGCCGCCGCCGCCATCTGAGGATCGCACTGAGTGCATCACACATACCAATCCATCTCCCTATTGGCACGAGTGTGGTGCTCGTTTGGATTGAGGTCCACGCTCACTATATATCAAGTGAGTGTGTGAATACACCGATTTGCGATTCAGCCTGCTGCATTCACAGAGTTGCGCTATTGATGTCCCTTTCTTCTGTGTTTTTTTCCACATGCATCCCAATGGGCGATATGAAAATTGAGTTCTAAAGATTGTATCATAAGGACGATACATAATTCCCCACCACAGAGATCTGCTTCATACTGCCCCCTCCCAGCAGGGAGGTAAGCTGTGTTTGATCACTGGGTGGATGCCATATCAAGACTCTCAAGCACATCCTTGGTGATGGGACTTTCTGTATATATGACTGTATTCACATATAATATTCATTTATAATACAATTTTTCTGCAACATTTGGAAGCTCTATTAGGAGCCTCTACCAGGATCAGGAATCCTCCTTCCTCACTTGTTTACTCACTTATGTCTTTAGTACTTTTATGTTCTTCATAGACATTGTTTTGTCTATTGCATTTATCTTAGTGATTCACGTTCGCTTTAAGGTTGTATATTATCAGTCACGTTTGCGCATCACAGGATTGCCCAGACACTTGTTCCTATCAGATTTTGCAATCAGTGGCCCTTTGCACATTATTATTTTATACATATCTGTGTCACTGGGCATATTGTACACCTACCACGTAGTTGGTCTTATAACAACCAGTAGCTGTTTATTTATCTATTTTACGCTTATTTGTGTCACTGTGCACATTGCACATTATTACTACCTAGCTGGTTTCTAGCCAGCGATTATTTAATACACCCCCCCCTTTTCCTCCCTCCCCTCACATTCCCATTCTCCCGCCTCCTTTCTCCGCCCCCCCCCTCCCCTCCCTCTTACTCACTTTATTTTATTCACTACAGCGCAGCCACCATCACGATTTTTATTGTTTCACTGTCGATTTGGACCAGACCTCTCGGTGACTGCTGCAGTATCCATCCCCCCCTTTCTCATCTTTTTTACCACCTCACATAAGTCCCACCATTTAGCTAGCGCGAGGGTTCTCTTGTTTATATATTCTACAATACCTCAACCGTACTTCAGAGTGTTAAAAAAGATGCTAATGAACTTCGTGTGGAAGAATAAAAAACATAGAATCTCCTTCTCGGTATTAAAACAGGAAAAAAACATGGAGGGCTGGCAGTGCCAGACATTAAAAAATACTATTATGCGGTGGTGTTGTCCCGGATAGTTGAATGGGTCAAAGATAGGCACGAAAAAAGGTGGGTAAAAATTTAAAAGGAAATGGCAAATACACAATTGGGAGGTGTAATATGGAACCCCCCCCCCCCAGTATAGAGCACTAGGTGAAAACACTAACGTTTTGACACGAATAACACTTAAAATCTGGGACAGGTTACCTAAACAAATAGATAGGGACTATAATTCTCCTCTTATAGAATTAAAAGAAAATTAATATTTTGCAACGGGAAAAAAAACAGTGGGAGGAAGTTGGATTAAAAAAGATGAAGCACAGTTAAGAGATATAATAAAAAAAGGGAAAATTACACCATTTCAGGAATTAAGACACAATAGGGAATTAATGATATTAGATGAATGGAGGTACCATCAGTTAACCCACTTTGTACAAAGCCTCCCCCAGCCAATTAGGTCAGGGGAGGGGCTTACGACAATGGAACGGCTTTGTACGGCCGATAATCCAAAAGGAACTATATCAAAACTCTATAAACTGCTGTTGACAGTGGATGAACTGGAGATACCCCCATTTATAAAGAAATGGGAAAGGGAACTGGGAATACACAGGGATAAAAGGACTATATAGAGAATAATAAAATTGACCCACTCGTCTGCTATGGACAACAGGACCGCAGAGATGAATTATAAGTGCATTACAGGTTGGTACGCCACACCAGATAAATTGAGTAAATTTCAAGTGGGGCAGAATGCAGAATGTTGGAGAGGATGTGGAGAAAGGCGAACAATGGCCCACTTGTGGTGGCAGTGCCCTAAAATCCAAAAATACTGGGAAAAAATCCTGGAAATGATAAAAGCAATTACCGAGAAGGAGATTAAAAAAGATCCATGGATAGTCTTATTCAATGGAGGAGAGGGAGGATTAAAACAGTATAAAGAGTCACTGATCCCACATCTACTAAATGCGGCCAAAAGGTTGATCCCCAAAAAATGGCGAGAAGTGGAAAGCCCTTCTGCATGGGAGTGGATTGACTCTGTGGAAGAAATATACAGTATGGAGGGACTGAAGTATGGCATAGAGGAGGAAAAAAAAGATTTAAAAACAAGTGGGAATGTTGGAAAGAATTTAAGAAAACATGGAGTTATGCAGAAAATCTGAGAAGATAGAGGAAAATCGGTAGAAAATAAGAGGTAGAAGGGGGAGGGGGGTATATAGTGGAAAGGGGGGGATGGGAGGGTGAAATAGAGATTTTAGAAATATGAGTATAAGGAGAAGAGCCAAGAGTTTTCTAGAACTCATGTTTATTTTTGTCTATGCATTGTCTTGGCTGGATAAATGGAAATGTATTGATGTAACAAAACTGGAATTTTGATAAAATAAAGAATAAAAAAAAAAAAAAAAGCATGTCAACAGAGAAGGTTATACAGCATTACTGCTACTAGGTAACCAGCTGGGGGCTCGGCTCTCTATAACCAATAGTGCCAGCCTTCCCCTGCATGCACCCATAATGTCACCAGCACTAGGTCCTAATAGACTGCCGCCGCTGCCAAGGAGACAGATGCCAGACCAGTGCTGTCAATAGCAGGGACAGGACAGCTGGGGAACCCCACAGTGGCAGAACACCAGGGCCAGGTGGCAAGACAACCTTTGCAACCCTGATAGTTCTCCCACTGCTTTGGACCCTTATATTTTCTTGGTGTGCTGGTGACATATATCTCTTGTTTTCTGCCACACTGGGGGGCCCCAGTATAGTAGGAAGGGAGCTCACTGCAGAACATGTGAAAGGGCCCGTTGTGGGATCATAGTAAAGGGCCCCAGGATATATATATATATATATATATAATTTTATTTTATAGTTGGCCCCCCTACTTATGTCCCTGTCCCCCCATGTGCCTCCCCTAAATATAAAAGCTGGAGACGCCACTGCTCATTAACCTCCCTTTTTCACATAAAAAATACAATAGTGTAGAACATCAAAAAAAGTGAAACTACACAAATAATGATAAATCACACAAACAATAGGAATAAAACACAATTTCAAAGAACACTAATTAGAGGTATAATATTATATTATATTATATTATAAAGCAGTAAATATGTCATTCATCACAAATTCACAGGTGGTTAGTCATTCTCTATAATGTAAAAAAAAAATGCACTAGGATGATTCACCTGCAGTGAATATTTGGTACATTTCACATTCACTGCTTTATAGATATTCCCCTAAATTAAATAAACTATGATATATAAAGCACCCAAAAAACAAGCCCTTCAATCAAGCAATGAGTGAAAATGTTTTTTGTTTCACCAATATTTTGCCTGCGGTAAAATCTGTTTCACCATGCTTACTTTGCATTGGGTTATTGTCTGCTTCTCACTTGTGCTTGTGACACATTAGCAAGTAAGAAAATCTAAACAGATGGCAACAAAACATTGGAGGAGTTCTAACCCTTCCTCGCTTTACTATTACTAATAGTGCTTCATTGCTGTCTGTTTCTTCATTAGAGAAATTGTCCCCACTTCCTACAGGATGTGAGGAGAAATTTTCAATGTAAGGACAAAGACAAATATAAAACTTACAAGTTTCCTATATTTCTTCATTTTATTTAAAGTAAAAAAAAAAATCTACTTAACCACTTGACCACTGGGCACTTAAACCCCGTTCCTAACCAGACCAATTTTCAGCTTTTGGTGCTCTCACATTTTGAATGAAAATTACTCAGTCATACAACACTGTACCCATATGAAATTTTTGTCCTTTTTTTCACACAAATAGAGCTTTCTTTTGGTGATATTTAATCACTGTTGGGTTTTTAATTTTGTGCGCTATAAAAGAAAAAAGACTGAAAAATCTGTAAAAAAAATAATTTTTCTTCGTTTCTGTTATAAAATTTAGCAAATTAGTAATTTTTCTTCATACATTTTGGCCAAAATTTATAGTGCTACATATCTTTGGTAAAAATAAGTACAAATTGGTGTATATTATTTGGTCTTTGTGAAAGTTTTAGAGTCCACAAGCTATGATGCCAATATCTGAAAATTGATCACACCTGAAGTACTGATGGCCTATCTATTTTCTTGAGACCCTAACATGCCAGAAAAGAACAAATACCCCCCAAATGACCCCTTTTTGGAAATAAGACATTCCAAGGTATTTATAAAGAGGCATTGTGAGTTTTTTGAAGTTGTAATTTTTTCCCACAATTCTTTGCAAAATCAAGTTTTATTTTTATTTTTTCCCCCACAAAATTGTCATATTAGAAGGTTATTTCTCACACACAGCATATACATACCACAAGTTACACCACAAAACACACTCTGCTATTACTCCCGAGTATGGCGATACCACATGTGTGAGACTTTTACACAGCGTGGCCACATACAGAGGCTCAACATGCAGGGAGCACCTTCAGGCATTCTGGAGCACCCAGGCCAATTCTGACATTTCTCTCCTACATGTAAAAATCATCATTTATTTGCTAGAAAATTACATAGAACCCCAGAGAGAATACAATGGCGGTCGTTACAACTTTTCATCTCACACGGTATTTGCGCAGCAATTTTTCAAACGCATTTTTTCGAAAAAAAAAAACAGTTTTGTGCTTTAAAAAAAAAAAAAACAGTAAAGTTAGCCCAAAGTTTTTGCATAATGTGAAAGATGAAGTTACGCTGAGTAAATTGATACCTAACATGTCACCCTTCAAAATTGCACACGCTCGTAGAATGGTGCCAAACTTTGCTACTTAAAAATCCCCATAGGCGAAGCTTAAATCGTTTTTACTGGTTACATGTTTAGAGTTACAGAAGAGATCTTGGGCCAAAATTATTGCTCTCTCTCTAACGTTCGCAGCGATACCTCACATGTGTGGTTTGAACACCGTTTTCATATGTGGGCGGGACTTACATATGCGTTCGCTTCTGCATGAGAACACACGGGGACAGGGGCGCTTTAAAAAAATAAATAAAACATTTATTGTTCATTTTACTTTATTTATTTTAGTTTGACACTTTTTTCCCCCCAAAAAAATGTTTTGATCACTTTTATTCCTATTACAAGGAATGTAAACATCCCTTGTAATAGGAATATGGCATGACAGGTCCTCTTTACAGTGAGATATAGGGTCAATAAGCCCCCACATCTCACCTCTAGGCTGGGAAGCCTGAAATAAAAAAAATAAAAAAAACGATCCTGGCTTTGATCGTAGCGGTGAGTCGATAGAAGCACCGGAGGGTGGCGGGAGGGGGGATGTCCCCTCTCGCCTTCGTAATAACAATCAAGTGGCAGAACAGCCAATATGATCATTCTTATGGTGTAGGTAATCGCTGGCTGAAAAAAATTATATCTAAATGATGCCTGTAGCTGCAAGTATCATTCAGATATCCCCACACAAAGTCAAGGACGTCATATGACGGCTGGCGGGCGGGAAGTGGTTAAAACGCATTTTTTTAACACAAAGTTGTCCATTTATACAATATTTCTAACACATAGCATGTACATACCAAAAATGACACCCCAAAATAGATTCTCTTACTCCTCCTGAGTACGGCGATACCACATGTGTGAGACTTCCACAGCCCTGGCCACATACAGAGGCCGAGTACAGCCGAGTATGGCAGAGTATGGCTGAGCATGGCTGAGCAAGGCCGAGTATGGCTGAGCATGGCTGGGTATGGCTGAGTATGGCTGAGTATGGCTGGGTATCGCTGAGTATGGCTGGGTATGGCTGGGTATTGCAGAGTATGGCTGGGTATGGCTGGGTATTGCAGAGTATGGCTGGGTATCACTGAGTATGGCCGGGTATTGCAGAGTATGGCTGGGTATTGCAGAGTATGGCTGGGTATAGCTGGGTATTGCAGAGTATGGCTGGGTATTGCAGAGTATGGCTGGGTATTGCAGAGTATGGCAGGGTATTGCAGAGTATGGCTGGGTATCGCTGAGTATGGCTGGGTATCGCCGAGTATGGCTGGGTATGGCTGGGTATTTCAGAGTATGGCTGGGTATCATCGAGTATGGCCGAGTATTGCCAGGTATTGCAGAGTATGACTGGGTATTGCAGAGTATGGCAGGGTATTGCAGAGTATTGCAGAGTATGGCAGGGTATTGCAGAGTATGGCAGGGTATTGCAGAGTGTTGCAGAGTATGGCAGCGTATTGCAGAGTATGGCAGGGTATTGCGTTGTATGGCAGGGTATTGCAGAGTATGGCAGGGTATTGCAGAGTATGGTAGGGATGGCTGAGCATGGATGGATGGATCTCTCCCCCTGACGATGGATCTCTCATTTGACAAAGCGATTACGTGGTAAACGGCCGCTATCAGCGGCCATTTACCATGATGAGGACCCAGCGGTCATGGACACTCCCGTGTGCACGCTCCAGGGGGAGCGCAGGAGCACGATTCTGGGAGGACATCAAAGTACGCCCTCCGAGAGTTATCAAGCAGCTCTGTAGCCATCATTCGGCTATAGGGTGGTCAGTAAGTGGTTAAAGAGCAAGTAAACCCTTATAGGTTTTACTTCCTTTTTATTCCCCTGCAAAGTAAAAGCATAATAGGCTAGTATGCATTCCAGGGCTCTGTTACTGGCCGGAGTCACGTGACATTACTCCTGCGCATTCACGCGGGATCCGACGGTCATGGCACGGGCCCTAAAGAAACGGGAAGGATTGTGCTCTTTCTTTAGTGTGCATGAGCCAATGACGTTGGTGCAAGCTTATATGGTAAATATCTCCTAAACCGTGCAGGTTTAGGAGATATTTCCAGTACCTACAGGTAAGCCTTATTATAGGCTTACCTGTAGGTAAAAGTGGTGTGTAAGGGTTTACAACCACTTTAAGTCTGGACATGCAACAAACTAAAGCAGTATTAATATATGCTGGCAGTGATCTGTTTGTACCATGAGATGAGATGGGAATTTTGTCACACGATCGTTTTTCTTGCCATTTTTTTTCTTGCCGTTTTTCACGTCGTTTTTTTTCATGTTTCCTCTCAAGCCTGTCTTGCGTACACACGATCATTTAAAAAAACGATCAAGCAAAGGGCAGTGACGTACAACACGTACGACGGCACTATAAAGGGGAAGTTCCGTTCGAATGGCGCCACCCTTCATGTTAGTAAAGTTTGTTGAGCGACGATTCGCTCTTTTCAGTCTCGTGCTTTTCAGTCCGTGACTGCGTGACGAATGTGCTATCTCCATTACGAACGCTAGTTTTACCAGAACGAGCGCTCCTGTCTCATACTTGATTCTGAGCATGCGCGTTTTTTTTCACGTCGTTAAAGCATACACACTATCGTTTTTCACGTCGTTAAAAAAAACGACATGGAAAACGACGTGAAAAAAGAGAGCATGTTCGAAATTTTTAATGGCCGTTTTTCACGTCGTTAAAAATGCTCTGGAGCCTACACACGATCATTTTTAATGGCCATTTTTTTTAATGGCATTTTTAACGGCATGAAAAACGATCGTGTGTATGGGGCATAAGACAGTTCCCAAATGGTTTCAAGGGGCAAGCTTTATTTATGCTGTCGTAATACTGCTATAGGCACTAAGAAACAGTGCAGTAATGGAGAATCAGTATACCTATGCTTTTTTAGTGTTTGCCTTGATACTCATATGTCCGATGGTCATTCAAGGTGTAAGCTTCCACAATACCAGGTTTATTGTAGTACAAAAATAGCTGAAGCTGTTAAATGATTGTTCCTCTGAAAATAGTTGGCCTTAGGTGTTTTCTGGTACCCACACATATAATAATCAGTGGCCTGACTCTCCAGCATGCAGCCATTCCAGGGTATTTTAACCCTTGCTGCAGCACACAGTAGCTAAAAACATTTAACTTTACATTTAAATCAACTTGATACATTTTAGATGCATCAAATAAAAAGGCATTGAAAGTTTTATGGTAGGTTTTCTTCAGCAAGCAGTCAAAGCCTGAGTGAAAAAGCCTGTCTCCTATGGCTGGAATGGGTCAAATCTCTTGACAATTATGTTAGTTCTATGGTTACCTTATGCTTATTTTTCCTAGACTACAAATTAACTGTAAGTTTACAAAGTTAGATAATCGATAATGCAATAAATATATTTTCTGCCCATAGTTTATACTAATTAATATCTGTGACAGACCTAGCCGGGACAGAGGCTTTTGGAGGGGACTGAATGCTATCTTCTTGCCTACCGATTATGGGCCCTGGCATTTGGGGGAAAGGTGCTCTTAGTGAGCCATAAGCCAGAGCGTGCATTTGCCCGGTGGGCCGGGGCCGCCCGCTCCGTGGCCTGTTGATGATCAGGCCGCACAGCGGGAGGTAAGCCGCGCCCGAGGCCTGGACAGGGTTAACACAGGCCGCGGCCGCCGCTCACCCACCACCATACGGCCATGTCTGTGTCATCTCCGGACTTCGGCGCAACTACGTTAGTGGCTGATTGGCTATGCGGCTGAGCTGTGTCTCTCTCACACACTGCTCAGCCAACACTGACAGTTGCACTGTCTGTTTGGACACTGCTCCTCCTCTTCCTGCCCCTCTACTCCTGTCTGCCTTGCCCACACCCCCTGTGTCTGCCCCGCCCACTCCCCTGTGTCTGCCCCGTCTACACCCCCTGTGTCTGCGCCGCCCACGCCCCTGTGTCTGCCCCGCCTACATCCCCTGTGTCTGCCCCGCCCACACATCCTCAGGGAGATGTGAAGGAAGATTTAACACAAGATTAAAAGCTGCAGGCAGCCTGCTCCTGAGCCTCATCTTGGGGTGAGTAAGCTCACCCGCTCTCTTGCCTTCCAGTGTATATATAAAACAAATTTAAGGGGTGTTCTGTGGACTCTGATGCAAGAGGGGGGCTTTGGTGAGCAGAGACCCCTTAAATCAGCAGTCCCCTTTACATTAGAGTCCACAGAGCTCCCCCTTACAGTAAGTGGGGACTCTGTGCGGACTCTGATGTAAGGGGGCTCTGTGCGGACTCTGATGTAAGGGAGTTCTGTGTGGACTCTGATGAAAGGGAGGTCTGTGCGGACTCTGATGAAAGGGAGGTCTGTGCGGACTCTGATGAAAGGGAGGTCTGTGCGGACTCTGATGTAAGGGGGCTCTGTGCGGACTCTGATGTAAGGGGGCTCTGTGCGGACTCTAATGTAAGGGAGGCCTGTGTGGACTCTGATGTAAGGGGGCTCTGTGTGGACTCTGATGTAAGGGGGCTGATCAGGGGCAGATCCAGGGGGGGCAACAGGGCAATTGCCACGCCTGAGAAATTAGTTTTAGTTGCAGAATTTGCGGGCACCGGAGAGTCTGAGCGTGCGGCTCCGCTGCGAGTGAGAGTCAGAGAGTGGGCGGTCAGCTGGTTGGCTCTGTGGGTGTGCGGGCGGCTGGCCAATCAACAATCCAGCGGCCCAGGGGAGCAGAGAGATGACATCATCTCTCACCGCCTGTGCCCGCCTTGCATCCATGCAGTAACTTCCGCCCTCACTGTGCAGGCAGCAGAGAGATTACATCATCCCTCTGCTGCCTGACTCTGACAAGCAAAACACCACCTTAGCAAGTGACAATCCGCAAGGTGTGGCAGGTGAGGTGGCAAGTGACAATCCGCAACATGTGGCAGCTGAAGTGGCAAGTGACAATCCGCAACTTGTGGCAGGTGATGTGGCAAGTGACAATCCGTAACATGTGGCAGGTGACGTGGCAAGTGACAATCTGCATCTGGTGGCAGGCAAGTGACATTCCGCAACTTGTGGCAGGTGATGTGGCAAGTGACAATCTGCAACGTGTGGCAGGTGACCTGGCAAGTGACAATCCGCAACGTATGGCAAGTGACAATCTGCAACGTGTGGCAGGCGACGTGGCAAGTGACAATTCGCAATATGTGGCAGGTGACGTGGCAAGTGACAATCCGCAACTTGTGGCAGGTGATGTGGCAAGTGACAATCCGCAACATGTGGCAAGTGATGTGGCAAGTGACAATCTGCATCTGGTGGCAGGCAAGTGACATTCCGCAACTTGTGGCAGGTGATGTGGCAAGTGACAATCTGCAACGTGTGGCAGGTGACCTGGCAAGTGACAATCCGCAATGTGTGGCAAGTGACAATTCGCAACGTGTGGTAGGCGACGTGGCAAGTGACAATCCGCAACGTGTGGCAGGCGACGTGGCAAGTGACAATAGGCAATGTGTGGCAGGTGACGTGGCAAGTGACAAGCTGCATCTGGTGGCAGGTGACATGGCAAGTGACACAGTCGGGGCTCCCACTGATTCTACATTATGGTGAGTTGAACCATTTTATATTACAATGTAATAATAGAAATAATGCGCTTCAATCATCCTGACACCATAATAACCATGGTGCCGTGATCATTGAAGCGCTAACACCAGTGATTTCCCTGATAAATTGAACCCAAAAAAAATATTTTCTGGTAGTGCCCCTCCCGAGACTAGACTCTGGATCCACCCCTGGTGCAGACTCTGATGTAAGGGAGGTCTGTGCAGACTCTGATGTAAGGGAGGTCTGTGTGGACTCTGATGTAAGGGGGCTCTGTGCGGACTGTGATGTAAGGGAGCTCTGTGCGGACTCTGATGTAAGGGAGGTCTGTGCGGACTCTGATGAAAGGGAGGTCTGTGCGGACTCTGATGTAAGGGAGGTCTGTGCGGACTCTGATGTAAGGGAGGTCTGTGCGGACTCTGATGTAAGGGAGGTCTGTGCGGACTCTGATGTAAGGGAGGTCTGTGCAGACTCTGATATGAGGGAGGTCTGTGTGGACTCTGATGTAAGGGGGCTCTGTGCGGACTCTGATGTAAGGGGGCTCTGTGTGGACCGACATCACCCAACCCCCCCCCTCCCCCGATCCCTGGAAAAATTGGCTGCTCAGTCTAAAATGCCCGGGCCTATTTTTTGTCCCAGTCCAGGCCTGCTGGGGACCCTTGAGATGGTGTTACTTTGGATTCAGGTCCATGTCCCCCCAAGACACACAGACTCTGGGAACCCTGTATATGCCATTTTAGAAATAGTGACTGATTTATAATGTTGGGACACATACTGTTAGAAGATGCTGATGTCAACTCCAGCCACCTGTCTGTCTGTTGTCTGCTATAATGTAAATGAGTCTAGTGTGGCTTCTAATGCCGCGTACACACGATCGATTTTTTAGATGTTGAAAACACCGTCGAGATAATCAACGTGAAAAACGAGGAACAGCTTGTTCCCCCACACACGGCCGTTTTAAATGACATTTTTTTTGGTCGAAAAAAACGACCGTGTGTGGGCTCCGTGCCAGTGTTTCCCTATGGGAAAACTGCCGCAGAAACAAACGACGGGAATCACGACGAGAAAAATTAGAGCATGTTCTAATTTTTCTCGTCGTGATTAATGCCGTTTTTCCCGTTGAGAAAAACGACAAAAAGCCCACAAACGATCGTTTTTCTCATCCAAAGGAAAAAATGTAATTTTTCTCGACGGGAAAAACGGTCGTGTGTACGCAGTCTTTCACAATTGTTGCTTGTGCTAATTAACCCTGCAATTGTATGAAGAAGTTCTGTGTTGATATGTATGATAATGTGTATTGTAGTTAGGGAGTCACATCGGCTGCTTTAAGGGATTAGTTAATTAGCTCATGTTAATTTATGTTTCTGGTTACATGTGTATTGTTAGAGTAATATGAGCAGGAGGGGGGAAGCTCCTCTTTAACTGTATATAAGACTTGTATTCTTGTTCTAATAAAGAGTCCATGTTCAGCAATCAAACGAGTATCGTCTTGTTTTGTGCTTGTTAGCAGTTTGAATATATGATATCTATATTCAGACTGCGAGAGGAAGTGGTATATGATGAAAGCACTTAAGCGGAGTGTGGGAAGTTTTGTTACAATATCCATCCAAAATACCTGAATCTTTTAGTCTATTTGCACTGCCCGGACAAATGTAAATTGGTCTTGTGACTTCTTTTATCCTCCTCTAAACATAATGTTACACAACAATTACTCAATTTACAGAACAATATCACAGGTGATACATTTTGAAGCTTAGTTTTGCACCTTCTAAGGTCTCATGCACACTGGACGTTTATACTCGATATATGAGACTGCAGCATTTAGGTGTAGGTATATGGTACAAGTGTACCATTTAGCCCCCCTGCCGGCATCCTGTAAAAGTCTATGGGAGGATGACAAGTGCTGGAGCTGAATGAGGCTGGAGGGTTTCAGTGAGCTGTAACTATGTTTAGGGCAGTATGTGCCCAGGGTTGAACGACCAAAATGCAAGAGGGGCTCTTATCCACACTTCAAGTGTTTTGTGCAGAATTATGGAGAGGACATATCAAAGGACACCCTAGGATCCACACTGTGCTCTTCACATAAGAAATACATGTGTGACTACAATGTGCACTTCTGGTATGAAGAGGCCATTGAAGAGCACTATTATTTTTTGAGTAGCTATCCCAACCTACTTTCACAATGCACCTGTAGCACCCTGTAAAACATTGTGTTTAGCTGCATTGCATCTAATTTGCTTGGAATGGGATAACTAACACAGTACATTGGAATGCACCTCACCATATCATACTTCATTACTCATCGGGCCCAAATTTGTGCCTCTTTATGCAGAATCAAAGGCTACTGTACCTTTAACTAATTTAAACAGGGCTTCGGCAGGAAAAGCGAGTATTACCTGACCTTAGGGGTATTCGGGAAGGTCGCGTGACACTATGGAAGGTTCTGGAACAAGCAGGGATCATTATATAAGGAAGCCTCATTCTGGATTATCTACCAGTGGGTCTGTGTCAGCGCGGCAAACTACTCCACCCCCATTGTTGCAATCCACGTTATATGGTATTGTTACCCTTTATATTGAAGGGGAGACTGGTAATTGGGATTTGTGCTTGAATATGTTGTTATTATTTATATATATTTATTAACACCAATAAATGTGCCACAGCCAAAATTTTGCCATTAAGAGCCCATTCACACAGGGGCAACACGACTTCCAGCGCGACTTTGGGAAGCAACTTGGACACGACTTGAGCATGAGTCACTGCGCGACTCCAGGCAACTTATAAGGCAACTTCAAGTTTCCTCCAGGACAGGCTACTTTCCAGTGGCCAATCAAACAATAATCAGCTCTGTGGGAGGGAGGGGGGAGGGGTTTGCCTGGAAAACAATTTTTACTTCCTGGAAAGTTTCTTCAGTTAAGACAGGGTATCCGACTTGGAGGCAACTTCCATTGAAATCTATGGGTACAAGTTGCCTACAAGTCGCCTAGAAGTCGGATTGAAGTAGAACAGGAACATTTTTTGAAGTCGGAGTGACTTCAGTAGTGTGCATTAAGACGGCTCTCATTCACTTACATTGATTTTCTCATGCCGCACAACTTGAGGGGACTTGGGGCGACTTCAAGTCGGATCAAAAGTCGCCCCTGTGTGAATGGGCTCTAAATGTGTCTGTGCTTTATTTATTTATTATATAAGTTAGTATTCAAGAGAGGGAATAAGGTGCGGCCTGCATTCCCTTGTTACAAAAACAATTACTTTGTAAAATTTCGGTCATGACATATAACAATCATCTTTACAATAGTGTGTCCTATGCTTAACCACTTGCCGACTGGATAACGCCGATATATGTCGGCAGAACGGCACAGCTGCACAAAGCAACGTACCTGTACGTTGCTTTGAATTTGTCACCGCGCTGGTGTGCACGCCCTCGGCGTGCTCCGTGACTGTGCCCACAGGACCCGCGAACTCGATGTCCACCGGTGTCCCTCGATCGTATCACGAAGCTGCAGAACAGGGAGATGCCTATTTCCCTGTTCTGCCTAGTGACACAACACTGATCTACTGCTCCCTGTGATTGGGAGCAGTGATTACTGTTGTGTCACTTGTAGCCCAGCCCCCCCACAGTTAGAATCACTCCCTAGAACACACTTAACCCCTTCATTGCCCCCTAGTGTTTAACCCCTGATCGCAGCACTGATCTCTGTATAAATGACAATGGTCCCAAAATAGTGTTAAAAGTGTCCTATGTGTCCGCCATAATGTCGCAGTCACGATAAAAATTGCTGATCGCCGCCATTACTAATAAAAAAATAATAATAAAAATGCCATAAAACTATCCCCCTGTAAATGATATAACTTTTGCGCATATCGGCCTAAACTGAGAAAGAAATTAGTTTTTTTATATATATTTTTGGGGGATATTTATTATAGCAAACAGTAAAAAATATTGCTTTTTTTCAAAATTGTCGCTCTTTTTTTTTTTATAGCGCAAAAAATAAAATCATTTGTGGGAAAAAAAGGACGTCAAATATGTTTGGGTACAATGTCGCATGACCACTAAATTGTCAGTTAAAGCGACGCAGTGCCGAATCGCAAAAATTGCTCTGGTCAGGAAAGGGGTAAATTCTTCTGTGGCTGAAGTGGTTAATGACATAAATCGAATACTTAAAATGTTTTTTTTTTTTTTAAGTGTTTTGTTTTTACTGTAAGTATCAGAACTAAATTACCCCATCCTCCTAGTTATTCCTTACTTTGAAATGAACAATTAGGTTTATTGATTTTCTAGATGAATTAGATGAAAATCAAGAGATGATCAATTTAAAAAAAGAAATCAAAGAAAGAAGCCAACCATCTGTCATCTGCTTGTATTCACCCTCATAAATATATCATTACAAGCCTGTGTCTGAAAGTGAAATAATAAATATTCTCAGAGCTTAAAATCTTTCTTAAACTGTGTGTTTGATGTTATTCAGACACTGTGAAACATCCTAATTAACCAATGGAACAGAAGATCACTTTTCAAAGAATTTTAATAGATGGAGAAGAACTTTACAATGAAATGCTGACCTTGAAGAAGACTGACAGAATATTGTAAAAGTAGAGGTAGTTAGACGTAGCATTTGTCATTCTAATGTACTTTCTCTGCTTAGCATGTATGACATTCACTGTAAATACATTTTGTGTAAAATGAATGTTGAGGTGTTAGATGCACTGGATATAAAGTGGTTGTAAACCACTACAAATATTCAGTGAATTGACTAGCCTCAGGTGATACACAGAGACACAGGTGTGAAATCCTCCTGCACAGCTTAGAGAGGAGAGCTGAGTGTAATAATTTCCGGGTACAAGTGCAGGAGTAGTAAATGTTCATGTTTATTTAATTTTTTTTCAGAATATGTTGAAATGATTCTGTGGGGATACTTTGGGGTTTCAGGCCCCATTGACATCTGAGCATTTTGTAGCTTGAAGCTTCACAATGTTCAACATCCAAAATCCTATGGATTTTATCAAGTAAACAAAATTGGGTTTTCTAGAATTTTCTACTTTGTTAGCTCAATATTTTTGTGTTGTTATAAATAACTGAGCATGTGCAAGTGGTAGGGTAAATACTGCGCTAATGAAAAAGTGAACAGAATGCTGGTGGAAGCTAAGCGGCGACACAATAAACATGTGAAACAACTGAGCATGTCCCTACTATTATATTTTAATAGTAACTGGCACACAACTTTTACTGGGTTTAGATATTGTCCACCACACATTGTGAATAATTGTTAACAAGCAGTATACTGTACATTGCAATAAGGCCATTATGCGTGCTTGCTGTAATTAAACATAAAATGTAGGCCTACTAACCTTGATTTTTGAAGAAAATTTCCCACCGATGATCAGAGTCATAGAAAAGGATTTGAAAGCCTGGCATTCCAGGTACTTTTCCTGGTTCAGACGAGCATCATTAAAATGTCAATCCTAGGTTGATTTACCTATTAGGCCCACTGCCAATTAAAATACCCAAGAGTTTCTTTAAATCTCTCCATTTAATCCAATTGAAAATTATATGGACTCCCAAAAAATCTATAATTAAATATGCACTGCTGACGAGACCTAAAGAATACGGAGGGATGGATTTACCCAACTTCAAAATGTTTTACTATGCCTCACATCTCACAAGAGTAATTGATTGGCATTGTCATGATAATTCCAAGGATTGGGTCTCACTGGAATAAGGTTTTATCCCTATCCCTCTGCGGTTCTCTCCTTAGATTTTGTGGGCTAGCTACTCTTCCCGCTTAAAACATCACCCTGTAACAGGGGTTACCTTATACGTTTTTCACACGATAACAATACAAATGGGCATCTCCTCCCCATTTAGCCCGCTCACGCTCTTGAGGGACATCCAGACTTCCCCCATGGAGTCGGGAATCTTATGCTACAACCCCCACATTTAAACAAACTGCTCTTAGCTGGGGACTGCTTCCATCTGGGCATGGTTAAAGAACTCTCAATATTAAAAAAAGGTATTAGTCTTACACAGCTGCCTTTCTGGTCCTACTTTCAGGTCTGTAGTTATGTTACTAGTAAACTGTGGAAATACAGCTTTACTAGGCCTCTAACAGAACTGGAATCGGTCTGCTGTACTGGTGAGCAATTCAATCGGGGGACTTCATTCACCTATAACTAGCTTCATACTTCTAAACCACCTATCATGGATAGATTCAGGAGGAGTTGGTCAGAGGCTCTGCAAATGGACATATCAGATAAGCAGTGCAAAAATGCATGTATTTTGTCTCACAAATGTTCTATTAGCACTAAAATGCAAGACACAACTTACAAAGGCTTAACCCATTGGTACGCTACCCCCGCAAAGCTACACAAGTGGTACTCGCAAACTCCTGATACCTGCTTGAGATGTCAGAGTGATGTAGGCACTCTTATACATATTTGGTGGAAATGCCATTGCTTACCCCCTTCCAGAACTGGGTTTGAGAATTAATCACTCAAATCACAGAAACTAAGGTTAATCTCAATGCAGCCTGCTGCTTACTCCACATAACGAATTTCCAACTTAAAAAATTCAAAAACTCGGTAGGAGTGGCTTGCACACGCTGCAGATGGCTGCTTGATCGGTGAGCTCCTGAGCACCGAGGGGCAATATTGCAACTGGGGGACACTCACAGTGATTGTATAGTGCCATCCTGCAGCCCATCCACCTTTTCACCATCCTGGACATGACGAGGAAACTCAAGGAGGACGGGCGACCACAAAAACTGGTGGAGTTCTTCCTCCGGCCTTCTCGTGGTGGTGGCAAAGATGGTGCTGACTCCTCGGCCCCCACCGCTACACATGCAAGCACAGGTTACTATACGGACCTGCCAGATGCACAATCCACGGTTGAGAAGTCTCCTGGGGATGCATTACTCCACTGGCTCTCCCCATGACCAAGTCCTCCCTGTGCCAGCCCGGCCAAAGCAAGGATGAGATTGGACTGTAACCTGTCGGCCAGCTTGGTAAGTGCAGGGGAATCTTCCTCTCCTCCCAACAACACACTGCAAGCCTCCATAGCCTCCTTCCCCACTGCCAATCAGCCTGTAATGGACACCCTTCTAAAATAAATCCTGGTATCTCTGCAGCATTCATTACATGCTGACACCACAAATTTAGCTCAGAGATTTTCTGCTGATGTTTCCTCTTTAGGAGAATGTGTGAATCTAGTTGAAAATGCAGTCAGTGATATAACTACCACAGTTAATGATCTGGTGGACGCCAATGATGAAGGGTTAAAGGAGAGGCAATGGCTGCGCGTGAAAATTGCTGATCTGGAGGATAGCTCCAGATGTAACAACTTAAAACTGCGTGGAGTACCTGAAATGGTGCCGGCTCAGGACTTAAAGCAATATGCCTCCGACATGTTCAGGGCCCTCCTCCCTGACCTTGTACCCATTGAACTGTCTATAGATCAGATTCACTGTATCCTAAAACCTTCGTTCCTACCTGATACTGTCCCTCAAAATGTGCTCATGAGAGTACATTTTGACTCCACCAAAGAGCAAATTTTGAGGACATCCAGAACCCTGAGGAAACTCCCTGAACTTTACGACAACATTCAAATATACGCTGACCTGTCAAAGTTCACCATCGATCTATGTAGCAAGCTTAAAGCGGAAGTAAACCCATCCAATAGCTGGTGTCATAACTGATCACATGTGCAGCATCATGGCAGTTGTAGATTAAACAGAGGCAAAGATGGCAGCTTCCTTGGCTGAAAACGATAGGGGGGGTTACTTACACTTTAATACCATAACCAAAGTCCTACACAGAGCATGTTAGGTCCTCAAAACTGGTCTCAGGCTTTCGCATTGGCGATTTAGAACATAAAATCAGCCTATTCGCTGATAATGTAATTTTGATGTTGACAGACCCCCACTCCTCGTTAGCTACAACTCAATCCCTACTAAACATAAGTAATGCCTTCTATTATAAAGTAAATGCTTCCAAATCACATATACTAGACCTGGGTGTAGATAGCATCACAAAAAACCTCCTAGCCATGCAATATCCATTTTAATGGGCAGAATCTGGCATAGCGTACCTAGGGATTACACTAATGAAAAACCCTGACAACATATTTAAAGAAAACTAAATTCCCTTTCAACAAAAATGTATTCAAAGTAAAATTGAAATGAACAAGAAATGGAGTCAAACACTACATACAGTGAATAATGAGTACAGCGACCCTTTTTACAAGTGAATAAATCACCTAACAAACCATTCAAAAATATATAAAAGGTTGGTGCTAACTCCAATGTGAATATCAATTCATATCTTAGTGCACAAATAGTAGCCACACAAATATAAATTAAATAAAAACAAGTCCTCAAGCAGGAAACCAAACACCAAAGAAAAAAGTGTGTGTATTAACAGGTACTCTTAATTAGCCATGTTTCAACTTGCTGACTCACCAGATGGCTAAGTCTTTAGAGAGTTCATATGCCCAGATCCTTTGGAAGGTATGATGTATCCCTTGATGTATTCTTATACTCATAGGGCAATGTGGCTCGGTTGAAGCAAAAAAAATATTCACATAGCGCAATATGCTTCAGTTAAACAAGTGCCAGAAAGGTAAAGTGCTCACTTACATTTTAAGGTGCTAATGTGCTAGCACCAACATGTACAGCGTCAGAGTTTCCCCACCTCTCAGCATGCATTCCACCACAGCAAAATCAAGAACCAGCCGTACTGAAAATTACATCAGCATAGGCGAGCGCGCAGCCTCAATGCATTTTGTGATCAACACGTTATCAGCTTCCCTAGGGGAGCAGACACTAGTGATGACGTCAGGCCACTGTCCAATACTGGGTCGGCAGTGGCACCCATTGTCATATGGTTTTATGATTCATTTTATTTTGGTTTTAACTTAAAATTACAATAAATACTACACTATGGAGACTTTATCTGGCTCCCTGTCAGCTTTATTCACTACAGCTACATCTGGATGGTGCGAGTTGCTGAACAGACTTCCCCACAGACACAAACACGCACAGACTTCTACACTGAGTGCGTGTTTGCTGCTGTAACAGCAGACAGCTTTTCTGGTGAGTGTTCATTTCACAGGAGTGTGGTGGATGATTCTGGAGCACTGTACTGGATCAACTCTTCACTTTTCAGGTCACCACCAAATTTTTGTGCAAATCTTTGCACTGAACTATTATGTTTTGTATATACAGTATCTCACAAAAATGAGTCCACCCCTCACATTTTTGTAAATATTTTATTATACCTTTTCATGTGATAACACTGAAGAAATTACACCTAGCTACAATGTAAAGTAGTGAGTGTACAGCTTGTATACCAGTGTACATTTACTGTCCCCTCAAAATAACTCAACACAGCTATTAACCACTTCAATACCAGGCACTTACACCTGCCCAGGCCATCTTTTAGCTTTCAGCGCTGTCGCAATTTGAATGACAATTGCGCTGTCATGCTGCACTGTACCCAAACTAATTTTTTTAAAATTTTGTTCCCACAAATAGAGCTTTCTTTTGGTGGTATTTGATCACTGCTGGGGGTTTTATTTTTTGTGCAACAAATAAAAAAATACCTACATTTTTGAAGAAAAAAGGTTTTCTTTGTTTCTGTTATAAACTGTTGTAAATAAATATGATTTCTCCTTCACCGACGGGCACTGATAAGGCGGTACTAATGGGCACTGATGAGGTGGCAACAATGAGGCACCAATAAGGTGGCACCAATGAGGTGGCACTGATGGGCACAGATGATGGACATTGATAGGCGGCACTGATAGGTGGCACTGATGGGCACTGATAGGTGGCACTGGTATGCAGCACTGATGGGCATTGGTAGGCAGCACTGATGAGTACTGATGGGTACTCATAGGCTGCACTTCACTTATTAAACTTCCCTGATGACAGATAGATGTACCTATAACTATCTTAAGACCTCCCGGGCTTGGGAACCTTGGTCACTATGGTATAAATCTTATATAAAAAAATAATCACTTTAACATTCTTTTTAAAAGAGGTTGTAAATGTCCCTGTGTAAGTTGTACCTAGAGGTTAGCCTAGAATAAGGCTTACCTATAGGTACTTTAAGTACTAAAAAATGCACGCAGTTTAGGACATATTTACTGTATACTGCACCAATGATGTCACTGGCGCATGCGCTCTGAGGAACGGCCGCCAGTGCCGGTTCTTCAGGAGCATGTGCCGTGAACGGCAGCTCCTGCGTGCATTTGCAGGAGTGACATCACGCAGCTCCGGCCAGTCACACAGCTGGGATCTGTGGCTCTGGAAGAAAGACGTACTAAGATGGATACAGTATGCAGTGGGGATAATGCGGGCTTCGTTTGCAGGTAAGTGTCACATAATTTACTATTATGTGATGCATACTAGCACATTATGCCTTTACTTTGCAGGGAAAAAGAAAGGAAGAAAAACCCACAGTGTATGTGCATATTCTATATTCTCTCTTTTTCTTTTCATCTCTTTCCCCCTTCTCTTCTCTCTCTCCCCCTACCACCTTTTGTTTTCCTCCTATATGCTCTTTTCCATAGCCCTCTCTATTACGCTCTTAACTAAGAGGAAACCTGCCTCCCCAAAGGAATTGTTATGGTTATTGAACGGTTGCCTTGAGATATATATTGTTTGTTACTATATCGCCAATTACGCCAATTGGACAGTTTAGCCAGTAACTAAAGTTACTGTTTGTTTAATGTTGACTGTTAATGTAACCCTGAAGACCCCTGAGTTTCCCCTTTGGAAATATTTCCAATTGTTATACTTTATTGGTATTTTATAGATAGTGTACCTCAAGTCATCTTGACTTATGAGCCTACCCCTTTCGTTAATTATGTTCATTATGTTCTCATTCTCTAAAATTTTATAAAAACGATTGAAATAAGAAAATACAAAAACTCTCTATCCAAACATCTACTAAACGCAGCCAAGTCTTTGATTCCGGTATTTTCATAATCTTCTCAGATTCCATCCATACAGGATTGGTTGCACAAAGTAACAGACATATGCAAAATGGAAGAAACATTAGCTCTGACCGGAGACAGGATTGAGCGATTCCATAAAACATGGTTCCCTTGGTTCACTTTTAAATTCTCACTGGAATATGAGTACATAAAATCCTGCCAACTCTGAAAGTGTACAGAGTCTTTTCATAGATTCTTCCCATTTTGTACATTATCTAGCTAACACCTATGTTCTCCTTTGAGCATTTCTGGATTCCTAACCTACCACAGATTTACAACTATGTACCCAATTTATACTTAAATTATTGTTTCTTTCCTATCCATTCAATCTCTCCATTTCTATTCCCTACCTCTCCTATTTATTCTCTACATGTATAGGGTGGCTCATTCTTTATCACCACAACTTTGGAATGTTGATAAAGTTATAGATGCACTGCATAGTGTCATTAGATGGTTAATCCAAAACAGCTGACTACATCCGACAAAATCAGCTTGATTCCCTGTATTTTTGTCTGAACCTTCTATGTATTATGATATATCTTGTTTATCGAGTCGCTTTTTCAATGAGCTGTAAATGTCTTTTGTTTTCAATAAGCATTTAATGTTTAAAAAAAAAAAAGTAAGCCTACTGTGGTGGGACTTATTGCACAGTACAGTTTATGAGTTTGATTTGGCTTCATCTTGTGATAGACTTCCAAAAAATGTAATTGGGACATCCTCAAAGATTTAATTTCCTTAAATTGCACTAAAATTTTTATTTATTTTATTTAAATGTGAGAAGCCATAATTTGGTGACAGAAAAGGGGCAGACAGTTGATCACTGATGGCCTGGGTGATTGCTTATTTAAAGCTAAGCTATAGGATAAATGTTGTCTAAAACTGTATAATAGATATGTGATTTGTTGCTCAAATCTTAGTGTGCTTTGTATATTTCTTCTAGATCATAATCTAGCATGAAATGTGGCCTCTGTGCAGGAGTCTACCAGTAATAAAGATCTGTCACTGTTTTTCTCTCTCTCCTTGGGAAGAGTAACATGTCTTGTATCCACCCTCTCCTGTAATTATCTGCAGGTTATGTACATCACAATGATAATGTCACTGCTACTTTTATATAGTAATATCTTGGTTTGAAAAGCCATTTGGTGCACACAGAGTGGACTTATATTTCTCAATAGCCAAAAATTATATATTTGAATGAAAGTTTTTGTGCCCAGAGTTCAGCTTTACCTTATTTGATACCTATCCTCACTAACATAATGCAGCCAAAAGCAATAAGTGGCTGAAGGGAAGATTCAATATTTGCCTACAGCTAGAATTGTTGTTATTCTTTAGCAAATATGACAGAAAGAAATGTTTTCTTCCTGGTTCCCAAACTATAATCTAAAAAAAGGACCTAATTTCTGCACAGGAAATTTTGGAAACTAGATGGAGAGAAACTGAAAAATGCCTCAGGCAAGACACACAAATTGAGGTTACGTTGACAGAACTAATTTTAAAGTTTAAACATCACTGTATAAGTTGACATAAATCTATTTGTGAAAATTCACCTCCTAGGGTAAATCATGAATTCTTATTAACTTACACAACCCTCTTATAATTGTGGTAGAGAGGCATTGCCTAAAAATCCAGAGCATAATAAATGTATAAATAGCATAATACAGTGAAAAAGAAAAAAAAAACTCCCATTAGAGATTTAGGTATACAGTTAAGTGAAAATTCTATGCTTTCTTCTGGCTTTCTCAAAGGTTGCACTCCTAAAAAATTTTAGTTTTTCGAATGCTAAATATGAATCAGCATATGCTCCATTATTTTCTTTCTCATCTCATATATATATTCAAGTTTTACAAAATATGATCCTGGAAAAGTGTAGAATATTTTATTCAGAATTCTACAAATCAGCAGAAGCATAAATGATATTAGGAAGGGGCCCTGATGTGATACAGAAAGTTTCCTCTGTAAAGTGTGATAACACCACCATTCATGATGCAGTGATGTCCTTTTCAAAGCACGTTTGAAGTCTACAATTACCAAGAATGTTATCTTCAGTCAGTTATATAGAACATTTAAAGAGTCACACACTGTATGATCACAATAGACATCAACCATGGAATACCATAAAGAAGATTAAGAAATAGTTTTGGATCTCTTTGTAAGTAAAAAGCTTTTTTTATCCCTCCATAATCAGTACAAACCTCCATAAGTCAAAGTACAGGCAGTCCCCAGGTTACACACAAGATGTTCTGTAGGTTTGTTCTTAACCTCCTTAATACAGGGCACTTTCACCCCCTTCCTGCCCAAGCCATTTTTCAGCTTTCAGCGCTGTCACATTTTGAATGACAATTGCGCGGTTATGCAAAACTGTACCCAAATGAAATTTTTATCATTTTTTCCCCACAAATAGAGCTTTCTTTTGATGGTATTTGATCACCTCTACGGTTTTTATTTTTTGCGCTATAAACAAAACAAAAGCGACAATTTTGAAAAAAAAAGCAATATTTTGTACTTTTTGCTATAATAAATATCCCCCAAAAATATATAAAAAAACAATTTTTTTCCTCAGTTTTGCCCGATATGTATTCTTCTACATATTTTTGGTAAAAAAAATCGCAATAAGCGTATATTGATTGGTTTTCGCAAAAGTTATAGCGGCTACAAAATAGGGGATAGATTTATAGCATTTTGATTAAAAAAATGTTACTAGTAATGGCAGCGATCTGAGATTTTTATCATGACTGCGATATTGCAGCAGGCACATCGGACACTTTTGACACACTTTTGGGACCATTCACATTTATACAGCAATCCGTGCTATAAAAATGCATTGATTACTGTATAAATATGACTGGCAGGGAAGGGGTTAACACTAGGGGGCGATCAAGGGGTTAAATGTGTTCCCTAGGGAGTGATTCTAACTGTGGGGGGAGGGGACTGACTGGGGGAGGTGACCGATCGGTGTCCCTATGTACAAGGGACTCACCATCGGTCTCCTCTCCCTGACAGGATGTGGATTTGTGTGTTTACACATACAGATCCACGGTCCTGCTCAGTTACTGGGCAATCGCGGGTGCCCGGCGGGCATCACGGCTGCCGGGGCACGTGCATCGGGTCCCCAGTGACGCGGCGGGTACGCGCCCCCTAGTGGCTTGGGAAGGCGAAGACGTCATATGAAGTCCGGCCAGAACGAGAGCTTCATCGTCCCGCCGTCATATGACGGCGGGCGGTAGGCTAGTGGTTGAGTTGAATTTCTATGCAAGTTACATAAAATATTTTTATGATTTGGATAGCATAGGGAAGGGTTGACACCCCTGTAACATTGGTTTTTATGTCTGTACCCCTGTTCAGAAGATAGTACCTCACTTTCTGTCCTTGTGACAATTGGATTTTGAAAATTTTGTTTTGTCTTGGAAACAAGGATTGGTGATAAATGTTCAGTGGAGACACCTTTCTACCATGATGACTCTTACAGGAGTGAATTTCCCTTCCTATGGGTAGATTTCCTCTCACTTCCTGTTGTCTTTCTTTCATTCCTAAGTACGGTTCATATGTAAGTCAAATGTATGTAACTCAGGGACTGCTTGTATGTATTTTGAAAAACTTTTGCCATATTTAGGTGCTGGTATTTTGTGATAATAAATTGTATTAATTGGGAACATGATGATATTTACCTTACGAGCTGGCTTAGCTTAAAAACTTAGACAGGACATATATGATTCATTTACTTTTGTTCAACCAGTGGGTGAATCGATTCCCCCATCAACATGCTCAAGGTGGATGAGGGAATCCCTCTCATAGAGCTATTGTATTCTGACAGCAAGGTATTCTGGTATTCTGCCACCAGAATACACTCATCAGCACTGCTGGCTATAGCTGGGGGCCCTGATTGAGTGAAAATTTCCCAACAGGCTGGTTGTACAGCAGTTGATTGAGAGACTGACTTCTGTATAAGCAGCTTGCCCATAGATGGATTGAAATTTGGCCAGTCTCTGCTAAACCAGATGAATTTTGATCCATCTATGGCCAGCTTTACATGTACAATTCCATCTTCTGCTTTAACATAATCAATAATAATAAAAATACAGCGCCCCATATACTTTTTTGTGTTCTTTTTCCCTAGATCATTTCATTATAAATAGAGTTTTACCATTATTGTATGTGTAATAATTATTGTTGCCTTTCGATTGGAAAATGTAACAAACCCTAAGATGCGAACCTAAAAGAAAAATAGCTTAAAAACATTCAAACATGAGAGTTAATAGACTAAGAACATTCAACCAACAGAGTACATGAGAGAGACTTCTGCACTGTCTATGGAGAATCTTGTGTGAACTGCAGAAAAAATGGGTGTTCGGTCAATCTAACCTCCAGCTGCAGAGTGAAGTAAAACATTTAGCAGTGGTATTATTATCACTACTAAATGTGACAGCTTCCTCTTGGTTGTTAGAGAGCCAGCACCAGCTGGCATCCTCACAACCTGTGACTCATCCCCACCACTCAAATTTAGCTGTTAGCTGGGAATTCTCAACTGACAGGTGACTGTAAACAAACAATGTAAAAAATCAGCATGAGGTTCCCTCCAAAAATTATACCAAGCGCTTTGGGTCTAGTAAAATTTTAAGGGGGACCCCATAAAAAAAGAAAAAGCAGCATGCGGTCCCCCACAAATTCAATTTTAGTCCCGTTTGGTCCGATATGGATTTAAAGGGGAACCTCACTCAAAAAAACAAAACAAAAAGTGGGACGTCCCTTCCAAACTCCATGTCAGACGTTTATCCAACCATGCAGCCTGGGTTGCCAGGAAAGAGGGGGGATAAGTGAGTGGCCCCTTCTTCCTAAACCATACTAGGCAACATTCCCTTAACATAGGGGGGTACCTTGTTGGAGGGGGGGTCCTGGCAAAGTAGAAGCAGTCCCCGCCCTACAAGGGACGTAACGCGTACGGAAGGAGTGTCGTGACGTCACCCGCGGCCATCACGATTACCACTTGTACACACGCTGTATCATCTCGCACCAGTTTAGGTGCTTCGTTTGTAAGTTTTTACTTCTTATTTTAATAAGCTACTGTATTTTTTCTACGGAGAGCACTATGTATCTGCCTTTTTCATTGCATGAACATATGGCGTAAGGAACCCATTGCTTGCTGGTACATATTGTATGCTGAATCCGATAGTCGTTTGTATTCCCACAAGTGTCTGCTACATGCTTTTTTTACCCTCTGTAATAAAGGGTCCATTCCTTGAGGTGAGTGGCCATTGTTCACTATTGGTGGAGGTTCATTGCACCTGCAGAGTCACTTGCATGTCCTGGATATTTGAGCACTAAAGTTCATCACAGATGGTGTTTTTTATATATACTTATGGACATTCACTCAGCTGCTGTATTTAGGGTCATTATTGTTTTCTATTGCGCTGATTTATTTTCTTTTATATTGTCCGGGCAAAGTACCCTGTCTTCATGTTGATGAGGACAGGGGCCTCTTCCCCACATCCCTTGCTTAGTGGTTTTGAGGGTCTGCAGGAGGGAGGGCTTATTAGAATCTGGAAACCAAATGCAAAAAATTTAACTAAGGAGGGGCTGACGAAGCTCACGTGACCCAGTGAGCCAAATGCACCAACGCCATCACGTCATGTCACCTGCTTCCTCCAGCTTATTCACACAGCTTGTACACCTGCCGCTTAATATCGCTCCAAGGGCATCTGAAAGCGTTAATAAGGAATTCACGCATGGCATCAGCTCCACTTTAGCACTGACACTGATAGCAACTTAGAGACTTACTGTACGGGGAGTGAAGTAAGCCTGACAGCAACCCGGAAGCAGCGTTTTCAGCAGTAATCGCGATCTGGCTGTACTTTGGGTGAGATTGCTAATGGGACGCTATTCCCAGATATATACACCAACTGGTTGAACTCTGTACCGCTGTGTTAATACCTTTCCACCTGTCATTATCTGTGTGCTGCTCAATTCTCTCCCCATCTATGCACACATGCATCGCTGCATGAGCTTTCTGCAAATGTTTGTTTCAGTGCCTCTATTCAAGCCTTTAGTCCACTTCCATCATCTATTTACCACATTTGCTTTTGGCTTGTTAACCTATGGACTATGTAACATTTGTGGCCCTCACCACTTTGCCCTTTATGTGGCCCTGGTTTCAACCATCTGCCATTGGTGGCCACTCTTGAACTGTTGGTTTGCCTCTACATAAATTGTCAATTGAAGTCAGTCCCCCGGTCATATTTGGATGAATGCCTGTGAACCTGGGTTGCTTTTATCTTGTTTCTTACAACATTGTCATGAATGTTTTTACTTGTGGTGTGGTGATGGTTTGATTCTTTTTGGTAAAAATTGTAATTTTTGTACTAAAAAATTTTGATTAATACATATGCCGCAGTGAGTTTTCCATTTGGACCCCTCTCCTTTTAACTCTGGTCCTCCTGATTCTTAGTTTAATTTTTAGCATTTTGCCTCTTTTTTGGCTCCTGGAAATCCACCCCTCTATTTGGGGTGAGTCGGTCATGTATCTTTTGCATGCAAAAGAGAAAGGTGCGCCAAACTAAGTGCAGTAAAACAGGCTTTAATGGCAAAATTATATAAAAACCAGCCGAATGGCTACTCACAGGATGCAGGACAAATTAAGGCATGTAAGGGGTTAATAGTGGTCCGGAGTCATCTAAGGCGGTCCTCAGGGGAGATGTAGGTTCCAGATGACAGAAGTTGCTGAAGATGGCTGAAGGCAGGAAGGCTGGAAGCAGGTTGCGGTGTCAGCAGGGGAAGTCAAGGCATCCGAGCTGCAGGTGATGTGAAAAGCCCTGTATTGCTGGGATGGACAGGAAACAACCAGGAAGCTGCAATTCAGCGAGCGCTTCAGCGTGCGCTTCAGCGTGGAGCGCAGCGCGCCGTCGGACCGGAAGTGACGTGGGGATAGAACGGACCAATGGGATGACGCGTTTCACAGCATCCGCTGTTTCATCAGATCCATGGAAGGCATTATCATAGGTGGATGTAATATAGTTGAGAGACGTGGCGTGATTGGTTGAAAACATACTAGCAGGAGTATATCAGCAATGTGATTGGTTGAAGGAGAGATAATGACACAGAGTTATGTGAGAAGTACAGGGGGGTAAGGAGGAGAGGGACAAGATAGAATGGTTGGCAAGGGATATTTCTGTATGGGAGATTTATATTATAGTATGTGGGAGAACAAATAGAAATAGGAAATAAAGATATATTAAGAATTATTAGTGTGGTGGTGAACAGCGCTAGGATGGAAAAATTATATAATAATAATGAATGTAAGTATTGTATTAATATATAGGAGAAAGAGCAGCACTATTATGGGGAACATATATGGATATTATTACAAGATTATTATAGGGGAACTATTAGGGGGTGCATTTGAAAGGCTGTATATAGGATGGGAACGATTAGGGGTACAATATATATGGGTACAATATATATAGGATGGGAGCAAGAACAAGTTGGTGTGGACAAGGGAAAGGGAGGGGAATGGGGGGGTGTTTTTTGGGGGTGGGGGGGAAACAGGATAAGGGAAATTATGTATTATATTACGGGGGGGGGGGGAAGGGGGGGAAGGGGGGGGGGAAGATGGAAGAAAGGACATGATGGGACATGATGGGAAAGCAGATGGGATAAATCAATGCAATGAATGATAAGCAGGGCTATCATGTATAAGTAGTAAAGGGGTATGATCATTACAAAAGTAAATATCTGATACATTGTATCGAAAGTGCACATACATATATATACATACACACATATACGCACACACATGTACAAAGAGAATATACACATATGTTATCTATACATATATATATATATATATATATACATATACATACATATATATAAGGTGCATGCAGAATGCGCACAAGAAAATACAATATAACAAGTCAAAGCTTATTACCAAGAAAGGTGCATAACAAATAGTATAAGGGATATACCAAAGGAGCAAGCAGCATGAATAGTTACAGATCTACACGAGCAAAACGGTGTGCATATATGCATATAAATAGGCAAACATGCGAGTTGTGAAAAATATATATATATACATACATACACATATACATATGCACATATATATACATCTCTGGTGGATATGGAATGGACGGGCAGCAAAAAGAAAAAAAAAAATTGGTTATTTGGAAATGAAAGCTTATTATAAAGAGTTGTTATGTAAAATAGAATGATAATAATAAAATCTGAATAAAATCTGAATAAAATCAAAAATCAAAAATAAAAGAATATTTTTGGGATAAAAATTATTAGAATCGAATAGAATGGACAAACTAGTGTATGGGTAAGAAGACGCACAAGAAATCGCACAGATGAAAAATTGCGATTTATAAAATGGTGGTAATGCAGGAATATTAGATAATGTTGTTGGTTTCAATTTCTTTGTTAAGGCCATTAGGTGACATGGTATTCAAAGAATAAATCCAATAAGTTTCCTGTCTGCACAGGCGTTGGAATCTTTCTATCGCAGTTGGAGTTTCTGGTATTGCCTCGATAGCCCAGACCTGGAGGGCGCTGATATCTTGGTGATGATGTGTTGCAAAGTGACGTGCCACGCTGTATTTGGGATTGTTCTTTTGAACTGCACGACGGTGTTCTCCAAATCTGGTACGTAGAGCTCTGATGGTTCTGCCTACGTATAGTAGGCCGCATGGACAGGAAATACAGTACACTACATACGTGGTAGAGCAGTTGTAAAAGGAGCTAAGATTAAAAGTCTTACTGTTGGCCTTAAAAGTTTTTTGGCCATGGGTAACATGAGAGCAGGTAAGGCATAGGGCCTTTTTGCATTGATACATCCCTACAATGGGAATTAAGGTGAGCTGTTTGAGCATGTAGTTTTGATGATGATTAGATATTTTGGTTTTGCTAGGGGCGATCTTGCTTTTGATGTTGGGGGCCCTTCGGTAAGCAAACTTGGGAATAGCTGACACAGATTTTGATAGGTAGGGGTCTTGGGTGAGAATGCTCCAGTGTTTCTTAAAAATATTCTCAATTTTTTTGTGTTTGGCGTGGTACTGGGTAATGAAACGAGTTGTAGGTTCAGTTTTGGATTTTTTGGGGAGGGGCAGGGACTCTTGTTGATAGGTGGTACGAGCTTCTTCAATCAAGTGGGGGGGATATCCTTTCTCGATGAATTTGTTTTCGAGTGAAGTACTTAGAGATGTATAATCTTCTAATCTGGTGCAGTTGCGTCGGAGTCGATTGAATTGACTCTTAGGGACATTGTTGATCCACATGGGATGGTGACAACTAGAAAAATGTAAGTAGGAATTTCCTGCTGTGGGTTTAGTGAAATTTTTTGAGAAAATGGAGTTATCTATCTGGAAGAGCTCGAGGTCTAAGAAGCATAATGATGCAGGGTCCATGTTAAGGTGAAAGTTAGACCAAAATAGTTGCAGTTGCAATAAGTTAAAAATTCTTTGACTGAGGTGGTGGGCCCATCCCAAATGATGATAATTTCATCTATATAGCGACCGTAAAAAATAAAGTTGGCTGCAAAAGGATTGTTGGTGTCAATGAATCTGGACTCCCATAGCCCCATGGTGAGGTTAGCGTAGCTTGGGGCAAAATTGGCGCCCATAGCAGTACCTTGCTTTTGGAGATAAAATTCTCCTCCTGATAGGAAATAGTTGTGCTCAAGACAGAACCGGGTGGCCAAAAGGATGAAGTCTATTTGTGTAGTATTAAGATTGGGGTCGTCTTTCAGAAAATGGGCAACTGCTTCGAGTCCTATGGAATGTGGTATAGATGTATAAAGAGAACATACATCTAGGGATACCCAGATATATGATGGTTCCCAAGTGTAAGATTTCAATAAATCAATTAAATGAGTACCGTCACAAATGTAAGACGGAAGAGCTTGGGCTAAAGGTTGAAGAAAATGGTCGATATAGAGAGAAAAACTAGTAGTGATGCTGTCCATGGAGGCAACGATAGGGCGGCCCGGCGGGTTAGAGATATCTTTATGAATTTTAGGTAGATGGTATAGGTAGGGAACTTGGAAGAACGGTTTCAAAAAGAAGGCAGCCTCTAGTTTGTTCAGTATTCCATCCGTGCAAGCTTGTTTGATAATGGTGGTGGCTTCTTCTGTGAATTTGGGCAATGGGTCAGTTTTCAGTTTTACATATGTGTTTTTGTCAGAGAGAAGTCGAGTGGTCTCTTTTGTATAGTTGTTTTTATCTTGTATCACTATCCCTCCTCCCTTATCGGCTGAACTAATGATGATATCAGGGTTGGCACTCAAAGATTTTAAAGCTTGGTATTCAGGTGGACTGAGGTTGTTATTGAACCGTTGAACTTTAGAAGATTCCGATGTGCATAGGTCGCTGAGTTCTTTAAAAACTACTTGATAAAAGGTTGACAGATAGGAACCTTTCGACTGAGTGGGATTAAAAATGGATTTGGGTCTAAAGGGAGTGTGAACTATAGAAGGATTAGATTGGGTGTATTGTGACCAACCTATCAGGTCATCATCTTCATCCACATTCCATAGGTCACATAAATTTTGGATGGCTTGTGCGTCCGCAGAGGAATCTGCTGGATCAGGTGTAATATCGAGGGGAGTAGTTGATGAGGAAATGGTGTTGGCAGCTTTCATGTTAAAATGACGTTGGAGAGTGAGATTGCGAATAAATTTATTGAGATCCTTAAACATGGTAAAGGAGTTGGGGAGAGTGGTAGGAGCAAAGTTTAAGCCTCTGGCTAATAATGAAGATTCATGAACAGTGAGACTGAGAGAGGATAAATTGTAGATTTTTACAGTTTTCTCTGTTTGTCCGGACGGGATTGGTTGAGGTTTGTGTTTGCCCCCTCCTCTTCCTCTTTTTCCTCTTCTATGTGCTTTCTTTTGGCTTTTAGAGGAAATGTACTGAGCAGAGGGGTCAGCACTAAAAAAGGAGAAACAGCAGGGACAGATGTTGGTGAACCATGGAGTGTAGTAGTGGTGACATCTATGGGTGTAGATCTGGCTGAGTCATGAGAGTACATAATAGGTGTTATGTTTGGTATATCCTGAGGAGCTGGGACCACAGACAGCTGAATAGCAGAGGGAAGAGTATTTTTTGGTTCAATAATTAGAGGACTGTCTGTGGATGTGATGGTAAGGGAGGGGAAAGGAGTGGGAATGGGTGTCACTGTAGGAAGTGGCTTAAGTCCATAGGCAGTGGCTGTAGCAGTAGAGCAGGGTAAGGGGAGGTCAGAAGTACCTCTCAAAAGGGGAGGGATAGATTTAGGCTTGGGTAAAGATAAGGATAGGAGGGACGGGATTAAGGAAGGGGATGGATGGGAGGCATTCCGTTTCCAATTGAAGACCCTTTTGTTGTTGTAATCGTCCAGATCTCTACGTAATTTCCCTAATTTATTTTGTATGAGGGAATCTTCACTTTTTTTGGTATGTATTTTGAACGTTTTATACCATTCAAGAGGCAAAGAGGGGTAAGAGCAATGGAGTTTAGAAATATTGTCCTTGATTTTATCTCTAAGAATATGGTAGCGTTGTTCTCTATGATTAATTAGAATAGTAATCCACTTTTGGGTGCAAAATTCAGCTATGTTCTCCCATTCTGTACGTGATTCAATCTCAAGGAAAGAGCACCCCTTCAGAACACGTAGTCCGCGAGGGGAGATTTTGGATGAGAAATATTGTTTGAGAAAGAAACAATCCCACCATTGTTGATTGGCCGATATGGTGAGATCCTCTAAACGTCTCATTCTCATGCATGTGTCCCTATACTTTACATCCGGCCATGTACGGGAGTGGACATGGGGACTGAAAAGAGTGGGAGGAAATAAAGTATAAAAGTCATCCAATAAATCATATTTATGTTTTTCTATTTGTTCGATAATGTCCATATTAAAAAACGGTATGTAGAGGGGGGGGGCAAATTCCACTGTAACTTGATGGGAACAGTAGAATAATATGCAATAAATGGTAAAGGAAGGGTCTTCAATGAGACAAAAGGGGGGGGGGGTTAAAAAAATTAAAATAAGATAAAGATAAAAATAAAGATAAAATATATATATATAAAAATATATTAAATATATATATATATATATATATATATATATATATATATATATATATATAAAATAATATAAAAAGATGATGATATAACCAATCAATAAAATCCACCAGTAAGAATGTAAGGAACGGATATAAACATGAGTAAGATAAATAAATGAGATAAATGAATATGATAAATACACTGTCAGGAACAAAAAATGCAGCACATTTAAAAGGCTTCAAAAGTCAACAATAAAAAAGAAAAAAATGGCGCAAAATGAGTTCTAGGCAGAGTATATAATAATAAAAAGAGTCAATGAATATAAATGTTGTAAGCACCAGCGGCAGCTACCATGAGCAGAAGCAGGCTCTGTAAAATATGATGCAAAAGAGAAAGGTGCGCCAAACTAAGTGCAGTAAAACAGGCTTTAATGGCAAAATTATATAAAAACCAGCCGAATGGCTACTCACAGGATGCAGGACAAATTAAGGCATGTAAGGGGTTAATAGTGGTCCGGAGTCATCTAAGGCGGTCCTCAGGGGAGATGTAGGTTCCAGATGACAGAAGTTGCTGAAGATGGCTGAAGGCAGGAAGGCTGGAAGCAGGTTGCGGTGTCAGCAGGAGAAGTCAAGGCATCCGAGCTGCAGGTGATGTGAAAAGCCCTGTATCGCTGGGATGGACAGGAAACAACCAGGAAGCTGCAATTCAGCGAGCGCTTCAGCGTGCGCTTCAGCGTGGAGCTGTCAGGGTCACCTGTGGCCAGGTGACAGATGCACACCGTAGGGGGACAGGAGTGCACCGCGAGGTAGTGAACCCTATGGCTGGCTTCTGCGGATAGGAAACTGGGTGGTTGTGGAAAGCGGGACCAGAGGAGCACAACCGGGATCCCAACGGAAGCGAGAGCCAAGATTCCCCAGGGCGCGGAGTCTAAGACCCAGCTGGTCTTCTCCAGGGCCTCTAGTGGTGAGGATGTTACGCTGCAGGCTGGGACCAGGTCGCGGCCCCTGGAGTTTCCTAGCTCACGCCCCGTAGGATAAGGGGAAAAGAGGGGAAGCAGCAGCACATGATAGAGAGAACCGAATAACAAGCTGAAGGTCAGGGGCCACAAGCAGACAAGGATAACGAAGAACGAGCCGAAGGTCAAGGGTCACGAGCAGACAGGGATAGTCGGGGACAAGCCAATAACGTAACAGAGAGACAGACGTAGCACACGGCAGGCAGGAACCCAAACACACAATGCCTAACAAACACGTTGATCAGCCAAGCAGGCTTGCAGTGCACAGGTTAATATAGTGTTCAGTGATAGGGCCTGGGGTGGAGTCAGGCTGGGAGGAGATTATAAAGGAAGCCAGGGGAAGGAGGTCTGGTCTCTAGATGAACACATGAGGAGGAAGGTAAGATGGCAGACAAACACTACTGCATATCCATGACAGTACCCTCCCTCTTATGGGCCCTCCCCCGCCTGGACCCAGGCTTAAAGGGAAATCTCTGATGAAACCTTCTCAACAGATGAGGTGCAGCGACATCAGATGCAGCGATCCAAGACGCCTCCTCAGGACCAAAACCTCTCCAATGCACAAGGTACTGAAGAATGCCTCTGCAGAGCCGAGAATCCAGAACTTGTCTAACCTCGTACTTAAAATTATCCTCAGAGACCGAAAACGAGGTAGGGAGATGACAAGAAGATCTATTGAGGACCAAAGGCTCTCTAGGAATAAGCAAGGGCATGAGAGGATCAACAGGAATCTGAGGAGGGTCCCCTAGACCCTTAAAGGGGAACTGGTCATCTTGCACAGGACCATCAGACTGGGCAGATGTCAGTGGAACCCTGAAGTCAGGTTGGTTAGAAGGTGACATGTCGCCGGAGTCAAGCTGAATAGCTGAAGGACAAGCAGAATGTCCCGAACAAGAAAAAGTGAGAGGCTCACTGGGCATGGGCTGGACTGGCATAACTAGTACAGAGGCAGAGTGAATAGCTGAGTCAGGTGTAGCGACTACCTGAATCGCATCGCAAGACGTAGCGACTGCAGGACTTGTAGACAAGCTAGCCTGGCTGTGCGTCCAAGGGTGGTTAGGGACAGAGAAATGTAAATGGTTATGCAACCTGGAATGAATGACCGGCTCAGATTCACAGGAGGCAACCTTGGGTAGGCAGGACGAGGAACAGGAGGGACCCCAAGCCAGGATCTGTCCAGTAGTCCAGTCCACATGAGGAGAATGGAGCTGTAACCATGGGAGACCCAAAATTATAGGCGTTGAGGCCTTGGGTAAGATAAGGAAGGATATCCACTCCTGGTGGAGTGTCCCTACCGACATCTTAACAGGGAGGGTCTGGAAGCGGATAGGTCCCCCTGGGAGAACAGTACCATCAATCGCCAAGACCACCAATGGCGTGGTGAGGGGCAAAAGAGTAAGTCTCATGGACGATGCGATTTCCCAGTCCATAAAATTACCAGCGGCTCCGGAATCCAGATATGCTGAGACCGAATGAGAAGAAGCACCAACATGAAGGAACACAGAAAGCAGAAGACGAGAAGGGGAAGGTGATATTTCTGGGTCCAATACTCCACTTTCCAGATGAAGTGGGCCCGAACGTTTTTCTGGACAAAGAGAGCAAGTGTCACGAAAATGACCTTTGCCCCCACAGTAAAGACACAGACCAAGAGTTCTGCGCCTAGCACGTTCCTCGGGGGATAGCCTGGTCCGACCCAGCTGCATGGGTTCCTCAGCTGGTAGGAGATGCTCTACGGGTCGAAGAGAGGGGAGCTCAGGCTGACTAAGAACCAAGGAGTGCTGGCGTTGCTTTTCTAAGGTCCTCTCCTGAAAGCGAATATCGATCTGGTTACACAAGGAGATAACGCCGGCCAGATCAGTGGGGATGGTTCTTCCTGCTAATTCATCCTTCACTCTATCAGACAGGCCATGCAAAAAGGTTGCGACTAAGGCCTCATTGTTCCAGCTCAACTCAGCCGACAGTATGCGGAAATGAAGGGCATACTGTCCCACAGAAGCAGACTCTTGGCGGAGACGTAAAAGGGCGCTGGCCGCTGAAGAGACACGAGCCGGTTCTTCGAAGATATTCCGAAAAAGTTTCAAGAAGCCAGACAGGCTAGAAACCACTGGATCATTCAGTTCCCACAGAGGGGCTGCCCAGGCTAAAGCTTCACCAGAGAGGAGGGAAATGATATAGGCTACCTTAGCCCGATCAGACAGGAAGTTTTGGGGCTGGAGCTCAAAATGAATTGTGCATTGGCTAAGGAACCCCCTGCAAGCCTTGGAGTTCCCAGAGAAACGGGACGGAGCTGGCAGCTGTAGTGAGTGTGTGGCTGCGACTGGTGCAATAGGTGCAGCCGCTGGTTGTATTTGAGGTTGCGGATTCAGGGTTCCCAAGGAGGCCTGAAGCTGCTCAAAGCGAGAAGCCAGATCCTGGAGGAATCGCATCACCTGAGTCTGATTCGATTCCTGGGTTTCAAGTCTGCAAACTATGCCCTGCAACGGATCATCCACGGGTAACGGGATGTCAGCCGGGTTCATGGCTGATCAAACTGTCAGGGTCACCTGTGGCCAGGTGACAGATGCACACCGTAGGGGGACAGGAGTGCACCGCGAGGTAGTGAACCCTATGGCTGGCTTCTGCGGATAGGAAACTGGGTGGTTGTGGAAAGCGGGACCAGAGGAGCACAACCGGGATCCCAACGGAAGCGAGAGCCAAGATTCCCCAGGGCGCGGAGTCTAAGACCCAGCTGGTCTTCTCCAGGGCCTCTAGTGGTGAGGATGTTACGCTGCAGGCTGGGACCAGGTCGCGGCCCCTGGAGTTTCCTAGCTCACGCCCCGTAGGATAAGGGGAAAAGAGGGGAAGCAGCAGCACACGATAGAGAGAACCGAATAACAAGCTGAAGGTCAGGGGCCACAAGCAGACAAGGATAACGAAGAACGAGCCGAAGGTCAAGGGTCACGAGCAGACAGGGATAGTCGGGGACAAGCCAATAACATAACAGAGAGACAGACGTAGCACACGGCAGGCAGGAACCCAAACACACAATGCCTAACAAACACGTTGATCAGCCAAGCAGGCTTGCAGTGCACAGGTTAATATAGTGTTCAGTGATAGGGCCTGGGATGGAGTCAGGCTGGGAGGAGATTATAAAGGAAGCCAGGTGAAGGAGGTCTGGTCTCTAGATGAACACATGAGGAGGAAGGTAAGATGGCAGACAAACACTACTGCATATCCATGACAGGAGCGCAGCGCGCCGTCGGACCGGAAGTGACGTGGGGATAGAACGGACCAATGGGATGACGCGTTTCACAGCATCCGCTGTTTCATCAGATCCATGGAAGGCATTATCATAGGTGGATGTAATATAGTTGAGAGACGTGGCGTGATTGGTTGAAAACATACTAGCAGGAGTATATCAGCAATGTGATTGGTTGAAGGAGAGATAATGATACAGAGTTATGTGAGAAGTACGGGGGGGGGGAAGGAGGAGAGGGACAAGATAGAATGGTTGGCAAGGGATATTTCTGTATGGGAGATTTATATTATAGTATGTGGGAGAACAAATAGAAATAGGAAATAAAGATATATTAAGAATTATTAGTGTGGTGGTGAACAGCGCTAGGATGGAAAAATTATATAATAATAATGAATGTAAGTATTGTATTAATATATAGGAGAAAGAGCAGCACTATTATGGGGAACATATATGGATATTATTACAAGATTATGTGACAGCAGGAAGGTAAAGTCACCTGGTTGCATCCAGGGGGGTAGATATATTTCGCCCAGATTCAGGCTTTACGCCGACTTATACAACTAGGTGGAGAGTTGTATAAGGCTAGTGGGCTCATGGATGACTCATACCTCTAGGGAGAGTGTGGGGCGTCGTGCAGACAGAGATGAGGAGACCAGCTGAACCTTGTCAGCTCATTTAGGCCTCTATAAGAACTCCCAGCTTCATTAGATGTTAGCTCATGCCTGGAACCAGACCTGTGTGGACTGTCTAGGGAGAGTGAACCCCTGTGCGGTGAGGCAAAGCCTGTGTGGCTATTTGTTTGGACTTTTACTAAACCAGGGACTTAGGGACTAGGACAGCACTAGGCTGATCCCAGTTGTTAGTTAGGAAACCTGTATGTTTAGTCAGAGGTCAACTTGACCAGGATTTATTTTGGTTATGTTTCTTTTGCTTTGCTGTGTTTTGTCACTGTAAATAGAAAATAAACCGCACCTTTTTTTGATTTTGAAAACCACAACCTCCGTTTGCTGGGCCTGTTTTGTGTGGGGAGCCCATCCCGGGGGTCACACACACCCGCTGCCGAGCTAACCCCCTCACAGTTGGTGGAGAACCAGTGGCAGTTTTTTTTAAGCCAGCATGGAGGAGATACTGAAGCAGCTGGCTCTAGCAAATGCCAATCAACAGCAGACAAATGCAGGTTTGCAAAGGAGCCTTGCAGCCCAGCAGCAGACAAACGCAACTTTGCAACAGAGTCTGGAGGCTCAGCAACGAGCCCAGCAGCAATCTGAGGCCCGCTTCATAGACCTGTTGCAGAAGCAAGAGCAGAGACTACAACAACAGATGGAAGCAGTAATGCAGCAACGTCCGCAGACCAGTGAGGAAAGCCGTCCCACTAATACCGCGTCCTTTGGGGTGAGTCGTTTATTGACAAAAATGACTGGAGAGGATGATCCAGAGGTATTTTTGACCACATTTGAAAGGACCACTGAAAGAGAAAAGTGGCCTGAGGAGCAGTGGGCTGGACTGGTGGCTCCTCTGTTAACTGGTGAATCGCAGAAAGCTTACTATGACCTAGAGCCTAACCAAGCAAAAGACTATGTGATGCTAAAAGCTGAAATATTGGCAAGGCTGGGTGTCACCCAGGCTGTCCGGGCTCAGCGTGTGCATAACTGGACTTTCCAGCTTGGAAAACCCCCCAGGTCTCAAATGTATGATCTCATTCACCTGAGCAGAAAGTGGCTACAGCCAGAGACTTTGTCCGCACCAAAGATTGTGGAACGTGTTGTAATGGATCGGTTTTTGAGAGCTCTTCCTACTGCCATCCAAAAGTGGGTAAGCCATGGAGACCCAGAGACGGCCGATGGTCTTGTGGATCATGTGGAGAAATACTTGGCTACAGAGAACCTGACGGCCTCTTCCAGAGACACTCAGACTTTCCACCCTAAGACCAGACCATCCCCAGGGGCGGATAAGAGGATTCCAAGGGGTGAGGGTGGAGAGAGTGAGAGGGTGGGAGCTCTACCCCAAGTTTGGCGAGAACAGCCGGGGAAATCAGCGGCTCAAGAGGTGGCAAGAAGGATCGTTTGCTACCGCTGCCGGCAAGCGGGACATATTGCAGCCAATTGCCCGGTTGTGGAGGAACCCATGCAGTGTGACTTTCTGACGGGCAGACGTCAGTCGCTGTGTGCGACAGTCGCATGCACTGCCATTCGAGGAACTGAGAAACATTTATGCAAAATGTGTGTTAATGGTAGAAATGTTGTGGTATTGCTGGATTCAGGTAGCCTTGTGACCCTGATAAAGGCTGAGTTAGTTAAAACAGAGGTCTCTGGGAATAGCAAGGTAGCTGTTATTTGTGTGCATGGGGACACCCGAGAGTATCCAGTGACTACAGTGTGTTTCGAGACCCCCAAAGGTACCCTCTCTCATCCAGTGGGCTTAGTATCTCAGTTACCGCATGACGCCATTGTGGGAAGGGATTTTCCGAAGTTCTGGGAACTGTGGGATGATCCTGAGCCCCTCACTGGTGCCCCTATGTACCAGGAATGTGATAGCCAGAACTCCCCTGAGAGTGGTGAGGACTCTCCGGAATTTCCCTTATCAGTATTGGCAGGGGAGACTCAAGAAACTGGAGAGGAGCCCACCTCCTCAGACGAAAACCTACCGTCTGTGGAGTTTTCTGATCTTGAGGTTCACAGGGAAAACTTTGCCACAGAACAGTTGAAAGACCCCGCCCTAATAAAGGCACGGGAAAACGTAGTGAAAATAGATGGTGAGTTAGTGAACCCAGATAATACCTGCACTTACCCATACTTCAGCGTAGAGAAGGACCTACTGTATCGGGTGGCAAAAAGGGCAGAAGAAACCGTTGAGCAGCTTGTGGTGCCCAAAACTTACAGGAAGTTGGTGTTGGAGTTGGCCCATGGGCACATTCTTGGAGGTCATCTGGGGACAGAGAAAACCCGAGAGAGGGTATTACAGAGATTCTATTGGCCGGGGGTGATGAAGGACGTAGAAAATTATTGTTCCTCCTGCCCTGTGTGTCAGAGGTTGGCCCCGATGCCACATTTCCGTAGCCCGCTGGTCCCTCTACCCATCATTGAGGTCCCGTTTGAGAGGATCGCCATGGATTTGGTAGGTCCTATAATCAAGTCCGCTAGGGGGCACCAGTACATATTAGTTATAATGGACTATGCCACCCGTTATCCAGAAGCGATCCCTCTCCGAAATACCTCGGCCAAAACCATAGCCAAAGAGCTATCTCTTGTTTTTAGCCGGGGGGGTATTTGTAAAGAACTGCTTACGGACCAAGGTACACCCTTTATGTCCCGGGTTATGAAAGAGCTGTGTAAATTGTTCAAAGTGACGCAATTGCGTACGTCTGTGTATCACCCCCAAACCGATGGGCTGGTTGAAAGATTCAACAAAACCCTAAAACAAATGTTGAAGAAAGTGGTAGATAGAGATGGAAAGGATTGGGACTGTTTACTTCCTTATTTGATGTTTGCTATTAGGGAGGTGCCCCAATCCTCTACGGGATTCTCCCCCTTTGAGTTACTGTATGGGAGACACCCAAGAGGGCTGTTGGATATTGCCAAGGAAACTTGGGAAAGTGAGAGTTCTCCCCACAGGAGTGTGATTGAGCATGTCGCCCTGATGCAAGATCGAATTGCACAGGTAATGCCCATCGTGAAGGAACATTTGGCCCAAGCGCAGTTGGCACAGCAGAGAGTGTACAACCGTGGAGCCAAGACCCGTACCTTTTCCCCGGGGGATAGGATATTGGTACTTGTCCCTACGGTTGAAAGTAAATTCCTTGCCAAATGGCAAGGCCCCTACGAGATAATGGAAAAAGTGAGCGAAGTGAATTACAAGGTCAGACAACCAGGAAGGCGAAAGCCCGAACAGATCTATCACGTTAATCTGTTGAAAGCCTGGAGGGATAGAGAGTCCCTAGTCGCAGACACTTGGTCACCAGCTCAAACTGGTTGCGTGATTCCTGAGGTTGGAATAGCAGCCACCTTGTCACAACCCCAACAACAGGAGGTTAAGGAGTTTGTGCTTCGCAACAAGGAGGTATTCTCTGAGCTGCCGGGACAAACATCTGGGGTAGAGCATGACATCATTACCCCGCCCGGTGAAAGGGTGAAGTTAAAACCCTATCGGATCCCAGAGGCTCGACGGGAGGCAATACGGGAGGAAGTACAGAAAATGCTGAACTTAGGGGTGATAGAGGAGTCCCAAAGTGATTGGTCTAGTCCCATCGTGTTGGTGCCTAAACCGGATGGGAGCTGGCGATTTTGTAACGATTTTCGTCAGTTGAACAAAGTTACAAAATTTGACACCTACCCCATGCCACGTATAGATGAGTTGATCGACCGGCTGGGAACAGCCCGATACATGACGACTCTTGACCTCACAAAAGGGTATTGGCAAATCCCCCTGGCCAAGTCGGCCAAAGAGAAAACCGCATTTGTAACCCCAGACGGGGCGTTCCAATATAAAAGAATGCCGTTCGGGTTACAGAATGCGCCGGCCACATTCCAGCGGAAAATGGACCAGATGCTGAGGCCCCATCGGAAGTATGCTGCGGCTTACCTGGATGACGTAATTGTCCATAGCACAGATTGGGCCTCACATCTGCCAAAAGTGCAAGCAGTCCTGGACTCTGTTCGGGAAGCGGGGTTTACGGCTAACCCCAAGAAGTGTACCATTGGGCAGGAGGAGGCCAAATATCTTGGGTACACCATTGGGAGGGGAGTAATAAAACCCCAACTCAACAAAGTCGAGGCCATCCAGAGTTGGCCACGTCCCAACAGCAAGAAGCAGGTACGAGCCTTTCTGGGAATCGCTGGGTATTATCGGCGATTCATTCCCCACTTTGCTTCTAAGGCTGTGCCCCTAACCAACCTGACGAAGGGGAAAGGGTCGGTCATGATTAAATGGACCCCCGAGGCTGAGGCAGCATTCCAATTCTTGAAACAAGCCTTATGTAGCCAGCCAGTGTTGTACTCACCCGACTTCTCTAAAGACTTTGTCGTACAAAGTGATGCGTCAGATGTGGGGTTAGGAGCAGTATTGTCCCAGGTCTGGAACGGGGAAGAGCACCCAGTCATTTACCTCAGCAGGAAGTTGAAGTCCCATGAGGTAAATTACGCCACCGTTGAAAAGGAGTGTTTAGCGGTGAAGTGGGCTCTAGATTCCCTTCGGTACTACCTGCTAGGTAGGCACTTTGACATGGTTACGGATCACGCTCCGTTAAAGTGGATGGCTCAAAACAAGGAAACAAATAGAAGAGTGAATAGGTGGTTCCTGGCCCTCCAGGAATTCAACTTCACAGTAAAGCATCGCCCTGGCGTTCAAATGGGGAATGTGGATGCTTTGTCTCGAGTACATGAATGCCTGATTGCTGGTGTTCCAACCCCGAGGTTAAAACAAGAGGGGGGGGTATGTGACAGCAGGAAGGTAAAGTCACCTGGTTGCATCCAGGGGGGTAGATATATTTCGCCCAGATTCAGGCTTTACGCCGACTTATACAACTAGGTGGAGAGTTGTATAAGGCTAGTGGGCTCATGGATGACTCATACCTCTAGGGAGAGTGTGGGGCGTCGTGCAGACAGAGATGAGGAGACCAGCTGAACCTTGTCAGCTCATTTAGGCCTCTATAAGAACTCCCAGCTTCATTAGATGTTAGCTCATGCCTGGAACCAGACCTGTGTGGACTGTCTAGGGAGAGTGAACCCCTGTGCGGTGAGGCAAAGCCTGTGTGGCTATTTGTTTGGACTTTTACTAAACCAGGGACTTAGGGACTAGGACAGCACTAGGCTGATCCCAGTTGTTAGTTAGGAAACCTGTATGTTTAGTCAGAGGTCAACTTGACCAGGATTTAGTTTGGTTATGTTTCTTTTGCTTTGCTGTGTTTTGTCACTGTAAATAGAAAATAAACCGCACCTTTTTTTGATTTTGAAAACCACAACCTCCGTTTGCTGGGCCTGTTTTGTGTGGGGAGCCCATCCCGGGGGTCACACACACCCGCTGCCGAGCTAACCCCCTCACAATTATTATAGGGGAACTATTAGGGGGTGCATTTGAAAGGCTGTATATAGGATGGGAACGACTAGGGGTACAATATATATGGGTACAATATATATAGGATGGGAGCAAGGACAAGTTGGTGTGGACAAGGGAAAGGGAGGGGAATGGGGGGGGGTTGTTTTTGGGGGTGGGGGGGAAACAGGATAAGGGAAATTATGTATTATATTACGGGGGGGGAAGGGGGGGGGGGAGATGGAAGAAAGGACATGATGGGACATGATGGGAAAGCAGATGGGATAAATCAATGCAATGAATGATAAGCAGGGCTATCATGTATAAGTAGTAAAGGGGTATGATCATTACAAAAGTAAATATCTGATACATTGTATCGAAAGTGCACATACATATATATACATACACACATATACGCACACACATGTACAAAGAGAATATACACATATGTTATCTATACATATATATATATATATATATACATACATATATATAAGGTGCATGCAGAATGCGCACAAGAAAATACAATATAACAAGTCAAAGCTTATTACCAAGAAAGGTGCATAACAAATAGTATAAGGGATGTACCAAAGGAGCAAGCAGCATGAATAGTTACAGATCTACACGAGCAAAACGGTGTGCATATATGCATATAAATAGGCAAATATATAGTTCACACTCCCTTTAGACCCAAATCCATTTTTTTTTTTGTTCCATAAAGTTTTATTGAGCAAATTCACAGGAATCACAGTACAAGGATTGATGCAGAACAGGTGCATTCACAGAGAACCAGATTTTGGTACAACTTAAACAAACATTACAGGCGGGTGTAAAATAGTCTCCAAGTTTTGTATCAATGAGAATGAAGGTGCGGATGGGCCGGAGCCTTTATTAGTTTGATCCGCATTCCAACCGCCTGCTAACTTTGCTACATTACATGTTGATTCCAACACCAAAGAGATGGTGTCTAAGATATGGTGATAAGGGGATAGGGTGGGGGGGGACAATATCTATTCATGTTGAGGGGGTATGGGACTGAAGGGGGGGTAGGGGAGGGGGGGATGGATCAGAGCACAAGGGGCAACAGCGAGAATGGGGGGATGGGGTGGGGTGGGGTTGAGGATGAGGGTGAGGATGAGGATGAGGGGAGTGACCACTCGCTTGAACCTCTGTATGAAAGAGGGGGATAAAGAGCCCCTCAGAGTACAGACTCTAATCCGAGGGAACATGCTGATTGTATTCAGCTGTAGTTTTGAAGTGTGACCAACAGGACCAGGTAGTCGAGAAATTCTCCAGTCTCTCTTGTGAGATGTGGATCAGCTCTTCCATGTCGCAAATTCTAGAGATGGTCGTAAACCATTCTTTAAGTGACGGAATATGGCAGGAGCGCCAGTGTTTGGGAATGCACAGCCTGGCAGCATTCACCATGTGCATGGCTAGGGATTTGAAATAGTCCTTCCTCGAGAGAGAAGTGTGATGCAGGAGAAATTGTGCTGGTGTGAAGTCCAAGGTGTAAGTGGTGATTGAGGCGATGCATCTGTGTACTTCCCTCCAAAAGGGTTGGATGTGTGAGCATTCCCACCAAATATGTATCATGGAACCCACCTCTGTATTGCATCTCCAGCATATATTGGAGGTTGAAGGAGCAAACTTATGAAGGAGAGCTGGGGTCCTATACCATCTAGTGAGCACTTTATACCCATTCTCCTGGATGGCAAAGTTCAACGACCCCCTGTGTGCGTATTCGTGAATTCTCGTCCATTCAACTGGTGTCAGGGGGGTAGGTAGATCTCTGTTCCACGAGGCCTGCGATGGTGAAAGGGTGGAATCAGTGGGTTCTAAGAGTAAAGCGTAGAGCAGGGAAATAAGGTGCCGTTGGGGGGTTCTATGATAGCAGAGGGTTTCAAAAGGGGTAAGTGGTCTTGTCCAGCTGCCCTGAGCTGCATGTGTGGATAGAAAGTGACAAATTTGTCTGTATGTCCAAAAGGGGAAGGTAGAGGTGTTGGAAATGAGCCTGAGGTCCTCTATCGAAGCGAGCTTACCGTCAGTGTATAGCTGTAAAGCAAGGATGTCCTGATACGGCCATTCTTGTTTGAGGAAAGTAGGTGACTCGCCTGGGATAAAGTCGGGGTTCCCTCTCAGCGTAGTCAGCGGGCCCGGGGTGGGTGAGAGGGAACCTCTGGAGGGGGACCACCTAAGAAGCGTTAAGGAAGTGTGGATGAAAGGATGTGAGGTCAGGGGCTGTGGCCATTGTTTCGGGGATAGCCATGGGAGAAGATGTAGCGGAATGGGTGAGAAAGAGTCTTCGATAGCAGTCCAGACCTTTTCAAGGGAGTGGATGGACCAATCCGCGATTCTCGTAAGGTGACAAGCCACGTAGTATTTATACAGGTCTGGGAGAGCAATACCCCCTTTAGGCTTGGGCAAGGTGAGTCTGGCGTATTTGATTCTAGGGGGGGAACCTTTCCATAGAAATGCCGAGCAGGCCTTCCGATAAGAGGAAAAGAATCCTGCGGGTATATGCATCGGGATGGTTTGGATCAAGTATAATATACGTGGCAGGACAATCATTTTGATCAGAGCCGCTCGGCCAAACCACGAGACATTCAGTGAGGACCACTCCAAGAAGTGGTCTTGGGCTTTTTTCAGGGCAGGGTGGAAGTTAAGGGCATACAAATCTTTAAGGCAGGGTGGGATCCGAATCCCAAGATAGGAGATAGCAGTCTTTTCCCAATGAAATGGGAGAGATTCCTGACAATGAAGAACTTCCTGTGGTGGGAGGGTGATATTCAGGGCGTGGGACTTTGTGTAGTTAATTTTTAGGTTTGAAATTGTACCAAAGGCTTCCAGGTCATGTAGGAGAGAAGGGAGGGAGGTTCGTGGGGATGTGAGAGAGAGCAAGATATCATCCGCGAAGGCGGCCACTTTAAAGTCTTTGCCTTTGACCATCAAACCCCTAATGTCCGTGTTTTCTCTAAGTTTGTTTAAGAGGGGTTCTAAGGAGAGAATGTAGATCAAGGGGGAGAGGGGACAACCCTGGCGAGTGCCATTGCTGATGGAGAAGACGTTCGACAGGTGGCCGTTAACTCTCACCGCCGCCGTGGGGTTCGAGTATAATGCCATTATGGAGGTGAGCATGCGGTCCTCCAGACCCACCCCTTTTAGGACCTCTCGCATGTAGTCCCAGGCCACTCTGTCAAACACCTTCTCCGCATCAAGGGAAAGCAAAAAGCCTGGTGTTTTAGTTGAGGTGAGCCAGTGATGTAGGTTGAGGGTTCGTATGGTATTATCCCGCGCCTCCCTACCCGGGACAAAACCCACTTGATCATTGGAGATAAGACCGGGGATTAGAGGTATTAACCTGCTGGCAAGGATCTTGGCATAAATTTTTATATCGACATTAAGGAGTGAGATCGGCCTATAATTCGCCACCTGGAGGGCATCCTTCCCTTTCTTAGGGATTACAGTGATGTGTGCCTCTAATAGTCTATTAGGTCGGTCTTGCGGATTGGCCAGGGCATTAAACGTCTGTAAAAGGTTGGGGGCAAGGATGTCTGCAAAGGACTTATAGTACTGGAGGGTGTACCCATCCGGGCTTGGGCTTTTGCCCAGTTTCATTTGTTTTAGGGTTATCTCCAGCTCTCCTGTCGAGAATTGTCTCTCTAAGGATTGTGCTTGTTGGGGGGAAAGGGGTTTAGGGCCATATTGAGCGAGAAAGTCCGCGATGAGCGTTTGACGTGTCTCCCCCGATGCTCGGGGTGGCAGGGCAGGGCGAAGGTTATATAGCTTTCGGTAGAAAGACTCGAATTCTTTCGCGATGTCCTCACTCTTGGCTAGGAGGGTGCCCTGGGGATCGCGTAAGGCATGTATGGTGGACGAGAGTTTGGCCTTCTGGACTGACCACGCTAAAAGGCGCCCACTCTTATTGCCATGCTCATAAAAGACCCTCTGGCCAAGAATATAGCGTCTTCTCGTGCGTTTACCCAATTCGTCTGTAAGGAGTGTGCGGAACTGAGTTAGTTCCTGAAGGGTGTTCTGGGCATGTGTTTGTTTGTGGGACAGCTCTAGTGCTCTAATCCTTTTGATAAGAGCATTCACCTTCTCCTGATAAGCTTTTTTGGCCTGTGCATTCAGGGCAAGCAGTTCTCCCCTTACCACACATTTGTGGGCTTCCCATATGGATATTGGAGAAATGTCAGGATTAGCATTCTCCTGAAAATAAAGCTTGATGCATGAGCGGATCCGTTCCAATGAGGTTGGATCCGTCAAGCAGGAAGGGTTGAACCGCCATACTTTAGTCTTGGGGTACGTTTCCGGGAACGATAGTGTAACTGTGATGGGATGGTGATCCGATAAGAACATTGGTTCAATGGAGGCATGTTGGAGGGCAGGGAGGTCGGTCTGGGATAGAAAAAAAAAAATCGATTCTGGAGTATTTCTGGTGGGGGGCCGAAAAGTAGGTGTAGTCTTTGGTTGAAGGATAAAGGGTGCGCCATGTGTCATGAAGGGTCAAGGTTTGTAATTGGGCTTTAATTTGGCGTAATGCCTTATAGGGCAGAGATGTCGTGGCAGTGGAGGTATCTAGGAGGGGATTCAAGGGCACATTAATGTCGCCTCCCAGGAGGACCAGGCCGCTCTGGAATGAGGACAGAAGGGCACATGTCTTGCGGAAGAAGGAGACCTGATGTTCATTAGGGCAATATATGTTAGCCAGTGTAATAGGCTTAGTTGAATATGTTCCCCTAATAAAAATGAATCTGCCTTCAGGATCCACTAGGGAGTCAGTCAGGAGGAAGTTGGCGTGTTTTGAAATAAGGATCTAAACTCCCTTAGATTTGGCCACCGGGTTAGTGGCGTGTAGGGCAGAGCGATATATGTGATTAGTCAGTTTGGGGATAGCATCAGATCGGAAGTGCGTCTCCTGTAGGAAGATAAAGTGAGCCTTATGTTTGGTGAGCGAAGCTAACACTTGTGACCTTTTTTCAGGTGCATTCAGGCCTTTTGTGTTCAATGAAACACACTTCAGAGTCATTGGGATATTAGTCTTAGGGGGGTTCTGCATTATGAAGAGTTAGGGAGAGGTGAAAATAAGAGTCTGGTTGTCGAGTAGGTTAGGATCTTCCTATAGAGGATGAATGTGAGGGTCACTCCCCTAGGGGAAGGGAAAGAAGGGAAGAGGACACACAGAAGGGGAAGAGGGGTAAGGAGAGAGGACACACGGGTGAGGAAATCAGGAAGAGTTGGGGGTAGGGAGAATCAGGAGGATCAGAGTAGAAAAAAAAAAAAGGGGGGGGGAAAGAAGGGTAGGGGGGATCAGGGCCAAGTACCCAAGGCGGGGTAGAGGAGAAAAAAAAAAAAAAAAAGGGGGGGGGATATGAGAGCTAAATGTAAGGGGATAAATATGGGAGAGGAGAAAGAGAAACCAGAGGTGGACTTAGCTAGGCTATCCACCTGTAGGAGTCAAGGGGAAATCTGGAGTGTCAGCTACGTCCCAGTGAGACCGCTGTGTGGGGGTAGTAGTGTGAGCGGTAACCGCAGCCTAGCTGTGGACCGGGGGTCAAAGTGGAGCGGATGAGGGATCCCGCTTACAGCGAGAGCCCAAGAAGCGTAGCGGGGAGCCTACCATAAAGAACAAGCTACAGAAAGTTCAAGTATCAAGTGCATAGGAACAATACACAAATCAACATAACATAACACATATAACCTTCTCCAGCTCGCAGTGCTGGAATCAATATAAGCGAACCATACTATTTAGAAAGTAAACCTTTTAAAGTATATTCAGGAGAACTCAACCGAGAAATCCACAGCCCGTGAGACATGCTGGGGAGAGGATACCCTCTTCAAAGACTTACGTTAAGCCACTCTATGGTGAGGGGGAGGGGGGAAGTAGGGGGGAAGGGGTAGGGCAACGGGTATAAGGACGGGGGGAGGGAGGAATGGGAGGGGGAGATATGGGAGGGAGGGGAGGAAGGAGAATGAGGGACAAGGGGATGAGGCGGGGGAAGGGGCAGGTTGGGGGGAGTGGGGACAGGAAGAGGGGAAGAGGGGGGAGGAGAGGGGAAAGAGGGGGAAGGGATGGCTAGGAGGATAGAGGTGGAGGGGGAGAAGAGGGGATTAGGGGGAGGGGGAGACGAGGTGAGGGGGGGGAGAAGAGATACGGGGGGAGGGGAGAGGGGGTGAGGAGGGGGAGGGGGGGAGGGGGGAGAGATGGGGGGAGAGGGGGGGAGGGGAGGGGAAATGAGGGGGAAAAGAGGGAAGGGAGGGGAAGTGATGTGGGGAGAAAGGAGGGGGAGGTAGGGAGGAGAGAACTAAGGGAGGGAGGGAGGGGGGGAAGTGGGGGGGAGGGGGGAAGAGACGGGGGGGAAGGAGTGGAGAGGGGAGAAGGGGAGGGATGAGGGGAGGAGAAGGGGAGAGGTGGGGGAGGGAGAGTGCAGAGTGAGTTAGGATGACGGTATCTCGACGTCTGCCTTCGCATCGGGGGGGTGGGGTTCCCGGAACTTAGTGGTCTTTGGCATCTCCCAAATCCCACCCCGCCCGACCGATGCCCGGCACACCGTATATGCACAACAGGGGTCAAGGGAAAACACGTGCGAATAAGGGACATACAACAGAACTGGCAATGTTAATGAGAGACAAAATAAAGTAATATTTGGGGGAACAAAAACAAAACACAGATTGCGGATACATTGCCTGCAGGAGTGTAGGATCGTCGTCCGCGAAAGAAATGTCCCAGGGGGGGACGATGTGTTCGCGTTGCAGGCCGAGGCGTCGGGCAACATAGAGTTCAGTCCTCCCGCTTCCAAAAGGGGGATGTCTGTTCGGGCCCGAATTGCAGAGAGATCCTTATGCCTTCTCGGAAAGGGTCTCCGTAGCTGTGTGGGTAGGGGCCAATGACAGAAACCCAGGCCTACTCCTGGGCACTCATAGGGAGCCTCTCCCGGGACGGGGACATGTCGTGGGGGCGTCCATATCTTCCGGAGGACAGAGAGTTTCAACTTTTAGTGCAACCTCCCAGCTTTGGGGGATCTGGACGTGTACGAGGGACTAGGTGCTCTGGGGTAAAAAGGCGTATGTAGCTTTTTCGGGGATACGCACTTTCCACATCCGCCACCTGAATACGGCAGGCCCTAGGCCATCCGCTGGGTTACAGGTTGTGGAGCTATTGGGTGACTCCAGATGGAGAAGCGTTGTATGGAGTCCCAAGCAGGGAAAGAAGGTCGCCGTGAGGGCCATTGGGACGAGGGGTTATCAGCTATGGGGTGCAAGAGACCGGGGTGGGAATGGCATACCTATATCAGATGAGGGTCTGAGGGGTCTCTGGGAGAGTGATAGTTCAGTGAATAACGCTTACACATACCGGGGGGGGAGACATACTCACGGGCTGCAGGTCTCAGTCTATCCAGCAGACAATTAGTCAATAGGTTTCTCGCATCACATACGCGGTGGTGAGGGGCTATGTTGTTGCAGGTCCCGGCGTGAGGAGCGGGCATTCGGTGACGTCGGTCCAGGTCTACGGTGACGCGGTCTCTGGCGTGCAGCTTTCGGTGACGGGTGGAGCGAAACAGGAAGCCAGGGTTCCGCTGGGAAGTAAAGCGCATACCAATCCGGTAGTTCCAAGTCGGGCAGGTCGAGTTGATCACAGAACGCCTGAAGATCCTCCGGTGTGCGAAGCAGGGCAGAGCGCCCCCTTGCAGATGCAGACAGGCCAAACGGGAATTTTCAGCGGTACTGGATGTTTCTCGCACGCAGAGCATCTAACAGAGGTCGTAGTGCCCTCCTGTTTTGAAGGGTAATCTGTGAGAGGTCCTGGAACTGTTTCACCTCCGCGCCATTATAAAGAATACGTCCCCTTTCCCTCGCCTTGCGGAGAATCTCTTCCTTAAGGGGGAAGCTAAGTATACAAAATATAATGTCTCTGGGGGGTTCGTTGTCTCAGGGTATGGGGCGGAGAGCGCGGTGGGCCCTTTCCATATCAATGGGGGAGTCCGCCGGGCGCTCAATCAGGTCATTGAAGATAGCGCTGACGGTTTGCTGTATGGCGGTGGGGTCTACGGATTCGGGGACCCCCCGTACCCTAACATTGTGCCTCCTTCCCCGGTTATCCAGGTCTTCAACGTGTCTGTGGAGCTCAAAAACTTGGGCAAGTTGGGAGTCATATGCCGACTGTACCTGGCGAATGGCCGCCGCATGCGTCTGGGTCGTCTGCTCCACGTTATCCACTCAGTGGGCAACCACGAGCATTTCGGCCTTCAGGTCTGCTATGGCAGCAGTGACTGTGTTTTTGATGTCCGTCGCAACTTTCTCCAAGTCGAATAGGCTGGGGGGGAGAGCCCCGTTGGAGCTGGGAGAGGATGTACCCGGCATATTGGCTGAAGGCGGTCTGTCAGGCGAGGCCGCGGCTTGGGCCTGTTCAGGCGCGAGGATCCGCAATGGCGTAGAGGCCTGTGTCTTTTGGGACCGGAATATGTCCGGTATATTCCTCCCCGAGTGGGTCTGAGAGTCCTTGAAGGTGCGAGAGGTGGACGAGCTCCTTGTGGCTCTGTGCATAGCAAAATTAGGACGGTAGGCTCCCGTTTAAGGTGATAAATCAGCCCGGTCGCACAGGAGCTCTCAGGTTAGGCGTCCATCTCGGTCTCCGCTCAGGCCACGCCCCCCCAAATACATTTTTAATCCCACTCAGTCGAAAGGTTCCTATCTGTCAACCTTTTATCAAGTAGTTTTTAAAGAACTCAGCGACCTATGCACATCGGAATCTTCTAAAGTTCAACGGTTCAATAACAACCTCAGTCCACCTGAATACCAAGCTTTAAAATCTTTGAGTGCCAACCCTGATATCATCATTAGATCAGCCGATAAGGGAGGAGGGATAGTGATACAAGATAAAAACAACTATACAAAAGAGACCACTCGACTTCTCTCTGACAAAAACACATATGTAAAACTGAAAACTGACCCATTGCCCAAATTCACAGAAGAAGCCACCACCATTATCAAACAAGCTTGCACGGATGGAATACTGAACAAACTGGAGGCTGCCTTCTTTTTGAAACCGTTCTTCCAAGTTCCCTACCTATACCATCTACCTAAAATTCATAAAGATATCTCCAACCCGCCGGGCCGCCCTATCGTTGCCTCCATGGACAGCATCACTACTAGTTTTTCTCTCTATATTGACCATTTTCTTCAACCTTTAGCCCAAGCTCTTCCGTCTTACATTCGTGACGGTACTCATTTAATTGATTTATTGAAACCTTACACTTGGGAACCATCATATATCTGGGTATCCCTAGATGTATGTTCTCTTTATACATCTATACCACATTCCATAGGACTCAAAGCAGTTGCCCATTTTCTGAAAGACGACCCCAATCTTAATACTACACAAATAGACTTCATCCTTTTGGCCACCCGGTTCTGTCTTGAGCACAACTATTTCCTATCAGGAGGAGAATTTTATCTCCAAAAGCAAGGTACTGCTATGGGCGCCAATTTTGCCCCAAGCTACGCTAACCTCACCATGGGGCTATGGGAGTCCAGATTCATTGACACCAACAATCCTTTTGCAGCCAACTTTATTTTTTACGGTCGCTATATAGATGACATTATCATCATTTGGGATGGGCCCACCACCTCAGTCAAATAATTTTTAACTTATTGCAACTGCAACAATTTTGGTCTAACTTTCACCTTAACCATGGACCCTGCATCATTATGCTTCTTAGACCTCGAGCTCTTCCAGATAGATAACTCCATTTTCTCAAAAAATTTCACTAAACCCACAGCAGGAAATTCCTACTTACATTTTTCTAGTTGCCACCATCCCATGTGGATCAACAATGTCCCTAAGAGTCAATTCAATCGACTCCGACGCAACTGCACCAGATTAGAAGATTATACATCTCTAAGTACTTCACTCGAAAACAAATTCATCTAGAAAGGATATCCCCCCCACTTGATTGAAGAAGCTCGTACCACCTATCAACAAGAGTCCCTGCCCCTCCCCAAAAAATCCAACACTGAACCTACAACTCGTTTCATTACCCAGTACCACGCCAAACACAAAAAAATGGAGAATATTTTTAAGAAACACTGGAGCATTCTCACCCAAGACCCCTACCTATCAAAATCTGTGTCAGCTATTCCCAAGTTTGCTTACCGAAGGGCCCCCAACATCAAAAGCAAGATCGCCCCTAGCAAAACCAAAATATCTAATCATCATAAAAACTACATGCTCAAACAGCTCACCTTAATTCCCATTGTAGGGATGTATCAATGCAAAAAGGCCCTATGCCTTACCTGCTCTCATGTTACCCATGGCCAAAAAACTTTTAAGGCCAACAGTAAGACTTTTAATCTTAGCTCCTTTTACAACTGCTCTACCACGTATGTAGTGTACTGTATTTCCTGTCCATGCGGCCTACTATACGTAGGCAGAACCATCAGAGCTCTACGTACCAGATTTGGAGAACACCGTCGTGCAGTTCAAAAGAACAATCCCAAATACAGCGTGGCACGTCACTTTGCAACACATCATCACCAAGATATCAGCGCCCTCCAGGTCTGGGCTATCGAAGCAATACCAGAAACTCCAACTGCGATAGAAAGATTCCAACGCCTGTGCAGACAGGAAACTTATTGGATTTATTCTTTGAATACCATGTCACCTAATGGCCTTAACGAAATTGAAACCAACAACATTATCTAATATTCCTGCATTACCACCATTTTATAAATCGCAATTTTTCATCTGTGCGATTTCTTGTGCGTCTTCTTACCCATACACTAGTTTGTCCATTCTATTCGATTCTAATAATTTTTATCCCAAAAATATTCTTCTATTTTTGATTTTATTCAGATTTTATTATTATCATTCTATTTTACATAACAACTCTTTATAATAAGCTTTCATTTCCAAATAACCAATTTTTTTTATTTTTATTTTTATTTTTCTCTTTGCTGCCTGTCCATTCCATATCCACCAGAGATGTATATATATGTGCATATGTATATGTGTATGTATTGTGAGGGGGTTAACTCGGTAGCGGGTGTGTGTGACCCCCTGGTTGGGCTCCCCACACAAAAACAGGGCCAGCAGACGGAGGTTGTGGTTTTCAAAATCAAAAGGTGCGGTTTATTTCTCTATGTACAGTGACAAAAACACAGCAAAGCCAAAAAGAAACATAAACAAAATAAATCCTGGTCAGCTTGACCTCTGACTAAACATGCAGGTTTCCTAACTAACAACTGGGATCAGCCTGGTGCTGTCCTAGTCCCTAAGTCCCTGGTTTAGTCAATGTCCAAACAAATAGCCACACAGGCTTTTTCTCACCGCACAGGGGTTCACTCTCCCTAGACAGTCCACACAGGTCTGGTTCCAGGCATGAGCAAACACCTAATGAATCTGGGAGTTTTTATAGAGGCCTTAAACGAACTGACAGGCTTCAGCTGGTCTCATCAACTCCCTGCCTGCACGACGCCCAGCCCTCTCCCTAGAGGTATGAGTCATCCATGAGCCCACTAGCCTCAGCTGGGCTTCATCAACTCCCTCCCTAGTTGTATAAGTCGGCATAAAGCCTGAATCTGGGAGAAATATATCTACCCCCCTGGATGCAACCAGGTGACTTTACCTTCCTGCTGTCACATACCCCCCCTCTTGTTTTAACCTTGGGGTTGGAACACCAGCAATCAGGCATTCATGCACTCGAGACAAAGCATCTACATTCCCCATTTGAACGCCAGGGCGATGCTTTACTGTGAAGTTGAATTCCTGTAGGGCCAGGAACCACCTATTCACTCTTCTATTTGTCTCCTTGTTTTGAGCCATCCACTTTAACGGAGCGTGATCCGTAACCATGTCAAAGTGCCTACCTAGCAGATAGTACCGAAGGGAATCTAGAGCCCACTTCACCGCTAAACACTCCTTTTCAACCGTGGCGTAATTTACCTCATGGGACTTCAACTTCCTGCTGAGGTAAATGACTGGGTGCTCTTCCCTGTTCCAGACCTGGGACAATACTGCTCCTAACCCCACATTAGGGATGAGCTTCGTGTTCGAGTCGAACATACGTTCGACTCGAACATCGGCTGTTCGATCGTTCGACGAAGATCGAACGATTTGGGCCGTTCGCGCCAAATTCGAGTGACGCGAACGGCCCACAATGCACTACGCCATCGCAGTGTCATCCAGGCGCTGTGATTGGCCAAGCATGCACTGTGACCCCGCATGCTTGGCCAATCACAGCGCCGGCAGCGAGGAGAGCAATGATTGGCCACAGGCAGGATGCCTGTGGCCAATTATTGCTGAGGGGGTTTAGTACACGCCCCACACTATAAAAGGCCGCCAGCACGGCGGCCTAGTGTAGTGTGTTCCGGAGCAGGGATAGAGCAGCATAGGCAGGGACAGTGACTTTTATTTCTTTCTTGCTTAACCTGGATTCCTTTAGTTTAGGGAAAGAGAAGGATAGGTAGGGAGAGTGTCAGTGTGTTTTGTGCTTGTGCTATATTGTGCTTAAAAAAAACATTTTTTCTAGGGACAGAAAACTGTAGGTAGGGAGAGTGTGTCAGTTTCTTTCACTGTCAAAGTCCTTGTTTCCAGGGACCTGGAAGGACAGTGAGTGAATTCTCCTTGTGCTATATTGTGCTTAAAAAAAACATTTTTTCTAGGGACAGAAAACTGTAGGTAGGGAGAGTGTGTCAGTTTCTTTCACTGTCAAAGTCCTTGTTTCCAGGGACCTGGAAGGACAGTGAGGTAATTCTCCTTGTGCTAAATTGTGCTTAAAAAAAACATTTTTTCTAGGGACAGAAAACTGTAGGTAGGGAGAGTGTGTCAGTTTCTTTCACTGTCAAAGTCCTTGTTTCCAGGGACCTGGAAGGACAGTGAGGTAATTCTCCTTGTGCTAAATTGTGCTTAAAAAAAACATTTTTTCTAGGGACAGAAAACTGTAGGTAGGGAGAGTGTGTCAGTTTCTTTCACTGTCAAAGTCCTTGTTTCCAGGGACCTGGAAGGACAGTGAGGTAATTCTCCTTGTGCTAAATTGTGCTTAAAAAAACATTTTTTCTAGGGACAGAAAACTGTAGGTAGGGAGAGTGTGTCAGTTTCTTTCACTGTCAAAGCCCTTGTTTCCAGGGACCTGGAAGGACAGTGAGGTAATTCTCCTTGTGCTAAATTGTGCTTAAAAAAAACATTTTTTCTAGGGACAGAAAACTGTAGGTAGGGAGAGTGTGTCAGTTTATTTCACTGTCAAAGTCCTTGTTTCCAGGGACCTGGAAGGACAGTGAGGTAATTCTCCTTGTGCTAAATTGTGCTTAAAAAAAAACATTTTTTCTAGGGACAGAAAACTGTAGGTAGGGAGAGTGTGTCAGTTTCTTTCACTGTCAAAGTCCTTGTTTCCAGGGACCTGGAAGGACAGTGAGGTAATTCTCCTTGTGCTAAATTGTGCTTAAAAAAAACATTTTTTCTAGGGACAGAAAACTGTAGGTAGGGAGAGTGTGTCAGTTTCTTTCACTGTCAAAGTCCTTGTTTCCAGGGACCTGGAAGGACAGTGAGGTAATTCTCCTTGTGCTAAATTGTGCTTAAAAAAACATTTTTTCTAGGGACAGAAAACTGTAGGTAGGGAGAGTGTGTCAGTTTCTTTCACTGTCAAAGCCCTTGTTTCCAGGGACCTGGAAGGACAGTGAGGTAATTCTCCTTGTGCTAAATTGTGCTTAAAAAAAACATTTTTTCTAGGGACAGAAAACTGTAGGTAGGGAGAGTGTGTCAGTTTCTTTCACTGTCAAAGTCCTTGTTTCCAGGGACCTGGAAGGACAGTGAGGTAATTCTCCTTGTGCTAAATTGTGCTTAAAAAAAACATTTTTTCTAGGGACAGAAAACTGTAGGTAGGGAGAGTGTGTCAGTTTCTTTCACTGTCAAAGTCCTTGTTTCCAGGGACCTGGAAGGACAGTGAGGTAATTCTCCTTGTGCTAAATTGTGCTTAAAAAAAACATTTTTTCTAGGGACAGAAAACTGTAGGTAGGGAGAGTGTGTCAGTTTCTTTCACTGTCAAAGTCCTTGTTTCCAGGGACCTGGAAGGACAGTGAGGTAATTCTCCTTGTGCTAAATTGTGCTTAAAAAAAACATTTTTTCTAGGGACAGAAAACTGTAGGTAGGGAGAGTGTGTCAGTTTCTTTCACTGCCAAAGTCCTTGTTTCCAGGGACCTGGAAGGACAGTGAGGTAATTCTCCTTGTGCTAAATTGTGCTTAAAAAAAAAATTTTTTCTAGGGACAGAAAACTGTAGGTAGGGAGAGTGTGTCAGTTTCTTTCACTGTCAAAGTCCTTGTTTCCAGGGACCTGGAAGGACAGTGAGTGAATTCTCCTTGTGCTATATTGTGCTTAAAAAAAACATTTTTTCTAGGGACAGAAAACTGTAGGTAGGGAGAGTGTGTCAGTTTCTTTCACTGTCAAAGTCCTTGTTTCCAGGGACCTGGAAGGACAGTGAGGTAATTCTCCTTGTGCTAAATTGTGCTTAAAAAAAAACATTTTTTCTAGGGACAGAAAACTGTAGGTAGGGAGAGTGTGTCAGTTTCTTTCACTGTCAAAGTCCTTGTTTCCAGGGACCTGGAAGGACAGTGAGGTAATTCTCCTTGTGCTAAATTGTGCTTAAAAAAAAATTTTTTCTAGGGACAGAAAACTGTAGGTAGGGAGAGTGTGTCAGTTTCTTTCACTGTCAAAGTCCTTGTTTCCAGGGACCTGGAAGGACAGTGAGGTAATTCTCCTTGTGCTAAATTGTGCTTAAAAAAAACATTTTTTCTAGGGACAGAAAACTGTAGGTAGGGAGAGTGTGTCAGTTTCTTTCACTGTCAAAGTCCTTGTTTCCAGGGACCTGGAAGGACAGTGAGGTAATTCTCCTTGTGCTAAATTGTGCTTAAAAAAAACATTTTTTCTAGGGACAGAAAACTGTAGGTAGGGAGAGTGTGTCAGTTTCTTTCACTGTCAAAGTCCTTGTTTCCAGGGACCTGGAAGGACAGTGAGGTAATTCTCCTTGTGCTAAATTGTGCTTAAAAAAAACATTTTTTCTAGGGACAGAAAACTGTAGGTAGGGAGAGTGTGTCAGTTTCTTTCACTGTCAAAGTCCTTGTTTCCAGGGACCTGGAAGGACAGTGAGGTAATTCTCCTTGTGCTAAATTGTGCTTAAAAAAACATTTTTTCTAGGGACAGAAAACTGTAGGTAGGGAGAGTGTGTCAGTTTCTTTCACTGTCAAAGCCCTTGTTTCCAGGGACCTGGAAGGACAGTGAGGTAATTCTCCTTGTGCTAAATTGTGCTTAAAAAAAACATTTTTTCTAGGGACAGAAAACTGTAGGTAGGGAGAGTGTGTCAGTTTATTTCACTGTCAAAGTCCTTGTTTCCAGGGACCTGGAAGGACAGTGAGGTAATTCTCCTTGTGCTAAATTGTGCTTAAAAAAAAACATTTTTTCTAGGGACAGAAAACTGTAGGTAGGGAGAGTGTGTCAGTTTCTTTCACTGTCAAAGTCCTTGTTTCCAGGGACCTGGAAGGACAGTGAGGTAATTCTCCTTGTGCTAAATTGTGCTTAAAAAAAACATTTTTTCTAGGGACAGAAAACTGTAGGTAGGGAGAGTGTGTCAGTTTCTTTCACTGCCAAAGTCCTTGTTTCCAGGGACCTGGAAGGACAGTGAGGTAATTCTCCTTGTGCTAAATTGTGCTTAAAAAAAACATTTTTTCTAGGGACAGAAAACTGTAGGTAGGGAGAGTGTGTCAGTTTCTTTCACTGTCAAAGTCCTTGTTTCAAGGGACAGAGAAGGACACCTGAAGGTAGCCCTTATTGCTTTTTTCCCATCTCCCTGCAGGCCATCTATTAGAATGTCTGGAAGGCAAACAAGGAGAGGCAGACAGTCAGGAGGCAATAAAAGAGGGCAAGCAGGCTCTGTGTCTGGGGGCAACAGTGCTGGTCGTGGACGCGGTGCATTGTCATCAGCACATGGCCATGGGACACGCTTGTCCTTCTTTTCGGCAGCTGGACATGTTGAGCCACATCATGCCGAAGACTTGGTAGAGTGGATGACCAAGCCCTCCTCCTCCTCCTCATCCTCTCTCACCCAGGCTCAGGGTACTGGAAAAGCAGCTGCCAAAGCGTCCTCTTCCCTGGTATCAATGTCAGACTCATCATCAGTCACTCCTTCCCTAGACCCACCATGTCCTCCTCCTGAGGAGTCCCCCGAACTGTTTCAGCACAGTGTTGGGTACATGCTCCAGGAGGATGCCCAGCGTTTCGAAGGGTCTGATGATGAAACCCAGCTAGAGGAAGGCAGTAGCGTGAGAGCAGACAGAGGGGATGCTCAAGAAGGACACCAATCTGGCAGTCATGTTCCAGCAGCTGCAGCATACTGCCAGATTGCCTCCAGTGATGAGGAGGGAGGTGATGATGAGGTCACTGACTCCACGTGGGTGCCTAATAGGAGAGAGGAGGAGGAGGAGGATGAGGAGGAGGCACATCTCCAACGAGGCAGGATGCCCTTTGGTGGCCAGCGTAAGGGCAGTACACCGACGGAATCACACCGCAGAGCTCCGCCTGTGCAGGGCGCTGCCTCTGCCCGTCATTCAAAAAGTTCTTTGGTGTGGGCCTTTTTTGAGGCTAGTGCATCAGATCGCACAGCTGCTGTTTGCAACATATGTCTCAAGCGTATATCGCGTGGCCAAAACATCAGCCGCTTGGGTACCACATGCCTGACCAGACATATGTTGACCTGCCATGCAGCTCGTTGGCAAGCCTACCTCAAAGACCCACACCAAAGAACAAAGCGGACCTCTCCTTGCACCGCATCAGCTGGGATCTCCAGCCCCACTATAACTTCAGTCCTCTCTGAAACATGCACTGAGAGGAATGAAGGTGTAGAATTAGGTGTGTCACAGCCAAGTACTTGCGGCCACTCTGCTAGCAGTACACCAACGTCCGATTCTAGCAGGCAAATTTCCCTGCCCCAGCTGCTGGACCGTCGAAAGAAGTTCACTCCCAGCCATCCACATGCCCAGCGGTTGAATGCTAGCTTGGCTAAATTGCTAGCGCTTCAACTGCTGCCTTTTCAGTTGGTAGACTCGGCCCCCTTCCGTGAGTTTGTGCAATGTGCGGTTCCTCAGTGGCAGGTTCCCAAACGCCACTTTTTCTCACGGAAGGCTATTCCGGCTCTCTACCGGCATGTGGAAGGCAATGTCTTGGCCTCGCTGGACAGGGCGGTCAGCGGTAAGGTGCATATTACCGCTGACTCATGGTCCAGCAGGCATGGACAGGGACGTTACCTTTCTTTCACGGCCCATTGGGTCACTCTTTTGGCAGCTGGGAAGGATGCAGGACAAGGTGCAGTAGTGTTGGAGGTTGTTCCACCGCCACGCCTCCAAAATGCTACTACTGGTTGTGACACACCTCTCTCCTCCACCCCCTCCTCTTCTTCTTCCTCCATGGCCTCTTCCTGTGGTTTGTCCTATGAACCAGCGGTGCTCCGTAGCCGTTCACGGGGCTACGCAAGTACGCAGGCAAAAAGATGCCATGCCGTGCTTGCGCTGGTGTGTTTGGGGGACAGAAGCCACACTGGGGCAGAGGTCCTGTCTGCTCTGCAGGGCCAGGCCGAGAGGTGGTTGACGCCACGCCAGCTTAAGCCAGGAATGGTGGTTTGCGACAATGGCACCAACCTCCTCTCCGCCCTCCGACAGGGACAACTGACCCATGTGCCCTGTGTGGCTCACGTCCTTAACCTGGTGGTGCAGCGGTTCTTGGGCAGGTACCCGGGCTTACAGGATGTCCTGAGGCAGGCCAGGAAAGTCTGTGTGCATTTCCGCAGATCTTATAATGCCAGTGCTCGCCTGGCTGAGCTGCAAAAGGAGTTGAACCTGCCCAAGAACCGCCTTATATGTGACATGCCCACCAGGTGGAACTCAACGTTGGCCATGCTGCAGCGGCTGCACACGCAGCAGAGGGCCATCAATGAGTACCTGTGCGACTACGGCACCAGGACAGGGTCAGGGGAGCTTGGTTTTTTTTCTCCACGCCAGTGGGGCATGATCAGGGATGCATGCACTGTCCTGGCACCATTTGAGGAGGCCACGAGGATGGTGAGCAGTGACAGTGCATGCATCAGTGACACTGTACCTCTTGTCCACCTGTTGGAGCACACGCTGCGTGGAATAATGGACAGGGCACTTGAGGCAGAACAGAGGCAGGAAGAGGAGGACTTCCTTGCCTCTCAAGGCCCCCTTTACCCAGACAGTGTTCCTTCTGTCCCACCCATCGCACAGGAAGAGGAGGAGGAGGAGGAGGAGGAGGAGGAGGATTGTGTCAGCATGGAGGTGGAGGCTGGCACTCAGCATCATCAGCAGCAGTCTTTTAGGGATGATTTACAGTCCCAAGAAACCAGTGGACTTGTACGTGGCTGGGAGGAGGTGGCTGCGGATCATGTCGTCCTTAGTGACCCAGAGGACTCCGGAGCGAATGCCTCAGCAAACCTACGCTGCATGGCCTCCCTGATCCTGCAAAGTCTGCGGAAGGATCCTCGTATTCTTCGGATCAAGGAGAGGGACCATTACTGGCTGGCCACTCTCCTTGATCCACGGTACAAGGGTAAGGTTGCGGACCTTATGTTACCGTCGCAGAGGGAGCTGAGGATGAGACAACTCCGGGAGGCCTTGCAGAAAGGTCTGTGCAACGCGTTCCCAGAGACTGGGAGGTTACAAACTCCTGGTCCTGGACAACGAGTTGCTGAGGCTTCGGCCAGTCAAAGAAGGAGCGGTGGGGAAGGTGGCCGTCTGACCGATGCGTTCAGACAATTCTTTAGTCCGCAGCCCCAAAGTATGATCGGTTCCAGCAACCATCGCCAGCGTCTGATAAACATGGTGCAGGAATATCTAGGGGCAAGGTCAGACTTGGACACCTTCCCCACCGAAAATCCTCTGGCTTACTGGGTCTTGAGGATGGATCACTGGCCAGAGCTTGCACAGTATGCAATTGAGCTACTGGCCTGTCCTGCATCCAGCGTTCTTTCGGAACGCACATTCAGTGCTGCTGGAGGATTTGTCACGGATCACAGGGTGCGCCTGTCCACCGACTCGGTTGATCGACTGACTTTCATCAAGATGAACCAGTCTTGGATCACCACCAGCTACCACCACACACCTGATGCTGATATAACAGACTAATTGATTTTAACATGTCACATCCCTTCAAGACTGATGCTGATGCTGAGTGCCTGTGCTGTTATGTTGACTGGCTATCCTCCTCCTCCGAGTCCTCAATGATACGATTGATGATGATAGCTTGGAAGATCATTTTTGTTTATGGGTGCCGCCACCAGTGGCTAAGGCCCAATTTTTCAGCCCCTGTTTTACAGGGGCGTGTAATTACAATTTTTTTAGCAATAATTTGCCATAGGGCTCATTGCTGTGCTCCAAGTACAGTATCTGTGAGGGGTTGGAGTGTTGTGGCACCAGTGCCTAAGGCCCAATTTTTCAGCCCCTGTTTAACAGGGGCGTGTCATTACAATTTTTGAAGCAATACTTTGCAACAGGGCTCATTGCTGTGCTCCAAGTACAGTATCTGTGAGGGGTTGTAGTGTTGTGCCACCAGTGCCTAAGGCCCAATTTTTCAGCCCCTGTTCAACAGGGGCATGCAATTACAATTCTTGATCTAATAATTCACAGCAGGGTCCATTGCTGCACCCACCAAGAGTAACTCTGAGGGCTTACAGTCTTGTGGCAACGCCACCACCACCACCACCACGAAAGGCCCAATTTTTCAGCCCCTGTTCAAAAGGGGCATGTAATTACAATTCTTGATCTAATAATTCACAGCAGGGCCCATTGCTGCACCCACCAAGAGTAACTGTGAGGGCTTACAGTGTTGTGGCACCAGCACCACCATCAAAGCCCCAATTTTTACTACCACTGTTCAACAATTATATGTAATTAAAATTCCTGATATAATAGTTGACAGCAGGGCGTTCCAGCACCAACCAAGAGTAACTGAGTGCTTACAGTGTTGTGCCAACACCAACAACTAAGGGGCCTATTTCTGCAGAGTATATACGGCAGGTCCCTACTTTCAAACATCCAACTTACAAACGACTCCTACTTGCAAACGAAAGAAGACAACAGGAAGTGAGAGGAAATCTACCCCTAGAAAGGAAAATTCTCTCCTGTAAGAATAAATATGGGAGAAAGGGGTCTCATCTGTACTGATGCTTTATCAGCAATCCTTGTTTCAAGAAAAACACCACATTTCAAAAACAGTTGTCATTGGGACGGAAAGTGAGGTGAAATGTTCGGAACAGGGGCACAGACAGCAAAACAAATGTTACAGGGGTGATAACCCTTACCTATGTTTCCCAAAAAGTTTAAAAATAGATTTTTGGGCTGGAGCTACACTTCAACAATGTACCTGTTCAAAATTACAAACAGATTCTACATAAGAACAAACCTACAGTCCCTGTCTTGTATGCACCGCCTGTATACGGCTGTTCAGAGTATATAGGGCCTTTTTTATTTTATGTGCGGGGTTCCCCTTAATATCCATACAAGACCCAAAGGGGCTGGTAATGGGCTGGGGTAGGGGGGGGGTCATGGGGTAGCTATGCCATTTTTCTTAAAGAATTTCATCCATATTACCGGGACCAGACATTACATTAAAGCCGCAAGCAGTTTTAAATGGCTTTTTTTTCCTTTAGAAGTGTCATTTTGTGCAGGGACAGTTCTAAACACGGGAAACACGTGGCACTTCACAGGCATACTTTAGACACCCCCCAGGTACGATATTTAAAGGAATATTTGACTTTTTTTTTTTCACTTTATGCATCATTAAAATGACTGCTCCCGAAAAACGACCGTTTTTAAAACTTCTTTTTGCATTGATACATGTCCCCTGGTGCACAACCCGGGTTCCCAAACCCTATTTATGACAATAACATGCATAATAGTTGTTATAATTAGCACTTTAGAATTCGAACGTTCGCATCCATTGTATTTAATAGGGTTCTAATGTTCGTTCGAACTTTCGGTCCGTTCGCGGGTTCTGGTGCGAACCGAACCCGGGGGTGTTCGGCTCATCACTACCCCACATCTGACGCATCACTTTGTACGACAAAGTCTTTAGAGAAGTCGGGTGAGTACAACACTGGCTGGCTACATAAGGCTTGTTTCAAGAATTGGAATGCTGCCTCAGCCTCGGGGGTCCATTTAATCATGACCGACCCTTTCCCTTTCGTCAGGTTGGTTAGGGGCACAGCCTTAGAAGCAAAGTGGGGAATGAAGCGCCGATAATAACCCGCGATTCCCAGAAAGGCCCGTACCTGCTTCTTGCTGTTGGGACGTGGCCAACTCTGGATGGCCTCGACTTTGTTGAGTTGGGGTTTTATCACTCCCCTGCCAATGGTGTACCCAAGATATTTGGCCTCCTCCTGCCCAATGGTACACTTCTTGGGGTTAGCCGTAAACCCCGCTTCCCGGATAGAGTCTAGGACTGCTTGCACTTTTGGCAGATGTGAGGCCCAATCTGTGCTATGGACAATTACGTCATCCAGGTAAGCCGCAGCATACTTCCGATGGGGCCTCAGTATCTGGTCCATTTTCCGCTGGAATGTGGCCGGCGCATTCTGTAACCCGAACGGCATTCTCTTATATTGGAACGCCCCGTCTGGGGTTACAAATGCGGTTTTCTCTTTGGCCGACTTGGCCAGGGGAATTTGCCAATACCCTTTTGTGAGGTCAAGAGTCGTCATGTATCGGGCTGTTCCCAGCCGGTCGATCAACTCATCTATACGTGGCATGGGGTAGGTGTCAAATTTTGTAACTTTGTTCAACTGACGAAAATCGTTACAAAATCGCCAGCTCCCATCCGGTTTAGGCACCAACACAATGGGACTAGACCAATCACTTTGGGACTCCTCTATCACCCCTAAGTTCAGCATTTTCTGTACTTCCTCCCGTATTGCCTCCCGTCGGGCCTCTGGGATCCGATAGGGTTTTAACTTCACCCTTTCACCGGGCGGGGTAATAATATCATGCTCTACCCCAGATGTTTGTCCCGGCAGCTCAGAGAACACCTTCTTGTTGCGCAGCACAAACTCCTTAACCTCCTGTTGTTGGGGTTGTGACAAGGTGGCTGCTATTCCAACCTCCGGAATCACGCAACCAGTTTGAGCTGGTGACCAAGTTTCTGCGACTAGGGACTCTCTATCCCTCCAGGCTTTCAACAGATTAACGTGATATATCTGTTCGGGCTTTCGCCTTCCTGGTTGTCTGACCTTGTAATTCACTTCGCTCACTTTTTCCATTATCTCGTAGGGGCCTTGCCATTTGGCAAGGAATTTACTTTCAACCGTAGGGACAAGTACCAATATCCTATCCCCCGGGGAAAAGGTACGGGTCTTGGCTCCACGGTTGTACACTCTCTGCTGTGCCAACTGCGCTTGGGCCAAATGTTCCTTCACGATGGGCATTACCTGTGCAATTCGATCTTGCATCAGGGCGACATGCTCAATCACACTCCTGTGGGGAGAACTCTCACTTTCCCAAGTTTCCTTGGCAATATCCAACAGCCCTCTTGGGTGTCTCCCATACAGTAACTCAAAGGGGGAGAATCCCGTAGAGGATTGGGGCACCTCCCTAATAGCAAACATCAAATAAGGAAGTAGACAGTCCCAATCCCTTCCATCTCTATCCACCACTTTCTTCAACATTTGTTTTAGGGTTTTGTTGAATCTTTCAACCAGCCCATCGGTTTGGGGGTGATACACAGATGTACACAATTGCGTCACTTTGAACAATTTACACAGCTCTTTCATAACCCGGGACATAAAGGGTGTACCTTGGTCCGTAAGCAGTTCTTTACAAATACCCACCCGGCTAAAAACAAGAGATAGCTCTTTGGCTATGGTTTTGGCCGAGGTATTTCTGAGAGGGATCGCTTCTGGATAACGGGTGGCATAGTCCATTATAACCAATATGTACTGGTGCCCCCTAGCGGACTTGATTATAGGACCTACCAAATCCATTGCGATTCTCTCAAACGGGACCTCAATGATGGGTAGAGGGACCAGCGGGCTACGGAAATGTGGCATCGGGGCCGACCTCTGACACACAGGGCAGGAGGAACAATAATTTTCTATGTCCTTCATCACCCCAGGCCAATAGAATCTCTGTAATACCCTCTCTCGGGTTTTCTCTGTCCCCAGATGACCTCCAAGAATGTGCCCATGGGCCAACTCCAACACCAACTTCCTGTAAGGTTTGGGCACCACAAGCTGCTCAACGGTTTCTTCTGCCCTTTTTGCCACCCGATACAGTAGGTCCTTCTCTACGCTGAAGTATGGGTAAGTGCAGGTATTATCTGGGTTCACTAACTCGCCATCTATTTCCACTACGTTTTCCCGTGCCTTTATTAGGGCGGGGTCTTTTAACTGTTCTGTGGCAAAATTTTCCCTGTGAACCTCCAGATCAGAAAACACCACAGACGGTAGGTTTTCGTCTGAGGAGGTGGGCTCCTCTCCAGTTTCTTGAGTCTCCCCTGCCAATACTGACAAGGGAAATTCTGGAGAGTCCTCACCACTCTCAGAGGAGTTCTGGCTATCACATTCCTGGTACATAGGGGCACCAGTGGGGGGCTCAGGATCATCCCACAGTTCCCAGAACTTCGGAAAATCCCTTCCCACAATGGCATCATGCGGTAATTGAGATACTAACCCCACTGGATGAGAGAGGGTACCTTTGGGGGTCTCGAAACACACTGTAGTCACTGGATACTCTCGGGTGTCCCCATGCACACAAATAACAGCTACCTTGCTATTCCCAGAGACCTCTGTTTTAACTAATTCAGCCTTTATCAGGGTCACAAGGCTACCTGAATCCAGTAATACCACAACATTTCTACCATTAATACACATTTTGCATAAATGTTTCTCAGTTCCCCGAATGGCAGTGCATGCGACTGTCGCACACAGCGACTGACGTCGGTCCGTCAGAAAGTCACATTGCATGGGTTCCTCCACAACCGGGCAATTTGCTGCAATATGTCCCGCTTGCCGGCAGCGGTAGCAAACAATCCATTTGGCTGCCTCTTGAGCCCCTGACTTCCCAGGCTGTTCTCGCCAAACTTTGGGTAGAGCTCCCACCCTCTCACTCTCTCCACCCTCACCCCTTGGAATCCTCTTATCCGCCCCTGGGGATGATCTGGTCTTAGGGTGGAAAGTCCGAGAGTCTCTGGAAGAGGCCGTCAGGTTCTCTGTAGCCAAGTATTTCTCTACACGATCCACAAGACCACCGGCCGTCTCTGGGTCTCCATGGCTTACCCACTTTTGGATGGCAGTAGGAAGAGCTCTCAAAAACCGATCCATTACAACACGTTCCACAATCTCTGGTGCGGACAAAGTCTCTGGCTGTAGCCACTTCCTGCTCAGGTGAATGAGATCATACATTTGAGACCTGGGGGGTTTTCCAAGCTGGAAAGTCCAGTTATGCACACGCTGAGCCCGGACAGCCAGGGTGACACCCAGCCTTGCCAATATTTCAGCTTTTAGCATCACATAGTCTTTTGCTTGGTCAGGCTCTAGGTCATAGTAAGCCTTCTGCGATTCACCAGTTAACAGAGGAGCCACCAGTCCAGCCCACTGCTCCTCAGGCCACTTTTCTCTTTCAGCAGTCCTTTCAAATGTGGTCAAAAATACCTCTGGATCATCCTCTCCAGTCATTTTTGTCAATAAACGACTCACCCCAAAGGACGCGGTATTAGTGGGACGGCTTTCCTCACTGGTCTGCGGACGTTGCTGCATTACTGCTTCCATTTGTTGTAGTCTCTGCTCTTGCTTCTGTAACAGGTCTATGAAGCGGGCCTCAGATTGCTGCTGGGCTTGTTGCTGAGCTTCCAGACTCTGTTGGTGAGCTTGCTGCTGGGCTGCAAGGCTCTGTTGATGAGCTTGCTGCTGGGCTGCAAGGCTCCTTTGCAAACCTGCATTTGTCTGCTGTTGATTGGCATTTGCTAGAGCCAGCTGTTTCAGTATCTCCTCCATGCTGGCTGAAAAAAACTGCCACTGGTTCTCCACCAACTGTGAGGGGGTTAACTCGGTAGCGGGTGTGTGTGACCCCCTGGTTGGGCTCCCCACACAAAAACAGGGCCAGCAGACGGAGGTTGTGGTTTTCAAAATCAAAAGGTGCGGTTTATTTCTCTATGTACAGTGACAAAAACACAGCAAAGCCAAAAAGAAACATAAACAAAATAAATCCTGGTCAGCTTGACCTCTGACTAAACATGCAGGTTTCCTAACTAACAACTGGGATCAGCCTGGTGCTGTCCTAGTCCCTAAGTCCCTGGTTTAGTCAATGTCCAAACAAATAGCCACACAGGCTTTTTCTCACCGCACAGGGGTTCACTCTCCCTAGACAGTCCACACAGGTCTGGTTCCAGGCATGAGCAAACACCTAATGAATCTGGGAGTTTTTATAGAGGCCTTAAACGAACTGACAGGCTTCAGCTGGTCTCATCAACTCCCTGCCTGCACGACGCCCAGCCCTCTCCCTAGAGGTATGAGTCATCCATGAGCCCACTAGCCTCAGCTGGGCTTTATCAACTCCCTCCCTAGTTGTATAAGTCGGCATAAAGCCTGAATCTGGGAGAAATATATCTACCCCCCTGGATGCAACCAGGTGACTTTACCTTCCTGCTGTCACAGTATGTATATATATATATATTTTTCACAACTCGCATGTTTGCCTATTTATATGCATATATGCACACCGCTGCTGCTTGCTCCTTTGGTATATCCCTTATACTATTTGTTATGCACCTTTCTTGGTAATAAGCTTTGACTTGTTATATTGTATTTTCTTGTGCGCATTCTGCATGCACCTTATATATATGTATGTATATGTATATATATATATATATATATATATATATGTATAGATAACATATGTGTATATTCTCTTTGTACATGTGTGTGCGTATATGTGTGTATGTATATATATGTATGTGCACTTTCGATACAATGTATCAGATATTTACTTTTGTAATGATCATACCCCTTTACTACTTATACATGATAGCCCTGCTTATCATTCATTGCATTGATTTATCCCATCTGCTTTTCCATCATGTCCCATCATGTCCTTTCTTCCATCCCCCCCCTTTCCCCCCCTTTCCCCCCCGTAATATAATACATAATTTCCCTTATCCTGTTTCCCCCCCCACCCCCAAACCCCCCCCCCATTCCCCTCCCTTTCCCTTGTCCACACCAACTTGTTCTTGCTCCCATCCTATATATATTGTACCCATATATATTGTACCCCTAGTCGTTCCCATCCTATATACAGCCTTTCAAATGCACCCCCTAATAGTTCCCCTATAATAATCTTGTAATAATATCCATATATGTTCCCCATAATAGTGCTGCTCTTTCTCCTATATATTAATACAATACTTACATTCATTATTATTATATAATTTTTCCATCCTAGCGCTGTTCACCACCACACTAATAATTCTTAATATATCTTTATTTCCTATTTCTATTTGTTCTCCCACATACTATAATATAAATCTCCCATACAGAAATATCCCTTGCCAACCATTCTATCTTGTCCCTCTCCTCCTTCCCCCCCCCCTGTACTTCTCACATAACTCTGTGTCATTATCTCTCCTTCAACCAATCACATTGCTGATATACTCCTGCTAGTATGTTTTCAACCAATCACGCCACGTCTCTCAACTATATTACATCCACCTATGATAATGCCTTCCATGGATCTGATGAAACAGCGGATGCTGTGAAACGCGTCATCCCATTGGTCCGTTCTATCCCCACGTCACTTCCGGTCCGACGGCGCGCTGCGCTCCACGCTGAAGCGCACGCTGAAGCGCTCGCTGAATTGCAGCTTCCTGGTTGTTTCCTGTCCATCCCAGCGATACAGGGCTTTTTCACATCACCTGCAGCTCGGATGCCTTGACTTCCCCTGCTGACACCGCAACCTGCTTCCAGCCTTCCTGCCTTCAGCCATCTTCAGCAACTTCTGTCATCTGGAACCTACATCTCCCCTGAGGACCGCCTTAGATGACTCCGGACCACTATTAACCCCTTACATGCCTTAATTTGTCCTGCATCCTGTGAGTAGCCATTCGGCTGGTTTTTATATAATTTTGCCATTAAAGCCTGTTTTACTGCACTTAGTTTGGCGCACCTTTCTCTTTTGCATCATATTTTACAGAGCCTGCTTCTGCTCATGGTAGCTGCCGCTGGTGCTTACAACATTTATATTCATTGACTCTTTTTATTATTATATACTCTGCCTAGAACTCATTTTGCGCCATTTTTTCTTTTTTTAATGTATCTTTTGCATGTTTATCCCTTTTTTTTTTTTATTGTAGAATCTGGAAGCCCCTTTTAAAAATAAAGAAGTCCTAAATACTCAGTCACAAATAAAGGAATGTACAGTAGAAATTAACATACAAATGTTTTACAAGTCAGGTCCGATCCATTTCCTCTTTCTCTTGCTTTATTTGTGTGAGGTTCCCTTTTAAAATCCATATCAGACTTGAAGGGTCTGATATGTAATTTTAAGGGACCCAATGCCATTTTGTTTTCTTTTCTTTCATGGCATCCCCCTTAAAATCTATATTGGACCTCAAAGGGCATTGTATGAATCTTTGGGGACCTCACGCTGTTTGTTTTTTTTACACTTCCCTGCTGTTTGTTTACATTCACCTGCCACTTTGGAATCTCCAGCTGACAGCTGAAGGTGACCTGTTCAGGCCTTTCAATGCAACCACTACCAGCTCTTTCCACATCTCCTGTCCTGCCACCGTTAATAGCCCCTGGCACCTCTACTGGCCTACCACTATTGCTGGCTTCTGTAACGTCTGCTGTCTGGCCACCATTACCAGTTTCTGCCACAGCTGCTGGTCTGTCACTATTACCAATTCCTACCACAACTGCTGGTCTGATACCAATACCAGCTCTAGCAGCCTTTGTTGGCCTGCTTTCATTACCAGCTCTTGCCACATCTTCTGGCCTGTCACCCTTAATAGCCCCTGCAATCTCTCCTGGCCTGCCGCTTTCACCATTACCAGCTCCTGCCCCCACTGTTGGACTGCAACCTTTACCAGTTCTGGCAACCTGCCTACATTACCAGTTCATGCCACATCTCCTTGCCTGTCACCATTATTAGCCCCTGCCCTCTCTCTTGGCCTCCTGATGCCACCAATAGGTACTGCTTCTGCAACCTTTTTGGCCTGCCACCATTAATAGTTAGTGCCACTTACTGAGCCTGCTACCACTATCATCTTATGTGGTTTCAGCTGGCCTATCTCCATTACATACTTCTGTAAATTCTCTGGGCTTTCCATCATTACCAGTCTCCTGACACATTTGCTGGACTGCCACTATGAACAGATCCTGCCCCCTTTCCTGTCTTGCCACCATTGGCAGCTACTGCCGCCTTGGCTGGCCTGCTATTACTAGCTCCTAGCCTGCTGTACCAATAAGAGGAAAGGTTTTTTTGGAAGGGAGAGGCTATAGTGGACTTTGATGGTACTGTATACAAACTGTAGTAAATAGTCATAAATAAAATAATTAATGACTTTTATTACAAAAAATACACATGTAAACACATTTGACAATTAAGTATTAAATATTCAATGATAATCAACATACGTTCTTGGTTCTGAAGTCACATTGAGGTGTGACAGCTGAATCATTTATATCATCTGTATATTAAATGCTTGACATGTTTCGCGGATCATTTTTGCTTCTTCTTGAGGAGTTTTATTGCATATATACATGAAGATTAACCACTTCCCATCCGGCCTATAGCAAAATAACAGCCGGGCGGTGGTTCAGTTATCCTGACTTGGCGTCATATGACGTCAAGCAGGATAAGCCGCGATCATGTTCCTTGAGGGGCGCGGAGGGCGGCGATCAGTGGTGTTGTGTGTCAGTCTGACACACTGCAACACCGATCTCAGTAAAGGGCCTCTGATGGAGAACTCCCCATGATTCGGCCTTGTAGTGTGTAACAGAAAGGCTTCAGTATGGGGGGCGGAGCCGGCAGCCAGAGCGGATGGTGGTGTGAGGAGTGTGCTCTGCCGCAACGGAACGAACATCGCGGCTCACAGCAAGCCGGCACGGCTAAAAAGCACTTCATCTGATCGGGGAGGCCGAGGGGCACACGATAATCATCATGGCCAAAAGGAAGGACAGAGACGGACCGAGGAAACTAACTGATTTCTTTCCTCCAGCGGCCGACCGAGGGATCCAAGATGGCGCCCGCGACGGAAGCCATGCATTAACATCCCACGCCAGCTCCGAGGAAAATCCATCTCCATCCACGGGTGAGTCCTATTCCCTGGGACATCCACTGCCATCCTCCCCTTTCACCAGCCCAGTAAAGCAAAAAAGGAGGGTTGGGGAGAGAGGGGAAGACCAGAATGATGTGGGGAATGAGGGAGATGAAATGGAGGAATCCTCCCCATGTGGACAGCAGCTAGACGCTTTCCCCACAACAGGTCAGCCCATCATAGATACCACTATGAAGGAGATGCTACTAACACTCCGGGGGGCTCTCCAACAGGATATGGCAGCATTCATGTAGACCACAAAAGCAGATATGTCCGCTGTCAGCAATAGAGTACAATATGTGGAACAAAAAATGGAGGAGTTTACTTTGGCACATAATGAACTAGTGGACGCTCATTTTGATGTTGAGGATGAGCTCAAGGCCATGCGACTTAAGATGGCGGACTTTGAGGACAGAGCTCGCAGGAATAACATCAAATTTAGAGGAATCTCTGAAACAATTAAACCTGCGGAGCTCACGGGGTACCTCCAGAAGCTTATGTTAGCTGGTCTTCCATCCCTAACTCCTGCGGATGTTACCATTGACAGAGCCCACAGACTGCCTAAACCATCATTCTTGCCTGACCAAATACCCAGAGATGTTATAGCAAGGATCCACTTTTATCATGTGAAAGACCAGTTGATGCGACTCGCCAGACAGCATCCTACTCTTCCTGATCCGTTCGCTGGTATTGCACTATATGCTGATCTATCGCAAGCTACATTGTCAGCGAGACACAACCTAGTCCCTATTACAAAAATCTTGCGCAATCATAAGATTTTGTACAAGTGGGGTTTCCCGGCCAAATTGCTGCTGGAAATGCATAATGAATCGCATGCTATCACCTCACTAGAGAAAGGTCTGGAGCTCCTCAAAAAATGGCGCCTTCTTCCCATCAATGATGAAGCTGCAATTCTTGACTCCCTCCAAAATAAAAGCAACGCTCGTCGCCATAATGCCAGAGGGAAGTAGACAGTTAAATGGTTATATTACCTATGCAAGCAACTCTGGTGCAATTTTCTTCCTGCTTACCACCTTGCTTAATACTAGAAATACCCGGTACTCTGGAAACTAAAAAGCATAAGTACTGGCTTTTAAAGTATCCGTTGTTCGGCTGAACTGTGAACTTGTTATCCCCTTTCTTCATTTACAGGATGATACCTGTTACTTGTTTTAAACAGCGAAAGTTGTTTGACTATCCACAGCTGATTCATATCCTAGTTTGGTTAATGTTTTGTATTCCCTTTTATTTTCTATGGACTGTTAAAGACCATATGCATCAAGTTTTACACATACTCAGAAAAAATTTGTACACATATTCCCTACCAAGTTCTACCACTAGATGGTGGCAGTGCACTTTCTACTATTGGAATGAACCTTAAACTAATGTCACACAATGTGAGAGGATTGAATAGTCCCTATAAACGCAGAGCTCTATGGAAATCAGCTATAGACATGAACTGTGACATCTTGTGTGCACAAGAAACTCATTTCGCCAGTAATAATCCCCCAAAATGCACACACAACAAATTCCCTCAAGTGTTTACTGCAAACGCTGAATCAAAGAAAAAGGGGGTATTAATTGCTATTAGGGACACAGTAACTTTCTCTTTATTGCAGACTCATGTCGATCCCCTTGGACGCTTCCTCATCTTGATTGCTGAACTGAACCACACCACCTACACGTTGGTAAATCTGTATGCACCTAATAATAAGCAATTTAAATTTATCCGTAAAGTTGTTAAACTTGCTAAATCTATGCAAAAAAGTAACTTGATTATCTGTGGGGACTTCAACATGACTATGAACGGAGACATGGACTCCTCCTCTGTGGCTACTAGACAAAGGCCCTCTCTTGGCCCCTTTTGCCATGAAGAGAGGCTATTCGACCCATGGCGTTGCCTTAGAACCACAGAGAGGGACTATACATATCACTCCCAAGTGCACAATAGCTATTCTAGAATCAATTTTTTTCTTACTGATGTGTATACTTTACAAAATGTGATTAAAACTGACATCCACAGTATCACGTGGTCAGACCATGCACCAGTGACTATTGAGATTGTGGATACCAGTAAGACTTCCCACAAAACTTTGTGGCGCAACAATACGTACCTTCTGTCACAGCCCCAAATCAGGGCTGAGATAGAGGAGAAACTGAAAGAATATTTCCACTTTAATGCTAATGGTGAATGTTCCCCTTCAATGACATGGTGCGCACACAAAGCGGTTATAAGAGGTTCTCTAATACAAATAGCCTCTAGGGAGAAGAGGAAAAAATCACTTCACATGGCACAACTACATGAGTCCATAGCAGAATTAGAAGCCCTACACAAGAATCCCAGCACCACTTCCCCCAATATCTTGATTTGCCTTAATCAATGCCGGGAAGAACTGAGACAAGAACTGAGAGCAGAGTATGATGTATTCTTTAAAAGAATGAAATTATCCTTCTACTCTCAAAATAATAGGGCAAGCAAACTTCTAGCTTCCCAAATTAAGAAGAGACAAGCTAAAGCCAGCCTCACGCACATTAAACACCACAATTCCCATACCACATTCCATAACCCTAAGGACATAGCCAACGTGTTTAGAGATTATTATGAATCCCTCTACAATCTCGCCAATGACCCACACACCCACCAACCATCGGAGGGAGAGATTGACAATTTTCTCCAAGGGGTTCACCTACCTTCCATAGATTTGAACACACTCCAGGACCTGAACTCTCCTATTACATACGATGAAGTTGAGATGGTTATTAGAACCCTCCCCATGCACAAATCACCCGGAGCGGACGGATTTTCAGCGGAATATTACAAAGCATTCACCTCCATTCTAGCTCCCAAACTAGTAAATGTTTTCAATGTAGCAGCTACCTCTGGCTCTTTCCCAAAAGAAATGCTTCAGGCTATCATAGTTACAATACCCAAACCGGGCAAGGATACATCTCACCCCCAAAATTTTAGGCCAATCTCACTGCTGAACTCAGACTTAAAGATCTACGCCAAGATACTAGCGAACAGGTTGAGTGAAATTACCCCCTCCCTCATTGACCTGGACCAAGTAGGATTTGTGAAAGGAAGGCAAGCGCCAGATGGCACCAGAAGAATGCTAAACCTTCTGCGCTATGTGGAACTAAGTAAACAACCTAGCACTTTCTTAGCTTTGGATGCAGAAAAGGCCTTTGATAGGGTTCATTGGGGTTACCTATCAAAGACTTTACAAAAATTTGGATTCTCTGGCCTGATCCACTCAGCAATCATGTCTTTGTATTCACACCCCACAGCACAAGTGTACACCTCTAGCATGCTTTCTGATTCCTTTACTTTATCCAACGGCACGCGACAAGGTTGCCCTCTATCTCCAATTATTTTTTCATTAATCATAGAGCCCCTAGCGGAAAGTATTAGATCCACTGACACCGTACTGGGTATTAAGATAGGTTCAGAGAATCATAAAATAGGACTATTCGCGGACGATATTATCCTGACTATTTCTAAACCAGAATCCTCTCTCGTAGCAATACAAACTTTGATACACAAATTTGGACAGGTCTCCTTTTATAAAATCAACACTACTAAATGCTATGCCTTGAATATTAATGTACCCCCTGCTACAAAAAAAAAGCTAAAAATATTATTCCCCTGTAATTGGGACCCCCCCTCTATTACCTATCTTGGTGTGCAGCTGACCTCCTCCTCCGCTAAAACATATGCCTGCAACTACCCTCCTTTGTTAAATACCCTTGAAGATGAACTGACACAAATCGGCAAACTCCATCTATCTTGGGTGGGTAGGATAGCTGCATACCAAATGCAAGTATTACCTAAACTGTTATATCACTTTAGAACAGTATCCATCCCTATCCCTCAAAAATTCTTCTCCCAATTAGCGAATAGCCTGACAAATTATATATGGGGGGGAAAAAAAACCAGAATTGCATTAGCGCAACTATATAAACCAAAACACCTTGGGGGCCTAGGCCTCCCCAATGCACAAATCTACTACCGAGCAGCAATCCTGGACCATATGCGCTATTGGTTCTCCTGCCAATCGGACAATAAATGGGTAAATATTGAAAGCGAAGTTACTCCAGGGCATAATCTCCCAGCGTTAGCACTAGCAGCCTGTATACATCATAAAGCAATAACACCTCCGTACCCTACAATACAAGCCACTACTGAAACATGGTCCTTCATGATACACCAGAAGTTCGCAGATACCCCTATGACTAAATTAAACACCCCATTAGCAGCCTATGAATACTTAATTCCTAATTTCTCAACCCAAGCATGGAAGAGAAGAGGTGAACACTTTTCTATACATGGAATAGAAGAACAAGAGGGGCTAGATAGATACCAAACACACCAAATGAAACACTTTGTATCAGCCAATACACCTAGGCCTATAGAACTACCTAAAATCTTATGGGACTACTTAATCACCAAACATCAGGGAAAAGTTAGAGGAATATCCTTATTCTATAAATATGCTACCCCACTATACATGTCCACCAAATTGCCAAATATGATTAAATGGGAACAGGAGCTACGAAACGAATTCTCGCTAAAACAATGGTACTTAGCTATAAAATACAACCGCAAATCCTCAGCATGTGTAGAGCACTGGGAGAATGCTCAAAAAATTCTGCATAGATGGTACCTAACACCTATGCGCCTTCACAAAATGGACTCAAATATTTCCCCACTCTGCTGGAGAAATTGTAATTCTACCGGCAACTTACTACACATACTTTGGAATTGTCAGATAATTAGAGATTTCTGGAAAGAAGTGTCGACTTTGATTCAGAAAATCACTGGCATTACCTATACATTAGACTCTGCGCTAGCGCTACTGAGCATTGGCATAGAACAATTCCCCCTACTAATGAGAAAAGTAGTCGCACATTTGCTTTTTGCAGCTCGAATATCCTTAGCAAAGGAATGGCGCTCCCAGAAACCTCCCATGCTTGAAAACGTAATTTCCAGAGTTAATGCTCATTACTCAATGGAGAAGTTGCTGGCATACAAAGAAGGAAGGGCTCTAGATTTCCACAGGTTCTGGGAGATCTGGAGGACTTCGCCGTATGCCTCTCCACATTTGTGACTTAAGATCTTTGATTAAACTACACTTTACTGAAATTCCTTAAACACACCCAGTTATCTAGTGGTAGGAACATACAATGAGTATAACTAAAGATCTAAAGAATACCTTCTGAGCAAAATATGTGTATTTAGCGTTAGGTTCATATCACGGTTATCTTAGTATCCAATAAACACACGTAACAAATCTGTTATAGGACTATCACCTAAGACCCTCATTAAGGTCTAAGGAGGGCTACTTTATATTTAAAACTATGCAGAGCCTGCTCACAGTATGTACCCGGGGTGGGGTGACAGGCTATACCTCCGATTGAGGTAATGTCCCGCTCTGATTTCAGTAGTCCAAGGATTATCAAGCATATATGTAAGATTGATGTTTGATGCAGTCTTTGTACATGCTCTGTGATACTTATAATGCTGTATCTGTTACGTGTAAGTTGTAAAATTTAATAATAAAAAAATCTATGGTTAAAAAAAGAAAGGCTTCAGTATAATGCACTGCAATCCTCCTTGCAGTGTGTGTGTCATGTGTTGGTGTATACATTACAGTGTGTGTGTCATGTGTTTGTGTATACATTGAAGGGTGTGTGTCATGTGTTGGTGTATACATTGAAGGGTGTGTGTCATGTGTTGGTGTATGCATTGCAGGGTGTGTGTCATGTGTTGGTGTATACATTGCAGTGTGTGTGTCATGTGTTGGTGTATACATTGCAGGGTGTGTGTCATGTGTTGGTGTATACATTGCAGGGTGTGTGTCATGTGTTGGTGTATACATTGCACGGTGTGTGTCATGTGTTGGTGTTTACATTGCAGTGTGTGTGTGTGTCATGCGTTGGTGTATACATTGCAGTGTGTGTGTCATTTGTTGGTGTATACATTACAGTGTGTGTCATGTGTTGGTGTATACATTGAAGGGTATGTGCATAGCTCCCAACTGTCCTTGATTTCGAGGGAATGTCCCTGATTTGGAACAATGTCCCTCTGTCCCTCTTTCCTCCTCATGTGTCCCTCATTTTGGTCTGATCCATATAGTTGTATATAAAATACACTTTTTATCTTTCAAAAAGTGTTTCCCAGTGTAAACCTTCCATCCAAATTCTAAATTGCTGCATTTGTAAATTTTAAAAACCAATATAAAGGAATAATAGTGGTAAAAAAAGCCCTTCTGGATTTAATTGTTTTGGTTAAATCTCCTTTAAGGGGGTGTGGCAGGGGGCATGTCCTATGCCTACATACATTTGCTAGTAGGTGTCCCTCATTCCCATCTGAAAATGTTGGGAGATATGGTATGTGTCATGTGTTGATTTATACATTGCAGGGTGTTGTCATGTGTTGGTATATACATTGCAGGGTGTGTGTCATGTGTTGGTGTATACATTGCAGTGAGCATTGCAGCCTTACAATGACTTCTCCCTCTCTCTCATCTCTAAACCAAAACAAGGTTTGATATAGAGGAGCTGCTGCACAGCCTGTAGAAGGCTTGGGAGGAATGGGGGCAGTCCTGGGTGGTGCTGGGCAGGACAGGGGCGGTCTTCCTGAAAGCTAGGCTGGAGTTATCACACAGAGACTGAAAACCTTTTCAGGAAGTGCCTGAGAGCTCCCAAATTCAGCTCAGCAAGCAAACTTTCTAAGCTACGCAATCAGCAAACCTGACAATGAATAATATCAAAGTTAAACATATTTAAAGTAGTTGTAAACCCAATCTAAAAAAACAAACAAAAACAAAAAAAAACCTGCAAGACAAAGGCATAGCGAGCTAGTATGCAAAGCATACTAGCTCATTATGAATTACTTACCTTAGATCGAAGCCCCCACAGCGGTCCTCGTCCCCCCTCCAGCGGCGACATCTCTCCCGGGGGTTACTTACGGGTATCGGCGCTGTGATTGGCCAGAGCTGCAATGATGCCAGAGCCGCATGCACGTGGGAACCGCCAGTAACGGCACACGGACTGAAGCAAGGGCACATAGGTGCCATTGCTTCAGTTTACCCCAGTTTGCCCCAGTGCGCATGTGCCGATGACATCGGCACATGCAGGGGATAGGGGATATCTCCCAAACCGTGCAGGTTTAGGAGATATCCTGGGTAGCTACAGGTAAGCTTTAATATAGGCCTACCTGTAGCATAAAGTGGTTGTAAAGGGTCTACAACCACTTTAACATACTAATCATGGGTATTTTTTTTTTTTTTTTTTTTTACTGGGATTCCCCTTCAAGTCTCATGGATCATAAAAAGTCATAAAAAAAAAAAAGAAAAATAATTCATGTAAAAAAAAAACGAAACCCATTGCTTTTTTACCACTGTCTGTTTTCTCTCTGCATCAATGTACAGTGAGGACAGGGCTCCGTGGTGATGCCCCCTCAGGGGAAAGATCCATGATGCCATGCACTCACAATACAGTAGGACTTCAGTCTTCCAGGTTCAATTACCCTAGGTGTCATTTAATGTAGAAGATTAAAGACATCTAGTAGTGATTGTAAACAAGATTTATTGTTTGTTTTTAATTCAGCTTGGGTAACTTATTTATTTATAAATGTATTTAATTTTGTATGTGCTTTTAATATATTTATTTACAGCAGTTGATACTGGTACTGGTCCAAATATAGGGAATTATGGAAGGAATAGGAAAATAAAAGAATTTGGTGCCAAAAAGAGACAGTTGGGCATTATGTCTCCCATTATCTTGTGATTGTGCTGCTCACATAGTGATCAGAAGGAAAGGAGCAATTTTGAATACTAGAAAAACATGTAATATAAATCAAGGGATCTTCTACTGTTTCAATGATAACATAATAGCTATTGTATAGCTGTACTTGCTATGACTATCCTTCAGCAGATATTGGCACTAAAGAAGGTGTAAAATAAAAGTGTGAAGGGTAATACAAAGGCACTGTGTATAATACAATACAGAGTTCAGAAAATACAAGTCAAGCAGTTTTAAGTACAAAACGTATTAAACCTTCAGACACAAATGTGCTCTTCATGGAATAAAACTATTATTTCCCTTAAAGTTTTCTATTTCTAGCCATGTTCTGAAAAAAGGCATTCCTTTTGTATTACATTGAAAAATAAAATCTGATTCTTCACAAGAAGATACATTTGCTTTTCATAAGATCAATGCATAGATGATTAAATTATCTTGATGCTCTGTATTATAAAATGTAAAAGAGGTTATCAGTTTTGCGCATGCATGACTGTGGTTTAAATGCAGCATTTTATCTAAAGGAAAGGTTGTATAAGAGCCTTCCATTATAACATCAGTAAAATCTGTACAGAATTCTGCTTTATTTTAATAGATTTTCCATGCAAAAGTATATTACGGATATGTGAACATTGTATGGATACTTTCAATATGTCTTTTCTTTATCTTTTATACTGCACTTCTCTTTTTCAACATTGGATATCACACTTTTTTTTTTCAATGAACTAATGAAATTGAGTTACGACACAATAGAACTGAAATTTAACATTACATATTTAATTGTTCACAATATGAATAATTGTATTCTAGCAAACCATATAAAATATTCCTTCCACTACATTAAGAAGTTAAGATAAAGTTTCTCTGTAAGAGTTATGATATGAAGTGGTGTATCCCAAGGAAAAGCAAATCTTTTAGAAGTTTTAATCATCACAGACCATGAAATGGCTGTATTATCAGGTTTTGGTTACTAATCTGCTCAAGGTGTTTTTAAGAAGATAAATAAATAAACTGCTCAAGTTGTTAAGTCACATCTGCACGTTTTTTTTTTTAGTTTTATCATTTGCTAAAGGTAAAGACTGAAGGTAATTTGTCACTTTCATTCTTAGCGATTTCTGTCCATACAATTCCAAAACTAGCACAAGCCACTGGCACTCTTTAGTGCAGGATATTCCATTTGTATAGAGAGGTGATAGATTCCCAAAATAGCCAGCACACCCCAACGTTTTTTTTTTTTTTGTTATACAGTAGATTGAGCCAGGTGGGCTGATTTAGCTGTTGTCTTCTTATACATACTGTAGCTCTTAGAGACCACTGCATAGCAAATACCCTTATTAAAATACTTTACAAAAGGATAACAAAAGGTAAGAAGAGTACCCCAACTATAGCAATGCAATGGAATTTGTCCCACTATCCAAGTATAGGGATTCTCAAGAAGTAAAGGAGACCTCTGTCTCTACTCCAGGAATCAAAAAGACAGATGGATATACATATATGTGCAAAAAAACAACTTATACAACATAGTTATAATTTCAAATCTCTTTGGAACTCTGGAGACAAGATCTATAATTCCCTGATGTATGTTTATATATATATATTGGGAAAAAACCTGCGCTAAACCAAATAATATTGAGAAAAATTAATAAATACTTGATCAAAGAAAACTGTGATGCTGCTACAAGTAAAAAGCTAAAAAAATACGAAAGCTCAACAAACATATGCAAAAAGAAACAAGTGCGCAATCACCATGAATTAAAACAACAATCCTGCAAACAGGAAAAAAATATTTAAAACATCAAGTGAAAAATAAATATATATAGTGAAAAAAAGGGGGTAAATGTAGAGAATCTTCTATTATAAGGAATCTCCAAACAATATTCATTTAACGAATGTGTATAAAAAGTGTCCCAAAAAAGAAGTTGTATATTTAAATGTTTTTAAATATTAAATAATCAGCTCCACCAATCTTCATATGGGTAAGGAATTATCCGATGTAGATCTTATTCCATATACATTCGACAGTAGGGAATAATCTTAAAGCCGCTTACCAGATCAATGGGACCTCGGATTACAGAGGTCTCAAGAGCGTGTGCATCTGCCTGCCGGCACCGAGGATATCCACCTGCTCCTTATCCCAAGGGATCTCTCCTCGCTCCACCAGCTGATCGGATGTCCAACACACAGGAATCAAGGTAAGCAGAGATAATGATTGCTCCAGGTGCACTCCTAGGAGTTTGTTCAACTCAGCAGGAAGGGATTGAATGAAAAAAACTTCATGGTGCAGTATTTCAGAAAAAAGTTTCCAAATGATTTATTGAAAAAATCACAGCAAAGACCAAAGCAAGTTCACATCCAATCCACACTTCATAAAAAGATATATATAAAAACAGGAACACAAAAAGGGGGGGAAAGGGTAAAAAAGGAAAAAATATCCGAAAAATCAAATTGGTAGGCTGAGTCAGCCTACCAATTTGATTTTTCGGATATTTTTTCCTTTTTTACCCTTTCCCCCCCTTTTTGTGTTCCTGTTTTTATATATATCTTTTTATGAAGTGTGGATTGGATGTGAACTTGCTTTGGTCTTTGCTGTGATTTTTTCAATAAATCATTTGGAAACTTTTTTCTGAAATACTGCACCATGAAGTTTTTTTCATTCAATCCCTTCCTGCTGAGTTGAACAAACTCCTAGGAGTGCACCTGGAGCAATCATTATCTCTGCTTACCTTGATTCCTGTGTGTTGGACATCCGATCAGCTGGTGGAGCGAGGAGAGATCCCTTGGGATAAGGAGCAGGTGGATATCCTCGGTGCCGGCAGGCAGATGCACACGCTCTTGAGACCTCTGTAATCCGAGGTCCCATCGATCTGGTAAGCGGCTTTAAGAGTATTCCCTACTGTCGAATGTATATGGAATAAGATCTACATCGGATAATTCCTTACCCATATGAAGATTGGTGGAGCTGATTATTTAATATTTAAAAACATTTAAATATACAACTTCTTTTTTGGGACACTTTTTATACACATTCGTTAAATGAATATTGTTTGGAGATTCCTTATAATAGAAGATTCTCTACATTTACCCCCTTTTTTTCACTATATATATTTATTTTTCACTTGATGTTTTAAATATTTTTTTCCTGTTTGCAGGATTGTTGTTTTAATTCATGGTGATTGCGCACTTGTTTCTTTTTGCCTGATGTATGTTTACATTGTCTACTGTCTATGCATGTGTATCCTATTCTCCCTATTGGCTTTTTAATCTGTTTGAAAGAAAATGAAACAAGAAACGTGGGGACAACCTAACATGAGCAGAACAACACAACACTCCAGAGTGTGTGAGAATAGAAGCATTGGCAGGATAATTTTCTTTCCTTTCTTCAAAGAAGGTATCAGGATACCCTGCTTTAGTGACCTATTATAAATGTAGAGATATAGATAAAACTTAGAGGTTTCCTTACTAAAACTGGAAAGTACAAAATCAGGTGCAGCTTTGCATAGAAACCAATCAGCTTCCAATTTTTTTTTCAAAGCTTAACTGAACCAGCTGAAGTTAGAAGCTTATTGGCTACCATGCAGAGCTGCACCAGATTTTGCCCTCTCCATCTTTAATAAATTAACCCCATCCAGTGCTAAAGCCAATCAACAAATCTTACCAGACCTCCTGACCAGACAGACTACTTCACTCTAAAGCAGTTTCTCTTATTTTTACCTTCTCTCCTTTTCTTCAGTCCACAAATTTGAATTGTTTCATCTCAGCCATAGTAATATGAGGGCCGCAAGGTGGCTCTGCCATCCCGGGGGACCGTCATATGACGTCCTTGGCTTCCCGGCCGATAGAGGGCGCTTGCGCGCACCCGCCGTGTTACTCGGGAGCCGATGTGCGTGCCTGGTGGCCGCGATGTCCGCCAGGCACTCGCGATTGCTCGTCGCAGAGCAGGGATGTGGATCTGTGTGTGTGTAAACACACAGATCCACGTCCTGTCAGGGGGGAGGAGACCGATCATGTGTTCCTTCTATATAGATCCTTGATCGGTCACCTCCCCCAGTCAGTCCCCTCCCCCCACAGTTAGAATCACTCCATAGGTAACACATTTAACCTCTTAATCGCCCCCTAGTGTTAACCCCTTCCCTGCCATTAACATTTACACAGTAATCAGTGCATATAGCACTGATTGCTGTTTAATTGTCAATGGTCCCAAAATAGTGTCAAAAGTGTCCATCTTTCGGTCAAACTGGAACTATCTATCATATCTGGTGGTCATGCCCTAAGGTCAGGAGGTTTTGGATCAGGGTCTATAACTTCATATACTCCCTCACCCGACTCAATTTATCAAAATCAGCAAGGCCTGCTCTTCTGGGGGGCGGGGTAGTGGAAGCCTCCAAATTCCAACGGAGGCTTTCGACCTTCATATTTATCTCCGCAAAAATTATTATAGCCAGGAATTGGAGATCCGCTGCCCTACCCTTTGATCAGCTCAAGGGCAAATTATTGTGGCTTATGTTAAACGAGAGGTTGACGGCATTGGTGCAGGACAAGATGAAGTTGTTCCACAAAGTGTGGGACCCATGGATTAGATATCTAACACATGACCCCCGGACTCTGGCTCTCTAGGTCTCTTTTCGCTAGTGGGCTCTCTGGGCATGGGACCGTGGCTCTTACCCTCCCCTCCTCCCCCCACCTTTCCTTCTTTGATCTCTCTCCTCCTTTTTCCTTTCTTCTCTACCTCTCATTCTAAATACCTCTATACTCTGGGGTATTGATCTAGATTTTATAGTTTAGGTTTACTCAATTGTTTATTCATCGCAGACTATTGTGTAATTGGGAAGCATGGGGTCGATGCCCGCGTGGGTAGGTGAGTCGGGCTCCCCCTCTGGATCAAAATTGTCGCTCTTTTTTTGTTTATAGCGCAAAAAATAAAAACCGCAGAAGTGATCAAATACCACCAAAAGAAAGCTACATTTTTGGGGAAAAAATTATCGAAATTTCATATGGGTACAGTGTTGCATGACCGTGCAATTTTCATTCAAAATGTTACATCACTGAAAGCTGAAAATTGGGCTGGGCAGGAAGGGGGTGAAAATGCCCTGTATTGAAGTGGTTAAAGTATTTTTTTTTTAATGTGATGCCCAAGTGTTTACCAAAATTTGACATAGCAAAGTCCTTGATTGGATGAAACATACAATATAGAGGCACAGATGATTGAAGAAGCCTTGTTTGTGTAGTGACGTACCTAAGCTGTTTAAATTGTACTGGTTAACACTCAACAATATAAGTGTTTTTATTTTGTTGTGATATATTTTAAATAAATGGGTTTGATATGTTATTGGAGTTTCCTATTTGCTAGCCATTTTGCCTGGAAAATGGAGTGTCATGGTACTTTACCAACAGGAGCACAAATATTGGTTTTAGGTCTTAGAATCTGGTAGTGCATTTTTATAGCAATGATCGCTGTATAAATGTCTAAAGGTCCCAAAAATGTTTCAAAAGTGTCCAATCTGTCTGCCGCAATGTTGCAGTACCACTAAAAATCGCAGATCACCGTAATTACTAGTAAAAAAAAATGCCATAAAAATGCCATAAATCTTTCCCATAGTTTGTAGACGCTATAACTTTTGCGTAAACCAATCAATATACGCTTATTGCGATTTTTTTACCAAAAATATGTAGAAGAATATATATTGACCTAAACTGAGGAAGAAATTTGTTTTTTTTAAATGTAGCGCTACCCCCAGTTAAGAGAGCCGCTGGTTTGATTTCGGGCCCTGCATACAGCACCGCCAACCCCCGGCAATCTTACTCGACCTACTCTGGCACAGTTAGTCTATGGTTAAACTTATATCACATTCAGAAATATTGTAAGGGGCAATCTCTTTTACAGTAAGACAACACACTGAGGCGAGAGATCAAATGCAACGGCTTTACTTCTATATCAAAAGCATAGGCAGAACAGAACACATGCAACTTGCTTACAGAGCCCTGTATCAATAGGTGTATCACACAACAATGGCCCAGCGCGGTAACCCACCGCGCGCAGCTATTATGGTGTGCGCGCCCTGTGGCGCACTAAACAATATTCTATCTCCCCCCTAGTCAGGCCTGACATAGAAGAAAATCTCAGTCTTTTCACTCTAGGATTTCTTCGCATTCAAACTTTCGGTGGTGCACTTGATGAAATAATATTTGTAATCCACAAGTAGGCAGACTCAAGGAAAACCACACTGGAGACCCTTCAACTCTGTCCTGCTACGGGTCTTCTAATAGAACAACAAACAACGATAGGTGGGCCAAGGCAGTCTATAGGCCTAACATGGTACAGTCTATTGGCTTGAGCAAGTGCTCGCTCACCACTCCGGACGCGATCCCAGTCCGGGACTTCCACCTGCTGTGTCTCCGCACACAGCGTCTGCAACGATCGGGTCCCCGATCTAACTGATGTCCTCACTCGACAAGTCCGGTGCCATCCAGGCTCCGCAGTTGGGTGGAAGGCTCTTTGGAAGTTGCGCAAGGCCCAGGCTTCAGGCCTTGCACTGCAGCAAATCCTCACAGGAAGAAACTCTTGCTTGCAGCGCGGTGTCCAAAGAGGCTGAGCTCCGCCTCGCCTCCTCCTTAAATAGCCCCTCACATTAGTCTCTGCGGTGGCTAATTGCACTCTGGGTGCCGAACGGGGTTCTGGGTAACGTAGTCCCGGGGCCTTAAAGGAGACCCCACTATACACTCCCCCCACTTAAACTCTTTGGTCCCCAAAGATAACATAACACTACATCACAGAACGTACAACATCAATCAAAGTTTCGTATGATGCTGGCAGAGGAAATTCCCACCAAAAACGAGGCAGTGAACTCCCCTGCCCACAGGTCACACTATCATCAGTGTCCTGCCTAACTGTGCCAGAGAGTGAGTTGGGGTTGCCCCCCACTAAATGAACAGTGGGAGGGTCAGGCTTCTGCTCACATACGCAACAGGTCTCAGTTGCCCTTCATGCTCCTGATAGAGCACTCCTCCCAGACCATCATGGCTGGCATCTACATGGAGTTAATAAGGTTTCTTTGGGTCTGCATAGGCCAGGACAGGGGCAGTGGTTAAGTTCTTTTTCAACATTTGGAAGGCATCTTCGCACTTCTCATTCCACTGGTCTTTGACTGACTCCCCTGGCTTCCTAGGGCCCGAGTCATCCTCTTCCCCCTCCGTCTTGAGCAGCTCATTCAGAGGCCTGGCTATCCGAGCAAACCCCTCCACGAACCTCCTATAATAGGAACAGAATCCCAGGAAGGACCTGAGTTCTGTCACAGTAGTGGGCCTTGGCCAGGAGGTGACTGCCTCCAACTGTTCGGGGTCTGTGGCCACCCCATCTTCAGACACTATGTGTCCCAGATAGTTGACTGATGACTGATAGAATTGGCATTTTTCAGGTGAGAGCTTGAGTCCTTCCTCACTCAGTCTCTTCAAAACTTTCTCCAGCCTCTCTTCATGTTCTTCCAAGGTTCTTCCGAAGACAATGATGTCATCCAAGTATACGAGGACTTCGATGAGGTTCATTTCTCCCACAGTCTTCTCCATGAGACGTTGGAAGGTGGCTGGAGCTCTATACAGACCTTGAGGCATCCGGTCGAATTCAAAGAACCCTACCGGGGTTATGAAAGCCGTCTTCTCTTTGTCTTCTGGATGCATCGGGATCTGATAGTACCCGCTCTTGAGGTCCATAACACTGAACCACTTGGCTCCAGACAAGCTCTGTAGGGCATCCTCTATCCTCGGAGTGGTATACTGGTCCTATATGGTTCTCCTGTTGAGGGTCCTATAGTCTATGCACAGCCTTAATGACCCATTCTTCTTCCGGACCACCACTATAGGGGAGGCATAGGGACTTCTAGATTCTCGAATCACCCCTGTTCACTTGAGCTCGGCGAGCTGCTCCCTCAAGTTTTCGGGTTCGGCTAACGGAACCTGCCTAACCCTCTCCCTGAAGGGCTTGTCTTCCTGGAGGCGGATTCGATGGATGGCACTCCTAGCACACCCCACATCTAATTCATCTTGGGAAAAGATCCTTTCCCACCTGGTCAACTGGACCTTGGCTCTCTCTTTCCAAGTCCTGGGCAGGTTTGGATTCTCCATGGAAAGTTTCTCCCACACAGTACTTTCTCCATCTGTCTTCTCCACATCTGATGAAGCAACTGGGGTAGCTGGGCTCACCCGGCCCAGCAACAGCCTGGCTGGGATTTCCATGGGACCATCCGTGGTATTTCTGACGCTCACAGGCACTTTACAGTGAGCCTTCTTCAGGGCCCTCACCGGGACCACATCTGGGACTACTTCTAAGCCTGAATGTTCTTCCCTGGGGTTGGGTTCCAACATGACAAAAGGGCCAGGCTGCTCCCAAGTGAGTTTCACTGTGGCTTTCAAGCAGGCTACTTCACCGGGCTGCAGCACTATCCCCCTTCTTCCCAGCCTCCAGACCTTCCCTACCCCCTCTTCCGGGGCCTTCTGTTCCAAGATCAGCCATTGGTAGGCTGTCTTCAACATTGGGTGGATCTCAGTGACTGTGGGGTCTTTCCTTCTTGTCAGAGGGGCCAGAAGTCTTCGGACCAGATCCGTGTTGGTCCCTATTATTAGGGAACTCTTGTTAGCTCCAGGCGGTCGGGGGCACACCACAGCTAAGGTGTCAAACACTTCAGCCTTTCCGGCTATGAATGGGTCGAAAGTCAGTTTTATAGGCAGATAGCCATCATACGGGAAACTCTCTGTCCCAATTCCCCATATCTCCAGCTCTTCAAACTTCTGGATGGGTAGGTGACTTAAATGCTTGTCATAAAAGTCCCGGTACAACAGGGTCACTTGCGCCCCAGTATCCAATATGGCTCTTGTGTAGACTCCCTCCACTTGAACAGGTACTATCGGAGTGGGACCCACCAGCTTCTCTGGATATCGCTTCGTAGGGGTCTCTTTCTTTTGATCTTTGCATTTTCCCTTTTTCCTTTCTTTCTTCCATTTCTCTTTGGACTTAAGTCTCTCCTGGTGTCACGGATTGTTAATTGACCAGACTGTGTGACCTCATAAAAGGAAACCAAACGGGTGTAGGTGAAAATATATATAATTTATTATGGTGAGTGACCAACATACAACAACCAATAGAACACAGTGCAATAAATCAACAGTGACTACAAACAGTATATACAAGTATGGGAAATATCAGAATCGTAGTGGAAGCCAGGCCGAGGTCATACACAAGGGAATCAAGCAGATAAGTATGAATGGGAGGAAGCAGGAACAGGGAGGGGACGGATGGATAGGTTGCAGAGCAGGGATCCGGGTAACAGAAGGGAAAGCTGTAGAATGGGCACAAGGTAGGGAACAGGTAGGGTTGGGTAAAGCAGGATGCAGGTTCCAGGTAGGGATCGGGTCGAGCAGGGTGCAGGTTAGGGATCGGGTCGGATACAGGCTCAAGACAGGGTCACAGGTCCTAGGTCAGGGAGAGAGATACCAGGGCAACGAGTGTTTGCATTTGCCGGGTATATAAGGAAGTCCAGTGATTGAGCTTCAGGTCACAGCTGACCACAGGAAGTGCTGCCTGCCCCATACTGCCAGAATACACCTGCTGGTGGATGCCGGTACTGCAGTCCACGTATCATGTGTTACCACCAGCAGGTGAGATCCTCCAACAGAGATATTGGCTGCAGGAGGACACATGCTGCCGGACACTAGCACTGCAGGCTGGGCAGCAGACAGGATCATCTCAGGCTGGGCAGCAGACGGGATCATCTCAGGCTGGGCAGCAGATGGGCACATCTCAGGCTGGGCAACAGACGGGATCATCTCAGGCTGGGCAGCAGACGGGATCATCTCAGGCTGGCCAGCAGACGGGATCATCTCAGGCTGGCCAGCAGACAGGATCATCTCAGGCTGGGCAGCAGACGGAATCATCTCAGGCTGGGCAGCAGACGGAATCATCTCAGGCTGGGCAGCAGACGGGATCATCTCAGGCTGGGCAGCAGACGGGATCATCTCAGGCTGGGCAGCAGACGGGATCATCTCAGGCTTGGCAGCAGATGGGATCATCTCAGGCTGGGCAGCAGACGGAATCATCTCAGGCTGGGCAGCAGACGGAATCATCTCAGGCTTGGCAGCAGATGGAATCATCTCAGGCTGGGCAGCAAGCTCCGGGTCATCGAGCTGGGCCGCAGGCTCCACAGACTGGGACGCGGGCCTCATACCCTCAAGCCGGGAAACGGGCAACACAACCTCGAGCCGGGAAACGGGCACCACAACCCCAAGTCGGGAAACGGGCACCACAACCTCAAGCCAGGGAAGGCGCACCCCGCAGCGGGCACCACAACCTCAGGCCGGGAAACGGGCACCACAATCTCAGGCCGGGAAATGGGTACCACAACCATAGGCCGGGAAACGGGCACCACAACCACAGGCCGGGAAACGGGCACCGGATCTTCCGACTGGGACACTGTCATCAGGACTTCAGTTTGGAAGGCAGGCACATGAACTGCAAGCTGGCAGGCTGGCACGGGAACTTCACGCTGGCAGGCTGGCACAGGGTCTTCAGGCTGGCAGGCTGGTATGGGGTCTTCAGGCTGGCAGGCTGGCATAAGGTCTTCAGGTCGGCAGGCTGGAACAAAAACTTTAGGCTGGCAGGCTGGTACAGGGTCTTCAGGCTGGCAGGCTGGTACAGGGTCTTCAGGCTGGCAGGCTGGTACAGGAACCTCCGGCTGGAAGGCTGGTTCGAGAACTGCAGGCTGGAAGGCTGGTTCGAGAACTGCAGGCTGGAAGGCTGGTTCGAGAACCGCAGGCTGGAAGGCTGGCTTGGGAAGCGCAGGCTGGAAGGCTGGCTCGAGAACTGCAGGCTGGAAGGCTGGTTCGGGAACCGCAGGCTGGAAGGCTGGCTCGAGAACTGCAGGCTGGAAGGCTGGCTCAAAAACTGCAGGCTGGAAGGCTGGCTCGAGAACTGCAGGCTGGAAGGCTGGCTCGAGAACTGCAGGCTGGAAGGCTGGCTCGGGAATTGCAGGCTGGAAGGCTGGCTCGAGAACTGCAGGCTGGAAGGCTGGCTTGGGAGCCGCAGGCTGGAAGGCTGGCTTGGGAAGCGCAGGCTGGAAGGCTGGCTCGAGAACTGCAGGCTGGAAGGCTGGTTCGGGAACCACAGGCTGGAAGGCTGGTTCGGGAACCGCAGGCTGGAGCAGGTTGGTGGGTGTGGAGGTAGGTTTGATTGTGTGGGTTGGGAAGTACTTCCGCTTTTTCTTAGATTTAGTCACTGCAGGTTTGCAAGTAACGGGGGGAATATATGAAAAGGTTGGGATAGGACAAATGGAAGACAATGGCAGAGGTGCAGGGACAATGGCTGGAGGAGGTTCTTGTGGATTGGCTACGGATAGGAGGGAAGAAGCAGGTGGATTGAAGGCAGGGTAGGTGCAACAGGTAGAGACGGGGTAGTAGTATTTGGGGGGCTGAACACACTGGACGGTAGCTGGGGTTGCCATAGGCAATGGACGGATATATCCTTGGGAAGGCAGGTGTTTGATGGAGGGGCCGGGATGTTGTGGCTTGGCTGAATTCAGGAGGAGATCCGACCATGCCTGCAGCAAAGGCTGAACAAAAGCTGATTCGCACACACCCTGTCTAATCAGACACTGCACAGAACTAACACATTCAGATAATACCTGCTGGGAACAGAGGGAATAATTCTCATCAAAAAAAGCTGGATCATCCTCTAATAGCCAAACCAGGGACTCAACCTGATCACTACTGAAAGGGGGAGAGAAGTCATCCCTTCCTTCGGGAACAAACGACAGGGCTGGTTCTACTCATAACCGGGTCAACGGCAGTACATCCTCAGGCTGCATGTAACCCTGATCCACCCAGAAATTAGCTGATAGGATCGTTTCCCTCCGTTGGTCACTCGTCCATCCCTTTAACATCTGGCGACAATATTCACCATCCTCTGACGCCAGCAGAGAATAGTAAAGGATCTCATCGTGATCCATATCAGCAAAACACACCACAGGATGGTCCCTCAATGAAGTCACGTATGATCAGGAATGGCCCTGGTATACTGTCACGGATTGTTAATTGACCAGACTGTGTGACCTCATAAAAGGAAACCAAACGGGTGTAGGTGAAAATATATATAATTTATTATAGTGAGTGACCAACATACAACAACCAATAGAACGCAGTGCAATAAATCAACAGTGACTACAAACAGTATATACAAGTATGGGAAATACCAGAATCGTAGTGGAAGCCAGGCCGAGGTCATACACAAGGGAATCAAGCAGATGGGTATGAATGGGAGGAAGCAGGAACAGGGAGGGGACGGATGGATAGGCTGCAGAGCAGGGATCCAGGTAACAGAAGGGAAAGCTGTAGAATGGGCACAAGGTAGGGAACAGGTAGGATCGGGTAAAGCAGGATGCAGGTTCCAGGTAGGGATCGGGTCGAGCAGGGTGCAGGTTAGGGATCGGGTCGGATACAGGGTCACAGGTCCTAGGTCAGGGAGAGAGATACCAGGGCAACGAGTGTTTGCATTTGCCGGGTATATAAGGAAGTCCAGTGATTGAGCTTCAGGTCACAGCTGACCACAGGAAGTGCTGCCTGCCCCATACTGCCAGAATACACCTGCTGGTGGATGCCGGTACTGCAGTCCACGTATCATGTGTTACCACCAGCAGGTGAGATCCTCCAACAGAGATATTGGCTGCAGGAGGACACATGCTGCCGGACACTAGCACTGCAGTCCAAAGGACCAACAGCACCACCAGCGGGTGAAGCCTTTCCTGACACCTGGGCCTGGTATGCATTGATCTCCCTCCTTTTGATGGTTGTAACTACCCGCTGAGGGACACTACTCTCTTTCTTTGGGGTGCGTTCCCTCTGAGGAACCTTGTGTTTCTTCTGAGGGGTCTTTTCCACTCTTTTCATGTGCTTCTCATTCAGTTTGGAGCTCACTGGAGATGATGGGCACCCGGTTGACTCCTTCCCCGGGGCCCGCTGAAGTTTTCCAGTGGCTTGCGGTTATTCATCTTTTTTTTCTTTGGACTGGAACACACTTTGGCGAAATGGCCAGCTCCTCCACAATTGAAGCAAATCACATCCCCCAATCTTCCAGGGATGCGGGCGCTGAGGTGTTGGGAAACAGCTCCTTCCTTGGACTTTCCCTCTCTGGTTCCCTTGACTTCTTTTCCATCAGGGAGGTCAACATTCCCAATACTTGGGATATCTGTGACTTCAAGGTATCCAACTCTGAGTCTATTTCCAGGGTCATAGCCGTCCTGACCATCACCGGAGGAGGATTTACCGACTCAACTAGTAGGCTCCTCTTCTTCTCCTCCAGCATAGCTTCTTCCTCTCTGACCACTCAAATCAAGTCAGGGTACTCCAGGCTCTTCCCGTCCTGTCTTGTGCGTAGCGCCAATGCGATGGGGTCCAGGGGCTGAGATCCTCTCATCACCTGTTGAACACGGGCCTCATCCACCTTCCACGGGTCAATCCCCTTCTTAAGAATCATCTTATGCAGGATCTTATCCAGGCGCCTCATGAACTCTGACAGTTTCTCTCCTGTCTTTTGGTAGCAGTGCTCCAGCTGATAAGTGAGCTCAGTGATTTTCTCTGTTCCACCGAACACATTCTGCAGAATGTCCAGATAGTCCTGTGCATCACAGTCTGTCTTACTCATCTTGAGGTTGCGTATAGCCTCTAGCGCAGGCCCCTTCAGGCTTTCAGCAATTCTCTGTTTTTTTCTATGGTCTGGGACTTCCCATTCTTCTAGGGCCTGAGTGGCACCGTCTAACCACTCCTCAAACCCCTCTTCGCCCGAAGGTACAGGTTTCCTTCCTGAGAATATTCTAAGTTTTCTGTATCCTGACATTTGGTAATCTGTAGGATCCTTCTTACACTGGGCTACAAGTTCCCCTAGGACCGCGCACAACTCTGCGCTGAGGGTGGCAGATGGCGACCCGGGACTTTCCCTTTTCTGCTGTTTTTCTGCTTTTGGGGTGGGTGATGGAGAGAGTTTCGGTGTCTGAAACCGTCCTCCTGGCTTGAGCGGCAGCGCGTGTATTAGGCTAAAAGTCTGATCATCTATTGCTTCTACACTTGGATTCTTGAAATGCTCTGAGACTCCATCCTTCCACTCTATTAATGCGTGGGTCAGAGAGGAATTCGTCCTGACGTCCACCACCCATGCCTTCTGATACGGGGACAGTGACATCACTAGCTGCTTCACCGCTTCTTCTTGCCAGATCCCTGGGAGTTCTATGACTACTACCCTGGATGGATCTGTGCCGACCACTTTGCACCACTGTCCTACTTCTAGTGGGTCCATGCTGGTACTTTTGGCGCGTTGCTTGCTGCAACAGGATCCTGGACGAGCCCCCTCGTGAAGCGCTACCGCCAGGTAATAGAGAGGCTGGTTTGATTTCGGGCCCTGCATACAGCACCGCCAACCCCCGGCAATCTTACTCGACCCACTCTGGCACAGTTAGTCTAGGGTTAAACTTATATCACATTCAGAAATATTGTAAGGGGCAATCTCTTTTACAGTAAGACAACAAACTGAGGCGAGAGATCAAATGCAACGGCTTTACTTCTATATCAAATGCATAGGCAGAACAGAACACATGCAACTTGCTTACAGAGCCCTGTATCAATAGGTGTAGCACACAACAATGGCCCAGCGCGGTAACCCACCGCGCGCAGCTATTATGGTGTGAACGTCCTGTGGCGCACTAAACAATATTCTATCTCCCCCCTAGTCAGGTCTGACATAGAAGAAAATCTCAGTCTTTTCACTCTAGGATTTCTTCGCATGCAAACTTTCGGTGGTGCACTTGATGAAATAATATTTGTAATCCACAATTAGGCAGTCTCAAGGAACACCACACTGGAGACCCTTCAACTCTGTCCTGCTACGGGTCTCCTAATAGAACAACAAACAACGATAGGTGGGCCAAGGCAGTCTATAGGCCTAACACGGTACAGTCTATTGGCTTGAGCAAGTACTCGCTCACCACTCCGGACGCGATCCCAGTCCGGGACTTCCACCTGCTGTGTCTCCGCACACAGCGTCTGCAACGATCGGGTCCCCGATCTAACTGATGTCCTCACTCGACAAGTCCAGTGCCACCCAGGCTCCGCAGTGGGGTGGAAGGCTCTTTGGAAGTTGCGCAAGGCCCAGGCTTCAGGCCTTGCACTGCAGCAGATCCGCACAGGAAGAAACTCTTGCTTGCAGCGCGGTGTCCAAAGAGGCCGAGCTCCGCCTCGCCTCCTCCTTAAGTAGCCCCTCCCATGAGTCTCTGCGGTAGTGATGAGCCGAACACCCCCGGGTTCGGTTCGCACCAGAACCCGCGAACGGACCGAAAGTTCGCACGAACTTTAGAACCCTATTAAATACAATGGATGCGAACGTTCGAAATCTAAAGTGCTAATTATAACGACTATTATGCATGTTATTGTCCTAAAAAGGGTTTGGGAACCCGGGTTCTGCACCAGGGGACATGTATCAATGCAAAAAGAAGTTTTAAAAACGGCTGTTTTTCTGGAGCAGTCATTTTAATGATGCATAAAGTGAAAAAAAAAAGTCAAATATTCCTTTAAATATCGTACCTGGGGGGTGTCTAAAGTATGCCTGTGAAGTGCAACGTGTTTCTCGTGTTTAGAACTGTCCATGCACAAAATTACATTTCTAAAGGAAAAAAAGCCATTTAAAACTGCTTGCGGCTTTAATGTAATTTCTGGTCCCGGTAATATGGATGAAAATCTTCAAGAAAAATGGCATAGCTACCCCATCACACACCCCCCCTACCCCAGCCCATTACCAGCCCCTTTGGGTCTTGTATGGATATTAAGGGGAACCCCGCACACAAAATAAAAAAGGCCCTATATACTCTGAACAGCCATATACAGGCGGTGCATACAAGACAGGGACTGTAGGTTTGTTCTTATGTAGAATCTGTTTGTAATTTTGAACAGGTACATTGTTTAAGTGTAGCTCCAGCCAAAAAATCTATTTTTAAGCTTTTTGGAAAACATAGGGAAGGGTTATCACCCCTGTAACATTTGTTTTGCTGTCTTTGCAGTGTGCACCTGTTCAGAACAGTTCACCTCACTTTCCGTCCTAATGACAAATGTTTTTTGAAAATTTGGGGTTTTTATTGAAACAAGAATTGGTGATAAAGCATCAGTGGAGAGGAGACACTTTTTTTCCCATATTAACTCTTACAGGAGAGAATTTGCCTTCCTAGGGGTAGATTTCCTCTCACTTCCTGTTGTATCCTTCCGTTTGCAAGGAGGAGTCGTTTGTAAGTTGGATGTTTGAAAGTAGGGGCCTGCCGTATATACTCAGCTGAAATTTGCCCCTTACATGTTGGTGTTGCCACAACACTGTGAGCCCTCACAGTTACTCTTGGTGGGCGCATGAATGGGCCCTGCTGTGAATTATTAGATCAAGAATTGTAATTGCATGCCCCTGTTGAACAGGGGCTGAAAAATTGGGCCTTTGGTGGTGGTGGTGGTGGTGGTGTTGACACAACACTGTAAGGCCTCACAGTTAGTCTTGGTGGGCGCAGGAATGGGCCCTGCTGTGAATTATTAGATCAAGAATTGTAATTATATGCCCCTGTTAAACAGGGGCAGAAAAATTGGGCCTTAGGCACTGGTGCCACAACACTGCAACCCCTCACAGATACTGTACTTGGAGCACAGCAATGAGCCCTGTTGCAAAGCATTGCATCAAAAAATGTAATTACACGCCCCTGTTAAACAGGGGCTGAAAAATTGGGCCTTAGCCACTGGTGCTGGTGCCACGACACTGCAACCACTCCCAGATACTCTAGTTGGAGTGCAGGAATGAGCCCTGCTGCAAAGCATTGCATAAAAAATTGTAATAACACGCCCCCTGTTAAACAGGGGCTGAAAAATTGGGCCTTAGCCACTGGTGGCGGCACCCAGAAACAAAAATGTTCTTCCAAGCTATCATCATCAATTGGATCATTGAGGAGGAGGAGGATAGTCAGTCAACATAACAGGACAGTCTCTCAGCATCAGTATCAGTCTTGAAGGGATGTGACATTTGAAAATAAATTAGTCTGTTATATCAGCTTCAGGTATTTGGTAGCTGGTGGTGATCCAAGACTAGTTCATCTTTATGAAGGTCAGTCGATCAACAGAGTCGGTGGACAGGCGCACCCTGTGATCCGTGACAAATCCTCCAGCAGCACTGAATGTGCGTTCTGAAAGAACGCTGGATGCAGGACAGGCCAGTAGCTCAATTGCATACTGTGCAAGCTCTGGCCAGTGATCCATCCTCAAGACCCAGTAAGCCAGAGGATTTTCGGTGGGGAAGGTGTCCAAGTCTGACCTTGCCCCTAGGTATTCCTGCACCATGTAAATCAGACGCTGGCGATGGTTGCTGGAACCGATCATACCTTGGGGCTGCGGACTAAAGAATTGTCTGAACACATCGGTCAGACGGCCACCTTCCCCACCGCTCCTTCTTTGACTGACCGAAGCCTCAGCAACTCGTTGTCCAGGACCAGGAGTTTGTAACCTCCCAGTCTCTGGGAACGCGTTGCACAGACCTTTCTGCAAGGCCTCCCGGAGTTGTCTCATCCTCTGCTCCCTCTGCGATGGTAAGATAAGGTCCGCAACCTTACCCTTGTACCGTGGATCAAGGAGAGTGGCCAGCCAGTAATGGTCCCTCTCCTTGATCCGAAGAATACGAGGATCCTTCCGCAGACTTTGCAGGATCAGGGAGGCCATGCAGCGTAGGTTAGCTGAGGCATTCGGTCTGGAGTCCTCTGGGTCACTAAGGACGACATGATCCGCAGCCACCTCCTCCCAGCCACGTACAAGTCCACGGGTTTCTTGGGACTGTAAATCATCCCTAAAAGACTGCTGCTGATGATGCTGAGTGCCAGGCTCCACCTCCATGCTGACACAATCCTCCTCCTCCTCCTCCTCTTCTTCCTGTGCGATGGGTGGGACAGAAGGAACACTGTCTGGGTAAAGGGGGCCTTGAGAGGCAAGGAAGTCCTCCTCTTCCTGCCTCTGTTCTGCCTCAAGTGCCCTGTCCATTATTCCTTGCAGCGTATGTTCCAACAGGTGGACAAGAGGTACGGTGTCACTGATGCATGCACTGTCACTGCTCACCATCCTCGTGGCCTCCTCAAATGGTGCCAGGACAGTGCATGCATCCCTGATCATGCCCCACTGGCGTGGTGAAAAAAACCCGAGCTCCCCTGACCCTGTCCTGGTGCCGTAGTCGCACAGGTACTCATTGATGGCCCTCTGCTGCATGTGCAGCCGCTGCAGCATGGCCAACGTTGAGTTCCACCTGGTGGGCATGTCACATATAAGGCGGTTCTTGGGCAGGTTCAACTCCTTTTGCAGCTCAGCCAGGCGAGCACTGGCATTATAAGATCTGCGGAAATGCACACAGACTTTCCTAGCCTGCCTCAGGACATCCTGTAAGCCTGGGTACCTGCCCAAGAACCGCTGCACCACCAGGTTAAGGACGTGAGCCACACAGGGCACATGGGTCAGTTGTCCCTGTCGGAGAGCGGAGAGGAGGTTGGTGCCATTGTCGCAAACTACCATTCCTGGCTTAAGCTGGCGTGGCGTCAACCACCTCTCGGCTTGCCCCTGCAGAGCAGACAGAACCTCTGCCCCAGTGTGGCTCCTGTCCCCCAAACACACCAGCGCAAGCACGGCATGGCATCTTTATGCCTGCGTACTTGCGTAGCCCCTTGAACGCCTACGGAGCACCGCTGGTTCCGAAGACAAAGCACAGGAAGAGGCCGTGGAGGAAGAGGAGGGGGTGGAGGAGAGAGGTGTGTCACAACCAGTAGTAGCATTTTGGAGGCGTGGCGGTGGAACAACCTCTAACACTACTGCACCTTGTCCTGCATCCTTCCCAGCTGCCAAAAGAGTGACCCAATGGGCCGTGAAAGAAAGGTAACGTCCCTGTCCATGCCTGCTGGACCATGAGTCAGCGGTAATATGCACCTTACCGCTGACCGCCCTGTCCAGCGAGGCCAAGACATTGCCTAACACATGCCGGTAGAGAGCCGGAATCGCCTTCCGTGAGAAAAAGTGGCGTTTGGGAACCTGCCACTGAGGAACCGCACATTGCACAAACTCACGGAAGGGGGCCGTGTCTACCAACTGAAAAGGCAGCAGTTGAAGCGCTAGCAATTTAGCCAAGCTAGCATTCAACCGCTGGGCATGTGGATGGCTGGGAGTGAACTTCTTTCGACGGTCCAGCAGCTGGGGCAGGGAAATTTGCCTGCTAGAATCGGACGTCGGTGTACTGCTAGCAGAGTGCCCGCAAGTACTTGGCTGTGACACACCTAATTCTACACCTTCATTCCTCTCAGAGCAGGTTTCAGAGAGGACTGAAGGTATAGTGGGGTTGGAGATCCCAGCTGATGCGTTGCAAGAAGAGGTCAGCTTTGTTCTTTGGTGTGGGTCTTTAAGGTAGGCTTGCCAACGAGCTGCATGGCAGGTCAACATATGTCTGGTCAAGCATGTGGTGCCCAAGCGGGTGATGTTTCGGCCACGCGATATACGCTTGAGACATATGTTGCAAACAGCAGCTGTGCGATCTGATGCACTCGACTCAAAAAAGGCCCACACCAAAGAACTTTTTGAATAACGGGCAGAGGCAGCGCCCTGCACAGGCGGAGTTCTGCGGTGTGATTCCGTCGGTGTGCTGCCCTTACGCTGGCCCCCCGAGGGCATCCTGCCTCGTTGGAGATGTGCCTCCTCCTCATCCTCCTCCTCCTCCTCTCTCCTATTAGGCACCCACGTGGAGTCAGTGACCTCATCATCCCCTCCCTCCTCATCACTGGAGCCAATCTGGCAGTATGCTGCAGCTGCTGGAACATGACTGCCAGATTGGTGTCCTTCTTGAGCATCCCCTCTGTCTGCTCTCACGCTACTGCCTTCCTCTAGCTGGGTATCATCATCAGACCCTTTGAAATGCTGGGCATCCTCCTGGAGCATGTACCCAACACTGTGATCAAACAGTTTGGGGGACTCCTCAGGAGGACGTGGTTGGTCTAGGGAAGGAGTGACTGATGATAACATTGATACCAGGGAAGAGGACGCTTTGGCAGCTGCTTTGCCAGTACCCTGAGCCTGGGTGAGAGAGGATGAGGAGGGCTTGGTCATCCACTCTACCAAGTCTTCGGCATGATGCGGCTCAACACGTCCAGCTGCCGAAAAGAAGGACACGCGTGTCCCATGGCCACGTGCTGATGGCGATGCACCGCGTCCACGACCAGCACTGTTGTCTCTAGACACAGAGCCTGCTTGCCCTCTTTTATTGGCTCCTGACTGTCTGCCTCTCCTTGTTTGCCTTCCAGACATTCTAATGGCCTGCAGGGAAATGGGAAACCCAGCAATACAGGCTAAGTTCAGGTGTAATATGGTCAGGAGGCACACTCCGCCTGCTGTAAGTGCCGCAAAATCCTATTGGTGTAACACACCAGGAAAAAGCAGCAATACAGGCTAAGTTCAGGTGTAATATGGTCAGGAGGCACACTCCGCCCACTGTAAGTGCCGCAAAATCCTGTTGGTATAACACACCAGGAAAAAGCAGCAACACAGGCTAAGTTCAGGTGTAATATGGTCAGGAGGCACACTCCGCCCGCTGTAAGTGCCGCAAAATCCTGTTGGTGTAACACACCAGGAAAAAGCAGCAATACAGGCTAAGTTCAGGTGTAATATGGTCAGGAGGCACACTCCGCCCGCTGTAAGTGCCGCGAAATCCTGTTGGTGTAACACACCAGGAAAAAGCAGCAATACAGGCTAAGTTCAGGTGTAATATGGTCAGGAGGCACACTCCGCCTGCTGTAAGTGCCGCAAAATCCTGTTGGTGTAACACACCAGGAAAAAGCAGCAATACAGGCTAAGTTCAGGTGTAATATGGTCAGGAGGCACACTCCGCCCGCTGTAAGTGCCGCAAAATCCTGTTGGTTTAACACACCAGGAAAAAGCAGCAATACAGGCTAAGTTCAGGTGTAATATGGTCAGGAGGCACACTCCGCCCGCTGTAAGTGCCGCAAAATCCTGTTGGTGTAACACACCAGGAAAAAGCAGCAATACAGGCTAAGTTCAGGTGTAATATGGTCAGGAGGCATACTCCGCCCGCTGTAAGTGTTGCAAAATCCTGTTGGTGTAACACACCAGGAAAAAGCAGCAATACGAGCTAACTTCAGGTGTATAATGTGCAGGAGGCTTAGCAACAATGACACTGACACTGTCCCCTGCCTATCCTTCTCTCTCCCTGCACACAAGGTTTATCAAAGTATATGACACTGACACTCTCCCTGCCTATCCTTCTCTCTCCCTGCACACAAGGTTTAGCAAAGAATATGACACTGACACTGTCCCCTGCCTATCCTTCTCTCTCCCTGCACACAAGGTTTATCAAAGTATATGACACTGACACTCTCCCTGCCTATCCTTCTCTCTCCCTACACACAAGGTTTAGCAAAGAATATGACACTGACACTCTCCCTGCCTATCCTTCTCTGTCCCTACACACAAGGTTTAGCAAAGAATGGATTTGACACTGTCCCTGCCTATCCTTCACTTTCCCTGCTCCGGAACACACTACACGAGGCCGCTGCGCTGGCGGCCTTTTATAGTGTGGGGCGTGTACTAAACCCCCTCAGCTATAATTGGCCACAGGCATCCTGCCTGTGGCCAATCATTGCTCTCCTCGCTGCCGACGCTGTGATTTGCCAAGCATGCAGGGTCACAGTGCATGCTTGGCCAATCACAGCGCCGGGATTACACTGCGATGGCGCAGTGTATTGTGGGCCATTCGCGTCACTTGAATTTGGCGCGAACGGCCCAAATCGTTCGTTGTTCGCCGAACGCTGCGAACAGTCGATGTTCGAGTCGAACCTATGTTCGACTCGAACACCGAGCTCATCCCTACTCTGCGGTGGCTAATTGCACTCTGGGTGCCGAACGGGGTTCTGGGTAACGTAGTCCCGGGGCTTTAAAGGAGACCCCACTACAAAAACATTTTGGGGATATTTATTATATCAAAAAGTAAAATATATATATATATTTTTTTTAAATTGTCACTCTTTTTTTGTTTATAGCACACAAAATAAAAACCGCAGTGGTGATAAAATACCACCAAAAGAAAGCTCTATTTGTGGGGAAAAAAAAGGACATACATTTTGTTTGAGTACAGCATCGCACGACCACGCAACCATCAGTTAAAGCAATGCAGTGCCGTATCGCAAAAAATGGCCTGGTCATTAAGCAGCCAAATCTTTCGGTCCGTAAGTGGTTAAACACCATGTTTTCCAGCTCCAGTGTAAAAATTTGTGGATTATACACATATAGACACAACTACTAAGATTCAGGTAAACCAATTGATTAGACTTTCTTATGCTTTTTTGTACTATTAATTTATTGTTTATGCTTTTTTGCTGTATTAACAATGACAGGAACATTGTTTGGGTATATCTACATACATTTGAGATAGTGAGTTTAGAAGTAAGGTTTTCTAGTACACATATTTTAGTATCCTGACACCTTATTTTATACTGTGCAGTCATATGTTGCATGTATATGTTTATTACAGCTACTGATACATTTCGCTAAATACAGTATACTCTCTCTCTCCATATATATACGTATATATATAAAATAAATATCATATATAAAAACTTAAATTCGTAAAGTCCATATGATAAAACAGCGCTAAATAAGGATAAATGTCCAAAAACATGTAAAAAGCACTTGAGTGATGACTTTGCAACAGTCAAACTAGTAGTGGTATATCTTCTCTGGATACGATATGTAGTGCACCCTACACCAATCCCAAATCTTCACCACAAGTGAGGCACGCTCCCCCTCTGGGGTACAAACTCACCACAAAGATGAAAAAGATAGGCCTTTTTTTTAGTCTGTAGGTAGTCTCACTCCAACATCCGTCATCACCACCAGGGTAGTATGGGTTAAAATCCTCAAGCAAACATATAAGGACATAAAGGCACTAATAGTGTAATATTGCTTTAATTAAGAAATCCCCAATACTAAAACCCTGTTTCAAATGCACGTACAATTCAATCACTTGTAAAACAGCACATAAAGTATAGAGTGTAATCACCGCTATCCTGTCCCAAGAGGGCGCCTGTGTTGCATTCGTAACGCGGCGGTCTTTTGTTCCGGATTTGCGACAGCTGCCGTGATGTTCGCTCTGTACTTCCTAATTACAGAGACGCTGCGGTATCTGGGCCCTGACCGGTTTCGTCACAGATTGACTTCAACTGAGGGCGTAGATAGTCCAGCGTCAACGTGCGTGGTATAACTTCCCCGTTCGTTGCCTATTGGTTGGAGTGCCGTAATTCGTCCGCCCTGATTGGTGCTTACCAGGGCGGAACTCGAATACACACGTCCTCAGACAAGAGCTATTGGGGAATGTTCCGACAGCACGTACTACTGCACAATATGTTATGTAACGAATGACACAACATGAAGTTACACTTAAATAAACTTAAGAGTTATTAATATAGTACAACAACAAAAAAAATATATAAATCACATCGTAGCAATTTTAAATATATTTTGAACGGAATTTAAATGTCTCAATCGCTGTTTACATAGAGCAAGAGAACCTGCATTCTGATACTCGGTGAAAAAGGAAAATATTTTTGTTACGATTCGTAAAAGGAGAACCGTAGTTGTTCGGTGTTAGCTGCTCAATATAATTCGATAAGACCGATCTGGCAAAACAAGAATCCGTCTTTTACAGTTTGAAAATTACATCTAAACGTTATTTTTAGCCTGTTGTGGTTTTACAACCACTATGTATATGTGCAAATATAATGGCAGTCACATAAGTTCAAACAAGGGGGTTTAGAGAAATTGGGAATTTTAACCCATTAATCCAAACAGTAAAATTAGAGAGTAGTAAATCAATATATAGTAATGCATATATTAAATGCATGTGTATGGGTATTTACAGTCCACACATCTGTAAAACCATAAATAACTAAATAAGGTAATTTTAATTAAAATTAGAATTAAATCTAAATTTTTTAATTTGAAATAAAATTGGACTACTTAGCGGATATAATCTATTTATATATGTATACTTCATTAGTTCCATATAAGTGAAGTTAAATAAATCAATATATAAATAGATAAGAAATATATATATAAATATAAAAAAATATATATATATAAAAGAAAACTGTATGTAATATATATATATGTAAAAATATAAAAATATAATAATAAAAAAAAATATATATAAATATATAGGAGCATCAGGATATAAGAATTTCTGAGGATTGGGCCGAGAAAGGTTGCCAGTAAGGGGTGGTATTCTAGTCAAATGTTAAAAATATAGATAAAATTGCTAAAACAGTTAATAAAAATTGGTTAATAAAAATCAATCATAGAAACTAAATAAAAGCAATATATCAGTAATCACTAATAAAACAATTGATGTCTAGATCTATGTTTAACCCCTTCGGAGATAAAGTATCTACGGAATAAATCCATTGGGTCTCAAGCTTAGATAATTCTCTTACTAAGTTAGAGCCCCTCCAAGGTGGTTTTAGGTGGTCTACTCCCCAAAACTTGAGACCTGCTGGGTTTTGGTCGTGGAATAATTTAAAGTGTAAGGAAACGTTATGATCTTTATACCCGATTTTGATGTTTGCCACATGTTCTGCCACACGTATTTTGAGAGCTCTCTTAGTGCGGCCTATGTATAATAGCTTACAGGGGCATTCTAAAACATACACTACATAGGTAGTGTTACAGGTAATAAAATCTTTAATGGTGAACTCTCTGTTATTAGAGGTAGATATAAATCTTTCAAGTGCTCTGAGAGGTTTATTCACCTCTCTACATGGGCGGCACTTTCTGCAGGCATAAAAGCCATCCTTATCCCAGAACGAAGGGGGTTTATGTGGGACATCTAAAATCTTCTTGACGACCCTGTCTCCATAGTTAGGAGCTTTCCTATAGATAAAAGTGGGTCTTGTTGGTATATAGGTTTTCAGGATCTTGTCAAGGAGAAGTATGTGCCAGTGAGAAAAGAAGATATGTTCCACTTCCTTATTTTGTGAGTGGTATCCTGATATGAAACTCCATTCGTAATTGGTCTTATTCGTATTCTTTTGACCTCCAAGAGTGTTATTATTCAGGTAGTCGGTTCTTGGAGTAGCTGCGAGATCTTCAATAATTTTGGTTAGTTGTGTTTCTTTGTAGCCTTTTTCCATAAATTTATTTTTCAATATATCTGCTTGGAGAAGAAAGTCTGTATCCTCGGTGCAGTTCCGTCTGACCCGCATCAATTGGCCTTTAGGTATGTTTTTTAGCCATGCGGGGTGGTGGCCACTTTGTGTTGGGAGGAAACTGTTAGCATCTGTGGGCTTGAAATACACTTTAGTGCCCAATTTATTCCCATTCCTGTATATATGAACATCCAAAAAATGTATACTTTCTTTATTGTATTCACACGTAAGGTTAATGTTATTGGTGTTTTGGTTTAGTTCTTCAAGGAAGTTTTCTAATGATGTTGTTGATCCTGCCCATATAAGAAATAAATCGTCTATATATCGTCGGTACAGTATCAGTTCTTTGCGTTTCTTGTGGAATACTGTTTTATCCTCCCACTCTGCCATAAACAGATTTGCTATGCTTGGAGCAAATTTGGCTCCCATGGCTACTCCCCTTCTTTGGGAGTAGAAACTTCCATCAAACCAAAAATAATTGTGTCCTAAACAAAAATCCAAAGCATTCCGTAGGAACACTTTCTGTGAATGGGAAATATCATCTCTTTTAGATAATGCCCAATTAAGGGCTAGCAAGGCGTCGTCATGCTGTATTATTGTGTATAATGACGAGACGTCTGCGGTTACTAGGAACACTTCTTCTTTTCCAGCCAAATCTATTTCCTGTAATAAAGATAGGAGCTCCTTAGTATCTTTGAGGTAAGCATGTGTTGCTGTCACACTGGTTTGGAGATAATAGTCGAGATACTGGCCCAGACGTGATGTAATCGATCCGATTCCATTAACGATGGGTCTTGCTGGTGGAAGGTTGAGGTTTTCATGAATTTTTGGGAGGGTATATATAGTAGGTATCCTACTGCTACTCGGTACCAGATACTTGCTCTCCCGCAAAGATAAAGCTCTGGTTTGATAACCCATTTCCACCAGTTTCTGAAGATTGATTTCGTATTGTGGAGTGGGATCTTTTTCAAGCTTCGAATATGTTACCTCTTCAGATAGCATTTGTGTTAGCTGGTTATGGTAGAAGTCTTTGGTAAGAATAACCACTCCGCCTCCCTTGTCTGCTGGTCTTACTATTATCTCCTTTCTATTTTCTAGAAGTTCTATACCTTCTTTGATATACCGTGGATTCACATTCCTTTTTGGTTTGATGTATTCTAAATCACGTAGTATAAGTCCTTTAAAGACATCCAAAGGCTGATTGGTCCCCAATAGGGGGTTAAACAGTGATTTATTTCGCAAACCACTATCAGTTGGTACTGAGGAACTACTTGTTACAGGGTTTGAATTCTTGTTTAAAAAATATTTCTTCATATTCAGTTTCCTCATATATTTATTAACATCTATAAACACATTAAATTTGTTGATTGGACGGTGTAAACCACATTTGAGCCCCAAATTTAAAATATTGGTCTCTTTATCTGTTAAAACCACATCAGTTAAGTTAAAAATCCCGCCTATTCGTACTCCTTCTCGTATTCCTTTCGACTTCTTTTCTTGAGTCCTTCGTCCGGCCCTACAGCCTCTGTTCCTTCTCTCCTTGGGCCTGGTTGTTGCATCCTTTCTCGTTCCCAATGTGGAGGGTCCCTCCATTGGGGATCTCTCTGTGTCGGTCCCTGTTGTGGTCCCCTGTATTCTATCACCTGTTGTGGATAGGATGGCATTCTTCCTCTCTGGTTGTTTGACCCTCTGCCCCTCTTCTGCCATCCCCTGCCTCTCCCTAAAAAAGAGGACCGGGGTGATTGATATTGTTGTCTGTTCCTATCATCCCATAAAGGATCATATTTATTATATATGGGTACCTGATAGTAATCTTGTGTGGGTGGAGGTCGATATTGAGGATTCGGTGGCCCAGGTCTTCTTGGTTTCCCTCTACCATAGTTATAATCATTTCTGATAGGTGTGGAATGGTTGATGGGGGTCTGTTGTGTACCCAAGATTCTTCTATCCAATATAGGTAATGGTTGACTAGTAGAGGGTAATTGGCTTCCAGTATTGATGTCTTGCTGGGTTTCCATAGTCAAACCATCTGTGTCTCTTGCTTCAGTTGGGTTTGCTTGCTGCCATAGGTATATCGTGTTTAAACGGAAATCTCCTAGGTCTCTATGGAATTTTTTGGTTTTCTTTTTTTGTGTTTCCTTATCCACTTTTTCTAATTTTTTCTTTATACGGGTATTAAAATCAGTAACTTGTTGGCTATCCTTAATAGGATCTAGTTGCTTTTGTAACTCGTTTATCCTTGTTTCTAGTTTGAACATCTTTTTCTTTTTCCTTTTTAAAATAAGTTCTTGTAGTTTAAAACCTACCCCATTAAAAAATTCTAGCCATTCTGACATAGATTCGGGGTCATCTAAACCATCTTGGGGTACTACTTCCCATCTTAAGCTTCTAATAATGATACGCTCCTTTAGATATTGCTCCAAAGTGCATATGTCCCACCAGGTTCTCACTTGTTTTTCTAGTGAGTTCCCGAGGGCGGTCATTACCCCATTATAGTTTAATTGTGCAGCAGTGTGCTCATTGACAGTGAAAATGCTGTTAATATCTATAATCCTATTGCTCAGGAAAAGCAATGCATCCATGGCTGCCAAGAAAAGAAAGAATTTGTATAGAAAGAAAAGGTGCAAATAAACAGGCCCAAAATTTGCACTTCTCGGCGCCTATGTATTGGTATGCAATTCCTGTGGCTCAATAATTTGCCTATTTAGATGGGTAAATAATGGGAAAATAGACAATATACTCAGCTCGGAAATAAATATATCAGAGTAATTAAACTATGGTATAAATTATATAAAAGAGAAGCAGCTGTTTAAATTTATATAAAATGAGAACCTCATAAATATAAAACAGAATAAATAAAATAAATATCATATATAAAAACTTAAATTCGTAAAGTCCATATGATAAAACAGCGCTAAATAAGGATAAATGTCCAAAAACATGTAAAAAGCACTTGAGTGATGACTTTGCAACAGTCAAACTAGTAGTGGTATATCTTCTCTGGATACGATATGTAGTGCACCCTACACCAATCCCAAATCTTCACCACAAGTGAGGCACGCTCCCCCTCTGGGGTACAAACTCACCACAAAGATGAAAAAGATAGGCCTTTTTTTTAGTCTGTAGGTAGTCTCACTCCAACATCCGTCATCACCACCAGGGTAGTATGGGTTAAAATCCTCAAGCAAACATATAAGGACATAAAGGCACTAATAGTGTAATATTGCTTTAATTAAGAAATCCCCAATACTAAAACCCTGTTTCAAATGCACGTACAATTCAATCACTTGTAAAACAGCACATAAAGTATAGAGTGTAATCACCGCTATCCTGTCCCAAGAGGGCGCCTGTGTTGCATTCGTAACGCGGCGGTCTTTTGTTCCGGATTTGCGACAGCTGCCGTGATGTTCGCTCTGTACTTCCTAATTACAGAGACGCTGCGGTATCTGGGCCCTGACCGGTTTCGTCACAGATTGACTTCAACTGAGGGCGTAGATAGTCCAGCGTCAACGTGCGTGGTATAACTTCCCCGTTCGTTGCCTATTGGTTGGAGTGCCGTAATTCGTCCGCCCTGATTGGTGCTTACCAGGGCGGAACTCGAATACACACGTCCTCAGACAAGAGCTATTGGGGAATGTTCCGACAGCACGTACTACTGCACAATATGTTATGTAACGAATGACACAACATGAAGTTACACTTAAATAAACTTAAGAGTTATTAATATAGTACAACAACAAAAAAAATATATAAATCACATCGTAGCAATTTTAAATATATTTTGAACGGAATTTAAATGTCTCAATCGCTGTTTACATAGAGCAAGAGAACCTGCATTCTGATACTCGGTGAAAAAGGAAAATATTTTTGTTACGATTCGTAAAAGGAGAACCGTAGTTGTTCGGTGTTAGCTGCTCAATATAATTCGATAAGACCGATCTGGCAAAACAACGAATCCGTCTTTTACAGTTTGAAAATTACATTTAAACGTTATTTTTAGCCTGTTGTGGTTTTACAACCACTATGTATATGTGCAAATATAATGGCAGTCACATAAGTTCAAACAAGGGGGTTTAGAGAAATTGGGAATTTTAACCCATTAATCCAAACAGTAAAATTAGAGAGTAGTAAATCAATATATAGTAATGCATATATTAAATGCATTTGTATGGGTATTTACAGTCCACACATCTGTAAAACCATAAATAACTAAATAAGGTAATTTTAATTAAAATTAGAATTAAATCTAAATTTTTTAATTTGAAATAAAATTGGACTACTTAGCGGATATAATCTATTTATATATGTATACTTCATTAGTTCCATATAAGTGAAGTTAAATAAATCAATATATAAATAGATAAGAAATATATATATAAATATAAAAAAATATATATATATAAAAGAAAACTGTATGTAATATATATATATGTAAAAATATAAAAATATAATAATAAAAAAAATATATATAAATATATAGGAGCATCAGGATATAAGAATTTCTGAGGATTGGGCCGAGAAAGGTTGCCAGTAAGGGGTGGTATTCTAGTCAAATGTTAAAAATATAGATAAAATTGCTAAAACAGTTAATAAAAATTGGTTAATAAAAATCAATCATAGAAACTAAATAAAAGCAATATATCAGTAATCACTAATAAAACAATTGATGTCTAGATCTATGTTTAACCCCTTCGGAGATAAAGTATCTACGGAATAAATCCATTGGGTCTCAAGCTTAGATAATTCTCTTACTAAGTTAGAGCCCCTCCAAGGTGGTTTTAGGTGGTCTACTCCCCAAAACTTGAGACCTGCTGGGTTTTGGTCGTGGAATAATTTAAAGTGTAAGGAAACGTTATGATCTTTATACCCGATTTTGATGTTTGCCACATGTTCTGCCACACGTATTTTGAGAGCTCTCTTAGTGCGGCCTATGTATAATAGCTTACAGGGGCATTGTAAAACATACACTACATAGGTAGTGTTACAGGTAATAAAATCTTTAATGGTGAACTCTCTGTTATTAGAGGTAGATATAAATCTTTCAAGTGCTCTGAGAGGTTTATTCACCTCTCTACATGGGCGGCCCTTTCTGCAGGCATAAAAGCCATCCTTATCCCAGAACGAAGGGGGTTTATGTGGGACATCTAAAATCTTCTTGATGACCCTGTCTCCATAGTTAGGAGCTTTCCTATAGATAAAAGTGGGTCTTGTTGGTATATAGGTTTTCAGGATCTTGTCAAGGAGAAGTATGTGCCAGTGAGAAAAGAAGATATGTTCCACTTCCTTATATTGTGAGTGGTATCCTGATATGAAACTCCATTCGTAATTGGTCTTATTCGTATTCTTTTGACCTCCAAGAGTGTTATTATTCAGGTAGTCGGTTCTTGGAGTAGCTGCGAGATCTTCAATAATTTTGGTTAGTTGTGTTTCTTTGTAGCCTTTTTCCATAAATTTATTTTTCAATATATCTGCTTGGAGAAGAAAGTCTGTATCCTCGGTGCAGTTCCGTCTGACCCGAATCAATTGGCCTTTAGGTATGTTTTTTAGCCATGCGGGGTGGTGGCCACTTTGTGTTGGGAGGAAACTGTTAGCATCTGTGGGCTTGAAATACACTTTAGTGCCCAATTTATTCCCATTCCTGTATATATGAACATCCAAAAAATGTATACTTTCTTTATTGTATTCACACGTAAGGTTAATGTTATTGGTGTTTTGGTTTAGTTCTTCAAGGAAGTTTTCTAATGATGTTGTTGATCCTGCCCATATAAGAAATAAATCGTCTATATATCGTCGGTACAGTATCAGTTCTTTGCGTTTCTTGTGGAATACTGTTTTATCCTCCCACTCTGCCATAAACAGATTTGCTATGCTTGGAGCAAATTTGGCTCCCATGGCTACTCCCCTTCTTTGGGAGTAGAAACTTCCATCAAACCAAAAATAATTGTGTCCTAAACAAAAATCCAAAGCATTCCGTAGGAACACTTTCTGTGAATGGGAAATATCATCTCTTTTAGATAATGCCCAATTAAGGGCTAGCAAGGCGTCGTCATGCTGTATTATTGTGTATAATGACGAGACGTCTGCGGTTACTAGGAACACTTCTTCTTTTCCAGCCAAATCTATTTCCTGTAATAAAGATAGGAGCTCCTTAGTATCTTTGAGGTAAGCATGTGTTGATGTCACACTGGTTTGGAGATAATAGTCGAGATACTGGCCCAGACGTGATGTAATCGATCCGATTCCATTAACGATGGGTCTTGCTGGTGGAAGGTTGAGGTTTTTATGAATTTTTGGGAGGGTATATATAGTAGGTATCCTACTGCTACTCGGTACCAGATACTTGCTCTCCCGCAAAGATAAAGCTCTGGTTTGATAACCCATTTCCACCAGTTTCTGAAGATTGATTTCGTATTGTGGAGTGGGATCTTTTTCAAGCTTCGAATATGTTACCTCTTCAGATAGCATTTGTGTTAGCTGGTTATGGTAGAAGTCTTTGGTAAGAATAACCACTCCGCCTCCCTTGTCTGCTGGTCTTACTATTATCTCCTTTCTATTTTCTAGAAGTTCTATACCTTCTTTGATATACCGTGGATTCACATTCCTTTTTGGTTTGATGTATTCTAAATCACGTAGTATAAGTCCTTTAAAGACATCCAAAGGCTGATTGGTCCCCAATAGGGGGTTAAACAGTGATTTATTTCGCAAACCACTATCAGTTGGTACTGAGGAACTACTTGTTACAGGGTTTGAATTCTTGTTTAAAAAATATTTCTTCATATTCAGTTTCCTCATATATTTATTAACATCTATAAACACATTAAATTTGTTGATTGGACGGTGTAAACCACATTTGAGCCCCAAATTTAAAATATTGGTCTCTTTATCTGTTAAAACCACATCAGTTAAGTTAAAAATCCCGCCTATTCGTACTCCTTCTCGTATTCCTTTCGACTTCTTTTCTTGAGTCCTTCGTCCGGCCCTACAGCCTCTGTTCCTTCTCTCCTTGGGCCTGGTTGTTGCATCCTTTCTCGTTCCCAATGTGGAGGGTCCCTCCATTGGGGATCTCTCTGTGTCGGTCCCTGTTGTGGTCCCCTGTATTCTATCACCTGTTGTGGATAGGATGGCATTCTTCCTCTCTGGTTGTTCGACCCTCTGCCCCTCTTCTGCCATCCCCTGCCTCTCCCTAAAAAAGAGGACCGGGGTGATTGATATTGTTGTCTGTTCCTATCATCCCATAAAGGATCATATTTATTATATATGGGTACCTGATAGTAATCTTGTGTGGGTGGAGGTCGATATTGAGGATTCGGTGGCCCAGGTCTTCTTGGTTTCCCTCTACCATAGTTATAATCATTTCTGATAGGTGTGGAATGGTTGATGGGGGTCTGTTGTGTACCCAAGATTCTTCTATCCAATATAGGTAATGGTTGACTAGTAGAGGGTAATTGGCTTCCAGTATTGATGTCTTGCTGGGTTTCCATAGTCAAACCATCTGTGTCTCTTGCTTCAGTTGGGTTTGCTTGCTGCCATAGGTATATCGTGTTTAAACGGAAATCTCCTAGGTCTCTATGGAATTTTTTGGTTTTCTTTTTTTGTGTTTCCTTATCCACTTTTTCTAATTTTTTCTTTATACGGGTATTAAAATCAGTAACTTGTTGGCTATCCTTAATAGGATCTAGTTGCTTTTGTAACTCGTTTATCCTTGTTTCTAGTTTGAACATCTTTTTCTTTTTCCTTTTTAAAATAAGTTCTTGTAGTTTAAAACCTACCCCATTAAAAAATTCTAGCCATTCTGACATAGATTCGGGGTCATCTAAACCATCTTGGGGTACTACTTCCCATCTTAAGCTTCTAATAATGATACGCTCCTTTAGATATTGCTCCAAAGTGCATATGTCCCACCAGGTTCTCACTTGTTTTTCTAGTGAGTTCCCGAGGGCGGTCATTACCCCATTATAGTTTAATTGTGCAGCAGTGTGCTCATTGACAGTGAAAATGCTGTTAATATCTATAATCCTATTGCTCAGGAAAAGCAATGCATCCATGGCTGCCAAGAAAAGAAAGAATTTGTATAGAAAGAAAAGGTGCAAATAAACAGGCCCAAAATTTGCACTTCTCGGCGCCTATGTATTGGTATGCAATTCCTGTGGCTCAATAATTTGCCTATTTAGATGGGTAAATAATGGGAAAATAGACAATATACTCAGCTCGGAAATAAATATATCAGAGTAATTAAACTATGGTATAAATTATATAAAAGAGAAGCAGCTGTTTAAATTTATATAAAATGAGAACCTCATAAATATAAAACAGAATAAATAAAATAAATATCATATATAAAAACTTAAATTCGTAAAGTCCATATGATAAAACAGCGCTAAATAAGGATAAATGTCCAAAAACATGTAAAAAGCACTTGAGTGATGACTTTGCAACAGTCAAACTAGTAGTGGTATATCTTCTCTGGATACGATATGTAGTGCACCCTACACCAATCCCAAATCTTCACCACAAGTGAGGCACGCTCCCCCTCTGGGGTACAAACTCACCACAAAGATGAAAAAGATAGGCCTTTTTTTTAGTCTGTAGGTAGTCTCACTCCAACATCCGTCATCACCACCAGGGTAGTATGGGTTAAAATCCTCAAGCAAACATATAAGGACATAAAGGCACTAATAGTGTAATATTGCTTTAATTAAGAAATCCCCAATACTAAAACCCTGTTTCAAATGCACGTACAATTCAATCACTTGTAAAACAGCACATAAAGTATAGAGTGTAATCACCGCTATCCTGTCCCAAGAGGGCGCCTGTGTTGCATTCGTAACGCGGCGGTCTTTTGTTCCGGATTTGCGACAGCTGCCGTGATGTTCGCTCTGTACTTCCTAATTACAGAGACGCTGCGGTATCTGGGCCCTGACCGGTTTCGTCACAGATTGACTTCAACTGAGGGCGTAGATAGTCCAGCGTCAACGTGCGTGGTATAACTTCCCCGTTCGTTGCCTATTGGTTGGAGTGCCGTAATTCGTCCGCCCTGATTGGTGCTTACCAGGGCGGAACTCGAATACACACGTCCTCAGACAAGAGCTATTGGGGAATGTTCCGACAGCACGTACTACTGCACAATATGTTATGTAACGAATGACACAACATGAAGTTACACTTAAATAAACTTAAGAGTTATTAATATAGTACAACAACAAAAAAAATATATAAATCACATCGTAGCAATTTTAAATATATTTTGAACGGAATTTAAATGTCTCAATCGCTGTTTACATAGAGCAAGAGAACCTGCATTCTGATACTCGGTGAAAAAGGAAAATATTTTTGTTACGATTCGTAAAAGGAGAACCGTAGTTGTTCGGTGTTAGCTGCTCAATATAATTCGATAAGACCGATCTGGCAAAACAACGAATCCGTCTTTTACAGTTTGAAAATTACATTTAAACGTTATTTTTAGCCTGTTGTGGTTTTACAACCACTATGTATATGTGCAAATATAATGGCAGTCACATAAGTTCAAACAAGGGGGTTTAGAGAAATTGGGAATTTTAACCCATTAATCCAAACAGTAAAATTAGAGAGTAGTAAATCAATATATAGTAATGCATATATTAAATGCATTTGTATGGGTATTTACAGTCCACACATCTGTAAAACCATAAATAACTAAATAAGGTAATTTTAATTAAAATTAGAATTAAATCTAAATTTTTTAATTTGAAATAAAATTGGACTACTTAGCGGATATAATCTATTTATATATGTATACTTCATTAGTTCCATATAAGTGAAGTTAAATAAATCAATATATAAATAGATGAGAAATATATATATAAATATAAAAAAATATATATATATAAAAGAAAACTGTATGTAATATATATATATGTAAAAATATAAAAATATAATAATAAAAAAAAAAATATATAAATATATAGGAGCATCAGGATATAAGAATTTCTGAGGATTGGGCCGAGAAAGGTTGCCAGTAAGGGGTGGTATTCTAGTCAAATGTTAAAAATATAGATAAAATTGCTAAAACAGTTAATAAAAATTGGTTAATAAAAATCAATCATAGAAACTAAATAAAAGCAATATATCAGTAATCACTAATAAAACAATTGATGTCTAGATCTATGTTTAACCCCTTCGGAGATAAAGTATCTACGGAATAAATCCATTGGGTCTCAAGCTTAGATAATTCTCTTACTAAGTTAGAGCCCCTCCAAGGTGGTTTTAGGTGGTCTACTCCCCAAAACTTGAGACCTGCTGGGTTTTGGTCGTGGAATAATTTAAAGTGTAAGGAAACGTTATGATCTTTATACCCGATTTTGATGTTTGCCACATGTTCTGCCACACGTATTTTGAGAGCTCTCTTAGTGCGGCCTATGTATAATAGCTTACAGGGGCATTCTAAAACATACACTACATAGGTAGTGTTACAGGTAATAAAATCTTTAATGGTGAACTCTCTGTTATTAGAGGTAGATATAAATCTTTCAAGTGCTCTGAGAGGTTTATTCACCTCTCTACACGGGCGGCACTTTCTGCAGGCATAAAAGCCATCCTTATCCCAGAACGAAGGGGGTTTATGTGGGACATCTAAAATCTTCTTGATGACCCTGTCTCCATAGTTAGGAGCTTTCCTATAGATAAAAGTGGGTCTTGTTGGTATATAGGTTTTCAGGATCTTGTCAAGGAGAAGTATGTGCCAGTGAGAAAAGAAGATATGTTCCACTTCCTTATATTGTGAGTGGTATCCTGATATGAAACTCCATTCGTAATTGGTCTTATTCGTATTCTTTTGACCTCCAAGAGTGTTATTATTCAGGTAGTCGGTTCTTGGAGTAGCTGCGAGATCTTCAATAATTTTGGTTAGTTGTGTTTCTTTGTAGCCTTTTTCCATAAATTTATTTTTCAATATATCTGCTTGGAGAAGAAAGTCTGTATCCTCGGTGCAGTTCCGTCTGACCCGAATCAATTGGCCTTTAGGTATGTTTTTTAGCCATGCGGGGTGGTGGCCACTTTGTGTTGGGAGGAAACTGTTAGCATCTGTGGGCTTGAAATACACTTTAGTGCCCAATTTATTCCCATTCCTGTATATATGAACATCCAAAAAATGTATACTTTCTTTATTGTATTCACACGTAAGGTTAATGTTATTGGTGTTTTGGTTTAGTTCTTCAAGGAAGTTTTCTAATGATGTTGTTGATCCTGCCCATATAAGAAATAAATCGTCTATATATCGTCGGTACAGTATCAGTTCTTTGCGTTTCTTGTGGAATACTGTTTTATCCTCCCACTCTGCCATAAACAGATTTGCTATGCTTGGAGCAAATTTGGCTCCCATGGCTACTCCCCTTCTTTGGGAGTAGAAACTTCCATCAAACCAAAAATAATTGTGTCCTAAACAAAAATCCAAAGCATTCCGTAGGAACACTTTCTGTGAATGGGAAATATCATCTCTTTTAGATAATGCCCAATTAAGGGCTAGCAAGGCGTCGTCATGCTGTATTATTGTGTATAATGACGAGACGTCTGCGGTTACTAGGAACACTTCTTCTTTTCCAGCCAAATCTATTTCCTGTAATAAAGATAGGAGCTCCTTAGTATCTTTGAGGTAAGCATGTGTTGATGTCACACTGGTTTGGAGATAATAGTCGAGATACTGGCCCAGACGTGATGTAATCGATCCGATTCCATTAACGATGGGTCTTGCTGGTGGAAGGTTGAGGTTTTTATGAATTTTTGGGAGGGTATATATAGTAGGTATCCTACTGCTACTCGGTACCAGATACTTGCTCTCCCGCAAAGATAAAGCTCTGGTTTGATAACCCATTTCCACCAGTTTCTGAAGATTGATTTCGTATTGTGGAGTGGGATCTTTTTCAAGCTTCGAATATGTTACCTCTTCAGATAGCATTTGTGTTAGCTGGTTATGGTAGAAGTCTTTGGTAAGAATAACCACTCCGCCTCCCTTGTCTGCTGGTCTTACTATTATCTCCTTTCTATTTTCTAGAAGTTCTATACCTTCTTTGATATACCGTGGATTCACATTCCTTTTTGGTTTGATGTATTCTAAATCACGTAGTATAAGTCCTTTAAAGACATCCAAAGGCTGATTGGTCCCCAATAGGGGGTTAAACAGTGATTTATTTCGCAAACCACTATCAGTTGGTACTGAGGAACTACTTGTTACAGGGTTTGAATTCTTGTTTAAAAAATATTTCTTCATATTCAGTTTCCTCATATATTTATTAACATCTATAAACACATTAAATTTGTTGATTGGACGGTGTAAACCACATTTGAGCCCCAAATTTAAAATATTGGTCTCTTTATCTGTTAAAACCACATCAGTTAAGTTAAAAATCCCGCCTATTCGTACTCCTTCTCGTATTCCTTTCGACTTCTTTTCTTGAGTCCTTCGTCCGGCCCTACAGCCTCTGTTCCTTCTCTCCTTGGGCCTGGTTGTTGCATCCTTTCTCGTTCCCAATGTGGAGGGTCCCTCCATTGGGGATCTCTCTGTGTCGGTCCCTGTTGTGGTCCCCTGTATTCTATCACCTGTTGTGGATAGGATGGCATTCTTCCTCTCTGGTTGTTCGACCCTCTGCCCCTCTTCTGCCATCCCCTGCCTCTCCCTAAAAAAGAGGACCGGGGTGATTGATATTGTTGTCTGTTCCTATCATCCCATAAAGGATCATATTTATTATATATGGGTACCTGATAGTAATCTTGTGTGGGTGGAGGTCGATATTGAGGATTCGGTGGCCCAGGTCTTCTTGGTTTCCCTCTACCATAGTTATAATCATTTCTGATAGGTGTGGAATGGTTGATGGGGGTCTGTTGTGTACCCAAGATTCTTCTATCCAATATAGGTAATGGTTGACTAGTAGAGGGTAATTGGCTTCCAGTATTGATGTCTTGCTGGGTTTCCATAGTCAAACCATCTGTGTCTCTTGCTTCAGTTGGGTTTGCTTGCTGCCATAGGTATATCGTGTTTAAACGGAAATCTCCTAGGTCTCTATGGAATTTTTTGGTTTTCTTTTTTTGTGTTTCCTTATCCACTTTTTCTAATTTTTTCTTTATACGGGTATTAAAATCAGTAACTTGTTGGCTATCCTTAATAGGATCTAGTTGCTTTTGTAACTCATTTATCCTTGTTTCTAGTTTGAACATCTTTTTCTTTTTCCTTTTTAAAATAAGTTCTTGTAGTTTAAAACCTACCCCATTAAAAAATTCTAGCCATTCTGACATAGATTCGGGGTCATCTAAACCATCTTGGGGTACTACTTCCCATCTTAAGCTTCTAATAATGATACGCTCCTTTAGATATTGCTCCAAAGTGCATATGTCCCACCAGGTTCTCACTTGTTTTTCTAGTGAGTTCCCGAGGGCGGTCATTACCCCATTATAGTTTAATTGTGCAGCAGTGTGCTCATTGACAGTGAAAATGCTGTTAATATCTATAATCCTATTGCTCAGGAAAAGCAATGCATCCATGGCTGCCAAGAAAAGAAAGAATTTGTATAGAAAGAAAAGGTGCAAATAAACAGGCCCAAAATTTGCACTTCTCGGCGCCTATGTATTGGTATGCAATTCCTGTGGCTCAATAATTTGCCTATTTAGATGGGTAAATAATGGGAAAATAGACAATATACTCAGCTCGGAAATAAATATATCAGAGTAATTAAACTATGGTATAAATTATATAAAAGAGAAGCAGCTGTTTAAATTTATATAAAATGAGAACCTCATAAATATAAAACAGAATAAATAAAATAAATATCATATATAAAAACTTAAATTCGTAAAGTCCATATGATAAAACAGCGCTAAATAAGGATAAATGTCCAAAAACATGTAAAAAGCACTTGAGTGATGACTTTGCAACAGTCAAACTAGTAGTGGTATATCTTCTCTGGATACGATATGTAGTGCACCCTACACCAATCCCAAATCTTCACCACAAGTGAGGCACGCTCCCCCTCTGGGGTACAAACTCACCACAAAGATGAAAAAGATAGGCCTTTTTTTTAGTCTGTAGGTAGTCTCACTCCAACATCCGTCATCACCACCAGGGTAGTATGGGTTAAAATCCTCAAGCAAACATATAAGGACATAAAGGCACTAATAGTGTAATATTGCTTTAATTAAGAAATCCCCAATACTAAAACCCTGTTTCAAATGCACGTACAATTCAATCACTTGTAAAACAGCACATAAAGTATAGAGTGTAATCACCGCTATCCTGTCCCAAGAGGGAGCCTGTGTTGCATTCGTAACGCGGCGGTCTTTTGTTCCGGATTTGCGACAGCTGCCGTGATGTTCGCTCTGTACTTCCTAATTACAGAGACGCTGCGGTATCTGGGCCCTGACCGGTTTCGTCACAGATTGACTTCAACTGAGGGCGTAGATAGTCCAGCGTCAACGTGCGTGGTATAACTTCCCCGTTCGTTGCCTATTGGTTGGAGTGCCGTAATTCGTCCGCCCTGATTGGTGCTTACCAGGGCGGAACTCGAATACACACGTCCTCAGACAAGAGCTATTGGGGAATGTTCCGACAGCACGTACTACTGCACAATATGTTATGTAACGAATGACACAACATGAAGTTACACTTAAATAAACTTAAGAGTTATTAATATAGTACAACAACAAAAAAAATATATAAATCACATCGTAGCAATTTTAAATATATTTTGAACGGAATTTAAATGTCTCAATCGCTGTTTACATAGAGCAAGAGAACCTGCATTCTGATACTCGGTGAAAAAGGAAAATATTTTTGTTACGATTCGTAAAAGGAGAACCGTAGTTGTTCGGTGTTAGCTGCTCAATATAATTCGATAAGACCGATCTGGCAAAACAACAAATCCGTCTTTTACAGTTTGAAAATTACATCTAAACGTTATTTTTAGCCTGTTGTGGTTTTACAACCACTATGTATATGTGCAAATATAATGGCAGTCACATAAGTTCAAACAAGGGGGTTTAGAGAAATTGGGAATTTTAACCCATTAATCCAAACAGTAAAATTAGAGAGTAGTAAATCAATATATAGTAATGCATATATTAAATGCATGTGTATGGGTATTTACAGTCCACACATCTGTAAAACCATAAATAACTAAATAAGGTAATTTTAATTAAAATTAGAATTAAATCTAAATTTTTTAATTTGAAATAAAATTGGACTACTTAGCGGATATAATCTATTTATATATGTATACTTCATTAGTTCCATATAAGTGAAGTTAAATAAATCAATATATAAATAGATAAGAAATATATATATAAATATAAAAATATATATATATATAAAAGAAAACTGTATGTAATATATATATATGTAAAAATATAATAATAAAAAAAAAAATATATAAATATATAGGAGCATCAGGATATAAGAATTTCTGAGGATTGGGCCGAGAAAGGTTGCCAGTAAGGGGTGGTATTCTAGTCAAATGTTAAAAATATAGATAAAATTGCTAAAACAGTTAATAAAAATTGGTTAATAAAAATCAATCATAGAAACTAAATAAAAGCAATATATCAGTAATCACTAATAAAACAATTGATGTCTAGATCTATGTTTAACCCCTTCGGAGATAAAGTATCTACGGAATAAATCCATTGGGTCTCAAGCTTAGATAATGAAAAATAAATTTATGGAAAAAGGCTACAAAGAAACACAACTAACCAAAATTATTGAAGATCTCGCAGCTACTCCAAGAACCGACTACCTGAATAATAACACTCTTGGAGGTCAAAAGAATACGAATAAGACCAATTACGAATGGAGTTTCATATCAGGATACCACTCACAATATAAGGAAGTGGAACATATCTTCTTTTCTCACTGGCACATACTTCTCCTTGACAAGATCCTGAAAACCTATATACCAACAAGACCCACTTTTATCTATAGGAAAGCTCCTAACTATGGAGACAGGGTCGTCAAGAAGATTTTAGATGTCCCACATAAACCCCCTTCGTTCTGGGATAAGGATGGCTTTTATGCCTGCAGAAAGTGCCGCCCGTGTAGAGAGGTGAATAAACCTCTCAGAGCACTTGAAAGATTTATATCTACCTCTAATAACAGAGAGTTCACCATTAAAGATTTTATTACCTGTAACACTACCTATGTAGTGTATGTTTTAGAATGCCCCTGTAAGCTATTATACATAGGCCGCACTAAGAGAGCTCTCAAAATACGTGTGGCAGAACATGTGGCAAACATCAAAATCGGGTATAAAGATCATAACGTTTCCTTACACTTTAAATTATTCCACGACCAAAACCCAGCAGGTCTCAAGTTTTGGGGAGTAGACCACCTAAAACCACCTTGGAGGGGCTCTAACTTAGTAAGAGAATTATCTAAGCTTGAGACCCAATGGATTTATTCCGTAGATACTTTATCTCCGAAGGGGTTAAACATAGATCTAGACATCAATTGTTTTATTAGTGATTACTGATATATTGCTTTTATTTAGTTTCTATGATTGATTTTTATTAACCAATTTTTATTAACTGTTTTAGCAATTTTATCTATATTTTTAACATTTGACTAGAATACCACCCCTTACTGGCAACCTTTCTCGGCCCAATCCTCAGAAATTCTTATATCCTGATGCTCCTATATATTTATATATTTTTTTTTTTTTATTATTATATTTTTATATTTTTACATATATATATATTACATACAGTTTTCTTTTATATATATATATTTTTTTATATTTATATATATATTTCTTATCTATTTATATATTGATTTATTTAACTTCACTTATATGGAACTAATGAAGTATACATATATAAATAGATTATATCCGCTAAGTAGTCCAATTTTATTTCAAATTAAAAAATTTAGATTTAATTCTAATTTTAATTAAAATTACCTTATTTAGTTATTTATGGTTTTACAGATGTGTGGACTGTAAATACCCATACACATGCATTTAATATATGCATTACTATATATTGATTTACTACTCTCTAATTTTACTGTTTGGATTAATGGGTTAAAATTCCCAATTTCTCTAAACCCCCTTGTTTGAACTTATGTGACTGCCATTATATTTGCACATATACATAGTGGTTGTAAAACCACAACAGGCTAAAAATAACGTTTAGATGTAATTTTCAAACTGTAAAAGACGGATTCGTTGTTTTGCCAGATCGGTCTTATCGAATTATATTGAGCAGCTAACACCGAACAACTACGGTTCTCCTTTTACGAATCGTAACAAAAATATTTTCCTTTTTCACCGAGTATCAGAATGCAGGTTCTCTTGCTCTATGTAAACAGCGATTGAGACATTTAAATTCCGTTCAAAATATATTTAAAATTGCTACGATGTGATTTATATATTTTTTTTGTTGTTGTACTATATTAATAACTCTTAAGTTTATTTAAGTGTAACTTCATGTTGTGTCATTCGTTACATAACATATTGTGCAGTAGTACGTGCTGTCGGAACATTCCCCAATAGCTCTTGTCTGAGGACGTGTGTATTCGAGTTCCGCCCTGGTAAGCACCAATCAGGGCGGACGAATTACGGCACTCCAACCAATAGGCAACGAACGGGGAAGTTATACCACGCACGTTGACGCTGGACTATCTACGCCCTCAGTTGAAGTCAATCTGTGACGAAACCGGTCAGGGCCCAGATACCGCAGCGTCTCTGTAATTAGGAAGTACAGAGCGAACATCACGGCAGCTGTCGCAAATCCGGAACAAAAGACCGCCGCGTTACGAATGCAACACAGGCGCCCTCTTGGGACAGGATAGCGGTGATTACACTCTATACTTTATGTGCTGTTTTACAAGTGATTGAATTGTACGTGCATTTGAAACAGGGTTTTAGTATTGGGGATTTCTTAATTAAAGCAATATTACACTATTAGTGCCTTTATGTCCTTATATGTTTGCTTGAGGATTTTAACCCATACTACCCTGGTGGTGATGACGGATGTTGGAGTGAGACTACCTACAGATTAAAAAAAAGGCCTATCTTTTTCATCTTTGTGGTGAGTTTGTACCCCAGAGGGGGAGCGTGCCTCACTTGTGGTGAAGATTTGGGATTGGTGTAGGGTGCACTACATATCGTATCCAGAGAAGATATACCACTACTAGTTTGACTGTTGCAAAGTCATCACTAAAGTGCTTTTTACATGTTTTTGGACATTTATCCTTATTTAGCGCTGTTTTATCATATGGACTTTACGAATTTAAGTTTTTATATATGATATTTATTTTATTTATTCTGTTTTATATTTATGAGGTTCTCATTTTATATAAATTTAAACAGCTGCTTCTCTTTTATATAATTTATACCATAGTTTAATTACTCTGATATATTTATTTCCGAGCTGAGTATATTGTCTATTTTCCCATTATTTACCCATCTAAATAGGAAAATTATTGAGCCACAGGAATTGCATACCAATACATAGGCGCCGAGAAGTGCAAATTTTGGGCCTGTTTATTTGCACCTTTTCTTTCTATACGTATATATATATATATATATATATATATATATATATATATATATACATTATTTACATTTTATGTTATGTATAACCGTTGGTCTTTATAGAAGAACTATGGTCTGATGCTGCACTGTTCCTGAATTGAGAGAAGAGTTGCCACTGTCATGGATGTTGTGCCTGCTTTCACTATACTGGGGGATGAAAAAAAAAAAGTTGCAAGGGGATTGGCTATCAGCATTGCTACTGCTGATTCATAGGTATGTGGCCTGTCAGTCAGTACTGGGCCACTAGCCCTGCCCACTGCCTTCTGAGCAGTGACAGAACAAGGACATCTAGTGGCCAGGGTGAAGAAGGTAACTTTAAACCTCTCCCGAATCCAAGACCCGTCAATGGCCACCAAATGGTAAAACTAATTTATGACAGAGAGCAGTGATTTTATTAATGCTTAAAGTGAAACATTAAAAATGTATAATTCCTTTAACTTACATACCTGAGGATGGCCCTTAACTTTCCTGTAAAATGTCTCATCTGAACAATGTATGAAACCTACTGCAGCAAAACTGATATTTACAAAGAAAAAAAAATGCAGTTTAAATAGTTGGTTACTATGCATAACTGCTCCAAAATTCTGTCTGCTACAGTAAATTCCTCCTGACATCATTTCACTTTAGAATCCTACTTCAAGTTGGGTACTGCACGGTCCTCTCTTCTTTCCCTTTGTAGCCCTCTCCTCATGCTCTTTTTTCTTGTTTAGTAAACATAACTTATGCAGCTGTCTTTGGTCCAACCATGTGACATAATTTACCCTCTTCCTACAGTAAGTGGTCCTCAATGCTACAGAGAATGTTGCGCATATGGTGAAAAAAGTTCTTTGCAACATTCTTCTGTGATCCTGGAGCAGCCTGATGTGTCCTTGATTCACTAGGCTCACAGGAAGTGAGCTGAATGATGCTGGACATAATTTAAAGCCAGAGCTGCTTTCTTTAATTTTGACAATTTTATTTTTATTTTTTGCTGAACCTTGAGTTGGACTATAAGGCTTTTCATGGCTTATAGGCCCATTAGATAACAAAATATTAATGAATCTATCATGAATCTGATTATTGTGGTTTTTGCAGTTGACAAGGTTAGAGTGAATCACCATTTATATGGTTCATAGATTGTAAAGAAACGGGAATGCAATGATTTAAGATTCATAGAAATAGCAACATGAGAAACACATCACACCACCGACATAACACATACTCTATATGGAGCCCCACTGCACTGGGCTTTTTTCCCATGGGGCCCTATACATGTGTATCATCTCCCTTTGTGCTGAGAGTGCGCTGAACAGCGTGCGCTTAGCACAGAGACCTGGGCCTTGGGCCCCCTACTAATGATCGGGACCCAGAACTCCTGATTCTGGGTCACCCGTTCGCTGTGGTAACCTCAAATTGGCTACCACAGTGATCAGTCACTGTAATGCCTACCCCTGTGTTTCTCTCTCTGTGAATGGAGAAGAAAGATACAATGTATCTTTCTCTTTCCTTTCAGAGAGGAAAATAAAAAGTGTGTGTAAAAAAATACAATAAAGAAATAATAATAAAAAAAAAAAACTACCTAGATCAAGGTTTGATCTAGGTCAGTGCCAGGGATAGTGTTTGTGTCAAGGTAAGGGTCAAAGGTCATGGTCAGTATATTTTGGGCAGGATTTTTTTTTTTTAAATTAGCATCAGTGTCGTGTTTTCGGTAAGACAAAAAAAATAAAAATAAAAATAAAAATGTTCATTATTGCTTTTGGGCTGTACTACATGGGTACAAACAACAAATAACATACACATATGTGGTATTGCTGTGATCGTCAGAAGCAGGAGAATTTACTTTGGGTTGTTCTTTGGTGGTAGGTTGTGGTGGTAACAAGAAATGTGCAGCTAAATTAAGAAAAACATTTTTGTACTATTTTGGGCCAGTTTTCCTTTGATAATAAAAAGAAATCAGGAGATATCCATAAACATTTACTACCAAATGAAGAAACAATTTGTCTTGAAAAAAAAAACAAGGTATAATCCACCTGGATGCACAAAGTAGTGCTATGTACTGTTTTACTAACACATGTCAAAGTTGCAAAATTGTGCTTAGGCGTTAAGTTTTTTATACCATTAAGAAAATCTAGAAATAAAACTGTGGCAAATGTTTCTCACTCATTTTAATTCTGATAAATGCTCAGCGAGCAATTGTGAAATGCATTAGTGCTAATATTTTCAAGCTGTTAAGCATACAAAAGGTGGAGCTACATTGTAAAATATTTCCTAATCTCTTTACAAACCAGATTTAAGAGATTTACTTTGGTACATTTAGTGATCAACAAAAGCTCTGCCATAGTTACACTAAATAACTAAAGTAAAAATTAAGAACACGTGACAAAAACAATTTAAATATAATTTTTTTGTCCTTCCAGAAGATGTTTACTGTAAGACCCCTTTCACACTGTGGTGATTTTGAGGTGTTTTTCTTGCACTAAAAATAGCGCCTGTAAAGCACCTAAAAAGGCGCCTCTCCAGCCACCCCAGTGTGAAAGCCCGAGTGCTTTCACACTGGGGTGGTGCGCTTGCAGGACAGGAAAAAAAGTCCTGCAAGCAGCATCTTTGGGGCGGTAAGGGAGCGGTGTATACACCGCTCCTACATTACCCCTGCCCATTAAAAAGAATGGGCAGTGCTGCCGAAGTGCCTGCAAAGCGCTTCCACAGCACCGCAACACGGGCGCTATTAAACCTTTATTCGACCGCTAGCAGAGTTAAAAGTGCTCTTCTAGCAGCCAAAAAGCGCCACTATAACAGCGGTAAAGCGCCGCTAAAGCTAGCGATGCTTTACCGCTAACGGACCCACCGCCCCAGTGTGAAAGGGATCTAAGGCAATTTGACCTGCAAAAGAAAATATAGATATTTTCATCTACATTTCAAAGCAGCTTTCTAAAGTAGAATATGACGTGAATATGACGTGAACATTTTATTCTTGTAAATTTTCTTCACTTGCTTGGACTTCTTATAGCCATATGATTGAGTTCACAGCTGTCTCATAATTAGTTTTCTGAAAACACTACCCCACTGTCATACTGTAATAATGTATTATTGAACCTTAAAACTCTACATATTGTAAGGATAGGCTAAGCTGGTATCAGCAATGGTAAACTATACACAAAACAGGAACAACCGAAAACAGTCCAAAATGGTTTTCCCTGCACTTTTATTTGGCAAGGCAGAAAACAACACAATTTAAGGGTAGGAGGGCTTTGTACAACAAATCTATAGCATAATACAAACAAAGCACCCTCTGAGTTACTAACTAAACGTATGTCAGTTTCTGACTAACATGGTGCCCCCTAACAGATTCCCTAGAACAAACGGCAGCACTTGTACCTTTTTAGTGTTCTGTCAGCACTTAGCATTTTTATCCAGCAGTAGGTTCACCCAGCAGAGAGAGTGAGATAGAAAGCCCTGAACATCAGTCAGCTCACATATATAAAGACATATAAAAAGACAAGTGGACAACCAATAAAGTACTAATAATGAGGTCTGGCTACCAGTTAAGATGTTGACCCAGGAATGATGGCTTTATACCATCCAAAGCTTTACAAAGCCTCTGGGACCCAGAAAAACAGTTATTAAGATTTTGATAAAACAACACATTGGGGTTTATTTGCTAAAGCTGGACAGTACAAAATAATAAAAAAAAAAAAAAAAAAGAAAACTTGTCAGAAGTGTATCATGCAGATAGCAGACCAACCAGGCAGTAGACAGAAAATACACTCGGTGCTCTGGTTTGAGACAAGTACATATTATAGAGGGATATATTGTGTTCATATTTCATGTCAGAGGTTTCATCATCTAGACATGCTAAAGTATATGCTTTTGTGGGGTTCGTGAATACAGTCCATCATTGCTTTGAATGAGGCCAGAGATCGATATAAGCAATTTGGTCTCACAAAATCTGCATTTTACTTTGCTCAGTCTGTTGAAAGAACCTGCCGATAAGCTTTAGCAAGACTGAGGGTGATAACTGTGCCAACCTTTCTTTCAACCAATCAATCCAGGGCATATGATAAGTGTTACATTTGGATATTTTTTTCCCTGAAGTTATTACAAAACCTCTGGGTGACATGAGCCCTAGAGATGAGCAAATATGCCTGGGTTCTATTTGTGGGGAATGTTTTTCCTCCATTTTGAAATTTGTGGATCTCATTGCAGTTCATAGGGGCATAAATCCTGATGTAAAGTGTTGGCCATTTTTGGGGATTATTAGTCAAACTATTGTTAGAAAGGAACATAGTGAGCTGAGCACACTGCCATGGGGGACATTTAGCAAAGCAAAGCAGAAGCAAAAATAATAAACTTAAATACCATATAGTGGGGAGAGGGTCCTTTTAATGTGATTTTGAAGGCAACATCGAAAAAACACCAATTCTTTAACCCTTTCTCTGTCACTGACAACGGCAGCAGCAGGAGTATTTACACACACTCCCGTCTAGCAGAAATTTATTTTATTTGTCAGGCCGACTTTGTAAAATATTCCAAGTAAAAAATAGAAAAAAAAAGCTTAAAGCCCTCCCTCCATGACCATGAAAAAAATGCATGGTCCGGGTGTGGCTAATGAAAACAATGATTGAGCTACACATGTCACTTATCATTGTGAGTGAGAGCAATTGTTCTAGGATGTCGGCTATGGACAAAATTTGGGGTACCAAAGTTTGTCACCATTTAACGAGAGCCCACAACTTTAAGGCTTGACATGCTGAGTAATTATGTACTTCACACAATATTATCTGTTATACAGTATTTTGCCAAAATATAAGGGGCAAATATGGGTAACATATTGTGTCTGTGTGTCCTAAAACAACCTTAAGTGTATTTTTTACTGAAAATATGTATTTGATAAAGAGTTATGCTTCTATAATGTGACATAAAAAAATGTGTACAATTTTATTTTCCAGGTTCTCTGCTTTCAGAAAATATGTAATATTTGGTGGTTTTAACTAATATTCAGGCCTAAAATTTGCATTTTAACACAAAAAATGCAACATTAATTAAATTACATGCTTGGGAGATGCTTTTAAGCCATATATGGTGTTTTGGAACAGTATAATTTTAAAAGGACAACGTCAGCGACACTGTATTTTGACATCACATATTTTTGTCATTCACTTATTAACTGTTAGCTTGGCTTACATAGAGCAGAAAACATCAGAACAATCTGATTCATTTCAAGTGGAAAAAAAAGGCTTTTTGTAGTTTTGCCTGTAATATATTTTTTTTTACAAAACAGCAATATGCCTAACTTGACTGGTGGGAGTAGCAGCTACAACAAATCTCAAAAGCCATAGGAAAGTTAACTTTAAAAAATAAAAATAAAATGTGTATTATTTGTAGATGCAAATATTGTTCATTAGCTTAACATTATCTAATTGAACAAGGTAGAGATTGTGACATCATTAAAACAATTATTTAAATAAAATACAAGGTATTTTGTGAATACTGGTGGTGCTGAGCAAGTGACCCCTTCCTGTGGTCACTATACAGATAGGAAGCACAGAACCTGGAATATTACGATGTTCACTGTAGTAGTGGCAACAGTGAATGTCACCTTCCACAGCAGTTCCTCAAATGTTAGATATGCATTCTTACATTGATTTAAGGGGGGCCAATGTAACAGTGCAACAAAAATAATACCTAGACTGGGTCTAGAAATTTTGGAGGGAGGAAGCACCCTCATGAATAATATGGGTCTTAAATTAATTTTGTAGAGGACCTCCACCAAGGGAAAAGGTATTGATTTGGGGGAATTCATGTTATTTGTTATTTATATTCTTTTGACATTTAGAGGCAATTTTTTTCTTTTAAAAAATCATGTGGTGTGGTCTGGTATGAATTTTAAGGTGGGAACTGTGACAAAACCCACTGTCACTGTGTGTTTTGGAGGGGACTGTGGGCTGGCCTCCTAAACAAAGAATATGGCCCAGCAGAGAACAAGAGACTTGGGGACAAAATGGCATTGAGATAATGTAATGTAATGTAATGCTACATCCCTTCTCCCCCATCCCCCCCTCTTGTTGCCGTGTTTAATTATGTTGGGTCATGGCACGTAGACAAAGGATGTGGAGACACATCCCAGCAGGGAATGTGTAAGGAGGGGCTGCCTGCATATCATAATCCCTTGGTGTGTTTCAACTGTAGTTGTTTGAATATATAAGTTTCAAGTTTCCATTGGTTCTTCCTTGTCCCCTACCCCCTCTATGACAAGGCTAAGGGGAGTGTCCCTAACTATGTTTAAAAGTGTATGTTTGGTACGTTCTGCATGTTTAACCCTCAACACCTGTGTGGCTTGCCTCGTGATTGAGGGGTTAAGGGCTGGTTATGGCGAGTCTGCCAGCTGCAGGTGCATTTGGAGGACAAAAGACACAGGTCTGGCGAAGGTGCCCAGCCGGGGTATCCGAGATCGGTCACAGTGGTGGCAGCGGTGGGATGTATCCTGTAGTCCAGGACATCCAAACCACCACCAGGATTCAAGATCTGGGCAGCCGCTGAGGAGCGATACGGGGAATGGTCAGCATGAGATGGAGTTCGGGAGGAGGCTGTAAGGCATGCGGAAGCAACATCGGGGATCAGCGATGGAGCCCACCATGATCGGCTGGGGGGATGTGATCCGCTGGCAACTCTGGCAAGAGATGCTAAGCAACGAGCTGCACCATCAGGGGAAGATCCTTCCCTCCTCCACAGAGATGTACTGGATGCAGTACCATGCAAGAGAGGTGTTCCTGAGGGAATGACTGCGAGAAGAGTGGAAGACGGAGCTTGGAAGATTGGTCCAGGAGGAGATGAGGCTGGATGCCAGCGACAGAGTCCTTCGGTGGTTCGCAGCCCAACTGTGGCCAGGTACAACAGATGGCTGCCCAACAGAAGTCATTGGCTATGGTGGCGTGGGGCTGCTCCATCAAAAAATTTACGGAGACCCAGACTTTGGAAGCGACAGGGAGTGGTGGCTGGAAGACATCTTGGACTTCCGAGATTAGGTGCTGGACCTCCTCGAAGAGGCGTGTGACCTGGAGGAATTGGAGTTCTGGCCCAGCAGGAATGGGAGCTCAAGATTACCTACAAGTGGCTGTTTGATGGTGATCAGCAGCCTGGCATGGCTCCCATTGCCTGGAACTGCCCAGAAGAAGTAGCGGCCAGTCGTAAAGATGCGGAGGAAATGGGGCCGGGGGTGCCCCTATATTTTCCTGTTCTAACCTGCGACATAAGACGAGACAATTATACAGAGGGCACTGCGAGTGCTAGAATGCCGGAACGCACCAGAGGTTCCCCAGGTAGTGAGACAAGCTAATAGCATAAAGGTCTCGGAATGGGGAGTTGAGACGGGCGCTGGAAGGCTGGTAGATGGTGATCAGCAGCAAGTCCAGAGTATCGCATCCGGTGCCCCAGCAGAAGCACTGGCTACGAGGCAGAGCGCCGCTGGCCTTTGCCCACCCTCACAGTTAATTCCAGGGAGTCCGAGGGATGACCTCAGTGAGCTGTTTCCCTAGCAGTAGATATCCCCACCAGGAGTGGAGAAAGCAATTCTCCCTCCCCAGCACTTGGACACTATCACAGTGTTTATCCCCCCAGCTCAAGCACTGGCTATGGGGAAGAGTGCCACTGGCCCCTGCCCAGACCTCAGTATGTTTTTGGAGGGTTTGGGAGATTGCCTCTGTCAGAAGTCGCCCCAGCGGCTGGTCACAGAACCGAGAGGGGAGAAAACTCTTCCCCCTCTCCAGTGGCTGAACTCTACCTTTGTATATGTCCCCCAAGCAGAAGCGCTGGCTATGGGGTAGAGCACTGTTGGACTCTGCCCAACATCTGGCCCAGCAGAGAACGAGAGACTTAGAGACAAAATGGCATTGAGATAATGTAATGTAATGTAATGTAATGCTAAATCCCTTCTCCCCCATATCTCCCTCTTGTTGCTGTGTTTAATTATGTTGGGTCATGGCACGTAGACAAATGATGTGGAGACACATCCCAGCAGGGTTATGTGTAAGGAGGGGCTGCCTGCATATCATAATCCCTTGGTGTATTTCAACTGTAGTTGTTTGAATATGCAAGTGTTGAGTTTCCATTAGTTCTTCCTTGTCCCCTACCCCCTCTATGATAAGGCTAAGGGGAGTGTCCCTAACTGTGTTTAAAAGTGTATGTTTGGTACCTAATAAACAGTTTTATGCTCTGCATGTTTAATCCTCAACACCTGTGTGGCTTGTCTCACGATTGGGGGGTTAAGGGCTGGTTATGGCGAGTCTGCTGGCTGCGGGTACATTTGGAGAACAGGAGACACAGGTCTGAGGGAGGTGCCCAGCTCAGGTATCCGAGATCCGTCACAGGGCCCTACGCAAAAAAATGGCCTGGGGTCCCCCCAAATGTTCGGAAAATCAAAGGGCATCATTCATTGTGATTGATTTGGATCTACAAGGCTACAATCCTTTTTTTTTTTGCAATTTTGTGTGTGTTTTTTTACTTTTCTGTTTTTCTTGTGATTGAAAAATACATAATATGGGTAAAATATTGTGTCTGTGTGCCCTAAAACTACTTTAAGTGTATTTTTTACTGAAAATATGTATTTGATAAACAGTTATGCTTATATAATGTGACATAACTGTTTATCAAATACATATTTTCAGTAAAAAATACACTTAAGGTAGTAAAAAAAATGTGCACAATTTTATTTTCCAGGTTCTCTGCTTTCAGAAAATATGTAATATTTGGTGGTTTTAACTAATATTCAGGCCTAAAATGTGCATTTTAACACAAAAAATGCAACAGTGATTAAATTATATGCTTGGGAAAAATACATTCACATAGTAAAACTCTGAGATTCTGATGTCTCCCTTTCATGGAAATCCACAACAACCAAACCAGGGTTGCGTGGAAGAGGCCCTTGTCCTCATCAACATCAATTTGTATGCTTAGAGCCCATTCACACAGGGGCGTCTTTGGATCCGACTCCAAATCACCCCAGGTCGCCACTAGTCGCCTCAGGTCGCGCTGGCTGAAGAAATCAATGTAAGTTAATGGAGCCGTCCTTATGCACACTACTGCAGTCACTCCGACTTCAAAAAAGGTCCCTGTACTACTTCAATCCGACTCCTAGGCGACCTGTAACCATTCATTTCAATGGGAGTCGCCTCTCACTGTCTTAATAGGAGCAACTCTCCAGGAAGAAAACATACATTTATCAGGCAAACCTCTCCCTCCCCCCTCCCTCCCACAGAGCTGATTCTTGTTTGATTGGCCACTGGAATGTCTCCTGTCCTGCAGGCAACTTGGAGTTGCCTTGTAAATAGCTTCAGGTCGCGCTGTGATTCATTCTCAAGTCGTGTCTGAGTTGCCTCATAAAATCACGCTGGAAGTCGTGTTGCCCCTGTGTGAATTGGCTCTTAGAGTGGCCTTGCATCTCTACCTTGCTGCATACTGAGATAAGGGCTTGGTGTGGATTTTGGGGAGGACCCTATGCCATTCTTTTTTCTTTGGGATTCCCCCATAAATCCTAATTGCGCGATCGTGTGATGCTGCACCAAAACAAAATTGACGTCCTTCCCACAAATAGAGCTTTCTTTTGGTGGTATTTTATCATTTCTGCGGCTTTTATTTTTAGCGCTATAAACAAAAGAACAGCGTAAATTTTGAAAAAAACACATGATCTTTTACTTTTTGCTATAATAAATATCCCCATTTTTTTTTCCAAAAATTTTTTTTTCCTTAGTTTAGGACAATATGTATTCTTCTACAAATTTTTTGTAAAAAAAAAAATTGCAATAAGCGTATATTGATTGGTTTGCGCAAAAGTTATAGCGTCTACAAAATAGGGGATAGAAATATGGCATTTTTATAATTATTTATTTATCTTTTTAATAGTAATGGCAGAAATCTTTATCGGGACTGCGACATTATGGCTCACAGTCTGATCGATATTCCAATCGCACACATTCCTGGTACAGTGGCTCTTATAAAATGGTGGGTGCTGCAACGAATACCAGCTAGGTCCTGGAAACATCAAGCAATCGAACATATTCGCCAGCACACCAAGGATCGTCCAACTACATCCAAAAAAGTTTTATTGCAAAATCACATCACAAGAGTGCAACGTTTCGGAGTCGCGCAGGACCCCTTCGTAAGGCATGTGAAAAGATTATTTTTTTACTAATAATGGCGGCAATCTTTATCGGGACTGCGACATTATGGCTCACAGATTGGACACTTTTGCCAAATTTTTGGGACCATTGACAATTTTACAGCGATCAGTGCTATAAAAATGCACTGATTACTGTAAAAATATCACTGGCAGGGAAGAGGTTAACACTAGGGGGCGATCAAGGAGTTAACTGTGTTCCCTCTCTGTGTTCTAACTGGGGATGGGACTGACTAGGTGAAATTACAGATCGCTGTTTATACTTTGTATGAGCAGACGATCAGTCATTTCTTCCCTGAGAGAACCAAGATCTGTGTGTTTACACACACAGATTGCGGTTCTCGCTGTGTCTCGCGATCGATCGCGGTAGCCCGGCGGTCATCGCGCCTGCCGGGCACTTGCATCAGCTTCGGGGGCGAGCATCGGGTGCGCGTTCCTCAGGCGGTGCGTGCGCGCCCCTAGTGGCCACGGGGCGAAGCGATGTAACATAAAAATAAAAACTGCGGCGGCTGGTCAGCAAGTGGTTAAGGGTAAGGGTTCTGGGATTTTTGTCATTCTTGCTATAGGATGTACTACAGCAAATGTGACATTTTAGAAAGAAAAAATATATTTGCTAATTATGTTCATTTGCCTGCATGCCGTTTTCTATGTGAAAAGCCATGTTGACAGGGAAATGCTATATATTTATATATATATATATATATATATTGTGAGGGGGCTAGCTCAGCAGCGGGTGTGTGTGACCCCCGAGATGGGCTCCCCACACAAAAACAGGCCCAGCAAACGGAGGTTGTGGTTTTCAAAATCAAAAAGGTGCGGTTTATTTTCTATTTACAGTGACAAAACACAGCAAAGCAAAAGAAACATAAACAAAATAAATCCTGGTCAACTTGACCTCTGACTAAACATACAGGTTTCCTAACTAACAACTGGGATCAGCCTAGTGCTGTCCTAGTCCCTAAGTCCCTGGTTTTAAATGTCCAAGCAAATAGCCACACAGGCTTTGTCTCACCGCACAGGGGTTCACTCTCCCTAGACAGTCCACACAGGTCTGGGTCCAGGCATGAGCTAACATCTAATGAAGCTGGGAGTTCTTATAGAGGCCTAAATGAGCTGACAAGCTTCAGCTGGTCTCATCAACTCCCTGTCTGCACGACGCCCCACACTCTCCCTAGAGGTATGAGTCATCCATGAGCCCACTAGCCTCAGCTGGGCTTATACAACTCTCCACCTAGTTGTATAAGTCGGCGTAAAGCCTGAATCTGGGCGAAATATATCTACCCCCCTGGATGCAACCAGGTGACTTTACCTTCCTGCTGTCACATACCCCCCCCTCTTGTTTTAACCTCGGGGTTGGAACACCAGCAATCAGGCATTCATGTACTCGAGACAAAGCATCCACATTCCCCATTTGAACGCCAGGGCGATGCTTTACTGTGAAGTTGAATTCCTGGAGGGCCAGGAACCACCTATTCACTCTTCTATTTGTTTCCTTGTTTTGAGCCATCCACTTTAACGGAGCGTGATCCGTAACCATGTCAAAGTGCCTACCTAGCAGGTAGTACCGAAGGGAATCTAGAGCCCACTTCACCGCTAAACACTCCTTTTCAACGGTGGCGTAATTTACCTCATGGGACTTCAACTTCCTGCTGAGGTAAATGACTGGGTGCTCTTCCCCGTTCCAGACCTGGGACAATACTGCTCCTAACCCCACATCTGACGCATCACTTTGTACGACAAAGTCTTTAGAGAAGTCGGGTGAGTACAACACTGGCTGGCTACATAAGGCTTGTTTCAAGAATTGGAATGCTGCCTCAGCCTCGGGGGTCCATTTAATCATGACCGACCCTTTCCCCTTCGTCAGGTTGGTTAGGGGCACAGCCTTAGAAGCAAAGTGGGGAATGAATCGCCGATAATACCCAGCGATTCCCAGAAAGGCTCGTACCTGCTTCTTGCTGTTGGGACGTGGCCAACTCTGGATGGCCTCGACTTTGTTGAGTTGGGGTTTTATTACTCCCCTCCCAATGGTGTACCCAAGATATTTGGCCTCCTCCTGCCCAATGGTACACTTCTTGGGGTTAGCCGTAAACCCCGCTTCCCAAACAGAGTCCAGGACTGCTTGCACTTTTGGCAGATGTGAGGCCCAATCTGTGCTATGGACAATTACGTCATCCAGGTAAGCCGCAGCATACTTCCGATGGGGCCTCAGCATCTGGTCCATTTTCCGCTGGAATGTGGCCGGCGCATTCTGTAACCCGAACGGCATTCTTTTATATTGGAACGCCCCGTCTGGGGTTACAAATGCGGTTTTCTCTTTGGCCGACTTGGCCAGGGGGATTTGCCAATACCCTTTTGTGAGGTCAAGAGTCGTCATGTATCGGGCTGTTCCCAGCCGGTCGATCAACTCATCTATACGTGGCATGGGGTAGGTGTCAAATTTTGTAACTTTGTTCAACTGACGAAAATCGTTACAAAATCGCCAGCTCCCATCCGGTTTAGGCACCAACACAATGGGACTAGACCAATCACTTTGGGACTCCTCTATCACCCCTAAGTTCAGCATTTTCTGTACTTCCTCCCGTATTGCCTCCCGTCGGGCCTCTGGGATCCGATAGGGTTTTAACTTCACCCTTTCACCGGGCGGGGTAATGATGTCATGCTCTACCCCAGATGTTTGTCCCGGCAGCTCAGAGAATACCTCCTTGTTGCGAAGCACAAACTCCTTAACCTCCTGTTGTTGGGGTTGTGACAAGGTGGCTGCTATTCCAACCTCAGGAATCACGCAACCAGTTTGAGCTGGTGACCAAGTGTCTGCGACTAGGGACTCTCTATCCCTCCAGGCTTTCAACAGATTAACGTGATAGATCTGTTCGGGCTTTCGCCTTCCTGGTTGTCTGACCTTGTAATTCACTTTGCTCACTTTTTCCATTATCTCGTAGGGGCCTTGCCATTTGGCAAGGAATTTACTTTCAACCGTAGGGACAAGTACCAGTATCCTATCCCCCGGGGAAAAGGTACGGGTCTTGGCTCCACGGTTGTACACTCTCTGCTGTGCTAACTGCGCTTGGGCCAAATGTTCCTTCACGATGGGCATTACCTGTGCAATTCGGTCTTGCATCAGGGCGACATGCTCAATCACACTCCTGTGGGGAGAACTCTCACTTTCCCAAGTTTCCTTGGCAATATCCAACAGCCCTCTTGGGTGTCTCCCATACAGTAACTCAAAGGGGGAGAATCCCGTAGAGGATTGGGGCACCTCCCTAATAGCAAACATCAGATAAGGAAGTAGACAGTCCCAATCCTTTCCATCTCTATCCACCACTTTCTTCAACATTTGTTTTAGGGTTTTGTTGAATCTTTCAACCAGCCCATCGGTTTGGGGGTGATACACAGATGTACGTAATTGCGTCACTTTGAACAATTTACACAGCTCCTTCATAACCCGGGACATAAAGGGTGTACCTTGGTCCGTAAGCAGTTCTTTACAAATACCCACCCGGCTAAACACAAGAGATAGCTCTTTGGCTATGGTTATGGCCGAGGTATTTCGGAGAGGGATCGCTTCTTGATAACGGGTGGCATAGTCCATTATAACTAATATGTACTGGTGCCCCCTAGCGGACTTGATTATAGGACCTACCAAATCCATGGCGATCCTCTCAAACGGGACCTCAATGATGGGTAGAGGGACCAGCGGGCTACGGAAATGTGGCATTGGGGCCGACCTCTGACACACAGGGCAGGAGGAACAATAATTTTCTATGTCCTTCATCACCCCCGGCCAATAGAATCTCTGTAATACCCTCTCTCGGGTTTTCTCTGTCCCCAGATGACCTCCAAGAATGTGCCCATGGGCCAACTCCAACACCAACTTCCTGTAAGGTTTGGGCACCACAAGCTGCTCAACGGTTTCTTCTGCCCTTTTTGCCACCCGATACAGTAGGTCCTTCTCTACGCTGAAGTATGGGTAAGTGCAGGTATTATCTGGGTTCACTAACTCGCCATCTATTTTCACTACGTTTTCCCGTGCCTTTATTAGGGCGGGGTCTTTCAACTGTTCTGTGGCAAAGTTTTCCCTGTGAACCTCAAGATCAGAAAACTCCACAGACGGTAGGTTTTCGTCTGAGGAGGTGGGCTCCTCTCCAGTTTCTTGAGTCTCCCCTGCCAATACTGATAAGGGAAATTCCGGAGAGTCCTCACCACTCTCAGGGGAGTTCTGGCTATCACATTCCTGGTACATAGGGGCACCAGTGGGGGGCTCAGGATCATCCCACAGTTCCCAGAACTTCGGAAAATCCCTTCCCACAATGGCGTCATGCGGTAACTGAGATACTAAGCCCACTGGATGAGAGAGGGTACCTTTGGGGGTCTCGAAACACACTGTAGTCACTGGATACTCTCGGGTGTCCCCATGCACACAAATAACAGCTACCTTGCTATTCCCAGAGACCTCTGTTTTAACTAACTCAGCCTTTATCAGGGTCACAAGGCTACCTGAATCCAGCAATACCACAACATTTCTACCATTAACACACATTTTGCATAAATGTTTCTCAGTTCCTCGAATGGCAGTGCATGCGACTGTCGCACACAGCGACTGACGTCTGCCCGTCAGAAAGTCACACTGCATGGGTTCCTCCACAACCGGGCAATTGGCTGCAATATGTCCCGCTTGCCGGCAGCGGTAGCAAACGATCCTTCTTGCGGCCTCTTGAGCCGCTGATTTCCCAGGCTGTTCTCGCCAAACTTGGGGTAGAGCTCCCACCCTCTCACTCTCTCCACCCTCACCCCTTGGAATCCTCTTATCCGCCCCTGGGGATGGTCTGGTCTTAGGGTGGAAAGTCCGAGTGTCTCTGGAAGAGGCCGTCAGGTTCTCTGTAGCCAAGTATTTCTCCACACGATCCACAAGACCATCGGCCGTCTCTGGGTCTCCATGGCTTACCCACTTTTGGATGGCAGTAGGAAGAGCTCTCAAAAACCGATCCATTACAACACGTTCCACAATCTTTGGTGCGGACAAAGTCTCTGGCTGTAGCCACTTTCTGCTCAGGTGAATGAGATCATACATTTGAGACCTGGGGGGTTTTCCAAGCTGGAAAGTCCAGTTATGCACACGCTGAGCCCGGACAGCCTGGGTGACGCCCAGCCTTGCCAATATTTCAGCTTTTAGCATCACATAGTCTTTTGCTTGGTTAGGCTCTAGGTCATAGTAAGCTTTCTGCGATTCACCAGTTAACAGAGGAGCCACCAGTCCAGCCCACTGCTCCTCAGGCCACTTTTCTCTTTCAGCGGTCCTTTCAAATGTGGTCAAAAATACCTCTGGATCATCCTCTCCAGTCATTTTTGTCAATAAACGACTCACCCCAAAGGACGCGGTATTAGTGGGACGGCTTTCCTCACTGGTCTGCGGACGTTGCTGCATTACTGCTTCCATCTGTTGTTGTAGTCTCTGCTCTTGCTTCTGCAACAGGTCTATGAAGCGGGCCTCAGATTGCTGCTGGGCTTGTTGCTGAGCCTCCAGACTCTGTTGCAAAGTTGCGTTTGTCTGCTGCTGGGCTGCAAGGCTCTGTTGATGAGCTTGCTGCTGGGCTGCGAAGTTCTGTTGTTGAGCTGCAAGGCTCTGTTGATGAGCTGCAAGGCTCTTTTGCAAACCTGCATTTGTCTGCTGTTGATTGGCATTTGCTAGAGCCAGCTGCTTCAGTATCTCCTCCATGCTGGCTTAAAAAAAAACTGCCCGCATTCTCCACCAACTGTGAGGGGGTTAGCTCGGCAGCGGGTGTGTGTGACCCCCGAGATGGGCTCCCCACACAAAAACAGGCCCAGCAAACGGAGGTTGTGGTTTTCAAAATCAAAAAGGTGCCGTTTATTTTCTATTTACAGTGACAAAACACAGCAAAGCAAAAGAAACATAAACAAAATAAATCCTGGTCAACTTGACCTCTGACTAAACATACAGGTTTCCTAACTAACAACTGGGATCAGCCTAGTGCTGTCCTAGTCCCTAAGTCCCTGGTTTTAAATGTCCAAGCAAATAGCCACACAGGCTTTGTCTCACCGCACAGGGGTTCACTCTCCCTAGACAGTCCACACAGGTCTGGGTCCAGGCATGAGCTAACATCTAATGAAGCTGGGAGTTCTTATAGAGGCCTAAATGAGCTGACAAGCTTCAGCTGGTCTCATCAACTCCCTGTCTGCACGACGCCCCACACTCTCCCTAGAGGTATGAGTCATCCATGAGCCCACTAGCCTCAGCTGGGCTTATACAACTCTCCACCTAGTTGTATAAGTCGGCGTAAAGCCTGAATCTGGGCGAAATAAATCTACCCCCCTAGATGCAACCAGGTGACTTTACCTTCCTGCTGTCACAATATATATATATATATATATGAGGGATGAGCCGAACACCCCCCCGTTCGGTTCGCACCAGAACTTGCGAACGGACCGAAAGTTTGCGCAAACTTTAGAACCCTATTAAATACAATGGATGCGAACGTTCGAAATCAAAAGTGCTAATTATAACGGCTAATATGCAAGTCATTGTCCTAAAAAGGGTTTGGGGACCTGGGTTCTGCCCCAGGGGACATGTATCATGTCATTTTAATGCATAAAGTGAAGAAAAAAAAAGAAAGTGAAATATTCCTTTAAATATCGTACCTGGGGGGTGTCTAAAGTATGCCTGTGAAGTGCCACGTTTTTCCCATGTTTAGAACTGTCCCTGCACAAAATGACATTTCTAAAGGAAAAAAAAGGTTATTTAAAACTGCTTGCGGCTTTAATGTAATGTCTGGTCCCGGCAATATGGATGAAAATCATTGAGAAAAATGGCATGGCTACCCCATCACCCCCCCCCCCAGCCCATTACTTGCCCCTTTGGGTCTTGTATTGATATTAAGGGGAACCCCGTACCCAAAATAAAAAAAGGCCCTATATACTCTGAACAGCAGTATATAGGTGGTGCAAACAAGACAGGGACTGTAGGTTTGTTCTTAAGTAGAATCTTTTTCTAATTTGGAACAGGTAAATTTTTTAAGTGTAGCTCTAGCCAAAAAATCTATTTTTAAGCTTTTTGGAGAACATAGGGAAGGGTTATCACCCCTGTAACATTTGTTTTGCTGTCTGTGCACCTGTTCAGAAGATTTCACCTCACTTTCCGCCCCAATGACAAATGTTTTTGGAAAAGTGTTTTTTTTTATTGAAACAAGGATTGGTGATAAAGCATCAGTAGAGAGGAGACACCTTTATCCCATATTAACTTTTACAGGAGTAGATTTCCTCTCACTTCCTGTTGTCTCCTTCCGTTTGCAAGTAGGAGTCGTTTGTAAGTTGGATGTTTGAAAGTAGGGGCCTGCCGTATATACTCTGCAGAAATTTGACCCTTAGGTGTTGGTGTTGCTACAACACTGTAAGCCCTCACAGTTACTCTTGGTGGGTGCTGGAACGCCCTGCTGTGAACTATTATATCAGGAATTGTAATTACATGCCATTGTTGAACAGTGGTAGGAAAAATTGGGTCTTTGGTGGTGGTGCTGGTGCCACAACACTGTAAGCCCTCACAGTTACTCTTGGTGGGCGCATGAATGGGCCCTGCTGTGAATTATTAGATCAAGAATTGTAATTGCATGCCCCTGTGGAACAGGGGCTGAAAAATTGGGCCTTTGGTGGTGGTGCTGGTGCCACAACACTTCAACCCATCACAGATACTGTATTTGGAGCGCAGCAATGAGCCCTGTTGCAAAGTATTAGATCAATAATTGTAATTACATGCCCCTATTAAACAGGGGCAGAAAAATTGGGCCTTAGGCACTGGTGCCACAACACTGCAACCCATCACAGATACTGTATTTGGAGCGCAGCAATGAGCCCTGTTGCAAAGCATTGCATCAAAAATTGTAATTACACGCCCCTGTTAAACAGGGGCTGAAAAATTGGGCCTTAGCCACTGGTGGCGGCACCCAGAACCACAAATGTTCTTCCAAGCTATTGGCAGGATCATTGAGGAGGAAGAGGATAGTCAGTCAACATAACAGGACAGTCACTCAGCATCAGCATAGGCAGCCTTGAAGGGATGTGACAAAAAAAATATTCGGTTACATCAGCTTCAGGTGCTTGGTAGCTGGTGGTGATCCAAGACTGGTTCATCTTTATGAAGGTCAGTCGATCAACCGAGTCGGTGGACAGGCGCAGCCTGTGATCGGTTACAAAGCCACCAGCAGCACTGAATGTGCGTTCCGAAAGAACGCTGGATGCAGGACAGGCCAGTAGCTCAATTGTATACTGTGCAAGCTCTGGCCAGTGATCCATCCTCAAGACCCAGTAAGCCAGAGGATTTGCGGTGGGAAAGGTGTCCAAGTCTGACCTTGCCCCTAGGTATTCCTGGACCATGTAAATCAGACGCTGGCGATGGTTGCTGGAACCGATCATACCTTGGGGCTGCGTACTAAAAAATTGTTTGAACGCATCGGTCAGACGGCCACCTTCCCCACCGCTCCTTCTTTGACTGACTGAAGCCTCAGCAACTCGTTGTCCAGGATCAGGAGTTTGTAACCTCCCAGTCTCTGGGAACGCGTTGCACAGACCTTTCTGCAAGGCCTTCCGGAGATGTCTCATCCTCCTCAAATGGTGCCAGGACAGTGCATGCATCCCTGACCATGCCCCACTGACGTGGTGAAAAAAACCCGAGCTCCCCTGACCCTGTCCTGGTGCCGTAGTCGCACAGGTACTCATTGATGGCCCTCTGCTGCGTGTGCAGCCGCTGCAGCATGGCCAACGTTGAGTTCCACCTAGTGGGCATGTCACATATAAGGCGGTTCTTGGGCAGGTTCAACTCCTTTTGCAGCTCAGCCAGCTGAGCACTGACATTATATGATCTGCGGAAATGCACACAGACTTTCCTGGCCTGCCTCAGGACATCCTGTAAGCCCGGGTACCTGCCCAAGAACCGCTGCACCACCAGGTTAAGGACATGAGCCACACAAGGCACATGGGTCAGTTGTCCCTGTCGGAGGGCGGAGAGGAGGTTGGTGCCATTGTCGCAAACCACCATTCCTGGCTTAAGCTGGCATGGCATCAACCACCTCTCGGCCTGCCCCTGCAGAGCTGACAGAACCTCTGCCCCAGTGTGGCTCCTGTCCCCCAAACACACCAGCATAAGCACGGCATGGCATCTTTTTGCCTGCGTACTTGCGTAGCCCCTTGAACGCCTACGGAGCACCACTGGTTCCGAGAACAAAGCACAAGAAGAGGCCATGGAGGAAGAAGAAGAGGAGGGGGTGGAGGAGAGAGGTGTGTCACAACCAGTAGTAGCATTTTGGAGGCGTAACGGCGTAACAACCTCCAACACTACTGCACCCTGTCCTGCATCCTTCCCAGCTGCCAAAAGAGTGACCCAATGGGCCGTGAAAGAAAGGTAACGTCCCTGTCCATGCCTGCTGGACCATGAGTCAGCGGTAATATGCACCTTACCGCTGACCGCCCTTCCCAGCGAGGCATGGACATTACCTTCCACATGCCGGTAGAGAGCCGGAATCGCCTTTGGGAACCTGCCACTGAGGAACCACACATTGCACAAACTCACGGAAGGGGGCCGAGTCTACCAACTGAAAAGGCAGCAGTTGAAGTGCTAGCAATTTAGCCAAGCTAGCATTCAACCGCTGGGCATGTGGATGGCTGGGAGTGAACTTCTTTTGATGGTCCAGCAGCTGGGGCAGGGAAATTTGCCTGCTACAATCGGACGTCGGTGTACTGCTAGCAGAGCGCGCGCAAGTACTTGGCTGTGACACACCTAATTCTACACCTTCATGCCTCTCAGTGCAGGTTTCAGAGAGGACTGAAGGTATAGTGGGGTTGGAGATCCCAGCTGATGAGGAGCAAGGAGAGGTCTGCTTTGTTCTTTGGTGTGGGTCTTTAAGGTATGCTTGCCAACGAGCTGCATGGCAGGTCAACATATGTCTGGTCAAGCATGTGGTGCCCAAGCAGCTGATGTTTCGGCCACGCGAGATATGCTTGAGACATATGTTTCAAATAGCAGCGGTGCGATCTGATGCACTCGACTCAAAAAAGGCCCACAGCGCCCTGCACAGGTGGAGCTCTGCGGTGTGATTCAGTCGGTGTGCTGCTCTTACTCTGGCCGCCGGAGGGCATCCTGCCTCATTGGAGATGTGCCTCCTCCTCATCCTCCTCCTCTCTCCTATCAGGCACCCACGTGGAGTCAGTGACCTCATCATCCCCTCCCTCTTGATTACTGGAGCAAACCTGGCAGTATGCTGCAGCTGCTGGAACATGACTAACAGATTGCTGTCCTTCTTGAGCATCCCCTCTCTCTGCGCTCACGCTACTGCCTTCCTCTAGCTGTGTATCATCATCAGACCCTTCAAAACGCTGAGCATCCTCCTGGAGCATGTACCCAACACTGTGCTCAAACAGTTCGGGGGACTCCTCAGGAGGACATGGTGGGTCTAGGGAAGGAGTGACTGATGACATTGATACGAGGGAAGAGGACGCTTTGGCAGCTGCTTTGCCAGTACCCTGAGCCTGGGTGAGAGAGGATGAGGAGGATGAGGAGGGCTTGGTCATCCACTCTACCAAGTCTTCGGCATGATGCGGCTCAACACGTCCAGCTGCCGAAAATATGGACAAGCGTGTCCCATGGCCACATGCTTATGACAATGCACCGCGTCCACGACCAGCACTGTTGCCCCCAGACACAGAGCCTGCTTCCCCTCTTTTATTGGCTCGTGACTGTCTGCCTCTCCTTGTTGTTCTTCCAGACATTCTAGTGGCCTGCAGGGAGATGGGAAAACCAGCAATAAGGGGTAGCTTCAGGTGTATACTGTGCAGGAGGCACACTACGCCCACTGTAACTGCTGCAGATGCCTCCCTGTGTTACACAACAGGAACACACCGCAATAAGGGGTAGCTTCAGATGTATACTGTGCAGGAGGCACACTTCGCCCACTGTAACTGCTGCAGATGCCTGTTAGTGTAACACAAAAGAAAAAACCACGAGCAATAAAGGGTAGCTTCAGGTGTATACTGTGCAGGAGGCACACTACACCAACTGTAACTGCTGCAGATGCCTGCTTGTGTTACACAACAGGAAAACACAGCAATAAGGGGTAGCTTCAGGTGTATACTGTGCAGGAGGCACACTACACCCACTGTAACTGCTGCAGATGCCTGTTAATGTAACACAAAATAAAAAAACCACGAGCAATAAGGGGTAGCTTCAGGTGTATACTGTGAAGGAGGCACACTACATCCACTGTAACTGCTGCAGATGTCTGCCTGTGTTACACAACAGGAAAACACAGCAATAAGGGGTAGCTTCAGGTGTATACTGTGCGGGAGGCACACTACGCCCACTGTAACTGCTGAAGATGCCTGTTAGTGTAACACAAAAGAAAAAAACCACGAGCAATAAGGGGTAGCTTCAGGTGTATACTGCTGCAGATGTCTGCCTGTGTTACACAACAGGAAAACACAGCAATAAGGAGTAGCTTCAGGTGTATACTGTGCAGGAGGCACACTACATCCACTGTAACTGCTGCAGATGTCTGCCTGTGTTACACAACAGGAAAACACAGCAATAAGGGGTAGCTTCAGGTGTATACTGTGCAGGAGGCACACTACACCCACTGTAACTACTGCAGATGTCTGCCTGTGTTACACAACAGGAAAACACAGCAATAAGGGGTAGCTTCAGGTGTATACTGTGAAGGAGGCACACTACGCCCACTGTAACTGCTGCAGATGCCTGTTAGTGTAACACAAAATAAAAAACCACGAGCAATAAGGGGTAGCTTCAGGTGTATACTGTGCAGGAGGCACACTACACCCACTGTAACTGCTGCAGATGCCTGCCTGTGTTACACAACAGGAAAACACAACAATAAGGGGTAGCTTCAGGTGTATACTGTGCAGGAGGCACACTACACCCACTGTAACTGCTGCAGATGCCTGCCTGTGTTACACAACAGGAAAACACAGCAATAAGGGGTAGCTTCAGGTGTATACTGTGCAGGAGGCACACTACACCAACTGTAACTGCTGCAGATGCCTGCCTGTGTTACACAACAGGAAAACACAGCAATAAGGGGTAGCTTCAGGTGTATACTGTGCAGGAGGCACACTACACCCACTGTAACTGCTGCAGATGCCTGCCTGTGTTACACAACAGGAAAACACAGCAATAAGGGGTAGCTTCAGGTGTATACTGTGCAGGAGGTTTAGCAAAAATGACACTGACACTGTCCCCTGCCTATCCTTCTCTGTCCCTGTATACCAACACACTGTAAATGCACAAGGTTAATGAAAGAATATCACTGACACTGTCCCCTGCCTATCCTTCTCTGTCCCTGTAAACCAACACACTGTAAATGCACAAGGTTAATGAAAGAATATCACTGACACTGTCCCTGCCTATTCTTCTCTGTCCCTGTATACCAACACACTGTAAATGCACAAGGTTAATGAAAGAACATCACTGACACTGCCCCTGCCTATTCTTCTCTGTCCCTGTATACCAACACACTGTAAATGCACAAGGTTAATGAAAAAATATCAAAGACACTTTCCCTGCCTATCCTTCTCTGTCCCTGCACGCCAACACACTACACAAGGCCGCCGCGCTGGCGGCCTTTTATAGTGTGGGGCGTGTACTAAACCCCCCTGAGCTATAATTGGCTCTCCTCGCTGCCGGCGCTGTGATTCGCCAAGCATGCGGGGTCACAGTGCATGCTTGGCCAATAACAGCGCCGGCAATGCACTGCGATGGCGCAGTGTATTGTGGGCCGTTCGCGTCACACGAATTTGGCGCGAACGGCCCACAAAGTTCTGGTTTCGCCGAATAGGCGAACAGCCGATGTTCGAGTCGAACATGCGTTCGACTCGAACACCGAGCTCATCCCTAATATATATATATATATATATATATATATATATTGTACACTGTATATATGAGCTTATGATCATATTTTTGGAAAATATCAGATATCCATCCTCTGTGAAAGTCTGTTGTTCACTGGTCTTCCACCATACATGTCCTAAAGATATTAAAGTATTACAGTAACTGATTGTTAGGGATGAGATTTCGACCCAGGTCCAACATGAGTGCGATGTGGACCCGATGAACTAATGCAGCCTTTTGGCACACTTCCCAGCTGGTGTAATGAAAACAGATATGGTGGGCATCCCTCATTGACACCACCCAGGATCCCCAGCAGTGTGTTTACATTATTGCAGTGTGGGCCTGTCATTTAGTGAATGGGGATGTAACATGTAAAGATCAGCGGGCATTGAGTCATCATGATTAATGATGAGCCAAAATGCCCTGCATTTGGTTTGACAGGAGTTCACTGAACCTAAAAAAAGTTTGGATGCCAATCCCAAGCCCCATTAAAATCAATGGGAGCTGGATCTGTCAAATTAAAAATGCCCATTTTATTGTCTAATAGGCAAGGTGATATTAAAAAAAAATAGCATTGGGGTGAGCACTACTCTATCCATCTGCTTGAGCTGTCAATGGCTATATAAAGGAAAGGGTGAGGATAGTGGTAACATCATTGCTCAAATTAGCCATGGTCATATTTGGGTAATGTTGTTCTCCATATATGGGCATATCTAGGCAATAATATATAACCAGTTCCAACCCCTGCCTATTTGTTTATTTGACTGGGGATTCCTGGTCATGTAAGTGAATGGGTCGGGTGACATCAGTGGCTAGTAAGAGTTTCCTTAGCAACTATCAAACGCTGGAAACTGCCACGTTCATCTACACCGAAAGCCCTAAATATTCGGTGTTCCGAAATACTTCCAAACGGCCAGAGGTTGGTAGAAACTAAAGTTTCGACCAAACACTAATGCCTCATACACACGGTCGGGTTTTCCGATGGAAAAAAGTCAGCCGGGAATCCCAACGCAAAAAAAGAAAGCTGGTTCTCTTTTTTGCCGGCCGATTCCGGCAGTTTTCCCGTCGGAAAAACAGCGATGGAGCATACACATGGCCGGGATTCCCGGCCAAAAGCCCTCATCGCAGTTTTCCCTGTTGGGAAACCCGGCCGTGTGTACGAGGCATAAGTCATAATCAATGATAAATATCACTGGATGCCATGATTGATTGGATTACATCATTGGATATTGTGATTGGGTTGAATTTACTTCAGGGAACAACTTAAAAAAAAAAACATTTTTAGGTGTGTGTGATATCTGGGGACCACATTATTAAAAAAGGAGGGGGGTCCATATTCTGCAATAAATCCACCCCTTAGTATCACAAGCTCCTTCTTGGGGCATTGGAGGTAGGGAACATGTCAATGTCCCACAACTTTGGAACAAGGATACCTTGCTGGTGGGGAGCTTTTCTGACAATTTTGAAAGGCAGGTGACCTGGTCTGGCACAGAAAAGGGGGGCTACATTCTCGATGCCCGCCTTTCTTGGGTAAGCAGTGAGCATGAGGAGGTTCACCCACACTATTTGTCCTAGTTACCATTGTTTCCGCATTCCTGGATAAGGGTCCGGGTGGAATTTTAAAGGGAACCCAACAGCATTTTTTCCTTATTTATTTAGATGTGTACCATAATTTTTAATTCACTCTGTCCTTGAGTGCTCATCCCTCACATTATAAGAGTGAATGCTCTTTCAAATTCAAAACCCCCACATATGCAGTGTGCCCTTATCAAGGTATCTACTTGTAACATACTACACCCTTATTAGAAATGTAGTCCATTGATTGTGCTTGATGAGTACTGTCTCACTGTATTAAACATCTGTCAATGACTGAGTATAGACAGATTAAATTGGGTTCATATAAACAGTTTCAAAGAGAAAAGTCGCTAGCAGCCAGACATTTCTCCACTGTACATCAGCAAGGTCCTGACATCTAAAGGGTGTATGTAAATAAGCAAATAAATTGAACTGTCTCACCAGGTGAAATCCAGTTTGTCTGACTGGGAATAGAATTGGACCCAGGGGTGTCACGGTAGGCAGTACTTTATTTTTATATTAGGGAATGGGTCAAAATGGAAGGGCTCTCCACAGTAGAGAAGCCACATTCTCTGAAATGTTTCCCTTGCATGGCTTCCTCAGAGTACGTGGTCCATACAGAGGTCAGCCTTATGCTTATGAGAGAATACAACGCTCTTCTGTAGTTTTTCCCTCTCCCACAAGTCAATTGTTTGTTCTTATTAAAAATGGCAAGATATAACATTCACTGCAAACAGTAAATTATTTTTTCTAAAGAACAAACCAGGTAGTGTGCTTTTCCATATACAGACATTTGTTAGGAAGAGGTTAACTTCATATTACTAAGAATAAAAAAAAAACTCTACTGTAGTTGCTCCCTCACTCACCAGAAAACAGGTTGCTCCTATTGAAAATGACAAACATAACATTCACTGCAAACAGAATGACTGAACAACATGACATAGGGCCAAATTCACAAAGACAGGAGGAAGGAAAAATTGGTCTTGTTACCCATACCAACCAATCAGATTGTTGCTTCTATTTTTTAAGGTCCTTTTGAAAAATGACACCTGGAATCTGTTTGGTTGCTGGGGGAACAAGCAGAGCCTTTCCTTTTTAAGTCTTTGAATTTGGCCCATTGTGTGACTTACCATATACTTATATGAACAAGATATTTTTGTAGAGAACTACATATAAATGTTTATAAATAAATACTGTTCTACATAAAACCTTCATTTCATTTTGCTGCTGTGAGGACAAATCATGTTAAAATTCAGGATAAGAAAAAAAAAACGCCATTAACCACTAAAAGTGTATATCCAGTAAATCCCAATAATAAACATATTTTATTTGCTCCCTTTTGATCTGTTGAATATACCATTTAGCCCTGGTTCACATTGCAGCGATTTGGCTTGCAATTTGACATGTCAAATTGCACGCAAAATCGGCGGCTATTGCCGGCAATGGCACCTTTCGATTCTGTACTACTTTTGGCGACTTCGGGTGTGATTTGTATAGACATCTGTGCAGAAACCCACATAGATGTCTCTGAAATTGCCCCCGAAGTCGGGACTGACATGCGGGAATAAAATGGTGCGAGTTCAGCTGAACTCGCACCATTTCATTCCCGCTGTCAGTGTGAACCTAGGCTTAAAGTAAAAAAAATAAAATACCCATTGATCCTGACATAAATCTTGTAACTAATAACTTTCTGTGCTCTCTGCCTGTGCTGACCCTTATCAGTTAGCAATATTCCCAGCTATCTCTGTGAATGAATGAGTGACTTGTATAGTGCTCACATGCGAACTGAATTGCCTCTAGGCACTTTTTTCAGCCAGTGTCTGCTTGGCTGGTGCGGTCATTTTACCCTGTAGGATCTCGACATGCTTGGGACACACAGTCGTACACACATATATACTGGGCCAATTTGGACAAGATCCAATTAACCTACCAGCATGTCTTTGGAGTGTGGGAGGAAACTGGAGTACCTGGAGGAAACCCACGCAGACACAAGGAGAACATGCAAACTCCAGGCAGATGGTGTCATGGTTGGGATTTGAACCAGTGACCCTTTTGCTGCTAGGTGAAAGTGCTAACCACTACACCACTGTGCTGCCCATGTGGACTACAAAACACCAACCCCTACGTTATGGAGAAGAGGAGGGATAAGTGTCCAGTAGTCCTTCCCTATGGTGAAAAACAGCTCTCCTATAGATACTGCACAGGGAGTGAACAGTGTCACCCAGAGCAGGAAGTGTGCAGAAAGTGTGTGAAAATAAAGGAAAATAAGCCTGAAAAAAAGGAATTCAGGCACTCCATCTTAGGGTCTTTCCTTTAGTTTAGATACACTTTGGGGGTTATTTACTAAAGGCAAATCCACTTTGCACTACAAGTGCAAACTACAAGTGCAATTTGCACTTGAAAATGCACTGAAAGTGCACTTGGAAGTGCAGTCGCTGTAGATCCGAGGGGGACATGCAAGGAAAATAAAAATCAGCATTTTAGCTTGCACGTGAATGGATAATAAAATGAGCAGAGCTTCCCCTCATTTCAGATCTACCCCTCAGATCTACAGCGACTGAACTTCCAAGTGCACTTTCAGTGCAATTTCAAGTGCACTTTGCACTTGTAGTTTGCACTTGTAATGCAAAGTGGATTTGCCTTTCGTAAATAACTGCCTTTAACCACTTGCCGACCGCCGCACGAACATTTACGTCAGCAGAATGGCATGGACAGGCAAATAGGTGTACAGGTACGCCCCTTTAAATCTGCCGCCGTGTGGGCGCATGCGCCCCTGCTGCGAGCTCCGTGATTGTGCCTGCGGGACCCGCGGACTCGATGTCCGCCGGTGTCCTGCGATCGTGTGTCACGGAGCTGCAGAACGGGGGATGCCTGTGTAAACAAGCATCTCCCTGTTCTGCCTAATGACAGGACACTGATCGTCTGCTCCATCTCATCGGGAGCAGAGATCAGTGATGTGTCACAGTAAGCCATGCCCCCTAACAGTTAGAACACATCCCTAGGACACACTAGGGATCCCTAATCCCTTCCTAGCCCCCTAGTGGTTAACCCCTTCACTGCCAGTCACATTTACACAGTAATCAGTGCATTTTTATAGCACTGATCGCTGTATAAATGTGAATGGTCCCAAAACAGCGCCAAAAGTGTCTGATGTGTCTGCCATAATGTCGCAGTCACGATAAAAATCGCTGATCGCCGCCATTACTAATAAAAAAAAATCATAAAAGTGCCATAAAACTATCCCCTATTTTGTAGGCGCTATAACTTTTGCGCAAACCAATCCATAAACGCTTATTGCGATTTTTTTTACCAAAAATATGTAGAAAAATACGGATCAGCCTAAACTGAGGAAAAAATTTTTTGTCATATAATTTTTAGGGATATTTATTATAGCAAAAAGTAAAAAAATATTGCTTTTTTTTTCAAAATTGTCGCTCTATTTTTTTTTTACAGCGCAAAAAATAAAAACCGCAGAGGTGATTAAATACCACCAAAAGAAAGCTCTATTTGTGGGAAAAAAAGGACATCAATATGGGTTGGGAGCAACGTTGCACGACCGCGCAATTGTCAGTTAAAGCGACACAGTTCCCGAATCGCAAAAAGTGCTCTGGTCTTTGGACAGCCAAATGGTCCGGGGCTGAAGTGGTTAAATAAAATCTTTATCACTTTCAGTAAACTGCTTGCTGTTATATAGTAAATTAATCAACCATCTTATTCCATTAGTAAATGCACAATCACCACCTGCAGGATGGGTGACAACTAAATAAAGTTCCTCATTGCTTTATTTTACCCATAGGGTAGATCTCTCCTGTAATGGTTTCAACTTAATAAGCATGTTGAAAGGTTTAGAAACTTAATTTCCAGACATTCAGAAATAGACCATAATAGCCACAGACTGAAAAGCTGTTTTATTTAAACTGCTAAAGCCTGGGCTGAATGTGGCGTTTTAATTAGAAACAGTATATATAAAATAGACCTACACCCACTTTGCAAGCTGTGAAAAGTTTAAACTACTATTTTAAATTTACAAAGCAAAGGGCCTTAATATATATCATTATTCTCGACTATTTATTTGTATGGCAGCAATATTTTTTTTTTATTACAAACTTTGTCTATGATTACTCAATGTTCAGTGATTTTTCTGTGCAACAGTTTGTCTTCTCCAAAGTGCAAATTGACTCTGCCCCTTTTTTGCTTCATTAAGGCTGGCTTCACACTGAGGCGTTTTTCAGGCATTTTAGCGCTAGAACTAGCCTCTAAATAACGCCTGAAAACTGCCTCCCATGCATTTCAGTGTGACTTTTCACACCGGGGCCGTGCGCTTGTGGCATGTTAGGAAAAGTCCTGCAAGCAGCATCTTTGGGGCAGTTTGGAAATGCTGTATACAGCACTCCCAAAACGCCCCTGTGCATTGTAATGAATGGGCGTGCTTCCAACGAGCTCTTAACCCCTTCTTTGGCTGCTCGCGGGGGTTAAAAGCACCCCGCTAGTGGCCAAAAAGCCTAAGGTTATTTCACACTGGGTGTATTTAAACCAATGTGCAGCGCTCCCCCCAATTAATCTAAAAGTACTCCTATAAAGTGCTAAATAACACAGGTGAATATAACAATAAACAATAAACCGTAAACTATATACAACTGTCTCTTCACAGTGAAAATATCACATCCAAAAATTGCGAAAAAAGTGCTCAATTAAAATATACATGTAGCGCTACCCCCAGTTAAGAGAGCCGCTGGATTTGTTTTCGGCGCCCTGTGTACAGCACCACCAACCCCCAGCAATCTGCTCGACCCACTCTGGCACAGCTAGTCTAGGGGTTATATTTGTATCACATTCAAATATAATTGCAAGGAGTAATATCTTAGCAGTAAGACAACACACTGAGGCAAGAGATTAAATATAACAGTTTACTCTTATATCAAAGGTAGCATAGGCAGAACACAACACATGCAATTGGCTAGCAGAGCCCTGCAGAAATCAGTACAGCTTACAATAATGGCACTGCGCGGTACTTCACCACGTGTAGCTATTATGGTATGCGCGCCCTATGGTGCACTAAACAATATCTTAACTTTCCACCCCGGTCAGGCCTGACATGGAATAAATCTCAGTCACCTCCTATAGGGATCTCTTCGCATGCCAGCTTTCGGTGGTGCACTTGATGAATAGTAATTTGTAATCCTCCACAACCAGGCAATAACTTGAAACGCTATACTGGGGGGACACTTCAACTCTGTCCTGCTACCGGTCCCCCCGGGGAACAGCAGATAAACGTAACTGTGGGCCTATGCAGTCTATAGGCCTGAACACGGCACAGTCTATTGGTCTGGGCAGGTGCCCGCTCACCACTCTGGACGCGATCCCAGTCCGGAACGTCCACCCTGCTGTGTATCCGCACACAGCGTCTGAAACGATCGGGTCCCCGATCCAACTGATGTCCTCACTCGACAAGTCAGATGCCACCCAGGCTCCGCAGTGGGGTGGAAGGCTCTTTGGAAGTTGCGCAAGGCCCAGGCTTCAGGCCTTGCACTGCAGCAGATCCGCACAGGAAGACAATCTTGCTTGCAGCGCGGTGTTCAAAGAGACCGAGCTCCGCCTCGCCTCCTCCTTAAATAACCCCTCCCATGAGTCTCTGCGATGGCTAACTGCACTCTGGGTGCCGAACAGGGTTCTGGGTAACGTAGTCCCAGGGCCTTAAAGGAGACCCCGCTACATACATATAAACCAAGATGAAAGTGCAAGTGCTCAATGTGTTTATAAATGCAGTCCTTAGTAGTAATCAGAACAAGCAATAATAATAGTCCATAATAGCAGCAGAGAAAATTGTGAGATTGGTGTCTTCATGCAGTGTGCACTCTCCCCCACCAGGTGTTCCCTCGCCTTAAAGGCTTTAAAATTAAGCCTGTAGTAAATGACAACAGCTTGGATGGTTCTCTTATGGTTCCTTAGGATAGCCTATTAACTTCAACCAAACAACCAAACAAACCTGCTGGCTGCAGCTGCTTCTGTCACCTAAAGTGATTATAAAGTCTCATTTAAAAAAAAACAAAACAAACAAATATGTCATACTTACTGTGTAGTTGATTTGCACATTTCTTCACTTCTTCTGGCCCCTCCCTCCTGTCGAGTGCCCCCACAGCAAGTAGCTTGCTATGGGGACACCCTAGCCAAGCTACAGTTCTGTGTGTCCATTCAGACATGGAGCTGCGGTTTGACCCGGCCTTCTCTCTCTCCTGATTGGCTAACTGGCTTTTATTGACAGCAGCGGAAGACAATAGTCAACCCCCCTTTTCTTTTCTTTTTTTATAATTATTTTTTTTTTATTCATTTTTTTTAGTTTTATTTTTTTTATTTATTTATGTTATTTATTTGTTTTTTTTAATTTATTTTAGTTTTTTTGTAAGGGGCCCAGAGGTCTCCAGAGGCCCGGAGGTCCCCAGGGCCCCGGATGGCAACCTCTCTTTTTTTTTTTATAAAAATTATTATTATTATTTTTTTTTTATATATTTTTTTTTTGTAAGGGGCCCAGAGGTCCCCAGAGGCCCGGAGGTCCCCAGGGCCCCGGATGGCAACCTCCCTTTTTTTATTTTTATAAAAATTATTATTATTTTTTTTTTGTAATTTTTTTTTTTATAATTTTTTTGCAAGGGGCCCAGGATGGCAACCCCCCCTTTTTGTTTGTTCTTTTTTGTGCTTGTCAGCACCTAAAGCCCCCCCCCGACCTCAACAATTCGTGGCACCCCCCACTTCTCAATTTGCGGCAGCCCCCCGCTTCTCAATTCGTGGCACCCCCCGCTTCTCAATTTGCGGCAGCCCCCCCCCCCCCGTTCTCCTCTGCTCCAGGGGGCCCATGCCTAAAGCTGTGTAAGGGGCCCCAAAATTCCTGATAATGGCCCTGCATGGAAGCATTAACTATTAAAAACCATTCAAAATCATCTCATTAAGAGAGTAAAGTGACACACATAAGCTCATTCTGGTCTGACAGTACAACTAGAAAAAGAAAGTAAGGAAGCCACAGACATTTTGCTGTGCTTGGGCATGGAGACACACTTAGATTTACCACTGGGTATTCTTTCTGACAGTAGGTACAAAAACATTGCATGTTCAGCTTCTTTGAGAATGTATGCTTATGCCATTGGAGAGGTTAGGAGAAGCCACTAAAAGTTAACTAAAAGCGGAGTTCCACCCTAAAATGGAACTTCCGCTTTTCGGAAAATTCCCCCCCCCCCCCTCCGGTGTTACATTTGGCACCTTTCAGGGGGGAGGGGGGAGCAGATACCTGTATAATGCAGGTATTCGTTCCCAATTCCGGGCATAGATAGCTGCAGTATCCACGGATACCAATGCCATATCAGGCCCCTCCTCCGCCCCCCCCCCGCTGTCTTCTGGGAGACACACCGGTCCCAGAAGACAGCAGGGACCATTCAGATCGCGCAGCACGACTCGCACATGCGCAGTAGGGAACCAGGAAGTGAAGCCTCAAGGCTTCACTTCCTGATTCCCTTACCGAAGATGGCGGCGTCAGCACCCGAGAGCCGAGGGACAGATCGGCTTCGGGTGCCGACATCGTGGGCGCCCTGGACAGGTAAGTGTCCATATTTTAAAAGTCAGCAGCTGCAGTATTTGTAGCTGCTGACTTTTAAAAAAAATATTTTCGCCGGAACTCCGCTTTAACCTTCAGATTATCAAACAATTCCTTTTTTTTTTGCTGCTGTCTAAAACATGAGGCTGTTCTACAATCTGGTAAAAAAAAAAGATGGATCAAGTGACTGTCTTCCCATGTCTTTGGGTACCATCAACCTTCAGTTCATCTGATTATACTGGATACATAAAAAGAAACTGTTTGCTACATATCTTTTCAGTATATTACATTTAATATAAAAACACTAAAAAGTCTATAAGTTTCCTGTTGCAAAACTGTATGTCAGCGTTAAATCTTAAAGGAAACCTGTCAAGATAGGAATTTGGGAGATGCTGTCACTGACTTGTTTTTAGGGGTGTAGACTCCATATCTGTCAGTCCTATCCCTCATTAACAGCTTAGTGTAGTGCCAGGACACCTAAAAAAGCATATACTAGGAAAATGAATTGCCATTTACTAAAGCTAGGATCAGGATGACAGCCCAGAGCTTGCTCTTATAAAAAGGTCACCCAAGGCAGTTTTCACATTTTATTCTGACAGCTTCTTTAAAGAGTCGATTCTGCCCCTTAAGCAAACATTTTATCTCCAAAATTATAGGCATATTACAATTAATAAGTATAATTAATATTTAATTAATAATGAATTAATATGCTGCACCCATGTAAACAACAGAATGATTACTTCTGTACTTAATGTGTTATGTAGAAAAAAAATCAGGGATACTAATTGACCCCTGATATCTTTCACCTTTACAATGCTATCACATAGAAAGCTGGTAAGCCTCTTGTGAAAGCAATAAAGCCTAGTAAAAAAATCCCCATGCAAATACACACACACACATACAGAAGAGGAATAATTCTAGGCCCATTATTTCATGTTAACCCTAATTTGGTGAGCTGTAGAAATTATTAAAGCTTTGCCTGCAGCTGTGGCCAAAAGTTCTGAGAATGACACAAATATACATTTTCACAAAGTCTGCTGCCTCAGTTTTTATCAGGGCAATTTGCATATTTCCTAATGTTATGAAGAGTGATCAGATGAATTGCAATTAACTGCAAAGCCCCTCTTCGCCATGAAAATTAACTTAATCCCATAAAAAACATTTCCACTGCATTTGTGAAGAAGGCATTAGGCCGCCCAAGGAAGTCCAGCAAGCACCAGGACCATCTCCTTCAGTTGATTTAGCTGCAGGATCAGGGCACCACCAGTGCAGAGCCTGCTCAGGAATATCAGCAGGCAGGTATGAGTGCATCTGCATGCACAGTGAGGCAAAGAATTTTGGAGGATGGCCTGGTGTCAAGAAGGGCAGCAAAGAAGCCACTTCTCTCCAGAAAAAAACATCAGGAACAGACTGATATTCTGCAAAAGATACAGGGATGATGAATCCCCTTTCCGATTTTTTGGGGCATCTGAAAAAATTCTTGTGTGGAGAAGAAAGGGTGAGCACTACCATCAGTCCTGTGTTATGCCAACAGCAAAGCATCCTGAGACCATTCATGTGTGGGGTTGCTTTTCAGCCAAGGGAGTGGGCTCACTCACAATTTTGCCTAAGAACATAGCCATGAATAAAGAATGCTATAAAAAATCCTCCGAGAGCAACTTCTCCCAAACATCCAAGAACAGTTTGGTGATGAACAATGCCTTTTCCAGCATGATGGAGCACCTTGCCATAAGGCTTGGGGAACAAAACATGGGTCCATGGAAAGGAAACTCCCCAGACCTTAATCCCATTGAGAAGTTATAGGCAATCCTCAAGAGGTGGGTGAACAAAAACCCTCCCACAATATCTGACAAACTCCAAGCTTTGATTATGCAAGAATTGGCTGCCACCTGGTAAGGTACTGGCCCAGAAGTTGATTGACAGCATGCCAGGGCATATTGCAGAGGTCTTGAAAAAGAAGGGTCAACACTGCAAATATTGGTTCTTTGCATAAACTGAAGCCTTGTACACACGACCGGTTTTCTCGGCAAGAAAACTGCTGGCAGAGCTTTTTGCCGAGAAAACCGTTCATGTGTATGGTTTCTCGGCAGGAAAACTGCTGGGAATCTCGACGAGAAAAATAGAGAACCTGCTCTCTATTTTTCTCGTCGGGATTCTCGGCAGAGTGTTTCCTGCCGAGAAACCCCGGTCGTCTGTATGCTTACCTGTCCAGGGAAACCGGCGCATGCTCGATGAGACTTTGACGCATGCGCGGTAGCATACAAGGGTAGTGTAGGGCGTAGCAAGATGGCGGCGACGACATCGAATGTGACGAGCTCCGGCTTGTCGTAGTTGATGACGTCACCCCATTCTTGCCATTCAAAAGAATGGCGGTTCTTTTGAATGGCACGTGTGTACACAGGGCTTGGCAAGACAAGCTTGCCAGGAATCCCGTAGAGAAAAGTTTTTTTTTCGACGAGATTCCCGTCCGTGTGTACGAGGATTTAGTGTAATTGTCAATAAAAGCCTTTGAAATGTATGACATTCTTGTAATTATACTTCAGTATACCAGAGTAACATCTGAAAAAAAGATCTAAAACCACTGAAGCAGCAGACTTTTGAAACATAATATTTGTGTCATTCCCAAAACTTTTGGCCATGGCTGTACGCACAATTTTGAGTATTGTAGTGTGTCACTTTTTTGCAGGTGCAAGCAATTTTGAGACATAACACTTTTTTTATATTTTCTGCTTTCAGAAAATAATATTGTATTCATATGTGTTCTTTAGCCCAAAAAAAGTGTGTTTTTGCATGAGTGTAAAAACTGAAAAAATAGTCTGGCAGATGAAGCAATGTTTATTGACTTTAGTGTTTTTTGGCAACAAGGACACAAGTGCAACCAGGCCCAAGGTCCTTTAGGGCACTTTCACACTGGGGCAGGTGGGCATCGGCAGTAAAGCACTGCTATTTTTTAGTGGTGCTTTACCATAGTTTTTGCGGTGCTTTAAAACCCCCCACTAGTGGCTGAAAAAGTGCTGACAAAGCGCCGCTGCAGTGATTTGGTGGTGCTTTGGCGGCGCTGCCCATTGATTTCAATCCGCAGAGGTGCAGGGGCGCTGTAGGAGCGGTGTATACACCGCTCCTACAGCACCTCAAAGATGCTGCTTGCAGGACTTTTTTTAGCGCCCTGGCAGCGCACCGCTCCAGTGTAAAAGCACTCAAGCTTTCACACTGGAGTGAGAGGAGATGTAAGCACCTCAGTGTTAAAGTAGCCTAAGGGACCAACCTCTGGTCCTTGTCATAAATTGTTGGCCTTACATAGCATAGCTTTTTGCATCTAATTTAATTCCAAACAAAAAGTTAGATTTTTGCTTAATCAATCAATATGTTCATAGGAAAACTGAACAACAAAGAATTATTAAGGCTTTAAAAGCATTTAAAATGAAAATGCTAAATACGTGTTTGATTTATTCTGGGGATTTGTTTTTTTTAAAGTATTTTAAATTATGTCTTTCTACAAAAACAACATCAAAGACAAGCTTGCAATATGACCCTTATGGATTCAATATTTTGCTAGGAAAATTTTACTATTTTTAATCAGCTTTGGGTTTGTGAAAATGCATTTGTTCATTTTTAACTGTTATGTCACCAGTCAACATTTTAATTTTTTTGTAAATTACAAGTGTTAATCAATTATTTGGTCTCTTTATTAAACAGATGAAATTTAATTACACATATATCATTTTTAAACAGATATGTAGAATATATTAAAATAGTAGTATTGTGTTACTAATAATGAACAGAGTGATTTTGGTGAAATTACAAGGTAAATTTTATGAAAATAAGCCTCTATTTGCACATTGTTTTGTTGCTTATTCAATAAAAAAAAAAAAATGATCTACCCTTTAGAAATGTATCTCATGCAAGCACTGTAACACACCTCCGTCCCACCCTATACAACTGCTAGCAACCAACCAGTGAAGGGAGATGCAAATGGCATTGTTTGATATTAACAACCTTTTAAGGGATTGATAATAAAATCATCCTTTAAACAATCAGTGCTGACAATATGTAGGCAAAATATAGCAAACCTGGCATTACATGGGGAACAAAAAGTCAATTGTGACAATATGTGGACAACAAATGTACATTAATGACAATACAAGGGCTACAAGCAAATAGTTGTGGCAATACCTGGGTGACAAACATGCAGTTGTGATAATACTCGGGCAACAAGAAGACGTCAAATGGCAAAAAAATACCAACTGTGACAAAAGACAGACAAGAAATTGACAAATTGTGTCTAGCACTGAACAATTCAGTTGCATAGTAGTTACCTAGTGGTTCAAACTCTCCTTTTACAACAGCGATCATAATATACGTGATATAGATCATACAGAGACCTATATACTTTATTAAGATCAAGCAATGGACTAGCTACAAAAAAGCATATATTAGTAACTTTTGCAAACCTTCTCATGCGTGCTGTAAATTGCCTGAACCCCTAACAGAAACAGGTGTATAGCAAAATTGCAGCAATACTATTCAGACCCAAGTGATCTTTGAGTTGTATTCAGTGTGAAAAAACAAGCACTTTTACCAAATTGTAGTATATAGAGATAGCATATAAAACAATAATCCTATACAAGAGGCATCAGAGAGGCCATTATTATGTAGAATCATTTACTGCAATTCTAAAATATGCAATGTTTTGAACTGTTGAGCACCTACATTTTCCAAAACATGTAAAACAGAACATCACTGAAAGTATAAAATAATGCATTTACTTACCATCAGATGCACATCATTTTCACTGTTCTTCATATTAAGCTGAAAAAAAAAATAGCAATTAGCATCAAGTCAAACACAAAAGGAAAAAGTTAATATAGGACTTATTTACAAATGTTTTTACCGATGATTATATTTCCATTTGAATCCTGTATGGATTTTGGGTGAAAGTTGCATAAATCTTGGGTTAAAATATTGATAAATAGACCCCTCTCTGCTGTGCTTCTTTGCAACACTCATTCTAAACTGCAATAGGCTGAACTGAAATTTTAGAATTGGGTAGATGTCTGCAAGTTAAATTGCATGCAGGTTTCCTACATCTGAATTCTCTGTTCTGCCTATGTACTGTAGCAACTACAAAGTCATTGATGTTGTCACATTTCTACAATAGATTATTCCAAATTGTGGATAAATAAATTAGTCATTAGTGAATCATTCTGAAATTCGAGCAAATAGGCAATTGTAAATAAGAAAAATGGAAAACACCACACTGACTCAAAAACAGGTTAAAAATCAAAGGCAGCAGCTTGAGTGAGATAACCACAAAAAACAATAAGAAAAAATGAAGCTGCGCTTAAACAACTTAAGCCGTGTACACACGATCGGTTTTACTGATGAAAACAGTCCGATGGACTGTTTTCATCGGACGAACCGATCGTGTATGGCCCCCATCGGTCTTTTTTCCATCAGTGTGAAAAAATAGAACATGTTTTAAATTTATCCGATGGGAAAAAAAAACGATAGCAAAATCTGATCGTCTGTGTGGAAATCCATCGGATAAAAAACCCACGCATGCTCAGAAGCATTGAACTTAATTTTTCTCGGCTCATCGGAGTGTTTTACGTCACCGCGTTTGAAATAGTCCGTTTTTTGACTGATGGTGTGTGGGCAAGACTGATGGAAGACAGTTTCATCGGATTTCCGATGGAAAAAACCATCGGATTAGAATCCATAGGATATCCGATCGTGTGTACAGGGCTTAAGTCTATGAAAAGTCCTCAGATGACAGAATACAAAATTATAGTAGTTGTACTCCAGACAGAGTAGTCTATAATAACAATAGTCTATAATCATATCTTGATTCCTTGAGCATTGATAAACCAACACTGCAGTGACTCCATAGACAATCGATATAAGTGAGAACCCACCACCAAATGTAGAGGCCGCTTACCAAATGGTAGGTCCAATATATCCAGCCGCGGCCTTTAACCTCCCGGGGAAGAGGGCGCTGATGCGGGCTCATCAAGGTGGAAGTTCGAGGTACTAAGCTTCTTCCGTGCTCATATGATCAACACCATAGGATATATGCAGGATATATGCAGAAAGAAGGGGGACCATAGCGTAACTCCGTATCAAAAAGTAATTTTGTATTCTGTCATCTGAGGACTTTTCATAGACTTAGTTGTTTAGGCGCAGCTTAATTTTTTCTTAATGCAATTGTAAATGTAATTTAATACATGTATGCAGATTTTTCTAGTCCATAGAAAATCATATAATTCTAGAGTTATTATTTCATGGATTCCAAAATAATGAATTACAGATCAGACAGATTCAGACAAATGCAAAAATGTAACCTTGTGTCAAAATACCAACCAAATCATTCTCTTTGTTCCTCCTAAGACCTCTTGCTCTCTAGCTCTCTTGTCACCTACTCCCATGCTCGTCTCCAGGACACTACATCTCCTAGTCTTTCCATCAACTATTTTCACAAGGGCCTGGACCCACTTATGGGCAGGCCCATAGTGGCAGGTATTGGATCCCTTAACGAGCGCCTGGGAGAGTGGGTTGACGGCCAACTTCAGCCTTTGGTTGTCAACCTCCCAGGGTATCTACGCGATACCAAACAACTGCTTATAAAACTCCGGGATTTTCAGTGGAAAGCAGAGTACAGGTGGATTACATGCGATGTGACCAGCCTCTACTCGAGTATTCCTCACGACTTGGGGGATTTGGCTGTGTCCACTTTACTCAAAGAATCTGGGAAGTATTCGTTAGTGTTACAGGAGTTTATCTTGCTGTCATTGGACTATTTACTTACACATAATTTCTTTATGTTCGACGGGGGCTATTATCTCCAAAGGTGCGGGGCCTCTATGGGAGCGAAATTTTCGCCTTCCCTGGCTAATCTCTATATGGGATTTTGGGAGAGGTCTCGCATCTTTGGACATGATAGCCCCCGCCGTTTAGATACAATTTTCTTTTGTAGGTTCATTGATGACCTCCTGTTTGTTTCCTCCAACGAGGACACAAATTTACAGGATTGGTTGGATCACCTTAACGATAATCCCATGAATCTCCGCTTTACGGGAAAATTGGCATCACCTCTATAGATTTTTTGGATGTCAAGTTGTTGGCTGTAAATGATGTAGTAGTCACAGGCCTCTATAGAAAACCCACAGCTGGCAATGCCCTTCTTAGAGCGGACTCGGGTCACCCCAGCCACACCATTCGTGGGGTTCCGGTCGGACAATTCCTCAGGCTCCGACGTTTGTGCAGTAGACCTGAGGATTTTGTCACCGAAGCCACAAACATGACCCAACGATTCATTAATAGGGGTTATGCTCCCAATTTAATAAAAAGAGCTTTCAAAACTGTGAGTGCTATCCCAAGAGAGACCTTACTTCAGAATTGTTCGAATAAACGCAAGAACAAAGCGGCACTGTCTTTCAGTGGAGTACCGGTGTTCTCTACACCTTACAGTTTTGAATTCGGTAAAATAAAATCTATTATTGAGAAATACCTTCCCATTCTACTGAACGACCCTGCCTACCATGAAATACTCTCCAGGGGAGTTAAATCAGTGTCCCGTAGAGCCCCTACTTTGGGTAGTCGCCTTTCACCTAGCCTTTTTTCAAGCATACCTTCGGCATCAAACTGGTTGCATTTCCAAGGCACTTTTAGATGTGGAATGCCTCACTGCAATTATTGCAGACATATAAAAACAGGTGACATGGTTCAGTCTAGTACCAATCACAATTCTTTTGATATTAAGCAGTTCATTAATTGCAATACCAAGTTTTTGGTATATGTGATTAAATGTGAACTGTGCGATATCCAATATGTCGGAAGAACGACTAGGAGACTCAAAGACAGACTGTATGATCACCTGTATGATATGCAGAAAGATAGGAACACGAATGTTGCCAGGCATTGGGTATCAGTACATCAGAAAAATGTCTCATGCCTCTCTATACAAGGTATAGAAAAGATTAGTTCACCTTTAAGAGGGGGAGACAAATTCAGGACACTGTGCAGGCGTGAGGTCTATTGGATTTTTTCATTGCATACCAGGATACCGGCAGGCCTTAACTTCGAATGGGATGTATCCCATTATTATGATTAGTCCTCGCGTCCTGCACAGTGTCCTTTCTAGTTTCTGGTGCCTGGCATCTTTTCTGATGTTTTTAACATTTGTTACTCACGTTAATTAAGGTTCAGATTGCCATTTTGTCCTCCTCTACTATATGCTCATGGGCATATACATGTATATGCCCGGATTGTTGTCAGGAGTTTTTCATTTCATTTTGTTTTATGTAGTTACCATGATATTGATTGCTTTTTGCATGTTCAAATCCTTATGGCCTCTATATTACTATCCATATAACATATGGAACATGATAGTTCTACTATTCTATTGGGACCATTTTCTTTTCTTTTTCTTCCCCTTTTTTCTTTTAGTCACGAACCATCATTCACCTGGTTTGGAAGAAATTGTATGGACTTGGTCTCTTTCTTTTGCACAAATCATCTATTAGTGGTAGATCGTAATTATCAGATTGTTTTATTGTATATGTGTCACACATCAATTTGTGTGTTTTATAGTCTCTTTATTCCTTTTTAATTTATGTTGGTTTTCGTTATATCATTCTTGACAGCATGAACTGTCTTGGGCACATATGGAGTTTATTCTGTACACGGAAACGACATATAGAATTTTATCTCGGAAGCCAATGTATACACAAGATTCATGGCCCATATTTCATCTGTATGTAAATTGTACTGTAAATGCAATATTATATTGGCTTTCATTGAGCGCATATGGTTATGTGGGCATCATGGTATGTTTACACCAAGTCAGGATCCAACCCAAAGGTTTTGTTATTTGCCAGCATTTTCATTTTTAATCTTTTCATATAGACATTTGTTCCCGTGCGAACTGTTCCCATGGAATCATTTGCACATCTTTTATTGAACGGAAGGTTTTCCATCGAGATGTCCATGGTTGGATGTACATCCCAGTTAATGCGCACAGTTTTGGAGCCATTATATGTATACGTTTATACTTTTACATTGGGCTCCTTATGTGTGCGCATTTGGCAGAATACTTGCATTCACACGGGGGCATTTCCTTATTTGTTTATTTTCCTTATCCAACGTTTTCATACAGACATTTGCCTTAATGTGAATCGTTCACATAGAATATCTTGTAGATATTTTGATTGGATGGATCGTTTTCCATCGAGATGTCTATGGTTGGTTGGATTGGACGGATTGTTTTCCATCGAGATGTCTATGGCTGGACGTGCACTTCAGTTAATGCACACATTTTTTGGAGCCACCATGTATATACATATATATATTTTTACATTGGGCTCTTCATGTGTGCGTGCTGAGCTGCATGTCTATATGTACACAGGGGTACATCCTTAATTAACCCTTCACATGGACATTTGTCTTGATGTGAATCGTTCACATAGAACAACCTTATAGACATTTCGATTGGATGGATCGTTCTTGTATGTCCCAGTTGATGCGCGCATTCTTGGAGCCATTATATATATATATATATATATACACATATGCTTTTTCATCGGGCTCCCCATGTGTGTGCACCTAGCTGTATGCAGGTGTACACATATGGGTACACTCTTGTCTCACATTCAAATACATGGTGTCTTCAAATACGGTGTTTTCAAGCACATTTAAACATACTTGTACATATATGCTTCTACTGCATGTCTATATAATAGTTCATCTTCATGCACAGTATACCCTCAGGAATGACTTCCATCCCAATAGTCATATAGACTAATGCATTTTTAAAGAGACATATACTCACATATTAATACAAATCTGCTCAGATATCAGTTTAAGCAGAACATCTGTTCTTTTATTCACATTAAGTTCATTGTATAAATTATCAATAACAATAATACAATTTTAAAATAAATAAATCTCAAAAGAGACATGCACATATCAGTACGGACTAAGTAATATTAATGCAAGCACTCCACAGCGTACCTAATCAATTTATAAGGTTGCTTTGCATTTTTCATCTATACACGTCCAAATTTTGTATACATGCATATATATATATGTTTTTTTTTTCTCTTTTGTATTTACACACATGGTTACACATGTTTTGGATGCACATTTACATTATACTACTTTTACAATTGGTAGTAATCTCATCCTTATTTTACTTATTTTATTTTCACAATTATTTTTATTCTTATTTTTATTGTTATTTTTTCGTTTCCACTTCACACCATATCACTCATCTTTTATATATATTATATATTTTCATATTTTTATATATTTGTATAGATTGTGTATATGGTGAGGCATTTCTATCCTCTTTTATCATTGTGGTCAGTGAACCACACCCATCTCACTTGAATCACTTCACGCTTAATTAATCTTTAATTAATCAACTATTTTCACCTTGGGGTTGGATCACATGACTTCCCCTGTTTAGGGTATATCTTGGGTAATATTTGTGTAATAACCAGCTATGAGTAAGAACTTTAATAGTGTGAAACGCGTTAGCCAGATGTGATCAGTTTGCTGTGTTGTGCAGTGTGTTCTTGGTTTCCTGAACCTTTTTTTGGAATAAAGGCTTTTTAACCGGAGTGCTGCGTCCAGAAGACCTTTCTTTCTTTCCTCAATAATAAATATCATTATCGGCCTCATTTGCTAAATTTTTCCACCAAGTGACTGAAAGATAGACTCTATCCATCCTCTCCAAAAGTGATGACCAATATTGCCTTGCTTTTCCTCCCTCCCCTCCCCATACTTTAATTAGCCCACTGCTAGCCATTTATTAATTGGTCAAAATAGGGAACATATTTGATCCCACTCCATCAATTTAAATAGCATGATTTATTTGGTGACAATGGGATAAAGCAATACGTCCAGGCTTGTTCAGTATTTTATGTACCGTTTTATGTCTGTCCTGTTTGTCAATTCGTCCATGATAATTAATTCATTGTCTGATTGTATTCAATCAGTTTTAGTTTCTAGTATGATCTTTTGATACAATATTTAATTTGTTATAGGAATAAAGTCTTTAAAATTTGATTTATCCCAGTTTGATCAATAATTTGATCAATAATTTTTGCATTGTAACCTCTTTCCTGGCCTGTCTCACACCAGGCTAACCCCTTCCTTTTTCATATCTCCTACTCTGACCACTTTTAGGCAATCACTGAAAACCCTTCTCTTTAGAGAAGCCTATTCCTAACAGCTATATTTCCACCATCTTCCTTAGCTCATCTCCCACAGTTGTTACCTTTTGTATCAATTGACCCTCCCTTTTAGATTGTAAGCTCTAATGAGCAGGGCCCTCTGATTCCTCCTGTATTGAATTTAATTGTATTGTAACTGTACTGTCTACCCTCATGTTGTAAACCACTGCACACATTGTTGCCACTATATAAATTATGTATAACAGTAAACATCAAAATGGTGGCTGTCTGCATACAGACACTCACTCCCTGTTGGATAAATGTGTATGTGGTGGGTAAAAGATGGCTTCAGCTTCCCTTGTCCACCTCTAGAAAACAACTACTTGAGGAGTTCCAATCTTATTCCTATTTATGCAACAGTGTCTGGATTTTGTTGAAATCTACTGGAGTCTGACAAGCCAATTCTGTATGTTTTGCACCAGTCTATTCACATGCTGATCTGATCTGACTGACACAAGTTTAGGAGGGCAAGAAAGTTTTCATTGATACAAAAGTCAGCAGATTATTTAACTGTCATAAGACACATACATGATCAATTATGCATCTGCAGCAATATCAAAAATGCAAATTTTCAGCTCATAGTAATGGAATCTTCCAAATTACAAAGCTGAATTTAACAATCAGGTACACATTAAAGTCAGCTCTGTGTTCTAAACTTTTTTCTATAGAGAAACTCCTAACAAATCAAGCTGACTTTATCTCCATATTTTTTCTTTCAGTTTTTCTCAGTCTTCAGAACAAGATTTACTTATCTTATTGCATATTAGCTGCATATCATGCACCTGTATTAAAGTAAGCATCTATTGTAAGGGTGTTTTAGAGAGTAAGGTAGTGCTATTTAGGTAAACTTGCAGACTCATCTAACCTTATTAGGTGGCCCCAAGTCCACAGAACAGGTGCCACCATGTACTTTATTTAGTGCACAGGTAACCTCAAAGCCAATGTCTCTATTATATAAATTGAGACATTAACTTTAGTACATGTAGTCAATATTGGTGGGCTACCTCCTCCCACACCTTTGTTCTTCCCATTGCCTTGTTTATGCAACAGACAGCACCACTGATTAACTGGAAGGTGAGAAAGGCAGGTCAAATATTGACCACATAAGTTGTTTTTTTTTTTTGCATAATACATATCCCAGGTTTTGGGGCTATCTATGCATTCTAAAGGCAAAACAAGCATGCAAGTTGGCCTCTAAAAGTGCATGTTCTAAAAAATTGAGGCCACTTTACAAGTGAGCTAACAAGTTTATAATTTATTAAAATGGATAATTTAGTGTTCGGATAAGAATTACATTTAGGGTTAAGAATTATGTTTTAAGCTTTTCATATTCAGTTAATTAGTAGAGGTACAGTAGGTGTTACTGTACATACTGAAGACTGGTGAAAAGGGTAGATCTAGAGTAAATCAGCATTTCATAAAAGATCCACTGCTGAAGCCATGAAACTTTTAGAAGAAAGAGGTTGCACAGAAGATCTGTAAAATAAACTGAAGTGTCAGGCTCTATGAATTCATGGGAGTTTAATTATAAGCAAATAACACCATATTGCAGCTACAGACTGAATCCTATTAAGTTTAGAAAATTCAATATCTCATTTGAATGGTTTTTAATTGATCTGTACACATATTGTGATTGCAGCCTAATATCTCAAATGTTTTCCCTACCCTGTTCAACATTTCAACTACTCTGATTCTTTTTCTATATCATAACTAAAGAGATAAAACAATAAATGGTTGTGTTTTTACATATCTGTTACCTTGATTCAAAAAGTGTTTATGGTAGAATTATTTTATAGAGTACAGATGTTTACTAATGTAGTTACAGATAAAGTGGGAAAAATAAATGTATTTCCTTAGTAATATTTAAAAAAAATGGTGATTTCTCATCAGTGCCTTGGACAAATGCAAGGCTCTTTTTTTATTTATTATACAACTATTTAGAGTTATTTGATCTAATAGTAAATGTTATACATCCAAATTGAACCAAAGCGTACAGACTATACTCTTATACCATATAAAAAGAACAGAACTAAGATCTATTATGGTATTTAAACAATAACATTCACAGGAACCATCATCACACTTTTTATAAGCAGCTGAAACCTTGTTGATCAGTTTGCACTTCAATTACAGATGATTTCTGATTGGTTTTTAACAGACTTTGTTTATTAATCTTTGTCTGGTTTAAACAATTAAGTAGCATTTTCTTTTATTACCTTTCAAGAGCATGAGCTGTACAGATTTACCTTGATTATGTCTTCAATTTTAGTAGGAGTAACAACATCTTTCCACAGGCACCAAGACGAGAACTTATTTTTAACGTAGACTATATCATAGACATTTTCGAATTTTGGTAACTGAACGGATCTTGGGATTTGAAGACCTCTTGGTTTTGAACTGGTGGGATCTTGGTCACAAAGGTTTTTTAAATATTCACTAAAGCTATGGAAAGAATACATTTATATATATTATATGAATGCTTTAAGGACTGTGCCATATCTAACACCTTTTAAGTGGAAAGTAGTGCTTAGCAGGGTTTATCAAGTTACAACAAACTATCTAAACACATTATCATACAAAACCCTAACTGAAATCTACAAATTTACAGCCCCTTTGTTTTGTTTTTTAACATTTTTAACATTGAAAGAGACAATGGAATGACAATGGAAAGAACCTTATTAATCAGAGGACAATTAGTTACATTACAATAATGTACAAAGATAGAACCTAAGTGAAATGAAAGTTTTCAATCTACATTAAGTAATGATCTATGCTCCCTGCTGAAACCACAGCTTGTGGAAGAGAATTCCACATTATAACCGATCTTACCGTAAAGAACCCTCTACGCTGTTTCCGGTTAAATCGTTTGCCTCTAATCTTAGTGAATGGCCGAGAGTCTTTTTAAATGCCCTTTCGCTGAAAAGTTTTATCCCTATCGTGAGGTCACCAGCTTGGTATTTGTGCATTGAAATCATATCCCCTCTCAAGTGTTTCTTCTACAGAGAGAATAAGTTCAGTGCATGTAATCTTTCCTCATAACTAAGATCCTCCTGTCCCTTTACTAGCTTTGTTGCCCTTCTCTGTAGTCTCTCCATTTCCATGTGAAGGAGAATTAAACAGAAAGGGCTAATACCAAAGATATATAGTGTTCAGACCTGATATAGTCTGTTTTTTTTTTATTAGTGAAGGAGGGGGAAGGGCAATATAAAGGGTGAAGGGTAGTAAGAAGATATAATAGCAGGAGAGAAATGGGGGCTGTAAGAAAGAGGGGGGTCTAAGCAGTAAATAAAATGAGCCAGAAAGAGGAAGGAAGAGGGAAAGGGAATTAAAGGGGAGAGGCAAGGATATGGTCTAGGGCTAGAAGGAAGTGTTGAGGAGAAAGTAGGGAAAGGGTGGAAGGGGGGGGGGCAGGCACGTTTGGAAGTTCCTGCTAGGAGACAATTGCCTTGATCTGATGAAAGAAACACGTCTAATAATGCCAGTGCAAAGAATCTAGTGGGATATCCTTATAATTGATAAGGAATTAAGGATAAAAAAAAATCAGTACAATGGTAATTTTAATAATCTTGCATTTCCCAAAATGCCATTGTTGAATGTAAAGTGTAATTTCTGTAATAAGAGAGGGAAATGTAATGTATAGACATTTTGGATGTGCTGTGGAATGAGATCCCCTTCATGCTATAGGTTTTTAATGGCTATTTCATTGTTGTAGTGAGCCATTTGAATTTTAAATTATTGCTTAATCATAAAAGATGGGAATGGAAATATTTAACTTCTTCCCACCCGGCCATTGCATATAAATTGCCAGGTGGGCGCTTTGTCCCTCTAAGTGGACGTTCAGGTACATCCTGCATATCGAGCTGGCCCGCGCAGCTGCACGATCCCGGTGTGCCCGTGTTCCCTGAACACAGTGCATCACCGCTCAGCAGGAGGGCTTTGCGATTGGTCCTCCTGATCACACGATAACTGTGTCCAATCACAGCCATCATTTAATGTAAATAGAGCCAATTATCAGGCGATATATCGGCGATATATCGGCCTTGGGGGCTTAAGTCAGAGAACAATACCTGTAATGGAAAGGTGTATTTAATTAAGATAGCTACAACTGCTTTCCCAGAAAGGGCTGAGGCAACATAATCTGCTGGTAAATATTTTAACGTAAATTTTAATCTTTCTGGAAATGTGCACCTTACATCATAACTAAATCCATCATAACTAAATCCACACTATATTCCTTCAAGGCTAACCACCTCTTCGTAGGTAATGAATGAAAAGATCCTGGACTGCCGCACTCTGCAAAAAGATGCTGGTTTATTGATAAATCCACAAATTACAGCAAAAACACCCAAAGGTGAACAGAGGGACTGGCTAACATGTTTCACATTGTGAGATGCTTACTCATAGCTTACCACCTCTTACTTAAAGAATTTAAACCTTTAACGTTGTATGATATGATCCGCAATGACATTAAAAAGTAGAGACTTAAGCAGCTGTTGGTAAACAGGCTTTGGAAGGATTTGATGAGCCATTCTAAAACATGATGATTGAACTCAATATCTGTTACAATCCAAAAATTATGTTGCAGCATCCCACTCCAAAAATTTTAAATCAGCAGCTACACTTACTGTAGCTGCTGACTTTTAATATTAGGACACTTACCTGTCCTGGGATCCAGCGATGTCTGCACCCCAGCTGATGTTTCCATTGGCTGTCGGGTGCTGCCCCCCACCATTGCCGGTAAGGAAACCCAGCTGGGTCCCTACTGCACATGCGCAAAGTGCGCTGAGCTCTCTTACTCTCCCGGCAGCAGGGAAAGGAGGAGGGAGGAGGAGGGGGCTGGACTTCTAATGTATCTTGCTGTCGCAAGGTCCAACAGAAGTGGGGACAGGGTACCTATCAAAAACAGGTACCTGCACCCCCTCCCCCCCAAAAGGGGCCAAATTTGGCACTGGAGGGGGGAGGAATCAGATAAGCGGAAGTTCCACTTTTGGGTGGAACTCCACTTTAAAACAGAAGTTATAACTGTGGTCTAGGTAAGACCCACTTTCAAAACACATCAAAGTGAAAAAAAATACTCAGGTTTCCATGAACAAGAAATGGAAAGGGAACATGGAGATGTTAAATAATGGAGTAGGTCGTCCACTGCATTTCTTAAAAGAACAATAAAAAGACAACCTGGGGGATCGAGAACTTGGTCTGTATGGGTATACATCAGTATCCTCTAGGGAATGAGGGTATAAGGGCACATAAGACATAGAGTAACAAGAGATGGTATTTCATGTCCGCTCACCCGTCAGTCCCAAGTATGAAGTTGAGACAGAGAGTTGCATCAGAGTGCTGGTAGATATTTCTTTGTCTTGGATTTAGCGGTGTCCACATGTCTATGGGGGTTGTCACAGGCCACTGTCTTGGAATGGGAGCTGTAAGTGTTTCTTCAAAGGAGAGAGTCCCAGATTTTTGAGAAAGGCCTCACCTTTTTCAAGATCATCTGTACTGCGTTGAGTCCCCTCCTTGGTCACTATGTGCCTGGAAAGGAATCCCTAGTGATAGGGAATGTGGTGCTTTTGCAGATGTAATATTATAAGATTCAGACAATGATGTTTAGGGAGTGTAATAGGTTACAAGTCACTAAAGACTTGTACTTCTCCCCTTTGTAGTCAATCACTGACTTGTTGCAAATGAGTCAGTAAAGCTTCTTTGCTATCATAATTGTGAAAACAAATAATTATGTCTCTAGGATGTGTGCCTGCTGGCAATTTGGGACCTAAAGAACGATGTGCATGGTCAATATTCCAAGTCAATGGCCGGTATGTTAGGGGCTAAGATGGTGAATAGGTCCTAGCATTTATGGTACCTCTCTGATTTGAAGATTCTGATATCTTTCTATGTTATCTAAGTCTTCTTGTTGGAATTGATGCTGGGAGATGTTATGTTTCAATGTGAGATTGTCTTTTTCCAAGACATGGACATATTGAACTAAGTCATCAAATGTAGTTTGGTCTGTACATTCACCAAATAAGGAAATTTCACTCCATAGTTGTTGAACTATTTCCTCCACCTCAGTGGATATAGTACATGTAATGTTCTGTTATAGAGTGTATATCTTTTCATCTAAGATGTCGGCCATCAAATATGGCTCTGAAGAGGATGAATTTGCCAGAGAGACTGTGGTTACCTCTGTGGGGTCCACAAGGGGTGCTGCATTTCTGCTTGGGGAGCTGGCTCACTAAAGCCCAGGGGGGATGCAGGTCTTGTCAGAAACTGCTCCATGCTCACAGATTGCGGCTTCCTAGGAGGTGAAGCTGAGGACTTTTGTTGACCTAGTTTGTCCATAGGGATCCTTAGGATGTGCTCTATCAGGTGAAGTTGTTCCTAGGCTAGTGTCTGCCTCTGTTTACTGCATAGGTGGCGGAGCTGTGGAGTTACATGTCTGCCATATTCAACATCTGTGAATGTGCCCTCTGAATTCCTTTTGATAATGATTTAGTCTATGAATTTTGTTGTCCGACAAGAAGTCAATATGCATCAGGCCTTTTTCTTCCCCATCATGGGAAATGATGTGTATTTTTGCCATTTTGAAAGCCAGGGCTACTTAGAATGGGTGGCAAGGGGGTATGAGCTAAATGTATGGTTCTTCTAGCTCTCTGATTTCCCCACACTAAAAGGTAGTAAGAAAGGGTGGGACACAATATAGAAGGATTCTTCTTGTTCAGGATCCACGTAAGTAAGGTGATTGTCAGTTTGGGCAGAAGATAGTGTTAATTCTATTTTATAGCAGATCTACATACACTAAACTGATTGAAGCTAAACTCCAGTCTACACTTTAGAATCAGTTACATCAAACTTTTTTTTCCTTCTGGGATAAAGGTTTTGTATGAATAAATAAAAGCTGATCATTTTAGTCAACCCTGCCAGTGTTGAGTGGTTTGTCGCATCCATGTCAATTGATATGTCTTCTATTATTAAAATTATTATTATCTACCCAATCATAAATCCACAGTACTACAAACAACCACAATACCTTCTGTTGCTTCATTTACTGCAAGTTTTTAATTTTGCTGTTTCCTCAGGTTGTCTTCCTCCTGAGTATAATAAAAGCTGTAATTGTTACAATTCCTAAACCCAACATGGACCCCTCTGTCACTAGCAATTACAGGCCAATTGCAGTGGGAATCAGATCTAAGTAACTTCTTTCCTAAGTCATTGTGGTGAAAAGCACTTACTACCGCCTATGAGGCTTCACAATGTACTGAGAATTACACCAGAAAATAGTCCATTGCTGGTACCTTATACCTTATCCCCTATACACTGGCCAAGTTTCACCCACTACACTTCCATTACTTGGAGGATCTGCAGTGAAACTGGTTCCTTACTTCATTTTCTTTGAAGCAGTAAATCATTTCAATCCTATTGCAATGAAGTGTTTTACCTAATTTCTGAGTTTCTCGGTTCAATAAAACATGACCCTTCCCTTGCACTGGCCTTGAATGTTTTCTTTCAAATACAAGTGTAATATTGGTTCATAGGCTAAAAAGGGGAGGTATTTGGGACTTTGAACGAGGCACATATAAAAATGCGCCTCCATCTCTATTCATATGTATTAAATAGAAGAAGTTTGGGACTTTGATTGAGGCAAGTAATGACAGGTTCAGTAGCAAGTAAAGGTATGTTGTGCAGTAGGGATGAGCTTCGAGTTTAAGTCGAACTCATGTTCGACTCGAACATTGCCTGTTCGCCGGTTCGCCGAACATTGAACAATTTGGGGTGTTTGCGGCAAATTCGAAAAGCCGCGGAACTCCCTGTAAAAGTCTGTGGGAGAAATCTAAAGTGCTAATTTTAGAGGCTTATATGCAAGTTATTGTCATAAAAAGTGTTTGGGGACCCGGGTCCTGCCCCAGGGGACATGTATCAATGCAAAAAAAAGTTTTAAAAACTGCAGTTTTTTCGGGAGCAGTGATTTTAATAATGCTTAAAGTGAAACAATAAAAGTTAAATATTCCTTTAAATTTCGTACCTAGGGAGTGTGTATAGTATGCCTGTAAATTAGCACTTGTTTCCCGTGCTTAGAACTGTCCCTGCGCAAGGTGTCATTTCTGAAGGAAAAAATGTAATTTAAAAGCACTCGCGGCTATAATGAATTGTCGGCTCCCGGCAATACAGAGAAAAGTCATTGGTAAAAAAAAAAAAGAAATGCGTGGGGGTCCCCCCAAATTCAATTACCAGGCCCTTCAGGTCTGGTATGGATATTAAGGGGAACCCTGCGTCAAATAAAAAAAATAAATGACGTGGGGTTCCCCCCAAATATCCATACCAGACCCTTCAGGTCTGGTATGGATTTTAAGGGGAACTCCACGCTAAATAAAAAAAATGGCGTGGAGTTTCCCACAAGAATCCATACCAGACCCTTTATCTGAGCACGCAACCTGGCAGGCCGCAGGAAAAGAGGGGGGACGAGAGAGTGCCCCCCTCCTGAACCGTACCAGGCCACATGCCCTCAACATGGGGAGGATGCTTTGGGGGTCTGTGACCCCTCAAAGCACCATGTCCCTACATTGATGGGGACAAGGGCCTCATCCCCACAACCCTTGCCCGGTGGTTGTGGGGGTCTGCGGGCGGGGGGCTTATCGGAATCTGGAAGACCCCTTTAACAAAGGGGACCCCCAGATCCCAGCCCCCCCCATGTGAATTGGTAAGTGGTACATTGTACCCCTACCATTTCACAAAGAAAGTGTAAAAAATCGTAAAAAAAAAACACACAGACACCGTTGGGAAAAGTCCTTTATTAAAAATTAAAAAAAATTAAAAAAGATTCCAGCGGTGGTAATCCACTCTCGGGATCCTGCGTTGGGTGATCTCCTCTCGGGGTCCAGCGATGGATTATCTCTCCTCTCCGGGGTCCAGCAATGGAATATCTCTCCTCTGCAACGGAAACCTGTGTTACATCAGAGGGGGCGGGGTCACCCGCACGTCACTGGGGAAGCCCCGATCACGTGACGGGTGGCCCCGTCCTCAGCTACATAAGAGACCCGTCAGGCTGCCGGGATTCCCAGGGTGTCTCCGGTGGAGACAGGATGCTGTTCCTCGCTGCGCTTGACATCATCGTTGGAGCCTGGACCTGGAGAGGAGAGATCATCCATCGCTGGACCCCGGAGAGGAGAGATCCATCGCTGGACTCCGGAGAGGAGATCACCCATCGCAGGATACCGAGAGTGGATTACCACCGCTGGAATCTTTTCTTTACTTGTTTTTATTTTTAATAAAGGACTTTTTCCAATGGTGTCTGTGTGTTTTTTTTATTTTTTTACACTTTCTTTGTGAAATGGTAGGTACCCCTTACCAATTCACATAGGGGGGGCCAGGATCCGGGGGTCCCCTTTGTTAAAGGGGGCTTCCAGATTCCGATAAGCCCCCCACCCACAGACCCCCACAACCACTGGGCAAGGGTTGTGGGGATGAGGCCCTTGTCCCCATCAACATGGGGACATGGTGCTTTGAGGGGTCACAGACCCCCAAAGCATCCTCCCCATGTTGAGGGCATGTAGCCTGGTACGGTTCAGGAGGGGGGAGCGCTCTCTCGTCCCCCTCTCTTTTCCTGCGGCCTGCCAGGTTGCATGCTCGGATAAAGGGTCTGGTATGGATATTTGGGGGGAACCCCACGTCATTTTTTTTTATGTGATGCAGGGTTCCCCTTAATATCCATTCCAGACCTGAAGGGCCTGGTAATTGAATTTGGGGGGACCCCCACGCATTTTTTACCAATGACTTTTCTCTGTATTGCCGGGAGCCGACAATTCATCATAGCCGCGAGTGCTTTTAAATTACTTTTTTTCCTTCAGAAATGACACTTTGTGCAGGGACAGTTCTAAGTACAGGAAACAAGTGCTACTTTACAGGCATACTATACACACCGCCTAGGTATGAAATTGAAAATAATATTTCTCTTTTATTGTTTCACTTTAAGCATTATTAAAATCACTGCTCCCGAAAAAACTGCAGTTTTTAAAACTTTTTTTGCATTGATACATGTCCCCTGGGGCAGGACCCGGGTCCCCAAACACTTTTTATGACAATAACTTGCATATAAGCCTTTAAAATTAGCACATTCGAGTCCCATAGACTTTAACAGTTTTCGGGTGTTCAAACGCATTTATTGCCTGTTCGCAAGTTCTGGTGCGAACCGAACTGGGGGGTGTTCAGCTCATCCCTATTGTGCAGTAAAAAATCATTGCCAGAGGTACATACATATATATAATTTCTTAATGCAAAACACATACATTGATCAATACATGTATAAAATGGTTACACATGGCGTTGCCACCAAAAACTCCCTGGACCTCTCCCAGTGTCACGCTGGCATGGTAAGAAGTGGGAGGCACCTGTCACCAATTATTGGCGCTAAAATTTACCCCATGTACAAACCAGCCAAGATGTGAACAACGCCAGCCAGTGGACGTGCAACATTCACGTCACATGTGCGGCGCATCAGCGCCACGCATCATGCCGCATGTGTGACATCATTGTTGGACGTCCACCAGCTGGCATGAGCAAGCACTCTCCTTATCTAAATTCTTATTGCACCAGTTTCACCCCTGGTTTAACTAAGAGATATTCCTCTGTTCTTTATGCCCTTTGGTTCTCTTATAGGCATTAATGGGTATTGGTCATACTTATCACTTCTAGGCAGCAGCATCTGATTTGTTATACTCACACACATTTTTTTACTTTAGATACTATTGGAGCCATTGTTTTGGCCCTAATACCGAGCACACTAGGGCGACCCTTATTCCACTGGAGACAGTGTTTTATGCACCGTATGTCCCTGTTTACCTCAATGACCTCAGCTCCTGGGACAGAGAGTTATGGCAGCCCCTTTGTCAGTTATCCTGGATTAGATGTTTTTTTCCTTCCAACCCATTTTCTTCTTTCTTAAAATTTAGACCATAATGGTGTCCCCATATATATTCTCAACAGATATGCTCAGCATCTGCTCCTGATAAGAGGAACAAATCCACGAAATGCGTCAAGCTTTCTAGGATGCAGTTCTATTTTATCAAAAGTTTTTACCACAGATTAGATCTTTTGACACAATATAATATGTTTTACAGTACGGTCAACGCCCTGTGTCACCATTTTTTATACATGTATTGATCAATGTATGATGTAGTTTGCATTAAGAAATTATTTATATGTATGTACCTCTTGCAATGATTTTTTACTGCACATGTTAATAAACATACCTTTACTTGCTACTGAACCTGTCTTTACTTGCCTCACTCAAAGTCCCAAATCCCTTCTATTGTAGTATTGGTTCTTCTTCTCCTAGCGGCCAAACTCAACATCACGAGAAAAACAAAAATTGCCGCTCAAGGCAGATAGGATAAGGGAGGTACTTCTCTCGGAGACCTTGGGTGCCGGCAATGCACGTAGCAATTGAGGAAAAAATAATATAATAGAGGACAGCCGCACTCCAATCCAGCGTGTGTTTAATGAACAGGCACTACAAAAACCAGCTAGAACAGGATACTGACGCGTTTCGCACAAAATCAGTGCTTACTCATAGCATACAACATCACGAGAAGGTGGAACTCCGCAGGCGCCCCTAATATTGGTGACACTTTAGACTCGTTGAACCATCAATGGAATTTTTTTTACTAAAAATACCTTCTGTAAACTTTGGTATCTTTGACTGCATAACAGTAACTGCGCAATTAAACACAGATAATTGTTATTGTATATGATTTGGTGGTGACTGGATCCTTAAGTATTTCTCTTGCATTCATTTATTTACTTCATAAGACTGAAAGTTTTTTTATCTGTTTATCAGTTTGCTTTATGTCCCCCTCTCCTACCACCCATTTCTGTTATCCTCTTTCCTTCCTTGTGGAGAGGGCCAGTTCAGTACAGAACTGAGCTATTCTAAAAACGAACACATGTATGCTAATACAACATGGTCAAACACATGTAATTGAAAGCATTTTTTTTTGTGTTAAGGTACCAGAGTACACAGGTCTTTGCATTCTATGACCTACCATACCACCTCAATATTTTTAGGTTATAGATTGTGGAAGTGCTAGTGTTTTGTGGGCTAGCTGATGGGCACAATCTTTCAGATGTCATAACTTTCTACTTTGAACACTAAAATGAGCCATTACTTGAACTTGTAAAGGTTTTTGATGAAAGACTTGCCACAAAGTTTGGCCTCAATGGAGAGCAAGTAAAAGACTCCCGTGCTTGATTTATTGTTTAAAGCTATCTTGTCAGTCTCCTGACATCCTAGCCACTAGCAGCTTCAATAAAAATTAGTTTTGTTAAAGTAGAAGGTGAAAACATTTGAATGTTCTGTTCATAATGTAACATATTTGAACTTTGTATATTTTTTTTATTTTCAAATTTTTCTTATTAAAAATGTGTCAAAACATCCAGATGATGTTTTTAGTAGCTTAGAGGGCAACAACTAAATCTCCTCTAATAGCAGCACACATTACACGCATAAACACTTATTTAACCACTTAAGCCCCGGACCATTTGGTAGCTTAAGGACCAGAGGTGATTTCAGAATTTTGCACGGCGCTGCTTTAACTGTAAATTGTGCGGACATGCAATGTTGTACCCAAACGAAATTTGCGTCCTTTTCTTCGCACAAATAGAGCTTTCTTTTAATGGTATTTGATTGCCTCTGCGATTTTTATTTTTTACGATATAAACGGAAAAAGACCGAAAATTTTGAAAACAAATGATATTTTCTACTTTTTGTTATAAGAAAAATCGAATAAACTCAATTTTAGTCATACATTTAGGCCAAAATGTATTCAGCCACATGTCTTTAGTAAAAAAATGTCGATAAGCGTATATTTATTGGTTTGCACAAAAGTTATAGCGTTTACAAACTAGGGTACATTTTCTGGAATTTACACAGCTTTAAATTTATGACTGCCTATCTCATTTCTTGAGGTGCTAAAATGGCAGGGCAGTACAAAACCCCCCAAAATGACCCCATTTTGGAAAGTAGACACCCCAAGCAAATTGCTGAGAGGCATGTTGAGCCCATTGAATATTTTTTTTTTAGTCCCAAGTGATTGAATAATGACAAAAAAAAAAAAAAAAATACAAAAAGTTGTCACTAAATGATATATTGCTCACACATGCCATGGTTATATGTGGAATTGCACCCCCAAAATACATTCTGCTGCTTCTCCTGAGTACGGGGATACCACATGTGTGGGACTTTTTAGGAGCCTAGCCGCGTACGGGACCCCGGAAACCAAGCACCGCCTTCAGGATTTCTAAGGGCGCAAATTTTTGATTTCACTCCTCACTACCTATCACAGTTTCGAAGGCCATTAAATGCCAAAATAGCACAAAACCCCCCCAAATGACCCCATTTTGGAAAGTAGACACCCCAAGCTATTTACTGAGAGGCATGTTCAGTCCATGGAATATTTTATATTTTGCCACAAGTGGCGGGAATATGACAAACTTTTTTTTTTGCACAAAGTTGTCACTAAATGATATATTGCTCACACATGCCATGAGCATATGTGAAATTACACCCCAAAATACATTCTGCTGATTCTCCTGAGTACGGGGATACCACATGTGTGGGACTTTTTGGGAGCCTAGCCGCGTACGGGACCCCAAAAACCAAGCACCGCCTTCAAGGTTTCTAAGGGCATAAATTTTTGATTTCACTCCTCACTACCTATCACAGTTTTGAATTCCATAAAATGCCAAGATGGCACAAAACCCCCCAAATGACCCCATTTTGGAAAGTAGACACCCCAAGCTATTTGCTGAGAGGCCTGTTGAGCCCATTGAATATTTTTTTTTGTCCCAAATGATTTAATAATGACAAAAAAAAAATGTACAAAAAGTTGTCACTAAATGATATATTGCTCACACATGCCATGGGCATATGTGAAATTACACCCCAAAATACATTCTGCTGCTTCTCCTGAGTACGGGGATACCACATGTGTGGGACTTTTTGGGAGCCTAGCCACGTACGGGACCCCAAAAACCAAGCACCGCCTTCAAGGTTTCTAAGGGCATAAATTTTTGATTTCACTCCTCACTACCTATCACAGTTTTGAAGGCCATAAAATGCCAAGATAGCCCAAAACCCCCACAAATGACCCCATTTTGGAAAGTAGACACCCAAGCTATTTGCTGAGAGGCATGGTGAGTATTTTACAGCTCTCATTTGTTTTTGAAAATGAAGAAAGACATTTTTTTTTTCTTTTTTTAATTTTCAAAACTTTGTGACAAAAAGCGAGATCTGCAAAATACTCAACATACCTCTCAGCAAATAGCTTGGGGTGTCTACTTTCCAAAATGGGGTCATTTGGGGGGGGTTTGTGCCATCTGGGCATTCCATGGCCTCCGAAACTGTGATAGGCAGTGAGGAGTGAAATCAAAAATTTACACATATAGAAATCCTGAAGGCGGTGCTTGGTTTTCGGGGTCCTGTACGCGGCTAGGCTCCCAAAATGTCTCACACATGTGGTATCCCCGTACTCAGGAGAAGAAACAGAATGTCTTTTGGGGTGTAATTCCACATATAACCATGGCATGTTTGAGCAATATATAATTTAGTGACAACTTTTTGTAAATTTTTTTTTCTTTTTGTCATTATTCAATCACTTGGGACAAAAAAAAAATATTCAATGGGCTCAACATGCCTCTCAGCAAATAGCTTGAGGTGTCTACTTTCCAAAAAGGGGTCATTTGGGGGGGTTTTGAACTGTCCTGGCATTTTATGCACAACATTAAGAAGCTTATGTCACACATCATCCACTCTTCTAACCACTTGAAGACAAAGCCCTTTCTGACACTTTTTGTTTACATGAAAAAAAAAAAATTTTTGCAAGAAAATTATGTTGAACCCCCAAACATTATATATTTTTTTAAAGCAAAGGCCCTACAGATTAAAATAGTGGGTGTTGCATTTTTTTTTTTCCACACAGTATTTGCGCAGCGATTTTTCAAACGGATTTTTTAGGGGAAAAACACACTTTTTTATTTTTAATGCACTAAATAACACTATATTGCCCAAATGTTTGATGAAATAAAAAAAGATGATCATAGGCCGAGTACATGGATACCAAACACGACATGCTATAAAATTGCGCACAAACGCGCAGCGGCGACAAACTGCATTCATTTTTAAAAGCATTTAAAAGCCTTTACAGGTTACCACGTTAGATTTACAGAGGAGGTCTACTGCTAAAATTACTGCCCTCGATCTGACCTTCGCGGTGATACCTCACATGCATGATGCAATTGCTGTTTACATATGACGCTAGACCGACGCTTGCGTTCGCCTTTGCGCAAGAGCAGGGGGGGACAGCGGTGCTTTTTTTTTATTATTATTTATTTTGCTTTTTTATTTTATTTTTAAACTGTTCCTTCCATATTTTTTTTTTACCATTTTTATTGTTATCTCAGGGAATGTAAATATCCCCTATGATAGCAATAAGTAGTGACAGGTACTCTTTTTTTGAAAAAATTGGGGGGTTAGACCCTAGATCTTTCCTCTGCCCTCAAAGCATCTGACCACTCCAAGATCGGTGTGATAAAATGCTTTCCCAATTTCCCAATGGCGCTGTTTTTACCCGGGGGGGTCATTCCCTCCCACTGCTTGTAAAAGCAGTCTAGAGGCTAATTATCTGCTAGAATTGCTTTTACATGAAAGCCGGCTGCTGGCTGAAAAGAATGATACCAAGATGATACCTAAACCTGCAGGCATCATTCTGGTATAAACATTCAAAGTCCAGCAACATACCAGTAAGTTGCTGGTCCTTGTTGGACATATATTGTAATCTTTTTTTTCATGCAGCCTGTTGGCTGAACGAAAAAAAGAGATTGATTGGTGGGTATGCCCACCATTAGAATACCTCCCTTCATCCACCCACTTCTAATGATGGGCATACATGCACCATATATATGCCGAAGCATGGGGTCATCGTCCCGCAAAAAAGTTATGCCGCATACACACGGTCGGACTTTTCCACGGGCAAGCCTTCGTCGGAATTTCGACCGTATGTACGCAGCATAAAAGGTTATGCCGCGTACACACGGTCAAACTTTTCCACGGGCAAGCCTCCGTCGGAATTTCGACCGTATATACGCGGCATTAGGAGCAAAATCGCTCTTCCGCCCCTGCTGCCCCCATGCTTCGGCATATATGCTCTTTTTTTAACTGTGGTGGTGAAATCACCTCCTACAGCGTTGGAGTCACGGCTTTATGTATCGTGGGAGCAAACGCTGTTGCTGTCAAGATAAATAGATCCGCGCTGCAACTAAATGGCGTACCTGCTAAGCAAATGGTGGTTAACATTAAAACAAAGTAACATTACAGTACAACAGTAAGACCTTACCATACCATACCTGCAAAGCAAATACCAAAACAAAACCTAGTAAAAAAGAAAAAATGTTTTTAACGCAACCTGTGCCTAAAATATATATATTCCGAAGCATGGGGGCATCCTCCCGCAAAAAAGTTATGCCGCGTACACACGGTCGGACTTTTCCACGGGCAAGCCTCCGTCGGAATTTCGACCGTATTTACGCGGCATAAAAGGTTATGCCGCGTACACACGGTCGGAATTTCGACCGTATATACGCGGCATTAGGAGCAAAATCCTCCTCCGCCCCTGCTGCCCCCATGCTTCGGCATATATGCTCTTTTTTTTAACTGTGGTGGTGAAATCACCTCCTACAGCACTGGAGTCACGGCTTTATGTATCGTGGGAGCAAACGCTGTTGCTGTCAAGATAAATAATTCCGCGCTGCAGCTGAATGGCGCACCTGAAAACAAAAAATTACATACTTGAAAAGCAAGCATGATAAAACATTGCAGAATAGAATACAGTAAAAAAGAGCAGAACAATAGAGAGAAAACAGAGAGAGAGAGAGAACAATAAAACGACAACTATTTTTGTTTTTTTTATTTTATATTTTTTTTGTGTTTTGTTTTTTACGTTTTTTTTTCTTTTTTACACTTTTTTTTGTAACTTTAACAACTGTAATGGTTCGGGTCTCTCAAAATGTAATGGCATCTTGGGAGACCCTGTGTAAGTGTGTCCTAGTCTGTGAAATGCTGTACCCTACGCTAAAACGACACTTTTGAGTGGTAGCGTTTAAAACATTCACCAAGGCAAAGACCAGGTTTGTCAGGACAGAGTGGACAAAAAACACGGGTGTCACGCCTAAATCCGCGCTTGCTACAGACACAACATCTTTTTTGGGGGGTTCGTTGGGTAGGGGTACTCGGGAGGGCATACAGGATAATGCCTCTCATGCAGCCGGCTTACTGCATTTGGTTGGGAATGGTGAGGTGCAGAACCACCTGGATACAGGAGTTCTGTGACTATCTCATTCTGGAATTTTAGAAGAGATAACGTCCCGCCTGAAGCTCTGTATAGCACATGAGCGTTCAGCAAAGCCAATTGGAATAAGGATAGAGACACTTTTTTGTACCAGCGTCTCGCCTTACGGTCAATTAGATACGGCGCCAACAACTGGTCGTTGAGGTCCACCCCTCCCATATTTTTGTTATATTCGTGGACACAGAGGGGTTTCTCCACAACACCAGTCGCCGTACGAATTTGGACTGTCGTGTCTGCATGAAGGGAGGTAAGAAGGAAAACATTCTTATTGTCCCTCCACTTCATAGCGAGCAAGTTATTACACTTCAAGCAGGCTCTCTCCCCCAGCCTAAGACGGGCATCTACAAGCCGCTGGGGAAAGCCCCGGCGATTAGGTCGCACGGTGCCACATGCTCCAATCAGATGATCAAACAAGTGACTAAACAGTGGCACGCTCGTGTAATAATTGTCCACATACAAGTGGTACCCCTTTCCGAATAAGGGTGACACCAAGTTCCACACTATCTTGCCAGCGCTCCCTATGTAATCCGGGCAGTTGACCGGCTCAACCTGTCTATCTTTTCCCTCATAAACCGTAAAGCTCAATACATAGCCTGTTGCCCTGTCACAGAACTTATAGAGCATGACCCCGTATCTGTCACGCTTTCCTGGGAAGGTACTGCTTGAAAGCCAAGCGGCCAGAAAATGTAATCAGGGACTCATCAACGCAGACAACTTGATCGGGAATAAACAAGGCAGCAAAACGTTCGTTGAAGTGGTTTATGAGGGGCCGAATTTTATAGAACCGGTCGTATTCAGGGTCCCCACGTGGACGACAAAGTTCATTGTCGTTGAAGTGCATGAACCGCAAAATCTGCTCGTATCGTGTCCTGGGCATGGAGGCAGAGAACACGGCATGTGGTCAATTGGGTGCGTGGACCAATAAGCACGCAATGACGGGAATTTATGTGTGCCCAAGTTGAGGGAAAGGCCCAGAAAGGTCTTAAATTCGGAAACCGTAATTGGTTTCCAATCTTTGGCAATTTTAGGCAACTGGGGGTTAGCGGCGATGAATTGACCAGCATATAAATTACAATAGATCTATAGAGATCTTCCGTGAAAAACAGCGAATAAAAATCAATTGGCATAAAATCAGCTGTTTCCACCTAAATACCGGGTTGGGCAGTGAATGGGGGAAGTACGGGTTCTGCAGAAGTGGTGGGGACCCAATCAGGATAGGCGAATTCTGCAGGAAGGGCACTATGGGCACGACGGGCCTGCCTTTGTCTTCTTGGTGGCAGCGGGACACTACTTATGCTTGCCACCTCGCCAGCTTGAACTGCACTTATGGGACTCGCCATGTCACCACGTGATACTGCAGTGCTGGATGTACGCCCAGGCTGTACTAGGCCGCTGGTGCTTGCCAATTCACCAGAAGGAATAGCGGCGCTAGTACTACTCTGCTCCATGATACGAGAGACCTGCGGTTCTTGCTCCTCAACAACCTCAGAAGATCGGGATCGGGTACGCCTGACCTTAGCAGGGACCTCAACTTCATCGTCAGAGCTATCTGACGTGGGGCCGCTGACGTCACTGTCTTCTACGGGAAGATATTCTGAGCCTGAATCTGACAGATGCGTGACCTCCTATCTGTCATGCTCAGAATCTCGTAGGCCTCTTTACTAGTGTACCTTCGTCTTGCCATTTTGGGCTCTAAATTTAGGGGTACACTAGTAAGATTCACAGGTAAAAAAAGCACCTGACTGTCAGCAAATGTATCAAACGCTACCAAAAAAACTGTTAGCGATCACAGGGATCAGGACTGTCTCTGCGAACGCTGCAGTTATGTGTGTTGTGTTTGGTAAGTGACAGTGATCGATCGATACTGCACTTGGGTGGGCTGGGCTGGGCTGGGCTGGGCGGAGGGGCTAAACGCAGGTGCTAGCAGGTATCTGGGCTGATCCCGCTAACACTGCGGTTTTGGGAACCCTAAACCGCTGGGGACGCTAGTATAGATCTGATCAGATACTATACCACTAAGGGAGGTGTATGCTTTGCGCGTGGGTGTTAGCGTTACTGGCACTAACCTGACGCTGCCTGGGGCGACGCAGACCCTCTCTGGCGCTAAAACCTAATTGATATCAGCCGCCGGGCGATCAGGGGGTTAAACCTTTATTGGGTTATATACGGCGGGTGCCCTGATGCTATAAAAAGCAAACTAACCAACCAGCGTCACCCGTAACCTTTATATGGTGATCACTGGTGAAAGGGTTAACTAGGGGCAATCAGGGGGTTAAAACCTTTATTAGGTTATATATGGGGGTACCTGACGCTATATAAAAACCTGACGGGTAACCTAAATAACTAAATAACTAACTGGGTAACCAGTGTCACCAGTGACGCTTATACAGTGATCACTGGTGAAAGGGTTAACTCTAGGGGCAATCAGGGGGTTAAAATAATATATGGGGGTACCTGACGCTATAAAAACCTGCGACAAAACAAAAAATAAATAACTGGCTATCTAGGGCACCACCAGCACTAAATACAGCGATCGGAAATACGATCGCTTAGTGACGCTGGCGTTAGGGGGTGAAAGGGTTACCTGGGGGGCGATCAAGGGGTTAAACCTTTATTAGGGGGGGTTAGGGGGCTACCCTGGACCTAAAGGGGCCTAAACCTAACTGCCCTGCAACTTTTTACTGTCACAAATGACACTGATTGCAGTGATCAGTAAAAAAATTACCACTGCAAACGGTGCACTGTGACTGGGGGTACTGGGGGTGATCTGGGGGGTGATCTGGGGGTGACTGGGGGGTGATTTGTGTGCCTATGTGTACTGGTGTCAGTAAGCTGTTGGTGCACTTACTATGTGATGTCTTCACTCCTCGCGCCGGATTGAAAAGACCGACACGAGGAGAGATGACATCACTTCCTCTGCCTGTGTTTACATTACACAGGCAGGGAAGCTTTCTCATTCACCGGGAGCGATCGCGAGGGGGTGGCCAGAATCGAACGGCCGTCCCCTCATCCCTGATCGCTCCCGAACAAATAACGGCCGCTCACTGTAAAGAAGGGGGGTCCGATCGGACCCCCCAACTATACAAAGGCGATCACGTAGATCTACGTGATTCTGCCTGTCGGTGCCATTCTGCCGACGTATAATTACAGTGGGCGGTCGTTAAGTGGTACACATATTTACCCCCTTGATCGCTCCCCTAGATGTTAACCCCTTCCTGTCCATTGTCTTTAGTACAGTGTCAGTGCATAGTATTATCACTGATCACTGTAGTAATGTCACTTGTAATGTCAGTGGCAGTTAGTTAGTTCCCCCAGCATCAGTTAGTGTCAGATTGCCCACTGCACTATCGCAGTCCAATTATAAGTCTCTGATCACCACCATTACTAATAAAAAAATATATATTATTGGATATGTCTTACAGCAGAAAGTAAAAAATACGTTTTTTTATTTTTTCTAAATTGTCTGTCTTTTTTCACTTATATAAATAAAAAGTGGTGATTAAATACCAGCAAAATCTATTTGTGTGAAAAAAATTATATCAATTTTGTTTGGGTACAGCATTGCATTACTGCACAATTGTCAGTTAAAACAGTGCAATGCCAAATAGCAAAAAATGGCTTGTTCACAAAGGGGGTAAAATCTTCCTGAGCTGAAGTGGTTAAGATGATATCACCCAGGGCCACCAAATTACCTTATGCCTCAGCATAAGAATGATATCATTTATGAGGAAGCAATACCAAAGAAGTTTACTAAATAATACAAGAGCAATGTTTACTAAATATTACAAGAGCAATATTGTATATTTAAGTGATTGTAAAGGTTTGTAAAGGTTATTTCTTTTAAAAATAACAAACATGGCATCTTTACCTGCTCTGCGCAATGGTTTTATACAGAGCAGTACCAATCCTCCTCTTCGAGGGTCTCCTGCTGGCACTCTGAATTCCTCCCCCCTGCTAAGTGTCTAAATAGTCTCTTGTTATAGGGGCACTTCTGCAGGCTGGATCCTGAGCCACGATCTGTGTATCCATTGACACACAGAGCATGGCTCGGCCCGTTCTGTTCTTTGCTCACTGGCTATTATTAACAGCAGCAGGAGCCATTGTTTTATTTTTATTTTTAACTTAACCACTTAAAGACCTGCGCATGACTATATACGTCCTCTTTTTGAAGAGGAATATCTCGGTAACGGCAGCAGCTGCTGCCACAACCGAGGTATCCATCTCTTCAGGCGCCGGTCCTGTAAATGATAATGGTGGTCTCTGCGGCGGATTCGCCGCAAGATCACCATTATCAGCGACGGGAGAGGGCCCTCTTCCTAGCTGGGTCTGCGTCTTAAAGGCACTTTTTTTTTTGTCATTTTTTCAAATGACAATTTTTTTTTATTGCATTTTAGTCTAAATATGAGTCTTTTTGACCCCAGATCTCATATTTAAGAGGACCTGTCATGCTTCTTTCTATTACAAGGGATGTTTACATTCCTTGTAATAGGAATAAAAGTGACCCATTTTTATTTATTTTTTTAAAACAGTGTAAAAATAAATAAAATCAAGTAAAATAAATAAGAAAAAAATATAAATTTTAAAGTGCCCCGTCCAGAAGAGCTCGCGCGCAGAAGCAAGCGCATACGTGAGTAGCGCCCGCATATGAAAATGGTGTTCAAACCACACAAGTGAGGTATCGCCGCAATCCTTAGAGCGAGAGCAATAATTCTAGCCCTAGACCTCCTCTGTAACTCAAAAGATGCAACCTATAGAATTTTTTAAACGTCACCTATGGAAATTTTTAAGAGTAAAAGTTTGACGCCATTCCACGAGCAGGCGCAATTTTGAAGCATGACATGTTGGGTATCAATTTACTCGGCGTAACATTATCTTTCACAATATAAAAAAAAAATTGGGCTGACTTTACTGTTCCAAAAAAAGTGCGCTTGTAAGACCGCTGCGCAAATACGATGTGACAAAAAGTATTGCAATGACCGCCATTTTATTTTCTAGGGTGTTAGAAAAAAAACAATATATAATGTTTGGGGGTTCTAAGTAATTTTCTAGCAAAAAAAATGTTTTTAACGTATAAACACTGAGTCTGAAAAACAGTCTGAAAAACAGGCAAGGTCCTTAAGTGGTTAATACAGAGAATGCATTTTTTTTTATAACTTTGGCGCAGGGTTCCCCTTAATATCCATACCAGACCTGAAGGGCCTGATACTTGAATTTGGGGGGACCCCCACACATTTTTTTTTTATCAATGACTTTCAGCCCAGGTTCACACTGGGCTGCGGGAGTGAAGCCGTGCGATTTCCGCTGAACTCACACGATTTCACTCTCGCTGGCAGTCCCGATTTCAGCCGTGATTACAAAGACATCTGTGCAGGTTTCTGCACAGATGTCAATGTAAATCACGGGCCGAAATCGCAAAAAGTAGTACAGAAACTACTTTTTGAAATCGGTGCAGCGCCGCAGATGCGGCGTCGCACCGATTAGGACGGTGCCATTGCCGGCAATTTGCGGCAAATATCATTGTTTTGACATGCGATTTGACATGCCAACTCGCATGTCAAAACGCACCAGTGTGAACCAGGGCTCAATGACTTTTCTCTGTATTGCCAGGACCGGCAATTCATTACAGCCGTGAGTGCTTTTAAATTTATTTTTTTCCTTCAGAAATTACATTTTGTTCAGAGACTGTTCTAAGCACAGGAAACAAGCGCTGTTTTACAGGCATACTATATACACCCCCCAGGTACGAAATTTAAAGGAATATTTCACTTTTATTGTTTCACTTTAAGCATTATTAAAATCACTGCTCCCGAAAAAACTGCCGTTTTTAAAACTTTTTTTGCATTGATACATGGCCCCTGGGGCAGGACCCGGGTCCCCAAACACTTTTTATGACAATAACTTGCATATAAGCCTTTAAAATTAGCACTTTTGATTTTTCATGTTCTTGTCCCATAGACTTTAACGGGGTTCGGATGTTCGAACAAATTTATTGCCTGTTCGCATGTTCTGGTGCGAACCGAACTGGGGGGTGTTCGGCTCATCCATATATACTAGACTGACTGTGTATATATATCAAATACACTGCCATTAACTGAATAACCTGCCTTCTTAATCTAAATCAAGCTATCTTTCCATCCACACCAACAATACTACACAGGGCCGCCGTGTAGGCAGCCTTATATAGTGTGGGGCATGGACTTAGTCCCCCTGAGCCATGAGTGGCCAAAGTACCCTGTCCTGGGACCAATTCTGTTTAATTAGTTCATAAATCTCAGTGTTTACTGATGAAATAAAGCTAAGCAGGGCAATAACTTCACAACACGATATAGACACTTTACAAACTAACACTAACAACAATAATGGGGTGGGCAACTACATAAAAAATTAGGTTTAAAATTGAAAAATGAAAAGTAATGCACTTGGGAGCTAAAAATATGAATGCAAATTACTTGCTAGGGGGGAGAACCTCTAGGGGAATCAAAGATGGAAAAGGATATGGATATGGAGGTCCTAGTAGATCACAGGCTTGGCAATAGCATACAATGCCAAGCTACAGCAAACAAAGCCAGCAAACTATTAGCATGCACTACCAATGGTATCTACTCAAGAGATAAGACTATAATTCTACTGTTTTACAATACTCTGGTTCATCCACATCTTGAGTATGTCATCCAGTTCTGATCAGCAGTCCTCAGGAAGGATATGGACTAGAGTTAGTCTAGAGAAGAGCAACAAAGCTAATAAGAGGGTTGGAGGACCTCACTTATGAAGAATGACTATAAGCATTAAACTTCTCTCTGGATGAGAGACATTTAAAAGGAGATATAATTGCAATGTACAAATATTTCTAGCATTTCCAGCAAATATTTCCAGCATAGGGAAAAAAAAACATTCAGTCGCAGGTCACTTAAAAAGACACGTGGCCACTCAATGAAGTTGGGTGATTAACGGTTTAAACTTAAACTGCATAAGGGGTTCTTTACTGTCAGAGTGGTAAGAATGTGGAACTCCCTTCCATAAGTAGTGGTGACAGCAGGGAGTGTTGATAGTATAAAGGCTTAGATGGGCATCTTAACGATCGCAACATACAGGGATATGGGGATTAACATTGACATAAACGTACGCATACATACACCCACACAGGTTGAACTGGATGGACTGGTGCCCTCATTCAACCTTACCAAATATGTAACAATATATAATATTATAGTGATGATGATGACAGTGGTAAAATATGTGAACATGTATTCTTCTACTTCATAAGTCTACCAACTGGCTCAATGACAGGATGGCAAAGCACAGGGGAGATTGAGAGAGCTGCATTGCTTAATGAAGAAGCCTATCAATCATTGCTATACCCAAATATTAGATCACAGGAATTTTGACTCACTTGCCTTACTTATTCATGGCAGGTAATTAACCATAACAAAAAATTTAATGTAACACAAAATATATGGTGTTATAGGTACAACTACAGATTTTTAGGCACATTGAAATAAAGTTATATGTTGTTTTATGTTTACTTGTGGAGCCTAAAACCCTTGATATCTTTTGTTAAACATATTGTTCATTTTCTGCCTTAGCTGTGCAGGTGATTTATAAAAAATATAAAAGAAGAATGAATACATTTAACCAAGAGAATGATGTAGGTGGGTAGCAGGAACATATCAATGCTTACCTTTGCTTTGAGTCTGGGTGAAGAACACCTCCAAAAGACCAAATAACAGCAAATAATCCATAAGCTAATATTGCATTCCTGACCTCTTCTTTGATATTTATAGAATGGCATACACCAGGACTTGTCTCTTCAGTATCAAGGATCTCTTCTTCATTTTCTGTGCCACATTTTGCAGGCCTAAAAAAAGCAGCATTATTAAAAACTCCCTTTCTATTTTCAACTGCACACAGCCTGTTCTAAAAATGCCCCTAACTCTTACAACCATCTCAGCTCAATGGCTTATAGGGTCCTTGTGTAGACACAAGCTTAAACCCAGGACCCTGCATTAATTATATCTGGTCCCCCACAGTACACAAAACATGGAAATGCAATTATTTTAGAAAATATAAACTGCTAAATACCTTTTCACATCAGCAGTTTGAGCAGTGTTATGACTTCTATCAGTGTCCAGCCGAGCACTGGTTAATGCTTGAAGGAAGAGTTTTCTTACTGTCCTATGAGACTGCAAGACCCCTGACCCTCTGTTTGGACAGTGCTGATTAGCCCTGTGCTGATCACATGCACCCTCCCATGAAAAGAAAAAACTATTTTGCAATACACACCAAACTGAGCATGTGCAGCGTGACTCCATAGACTCTGAGTTATCAGACAATTATAATAGCATGTTGATTGCATTAGCTGCAAAACAGTTTATTTTGGTCCAGGTTTACTATTAGTTAGAGTGGAACTAAACCCTACTGTCCTTTACAGCCAAGGAAGCTGCCACCTTAGCCTCTGTTTGATCCACAGTTGTTCTGGATTACAGTTTAACTGGACTGCTGATTAACTGTAAGTCCCACAAGGTGCAGCAAGTGCATCAACATGATTTTCACCATCTTATGTCTACAGCTAACTTAACTACTGTTTAATCCTTGCATCAAAAACTGACACTTTATACATTTGTAATTTTAATAAACAACTCTGCAGACCTTGATTTCATTTAAAAATCGGTTCAGAAAATGCTATGAATTAAGTTAATGTGTTTTACCTTGATGACTATAATTTGCTCTTTTGTTGATTTAAGTGATTATTGATAGAATGTTGCAAATTACTTAAACCCTACAACAAAATTCCATCTTTGTACATTCAATCATTTGAGATTTCAGCATCCATCTAATTAATTACACAATGACTTATGTTAAGAAAATGTGTTTGATCAGTGTGGTCTATTAAACAAGTGACTTGAATACAAATAATGTGCAAATTATTTAAAAATGAAGAAATAGAAAATGATTGCAAACATGTTTTTTTGCCATATTTATAGTTGAATTTGAAAGGAATATTGTTGTTTTTACTCCACACAATTCTGAACCTCGATATTTACTGATGATGGGTGTTACTGGGGTTGATTTACTAAAGGCAAATCCACTTTGCACTACAAGTGCACTTGAAAGTGCACTGAAAGGGCACTTGGAAGTGCAGTCGCTGTAGATCGCTATAGATCTGAGCGCAAGCTCTGAAATGAGGGAAAGCTCTGCTGATTTTATCATCCATTCATGTGCAAGCATAAATTCAGTTTTTTTTTTCCTTGCATGTCCCCCTCAGATCTACAGCGACTGCACTTCCAAGTGCACTTGCAGTGCACTTGTAGTGCAAAGTGGATTTGCCTTTAGTAAATAACCCCCACTACGTTACTATGAAACAATAATTATAATTACAAAAAAATAAGTAAACTAGCTCTGAATATGAGTATGTGTATGTTTATTGGACATGCCTATATTAAATAAAAATAAAGCAGAATTATTAAACTGCATTCTTCCTGAACTATCCTGATGTTATGAGATTTACTAAAGGCAAATTGGCTGTTCACTTTGCAAGCAAATTATTATCTTGCAAGGAAATTTTCCATAGGTTAGTGAATGATGTGAAAATTCACTTTGTAAAAAATACCCAACCACATGTAAAGAAACATAAAACAGTATTTATTTTTTTGCACATATTTGAATAATGAAATGTAAAAGAACTTTACCTTATCTAATAAGCTAAAGAAAACTTCCCTTTCCAAGTGGGTCATGATCATGAAAGAGCTAATGTTTCAAACCCTACCTGTGAATGGATTGATATATGTGAATTGTTTGGCAAATTTTCCACTTGCTCTAGTTTACACAAAATCTGTTGGTCACATGATATTTACGATGAATTTTATCAACTTTTAAGTATATTCTTTAAATATATAATCTCCTATCACTAAGAAGCATTACTTCAAACAGGACAAGATTTTGTGTATTTGGTGCTCCTCTATATGCAGGCACCATGGGGGTTATTTACGAAAGGCAAATCCACTTTGCACTACAAGTGCAAACTACAAGTGCAAAGTGCACTTGAAATTGCACTGAAAGTAGAAGTGCAGTCACTGTAGATCCAAGGGGGACATGCAAAGAAAATAAAAAAACAGCATTTTAGCTTGCACGTGGTTGGATAATAAAATCAGCAGAGCTTCCCCTAATTTCAGATCTACCCCTCAGATTTACAGCGACTGCACTTCCAGGTGCACTTTCAGTGCAATTTCAAGTGCACTTTGCACTTGTAGTTTGCACTTGTAGTGCAAAGTGGATTTGCCTTTCGTAAATAACCCCCAATGAGTGTTAGATGCTAGAAAGATGCTGGCACATGTAAATAGACCCATTTTAGGCTTCAACTCAACAGCTTTTCTATATGAATAGAACAGGAAGGTTATAAGGAGCTACTGAAGTAAATAAATATTAGCTACAGCTTGAATTAGGCTTAATGCACACGGGACATTTTAAAACCTCCCCTGAACGATTTAACTTGACAGATAGTAAATGATGTTTAAAAACTTCAGTTTGCCACATTTAACATGCCACATTTAGCCGCAGTTAGGAGCGATTTTTTTTTCGTTTTTCAAATAGTCAAAAATGTATCTCTTTTAAAAATGCCTGTAAACAAAACACGTCTAAACCTGAGTTACCATGTTTACATGCATTTACAAGCTGTTGTAGGCATTTGGCATTTTAAATGCCTCTGAACATCCGTCCTGAACGCATTTTTTGCTTTCCAAAAAATGCTTCTAAACTCAACTGCCTAGAAACAACTATAAATGACCCTGTGTACATGTACTGATAAGATAACATTGAGGAAAGTTCAGGGGCAGCTGAAAAAAACGCCCAACTGCTCCTAAACATCCATTTACCAGCAGCAGTGTACATGAAGCCTTAAAGTGGTTGTAAAAGCCCCCCTGCAGCCCTCTAAATACTTACCTGAAACCTATCTTGATCCAGTGATATACACATCCCATCTGAAGTTAAGACCAGGAGGAATCCTGGTACCTAAGGTGAAAATCCACCACACTCCTCTCTCTCATCACTGCCACAAAGGGATTTCTTTGCCACTGAAATGCCTGGAGACATTAGACAGATTCTTATCACTATTATGCTGTTATGGGCAGCATCGTTATAGTGTTCGCTTATCCTCACTCAAAGGGATCTGGAGGTTCAACCTACATATTGTAGTGCACACAAAGTGCATTCAATCATATATACAACATTATTGGTGCCACAATTAATTCATCATTATTTCATCATGGATCATGGATAGAATAATCTTTACCAGTATACTCTCCACTGTATTATATATACTACATGGACAGCACTATATACTTTGAACTGTATTATATATGCTACACAGACTGCACCATTTACTCTGGACTGTATTATATATACTACACAGACTGCACTATACACTCTAAACTGTATTATATACACTACACGGACTGCGCTATATACTCTGAACTGTATTATATATACTACACTGACTGCACTATATACTCTGCACTGTATTATATATACTACACAGACTGCAGTATATACTCTCAACTGTTTTATATATACTACACGGACTGCACTATATACTCTGAACTTGATTATTTTATTTTTTTTCACAATCAAAGAGTTTTATTGAAGTTTGTTACAGATAATAAGTAAAAAAAAGGCATACAAAATACAGAATTGAACAACCAGGGCTCAATAGTAGGCAGAGTAAATAGGTAGAGGCATAACAAAATATAGAGCCCTGATGATATTAATGGGGTAACATAAGGCAAACACAAGTTGAACAAATATTTGAGTAAATGTAAGGGAAGGGGAATGGAAAAGGTAAAGAGAATAGGAAGGAGGGAGGGAGGGGAGGGGTGGGTGGGGGGTGAGAGAAGCGGAATGATTGAAGCATGGCGGTATAGGTAGAAGAGAAACAATAACAATCCATCACATGTATACATTCTCTATGATATGACTCATGCGGTAAGCGACTGGAATTCCGAGGAGTATGAGAATAAGACCCAAGGTTGCCAGATTTCGTTAAAATTGGTGCTATGCTCTTTTTTCATAGCTGCAATTTCTTCCATTTTGTGTATATGGTGTATTCTATTCAACCAGTCCCTAATTTTTGGCACCCGTTTGGTCTTCCAATGAAGGGGTATGAGTGTTTTCGTTGCAAGGAGGAGATGTCTAGTGAGGGATTTCTTATATCTGCTTATGGTGAAATTGTTAACGTTAATCAGGCAGGCTGCTGCTGTAAGATTGAGCTTGGTTTCAGTTATGAATTGGACCCATTTCCTGATCTCATCCCAGTACTCTAGGATTTTCGGACACTCCCACCATATATGGAGGAAGGAACCAATATCATGGTCACAACGCCAGCATGCATCTGAGGCTGTGGTGAACCATCTCCCAGACCTCTGGGGTGTAATGTACCATTGGGTAAGGATTTTGTAAGAGATCTCCTGATATTTGGAGCTTAACTAGTTGGAGCCCCGGCCATTGTCGAATGACGGCCTCAAGGTGGCTCTTAAAATCTGGGAGGACGTCAATAGACGTCCTCGGCTCCTCCGGCCACTGTGGGGCGCGCGAGCGCCGCCGGCGCGTCACTGACATGCCGATGCGCGTGCCTGGCGGCCGCGATGTCCGCCAGGCACCCGCGATCGGCCGGTACACAGACAAGGACATGGATCTGTGTGTGTAAACACACAGATCCATGTCCTGTCAGGGAGAGAGGAGACCGATGTGTGTCCCTTGTACATAGGGACACAGATCGGTCTCCTCCCCCAGTCACTCCCCTCCCCCCACAGTAGTAATCTCTCATAGGGCACACATTTAACCCCTTCCTCGTCCCCTAGTGTTAACCCCTTCCCTGCCAGTGTAATTTTTACAGTAACCCGTGCATTTTTTTAGCACTGATCGCTGTATCAATGACAATGGTCCCAAAATGGTGTCAAAAGTGTCCGATGTGTCTGCCATAGTGTCGCAGTCACAATAAAAATCGCTGATCGCTGCCATTACTAGTAAAAAAAAATATTAATAAAAATGCTATAAAACTATCCCCTATTTTGTAGACGCTAAAACTTTTGCGCAAACCAATCAATAAACGCTTATTGCAAATTTTTTGGACCAAAAATATGTAGAAGAATACATATCGGACTAAACTGAGAATTTTTTTTTTTTTTTTTTAAATTGGGATATTTATTATAGCAAAAAGTAATAAATATTGTGTTTTTTTTCAAAATCGTCGCTCTTTTTTTGTTTATAGCGCAAAAAATAAAAACCGCAGAGGTGATCAAATACCACCAAAAGAAAGCTCTGTTTGTGGGAAAAAAGGACGTCAATTTTGTTTGGGAGCCACGTCACACGACCGCGCAATTGTCATTCAAAGCGACGCAGTGCCGAAAGCTGAAATTTCGCCTGGGCAGGAAGGGGGTTTATGTGCCCAGTAAGCAAGTGGTTAAGGAGCATTTGTGTGTCATAATACATGCCTTCTCCCATTGCTGTGTCGATATCTTAATTTTGAGGTCATTTTCCCATTTAGCCTTATGTTTCAAGTCGTCTGTGTGCTGGGCCTGGTTTAACCAGGAATAGGCTAGAGAAGTGGTATGAGCTACTGAGGATCTCTTGAAGCAGAGATTCTCAAATGGGGACATTGGCATGCAGTACAGTGACCTAAATTTGCTATTAATCAGGAAATCTCTTAGTTGCAGGTAAAACCAGAGGCCCAGGAACAGCCCCCCCCCATTCTGCCCGCAGTGCATTCAAAGATTTGACCTTTGAATCTGATAGGCATTGGGAGGTTGTGCATGGGTGTACTTCTTTCAGGTGTTGGCCCGGGATAAAATCAGGGTTGTTAGTGACTGGGGTCAGAGGTCCAGGTATGGAGGCAATGTTGTGTTTGCCTGCAATTTTGTGCCAGACCTGAAGGGTGTTTGCTACTAAGGGGTGTGTCTGATTTTTGTCTGTTTTGGAGTGTAGTGTCCAAGGGTAGAAAAGTAGTTTGTTTGGAGTTAAGCTTTGTTCCAGTTGGATCCAATCTTTATCCTGACCATGGCAGTGCCAGTCAAGTATCCTAGTAATGTGGGAGGCTTGGTAATATCTTTTAAAGTCAGGCAAACCTATTCCTCCCCTGTTTTTGGGACGCGTCAGCAAATTGAAATTAATTCTTGGTTTCTTGTCTGCCCATAGGAAGCATCTCTGGGCTCTGAGGAGGCTTGTGAAAAAAGCCTCTGGGATTTTAATGGGAAGTGCATTGAAGAGGTAGAGCAGTCTTGGGAGGACCGTCATTTTTTAAATTGAGGCTCTGCCAAACCACGAGAAGGTCTTGGAGGACCATATTCGTAGTTCTCTAGTCAGTGAGTTAAGTAGTGGCTTGTAGTTGTATTGGTAAAGAGAGTCTAAATTGTCAGTCAGGTGTATTCCTAGGTATTTCAATGTATTTAGTTCCCATCTATAATTGTAGTTGTCCATCATTAATTTTAGTTGATCAGGAGGAAGGTTAATATTCAGGGCTTCAGATTTGGATTGGTTAATCTTAAAATTGGATATAAATCCAAACGTCTCAAAAATTATTTTTAAGTTAGGGATGGATATATGCGGTTGTGATAGGAAAAATAATAGATCATCCGCATAAGCGGCTACTTTGTATTCTCTCTTTCCCATCTTAAAGCCTGAGACATCATCTGCTAGGTTTATTTTCCTTATCAGAGGCTCCAGAGAGATGATGAAGAGAAGGGGGGAGAGGGGGCATCCCTGGCGTGTACCGTTGTGGATCCTAATGGGTTCAGAAAAGGTATTGTTGACCTTGACCTTTGCACGCGGGTTCCGATAGAGGGCTGAGATCCATGAAAGCATATTTTCATTAAGGCCAATATGGGAGCATGTAGCCATCATATAATCCCAAGAGACTCTATCGAAAGCCTTCTCAGCATCAGTAGAAAGCAACAATCCTTTTGTTTTAGAGTGTCGGGAGAAGTGTATTAAGTTTAATGCTTTGGTGATATTATCTCGTGCCTCTCTGCCCGGCATGAATCCTACTTGTTCTGGTCCTATAATTTTTGACAGTAGGGGTTTCAGTCTGTTAGCTAATATTTTGGCCAAGAGTTTCAAATCTATATTCAATAGGGAGATGGGTCTATAATTTGCACATTCCGACTGGTCTTTGTCCGGCTTGGGTATTACTGCAATGTGTGCCATAAGAAAGGATTCTGAGTTATGTTCAGTCTTAGCTAGATAGTTAAATGTGGATCTAAGGGGCTTTATAAGTAAATGTGTGTAGGTTTTGTAGTACTGTGAAGTGAAACCGTCAGGTCCTGGGCTTTTCCCTGTTTTGAGGCCTTTGATTGCCTCTAAAATTTATTCGGTGTCAATGGGTTCTTCTAGTCTCGCTGTGTCTTCCTGAGTGAGCGTGGGAATTTTGCTATCCTTAAGGAATTCAGATATCGTTTCTTGTTTTGTGGTTGTCAAATGTGGTGGCTTATGTTGTTCTGGAAGGTCATAAAGTTTTGAGTAATACTTATGAAAAAGGTCAGCTATTTCAGTAGTCTTGTATCTAGGGGTACCATCTTTATCCCTTATGGCATGTATGTGTCCTGCCATGGTGGTATCTTTTAGTGCTTTGGCTAGTAGTTTACCACTCTTATCTCCGTGTTCGAAATAGATGCTTTTTTTGAAGAAGAGGGCCTTTCTAATTTTAAGGTCAAGTATAGATTTAAGGGCGGCCCTACAGCGCGTCAGTTCTTCTTCTACCTTGATGGAGAGTGATTGTTTGTGTTGTGATTCCAATGTGGCTATTTGCGAGGACAATTTAGCTATTTCTTTCTCCCTCTCTTTCTTTTTCCTGGCGCCCCATCTCATAAATTCTCCCCTTATCACACTTTTGTAAGCTTCCCAATTATTTAGGGGATTAGTATCTGCGTCTACATTGGTTTTAAAGTATTCATTAATCGCTCCATGAATGTCGTCTTTTATGGTCTGATCAGTCAAGAGTGATGCATTGAGTCTCCAACTAAAGGTGGTGCGTTTCGGAGGGTCAAAAGTCAATGAAATGGCTGTGGGTGCGTGGTCGGATAAGGAGATTATACCTATCTCAGCCCTATGTAGGGTGCACAAATCCCTTTGTGAGATCAGGATCAAGTCAATTTGTGAGTATCGTTTATGTGGAGGGGAGAAAAAGGTATAATCCCTCTCAGTGGCGTGTATAGATCTCCAGGTATCTACTAAGGATAAAGATCTTAAAAGTGATTTGATTCGTTTGAGGATCCTATACGTTACAGCCGTGTGTCCCGTGGAAGTGTCTTTGAGGGTAGAGAGGGGAATATTGAAATCCCCTCCCAAGATGATACAGCCCTCGGCGAACCATTTCAGCTCGTCAATTATCTTATGACAGAATGAGATGTGGGCAGTATTTGGGAAGTATACATTGGCGAGTGTAACGGGTGAGCCTGCCCAATTGCCTTTGAGGAAGAGGAAGCGGCCCTCTGGGTCTGCAAGGAGTTGTTTGACTTCAAAGGGGGAATCTTTGTTAATCAATATAGAAACTCCTTTTGTTTTGGCTAGAGGGTTTGTGGCATGGTACATTTTTGTAAACATGTTATCAGTGAATGTAGGGATATGCTTGCTCTTGAAGTGTGTTTCTTGTAAGAAGACTACAGATGGATGGGCTTTTTTAAGTTCTCTTAACAGTTTGGATCTCTTCTCAGGGATGTTAAGGCCATTGACATTGTGGGATATCAGAGTCGGAGACTTCCCTAGATGAGTATATGCCATGTTCTAAGTTGTGTAGTTACGTATCGTGTAGTTGAGATTCCAGTACGATTTGTCTTAGAATCGAGGAGCTTGTGGTTAGAGCAGTATCTTGTTATTAGATGGGGTATGGATAGGTTAAGGAAGGGGGTAGGGGTAGTGAGAATGAAAGGGGAGTGAACAGGTAGGGGAGGTTGAGTGAGTGCTCGAGTTACACCTGATAGGTGGAGAGCAAGTAAGTCGTCTTTAAACGAGACAACTGTGTCAACTCTGAGGGATATGTGGGAGGCGCAGTGGAACAAATTTGGCAGTGGGATGGTGATTACCAAAAATTTATCACTAGAGTGTGTTGCGTGTGAGGTTATATCTCCTAGAGAATGGGGACAAAACTGGGAGACCTGGGGGGAAGCGAGCATCATAGAATTGTGATATAAACTTAAACCGTTAACTTTAACACATTAACAACAATCAAGGGAGGAGAGAGGAAAAAAGACCCACGAAAAAAAAAAAGGACCCCAAAAGGGGGGTCTGAGGGGACGGGTCCACACAAATCTACCAGATTATCTGGAATAAATCTTGTCTTACGTGAAATGCATAATGAGACTCTGTAGGCATTTGTAGCATATGGAAGCCCCGTCCCCTCATCCCGCATGGTGCGTGTATCTTATTGCACCATGTAGGACATACAGGGAAGAAGTCCTACAGATCTAGATAAATGCTTGTGTGGGTTGGCACAGAGCGGATAACAATGGTCACATATACAAGACCATCACCTACCAAAAATCGGTGATCTTAGGTAAGTGGTTGCATATTGATAAGTTACAGTTAGTCCGGTTTGAGAAAAAGTCTGTCTCCACCGTTACCTACCGGTACATGTGAGGACATTCAGTGTCCAGGTGACAGAGCAAATGTAATTTTCGCTCTCCCTCGTTCGTCTAGGGAGTACTCTCGTTACACCATTAATGTGGTTAGTTTATATACTCACGGATCTAATTGATGTAAAGGGCAGATGAGGGTAGGCACTTCATATTCGTCTGATGCCGGTCTGTTACTCGTCCTACCTCCAAGTTGAGATAACTGAGATTCATGAGCGTATCATCTGTGCTCGCCCGTTCTACTTTCAATCCAAGAGGGGTGTGCGATTATCTCCCAGGAAGCAAACCAGGGTACATTTTCACTAGGGTAAAGGGGGTATCTTTATATAAAATAACATCCAAACAGATTTAATCCCCGTATGGAAGTTTCAATCTAAAGTTTCCTGTTGCAGATCCTGTACTGAGAGTCTGTGATTGTGGTGATGCAAAAAAAAAAGGGGGGGTGGGAACGTCCCCCTCTCTCTTTGTCCTCCTCCCTTGCGTCAGTGAATTCTGTAGAAGTGAATAGTGGGTTGCTTACTTGGTTCTTGGGCTTTTAGCTCCTTTGAAGGAAGAGGGAGAGTCGGAATTGCTCCTGTTGGCATTTCTGGAAAGGGGGGCAGATGGGTGTTGAACCAGATCCAGATTGGTAATTGTTGATTTCTGGCGGCAGCAGGAATTCCGCGTACCAATCAGGGAGATCGATTGGAGCTATTTGTAGATTTTCGCAATTTTTTTTGAAATCTTCAGGAATTTTGAGCAGGTGTTGTTTGCCCATATGAGAGGCTTGTAGTGCAAATGGAAATTTCCATCTATAGACAATGCCTTTTCCTCTAAGGACTTCCAGCAGCGGTCTCAGTGCTCTTCTGTTCTTCAGGGTAATTGGTGACAGGTCTTGGAACAATTGCACTGTGATCTCATTAAATAGGATTTGGTCATTGGATCTTGCTTTCTGGAGAACATCTTCTTTCAGGCCAAAGTTGGGTAAGCAACATATGATATCCCTAGGCGGGTTTCCATCCGGTGCTCTAGGTCGAAGAGCCCTGTGAGCTCTGTCAAATTCTATGGGAGATTGTTCAGGTCTGTCTAGAAGCTTATTGAAGATGGAAGTCAACACCGGTTTGACTTGGTCTGGGAGAACAGTCTCAGGTACACCTCTGATTCTTATATTATGTCTCCTTCCTCTGTTATCCAAGTCTTCCAAATGCCTATTCATTTCAATCAAGTGTTGGGAGTGGGAGGCAGTGATGTCATCCAGTCTAACCAGTGCCCTGTCTCTCCTTTTTCCCGCTCGTTCCGTTACAGCCATTTGTTCGGAAAGCCTAAGCAGCTCCGTTTTAATGTCCGTAATGGCGGAGGTGAATGATCTTTTGATGTCCGCAGCTATATCTGTCATGATAGCGTAGGTCAGAAGTAGGGATGAGCTTCGTGTTCGAGTCGAACATACGTTCGACTCGAACATTGGCTGTTCGATCGTTCGACGAAGATCGAACGATTTGGGCCGTTCGCGCCAAATTCGAGTGACGCGAACGGCCCACAATGCACTACGCCATCGCAGTGTCATCCAGGCGCTGTGATTGGCCAAGCATGCACTGTGACCCCGCATGCTTGGCCAATCACAGCGCCGGCAGCGAGGAGAGCAATGATTGGCCACAGGCAGGATGCCTGTGGCCAATTATTGCTGAGGGTGTTAGTACACGCCCCACACTATAAAAGGCCGCCAGCACGGCGGCCTAGTGTAGTGTGTTCCGGAGCAGGGATAGAGTAGCATAGGCAGGGACAGTGACTGTTATTTCTTTCTTGCTTAACCTGGATTCCTTTAGTTTAGGGAAAGAGAAGGATAGGTAGGGAGAGTGTCAGTGTGTTTTGTGCTTCTGCTATAGTGTGCTTAAAAAAAACATTTATTCTAGGGACAGAAAACTCTAGGTAGGGACAGTGTCAGTTTCTTTCACTCTGCAAGTCCTTGTTTCCAGGGACCTGTAAGGACAGTGAGTTAATTGTCCTTGTGCTATATTGTGCTTAAAAAAAACATTTATTCTAGGGACAGAAAACTCTAGGTAGGGACAGTGTCAGTTTCTTTCACTCTGCAAGTCCTTGTTTCCAGGGACCTGTAAGGACAGTGAGTTAATTTTCCTTGTGCTATATTGTGATTAAAAAAAACATTTTTTCTAGGGACAGAAAACTGTAGGTAGGGAGAGTGTTTTTTTTCTTTCACTCTGCAAGTCCTTGTTTCCAGGGACCTGTAAGGACAGTGAGTTAATTGTCCTTGTGCTATATTGTGCTTAAAAAAAACATTTATTCTAGGGACAGAAAACTCTAGGTAGGGACAGTGTCAGTTTCTTTCACTCTGCAAGTCCTTGTTTCCAGGGACCTGTAAGGACAGTGAGTTAATTTTCCTTGTGCTCTATTGTGATTAAAAAAAACATTTATTCTAGGGACAGAAAACTCTAGGTAGGGACAGTGTCAGTTTCTTTCACTCTGCAAGTCCTTGTTTCCAGGGACCTGTAAGGACAGTGAGTTAATTTTCCTTGTGCTCTATTGTGATTAAAAAAAACATTTATTCTAGGGACAGAAAACTCTAGGTAGGGACAGTGTCAGTTTCTTTCACTCTGCAAGTCCTTGTTTCCAGGGACCTGTAAGGACAGTGAGTTAATTTTCCTTGTGCTCTATTGTGATTAAAAAAAACATTTATTCTAGGGACAGAAAACTCTAGGTAGGGACAGTGTCAGTTTCTTTCACTCTGCAAGTCCTTGTTTCCAGGGACCTGTAAGGACAGTGAGTTAATTTTCCTTGTGCTATATTGTGATTAAAAAAAACATTTTTTCTAGGGACAGAAAACTGTAGGTAGGGAGAGTGTTTTTTTTCTTTCACTCTGCAAGTCCTTGTTTCCAGGGACCTGTAAGGACAGTGAGTTAATTTTCCTTGTGCTATATTGTGATTAAAAAAAACATTTTTTCTAGGGACAGAAAACTGTAGGTAGGGAGAGTGTTTTTTTTCTTTCACTCTGCAAGTCCTTGTTTCCAGGGACCTGTAAGGACAGTGAGTTAATTTTCCTTGTGCTATATTGTGATTAAAAAAAACATTTATTCTAGGGACAGAAAACTCTAGGTAGGGACAGTGTCAGTTTCTTTCACTCTGCAAGTCCTTGTTTCCAGGGACCTGTAAGGACAGTGAGTTAATTTTCCTTGTGCTATATTGTGATTAAAAAAAACATTTATTCTAGGGACAGAAAACTCTAGGTAGGGACAGTGTCAGTTTCTTTCACTCTGCAAGTCCTTGTTTCCAGGGACCTGTAAGGACAGTGAGTTAATTTTCCTTGTGCTATATTGTGATTAAAAAAAACATTTTTTCTAGGGACAGAAAACTGTAGGTAGGGAGAGTGTTTTTTTTCTTTCACTCTGCAAGTCCTTGTTTCCAGGGACCTGTAAGGACAGTGAGTTAATTTTCCTTGTGCTATATTGTGATTAAAAAAAACATTTTTTCTAGGGACAGAAAACTGTAGGTAGGGAGAGTGTTTTTTTTCTTTCACTCTGCAAGTCCTTGTTTCCAGGGACCTGTAAGGACATTGAGTTAATTTTCCTTGTGCTATATTGTGATTAAAAAAAACATTTATTCTAGGGACAGAAAACTCTAGGTAGGGACAGTGTCAGTTTCTTTCACTCTGCAAGTCCTTGTTTCCAGGGACCTGTAAGGACAGTGAGTTAATTTTCCTTGTGCTATATTGTGATTAAAAAAAACATTTATTCTAGGGACAGAAAACTCTAGGTAGGGACAGTGTCAGTTTCTTTCACTCTGCAAGTCCTTGTTTCCAGGGACCTGTAAGGACAGTGAGTTAATTTTCCTTGTGCTATATTGTGATTAAAAAAAACATTTATTCTAGGGACAGAAAACTCTAGGTAGGGACAGTGTCAGTTTCTTTCACTCTGCAAGTCCTTGTTTCCAGGGACCTGTAAGGACAGTGAGTTAATTTTCCTTGTGCTATATTGTGATTAAAAAAAAACATTTATTCTAGGGACAGAAAACTCTAGGTAGGGACAGTGTCAGTTTCTTTCACTCTGCAAGTCCTTGTTTCCAGGGACCTGTAAGGACAGTGAGTTAATTTTCCTTGTGCTATATTGTGATTAAAAAAAACATTTATTCTAGGGACAGAAAACTCTAGGTAGGGACAGTGTCAGTTTCTTTCACTCTGCAAGTCCTTGTTTCCAGGGACCTGTAAGGACAGTGAGTTAATTTTCCTTGTGCTATATTGTGATTAAAAAAAACATTTATTCTAGGGACAGAAAACTCTAGGTAGGGACAGTGTCAGTTTCTTTCACTCTGCAAGTCCTTGTTTCCAGGGACCTGTAAGGACAGTGAGTTAATTTTCCTTGTGCTATATTGTGATTAAAAAAAACATTTATTCTAGGGACAGAAAACTCTAGGTAGGGACAGTGTCAGTTTCTTTCACTCTGCAAGTCCTTGTTTCCAGGGACCTGTAAGGACAGTGAGTTAATTTTCCTTGTGCTATATTGTGATTAAAAAAAACATTTATTCTAGGGACAGAAAACTCTAGGTAGGGACAGTGTCAGTTTCTTTCACTCTGCAAGTCCTTGTTTCCAGGGACCTGTAAGGACAGTGAGTTAATTTTCCTTGTGCTATATTGTGATTAAAAAAAACATTTATTCTAGGGACAGAAAACTCTAGGTAGGGACAGTGTCAGTTTCTTTCACTCTGCAAGTCCTTGTTTCCAGGGACCTGTAAGGACAGTGAGTTAATTTTCCTTGTGCTATATTGTGATTAAAAAAAACATTTATTCTAGGGACAGAAAACTCTAGGTAGGGACAGTGTCAGTTTCTTTCACTCTGCAAGTCCTTGTTTCCAGGGACCTGTAAGGACAGTGAGTTAATTTTCCTTGTGCTATATTGTGATTAAAAAAAACATTTATTCTAGGGACAGAAAACTCTAGGTAGGGACAGTGTCAGTTTCTTTCACTCTGCAAGTCCTTGTTTCCAGGGACCTGTAAGGACAGTGAGTTAATTTTCCTTGTGCTATATTGTGATTAAAAAAAACATTTATTCTAGGGACAGAAAACTCTAGGTAGGGACAGTGTCAGTTTCTTTCACTCTGCAAGTCCTTGTTTCCAGGGACCTGTAAGGACAGTGAGTTAATTTTCCTTGTGCTATATTGTGATTAAAAAAAACATTTATTCTAGGGACAGAAAACTCTAGGTAGGGACAGTGTCAGTTTCTTTCACTCTGCAAGTCCTTGTTTCCAGGGACCTGTAAGGACAGTGAGTTAATTTTCCTTGTGCTCTATTGTGATTAAAAAAAACATTTATTCTAGGGACAGAAAACTCTAGGTAGGGACAGTGTCAGTTTCTTTCACTCTGCAAGTCCTTGTTTCCAGGGACCTGTAAGGACAGTGAGTTAATTTTCCTTGTGCTATATTGTGATTAAAAAAAACATTTTTTCTAGGGACAGAAAACTGTAGGTAGGGAGAGTGTTTTTTTTCTTTCACTCTGCAAGTCCTTGTTTCCAGGGACCTGTAAGGACAGTGAGTTAATTTTCCTTGTGCTATATTGTGATTAAAAAAAACATTTTTTCTAGGGACAGAAAACTGTAGGTAGGGAGAGTGTTTTTTTTCTTTCACTCTGCAAGTCCTTGTTTCCAGGGACCTGTAAGGACAGTGAGTTAATTTTCCTTGTGCTATATTGTGATTAAAAAAAACATTTATTCTAGGGACAGAAAACTCTAGGTAGGGACAGTGTCAGTTTCTTTCACTCTGCAAGTCCTTGTTTCCAGGGACCTGTAAGGACAGTGAGTTAATTTTCCTTGTGCTCTATTGTGATTAAAAAAAACATTTATTCTAGGGACAGAAAACTCTAGGTAGGGACAGTGTCAGTTTCTTTCACTCTGCAAGTCCTTGTTTCCAGGGACCTGTAAGGACAGTGAGTTAATTTTCCTTGTGCTATATTGTGATTAAAAAAAACATTTATTCTAGGGACAGAAAACTCTAGGTAGGGACAGTGTCAGTTTCTTTCACTCTGCAAGTCCTTGTTTCCAGGGACCTGTAAGGACAGTGAGTTAATTTTCCTTGTGCTATATTGTGATTAAAAAAAACATTTATTCTAGGGACAGAAAACTCTAGGTAGGGACAGTGTCAGTTTCTTTCACTCTGCAAGTCCTTGTTTCCAGGGACCTGTAAGGACAGTGAGTTAATTTTCCTTGTGCTCTATTGTGATTAAAAAAAACATTTATTCTAGGGACAGAAAACTCTAGGTAGGGACAGTGTCAGTTTCTTTCACTCTGCAAGTCCTTGTTTCCAGGGACCTGTAAGGACAGTGAGTTAATTTTCCTTGTGCTATATTGTGATTAAAAAAAACATTTTTTCTAGGGACAGAAAACTGTAGGTAGGGAGAGTGTTTTTTTTCTTTCACTCTGCAAGTCCTTGTTTCCAGGGACCTGTAAGGACAGTGAGTTAATTTTCCTTGTGCTATATTGTGATTAAAAAAAACATTTTTTCTAGGGACAGAAAACTGTAGGTAGGGAGAGTGTTTTTTTTCTTTCACTCTGCAAGTCCTTGTTTCCAGGGACCTGTAAGGACAGTGAGTTAATTTTCCTTGTGCTATATTGTGATTAAAAAAAACATTTATTCTAGGGACAGAAAACTCTAGGTAGGGACAGTGTCAGTTTCTTTCACTCTGCAAGTCCTTGTTTCCAGGGACCTGTAAGGACAGTGAGTTAATTTTCCTTGTGCTATATTGTGATTAAAAAAAACATTTATTCTAGGGACAGAAAACTCTAGGTAGGGACAGTGTCAGTTTCTTTCACTCTGCAAGTCCTTGTTTCCAGGGACCTGTAAGGACAGTGAGTTAATTTTCCTTGTGCTATATTGTGATTAAAAAAAACATTTATTCTAGGGACAGAAAACTCTAGGTAGGGACAGTGTCAGTTTCTTTCACTCTGCAAGTCCTTGTTTCCAGGGACCTGTAAGGACAGTGAGTTAATTTTCCTTGTGCTATATTGTGATTAAAAAAAACATTTATTCTAGGGACAGAAAACTCTAGGTAGGGACAGTGTCAGTTTCTTTCACTCTGCAAGTCCTTGTTTCCAGGGACCTGTAAGGACAGTGAGTTAATTTTCCTTGTGCTATATTGTGATTAAAAAAAACATTTATTCTAGGGACAGAAAACTCTAGGTAGGGACAGTGTCAGTTTCTTTCACTCTGCAAGTCCTTGTTTCCAGGGACCTGTAAGGACAGTGAGTTAATTTTCCTTGTGCTATATTGTGATTAAAAAAAACATTTTTTCTAGGGACAGAAAACTGTAGGTAGGGAGAGTGTTTTTTTTCTTTCACTCTGCAAGTCCTTGTTTCCAGGGACCTGTAAGGACAGTGAGTTAATTTTCCTTGTGCTTTATTGTGATTAAAAAAAACATTTTTTCTAGGGACAGAAAACTGTAGGTAGGGAGAGTGTTTTTTTTCTTTCACTCTGCAAGTCCTTGTTTCCAGGGACCTGTAAGGACAGTGAGTTAATTGTCCTTGTGCTATATTGTGCTTAAAAAAAACATTTATTCTAGGGACAGAAAACTGTAGGTAGGGAGAGTGTTTTTTTTCTTTCACTCTGCAAGTCCTTGTTTCCAGGGACCTGTAAGGACAGTGAGTTAATTGTCCTTGTGCTATATTGTGCTTAAAAAAAACATTTATTCTAGGGACAGAAAACTCTAGGTAGGGACAGTGTCAGTTTCTTTCACTCTGCAAGTCCTTGTTTCCAGGGACCTGTAAGGACAGTGAGTTAATTTTCCTTGTGCTATATTGTGCTTAAAAAAAACATTTATTCTAGGGACAGAAAACTCTAGGTAGGGACAGTGTCAGTTTCTTTCACTCTGCAAGTCCTTGTTTCCAGGGACCTGGAGAGACATTGAGTGAATTGTCCTTGTGCTATATTGTGATTAAAAAAAACATTTATTCTAGGGACAGAAAACTCTAGGTAGGGACAGTGTCAGTTTCTTTCACTGTGAAAGTCCTTGTTTCAAGGGACAGAGAAGGACACCTGAAGGTAGCCCTTATTGCTTTTTTCCCATCTCCCTGCAGGCCATCTATTAGAATGTCTGGAAGGCAAACAAGGAGAGGCAGACAGTCAGGAGGCAATAAAAGAGGGCAAGCAGGCTCTGTGTCTGGGGGCAACAGTGCTGGTCGTGGACGCGGTGCATTGTCATCAGCACATGGCCATGGGACACGCTTGTCCTTCTTTTCGGCAGCTGGACATGTTGAGCCACATCATGCCGAAGACTTGGTAGAGTGGATGACCAAGCCCTCCTCCTCCTCCTCATCCTCTCTCACCCAGGCTCAGGGTACTGGAAAAGCAGCTGCCAAAGCGTCGTCTTCCCTGGTATCAATGTCAGACAAATCATCAGTCACTCCTTCCCTAGACCCACCATGTCCTCCTCCTGAGGAGTCCCCCGAACTGTTTCAGCACAGTGTTGGGTACATGCTCCAGGAGGATGCCCAGCGTTTCGAAGGGTCTGATGATGAAACCCAGCTAGAGGAAGGCAGTAGCGTGAGAGCAGACAGAGGGGATGCTCAAGAAGGACACCAATCTGGCAGTCATGTTCCAGCAGCTGCAGCATACTGCCAGATTGGCTCCAGTGATGAGGAGGGAGGGGATGATGAGGTCAATGACTCCACGTGGGTGCCTAATAGGAGAGAGGAGGAGGAGGAGGATGAGGAGGAGGCACATCTCCAACGAGGCAGGATGCCCTTTGGTGGCCAGCGTAAGGGCAGTACACCGACGGAATCACACCGCAGAGCTCCGCCTGTGCAGGGCGCTGCCTCTGCCCGTCATTCAAAAAGTTCTTTGGTGTGGGCCTTTTTTGAGGCTAGTGCATCAGATCGCACAGCTGCTGTTTGCAACATATGTCTCAAGCGTATATCGCGTGGCCAAAACATCAGCCGCTTGGGTACCACATGCCTGACCAGACATATGTTGACCTGCCATGCAGCTCGTTGGCAAGCCTACCTCAAAGACCCACACCAAAGAACAAAGCGGACCTCTCCTTGCACCGCATCAGCTGGGATCTCCAACCCCACTATAACTTCAGTCCTCTCTGAAACATGCACTGAGAGGAATGAAGGTGTAGAATTAGGTGTGTCACAGCCAAGTACTTGCGCCCACTCTGCTAGCAGTACACCGACGTCCGATTCTAGCAGGCAAATTTCCCTGCCCCAGCTGCTGGACCGTCGAAAGAAGTTCACTCCCAGCCATCCACATGCCCAGCGGTTGAATGCTAGCTTGGCTAAATTGCTAGCGCTTCAACTGCTGCCTTTTCAGTTGGTAGACTCGGCCCCCTTCCGTGAGTTTGTGCAATGTGCGGTTCCTCAGTGGCAGGTTCCCAAACGCCACTTTTTCTCACGGAAGGCTATTCCGGCTCTCTACCGGCATGTGGAAGGCAATGTCTTGGCCTCGCTGGACAGGGCGGTCAGCGGTAAGGTGCATATTACCGCTGACTCATGGTCCAGCAGGCATGGACAGGGACGTTACCTTTCTTTCACGGCCCATTGGGTCACTCTTTTGGCAGCTGGGAAGGATTCAGGACAAGGTGCAGTAGTGTTGGAGGTTGTCCCACCGCCACGCCTCCAAAATGCTACTACTGGTTGTGACACACCTCTCTCCTCCACCCCCTCCTCTTCTTCTTCCTCCATGGCCTCTTCCTGTGGTTTGTCCTATGAACCAGCGGTGCTCCGTAGCCGTTCACGGGGCTACGCAAGTACGCAGGCAAAAAGATGCCATGCCGTGCTTGCGCTGGTGTGTTTGGGGGACAGAAGCCACACTGGGGCAGAGGTCCTGTCTGCTCTGCAGGGCCAGGCCGAGAGGTGGTTGACGCCACGCCAGCTTAAGCCAGGAATGGTGGTTTGCGACAATGGCACCAACCTCCTCTCCGCCCTCCGACAGGGACAACTGACCCATGTGCCCTGTGTGGCTCACGTCCTTAACCTGGTGGTGCAGCGCTTCTTGGGCAGGTACCCGGGCTTACAGGATGTCCTGAGGCAGGCCAGGAAAGTCTGTGTGCATTTCCGCAGATCTTATAATGCCAGTGCTCGCCTGGCTGAGCTGCAAAAGGAGTTGAACCTGCCCAAGAACCGCCTTATATGTGACATGCCCACCAGGTGGAACTCAACGTTGGCCATGCTGCAGCGGCTGCACACGCAGCAGAGGGCCATCAATGAGTACCTGTGCGACTACGGCACCAGGACAGGGTCAGGGGAGCTTGGTTTTTTTTCTCCACGCCAGTGGGGCATGATCAGGGATGCATGCACTGTCCTGGCACCATTTGAGGAGGCCACGAGGATGGTGAGCAGTGACAGTGCATGCATCAGTGACACTGTACCTCTTGTCCACCTGTTGGAGCACACGCTGCGTGGAATAATGGACAGGGCACTTGAGGCAGAACAGAGGCAGGAAGAGGAGGACTTCCTTGCCTCTCAAGGCCCCCTTTACCCAGACAGTGTTCCTTCTGTCCCACCCATCGCACAGGAAGAGGAGGAGGAGGAGGAGGAGGAGGAGGAGGAGGAGGATTGTGTCAGCATGGAGGTGGAGGCTGGCACTCAGCATCATCAGCAGCAGTCTTTTAGGGATGATTTACAGTCCCAAGAAACCAGTGGACTTGTACGTGGCTGGGAGGAGGTGGCTGCGGATCATGTCGTCCTTAGTGACCCAGAGGACTCCGGAGCGAATGCCTCAGCAAACCTACGCTGCATGGCCTCCCTGATCCTGCAAAGTCTGCGGAAGGATCCTCGTATTCTTCGGATCAAGGAGAGGGACCATTACTGGCTGGCCACTCTCCTTGATCCACGGTACAAGGGTAAGGTTGCGGACCTTATGTTACCGTCGCAGAGGGAGCAGAGGATGAGACAACTCCGGGAGGCCTTGCAGAAAGGTCTGTGCAACGCGTTCCCAGAGACTGGGAGGTTGCAAACTCCTGGTCCTGGACAACGAGTTGCTGAGGCTTCGGCCAGTCAAAGAAGGAGCGGTGGGGAAGGTGGCCGTCTGACCGATGCGTTCAGACAATTCTTTAGTCCGCAGCCCCAAAGTATGATCGGTTCCAGCAACCATCGCCAGCGTCTGATAAACATGGTGCAGGAATATCTAGGGGCAAGGTCAGACTTGGACACCTTCCCCACCGAAAATCCTCTGGCTTACTGGGTCTTGAGGATGGATCACTGGCCAGAGCTTGCACAGTATGCAATTGAGCTACTGGCCTGTCCTGCATCCAGCGTTCTTTCGGAACGCACATTCAGTGCTGCTGGAGGATTTGTCACGGATCACAGGGTGCGCCTGTCCACCGACTCGGTTGATCGACTGACTTTCATCAAGATGAACCAGTCTTGGATCACCACCAGCTACCACACACCTGATGCTGATATAACAGACTAATTGATTTTAAAATGTCACATCCCTTCAAGACTGATGCTGATGCTGAGTGCCTGTGCTGTTATGTTGACTGGCTATCCTCCTCCTCTGAGTCCTCAATGATACGATTGATGATGATAGCTTGGAAGATCATTTTTGTTTATGGGTGCCGCCACCAGTGCCTAACGCCCAATTTTTCAGCCCCTGTTTAACAGGGGCGTGTAATTACAATTTTTGAAGCAATACTTTGCAACAGGGCTCATTGCTGTGCTCCAAGTACAGTATCTGTGAGGAGTTGCAGTGTTGTGCCACCAGTGCCTAAGGCCCAATTTTTCAGCCCCTGTTTAACAGGGGCGTGTCATTACAATTTTTGAAGCAATACTTTGCAACAGGGCTCATTGCTGTGCTCCAAGTACAGTATCTGTGAAGGGTTGCAGTGTTGTGCCACCAGTGCCTAAGGCCCAATTTTTCAGCCCCTGTTCAACAGGGGCATGTAATTACAATTCTTGATCTAATAATTCACAGCAGGGCCCATTGCTGCACCCACCAAGAGTAACTGTCAGGGCTTACAGTGTTGTGGCACCAGCACCACCATCAAAGGCCCAATTTTTACTACCACTGTTCAACAATTATATGTAATTCAAATTCCTGATATAATAGTTGACAGCAGGGCGTTCCAGCACCAACCAAGAGTAACTGTGAGTGCTTACAGTGTTGTGCCAACACCAACAACTAAGGGGCCTATTTCTGCAGAGTATATACGGCAGGTCCCTACTTTCAAACATCCAACTTACAAACGACTCCTACTTGCAAACGCAAGAAGACAACAGGAAGTGAGAGGAAATCTACCACTAGGAAGGAAAATTCTCTCCTGTAAGAATAAATATGGGAGAAAGGTGTCTCCTCTGTACTGATGCTTTATCAGCAATCCTTGTTTCAAGAAAAACACCACATTTCAAAAACAGTTGTCATTAGGACGGAAAGTGAGGTGAAATGTTCTGAACAGGGGCACAGACAGCAAAACAAATGTTACAGGGGTGATAACCCTTACCTATGTTTTCCAAAAAGTTTAAAAATAGATTTTTGGTCTGGAGCTACACTTCAACAATGTACCTGTTCAAAATTACAAACAGATTCTACATAAGAACAAACCTACAGTCCCTGTCTTGTATGCACCGCCTGTATACGGCTGTTCAGAGTATATAGGGCCTTTTTTATTTTATGTGCGGGGTTCCCCTTAATATCCATACAAGACCCAAAGGGGCTGGTAATGGGCTGGGGTAGGGGGGGGGTCATGGGGTAGCTATGCCATTTTTCTTAAAGATTTTCATCCATATTACCGGGACCAGACATTACATTAAAGCCGCAAGCAGTTTTAAATGGCTTTTTTTTCCTTTAGAAGTGTCATTTTGTGCAGGGACAGTTCTAAACACGGGAAACACGTGGCACTTCACAGGCATACTTTAGACACCCCCCAGGTACGATATTTAAAGGAATATTTGACTTTTTTTTTTTCACTTTATGCATCATTAAAATGACTGCTCCCGGAAAACGACCGTTTTTAAAACTTCTTTTTGCATTGATACATGTCCCCTGGTGCAGAACCCGGGTTCCCAAACCCTTTTTAGGACAATAACATGCATAATAGTTGTTATAATTAGCACTTTAGAATTCGAACGTTCGCATCCATTGTATTTAATAGGGTTCTAATGTTCGTTCGAACTTTCGGTCCGTTCGCGGGTTCTGGTGCGAACCGAACCCGGGGGTGTTCGGCTCATCACTAGTCAGAAGTCTGTCACCGTCATCGCGGCCTGCTGCCGAGTCTTCAGATGGCGGCAAGGAAACTTTGTCGTCTTCTAATTCTTCCTCCATGTTTTGCCTGTGAGGTGTCGCCATTTTTGAGTTTATCCCTCCCCTGCTATATCTGTATTTGTTCAAGTTTGTTGAAGCTATCCTTCTTTTGGGGGTAGTCAGAGAGCGAAGAACGTGGTTATGTGTCCCCTTTCTGATTTGTGTGGACACATTCACTATGCGTACGGTTAATTTTCAGACCCAGGTCTCACAGCAGCTTAGTGTTCACTCACACATCTGCCATCGGCGCTGTGCGCCAAGCCAATATCCCTAAATCCTAGGTGAGGATAGTAGGAAGCGGAACAGTCCTGTGTAAATATAATCACAGTAGGGGGGTAGGTGTGATTTGTGTATTAGTTGCGGTGAGGGAGGAACGACTCTTGTATCAAGTAGTAAAGAACCGGCTGCAGCTTAGTAGAGTAGGATTATATTACTGTAGCCTGTGTGTCTCTATTTGTGTGTTTGTTTGATTATTCCTGCAGTATAGTGGCTTATTGGGAAGAGGCAGGTGTGACTGGATCTCTATTACTGTTAGGCCCAGGGTGTAGCAAGATGGCCGCCGTTCTGGGCCACAGGGACAGGGCTATCACACAACTGGACAGTCACTTTGATCTGTCTTTCAGGTCGTCTCACCTGTGGTGTGGTTGCAGTGCTCCCTCCTCTTTTCGGGGAAATTCCAGGCCGTTTCAGGTCAGGGAAGGTGACCTTGTCGAATCCCGGGTGTAGCAAGATGGCCGCCGGGCAGTGCAGTAAGACACCTCCAGTCCTTGTTAGGTATCTCACCCTCTGTCTGCCCTCTGTTCCTGCTGTGGGGTGAGGCGGCCGTTCGTGCTGCGATCCGGAGGTGTCGCTGAGTGGTCTGTGGCGTTGATAACCCGAGCAGGGTGGATCCGAGGTAGTCACAGGCCCCAAGATGGCGGTGGCGCGGCGGTGGTTGGATTCAGCCGCAGGTCTGAGGACCGGCCTCTAGACCTCTCAAGCCCAGTTATCCTGCTTTGGGGTCAGGCGAACGTCCGGGGTGCGATCCGGAGGTGTCGCCGGGTGGCCTGTGGGATTACCCGAGCAGGATGGATCCGGAGCAGTCATAGGCCTCAAGATGGCGGCAGCGTGGCGCTGGTTGGGTTCAGCTACAGGCCTGAGGACCGGCCCAACTATCCTCCAGACCTCTCAGACCCAGGTCTTGATTATATATACTACACGGACTGCACTATATACTCTCCACTGTATTATATATAGTACACTAACTGCACCATATACTCTGAACTGTATTATATATACTGCACTAACTGCACTATATACTCTGAACTGTATTATATATACACTACACTGACTGACTGTACACTACACTACCTGCCTAATCTTCATTCATAAACTATATACAGCCGCTGTGTAAGCAGCAGCATTATATAGTGTGGGGCATGGACTTAGCCCCTAAACACCCTGCCTTTGGCCAATCATGGCTCTTACAACACATTGCACTGTGATTGGCCAAAGCATGCAGGTCAGGTGCATGCTTTGGCCAATCAGCAGCTGTCAATGCACTGCGATCTCACAGTGCATTAAGGGGCGCTCCGCGGCGGGCGAACTTGCGGCGAGTGCCCCATATGTTTGTTTGTTCTACGAACAGACGAACAGCTGATGTTCGAGACGAACTTACGTTCGACTCAAACATTGAGCCCATCCCTACTCTCTAGCTCCCTTGTCACCTCGTCCCATGCTAGGCATCAGCCGTTTATTCACTGTTCATGGTGAAGGGAATCATCACTTATTCATCAACATTAGATTGATTTATACATTTTCACTTGCTGTTTGTTATTTGTGCCTAGGCTGGCACATTGGACTTTTTTGCATTGTCACTTTATTATTGTAATTTGTGCCTAGGCTGGCACATTGGACATTTATCATATTGCACTGTTCATCCTATTGCACTGTTTAATTTTTTTGCTCTTTTTGCACATCATGATTCCTATCAATTTACTCTATATTTGTTTATTATGTTTGTGATTCCTCAGTTTCATCATTTCATCATTTCATTTAGTGTGAATCATTTGCACATTAATGATATTTGCACCTGCACTTTAAACTGAAGATATTGTGTCACTTAGATATTTTCACTAGTCATCTTACACAGCCCAGCACCAGCATTTTTACACTTTTCCATTTATCTGCTACGGATTAGCCAAATGGTGTCTGCCGCAGTAGGTTGTCTATTTAACCACTTAACAACCACCTGCCGACAAATAACGTCGACAAGGTGGTTGCTTAACTCTGGGAGGACGTTATATAACGTCCTCCCAGAATCGCGCTCCCGCGCGCCCCCTGGGGCGCGCACACGGGAAACTCCCCGGCGGATCACGAATCGCGGTAAATCGCCGCTGATAGCGGCCGTTTACCACGTGATCGCTCCGTCAAATGACGGAGCAATCACTTGTAAACAGACCGGCGTCATTTGATGACGCCGGTTCCTCCCTCCCCTCTCTGTACCGATCAGTACAGTGTGAGAGGGGAGGGGGAGGGAGCGGATGGCAGCAGCAGCACTGTGGGCTGGATCTGTGACAACTGCAGTCACAGATCCAGCCATCCATCCATCCCTGCTCAGCCATCCCTGTGCTATACCCTGCCAATACTCTGCAATACACCCTGCCAATACTCTGCAAAATACCCTGGTGCAATACTCTGCAATACCCTGGTGCAATACTCTGCAATACCCTGGTGCAATACTCTGCAATACCCTGGTGCAATACTCTGCAATACCCTGCAAAATACTCTGCAATACCCTGGTGCAATACTCTGCAATACCCTGCGCAATACTCTGCAATACCCTGGTGCAATACTCTGCAATACCCTGCGCAATACTCTGCAATACCCTGGTGCAATACTCTGCAATACCCTGGTGCAATGCTCTGCAATACCCTGGTGCAATACTCTGCAATACCCTGGTGCAATACTCTGCAATACCCTGCACAATACTCTGCAATACCCTGCACAATACTCTGCAATACCCTGCAAAATACTCTGCAATACCCTGCAAAATACTCTGCAATACCCTGCAAAATACTCTGCAATACCCTGCGCAATACTCTGCAAAATACTCTGCAATACCCTGCACAATACTCTGCAATACCCTGCACAATACTCTGCAATACCCTGCACAATACTCTGCAATACCCTGCACAATACTCTGCAATACCCGCCACAATACTCTGCAATACCCGCCACAATACTCTGCAATACCCTCCACAATACTCTGCAATACCCTCCACAATACTCTGCAATACCCTCCACAATACCCTGTGCAATACCCTCCACAATACCCTGTGCAATACCCGTGCAATACCCTGCCATACACCGCAATACCCTGCCATAGTCCGCAATACTCCGCAATGCCCTGCAATACTCCGCAATGCCCGGCAATACTCCGCAATGCCCGGCAATACTCCGCAATGCCCAGCAATACTCTGCAATGCCCGGCAATACTCTGCAATAACCACTTCCCGCCCTCCGGCCGTCATATGACGTCCTTGACTTTGTGCGGGGATATCTGAATGATGGGAGCAGCTACAGGCATCATTCAGATATTAGCTTTTTCAGCCGGCGATTCCCTACACCATAAGAACAATCATAGCGGCTGTTCCGCCGCTTGATCATTCTTACGGGAGGCGAGAGGGGATTTTTTGTTTTTTTTCAGGCTTCCCAGCCTAGAGGTGAGATGTGGGGTCTTATTGACACCCCCCCCCCCATATCTCACTGTAAAGAGGACCTGTCATGCCATATTCCTATTACAAGGGATGTTTACGTTCCTTGTAATAGGTATAAAAGTGATCAAAAAAATGTTTAGGGCGGAAAAACATGTCAAACTAAAATAAATAAAGTAAAATGAAGAATAAATTATTTTATTTTTTTTAAAGCGCCCCTGTCCCCGTGAGCTCGCATACAGAAGCGAACGCATACGTAAGTCCCGCCCACATATGAAAACGGTTTTCAAACCACACATGTGAGGTATCTCTGCGAACGTTAGAGCGAGAGCAATCATTTTGGCCCTAGACCTCCTCTGTAACTCAAAACATGTAACCAGTAAAAATATTTAAACGTCGCCTATGGGGATTTTTTAAGTAGCGAAGTTTGGCGCCATTCCACGAGTGTGTGCAATTTTTAAGGGCGACATGTTAGGTATCTATTTACTCGGCGTAACTTCATCTTTCACATTATGCAAAAACATTGGGCTAACTTTACTGTTTTTTTTGTTTTTTTTAAGCACAAAACATTTTTTTTCCGTAAAAAACGCGTTAAAAAAATTGCTGCGCAAATATCGTGCGAGATAAAAAGTTGCAACAACCACCATTATATTCTCTAAGGTCTTTGCTAAAAAAACATATATAATGTTTTGGGGTTCTATGTAATTTCTAGCAAATAAATGATGATTTTTACATGTAGGAGAGAAATGTCAGAATTGGCCTTGGTGCTCCAGAACGCCTGAAGGTGCTCCCTGCATGTTGGGCCTCTGTATGTGGCCACGCTGTGTAAAAGTCTCACACATGTGGTATCCCCATACTCGGGAGTAATATCAGAATGTGTTTTGGGGTGTAATTTGTGGAATGCATATGCTGTGTGTGAGAAATAACCTGCTAATATGACAATTTTGTGAAAAAAAAAAAAGAGAAAAAAAAATCTTGATTTTGCAAAGAATTGTGGGAAAAAATGACAACTTCAAAAAACTCACAATGCCTCTTTCTGAATACCTTGGAATGTCTTCTTTCCAAAAAGGGGTCATTTGGGGGGTATTTGTACTTTTCTGGCATGTTAGGGTCTCAAGAATTGAGATAGGCCGTCAGTACTTCAGGTGTGATCAATTTTCAGATATTGGCACCATAGTTTGTGGACTCTATAACTTTCACAAAGACCAAATAATATCCACCAATTTGTACTTATTTTTACCAAAGATATGTAGCAGTATAAATTTTGGCCAAAATTTATGAAGAAAAAATAGTAATTTGCAAAATTTTATAACAGAAACGAAAAAAAAATCATTTTTTTACAAAATTTTCAGTCTTTTTTCTCTTATAGCGCAAAAAATAAAAAACCCAACGGTGATTAAATACCACCAAAAGAAAGCTCTATTTGTGTGAAAAAAAGGACAAAAATTTCATATGGGTACAGTATTGTATGACTGAGTAATTGTCATTCAAAATGTGAGAGCACCGAAAGCTGAAAATTGGTCTGGTTATTAAGGGGGTTTAAGTGCCCAGTGGTCAAGTGGTTAAGTTACCAAGCTGCAGCTGACAGCACAAGAGTACCACCTTTTTACTCCTCCCATGCTCGCCTCCAGGAATTTTCCAGAGCCTCTCCAAACATATGGAACTCCTTACCCCAATCTGTCCGATTATCTTGTACTCTATTGGCTTTTAGACAATCCCTGAAAACCCTCCTCTTCAGAGAAGCACCTAACAACTGTATTTTATTTTTTTCAATCAGCTCATCCCCCACAGTTATCACTTTTTGTTTCATCTGACCCCCCCCCCCTCTAGATTGTAAGCTCTAACGAGCAGGGCCCTCTTGATTCCTCCTGTATTGAATTGTATTGTAACTGTACTGTCTGCCCTCATGTCTGCGCAAACTGTTGGTGCTATACAAATCCTGTATAATAATAATAATAATAAAAATATGCAGAGGACATCAAATGGTATGGCAGGTATCTTGATGATCTGATACCGTACTTGTTTTGAACAACACAGATTTTTTTTTTCCTTTGTTTCTTATGTTAAAAGTAATGCCTTTAACATGGAATTTCCTTTGAAAGTAAATCAGGGAGTATTTACTTCCTGCATATTACACTCACATGTGATAAAGCTACAGGTACTGTCAATACACCGACCTTTCAGAAGGAATGTGCCGATAACTTCCCTCTCCTAGCCTCTAGTTGCCACCCCACACACACTATTTGATCTTTACATGTAGTGGAATACACTAGAGCTAGAAGAAACTGTTATACCTTGGACAGTTTCACTGAAGAATGTAACAACATCACACATAGATTAAAAGATAGGCGTTATAGAGACTGGTATATCAATAGAACTATAGACTTAGCATCTAAGAATGATAGGTAATTTCTCATCAAAAACAAAAGTAACAGCAAAAAAGCCCATGATATATATATTAATGTGAATACAATCAGATAAAGCACATCATCCCTAAATGTCTGCCTGTTCTGTCTGGTGATAAGGACTAGGGATGAGCCGAACACCCCCGTTTTGGTCCGCACCAGAACCTGCGAATGGACCGAAAGTTCACGCGAACGTTCGAACCCTGTTAAAGTCTATGGGACTCGAACGTCAGAAATCAAAAGTGCGAATTTTGAAGGCTAATATGGAAGTTATTGTCCTAAAAAGTGTTTGGGGACCCAGGTCCTGCCCCAGGGTACATGTATCAATGCAAAAAAAAGGAGCAGCGTGTGCTCCAACAGGTGGACAAGAGGGACAGTGTCACTGATGCAAGCACTGTCACTGCTCACCATCCTCGTGGCCTCCTCAAATGGTGACAGGACAGTGCATGCATCCCTGATCATGACCCACTGGCGTGGCAAAAAAAAAACGAGCTCCCCTGACCCTGTCCTGCTGCCATATTGGCAGAGATACTCATTGATGGCCCTCTGCTGCGTGTGCAGCCGCTGCAGCATGGCCAACATTGAGTTCCACCTATTGGGTATGTCACAGATTAGGCGGTTTTTGGGCAGGTTAAATTCCTTTTTGTAGGTCAGCCAGCCGAGCACTGGCATTTTAATGCACACAGACTTTCCTGGCCTGCCTCAGGACATACTGTAAGCCCGGGTACCTGCCCAAGAACCGCTGCACCACCAAGTTAAGGATGTGAGCCAAACAGGGCACATGGGTCAGCTGTCCCTGTTGGAGGGCGGAGAGGAGGTTGGTGCCATTGTCGCAAACCACCATTCCTGGCTTAACCTCCCTGGCGGTGTTCCCGAGTGTGGCTTGGGGTGAGATTTCAGTACCTAAAGCGGTAACCCCGAGCCACACTCGGGATTGCCTCGCTGGATCCTGGAAGAGGTGACTTACCATGTCTCTGGGATCCCGCAATGTATTCCCGCAGTGTACGGCGGCCGGATCTTCCGCCCGATGTACTTTGTGCCCTGGATTCCCTTCCCTGCGAGCGTCGCGACGCAGGGGTGCGGAACCGGCGGCAAATTCAAAATGTATAAAACACAAAACACACTGATACAATGTAATCCTATTGGATTACAATTAAAAAATTAAATAAATTGACCTTAGATTGCCCCCCAGTGCTTTCTCCAGTGCCCTTGTCTGCAGTTTTACTGTACTTAGTATCTGGAAACTGCACAGCGACCATGGCATCCAAAAAACGCGCATCCACCTCAGAGTTGCTATATGACCTGCTGGAAGTCAGCGACAGCGACTCAGAATGGGTTGCAGAGGAGTTGAGCGACAGCGATTTATGGGGAAGCTCTTCATTGGACGCAGAAAGTGATTTTAGCGACGATCCTGCGACTGTGCCCAGTGATGTGCGGACTTGGTGCTCAATTGATTGCGGTACGGAGCATGCAGCGCCCCCCCCAGATTTCAATTTACAGGAGCACCTGGGATGAAAGTTGAAGTTAAGGACAATAACCTCTTGGCATACCTCGAGCTCTTTCTGACGGATGAAGTTATTTCCAAAATTGTTTTGGAGACGAATCGCTATCAGGAGCAACAAGCTGCTACCCATCATCGCTTTTCAAGGAGCAGAAAATGGGAGCCAGTAACCAGAGAGGACATATGGAACTTTTTGGGCCTTATAATTCTACAGGGAGTGGTGGGGAAACCCCTGCAGAAGTGGTATTGGACCACCAACAAATTGCTGGCCACGCCTTTTTTTGGCACAGTTATGTCCGAATATAAATTTTCTCTTATCATGAAATATTTGCATTTTGCAAATAATGATGACTTTGATGAGAGTTCTCATCCAGCTCCTAAGCTGAAAAAAATTTGGGAGATTTACCAACTTATTCTGTCGAATTTCCAGCAGACCTATGTGCCGGACAGAGATATAAGTATCAACGAAAGTCTTATGGCCTACAAAGGTAGACTAAGCTGGATACAGTTCATAGCATCAAAGTGAGCTCGTTTTGGCATGAAGTCATTTATGCTGTGTGAATCCAGCTCTGGGTACATCTGGAATTCGGTCCTGTACACCGGGAAAGGGACCAAATTCAGCGATCGATTCAGAAGTTTTGGAATGGCAACCGCTTCGGTTCTCTCTTTGATTGAGCCATTGCTGAATCAGGGCTACTGTGTCACCACAGACAATTTTTACATGTCCTCAGAACTCTTTGAGTTCCTTATCCTGAACAAAACGGATGCCTATGGGACCGTTAGGCCTAACCGGCGTGACATGCCGCCAACCTTTGCCCAAAAAAAGCTCGGGGCAGGAGAAATAGTTGCCTGGCAGAAAGGCAAAGTACCATCCACAACACTTCTACTGTAATGGTACATACCAAAGGTGGAAAAGATGTAATGAAGCCACAGGTCGTGTTGGATTACAACAACACCATGGGAGGTGTGGACAGGGCTGACCAGGTCATGACCTTTTATCCTGCGATGAGAAAGCAACAGAAGAAATATTATAAAAAAATATTCAGGCATTTTCTGGAACAGTGCCTGTGGAATGCTTTCATTCTTCTGAAAAAAAATAGTGACAGGCCTATGATCCATGCGGACTTTGTGTGGAAGGTTGCCAAACTAATTTTTCTAAAGCACCAGACGCCAACGACTGTAAGCAGATCTGGACGTCGGGCTGCTGGCATTGTGAACCCAGAACGCCTGACTGGTCGTCACTTTATGGACCACATTCCACCTACTGAAAGGAAGTTAGCACCCACAAGGATGTGTGTGGTTTGCTGCTCCAAGGGTGACGACACCGGAAGGAAAATCCGTAAAGAAACGCGGTTCTATTGTCCCGATTGCAATGTAGGACTTTGTGCTGTACCTTGTTTTAAAAATTTTCATACCCGAGACGTATACTGAAGCAATATGACTTCTAATATTGCACCCTTGTTTGAACAAAAAAAATTCAGTGTTTTTGATTATATTATTTACTAAAATTTATTGAATAAAAAGTATTATTATTATTAAATTATTATTTGTTATTATTTATTATATTATAATTTATAGACATGTGCACACTGAAATATTTCGTTTCGGAATTTCATTTTCGTCCGAAAAATAAATTTATTTAGTTACTCCCGAAATTCGTTTTTATTTATTTCGTTTTTCGTTAGAAATTGCATTCGTCCGAAAATCTGAATTAATTAAGGTCGAATCTGTCATTGAAGGCTTATGGTGTCTGTCGAATGTTCAAAGAAGATTCGACGGAGCAGTGAAACTGTACGACGCCGCAATCATACATTTCCGGTCGAATGTTCTGCCCACAAGCTATAGTAGAGTTCTAATGTTGTATGACTAGTAATAATTATATTTATTCATTACTATTACTGGTCAACCAGCATTAGAATTCTTCTATAGCCTATGGGCAGATGCATTTGACCGGAAATGTACGATTGCAGCGTCGTACAGTTTTGCTGCACCGTCGAATCTTCTAACTTTCGATGCTTTGTCGAATCTTCGTCATTCTAGCTATTTTACTGCTCCTCCTCTTTGGTTACAATCAGCCAATAACATTCATCATCATCATTATTTTTATTTTACTTCCCCCACCCAATTCCAGCAGTGATCTTTTCTCTCTATGTCGAATCTTTTCTCTCTATAATAACAAATCTTTTCTCTCTATAATGTCGAATCTTTTCTCTCCTATGTCAAATCTTTTCTCTCCTATGTCAAATCTTTTCTCTCTATAATGTTGAATCTTTTCTCTCCTATGTCGAATCTTTTCTCTCTATAATGTCGAATCTTTTCTCTCCTATGTAGAATAATCTTGGACTAATAGAGTTAAGGTTAGGCACATTCGACCACAGGTTCGATAGACACAGTTATTGTCAGCGTCACGTCGAATCTCCTATCTATATCGAACTGTTGTAGCAATGAAAACGAAAATAAAGCATTTGTTTATGTCGGATCTTTCGGTTTTCGGATTCTGTGCTTTCGTTTTCGTTTGTTAAAATGATAACGAAAATAGCTGAAATTCGGACGAAAATGCATTCGGACGAAAACAAATGCACATGTCTAATAATTTATGATTTTGTGTTTCAAACTTTATCATACCCGAGATGTCTACTAGACTCTGGTTTGGACAGATTTAGGCGAGTTATTACTAAGAATTACAGGCCTACAATGTAAAACGCCAAATTTCCATGCAAAATAATGGTACCGCTTTCAGCACCTAAAATCTTCCAGAATCATACCGCCAGGGAGGTTAAGCTGGCATGGCGTCAACAACCTCTGAGCCTGCCCCTGCAGAGCTGACAGAATCTCTGCCCCAGTGTGGCTCCTGTCCCCCAAGTACACCAGCTCAAGCACCGCATGGCATCTTTTTGCCTGCATACTTGCGTAGACCCTTGAACGCCTACAAGCACCGCTGGTTCCAAGGACAAAGCACAGGAAGAGGCCATGGAGGAAGAAGAAGAGGAGGGGTGGAGGAGAGAGGTGTGTCAGAATCATCAGTAGTAGTATTTTGGAGGCGTGGTGATGGAACAACCTCCAACACTACTGCACCTTGTCCTGCATCCTTCCCAGCTGCCAGCAGAGTCATCCAATGTGCCGTGAAAGATAGGTAACGTCCCTGTCCATGCCTGCTGGACCATGAGTCAGCGGTAATATGCACCATACCGCTGACCGCCCTGTCCAGGGAGGCCAAGACATTGCCTTCCACATGCCGGTAGAGAGCTGGAATCGCCTTCCGTGAAAAAAAGTGGCGTTTGGGAACCTGCCACTGGGGAACCACACATTCCACAAACTCACGGAAGGGGGCAGAGTCTACCAACTGAAAAGGCAGCAGTTGAAGTGCTAGCAATTTAGCCAAGCTAGCATTAAACCGCTGGGCATGTGGATGGGAGCAAACTTCTTTCGGCGGTACAGCAGCTGGGGCAGGGAAATTTGCCTGGTACAATCTGACGTTGGAGATTGCCCGCAAGTACTTGGCTGTGACACACCTAATTCTACACCTTCATTCCTCTCAGTGCAGGTTTCAGAGAGGACTGAAGGTATAGTGGGGTTGGAGATCCCAGCTGATGAGGAGCATGGAGAGGTCCGCTTTGTTCTTTGGTGTGGGTCTTTTAGGTACGCTTGCCAACAAACTGCAAGGCAGGTCGACATATGTCTGGTCAAGCATGTGGTGCCCAAGCGGGTGATGTTTTAGCCACAAGAGATACGCTTGAGACATATGTTGCAAATAGCAGCGGTGCGATCTGATGCACTCGTCTCAAAAAAGGCCCACACCAAAGAACTTTGGGAATAACGTGCAACGAGACAAACAGTTCAGGGGGACTCCTCAGGAGGACATGGTTGGGCTAAGGAAGGAGTGACTGATGCCATTTAGGGATGAGCTTTGAGTTCGAGTCAAACTCATGTTCGACTCGAACATTGCCTGTTCGCATGTTCGCCGAACAGCGAACAATTTGGGGTGTTCGCTGCAAAATTCGAAAAGCCGCAGAACACCCTGTAAAAGTCTATGGGAGAAATCTAAAGTGCTAATTTTAAAGTCTTATATGCAAGTTATTGTCATAAAAAGTGTTTGGGGACCCGGGTCCTGCCCCAGGGGACATGTATCAATGCAAAAAAAGTTTTAAAAACTGCCGTTTTTTCGGGAGCAGTGATTTTAATAATGCTTAAAGTGAAACAATAAAAGTGAAATATTCCTTTAAATTTCGTACCGGGGGGGGGGGGGGGGTGCATAGTATGCCTGTAAAGCAGCGCTTGTTTCCCTTGCTTAGAACTGTCCCTGCACAAAATGTAATTTCTGAAGGAAAAAAAGTCACTCACGGCTATAATGAATTGTCGGCTACCGGCAATACAGAGAAAAGTCATTGATAACAAATAACATAAAATGCGTGGGGTCCCCCCAAATTCAATTACCAGGCCCTTCAGGTCTGGTATTAATATTAAGGGGAACCCTGCGTCAAATAAAAAAAAAAATTACGTGGGGTTCCCCCCAAATATCCATACTAGACCCTTCAGGTCTGGTATGGATTTTAACCACTTAACGACCGCTCACTGTATATATACGTCGGCAGAATGGCACCGACAGGCACAATCACGTAGAGCATACGTGATTGCCTTTGTATAGTTGGGGGGTCCAATCGGACTCCCCTCCTATACAGTGAGCGGTGGCTAAGTGTCCGGGAGCGTTCCGGGATGAGGGGGCAGCCATTTGTTTCCGGCCACCCCCTCGCGATCGCTCCCGGAGAATGGAAATGCCCCCTCTGTCTGTGTCAGACAGAGGAAGCAGGAGGAAGTGATGTCATCTCTGGTGCGGCGCTCACATATACCGAGCGCCGTACAAGAGTAGACATCAGGTCAGTGCACACAACACTACACTGACACCAGGACACATAGGGACATAAATCGCCCCCCAGGCCCCCCCAGACACCCCAGATCACCCCCCAGATCACACCCCCAGCCCCCTGTCACAGTTTTACTGATTGCAGTGACCATTTATTTAGTGATCACTGCAATCAGTGACATTTGTTACTGTAAAAGTGTCACCAAAGTTTAGTCTTAGGTCCAGTGTAGCCCCCTAACCCCCCCTAATAAAGGTTTAACCCCCTGATCACCCCCCAGATAACCCTTTCACCCCCTATCACCACTGTCGCTAAGCGATCATTTTTCTGATCGCTGTCTTAGCGTCAGTGATGCCGATCGGCAGCCAGTAATTTTTTTTAGGTTCGCCGCATGTTTTTATAGCGTCAGGTACCCCAATATATTATCTAATAAAGGTTTAACCCCCTTGATCGCCCCCCAGGTAACCCTTTCACCCCCTATCACCACTGTCACTAAGCGATCGTTTTTCTAAACGCTGTCTTAGTGTCGGTGATGCAGATCGGTAGCCAGTAATTTTTTTTAGGTTTGCCGCATGTTTTTATAGCGTCAGGTACCCCAATATATTATCTAATAAAGGTTTAACCCCCTTAATCGCCCCCCAGGTAACCCTTTCACCCCCATCACCACTGTCGCTAAGCGATCGTTTTTCTAAACGCTGTCTTAGTGTCGGTGATGCAGATCGGTAGCTGGTAAATTTTTTTAGGTTCGCCGCAGGTTTTTATAGCGTCAGGTACCCCAATATATTATCTAATAAAGGTTTAACCCCCTTGATCGCCCCCCAGGTAACCCTTTCACCCCCTATCACCACTGTCGCTAAGCGATCGTTTTTCTAAACGCTGTCTTAGTGTCGGTGATGCAGATCGGTAGCCAGTAATTTTTTTAGGTTCGCCGCATGTTTTTATAGCGTCAGGTACCCCAATATATTATCTAATAAGGGTTTAACCCCCTTGATCGCCCCCCAGGTAACCCTTTCACCCCCATCACCACTGTCGCTAAGCGATCGTTTTTCTAAACGCTGTCTTAGTGTCGGTGATGCAGATCGGTAGCTGGTAATTTTTTTTAGGTTCGCCGCAGGTTTTTATAGCGTCAGGTACCCCCATATATTATCTAATAAAGGTTTTAACCCCCTGATTGCCCCTAGTTAACCCTTTCACCAGTGATCACCATATAAGTGTTACGGGTGACGCTGGTTAGTTAGTTTGCTTTTTATAGTGTCAGGGCACCCGCCGTATATAACCCAACAAAGGTTTAACCCCCTGATCGCCCGGCGGGTGATATCAATTAGGTTTTAGCGTCAGAGAGGGTCTGCGTCACACCCCAGGCAGCGTCAGGTGAGTGCCAGTAACGCTAACACCCACGCGTGAAGCATACACCCCCCTTAGTGGTATAGTATCTGAACAGATCAATATCTGATCTGATCAGATCTATACTAGCGTCCCCAGCAGTTTAGGGTTCCCAAAAACGCAGTGTTAGCGGGATCAGCCCAGATACCTGCTGGCACCTGCGTTTTGCCCCTCCGTCCAGCCCAGGCCACCCAAGTGCAGTATCGATCGATCACTGTCACTTACAAAACAAAAACACACATAACTGCAGCGTTCGCAGAGACAGGCCTGATCCCTGCGACTCCAGTGCTGTAGGAGGTGATTTCACCACCACAGTTAAAAAAAAAAAGCAAATATGCCGAAGCATTGGGGCAGCAGGGGCGGAGGAGCGATTTTGCTCCTAATGCCGCGTACATACGGTCGAAATTCTGATGGAGGCTTGCCCCGTGGAAAAGTCCGACCATGTGTGTGCGGCATAACTTTTTTGCGGGAGGATGCCCCCATGCTTCGGTATATATAAATGGTGCGTGTATGCCCATCATTGGAAGTGGGTGGATGAAGGGCGGTATTCTAATGGTGGGCATACCCACCGATCAATCTCTTTTTTCGTTCAGCCAACTGGCTGCATGAAAAAAAAAAGATTACAATACATGTCCAACAAGGACCAGCAACGTACTGGTATGTTGCTGGACTTTGAATGTTTATACCAGAATGATGCCTGCGGGTTTAGGTATCATCTTGGTATCATTCTTTTCAGCCTGCGGCCGGCTTTCATGTAAAAGCAATCCTAGCGGCTAATTAGCCTCTGGACTGCTTTTACAAGCAGTGGGAGGGAATGCCCCCCCCCCGGATATAAAAAGCGCCATTGGGAAATTGGGAAAGCATTTTATCACACCGATCTTGGTATGGTCAGATGCTTTGAGGGCAGAGGAAAAATCTAGGGTCTAGAAGACCCCAGTTTTTTCAAAAAAAGAGTACCTGTCACTACCTATTGCTATCATAGGGGATATTTACATTCCCTGAGATAACAATAAAAATGATAAAAAAAAAAATACTTGGAAGGAACAATTTAAAAATAAAATAAAAAAGCAAAATTAATAATAAAAAAAAAGCACCCCTGTCCTGCCCTGCTCTTGCCCAATGGCAAACGCAAGCGTCGGTCTGGCGTCATATGTAAACAGCAATTGCACCATGCATGTGAGGTATCACCGCGAAGGTCAGATCGAGGGCAGTCATTTTAGCAGTAGACCTCCTCTGTAAATTCCTGGGGTAACCTGTAAAGGCTTTTAAAGGCTTTTAAAAATGTATGTAGTTTGTCGCCAATGCGCGTTTGTGCGAAATTTTAAAGCATGTCGTGTTTGGTATCTATGTACTTGGCCTAAGATCATCTTTTTTATTTCATCAAACATTTGGGCAATATAGTGTGTTTTAGTGCATTAAAATTAAAAAAAGTGTATTTTTTAACCCAAAAAATGCGTTTGAAAAATCGCTGCGCAAATACTGTGTAGAAAAAAAAATGCAACACCCACCATTTTAATCTGTAGGGCCTTTGCTTTAAAAATATATATAATGTTTGGGGGTTCAACATAATTTTCTTGCAAAAAAAAATGTTTTCATGTAAACAAAAAGTGTCAAAAAGGGCTTTGTCTTCAAGTGGTTAGAAGAGTGGATGTAAGCTTCCTAATGTTGTGTATAAAATGCCAGAACAGTTCAAAACACCCCCAAATGACCCCATTTTGGAAAGTAGACACCCTAAGCTATATACTGAGAGGCATGTCGAGTCCATGGAATATTTTATATGTTGACACAAGTTGCGGAAAAACGACAATTTTTTTTTTTTTTTTTTTTCACAAAGTTGTCACTAAATGATATATTGCTCAAACATGCCATGGGCATATGTGGAATTACACCCCAAAATACATTCTGTTGCTTCTCCTGAGTACGGGGATACCACATGAGTGAGACTTTTTGGGAGCCTAGCCACGTACGGGACCCCAAAAACCAAGCACCGCCTTCAGGCTTTCTAAGGGTGTAAATTTTTGATTTCACTTCTCACTGCCTATCACAGTTTCGGAGGCCATGGAATGCCCAGATGGCACAAAACCCCCCCAAATGACCCCATTTTGGAAAGTAGACACCCCAAGCTATTTGCTGAGAGGTATTTGAGTATTTTGCAGATCCCGCTTTTTGTCACAAAGTTTTGAAAATTGAAAAAAAAATATATATATATATATATATATTTTCCTTCTTCATTTTCAAAAACAAATGAGAGCTGTAAAATACTCGCCATGCCTCTCAGCAAATAGCTTGGGGTGTCTATATTCCAAAATGGGGTCATTTGGGGGGGTTTTGTGCTATTTTGGCATTTTATGGCCTTCGAAACTGTGATAGGTAGTGAGGAGTGAAATCAAAAATTTGTGCCTAGAAATCCTGAAGGCGGTTCTTGGTTTTCGGGGTCCCGTACGCGGCTAGGCTCCTAAAAAGTCCCACACATGTGGTATCCCCGTACTCAGGAGAAGCAGCAAAATGTATTTTGGGGTGAAATTCCACATATAACCATGGCATGTGTGAGCAATATATCATTTAGTGACAACTTTTTGTAATTTTTTTTTTTTTTTAGTCATTATTCAATCACTTAAGACAAAAAAAAAAATTCAATGGGCTCAACATGCCTCTCAGCAATTTCCTTGGGGTGTCTACTTTCCAAAATGGGGTCATTTGGGGGGGTTTTGTACTGCCCTGTCATTTTAGCACCTCAAGAAATGAGATAGGCAGTCATAAATTTAAAGCTGTGTAAATTTCAGAAAATGTACCCTAGTTTGTAAACTCTATAACTTTTGCGCAAACCAATAAATATACGCTTTTTACTAAAAACATGTGGCTGAATACATTTTGGCCTAATTGTATGACTACAATTGAGTTTATTCGATTTTTCTTATAACAAAAAGTAGAAAATATAATTTTTTTCAAAATTTTCGGTCTTTTTCCGTTTATATCGCAAAAAATAAAAATCGCAGAGGCAATCAAATACCATTAAAAGAAAGCTCTATTTGTGGGAAGAAAAGGACGCAAATTTAGTTTGGGTACAACATTGCATGTCCGCACAATTTACAGTTAAAGCAGCGCAGTGCAAAATTCTGAATTCACCTCTGGTCCTTTAGCTACCAAATGGTCCGGGGCTTAAGTGGTTAAGGGGAACTCCACCCCAAATAAAAAAAAATGGCGTGGAGTTCCCCCAAAAATTCATGCCAGACCCTTTATCCGAGCACGCAACCTGGCAGGCCGCAGGAAAAGGGGGGGGATGAGAGAGCGCCCGCCCTCCTGAACCGTACCAGGCCACATGCCCTCAACATGGGGAGGATGTCCCCATGTTGATGGTGACAAGGGCCTCATCCCCACAACCCTTGCCCGGTGGTTGTGGGGGTCTGCGGGCAGGCGGCTTATCGGAATCCGGAAGACCCCTTTAACAAAGGTGAACCCCAGACCCCGCCCCCCATGTGAATTGGTAAGGGGTACATTGTACCCCTACCATTTCACGAAGAAAGTGTAAAAAAAAATGTAAAAAAAAACACACAGACACCTTGGAAAAGTCCTTTATTAAAAATAAAAAAATAAAAAAATAAAAACCCTTTCCAGCGATGTAATCCAGTGTCCCACGGCGATCTGATGTTCAGCGCTGCAGTCTACACTCGAAACGTCATTGGCTGAACGGACCTACACTGCGGAGGAAGTTCCCCATCAGGTCCGTTCAGCTAATGATGTAGGCGGGGTCTGAGGTACGAGGGGGAGGGTGCACCCTCGTATCTTAGACCCTGCCTACGTCATTGGCTAAGCGGACCTGATGGGGAACTTCCTCCGCAGTGTAGGTCCGATGGGGAACTTCCTCTTCAGTGTAAAAAATGAATAGACCCGCCCCTTCTCACGTTCCCCATCAGGAGCGGACCTGATGGGGAACGTGAGAATGGGCAGGTCTATTCATTTTTTACACTGCGGAGGAAGTTCCCCATAAGGTCCTCTCAGCCAAGACGTAGGCGGGGTCTGAGATACGAGGGCGCCCCCGCCCCCTCGTACCTCAGACCCCGCCTACGTCATTGGCAGAGCGGACAAGATGGGGAACTTCCTCCGCAGTGTAGGTCCGCTCAGCCAATGACGTTTCAAGTAGAGACTGTAGCGCTGGACATCGGATCGCCACGGGACATTGGATTACATTGGTGGAATGGGTTTTTTATTTTTTATTTTTAATAAAGGACTTTTCCAAGGTGTCTGTGTGTTATTTTTTTATTTTTTTTACACTTTCTTCGTGAAATGCTAGGGGTACAATGTACCCCTTACCAATTCACATAGGGGGGGCCGGGATCTGGGGGTCCCCTTTGTTAAAGGGGTCTTCCAGATTCCGATAAGCCTCCTGCCCGCAGACCCCCACAACCACCGGGCAAGGGTTGTGGGGATGAGACCCTTGTCCCCATCAACATGGGGACATCCTCCCCATGTTGATAGCATGTGGCTTGGTACGGTTCAGGAGGGGGGCACTCTCTCGTCCCCCCCTCTTTTCCTGCGGCCTGCCAGGTTTCGTGCTCGGATAAAGGGTCTGGTATGGATTTTTTTTAAATATGGTGTGGAGATCCCCTTAAAATCGATACCAGACCTGAAGGGTCTAGTATGGATATTTGGGGGGAACCCCACGTCATTTTTTTTAAAATTTGATGCAGGATTCCCCTTAATATCCATACCAGACCTGAAGGGCCTGGTAATTGAATTTGGGGGGACCCCCACACATTTTATTTTATTTTTTATCAATGACTTTTCTCTGTATTGCCGGTAGCCGACAATTCATTATAGCCGTGAGTGGTTTTAAATGACTTTTTTTCCTTCAGAAATTACATTTTGTGCAGGGACAGTTCTAAGCAAGGGAAACAAGCGCTGCTTTACAGGCATACTATACACCCCCCCCCCCCCCAGGTATGAAATTTAAAGAAATATTTCACTTTTATTGTTTCACTTTAAGCATTATTAAAATCACTGCTCCCGAAAAAACTGCAGTTTTTAAAACTTTTTTTGCATTGATACATGTCCCCCGGGGCAGGACCCGGGTCCCCAAACCCTTGCATATTAGCCTTTATAATTAGCACTTTTGATTTCGAACGTTCGAGTCTATTGTATTTAATGGAGTTCTAAAGTTCATGCAAACTTTAGGTCTGTTCGCAGGTTCTGGTGCGCACCAAACAGGGGGGTGTTCGGCTCATCCCTTATGCCGCGTACACACGACCATTTTTCTCGTCGGGAAAAATTTCATTTTTTCTCTTTGACGAGAAAAACGCCCGTGTGTGGGCTTTCCAGCATTTTTCCCAACGAGAAAAACGGCAAGAATCACGACGAGAAAAATTAGAACATGCTCCAATTTTTCTCGTTGTGATTCACTGCATTTTATTCCGCGGCAGTTTTCCCATAGGGAAACACTGCCAGGGAGCCTACACACGGTCCGTTTTCTCGACCAAGAGAAAAAATGTCATGAAGACCGGCCGTGTGTAGGGGACCAAGCCGGTCCTCGTTTTTCATGTCGAATTTCTCGGCTGTGTTTTCACTGTCGAGAAAATCGATCGTGTGTACACGGCATAATGCCATTGAGCCAAGGGAAGAGCCCGCTTTGGCAGCTGCTTTGCCAGACAAAGTACCTTGAGCCTGGGTGAGAGAGGATGAGGAGGATGAGGACGGCTTGGTCATCCACTCTACCAAGTCTTCGGTATGTTGCGGCTCAACACGGCCAGCTGCCGAAAAAAAGGACAAGTGTGTCCCACGGCCACGTCCTGATGAGGATGCACCGTGTCCACGACCAGCACTGTTGCCTCTAGACACAGAGCCTGCTTGCCCTCTTTTATTGGCTTGTGACTTTCTGCCTCTCCTTGTTTTCCTTCCAGACATACTAATGGCCTGCAGTGAGATGTAGCTGCACAAAGCTGGGAAGTATATATATACTGATTATACTGCAGCTAGCAGAATCAACTGCCTGCCTGTAGTATTATTAGGAAGAAAACAACAGGAATTATCTGCAATGAGCTTTAGCTGCACACTGTGCCCAGTATACAGTACACTAATATACTGCAGCTAGCTGAATCAACTGCCTGTCTGTGGTATTATTAGTAAGAGAACACCAGCAATTGTCTTCAGTTAGCTTTAGTTGCACACTGTGCAGAGGTCACAGTAAACTGACTGAAAATACTGAAGCTGCCTGCCTGTGGTTTTATTAGTAAGAGAACACCAGCAATTGTCTTCAGTTAGCTTTAGTTGCACACTGTACAGAGGACACAGTAAACTGACTGAAAATACTGCAGCTGCCTGCCTGTGGTATTGTTAGTAAGAGAACACCAGCAATTGTCATCAGTTAGCTTTAGTTGCATACTGTGCAGAGGACACAGTAAACTGACTTAAAATACTGCAGCTGCCTGCCTGTGGTATTATTAGTAAGAGAACACCAGCAATTGTCTTCAGTTAGCTTTAGTTGCACACTGTGTAGAGGACACAGTAAACTGACTGAAAATACGGCAGCTGCCTGCCTGTGGTATTATTAGTAAGAGAACACCAGCAATTGTCTTCAGTTAGCTTTAGTTGCACACTGTGCAGAGGACACAGTACACTAACTGAAAATACTGCAGCTGCCTGCCTGTGGTATTATTAGTAAGAGAACACCAGCAATAGTCTTCAGTTAGCTTTAGTTGCACACTGTGCAGAGGACACAGTAAACTGACTGAAAATACTGCAGCTGCCTGCCTGTGGTATTATTGGTAAGAGAACACCAGCAATTGTCTTCAGTTAGCTTTAGTTGCACACTGTGCAGAGGACACAGTAAACTGACTGAAAATACTTCAGCTGCCTGCCTGTGGTATTATTAGTAAGAGAACACCAGCAATTGTCTTCAGTTAGCTTTAGGTGCACACTGTGCAGAGGACACATTACACTGAGTGAAAATACTGCAGCTACCACAATCACCTGCCTGCCTGTCAGTATATTAGGAAGAAAATAACAGGAACGGATCTAGCTAAACTGAATACAGTGTAAAAATATATATATATATATACACAACACCTAGGATGCATATATATCCTCCATATACTGTAACTGCAGCTAACTGACTCGCCTGCCTGCTCTATCTAACTCAAATGAAATGACACTGTCTCTCTCTCTCTCTCTCTATCTCTCTCCGCCGCCGCAACACACTACACAAGGCTGCCGCGCAGGCGGCCTTATATAGTGTGGGGCGTGTACTAAACCCCCTGAGACATAATTGGCCAAAACCATCCTGGCTTTGGCCAATTATGGCTCTCCGTTCTTTCCGCGCTGTGATTGGCCAAAGCATGCGGGTCATAGTGCATGCTTGGCCAATCATCAGCCAACAATGCACTGCAATACCGCAGTGAATTATGGGCTGTGACGCGCCACTCGAATTTGGCGCGAACGGCCCATAATGTTTGCAATTCGACGAACAACCGAACAGACGATGTTCGAGTCGAACATGAGTTTGACTCGAACTCGAAGCTCATCCCTAATAATGACCTTATGCCTGTTCTTTCCAATGGCTGCAGATTTTCCTGTCATTGAGCAGTACGTTGTCTCCTAACTTATTTCAGTCTGCACAACATGGGAGTACTTGGCTTAGCACCACTGGTTCTTATTATTGCGGCTTAAAAATGTGCCGCTCCTATGATAAACACAGTAAGATGCATAGAACCATAACTTCCCGGTCCACTGGTAAAGGTTATTCCATCCGAGATCAAATTAATTGTGGAACCAAGAATTTTGTATATATAAATTAATGCACTTTGTGCGCAGTACAATGTGTAGCTTGTAAATTCACTGCAATGGTAGATTCACTTTGTCCGTCCTTAAAGTCACAGGATTTTCACCAACCTTTGCTGTTTGTACATACATTTTTAATTGGAGGAATTTCCAAGGTTTCACTGTCCACCAGAGGACTTTATATATGTCACATGATTCACTTATTGGGACTTGTTATAATTTTTATTTATTTATTTATTTATATTCTCAGTAAATAGCTTGGGGTATCTACTTTCCAAAATGGGGTCATTTGGGTGGGTTTTGTGCGGTTTTGGAATTTTATGGCCTTCGAAACTGTAATAGGTAGTGAGGAGTGAAATCAAAAATTTGCGCCCTTAGAAATCCTGAAGGCGGTGCTTGGTTTTCGGGGGCCCGTACGCAGCTAGTCTCCCAAAAAGTCCCACACATGTGGTATCCCCGTAGTCAGGGGAAGCAGCAAAATGTATTTTGGGGTGCAATTCCACATATAACCATGGCATGTGTGAGCAATATATCATTTAGTGACAACTTTTTGTAATTTTTTTTTTTGTCATTATTCAATCACTTGGGTCAAAAAAAAAATATTCAATGGGCTCAACATGCCTCTCAGAAATTTCCTTGGGATGTCTACTTTCCAAAATGGGGTAATTTGGGGGGGTTTTGTACTGCCCTTCCATTTTAGCACCTCAAGAAATGAGATAGGCAGTCATAAATTAAAAGCTGTGTAAATTCCAGAAAATGTACCCTAGTTTGTAGACGCTATAACTTTTGCGCAAACCAATAAATATACGCTTATTGACATTTTTTTTACTAAAGACATGTGGCTGAATACATTTTGGCCTAAATGTATGACTAAAATTGAGTTTATTCGATTTTTCTTATAAAAAAAATTAGAAAATATCATTTTTTTTCAAACTTTTCAGTCTTTTTCCGTTTATATTGCAAAAAAAAAAATTGCAGAGGCAATCAAATACCATTAAAAGAAAGCTCTATTTGTGGGAAGAAAAGGACGCAAATTTCGTTTCGGTACAAAATTGCATGTCCGCACAATTTCCAGTTAAAGCAGCGCAGTGCAAAATTCTGAAAACACCTCTGGTCCTTTAGCTACAAAATGGTCCGGGGCTTAAGTGGTTAATGTTGCATGTACCATTTTTTACCATGATGATATGCCAATAAAGGCTATACTTTTCTACACCATACCCTGGTTTTACTTATACCATATGGAGCCATCAAATTTTTTCTTTTTATGACACCATGTTTCAAAGCGTTACCTCCAACGGATAGTCCATAAAGAGTTACACCTTTTTGGATAACCACCTACCATCGCAGCTGTGATACCGGGAGGAGAGGTTCGCGATATCCACATTGGAGCATCTACCTTGGAGTTCCCGTCCAGGCCTATTGACATCAGATTCACGGTAAGAGTATTCATTACCTACCTGTGTACGGGAGACGTTGGAACGCATCTTTACACCTACCCCTGTTGTTTTCAACACGGCTTACAACGTGAACACCTTTAAAATCTCATAGTGGATTCAGTATGTCCATCACGGATTAAACACAGACTTCACTTTTTGTTTGAGTTATACATGGGACACTTTATTGGAAGAGTCATGTGTTTTGGTGTAATATTTTTTCACATGTTTACATGTATTATTCATGTTTTTCATTTATCACAATTTGAATATCTGGGTAGAGCACATCCATGTACCTATCCCTTAAGGTTTATTTTTGTCACTGATATTTACTTTGTTTAGGTTAGCGCTGCATTTGTTTTATTTTTATATTTTATTAGTAGCTGAGAAGGCATTTCATCTAGCTAGTGTACAATCAAGAAAAAAAGTTAAAAATGAAGAAGAAACTAAAGTTCATGATGCCTATCCTATTTTTTTAGCTTTTTCTTTTAGTTTTCTTCAGTGGCCATAATCTATACTGTACATCACTGCCATTCTATTTAAAATGATCTCACGTGATAAAAGATGCTTTTGGTGACCAAAAAAGCTCTAACAATCTTATTCCATAGGGATACTATAAAATAATTTTACAAATAAGTTTAAGAGTATTCTATATTATTTAAAATGTACATTAGGTTAAAGTTACCAAAATAAAGTTTGGCTAATATTTCAAATGGTTAATTGCAGTTTGACTTTTATACTTTGGAAGTTGCATCAGATGCAAACTGACTTGTTTATCCTAATTTAGGTTCAGAAAATGTTTATTTTATGTTAACCAATTGCTTTGTTCAAAAATAAAATAATAACATCACACCAGTAACCACAGTGTTTTTTTTTTTGGTTTGTCATAGTTTTATTATAGAATACCTCATAAGACTACCATAATGAAGGCATACATACTGGTTTTCAATGTTGATTCTTTAACCATAACGGACACAGCGGAAGACAGATAATTGTATCGGGTTGCCCCTGATACCATGTGATTGTTGTGACCAATAACAGTGATCACATGACAATGGCTTTCATTCATTGCCATTCTTTGTGTACTGTTATAATCTCTGTGCTTGTTCAGAGTGATCACATGGCACAGGGACCAATCACAGAAGACCGGTATCATGGGATATCTGTGGCCAATCACAACGGTATACAATGTCACATGAATAGCTGCCATTCATAAAAATTATTGCTTATAACAGTGATCAGATTATCATTGTAATAAGCAATCATAGTGAAAAAAATACCCGATCACCTCCCCAGAGCAGTACACTGTATCACTGTGTCACATTATGTAGACAGTGAAGCATGGTGGAGGTTCCTTGCAAGTTTGGGGCTACAATTCTGAAAATGGAGTAAGAGACCTGTCAGAATAATTGGTGTCCTCAATGTTTAAAAATACATGCAGATACTTATCCATCATGCCATACCATTAGGGAGGCATGTGACTTGCCCCAAATTTATACAGCAGGATAATGACCCCAATCATACAGCCATTAAGAACTAACTACAGCATAAAGAAGAACAAAGAGTCCTGGAAGTGCTGATTTGGCCCCCCACAGAGCCCTGTCTGGGATTATATGAAGAGACAAAAGGATTTGTCCCAGCCTACATCCACAGAAAATCTGGGGTTAGTTCTCCTTCAAAAACTGTGTGCAAGTGTACCTAGAAGAATTGATGCTGTTTTGAAGGCAAAGGGTGGTCACACTGAGTATTGATTTGATTTAGATTTTTCTTCTGTTCGATCACTTTGCATTTTGTAAATTGGTAAAAATAAACAATGAAAATATATATTTTTTAAAGCATTCTTACTTTACATCATTTTTTCATACCTGCTTTATAATTTTGCACTGTACTGTATACCATAGTTTGTAGACTCTATAACTTTCACTCATACTAAATAATATACACTCATTTGTGTTCTTTCTTTTACCAAAGAAATGCAGCAGAATACATTTTGGCCTAAATTTATGAAGAAAGAACATTTATTTGCAAAATGTTATAACAGAAGCAAAGAAAGCTCTGTCAGTGTTGCATTACTTAATTGGCACTGAAAATGTGACAGCACTGAAATCTGAAAACTAGCCTGGGCAGGAAAGGGGTAAAAGGTATCTGATATTGAGGCGGTTAAAATTAGTATGGTGTCCTAAACAATGTGTATTGTATATTGTATAATAAAACATACATTTTAGTTTCTTACCTTATGTTTACCAGTAAACTTTCATAGATCTTCAGCATTGACATAATAAAATGTATAGGAGAAGTCTTTATTACAAATGTACACCTTTTTTCAACAAAATCTAAGCACGCTGGAAGGAGCCATCTGCACACTGACTAAAGAGACACAACAAAAAATGTTTTACTAAGCATTTTCAATGAGAACCTATCTAATAACAAACATACAATATGGAATGCATACATTTGCTGTACAGTTTATGTATCACAAGCTCTTGGAGACTAAGATGTTGCAAGTTACAAATAATTATAATAATGGAGAAGTTGCTGAAACAGAAAGAACAAGAGGTGAAGGACAAGAAGAAGAGGAAGAAAATAATAAAGAGAAGTATGTGGGCAGATGAGAGGATAATATAGTTAGAAAATAGAACAGAGGTAGCCTTACTAACTCTGAAGTATAAAGTACCAATAAATGTTTATTACCTATGTGATGACTTTGTACTGATACTGCTGTTATTTTATCTGCTGGGCGCTGTTCGTGGTGGGCGCCTCCGCTGAACACGCCCCCTCAGCTCCTGATATCGACCCCCCTTGAGTGGTCCACAGTCCCTGCTGGTGTGCCATTTATTGCACATATACATGTAAGTGATACTTTTTTTACCTTGGAATGGCTGCTTGATTGCATCCATCCATCCGTATACTGACATAAGTTAGCTTATTCAGCAATGCATTCTTTTATTGCAGAAACTTCATATACCTGCTCCTGAAGAGCAGTTTTAAGCCGCAAAACGCGTCAAGCTACCTGTTTACCAAGTTATGTCCCAATTCTATCTACAGGGATAAGTCAATATTAGACCATGCAGATTGTATGTTTCCTAAAATTATACCCAATTTATGAACATAGGTGGACCCTCTAACCTATTATGTGTACATTGTTTTCAGACATGTTGCCGCCTGGCATTACCATGTCAGGAGCTGGCATTCGCCAGTATGCAATCCTTTACATTGTCTACAGACATGTTGCCGCCTGGCATTACCGTGTCAGGTACTGGCATCCACCACTGTGCAATTGATATATTGTTTATGTAACCTATGTATTGTAACATGTAAAAATGTATTAATAAATATTTTATATCCACTACAATTGTTCTTCTTTGTTACCATGGGCTTCATTTAAAGTCCCACCCTTCCCCCCTTGGTGCAATTTTGCAGCCTCACCGGCTTCCTTTTTTGCTCCTTTTTTTCTCAATAGTTAAAAAATAGAAGAGAGGTAGCCTTACTAACTCTGAAGTGTAAAGTACCAATAAATGTTTATGACCTATGTGATGACTTTGTACTGCTACTGCTGTTATTTTATCTGCTGGATAGCTTACCATATTATATTATTATTAGTTTCATCACCTAATCTCACATGAATTTGCTTCATCAACTGTTTAACTGATCATTTGTATGGGGTTATACCTGGATCCTCTACCTTTTTATCAATTGCATTAATAGTACAAAAACACCTATTTTTCCTTTTCAAATGGCACTATAAAGCTACTAATTCACTCCCTTGTTATCGCTCACCTGAGCTATTACAACTCTTTGTTCATCAGCCTAGCTTTACTCAGGCTATCCCTCCTTCAGTCGGTCATGAATATTGCTGCCAGACTTATCCATGTTACCAACCATTTAAAAGTTCCCCCTTGGCCAGCCAAGCTGCATACTAGGATAATGTTCTGGTTCTGTATTTTTAGACAGTTTTTAAGTGTCATAGGTTGTTATGGTGCACCATGCCAAACCCCTATCAAGGATAATGGTCTATTATGAATTTTGGGGCAAAACCCCATTTGTATGTTTTTTTTATATGCCATTGGTTGTTAAGGTGCACCATAACTGCAAATGACTGTACAGCCACATGCATTCCTAGCAATCTATTACATTGCTAGAATGTGAGTAGATACTAGCAACCAAAGACGCTTGTGGACATCACAGTGGGATGTTTTCATTTAGTGGCAGTAGTAAAACAGCCACTAAATTAATGACTTCTGGCTGCAGCCAGGATTTTAACTTTGACGGGTGGGAAAAGATCCTACTTTTGCTACGTTTGCCTGTTCGCCAAATTTCAAACACTGAAAGTTTGCACGTATCCTGCATTGCTGCAATCCTAAAACCCCATCCCCATATTTATACATCACCAACGTCATCTCAAAATATCACCCATGCATGATCCCATGAACTCTTCAGAGTATCTCCATTTCTCTGGAATTCCCTACTCCAATCTGTTCAGCTCATCTTTTCAAGTAATGGTATCCAACCTTCACTTAAACTATGTACTTTTACTTTCTCCATCAGCTAATCCCTCACATTTTTTTGACAGTTATAACGTTTTTATTACTTGCCCCTCCATTTTAGATTCCAGCTATCAGAGCAGGGCCCCTAACCCTATTTTAATAGTATGTCTTCCTTCATTTGTTAAAGCACTGCACAAGCTGATGTCACTTTATAGAACCTATATAGTAATAGTAATGGAATACTAAACTGTTGTGAACAAGGTTTTTCCAACATTCCCAATCATGTATGTGAAAGTGCTGCCACCCATACAAAAAAAGATGTTAGACATTTATATAACTTGCTGTTCGCATATTACTTCATTCTAGCAGCCATGCAAAGTAAAAAGGAGATAGCATAATGAGAAGTGAAAAATAGCACCTCTATTTTAAATGCTCTTTGTTTTCACAATATGCTTAAACTTAACGTGGTTCCTTTTAAAATGAGAAACCGGATCATTTTAAATTAGGTCTTCAGCCAAAAACATGTCTGCCTCTCCCATGCAGGGATGACAAGAATATAACATTTATAATACAAATGTCCCGTGTTACGATAATGTCCATAAACCTAATATTTATCAAGGCATGAATTATTTAAAAGCAACATAGCATGGGGTCTAGGGTAGAAAAGATTTTTTTTCACTTTCGCTTATTAATTTTGGTAAAGATACTTAGAATTCCACAAGAACAAAGACGGTGATGACACTGTAAATAAGGCTTGGTTTGGTCCATATGCCTTTAGTAATACTATGCATATATAAGAAAATAAAACACTTCTCCTGGACAGTTTCATTTTCCACTGTCACACTAATAGGTGCTGGCCATGTTCACAGAAATATTCATAGGAAAGAACAAATGTTCTGGTTGGCTGCACATCTTCATAAAAGTACATTTATATAAAACAAAGCAAGGGAATTCAAGGTCCGCAGGTAATGCGTTTAGCGATAAATCCGCTCTTTATCATAGCTCTGATTTAAACATGCAACCAACCAGAACATTTTTTTCTTTCTAACTATGCCTATATATTTTGCTGTAATAATCAAAATTTTTCATGGTAATGTATGTGTGTTCCTGTACCCAAACTGGTAGATTTTAGGGTTGATTTACTAAAGGCAAATGAACTGTGCATTTTTGCAAGTGCAGTTGCCCCAGAGCTTAAAGTGGAGCTCCACCCTAAATAGCAACTTTTGCTATTTGGAACCCTCCCCCCCTCCGGTGTCACAATTGACACCTTTCAGGGGGGGGGGGGTGAAGATACCTGTCTAAGACAGGTATTTTCACCCACATCCGGGGAGTCCTGTCTCCGGGAATCTGCGGGAGTTACGTCACTTCCCGCAGACTTCCCTTGGTGTTCTGGGAGACACTCGGCTCCCAGAACACAGGAGCACCAATCAGAACGGCGCAGCGCGACTCGCGCATGCGCCGTAGGGAACCGGGCATGAAGCCGCAGGGCTTCACTTCCTGGTTCCCTCAGCGAGGATGGCGGAGGGAGCAGCAGAGCGACGAGCGGTCGCTCGTCCTCTGCTGCGGACGTCGCTGGACTCCAGGACAGGTAAGTGTCCAAATATTAAAAGCCAGCAGCTGCTGTAGCTGTAGCTGCTGGCTTTTAATTTTTTTTTTCCGGTGGAGCAACCCCTTTAATAAATGAGGGGGAGCTTTGCTGACTTCCATCATTCAAACACGTACAAGCAAAAAAAAAATTTTTTTATATTTTTATTGCATGTGATATGGTATTCTTTATAAAGTAAAATTTTACCTCATTTACTAAGCTCTGGAGCAACTGCACTTGCAAAGTGCAAGGTCTATTTGCCTTTAGGAAATCAACCCCTTTATCTTCACCTTGGTAATTTACAAGTCACTGGTTCACTTTAAGATAATAAACTGGATTATTTTTATATAAAGTCTTCAGACAGAAAGATGTCTGACTTTTAAATGCAGGAATGACAAGAATCTAACTTTTACAATAAACTGTACATTTTGGTAAGTGCATGTAGGGGTGAGGGTATATGCCACTGAGGACTCTGACTAAATTATCATGTTATATATGAATATTGTTAGATCTATCAGTTTCCACCTATGAATCCTATAAATGGAGTCATACACCAATCACAAAGTAATGACCTGTGTATTAAACAGCAGACAGCATGACTGGAGCCTTTTACTTCGGGATGAGGATTCAGTCAGGGTGGTAAAGGATTAAGGGTTTTGTAGACTAATGAGGTGGCATAGGCAAATGGCACTAGGCTATTGGTAGGAAAGAGAAAGGGAGTGGTTTTAAGGCACATTGTTAAGCAGGACGTTTCGTAATATCCCTCAATCTGTATGTTTTTCAGAGAGAGAACAAGTGCCCTTGGTATAAGAATTTAGTGTTCCTAAGCAGGGTTTCAATACCTATAAAGACATGTTTTGCATGTATTTAATTCCTGAATACATGTTGCATCATTATAATGTCCAATTTATAATATGAATATGGTGGAAATCCGTTCTGTGGGCTGAGGTGGTAGGAGTCTGTGCAATCTTATATTGGGCCATTTACTTGGTTAGGTACTGAGTCATTGGTAGAACTGGTGACAGAAAGCCCAAGTAAGCCCCTGAGCCTAACCTTGGAGACTGGGGCTGTATTGGCTCTTAATTAAAAAAGAAAAACTGGCTGCAAAGAAGAATATGCAACTCAGCATTGTAAAAGGTATGCTGGATTAGGTCATGTTCTTTTATTTACTGGTTAATTATTTTATATTAATATTAATTATTTATATGTTGTATCAAGCTGTGTCTGATTCTCAATAAAGTATCAATCCCGTTCAAATAATTATTTTGTCAGTTTTGTTATTTATGGTAAAGTTTATGAGAAGAGAGAAGTGAACACTGGATCAGTCATACACACAAGAATTTGGGTGGTGATTGTATAACTGCAAATCAATTACTACCAAAACCCATTAATAATACAGGAATTTGGGGACTCCTACTATGATTGATTATCAATAGTTTCTTTTGACAAACTATCCCACTGCTTAAAGTGTACAGTCAAAATATCCAGGCTCAGATTTTGAAAAAAAAAAAGAGATTTAGCTCGCACGATTTCACTCTCGCTGGCAGTCTCGATTTCAGCCGCGATTACAAAGACATCTGACACAGATGTCAACGTAAATCGCGGCCGAAATCGCAAAAAGTAGTACAGAAACTACTTTTTGAAATCGGTGCAGCGCAGCAGATGCAGCGTCGCACCGATTAGGACGGTGCCATTGCCCGCAATTTGCGGCAAATATCGCCGATTTGACATGTCAAATCGCATGTCAAATCGCACCAGTGTGAACCAGGGCTTAAGCAGGGCAGCACTACACACGTCATTATTTTTTTTCATTAATATTTCTATGAATATTATTAAACTTATTTTTACATAAGCATATTTATGACAGCTAATTTAAATGTAGTAGCACAAAAAGACAACAAAAATGATTTATTTTTAAAAGTAATAGCAAACATGAACTTTACAACTTGGCTTGCAACATACTGTATGTTGTTAGAAACAAATCTTTGTTTTATAACTTAACAATATGATATCTCGTTGAGCCCTCCCAAAAACAGCTGTGCAGTTTTAGTGCCCAAGCCTGATGCTAGGCTGCAGAGGCATCTGTCATTGCATTGTGGGATGTGTATTGGAATGGCGTGCCTGTGTACCATGTAAAGACAGTACATAGGACCTGGATCATATAAGGATGCATGTGAGGAGCTAATGCTATCACATTCTTTCTTTATATATTTGTACATAGCTTTTATGTGCCAAACAATAGGGTGATGTGTAGGCCATGATGGCCATGTCCCCTCATATTATATATTGCTGTAGAAAAACTTTTTATAGAACTACTGTAATCGGAATTTTGCAATTTACAAACAAAATATTTGAGTATGTATTACCAAACATTTTAATGTTAGTGAAACAGTTATGTGTATGTGCTGTAATATTTGGTATAGTTCTCAAATAAAATGAACAATACACATTCCATAAACCTAGATGTATAAAATAAAATACTAAACAGCTTAAGATCCTCAATTTCCCAGAGGAACAATGTTCCCATCTACTAGCAAATCGGAGGGTATATTACTAATAAAAGCAATAACAATGAGAGAATGGAAATGAGCTCTTCCAAAATCATCCAAATAAACCCATTATATAAAACAAAGTACTATAAATCCCACCTAAGGCAAGTATTAGCCCAACTAATTGCAGGGAGAATATTTCAATGCTGTCATTAATATGTTAAGACTTCAAAAAGCCATTCAATTATAAAGTGAACGTCAAACAGAAATTCTGCGGCACCATATGCTGAAATACATATTGTGAGTTTCAGCAATACCATTTTTCTTCTATTGAATGACATATCAAGGCTAGTTTCAATAAATACAAGAACAGCATGGTAAAACATATTAGGACCAGTGTTAATATACTAATCTTCTGTGCTTTCTACCATATGGCAACTTATTTTCAAACAATTAGACTACATTCCATCTGCATAGCACAAAATACAGCAAGGAAGTAGGCAACATTTCAGAAATCTGTGCTCCCAGCTGGTAGTAAATAGAAGGTGAATGAGTAGCCAGTTAAATAACAATTTAAACAAAGTAGCAAAAAGAGTAAATATACTTTATGTAAAGTTAATTGCCCTATAAAGTACTTTAACATACCCTTTATTAATGCTCTCAAATGATCCAATGTAGAGTCAAATAAGCTTTACCATCTCATTTATGTTGTATAGGAAATAACACTTAAGATAACAGTCCGAATTTATAGAATTTTTGTATCACATACCTTTAACATCGATAAGCTTTTATCCTTGTACCTCCTATGGGGTTTGATGCCTTCATCTGGCATTTTCTGTATTGTACAGAACATGCAGGAAAAGGCATATATTCCTTTCACGTTGTAAAATCAATGTTGGTGCTCCAGACACAGGGCATTTATTATAAAATTTCACAAAAAAAATCATATTATAACCAATCATCTTAAAAAATCTTTGGAGTCTGAATGTCAAACTCACCCCTCTGGTGCCACCATTTGTGAGTCACTAACTTGGAACAAGTACAGAGCAAGTGAAGCTGGACTAAAGCAAGAACTACTGTAAAGCCCTGTACACACGATCAGATTTCCTATGGATTCTAGTCCGATGGATTTGTCCATCGGATATCCGATGAAACTGTTTTCCATCAGTCTTGCCCACACACCATCAGTCAAAAAACCGACCGTTCCAAACGCGGTGACGTAAAACACTCCGATGAGCCGAGAAAAATGAAGTTTAATGCTTCTGAGCATGCGTCGACTTGATTCTGAGCATGCGTGGGTTTTTATCCATCGGAAAAGTTTAAAACATGTTCTATTTTTTAAAACCGATGGGAAAAGACTGATGGGTCCCATACACGATCGGTTTGTCTGATGAAAAGAATCCATCGGACGAAAATCCATAGGATATCCGATCGTGTGTACAGGGCTTTAAGGATTTGTTTTTCTGGATAAGTCAGCGGGAAATACATTTTTCAAGGTGGTTGTCAACAGGAGTGTACGGGTTTTCTTTAATATTTATATGAGGTCTCACAGAGGAAATATGTGAATTACTGAAGGTATGGTAATACTTACTCATAAATAGTACAAAAAAATATTTGTCTAGAATAAATATATTCATAATTGCATTATAAAATGGCAGTGGTGTATAGGCTGCTGTGATTTTTGGAGTCAAGTCTCTACTCTAGGTGGAGTCTGTCCCTCTACCCCAATTTATTAGCTTTCACTAGTGTTACAACAGTTATGTAAAGCTCCCCAGAGGATCAGTGCTGACAGAAGATCCTCCAATCAGGGAAATGCAAACAAACTGCTGATAACAGGAATACAGTAGTTAAAGTGGATATAAACCAGAAATTTGAGCTGGGCACATATACCTGCAGTGTTTTGTTATCACTCTTCAAAGCACTATGCCCCGTAGCTGTCTCCTGCTCTGTTCTTCTGTTATCAGCCTGATAACTCCTGACAAGTTCTCCATCACATATGATAAAAGCAACCTGAGGTTTGTGTTAAGGGGGATGCTCTAAATAGATTAGCAGAGTGCTGAACGATTTAACGAACAGTCTCTACCTATGAGGAGAGGGGGTGTGTGCCTTTCCTCCAATCAGCTGCGTTGGCTGTATGCCCAGACTTCACTGCAGTGTTGAACAGGAAGAGAAAATCTCCAAACACGATGTGAACTTTCTACAGTATATAAAGACAGCAGATATACATGTAAAACTTATGTAGGGAGATTGGTTTCATCTCTGTGTATCATCTGAGGCTGTTCAATTCACTGGGTATATGTCAGGGTTTACATCCACTTTAATTCCCCATGCATTCTCTGCATCAGTACATCATGATCCATGATGTTGCATGATCAACTGCAGGAGATTCATGATGTAATACTGCTTCACTGATCACATGCAGACTCTCTGTGCTGCTCTTCCTGGATAATCTTCTGTCAGCAACTCTCTGCTGGTACTCGCTGCATAACAACACTGTAATACGTTATTGATTGTATAGTATTTAATAACTGTTTAAAACTGGGAAAATATTAATAAATTGGCCCAATAAAGGGGGAGCTAGGGGGCGCATTCGTGGCTCTCTAAAAGAGGCGCATGCGCGGCTCTCTAAGATGGCGGACGTGTGACCTGTGAGCTCCGCTCCCGTCCTGTGATCCGCAGCCTCTGAACAGCTTCTTCAGCCACCAATAGCTCCGGAGGTGATACTCCATGACCCCTCGACTTCCCCTGGCACTTCATGAGAAAAATCGGATATCAGCTATCCCACTATCGAGCTACACAACCACCGCTGCCTTCCTTCCCCATGGAGCGCTTTATGACCAGGCCTCAATCCCCAGTCTCGATTTCGCAGGGAGATCCGGAGGATTACGTCAGCACCCTGATGACGGGGGATGGATCTCAGCAAGCCATCCATCCACACACTGCCCCACCTCCTCTACCGGTCCTGACTCCGGAGATGATGGACCTCAAACTCCAGGCTTTCGCCCAACAGGTAACCAGAGACATTGCTCAGGAGATGGGGAGGATTTCCAGAGAATTCAGGGGGGAAATGGATGCACTCGGGGAGCGCACAGATACCCTAGAGACTAAATTGGACGAGACTTTACACTATGTACAGGCTCTTGAGGAGGAAAATGCTCTCCTTAAAAACTCAGTATCCCAAATGCAGCTACAGCAGGAGGACCTTAAGAATAGAGAACGATGCCAGAATCTTAGAATCCGTGGAGTTCCTGAAACGGTGGCTGACAACAACATTAGACCTTATCTTTTGGGCCTTTTCAACACTCTTGCACCTGAAATTGTGCACATTGACTGGCGCCTAGACCGAGCACATAGGTTTCTGGCCCCTAAACCCCCTGCGGAGGCCAGACCCTGCGACATAGTGGTTCGTTTCCACTTCTATGAGAACAAAGTGACCCTGACGAAGGCCACTCGTAACAGGTCAGGTATCGACTATAAACGAGACAAAATCCAACTGTTCAGTGACCTCTCTCCATTCACTCTGGCCAAGCGCCGTTCTCTACAACCCATCATCTCTCACCTCCAGCTGCACAAAGTCCCATACTACTGGGGCTTTCCCTTTCGCCTCAATGTTACCCTGGATGGAGTCCAATATGTCCTCCGCGACATTCAGGAGGGGGATGCATTCATCAAACGCCTGGGCCTCCCCCTGCTCCCTGCAGAGGAGGATCAGATATCGCCAGCTACCCCTCGTCCCTTGACGGCTCCTTCCAGGATCTGGACCCCGGTCAGAGGCAAAGGATGGAAGGCCTACTCCACTCCCCAGCGTTCTCAACGTCCTAGGCCACCCACCTGATTTGAAGCAAGCAACCCACCTGCCTCTACCCTCTTTTTGTCCCATTTGGGATCTCGACCATTAGTCGATCCCCCTTCAGAGGGGCCACTGTGTAGCTCACATCGCCTTCCCAAGAAGGCGACCTGCGAAGTTCCAGCTATATTGCTGTATTTTTTGTTTTACATGCTATTCTTTTGTTTTGTTTTTTTCCATAATTGAAGCGGTTTCTTTGTTTTCTATCTGAAAAACACCGCTGTTCTCATGAGACTGTCATCCACCAGGTTATCTCGAGGAAAGTCTGATCAGGTAACATTTTAGGCCGATCACCGTGGCGAGTGGTCGCGGGTCCCTCACTATGTTGGAGACTGCTATGTTGCCCTACTGGTCATCAGGCTACGGCCAAGGATTCCTGAGTAGTCCATGTTGCTCAGGCCTTTTTTTGATGTTGTTTTTTCTTTTTCTTTTTTGGGCCATACAGGCCTTCCTGTTTTCATGGTCCCCTTTTTGGACCTTTTCATGACACTCCCGGTGTTGTTGTTTTTTCCTTTTGTTTTTTCCTTTTTTCTTTTCCTTTTTTTTTTCCTTGTTGTTTTATTGTTGATCATCTCATGTCACGTGAACTCTTGGACAGATTAAGATCTGCTCCTTGGCTACTTACATGTACTGATATTGCTGGGCTATCGCCCATTGTTTTTAGTGTTCTTAAGCTGTATAGTACTGTTCATTCATGGCTCTGAAATTCTTGTCGTATAATGTGAAAGGATTGAATTCCATAAAGAAAAGATGGATGGCCTTGAAGGAATTCAGGGCCTCGGGCGCGGATGTGATCCTGGTCCAGGAGACGCATTTCTGTGTCGGGGGTTCCCTGAAAGTCGCTTCCAGACACTTTCCAGTGTCTTTTTTGGCCTCCGACTCATCTGGTAAGGCTGGTGTGGCAGTTTTGGTCAAACGCTCTTGCCCCCTCCAGATCAAGTCTACCTACTTGGATCCTCATGGCCGCTGTATAGTTCTGGAGGGCACCTACCTATCCAGCCCTATAATGATCATGAATGTGTATGCTCCTAACACGGGTCAAATTAAGTTTTTAACGGAAGTATTTGAACGATTGAATCGTGTTGCCCATCCCTTAATGATAATTGGAGGTGACTTCAATGCTGTTCTCTCGCCTGCTCGGGATAGGAAGTCCATATTCAATACCAAATCTACCCCCGTTTCACAATCCCTAGCCACCTCCTTTAGGAAATTGATCCAAAGCCACTGTTTGTTTGATACATGGCGTATTAAACACCCCAATGGTAGGCAGTACTCGTTCTACTCCCCCCCCCCCAACAAGATGTTTTCCAGATTGGACTACTTTCTGGTAACAGCTCCTTTGCTTTCCCACATGGTGTCATCCGACTTGGGCCCTATTACCTGGTCGGATCATGCCCCTCTGTCCCTAGATCTGTGTCTTTCGGCTGGATTCCCTAGGAGATGCCATTGGAGGCTCAATGAATCCCTGCTAAAACACCCAGAAACTAAGGATAAACTCCAACTTACTTTATCTGAATTTTTTCAACTGAATGCAGGTTCTGTGTCCAGCTCGTCTGTCCTTTGGGAAGCCCACAAGGCATATTTTAGAGGTCAGTGCATCTCTGTGGGATCTCAGAGAAAGAGGGACTCTGCCCTCCTGAGGTCCTCTTTACTTTCTGAACTAGCAGTAGCTGAACGCTCCCTGCTCCACGCTCCCACGATGGGCCGGCTTCACACAGTAACCTCCCTATGTAACCGCATAAAGTCCCTAGACCTATCAAAAATAGATAAATCCCTTCTATGGGCCAAACAAAAATTCTATGAATTTTCAAATAAGCCGCATAGGGTGTTGGTCTCCAGGCTTAACCCTAGGCCCTCTCTTTCTTTCCCGGACCACTTAAAACATGCAGATGGGACCCCCACCTTTTGCCCGCAGACAATGACCCAAGTCTTTGGCGAATTTTATGATAAACTTTATAACTGCCTTACCCCTGATCAACATCCTCCCTTTGATCAAAAGGCTTTTGAGACGTTTATGGTGGATCTCCATCTCCCCAAGCTTACCGAGCATGAGGTACAGACATTGAATACCCCCATTACTGAAGAGGAGCTTAATAACACTGTTAAATCCCTTCCATCCCACAAATCCCCTGGCCCGGATGGCCTTCCTTACTCCTACTATAAGACCTTTCTCCCGATTCTCTCACCACATTTGATATCCCTTTAAAATTTCATCCTACAAGGTCAACAACCCCACCAGCAATTCTTACATTCTTATATTACATTCATACCCAAACCGGATAAGGACCCTACGCTAGGCTTGTGCAATTTGTTTCGTAACGAATCGAAATTCGTCCGAATTTAGCAACTTTCGGACATTCGGAAGCATTCGAATTTCCGAACAAAGCAATTACGAATAAGACCGAATCCGAAATAAATTATACCGAAAATAGCGAATGCCCGAATGTCTTCGGCATAATTCGTTATGAAAAAGTTACGAATGTACGAATCCATACGAAGCACAATAACACTCACTCTTCTCTGCTCTCTGCTTCTCCCACACCGTGCTGAACTCCCTCTCAAAATGGTGTACAGGGGCGGAGGCTATAGCCGCATGTAAAAAACGAAAGTAAAATACGAGATTTCGAATCCATTCGAAGCACAATAACACTCTGCTCTCTGCTTCTCCCTCACCGTGCTGAACCCTCTCAAAATGGTGTACAGGGGCGGAGGCTATAGCCGCATGTAAAAAACGAAAGTAAAATACGAGATTTCGAATCGTTACAAATAACCGCTATGTATTTAGAAAAGTACAAATCCATTCGAAGCACATTAGGCATAATAGGCAGCGTCGTCGTGAGAGAGACACAGAAAATTACGAATCAACGAACCCAAAAAAAGTTACGAAAGTAGGAGTTGTGTCCAGAATCAACGAAAAACAATGTACTCTACCGAAAGTACGAATTATAAATCAACTAAAAATTCAACTAAAAATGTCGCTTGCGAAAATACGAATTAGTCCGAACACGAAAAATCCAGTCTAGCAAAATTACGAATGATTACGAATCAACAGGACCGAAAAGAAACGAACCGAAACTAACCAAATTTTTCCGTTGTGCACAAGCCTACCCTACGCTCCCAGACAGTAACAGACCGATTGCACTTTTAAATTCGGACTATAAGCTTTTTACTAAAATCCTAGCCCATCGCCTCTCCCATTTTCTGATGAAACTGATAGACAGAGATCAGGTAGGATTTGTCCCCACTAGACACGCTGGGGACAATACCAGACGTACCATCGACCTCATTGACATGCTTAACAGAGTCCGACGCCCTGCTTTACTCCTTAGCCTTGACGCCCAAAAGGCGTTTGATAGACTTTGCTGGCCCTACATGTTCGCCACCCTTACTAAATTTGGTCTGCGGGGCCTTTTTTTTACAGCCTTACGTTCCCTTTACTCTAGTCCCTCATCCTAGGTCCAAATGACATCCTTCACATCCAGGTCGTTTCCCATGTCAAATGGTACCAGGCAGGGATGCCCCCTTTCTCCCCTCCTGTTCATCCTCTGCCTGGAGCCTTTGGCAGAGGCCATAAGATCGCGCCCAGACATCCGCGGGGTCTCCATGCGCCAAAGGGAATATAAATTGTCCCTGTTCGCGGATGATGTGCTTTTGACTCTCACCAACCCCCATACCTCACTTCCATCCCTACACACTCTTTTATCCGAATTTAGATCCCTGTCGGGTTACAAAATGAACACGTCAAAAACAGAATCCCTGCCCCTACACCTCCCTCCTGCGGATCTCCTATCGCTTAAGAACTCTTACCCCTACCGCTGGTGCACCTCATCCCTCAAATACCTGGAGATTCAACTTACTTCGACATATTCCACTCTATACTCTGCCAACTATGTGCCCCTGTTCAAATCTGTCAACGCCATGTTAACTAACTGGAATCCCCTTCCGATATCTTAGATAGGCAGGATTATTGTGTTGAAGATGTCTGTGATGCCTAAACTGTTGTATTTTTTTCGAAACACTACATGTTCCTATCCCCATGGCTCAATTGAAACTCCTTAAAAGGTGGTTCCTAAACTTCATATGGAAAGACGGAGCACATAGAGTGGCCAGCTCAGTCATCTTTTCCCCCAGAGGTCAGGGAGGTATGGGAGCTCCGGATATCCACAAGTATTACCTGGCTGCTCACCTTCGTGCGGTGGTATCCTGGTCTAGTTTGAGACTAGGGATGAGCTTCGAGTTCGAGTCGAACTCATGTTCGACTCGAACATTGCCTGTTCGCCCGTTCGCCGAACAGCAAACACATTGGGGTGTTCGCGGCAAATTCGAAAAATCTATGGGAGAAATCTAAAGTGTTAATTATAAAGGCTAATATGCAAGTTATTGTCCTAAAAAGTGTTTGGGGACCGGGGTCCTGCCCCAGGGGACATGTATCAATGCAAAAAGAAGTTTTAAAAACGGCCGTTTTTTCGGGAGCAGTGATTTTAATAATGCTTAAAATGAAAAAATAAAAGTGAAATATTCCTTTAAATTTCGTACCTGGGGGGTGTGTATGATATGCATGTGAAGTGGCGCATGTTTCCCGTGCTTAGAACTGTCCCTGCAAAAAATGTCATTTTTGAAAGAAAAAAAGTCTTTTAAAACTGACTCGCGGCTATTAATGAATTGTCGGCTCCCGGCAATACATACAAAAATCATTGATAAAAAAACAAAACAAAGCGTGGGGGTTCCCCAGAATTCAATTACCAGGCCCTTCAGGTCTGGAATGGATATTAAGGGGAACCCCGCCGCAAATTTAAAAAAAAATTGACGTGGGGTTCCCCCAAATATCCATTCCAGGCCCTTCAGATCTGGCATGGATTTTAAGGGGAACTCCACCCCAAATTTTAAAAAAAAATGGCGTGGAGTTCCCCTAAAAATCCATACCAGACCCCTTATCCGAGCACGCAACCTGGCCGGCCGCAGGGGAAAAGGGGGGACGAGAGAGCGGCCCCCCCTCCCTCCTGAACCGTACCAAGCCACATGCCCTCAACATGGGGAGGATGTCCCCATGTTGATGGGGACAAGGGCCTCATCCCCACAACCCTTGCCCGGTGGTTGTGGGGGTCTGCGGGCGGGGGGCTTATCGGAATCTGGAAGACCCCTTTAACAAAGGGGACCCCCAGATCCCGGCCCCCCCTATGTGAATTGGTAAGGGGTACGTTGTACCCCTACCATTTCACAAAGAAAGCGTAAAAAAAAGGTTTAAAAAAACACACAAACACCTTGAAAAAGTCCTTTATTAAAAAAATAATAAATAAAAACATTCCAGCGGTGAAATCCAGTGTCCCGTGGCGATCCCGATGTCCAGCGCTGTCCTTCATTGGTTGTGCCTGAGCGGACCTGATGGGGAACTCCCTCTCAGTATTTTAAATGTATAGACCCGCCCCTTCTAAAGTTCCCCATCAGGTCCGCTCCCTCGGTATGTCGGACCCGCCTACGTCATTGGCTTGAGCGGGGAACTTCCTTCACTGTGTAATTTAAATTTACATAGTGAAGGAAGTTCCCCGCTCAAGCCAATGACGTAGGCGGGTCTGACATACCGAGGGGGCGGACCTGATGGGGGACTGCTCTCACTTTGGTAATACATGTATAGACCCGCCCCTTCTCATGTTCCGCATCTGGTCCGCTGAGCGGACCTGATGGGGAACTTTAGAAGGGGCGGGTCTATACATTTAAAATACTGAGAGGGAGTTCCCCATCAGGTCCGCTCAGGCACAACCAATGAAGGACAGCGCTGGACATCGGGATCGCCGCGGGACACTGGATTTCACCGCTGGAATGTTTTTTGTTTTTTTTAAATAAAGGACTTTTTCAAGGTGTTTGTGTGTTTTTTTAAACATTTTTTTACGCTTTCTTCGTGAAATGGTAGGGGTACAATGTACCCCTTACCAATTCACATAGGGGGGGGCTGGGATCTGGGGGTCCCCTTTGTTAAAGGGGTCTTCCAGATTCCGATAAGCCCCCCGCCCGCAGACCCCCACAACCACCGGGCAAGGGTTGTGGGGATGAGGCCCTTGTCCCCATCAACATGGGGACATCCTCCCCATCTTGAGGGCATGTGGCCTGGTACGGTTCAGGAGGGAGGGGGGGCCGCTCTCTCGTCCCCCCCTTTTCCCCTGCGGCCGGCCAGGTTGCGTGCTCGGATAAGGGGTCTGGTATGGATTTTTAGGGGGACTCCACGCCATTTTTTTTTTAAATTTGGGGTGGAGTTCCCCTTAAAATCCATGCCAGATCTGAAGGGCCTGGAATGGATATTTGGGGGAACCCCACGTCAATTTTTTTTTAAATTTGCGGCAGGGTTCCCCTTAATATCCATTCCAGACCTGAAGGGCCTGGTAATTGAATTCTGGGGAACACCCACGCTTTTTTTTTTTTTTTTATCAATGACTTTTGTATGTATTGCCGGGAGCCGACAATTCATTAATAGCCGCGAGTCAGTTTTAAATGCATTTTTTTCTTTCAAAAATTACATTTTTTGCAGGGACAGTTCTAAGCACGGGAAACATGCGCCACTTCACATGCATATCATACACACCCCCCAGGTACGAAATTTAAAGGAATATTTCACTTTTATTTTTTCATTTTAAGCATTATTAAAATCACTGCTCCCAAAAAAACGGCCGTTTTTAAAACTTCTTTTTGCATTGATACATGTCCCCTGGGGCAGGACCCAGGTCCCCAAACACTTTTTAGGACAATAACTTGCATATTAGCCTTTATAATTAACACTTTAGATTTCGAACGTTCGAGTCCATTGTATTTAATAGGGTTCTAAAGTTTACACGAACATTTTGTCTGTTCGCAGGTTCTGGTGCGAACCGAACAGGGGGGTGTTCGGCTCATCCCTGTTTGAGACCCCAGAATCGCTGGATGGAGATTGAGATGGGCTCTCTTTTTCCGACTCATCCATGCTCCTTTGTATGGTCTTCTGCATTATTTTCGGACCCCAAGCCCGTTGACCTCTGTCTGGGCCCTATGCAGTTCTCACTCAAGATTTGGAGAGCCTGTCGCAATAAATTTTCCCTGACATCCGCATGGCCTCTCCTTTCTAAAATACTCTTTAATTCCCTACTCCCTGATAGTCTTTCTCATACTCTGATGTTTCATGGGCTAAAGCAGGCTTGTTCCAACTTCAACATATTGTCCACCCTATCTCCCGCAAACTCCGTTCCTTTCAAGACCTTCAAACTAAAAGCCAAATACCTGATCATTTGTTATTCTCATATCTCCAAATTACTCACTACTTAGCTACATTTTCGCCCTCACTTACTCTACCAAACCTACACATTTTGAAGTTATCTGCTCTCAGGGACCTTACCAAACAGGATTAATTTCAGCTATATATCAATTACTACAAGAGAATCTCCCACTTTCTACGGTACCCCACTCATACATGAGTAAATGGTCACATCTCACACAACAACAACATTCCTCCCCCAATGGGCTAAAATCTGGACCTCGACTTCCAAAATATCCCGATGTGTGGCGCACAGAGAGACAGCATTTAAGGAATTATTATTTTGGTATAGGACTCCCGAAATTTTGCACCGCTATGATCCTTCCCTCTCTCCTCTTTGCTGGAGATGTGGTAAGCTCAGGAGTAGGGATGAGCTTGGAGTTCGAGTCGAACTCATGTTCGACTCGAACATTGCCTGTTCGCCCGTTCGCCGAACAGCGAACAAATTGGGGTGTTCGTGGCAAATTCGAAAAATCTATGGGAGAAATCTAAAGTGTTAATTATAAAGGCTAATATGGAAGTTATTGTCCTAAAAAGTGTTTGGGGACCGGGGTCCTGCCCCAGGGGACATGTATCAATGCAAAAAGAAGTTTTAAAAACGGCCGTTTTTTCGGGAGCAGTGATTTTAATAATGCTTAAAATGAAAAAATAAAAGTGAAATATTCCTTTAAATTTCGTACCTGGGGGGTGTGTATGATATGCATGTGAAGTGGCGCATGTTTCCCGTGCTTAGAACTGTCCCTGCAAAAAATGTCATTTTTGAAAGAAAAAAAGTCTTTTAAAACTGACTCGCGGCTATTAATGAATTGTCGGCTCCCGGCAATACATACAAAAGTCATTGATAAAAAAAAAAAAAAAGCGTGGGGGTTCCCCAGAATTCAATTACCAGGCCCTTCAGGTCTGGAATGGATATTAAGGGGAACCCCGCCGCAAATTAAAAAAAAATTGACGTGGGGTTCCCCCAAATATCCATTCCAGGCCCTTCAGATCTGGCATGGATTTTAAGGGGAACTCCACCCCAAATTTAAAAAAAAAATGGCGTGGAGTCCCCTTAAAAATCCATACCAGACCCCTTATCCGAGCACGCAACCTGGCCGGCCGCAGGGGAAAAGGGGGGACGAGAGAGCGGCCCCCACTCCCTCCTGAACCGTACCAAGCCACATGCCCTCAACATGGGGAGGATGTCCCCATGTTGATGGGGACAAGGGCCTCATCCCCACAACCCTTGCCCGGTGGTTGTGGGGGTCTGCGGGCGGGGGGCTTATCGGAATCTGGAAGACCCCTTTAACAAAGGGGACCCCCAGATCCCGGCCCCCCCCTATGTGAATTGGTAAGGGGTACGTTGTACCCCTACCATTTCACGAAGAAAGCGTAAAAAAATGTTTAAAAAAAACACACAAACACCTTGAAAAAGTCCTTTATTAAAAAAAAAAAAAAAAAAAAAAAAAACATTCCAGCGGTGAAATCCAGTGTCCCGCGGCGATCCCGATGTCCAGCGCTGTCCTTCATTGGTTGTGCCAGAGCGGACCTGATGGGGAACTCCCTCTCAGTATTTTAAATGTATAGACCCGCCCCTTCTAAAGTTCCCCATCAGGTCCGCTCCCTTGGTATGTCGGACCCGCCTACGTCATTGGCTTGAGCGGGGAACTTCCTTCACTGTGTAATTTAAATTTACATAGTGAAGGAAGTTCCCCGCTCAAGCCAATGACGTAGGCGGGTCTGACATACCGAGGGGGCGGACCTGATGGGGGACTGCTCTCACTTTGGTAATACATGTATAGACCCGCCCCTTCTCATGTTCCACATCTGGCCCGCTGAGCGGACCTGATGGGGAACTTTAGAAGGGGCGGGTCTATACATTTAAAATACTGAGAGGGAGTTCCCCATCAGGTCCGCTCAGGCACAACCAATGAAGGACAGCGCTGGACATCGGGATCGCCGCGGGACACTGGATTTCACCGCTGGAATGTTTTTTTGTTTTTTTTAAATAAAGGACTTTTTCAAGGTGTTTGTGTGTTTTTTTAAACATTTTTTACGCTTTCTTCGTGAAATGGTAGGGGTACAATGTACCCCTTACCAATTCACATAGGGGGGGGCGGGATCTGGGGGTCCCCTTTGTTAAAGGGGTCTTCCAGATTCCGATAAGCCCCCCGCCCGCAGACCCCCACAACCACCGGGCAAGGGTTGTGGGGATGAGGCCCTTGTCCCCATCAACATGGGGACATCCTCCCCATGTTGAGGGCATGTGGCCTGGTACGGTTCAGCAGGGAGGGGGGGGGCGCTCTCTCTTCCCCCCTTTTCCCCTGCGGCCGGACAGGTTGCGTGCTCGGATAAGGGGTCTGGTATGGATTTTTAGGGGGACTCCACGCCATTTTTTTTTTAAATTTGGGGTGGAGTTCCCCTTAAAATCCATGCCAGATCTGAAGGGCCTGGAATGGATATTTGGGGGAACCCCACGTCAATTTTTTTTTTAATTTGCGGCAGGGTTCCCCTTAATATCCATTCCAGACCTGAAGGGCCTGGTAATTGAATTCTGGGGAACACCCACGCTTTTTTTTTTTTTTTATCAATGACTTTTGTATGTATTGCCGGGAGCCGACAATTCATTAATAGCCGCGAGTCAGTTTTAAATGCATTTTTTTCTTTCAATAATGACATTTTTTGCAGGGACAGTTCTAAGCACGGGAAACATGCGCCACTTCACATGCATATCATACACACCCCCCAGGTACGAAATTTAAAGGAATATTTCACTTTTATTTTTTCATTTTAAGCATTATTAAAATCACTGCTCCCAAAAAAACGGCCGTTTTTAAAACTTCTTTTTGCATTGATACATGTCCCCTGGGGCAGGACCCCGGTCCCCAAACACTTTTTAGGACAATAACTTGCATATTAGCCTTTATAATTAACACTTTAGATTTCGAACGTTCGAGTCCATTGTATTTAATAGGGTTCTAAAGTTTACACGAACATTTTGTCTGTTCGCAGGTTCTGGTGCGAACCGAACAGGGGGGTGTTCGGCTCATCCCTGCTCAGGAGTACTCATTATCATATTTTTTGGCAATGTAATTTGATCGTTCCCTTTTGGTCCATGGTTTTGTCCCTTCAACAGATTTTAGATATTTTCATCCCACTTGATCCGGTACGCCTTCTTCTGGGCCTCCCAATCCCCGCCTGGGAAAGACTTCAAATAAATTAGCCTCATATATCTTATTAGCAGCGAAGAGAGCTATTCATGCTTGTTGGATGTCCACCTCTCCCCCTACTCAGGCCCAGCTTATACAAGCCATTAAGGATATCCGCAGAATGGAGCATATGACAGCTATGATTGAGGATGCTATCAATAGATTTGATAAGATATGGGCCTCATGGGATAGTTCTACATATGGTTCGTCCCACTGATAATTCTACTATACTACCTATACTCATTATGCTTTAATTTGTGCAGGTCCCTCATCCCCAGACTCCCCTGCGGTTTAGACATGGTTTCATAAGTACCTCTTGGTCACCCCCCCCCCCCTTCCTTTTATCTCAATGATATCTCTTTATCCCCATCTTCCGATATCTACCCGATTCCCTTTTGGACGTAGCCTCTTACAGTGTGTTAGCTTTCCCTGCTCGATGATCAACTTTTATTGATTCTCATTGGTTTGAACTCTATATTATTTTTCTGTATATTATTTTCTTTTTTTATATATTATTTTATGTCTCAATACTTTTGATTTGTACCCTTCCAATACTTACTATGTCTCTATTTGATATTTAAATTTACTGTTTGATATGGGTTTTTTTTCTGAAAATTTCTCAATAAACATATGTAGCGGGTATTTGAATTTAGGGGAAGCATCTGGGTGGTTGTGTAACCCAGATGCACTGATTGCGAGGGAATCTGAGACCCTTTTATGGCTCTTGGAGGACTCTGGTGGTGTGAGGTTCCCTGCGGCCTACAGGTGGCGTTGTTTCCGGGGGCCGGGGTTGAGCTCACACCGCAGGACTGTGCCTTTTTGTCCTCCCCTGCAGCTGGTACAGCGGGACGGGGAACCCGCTGTGATGCAAAGGGAGAGGGGATAAAAGGGGCGGATGCCCTTACCACAGGGTTCAGAGTTCAGAGTCCGGAGTCGGAGGACACGGCCGCACCCAGACACCTTCAGCTTGGGTGCTGGTGTTCCGGTGTTCCGGGCCCAGGTGCCTTTGACCTGGCCGGAGCGGAGATGGAGTCCATCTCAGGCACCTTTAGCCTGGGGTGAGGTACTATGGCGGATGCCTGGGGCTCAGTACCTTCGACTGAGTTCCGCGAGGGTGGAGGAATCCGAGGGGGCCCTAACTCCTTCGGTGCCCGTGTCTGAGTTTGTGAGTTCTGGTGAGCAGAACTTCTCTGGAGAGTCCGGTGCAGCATCTCTGGTGACAGAGAGGCCTCCGGTATCTCCCTTGGACGGATATCCTTCCCCTGAGAGGGGCTGTGCTAGCGAAGGTAATTCACGTTCTACCTCACATAGTCAGTGGCAGTGACTATTCACCACTGGTGATACCACAGTGGTTAGCAAAAGAAGGGAAAGGATTGTGCCTCGACCTATTCCCATTACTACCAAGTTGTTGCAAAAGAATCCAACTTAACCGTGCTGTATGTTTATTCGCTGAGAAGAATAAAACTGTGTTGGACCTATTCAGTGTGTGGAACTCTGGTTACTAGGAGCAAAGGAGTCAGGGACGAAGGACAGGACTTGACTCTAGGACACCTACACAAAGCCCGATCTTTCTGGCCTTCACCTCGTCACTATGGAGGACATGGGCCGTGGTGTGTCTCATCCCTCTCCCCAGCACGAATACCCCTAGACGAAGAAAGACAAGCCCAGAATGAGAAGGGGAGAGAGGGGTGAGGCCGCTACACATACAATTAAAAAAAAAAAAAAAAAAGGGGAGCTGGATAGAAATCTGCATAGGACAACAAATCAGGACAATTATAACCATTCCTAGTACAGGTCAGTTACCATGACAAGACTGAATTCCTATAATTAGGCTACAAGCTTTTTGAAGACATCCCAAAAGCTCCATGTAATAAGATATCTTTAGTGATAAGGTAAACTTTTCTCAGTATAATGGTCTTTGTCTGTAATGGCTTAATTTCACATCTATTAGATTATAATAATTTTGTGTTTAAGCTAAGTAAGATAAATGTCAGCTATTGATGTTGGAATATTCTATATTATTATTGCCCTGACACTGAAACAGCATTTTTCTTCACTGAGATTATGTACCAGGATATTTCCTTCAAAGTTATTGATAGCATGACTTCTGCAGCACACTTCATCAGTTCCTGCTAACACAGACTAGAAATCAAATAATGGAGGTTATTAAATTAGCACACATATGCGAACATTCCCTTTCATTTTCCTGTCACAGCATAAAGGATTCAATGATGTGTTTTTAAAAGGCACTTTTTTATTATTATACACTTGTGCCTAATCTTTTCCAGATTATTGAAAAAATATTATATATAAATTCTATAAATAGTTTTCAATATGCTGAAAAAATATATATATATATATATATATATATATGTAGCGGGTACTCCAAATTTAGGGGGTCTTTATGTCCAAATTTAGGGGGATGACCCGAGCACTAGTATGGCTCAGGCCTTTTAATTGTGCTGGACGCTGCTTTTTTGCTGTGTGCCTGTGTGGAGTTCCCTGTGGCCTGCAGGTGGCGCTGCCATGTTGGGACAGGGTTGAACCATAGGTTGCATTGGCGCGATTGGATGTCCTTTCTTGCCTACCATGCAGTGGGCTGGTTCTGCCTGCTGTGCATGCCGGGAGAGGATATAAAAGAGGCAGATGCCATTTATTCAGGGAGAGACCCGGGGACAAGTACCCGGAGGAGTGTGCCCCCTAAGGAGGGGGGTGCGTACACCGACTGAAGAGTCTCGGGCACCTTCGGCCTGAGACCGCAACATTCCGGGTAGGCCCAGTACCTTCAACTGGGTCTACAGGCAGAACTTTGGAGTCCTAGGATGCCCGTGTGAGGGTATCCGCTCTGACCAAGAGGAAGCCAGGGGAGGATCGGTCCCATAACAGGAGATGAGTGATAGTTAGATTGCTGCCTTGGGAAAGGCCTGGTGACCTGTCGGACCATTGAGGGACTATCCAGGTGAGCTGTACCCACTTGGGACCGAGTGGTGATAAATCTGGGAGTTCTGTGCCTGAATCTGCTTTGGTTCAACTATTATCTCTCTCATCTACTCTCTCTTACCTATCAAGCAAAGATACAAAATAAACTCAACGTTGGAGTTTAAGTGGTTTGGACATTGACTTTATTAATGAAGGGAAAAGTACAGACTCGTCTCTACATTCTGGAGATGGGAACCAGTGGAAGGAGGTAACTTGCTGTGGGACCCAAATACATATACACCGCCTGACATCTAAACTAGAGGACACGGGCTTGTGGCATGGGTGCCTCTTCTTTCCCCTAAGATGAGAGGGTAGTGCTACATATATATATATATATATATATATATATATATATATATATATATGTAAAAGGTGTAGGAATACTGCGCTGTCTGTAAAGACTGAATGTGATAACTCAATATCTGTGCTGCAACTAAAAAATGTGAGACACACACAAATAACAATATTATAAGGAACTAAAGCTGCGCAACTACGTAAACATGTAAATAAAAATGACCGAAAATTATTTAGTGTGAAATCACAATGTGATATCACCTTAAAGGTGACGTGACTGAACAATGTAACATGTAAATTAAACAATGAATGATATTCTTTGAGCCTCTGGGTAAAAAATGATGTTACACTCTATTCCTTGGTATTGCACACAAGAGAATTCAATAGCAGTTCATAAATGGCATAAAGTCCCCAGAAAAAAGAATAAAATGAAAAAGGGTTCAATCTCTTCAAAATTGAATTTGTGACTTCAAAACTGAAACACCATGGAAGAAGTGTTGATACGACAGAAAGGAATCCACCACCTTATCTTTCTCAGGACGCTTACCAGAAATCCTGATCCCTGAGAGAGATCAGTCTGAGTAGATGGCTATTATCCCCGCCCGGGTCTCTAATTGGCTCTCTCTGTACTTATATTCCTCTAGGCTTCAGTCTGTAGTCCCCAGATATCTCCACGAATCACATTTAGGGTGAAAAAGAAAGCCCCATAGCGTAATCCAATATTATAAAACGTTTATTAAAATAAAAAGATGCACTTACAGCATGTTGAATAAAAAACAGCAGTGGTTGTGTATAAGGCCGGCCGGCTCTCACTACCCGTTGCTTCCGGGATTCGTATTGTGGTGACGTCAGCACGCCGCTCCTCCCTACGTCGTTTCGACAAACCTGTCGTCATCCAGGGGCACGGGCGGCGTGCTGATCCACCACCATTTTATGTGCTGTGAGCAATGGCGTCCCTAGGGGGGGACCAGAGGGGGCCCTGGCCCCCCCAACATTATGCTGTGCCCCACCATGTGCCCCCCCAAAAAAAAATTTTTTTTTTGCATTTTTTTTTACGCTCGGGCTGCTGCTGGGGTAACATAGTCTCTCCTGAGAGGGAGAGCGTCCCAAGTCAGCTCCTGTGGGGGATTCCTCCCCCCTCTCTCTGCTCGCTGACACTGCATAATGCGAGCGCTTACACAACCACAGCCGCCCGATCTGCTCATTTCCTGCATCCTCATTGGCACGGAGAAGAGCGAGTTGCAGGAAGGACTCCACGAGCACTGTGGGAGGGGGGCCCAAGCCTTCATCTCAGTTACTGAAAAAACAGACTGATTTCTCCTGTCCTTAGGACAGGAGAACCAGCCTGTAAATTCCGAGAGTGGTGACTGCAAGCTGAGCCGAGTGTCAGTCTATGACACTCTTTCACAGCCCAGCGAGTCCAGCCACCCCCCTCACTCTCCTCACATTCGAGCAGGGAGGAATACAGCTCCTCCTCCTCCTTCCAGTCCCGCCCACACTATCCCGGCGTGCTGTATCTGAAGAGAGGGGATGTGTGGGCGGGAAATATGAAAATCAGCAGCATTCCTGGCTGTGTGTGAATGATGCCTGAGATTCTAGCCTGGACCGTGGGTAAGCGTGTGCACTGCAGACTGCAGTACACTGTAATCACTGAACTGCATTATCTCCATCCCTTCTCTCCCCCATCTGTCTCCCTTCCCCTCTCCTGTTCTTTCAAGACATTCACAATTTACTTTCAGTTAGGCAGGTAATATACAGTGCACATTTCTTTCCTGCATCCACAGATTGCAGGAAAGAAACTTGCATAATTCCCCCATCAACACAGACAGTGCTGACAGGGGAATATCCCCCCTGCCCAGCAATTGTATTCTCCCGACAAACGGTGATTATCACTAGTGGCTATTGCAACCACTAGTGATAATCATAAGAGAATCTGCTCATTAATGGTTCGAATCTCAGCCAGTTCCTGCTGAACCAGCTGAGATTTAAACTGTCTATGGCTGGTCTTGGCTCTTAGGCAGCCCATACATTGATCACTTTTTTTCATTCAACTATTAGGTTGAATGAAAAAAAAAAAGGAAATTATCCAATTCCCCCATCTACACATTATAGGTGGATGGGGGAATCCTCCCAGTGTGGACCAGTGCTGGAACAACCAGAGTTGCTGTCCTGTTCCGGCTATTCACAGCGCTGGTCTCTGTCTCCATGGTAGCGGCGGCAGCACATTGGAACCCAGTGCTGGTTACTTTATGGGTCTGATGTACAGGAGGGCCAGCACAATTTGTTAGAGATGGGCTGGGCATGTTCAAAATTCCACATGCCAGAGCCTGCAAGGAAGCCCACACTGCACAGCGCTAATCACAGGTAGTGAGACATTTCCCGGTCCGCAGCTCCACAGATCAGAAAATGTCTGTGGAGTGTCGGCTTCCTGGCGGGATCAGGCATGTGGGATTTCAAACACACCCGAGCCCATCTCTATTGGTTGTAGACAGTTCAGCTCCCTGCAGGTTGCTTAGCAGCAGTGGAGCCTTCTCTGACATGCTGATCATGATGAAATCCAGATGATGCTCCTAGTCAAATCCTAGTGTTAAATATCAGTGATTTTATTGATCAAAGCCCACACTTTACAGGCATAGAGCCAACATGGCTGCTGAACATATGGTTGATTATATATATGTGGTTGTACTCTTGATGCTAATAAATACTGTGTTTATTAGATCTGACTGGGAGCATCACTAGGATCACATCCCGATCAGCATGTCAACAGAGGAGGTTATACAGCATTACTGCTGCTAGGTGACCAGCTGGGGACTCGGCTCTCTATAACCAATAGTGCCAGCCTTCCCCTACATGCACGTATAATGTCACCGGCACAAAGTCCTAATAGACTGCCACCGGTGCCAAGGAGACAGATGCCAGACCAGCTCTGTCAATAACAGGACAGCTGGGGATAAAGGCCTGATGGCAAGACAACCTTTGCAACCCTGATAGTTTTCCCACTGCTTTGGACCCTTATATTTTCTTGGTGTGCTGGTGACATATATCTCTTGTTTTCTGCCACCCTGGTGGGGCCCCAGTATAGTAGGAAGGGAGCTCACTGCAGAACATGTGAAAGGGCCTGTTGTGGGATCGTAGTAAAGGGCCCCAGGATATATATATATATATATATATATATATATATATATATATAAATAATTGCATTTTATAGTTGGCCCCCCTACTTTTGTCCCTGTCCCCCCATGTGCCCCCCTAAATATGAAAGCTGGAGACGCCACTGGCTGTGAGCAATAGCTGGGTCCGCCCAGAACAGAGTTCCCAGCATCCCAGCTGCGGGTGTCGCCATCTTGAAAATGGGCAAACTGCCCTTACATTAATAACCTTTTATCTTTGATCTCACTGTCGGATCCTACTCCGATATATAGATACAAAAGATCACGGCCGGGATATCCACTCACTATGAGTGAACATATTCAGTATAAATCATTATAACATATCAGTGACATTAACGGAGTCCGACTGGATCTGAACTCTCGGCATCTCCGCTACACATATCACCATATTGAAAATGGGCAAACTGCCCTTACATCCAAAACACTGACTAGCGTTGGCAATGTCAGACGTAAATCAGATATGTAAACGAAAAAGGGATCCAACTAAACAGTTAGCTCACTGTGAGTGAAACTTGCATTAAAATAGCAAGCACACTCCGCCCATATGCATCCTAAATATACAGGCACATAAGGTATAAGGCTACAGAAATACTATACGTTGGTTGAAATCAAACCTAATTTGATATAAAGGGGTTGATATCCCTACCCCACATTTACTGGATATATCATAACGTATAAATGTATTCCAAGCCATTAAAATATTTAAAAATTTAAAGTGTTTCTCCATATGCTAGATAGGTGTAATTACACTCATTGTTTCTTAATAAAAAATAAAAAAAAACATGGCCATCTGCATATGGAATGTCACTATGGGAGAAGGAACTAAAAAATAGAAAGAAGGGAATTACTGGAGAAAGGTTATTGTGAACCAAATATCTAAGCAAATTAGATCTGTCTGTTGGATTCTATGAGCATATATATTCACCATAAATGTATGGGTGCCACCGAAGCACACACCCCGACACTATAATGAAAAAACACATGTTCAACAAACCTGATGTGTACTCAAATAAACCCATAGACATCCCCAAGGGCGACCCCCTTAAGATGTCCATGGATCAATGCACTACACCAATCTGAATGTGTATAACTGGAGTATATGCCTCGGTGCCATAGGTCCCCCAAGGGTATCGATAGTGATGGAATGGAGATGTACCGAGAGCTCAGATCCAGTTTACATTGCTATACAGAAAATATATCCACCTAGCTGTTATCGATTAATGCATTGACATCAATGTCGACGTTAAGCCCATAAGGGGTATAGCAGCGGACCTTATGGATCCAGCTCATTTTCATGCGGGATATTTCCCTGACTAGAGACCCACCCCTCCAATGAGGATTATACCTGTCAATTCCTATAAAGGAAGTACCCTCTGGATTGCGCTGGTGGTATAAGTCATAATGCTTGGATACCGAATGATATTGGAAGCCACTCTTAATGTTAGCTACGTGTTCTCCAAGTCTTATTTGCATGGTCCGTTTTGTCCTACCTATATATTGCATCCCGCAAGGACATTGCAGGAGGTATACAACGCCTGTGGAACTGCATGTGACAAAAGTATCGATCTTATGAGTTTTTGAAGTACTGCTGGATACAAATACTTCAGTCTTTTTAGATCTGATTTTGTTTATGGAGCACACCTGGCACCGACGGCATTGATGGTACCCAGATAATTTTTGGAAAAAAGAGACTTTCTTAGGTGGAGGGTCAACCACATTGGGTGCCACTCTATCTCTCAGGGAAGGGGCACCCCTGAAAATAACTTGTGGGATTGTTGGGAGGAAAGTATTGATGATACGGTCACTCCCCAAAAGATGCCAGTGTTTCCGAATGATTCTTTTTATCATATAATGCTGTGTAGAGTATGTTGTGATGAATGGTATACACAATTGTTCTTGTTTCTTTTTTGGGCCATTTGTTAACAAAGATGATCTTTCCATGCCCCCCACTTCCTTCAAAGTGTCTTCCAAGGCTTTCTCATCATAGCCCTTTTCCAATAGCCTATCTTTCAGGATATCGGCCTGGAGAAAGTAATCGGACTTTTCAGAACAATTTCTCCGCATGCGAACAAATTGGCTTTTCGGCACTGACTTCAGCCAAGAGTCCTTGTGGCAACTATCGCTCGGTATATAAGCGTTGCGGTCAGTTTGTTTAAAGTACGATATCATTTTGAAACCCACTTCACTCTTAGTGATTGTAAGGTCCAAAAAATTAATTCGTACTTGACTAGCCTCATAAATGAAACGTATACCTCTATCATTCTGATTACTCTCTAGGAAGAAAGCTTCCAGCTGTGCAATTGTGCCATCCCAGAGGAGGAGGACGTCATTAATATACCTAGCCCAAAGTTTAAGATATGGGCTTCGGTCTTTAAAGATGACATCCTCCTCCCATTTGGCCATGAACAGATTGGCCAAGCTGGGGGCATATTTCGCCCCCATGGCTACTCCCCGTTCCTGCTTATAGAAGTTGTGACTGAACCAGAAATAGTTGTGTTTTGCCGCATACTCTAGGAGCTCCATAATGAAATTTTGTTGTTCTTCCGATGTTGTTGAATGGAGATTTAAATAATATTTAACAGCTGATAACCCCAAAGAATGGGGAATTATAGTATAAAGTGATGTCACATCAGCTGTGACCATCCACATGTGTTCACTGGGATGTTGATCTGCCAGCAAATTAATTACATGTCTGGTGTCTTTCAGATAGGACGGCATTTTCAGCACTAATGGTTGAAGAAAAAAGTCTATATACTTGCCCACCCGGGACGTGATGGAATCAATTCCGCTAACTATCGGATGTCCCGGGGGGCAAGTCAGACTTTTATGTATTTTAGGCAAACAGTACAGGATAGGAACCCTCGGTGCCTTAGGGACCAAAAAAAGCTGTTCCTTTTCGTTCAGAATTCCTAATTGTACGCCCTTTAATACCAAGTCATCCAGGGTCTTTTTATATTTAATGATTGGATTTCCGACCAAGAGGGTATAGGTCTCCTGATCCCCAACAATCCTGGATAATTCTTGAAGATAGTCATCCCTATCAAGGATCACTATCTCCCCCCCTTTATCGGCGGGGCGTATAACCAATTGTTTATTGTTACACAAGGTGTCTAAGCCCTGCTCTAAATTCTTCTCCATTTTTTTATTTGTTGTTTTTACAGATTCCAAATCTCGCAGAACCACATCACGAAATACTCTCAGTGATGGTGCTAGGGTACCTGGGGGGTTGAAAGTGGAAGCATTGGACAGTCCCGTATATTGATAATTATTCAACACTAATCCTCCCTGGCGTGTTGGAATACTAGCGAAATGCCTTTTGATGTTAATTCTCCTAACGTACTTGTGTACGTCCATGTACGTTTCGAATTTATTGAGTTTTCAAGGAGGGGCAAATTTTAAACCCTTATTCAAAAGAGCTGTTTCAGATTCTGTCAAGGTTTGGGAACTGAGGTTGAAAATGCCTTCACCTGTTATGCTCTTGTTTTTTTTAGATTGTGCTCTCCTCCCCCCTCTTATTCCTCTTTGTTTTCTATGGGCCTCTTTATGCCCTGATTGGCTTTGGGAAAACCCCAATGGTGTTGATCTTGCGTTTTCCCACTGGGTCTCCTTGATCGGTCTCTAGTAGACCATGTGAGTTCCTGGTCTTCCAGATCATACTCACTCTGTTTCTGGTGTACAGGACCGTCCCTATCTCTGAGAGGGAAAAAACGGTTATGGGATTCTCCCCTGTTGTTAAACTCCCAATCCTCTCTGTACCTATCATAGTAAGTCCGCTCGTCCTGTCGAGGACTTTGATAGGGTGGTCTATCATAACCATAGTTGTTATACGAGCCTCTATCGGTCTCTCTGCTAGACCCAGGAGGGTCCCTATAGGATTGGTGTTGATTATTACTGTATATGTATATATATATATATATATATATATATATACACACTATATAGCGCTAAAAGTATTGGGGCACTTGCCTTTACACACACATGAAATGTAATGGCATCCCAGTCTTAGTTTGTAGGGTTCAATAATGAGTTGCACCACCCTTTGCAGCTATAACAGCTTCAATTCTTTTGGGAAGGCTGTCCACAGGGTTTAGGAATGTGTCTATGAGAATGTTTGACTATTCTTCCAGAAGCGCATTTGTGAGCTCAGGCACTGATGTTGGATGAGAAGGCCTGGCTCGCAGTCTCCACTCTAATTCATCCCAAAGGTGTTCTTTGGACCAGTGACCTCTACTCTGCTACTGGGGAAGCAAAAAAAAAAAATCCCAAATCATGCCTAGTGTATTCATGCCAACTTTTACTAACACCCTGTTTAAGCCTTTTTTAATAGCATGTGTTACACCACAGTGTCAGGTGTTCAGCAGCCATAGTGCTGCCCTATCAGCGTGATATTGCAAATAGCTATACTATATAATATTATTTCAATGTGTATAAAAAATAACAATAATAAATACTAAAAAATAAGACCAGAAAAAGTTAACCAAAGTTTGTACAAGAAAATATACCACAATACATTAATATTGTGCCAGATAAAAATCATTGTCAGTCATATATATAGTCCACGTGCTTTCATACTACATAATAAAAATATAAATGAAACATAAGTTCATATCCAGTGCACACGTAAATGCTCTTGAACCTTCCAGCGCTGTTAGCGCAAACGTCAGTGTGAATCAATACTGTGAATCGTAATACTTCATCTTGGGCCACCTCAGTGTTCACAATGCTCTCACCTTCATACACATATAAGACAAGGTCATGTAACTCTGTGTGACCACCAGGGTCTCCTATGTACTTGTAGTAGGTTCACCAGGATCTCCTGTCCACTAGGGTGCCCGCTTGTGCTCATCCAGAAAAATTAGTGTAGGTCCCAGAAAGACTGATATCCATGTAGCCATGCTGTGTAACTCAGATAAACATGCAAAAAAGAACAGAAATAGCCTCCGATGGTGTAGTATTGAGGGATGAGACAGAGGATGAGACATGGAGCAACAGAAGGATGTCATGCCTCACTGCCCTCATGTAGAGACTCTTAACTTGGGGTTCGCCTTGAAAACACCAGCACTGGTGTACGTTATCCCTGCCTGGTCTGAATTTATTAAAGAGGTACTGTATATCACAAGTAACTGGCACCCATGCAGTTAACAAGTGGGTCTCAGCACATTGGATTATGAAGACATTTACGTGGAGGGAAGTAGCTATGAAGAAACAAGTGGTTACCTGGAGTAACAGAAGTGTAACAAGCAGCCTGTCGATAGCATGTACTTTTTATAGGTGGCATGGCCCCTAGCAGCAGGGGAGATGTTGTCGGCACGTCTTCTGCCAGCAGTCTGCCTCCTATAGCAATGGGAGCAGATTACACCAATGAGGTTCCCCATTCTGTACTGAGGTTCAGAAGTTCAAAAGTCAAATTAAGTGCATGGTGCCTGTGCACAGTGCACAGCAGGGTCCACACATGCAGCTAACAACTGGGTCTCAGAACTTTAAGGTATGAAGACAATGGTGTGGAGAGAAATAGTGCAAAGATACAAGTGGTTACCTCTAACAACAGAACTGTAACAAGCAGCCTGATGATAATGTGTACCTGTTATAAGTGGCATGGCCTCTAGCAGCGAAAGAGATGTTGTTGGCACTCTTTCTGCCAGCGGTCTGTCCCATAGCAACAGGAGCAGATTGTACTGCAGATGTTCTTCATCCTGTACAGAGGTACAGAAGTTTAAGAGTCAAGTTAAGTGCATGTGTGGTGCCTGCGCAGAGTGCACAGCATGGCCCACTCCACTACTGGGGAGTAGTATTGAAAAATGCTGGACAGGTGTATATAGACATTGGAACAGCATGTCCCTCCTAAATGCACATTACAGAGAAGGTGTGCATTGTCACAGTGAACAGAGAGTTAACTGGAGGACAGTTGCAATGCAACATACATGTGTGTGTTCATCTCTAAGAGTAGAGGCCCACCTTAAGGTTGAGTATTTCCACAAAGCAGCCTCAGCCTTGTCCCAGGGCATTTATGAAGACAGCACAAAGCAATGGTACTCCATGTGTAATAAAGTGACCCTGTACAGGGTGCCTAGTGTAGCCCAGAAGAACCCACCCTGGGGTAGACCTCTCATGTGACCCTTGCTTGGTGCCCACTGCCCAACAAGGAGGGAAACATGGAGGACGTAACAAACCACCACCACCCTATGCCTTGCATGCACATCACTGCATAAGTCTGTGGTACAGTTGTGTGCACCAAATGACAGTACAGGTTCACTTTAATCGAGCAATCCCTGGTATTAGGCCTCATTCACACTGGGCGTTTTTACAGCTGCTTCTAGGGGCATCAGGCCCTCCATGTTAGCCTAAGTGTCCATGAATACATAGGTTTTTAGCAGTGTTTAGTGAGAGGGGCTTTTAGAGGATTTTAGAGGCAGGAAATAAGCCCCACTGCTAGTGAATCCAGGGGCAGCAGAGTTAAGGCAGAATAAACGCTTGACGCTACTAAAAGCTGCTGGAAGCTGGTATCTGGTGCTTGAGCATTAACTAATTTCAATGGCCTGCATAAATTATTTATTCTGGCCAATGAAATGAATTAACTCCTGTAACGACACCCCGAGTATGAAAGGGGTTAAAGTCATTTAGGATATTCCGTTCCCGAACACAAGACAGCTACCAGACATTCCAACCAGCCGAATAAGACCCCATACGAATAATTCTCCCCAAGATACGAGACGAAGCTCCGTGTTTGAGGTTCAAGCAGGAATGAATTTATTGCAAGCACATGTTCACAGATATCTCTCTTCAAAACACTCCCCCCACCCCTGGTAAACAGGGCGGGTTAAACTGTCCAATGACAATTATTATACAGGTCAGGTGTGTTCCAACTTCTCAGTAAACAGTCTTATCAGCAGGGGGGTTGGAGTAATCCCCCCTCCCTCTTTCCTCACAGCAAGACACTACACATCTTATAATAGTTGAGGCATCAGACACAATAGAATACAGTCCCACCCCAAACCATCACAGCAAATAGTCCAACAGCATGACACTCAATATATACAATGTATACAGCATTGAACCTGACTAGCACAGATCATAGTGGAGTTCTCATTCACCCGGTGCCACTAAAGTGACTCCCGTCACAACTCCCAAGAGCTTGAAACCTGTAAAAACTCCTAAAAGCAGAGGCGTGACCGGAAGCCGACTGGGATTTCTGTGTGTTAACTCAGCTCTGGGCACAGGCAGCATTCTAGGGCGCTAGCGACGGAGATTTCACCCAAAAAACACAGCCAGCCATCCCATCATGTACCAACGCATACAGGGACCATGTCGAAACACTCGGCTCCCTGCAAGCTGACCGAGTTTTACCCGCGGCCTAACAAACCAGCCTTCCAATATTGCACCGGCGGCCGCGAGACGGCCACACGCGGCGCCGAGGCCTCATACCAGATAGGAGGGATCTCTGCAGAAAAAATAGCAGGACACCATCATCTGACAGGCAGTGGCTCCTCATCCTATACACCATCCAACAGCCCAGCAAAATCAAAGCTGAGGCTGTCCCAGGACACAGCTCCAGCAAGTGAGGTGAGCCCTATCACCCCTGCTTCTCCTGACATGTCTGCTCTGCACAACTCCATTGCAGCCTATCCTACATCTAACCAGCCAGTGTTGGAAACTAATCTGAGAGACATGTTGCTTACTGTACAAACATCCATCCACTCTGACATTACCAGAATGATCCACCACTTTTCCTCTCAAATATCTTTCCTAGGGGAGAGAGTTACTACAGTACTATAGAATCTCAAATGGGAGAGGTAACATCATCCTTTTATGACTTAGTGGATGCACATAGTGAGGAAGCAGAAGATATAGAATGGGTGAAAGCCAAAATAGCAGACTTAGAAGACCTGAGCTGATGAGAATAATGTGTGATGTGCTGTGTCAATATTGCTACGTATCGATTATCCAATGAAATTCCGAAAAACACATAAAACATTGAAAATTGTGCCTTAATAAGGTGCTAATATTACCAGCAAGTGCTGTGGTAATGTTAAAGTGCAAAAGTGCAAATAATCCGTGACACAGAATAATAAATAAAATAAATGACTGAGACAGAAATAATAAATTATACAAGGTGCATATATCTGTGAAGGGAATGGTACTAAGCAGTACCTTTAATACCGGTGAAGTGCACAGGTGCCTGGGTCTGTTACATAGAAAATTGTTTTATGAAAAAAAAAGAAAATTGCATATGCTAAGCAGTAACAGGGAAAAAATAAAAAAAGGAAGAAAGTGTTTTCCTTTTTGTGGATGCAGTAAAATGACTGTCCTTTTGAATACTGTGGGGGAAGGTTCATAAATAAACGTGCATCAAAGCAAAAAGTATTGCTACAGAGAAAGTCCAAGAATAGGGGAATCCCTTGTGGACTGAGTAGTAGTGCTGTGATTTGTGTTGGGTGATGGATGATTATAAATTTCGTGCTTGTCACGCTGTGACTCCCGTGGTGTATCGATGGCCCCTTACCTCACTGCTGTGAGGTTACAGCGTGTATGAAAAAGGAAGACCCCTCTGTAGGTCCGACCTCCTCCTGTCCGGATGGTCCTTTGGAGCCTGGGGTGGTGTGCTGCCTTGTATGGGATGGGGGGGGGGGCGAATCCTCTGGCCGTGGAAACTCCAAGGTAATGTGCAAAAAAGTTTGGGAGAAAAATGAAGGAATCCCAGAATAGTGTAATATTGTTTCAGCAAATAAAGATTTATTTAAAACAACTTGCTCATGTACTCACATTTGGCAAGTTAAAAATGAGTATATCAGATACGAGCGCCGAGCTCGTCCGCGTCACCTCCGGTGCTTGCACTGTCCCTACGCGTGTCGTCACAGATCACGTTACTTCATAACCCTTGATGAAGTTATGTTATTTCAGAAAGTATTTATGGATGCTAATTTTTAGGAATTTCATTGGATAAATCGATAAGTAGCAATATTGACACAGCACATCACACATTATTCTCATCAGCTCAGCACTACTTTCCCATACTCATTCACATTAAAGGACACGGATATTACCTTTCAGTGCTTTGTAGCAGATGACCTTTTTATTATTTATATTTTAGTAGCGTGGAATTACTTTCTATACACAGACTTAGAAGACCACTCCAGAGGCATACGGAATCAATCTAGCCAACCGCCTTAAAGGAATATTTCACCCAACTCCTGAAGGCATTCCTCCCTGACAACCCTCCGGGAGAACTAATAATTGATCGCATACACTGACTTCTCAAACCGCCTCATCTACCAGAAACTATTCCAAGGGACAGGATAGTCTGTGTTCACTCTTACCACGTGAAAGAAAACCTTATCCGTATCACAATGAATCTGGCTACTTATCCCCAACCGTATACCAACCTAACTTTCTTCACTGACCTATCCAAATATACTATGCTTCAACAAAATAATCTCTCGACTATAACCAAACTCCTCCGGAACCACCAGATCCCATACAAATGGGGCCACCTGGTAAAACTGGTGATCACGAAGGGCAACAGATCCTTCTCTGTCCGCACCCTGGTTGAAGGTCTAGCACTGCTGAGAGAATGGAACATCCTAAACCCAATAGAACAGTGCTCCCAACGTCATCAAGCCCAGAACCATAACCACAGAGACTCCTGATAATATGAAAAACTAATACCTTCAACTATACCACACCATAACCCTAGCCCTGGTATGCTAGCTCAATCCCAGTTCATAAGCCTCATACCTCCAATATACTGTAAGTCACGGTACCTACCGCTCAAGCAGAGTTCTGCTACATCTCATGGTTCTTTTAGTTCTCTTGTTTCCCCTCTAAACTCTGCGACTTTGCCGATTGCCGTTCGCTACTGCATTAAGTTTTGTATTTTACAGTTCATTCTTTGATCGCACATCTCTACCAGCTGTGAAGATTCAGCACAACCACTCTGTGTGATTGCTAAAAGATAACCTCCTAAGTGTAAAGCTACAAACTGAAAGTTCTTTATTTTCACACATACACATCTACTTCCCACCTGACCAAGGCCATTGTTCAATCCTCTATCCCAAGCTCACAGATGTAACAGCCCCAGCATCAGCACTCTCCCCTTGCCTTTTTGGTATCCCAAACACAACAAACACTGAAAATGCCATTCATCCTGAAGGTCAAAGGATTGAACCACCCGAGTAAACGTTACTCTCTATGGACGGAAGCCTGTAAGCTCCAGTACAACATTTTGTGCCTCCAAGAGACACACTTATGCCAAGCTAGAGCCCCAAACCTGTCCCACAAAAACTTCCCACATATATTCTATGCAAACTCACCAAACAAGACAAAAGGAGTACACAGGGGGAGATTTACTAAAACTAGAGCACTCAGAATCTGGTGCAGCTGTGCATGGTAGCCAATCAGCTTCTAACTTCAGCTTGTTCAATTAGGCTTTGACAATAAAACCTTGAAGCTGATTGGTTTCTATGCAGAGCTGCGCCAGATTTTACACTCTGCAGTTTTAGTAAATCTCCCCCAAAGTGTCCTTTAAACAGAGCTCTACCATAGCTGACCTGCAAGGGCGATATATCATACTAGTTTGTGAAATTAACACCATCACTTAAGCCTCATACACATGATCGGACTTCCATCTGACTTTTCCGTGGATTTTTGTCCGAATGGGCATTGCCCGTGAACTTGTTCTGCATACACACGGCAGAACATTTTCAGCCAACTTTCACCAAATCACGTGGTTTTTCAGCTCTTTACTGCCACCCTTTGGGCAACTTCTGCTATTGTTGTCTGATCTTTAGCATTGGTTCTGTGCATGCGTGTTTGTACTTTGGACTTTAGTCTGATGGACTTGTGTACACATGATAGGATTATCCTCCATCGGACATTTGTTGCCGGAATGTTTGAGAATATTCACAGCGAATATTTGTCCGTTGAAAAAACGAAAAAAATTGTCCGATGGAGCATACACACGGTCGGATTGTCCGATAAAACACATCCGTCGGACCGTTGTTGTCAAAAAGTCCGACCATGTGTATGGGCCTTAACACTCTTTTGAACATCTACGCCCCGAACTCAGGACAAATACGCTTTCTTCGCAAGATTCTAAAAACAGTTAATAAATCCAAACAAGGCGGGACCCAATTACTGCAGAGACTTTAACTTGGCCCCTGACGTATCGATCAATGTCACAGGTCCTTTACCGAAAAAAACCTGCTGCTCTGCATTAAACTAATTTCTCTGCGTCAATTACCTATTTGATATATGGATATGCCAACATGCCATGGAGAGAGACTTTACTTTTTTTTCAAGCCACATTGCACATACTCCAGAATAGACTTATTTGTAAGGGACCAACAACACCTACAAGAAGCCCTGACCTCGGATATTCACGTGATATCGTGGTCGGATCACGTGCCCATTTCTTCTCACCCAGTTGGAGGAACGACTCACACCTAATGCCTCACCCAGACAACAAAGCCTTCATTCAAGATCGATTGCAGGACTATTTTGCTCTGAATATACCTGGTCAGCAATCCATTTACGCTATGGGCAGCACATAAAGCCTACATCCGAGGGGTCCTCCTCAAGCTCAGTTTTCAAGCCAAATGCCAAAAGACACAGCGGTTGACGGAACTCCTAGACCCTATAGACAAGTTAGAAAAATTTAACACAACTAACCCTACACCCTCAACTAGTGATAAAATCTTTCAAGCCAGGAATGACCTCAGAGCATTTCTTTTCAAATTCTTTATTTATACAAAAGGAGGCAGAGCGTCCATTATTCCATCACATTCCATCAAATACGCACAAAGTCTCTTTTAGCATCGATACATTTTGGGCAGGCTTAATATTCCACAATTATATAATTATATACACATATATATACAGTTACACATACACACGTATACATCCGTACACACCCCTAGTATCCTCAACAAAGCTCCCTCTTGTCTTCGTGGTCTAAAAGAAAAAAAAGACTATCACCAAAACCTCAGATTTTGCCCCATGGATTTTCTAATCCTCCCTTTCATTTTTATCTTTTGCAAAACACAACAAAACCAAACATAACAAAAACAAAACAAAGCAAAACAAAAAGAAAAAAAACCCATACAAACCCCCCAGGGGGAAAAGGGGGGATACCCACACCTGTTCCCAGAGAAGACGGACCACCTCCATACACTTATAAGATACACAGGCGGGAGGGCCTTACTCCTCAGAGATACTCAACAGCATTCTCTTCCCCTCTTCTAAGTAAACAAATAGATTCCAGGCTGACCATATTTTAGTATATTGCTTTTTTTGTCTTGAGTCGAGAGCACTAAGTCCTCCATAGCCCCAATGTTTCTGACCCTGTTAAGCCACAAGGCAATAGAAGGATGTTTAGAGTCTCTGCAGCAAAGAGTAACACAGGCCTTAGCGGAGTTGAGCAAATTACATAACACCGATTTTTTGTATGTCTGCAGGGGAATTTGTGAACAATGAAGCAAAAAAAAAAGCGGGATCATCTGGTAATGAAAAAACTGTAAATTTTTGAGAGATCCCCTGTACCTCTAGTCACTACAGTCTAATCTTTGGGCAAGACCAAAATATGTGATATAAAGTCCCCTGCTCCTCTCTACATCGCCAACAGCGACCCGAGGCCTCTGGAAAAAATTTGCGAAGCCTTGTTAGGGTATAATACCATCACGTCAGTATTTTATAATTAGATTCCTGGATTTGCGTGCAGATCGATTAATTCAACGAGAGATAAATAATATTCTGGCGCTGAGCTCGGGTAAAGGTCTTATTAAGATCTCTTTCCCCCTTACTAAGGCCTGGCATCACAAAATCCTCTGAGGGAGTAATTAGCAGTGCATACATCTGAGGAAGAGGTTCTTTTTCATCACTGTATAATTCGAATATAGTTTGTTGACATTGATAATTTATTGGTGGTCACAAAGTCCCGAGAAAATGGCGTAACTGCAACGCCTGCCAAAAATTTATTTCAAACCGTATTTCAAACTGACCCTACCATGGGCCAGGTCTCAGAGTTCAAGAAGTGTGATGCCTGAAAACAGCTCTTCTCTAGAAGATTATTAAACGCACCTATTTCCGTTCCTGGGAGGAATCTAGGGTTTCCCAGAATGGGAAACAGTGGTGATTGTATCGAGGAGTATTTAGGGTTCCCGGCAAATCCTAGAACCAATTCGCAGTGTAGGCCCTATAATAGGGTGCATTTTAAGAGAGGCCAGTAGTGCTGCATAACACCAAGGCGCTCTACGCAGGGGTACCGGACTAAGCTGTTGTTCTATCTCTGTCCAAAATTTAAATTCTGTATGTCTGCACCAGTTGATTACTCTGCCAAGATGAGCCGCTTGATAGTATTTAAATGCATCTAGGACAGCTACTCCACTTAAGCACTTGGGTATTGTCAAAAGGCATCTACTAATCCTTGCTTGTTTATTCGCCCATATAAATTTAGTAAAGAGGGTAAGGATTTGATGAAAAAAGACTGCTGGAATAGAGATAGGTAGTGCCTGGAAAAGATACAAAATTTTGGGCAAAATACAAATTTTGATAGTGTTACATCTATCAAACCACGAATGTAACCCTGGATGTCATTTATCTAATAAGGATCGTACTGAGTTGTATAGCAGTGGAAAGTTTTCCGCAAAAGTATTGTCTAAATTTGATGGTATATATGTACCCGAGTACTTTAACGCAGAGGACACCCATTTAAAATTGAAGTTAGGTTGTAAAATGTGACATGCCAAAAGAGGCAGTGCAACCCCCATAGCTTCAGATTTGGTGTAATTTATTTATAAATTTGATAGGGCTCCATAACCTTCAAATTCCTTCATAAGGTTAGGCAGTGAGACATGTGGATTAGACATAGAGAAAAACAAGTCATCTGCGTAGGCTGAAACTTTATAGTTATGATCTCCTAATTGTAGCCCTTGAATATTGGGATTTTGCCGGATTTTATACAATAATGGGTCTATCGAAAGAGCGAACAGGGGAGAGAGAGGGCATCCCTGGTGCGTACCATTTGAGATCTTAAAAGGTTTTAAAAATACTCAATTTACTTTAACCAAGGCCTGTGGGGTGGTATAGACCTTGGCAATCCACTGACGCATATGGCTTTTTCTGCGTCAGTGCTCAAAAAAGATGCAGGGAGTATTTGTTTTGTTGGCATAGTGGACCAGGTTAAGTACCTTAATGGTATTGTTCCTCACTTCGCGAGAAGGAATAAACCCCACTTGATCTAGATGAACCAGCTGGGAGAGCTGTGGTTGAAGGCGGGAGGCAAGTAATTTAGTAAAAAGCTTTAGGTCCACATTAAGTAGTGAAATTGGCCAGTACCTACCGCATTCTGACGGATCTTTCACTTACTTCCCTTTCCCTTATCTTTCCCTTACATTACTGAAATATGTGCCAGAAGTGTGTCCGGTGGCAATGCGGTAGTCTGGCCTAATACATTATACACCTTTATCATATGCGCGCCTAGTAGTGGAAGGAAGTTTTTATAATACTGTATGGTAAATCCATCAGGGCCTGGTGCCTTCCAAGGTTTAATCATTTTTATCATCATATTTAATTCCTCAATGGAGATAGGGGCTTCTAGACTACATCGGACCGGGGAGGGTAGTCGGGAGAGACGTGCTGAGGAGAGATATTCCTCCAAGGTAGACGGGGGTGAAGGTGATGGTGCCAAGTTATATAGGGAGGAATAATATTCTCCAAAAGCCTGAGCAATGTCTTTTGGCAACGATATTAATTGCCCATCCCTTCCTTTTATATGGGGTATGTATGATATCTTACCACTTTTCTTGAGCTTCCTGGACAGCACTTTACTGCATTTATCTCCCAATTCGTATTTTACCTTCCTGCCTGCCTGTATTGCTGCTTTAGCTTTGAAGCAGAGAAGATCTGTTATCTGTTGCCTCAAATGAGCCAGGTCATTCCCCAAAGAAGGCACCTGTATCCTCTTATGTTGCACTTCAAGGGCCTGGATGTCCTCTAATGCCCTGTACACCCGATCGGATTTCCGATGGAATAAAATCCAATGGATTTTTCCATCAGAATTCCGATGAAGCTGACTTTCATCAGTCTTGCCTACACACCATCAGACAAAATTCCGACCGTCCAAAACGCTGTGACGTACAACACGTATGACGGTACTATAAAGTGGAAGTTCAAATCCAACGGCGCCACCCTTTGGGCTGCTTTTGCTGATTTCGTGTTACCGCGTGTTAGTAAAAGTTTGGTGTTAGCCGATTTGCGTATTTCATTCTCCATGCTTTTCAGTCCGTTACAGCATGACGAATGTGCTATCTCCCTTACGAACGCTAGTTTTACCAGAACGAGCGCTCCCATCTTGTAATTTAGTCTGAGCATGCGTGGATTTTTCTCCGATGGAGTTCCCTACAGACGATCAGAATTTGCCATCGTTTTTTTTTTCATCGGTAAAATTTAAAACATGTTCTATTTTTTTACACCGATGGAAAAAAGACCGATGGGGCCGACACACGATCCTTTTTTCAGATGAAAAAAGTCCATCTGTCTTTTTTCATCAGAAAAAACGATCGTGTGTACGCAGCATAACAGTTTTTTTATCTGTGCTTCTTGCGCTTTCTTCAATCGGGATCCATGTTTAATCAAAATCCCCCGAATTACTGCCTTATGTGCTTCCCTCACCATGCCCGGGTCACTCCCCGGAGTGTCGTTTATCTGAAAATATGCAGTGAGTTCTTTACCCCCATTGTCCAGAATTTAAGGATTCTGTAGCAAGCTCTCGTTCAGACGCCAACACCAGTCTGGGGAATAAGCCGAGCCGTACAGGGAAAGACGGAGCGTGACCGGAGCGTGGTCTGACCACGCTATGTTTCCTATGGACACATCTAATACAGAGGTGAGTAGGTAGTGTGGGACCAAAAATAAATCTATGCGGGAGTACAGTTGGTGGGGATTGGAGAAAAAAGTATAATTTCTTTACCCTGCATGCAAAATCCACCAAGCATCTACCAGCTGCAACCTCAGAGCCTTTCTTAATACTAAACACCAAACTATTATTGCAACTTTGTACCTAATTCTACATGTCAGGCAACAAAGCAGGCAAACTACTTGTAACAAAAAGTCAAGCAGAGGAGGTCAAAACTAAGGATCCCATACATTACCCATCCCACCACAGGTGACAAACTGTACCACCCTAAAGATTTTGCCAATGCATTTAGAGCATACTATAGTGCACTGTACAATCTAGAAGATGACCCATCAGTGATACAGCCTTCTGAGATGGGCATATCAGGTTTTTTGGAAACCTTAAATTTACCAAAACTCTCTGCTGATCAACTATCTACTCTTAATGCCCCCTTCACTACAGAATACATTTTAAGTGCCATCTCCACACTCCCAAATGGTAAGGCCCCAGGCTCGGATGGCTTCTCGGCCGAGTATTACAAGTTGTTCTCTAACATACTAGCAGCGCACATATGTCAAACGTTCAATGCTACTGTGTCCTCTGGCGAGCTCCCAAACAAAATGCTTTCTGCTAACATTGTAACTCTGCCTAAACCAGGGAAGAAACCGGTTACCCCCATCTCACTGTTAAACACAGATCTAAAATTATACGCAAAACTAGTGGTTCAGAGATTAGCCCCCATTATGCCTCACCTTATAAACCCTGATCAAGTTGGATTCACACTAGGTAGACAAGCGTATGATGCCACACGTAAAGTTGTAAACTTATTGAACTACACTGAATCCAACCATAACCTGACATTGTTTGTAATACTTGACGCGGAAAAAACATTTGATAGGATCATTTGGGGATACCTGAAGCACACTCTATCAATATTGGGTTCCAAGGCAACATCCTCTCAGCTATACCAGTGCTATACTCTACACCCACTGCCCGAGTACTCTCAGACAGTGTTTTCTCAGACCCATTTGCCATCACAAACGGTACGAGGCAAGGGTGCCCCCTCTCCCCCATTATTTTCACTTTAATGGTGGAACCTTTAGCTCAAAAAATCTGCGACAACACCTCTATCTCAGGTATTCAAATTAAAGTCAAAGAGTTTGCAACTGGCTTCTTCCCTGGCTACAGTGTGTGAAACCTTGAATATGTTCAATGCATGCTCATTTTACAAGGTGAGTGACTCTAAATCAAACATTTTCAGCGTAAATGTTCCGGAATCCACCAAGACCCTCATACAATCCAATTTCCCCTTCCAATGGGTGACCTCATCTATGCCCCATTTAGGCATATCTCTAGCATCCTCATTCTCTAAATTATACTCATGCAATTACATACCTCTCTTACAAACATGTAAACATTATCTTCAACAGATAAGCAAACAATACCTTTCCTGGACAGTAGGGATGAGCTTGGAGTTCACGCCGAACAGCGAACAAATTGGGGTGTTCGCGGCAAATTCGAAAAATCTATGGGAGAAATCTAAAGTGTTAATTATAAAGGCTAATATGCAAGTTATTGTCCTAAAAAGTGTTTGGGGACCGGGGTCCTGCCCCAGGGGACATGTATCAATGCAAAAATAAGTTTTAAAAACGGCCGTTTTTTCGGGAGCAGTGATTTTAATAATGCTTAAAATGAAAAAATAAAAGTGAAATATTCCTTTAAATTTCGTACCTGGGGGGTGTGTATGATATGCATGTGAAGTGGCGCATGTTTCCCGTGCTTAGAACTGTCCCTGCAAAAAATGTCATTTTTGAAAGAAAAAAAGTCTTTTAAAACTGACTCGCGGCTATTAATGAATTGTCGGCTCCCGGCAATACATACAAAAGTCATTGATAAAAAAAAAAAAAAAAGCGTGGGGGTTCCCCAGAATTCAATTACCAGGCCCTTCAGGTCTGGAATGGATATTAAGGGGAACCCCGCCGCAAATTTAAAAAAAATTGACGTGGGGTTCCCCCAAATATCCATTCCAGGCCCTTCAGATCTGGCATGGATTTTAAGGGGAACTCCACCCCAAATTTAAAAAAAAAATGGCGTGGAGTCCCCCTAAAAATCCATACCAGACCCCTTATCCGAGCACGCAACCTGGCCGGCCGCAGGGGAAAAGGGGGGGACGAGAGAGCGGCCCCCCTCCCTCCTGAACCGTACCAAGCCACATGCCCTCAACATGGGGAGGATGTCCCCATGTTGATGGGGACAAGGGCCTCATCCCCACAACCCTTGCCCGGTGGTTGTGGGGGTCTGCGGGCGGGGGGCTTATCGGAATCTGGAAGACCCCTTTAACAAAGGGGACCCCCAGATCCCGCCCCCCCTATGTGAATTGGTAAGGGGTACGTTGTACCCCTACCATTTCACGAAGAAAGCATAAAAAAATGTTTAAAAAAAACACACAAACACCTTGAAAAAGTCCTTTATTAAAAAAAAAAACAAAAAAAAACATTCCAGCGGTGAAATCCAGTGTCCCGCGGCGATCCCGATGTCCAGCGCTGTCCTTCATTGGTTGTGCCTGAGCGGACCTGATGGGGAACTCCCTCTCAGTATTTTAAATGTATAGACCCGCCCCTTCTAAAGTTCCCCATCAGGTCCGCTCCCTCGGTATGTCGGACCCGCCTACGTCATTGGCTTGAGCGGGGAACTTCCTTCACTGTGTAATTTAAATTTACATAGTGAAGGAAGTTCCCCGCTCAAGCCAATGACGTAGGCGGGTCTGACATACCGAGGGGGCGGACCTGATGGGGGACTGCTCTCACTTTGGTAATACATGTATAGACCCGCCCCTTCTCATGTTCCGCATCTGGTCCGCTGAGCGGACCTGATGGGGAACTTTAGAAGGGGCGCGTCTATACATTTAAAATACTGAGAGGGAATTCCCCATCAGGTCCGCTCAGGCACAACCAATGAAGGACAGCGCTGGACATCGGGATCGCCGCGGGACACTGGATTTCACCGCTGGAATGTTTTTTTTTTTTTTAAATAAAGGACTTTTTCAAGGTGTTTGTGTGTTTTTTTAAACATTTTTTTACGCTTTCTTCGTGAAATGGTAGGGGTACAATGTACCCCTTACCAATTCACATAGGGGGGGCCGGGATCTGGGGGTCCCCTTTGTTAAAGGGGTCTTCCAGATTCCGATAAGCCCCCCGCCCGCAGACCCCCACAACCACCGGGCAAGGGTTGTGGGGATGAGGCCCTTGTCCCCATCAACATGGGGACATCCTCCCCATGTTGAGGGCATGTGGCCTGGTACAGTTCAGGAGGGAGGGGGGCCGCTCTCTCGTCCCCCCCTTTTCCCCTGCGGCCGGCCAGGTTGCGTGCTCGGATAAGGGGTCTGGTATGGATTTTTAGGGGGACTCCACGCCATTTTTTTTTTAAATTTGGGGTGGAGTTCCCCTTAAAATCCATGCCAGATCTGAAGGGCCTGGAATGGATATTTGGGGGAACCCCACGTCAATTTTTTTTTTTAATTTGCGGCAGGGTTCCCCTTAATATCCATTCCAGACCTGAAGGGCCTGGTAATTGAATTCTGGGGAACACCCACGCTTTTTTTTTTTTTTTTTATCAATGACTTTTGTATGTATTGCCGGGAGCCGACAATTCATTAATAGCCGCGAGTCAGTTTTAAATGCATTTTTTTCTTTCAAAAATGACATTTTTTGCAGGGACAGTTCTAAGCACGGGAAACATGCGCCACTGCACATGCATATCATACACACCCCCCAGGTACGAAATTTAAAGGAATATTTCACTTTTATTTTTTCATTTTAAGCATTATTAAAATCACTGCTCCCAAAAAAACGGCCGTTTTTAAAACTTCTTTTTGCATTGATACATGTCCCCTGGGGCAGGACCCGGGTCCCCAAACACTTTTTAGGACAATAACTTGCATATTAGCCTTTATAATTAACACTTTAGATTTCGAACGTTCGAGTCCATTGTATTTAAAAGGGTTCTAAAGTTTACACGAACATTTTGTCTGTTCGCAGGTTCTGGTGCGAACCGAACAGGGGGGTGTTCGGCTCATCCCTGCTGGACAGGTACTGTATAGCTGCAGCCTTTAAGATAATTACTCTACCTAAGATCCTTTATCTATACAAAGCCCTCCCTATAGCAATCCCAGAAGTATTTTTCAGCACCCTAAAACAAACACTGAGTTAATTTGTATTGGATGAAAAGGAAACCACGTTGCCCCATACGTCCATCACAAAACACAAATCAGCGGGAGGTATGGGCTTCCCTGGTAAAAAAAATAAGGACTACTATATGGCAGTAATATTGGACCAACTAAGACATTGGTTCACGCCATTGTTTAACAAACAATGGAGGTATATTAAACAAGCCTGTATCAAAGAAGGTCACCTAAGCTTCCTACTACTAGCTCAATCTAAAGGAACTGTCTCCAAAAAATTGAAACACCCCACAAAATCTGCTGCCCTATCAGCATGGATTTTTTTTTCACTAAACATCAATCTGAAGGAATGTGGACAATGCATTTCTATCCCAGTAGAAACATTTAAGTTCATACTCCCAGAACTATCCCTTATACATTGGTCACAACTAAAACATCGACCAATAACATTGTTCATGAAAAATTACCAACTCCTTCCTTTTTTGTCCATACAATCTAAACACCTAGTCCCCCACAAGGGTCATTCACATGTAGCGCCCACCCCATTTAGGGGTGCTATATACCCAAATTTAGGGGCTGGTCTGAGATAGTAGTTAGGGTCAGACCGTTCTCAATTTATAGGTTGTGCTATTTTATTTCCAGGTGGTATACTGGTGTGCAGTTCCCTCTGGCCTGTAGGTGGTACTGCCATAATGGGTTAGGGTTGAACCACTGATATTAGTGCTGTGCCTTGGGTGTACTCTCTCGGCAGCGGTACAGTGGGCATAGTCAACCTGCTGTGCATGCTGGGAGAGGATACATAAGGGGCAGACGCAGCCTGGGAGGGGGTCTTCGTCTTCGGAGGAGGAGAGGAGTCGGAGTCCAAGTGCATGGCAATGGGGCCACGTGTGCATCAGTCCCAGGCACCTTTAGTCCTGGGGCTGCATCTTCAACATTGGGCCCAGCACCTTTAGCTGGTCTGATAGATTCTGTGGCAGAGACTCTCCCGATCGCATCTAGGAAAATAACCTGATCAAACATCCGAGCATCACTTCGGCTGCTAGGATCCACTTTGTAGGAGACTATACGGGTGAGCTAAACCTGCTCTGGGATAGAGTAGTGATTGTGATATCCATTTGTGCCTGGACTAACCTCCCAAAGCCTTGCTGTCCTGTCTCTTATCCAACCTTTCCTATCTGCTGAGCATTGAGAAAAGAAACTCAACGTTGGAGTTTAGAGTGGTGTGGACATTGGAATTACTTGGGGGGAATACAGAGACTTGTCCCTATATCCTATGAGACGAGAACCAACTGACGGAAGAACCTAGCTGTGGGACCCAAATACATAACACCGCTTAACCTCCTCAACCAGGAGGGTACGGGCAAATAGCACGGTGTGCCTTTTTCCTGCAATTGAGCCAAAGCAAGGGAAAAGGGTCCGTGTGCTACACACATATAGACAACTAGTCTCCTACCTGCACAAAAATCACATCCAGACACTCCTACTACCAGACAAGGCTTGGAGCTTCTGGACATCCGAATCCCCTAAAGCGAAGGGCATCACACTTCTGTACTGTAAATTTCTGTACTGTTAATTTCTGTACTGAAAAAATTGTATATATATGAACGGTACTATTATTATGACTTTTGTTATGCCTTATGAAAACACAATAAAAGCAGCAGTCCCAGGCACCTTTAGTCCTGGGGCTGCATCTTCAACATTGGGCCCAGCACCTTTAGCTGGAGCCCACTTCTGGGAAGAGGAGTCCCAGGGTGCCCCTCGCAAGGGAGCCCGCTTCTAAGAAGAGGAGGCCAGGGGAGGACCTTTCTGACGGACCGGTGAGAGTTCACGGTGAAGGAAGGGGCCCGGTAACTTTCTGGAGGGATTCTTCTATCCACCAAGGGCCTAGTAATGTGCTGCTGCTGGCACCTGTCCTTATGTACCAGAAGCTAAGAGGTTTGGGGTCTGATAGATTCTGTGGCAGAGAGTCTCCCGATCGCATCTAGGAAAAGAACCTGATCAAACATCCAAGCATCACTTCGGCTGCTAGGATCCACTTTGTAGGAGACTATACGGGTGAGCTAAACCTGCTCTGGGATAGAGAAGTGATTGTGATATCCATTTGTGCCTGGACTAACCTCCCAAAGCCTTGCTGTCCTGTCTCTTATCCAACCTTTCCTATCTGCTGAGCATTGAGAAAATAAACTCAACGTTGGAGTTTAGAGTGGTGTGGACATTGGAATTACTTGGGGGGAATACAGAGACTTGTCCTTATATCCTAGGAGACGAGAACCAACTGATGGAAGAACCTAGCTGTGGGACCCAAATACATAACACCGCTTAACCTCCTCAACCAGGAGGGTACGGGCATATAGCACGGTGTGCCTTTTTCCTGCAATTGAGCCAAAGCAAGGGAAAAGGGTCCGTGTGCTACACACATATAGACAACTGGTCTCCTACCTGCACAAAAATCACATCCAGACACTCCTACTACCAGACAAGGCTTGGAGCTTCTGGACATCCGAATCCCCAAAAGCGAAGGGCATCACACTTCTGTGCTGTAAATTTTTGTAAAGGTAATTTCTGTACTGAAAAATTGTATATATATGAACGGTACTATTATTATGACTTTTGTTATGCCTTATGAAAACACAATAAAATATTCAAACAAAAAAACTGTATAAATAAAGAATGCAAAAAAAAGCACAATGCTTCTATAGTTCAATGCCTATTTCCAGAGAAATCAGAAATGAGGAAGAACATGGTGCACTTTCAGCACAAGGGTGGTGTTTTCAGAGTTTTGATGCCCCTAAATTTTACTTTTTCTTGTCTCTCTCCTCCTAAAAAGCTGGCATCAGTACAGCATGAGGTCTGTACATTTATGGTCCCCTATAGAGAGAATAGGGATGAGCCGAACACCCCCCCGGTTCGGTTCGCACCAGAACATGCTAACAGGCAAAAAATTTGTTCGAACATATGGACACCGTTAAAGTCTATGGGACACGAACATGAAAAATCAAAAGTGCTCATTTTAAAGGTTAATATGCAAGTTATTGTCATAAAAGTGTTTGGGGACCCGGGTCCTGCCCCAGGGGGCATGTATCAATGCAAAAAAAAGTTTTAAAAACTGAAGTTTTTTCGGGAGCAGTGATTTTAATAATGCTTAAAGTGAAACAATAAAAGTGAAATATTATTTTACATTTTGTACCTGGGGGTTGTCTAAAGTATGCATACAAAGTAGCGCATGTTTGCCGTGTTTATAACAGTCCCTGCACAAAATGTAATTTCTGAAGGAAAAAATTTAATTTAAAACTACTCGCTGCTATTCATGAATTGTCGGTCCCGGCAATACAGAGAAAAGTCATTGAACAAAATACCCCCCCCCCCCCCGGCAGTCCATTAAAAACTGTCCGTTTTTAAAACTTTTTTTGCATTGATACATGTCCCCTGGGGCAGGACCCAGGTCCCCAAACATTTTTTAGGACAATAACTTGCATATTAACCTTTAAAATTAACACTTTTGATTTCTCCCATAGACTTTTAAAAGGTGTTCCACGGCTTTTCGAATTTGCCGCAAACACCCCAAATTGTTCGCTGTTCGCCGAACGGGCGAACAGCCAATGTTCAGGCTCATGTTCAACTCGAACGTAAAGCTCATCCCTAAGTGAGAGTACTAGCCCTAAGGTTAGCTGCTCTGGTATCTCTGGTGTAAAGAACAGACTTTTATATATATTTTTAGCACCACTTTGGGATAAAGAAAGAAAACAAAGTTCATTGACAGATCTGATAGACTATTTAAACTGAGTGAGAATCTGGTGAGCTGTTTATTAAACATGTATTTTCTTTTTTTTGTGTTTTTTTTATGTTAAGAACGCTAGAGATAGATGGACAGAGAGGCAAACAAACAGAAAAATATTATAGGGAAGGTAAAGCAAAGCCAATATAATAAGAGATAGCAGAGTGTATAGTGTAAAGGATACCACTTTTAACACACAAAATAGTGATTTAAAAACAGAAGCAGGGTAAGACTTGATCTGAACACAGAAGTCCTCTGTTGGTTCACATATATAATGACATTGAATCTATATGCAAAGTTTCTAATATGCAATTAAAATACATTTATTTATAATATATCATTTAAAAAAATGTATGTTTAATTTATTACTGAGAATTGAAAGAATGCATAATTCAACACTGTTCATTGAAATGCTATGTTTATGCAGTATTGTCATTCTATCCCAAATGACAAGACAAATGACATTCTCGAAGTATCCAGCAATCACACATTTCATTGTTTTAGGTTGAAATTGAAATGCATAGACAGTCTGGCAATGCAGAGCATTTGTCTTTATCTGTAGAGAACCTGACAAGAGGCATGATTACTTCTGTAAGGGTATCAAAATAAAGAAAAAATGTCCTGTCCACAGCCTAGGTTATTTATTAAATGTTGAACTGCTGACTGGCTAGGAAGCAAGAAATTGTTTAGATGAGAGAAGATAACATTTTTTTCCTCCCAGAGTTAATATGGTGAGCATTGGTTCTACCTGCACAATTTGGCTTTCCTCAGCAGTAAACCCTGCTGGAAGTTTTGCAGCTAACCATGACTTAGTCAGCGGCTCCCATCCTAAGTCTTTTGCTTCCATATATATCATTCCACATCTGAAATGCAATAAGAAATAGACAAATGTAAAATATAAGCTCAATTAATTTGGATTCCTACAGTAACATATTGCAATATAGATCATAAATAGAAGTAGACATTTACATTTTTTCTTTAAGTATAGTGGCAACGTACTTTTTGCACTTAGACTCTGCTACATATTAAAGTGCATGTAAACCAAACCCTAACAATGAACTTATCTTATTTACTCCTTTTTGATCTGTTAATTAAACCATTGAAGGCCTTTGTTATATCTGTTCGCCAAGTGCAAACAATACCTGTTGATACTGCCAAAAATCTTGTACACTAATATCTATCCGTGCTCACTGTCTCTGTCACTTTTATCAGTTAGCATTGTTCCCAGCTCTATCTATAGACTTCATAACACCTCATCCTAAGTTATGGATAAAATGAGAGGAGGGGGTGTTCTTATTTTCCTTAGTCAGGAGTTGTTACTACTGGTTGAATCACCAGGTAAAAATAAAGTTGAAAATCCTGAAAAAAAAAAAACGAATACTGTCATCACATCTAAAGAATGGCAAGTAGCAATATAGTAAATTGTTGTTCTTGGGGTTTAAAGAGGAAGTAAACCCTCCTCAACATTTTGAGATAAACATACGCCCTGCAAGACAAAGGCATAATGAGCTAGTATGCATAGCATACTAGCTCATTATGTGGCACTTACCTCAGATCGAAGCCTCCGAAGCGCTCCTCGTCCCCCTCCGCCGCCGCCGCCGCCATGTCAGCTCCGACCGTCTTCCTGTTATCGCCGCTCCGGCGCTGTGATTGGCCGGAGCAGCGATGACGTCACACGCATGCGCGCGGGGCTGGCTTTCTCCATTGAGACAACCGGCAGTCTCCATTGAGACAACCGGCAACGCGCAGTGCGCCTGCGCGTGACGTCATCGTCATCTCCTTAACCGTGTAGGTTAAGGAGATATTTCTTGCACCTACAGGTAAGCCTTAATCTAGGCATACCTGTAGGTGCAAGTTGTAAGGAGGGGTTTACAACCACTTTAATGATCTGGCCAGTTACCTACCTCCTGTATTAGTGAAACACAACTCCGGAGGAATGAGCATAGGAATCGCAGCAGAGAGTGGTTTATCTCATCCATGTAAACTGCTACATTCAGTGGATATGCAGTTGGCTAAAGGATAGATGCCAGAGTGTGGTTGTAAATGGGGTTCACTCGGAACAGACCAGTCACTAGTGGCAAACCGTAAGGCTCTCTCCTAGGTCCTGTTCTATTTAATCTATATGTAAGTGATATAACTAAAGGTTTGTTGGACAAGCTATGTATTTTTGCTGATGATACAAAGGTTTGCAATAGGGTTGATATCCCTGGAGGTGTCTGTAACATGTAACATGATTTGACATATTTGGAAGATTGGTCAAAGCAATGGAAACTGCAGTTCAATGTTTCTAAATGTAAAATAATGCACCTAGGGAAGAATAATCTCTCTCTCTCTCTCTCTCTCTCTCTCTCTGAAACATTGGGTGTACAGTGTTGGACAGCACTAAAGAGGAAAAAGATTTGGAGGTACTTATTTCAGATGATTGCAAAATGAGCAAACAGTGTGACCAGGCAGTGTGATAAGTGAATTGAATTCTAAGATGCATCACTAGAGGGATCTCCAGCAGGAGAAAGGAGTTCCTGATTCCCCTATATAGATCTTTAGTTAGTATTCATTTAGAATATTGTGTTCAGTTCTGAAGACCTCACTTACAAAAAGATATTGAAAAGATAAAAGTCCAGAGATGGGTAACAAAAATGGTGAAAGGTCTGGGGGGTAAAACATATCAACAGCATCTTCAGGAACGTAATATGTACAGTCTGGAGGAAAGAAGGGAAAGGGGAAGCATGATTGAAACCTTTAAATACATCAAGGGGGTGAATAAGGTTCAGGAGAACAGTTTTTTTCAACATGAAACCAAAATCAAAAACACAGATACATGACCTGAAAATAACTGGAGGAAAGTTCAATACTAATCTTAGAAAGTATTATATTACTAAAAAGGCAGTTGATGCTTGGAATGAACTTCCAGCAGAGTTAGTGAGTCAGTCAACAGTAAATGGCTTCAAACATGCTTGGGACAAAAAATAAATAAATTGGCAGACTCGACAGACTACTCCGTCTTTTTTCTGCCATCACTTTTCTATGTTTCTGATGAAGAGTTGGGGAGCTTGTGCTTTTGAAGAACACAGTATTAATGTCTGGATAACCAGATAAAAATAAAAGAAAGAAAGTAAAAAAAAATAAACGAATATAGCTGGTAAGATGCAATATAATAAATGCTTGCTTTTGGGTTTAATACTATTTTAATGTTAAACTGAGCAACCATATCTACAGTAACTCTGCAATTCTCCTACAACTGGTCTAGAACTTTGCAGCTGTGAATGATTGCAAGTCCCAACCATGCACATGACAATCACTTTTTTTATTTATTTATTTAATGGAAGGTTATAGATTACCAAACAATGAATTACATTTTTTTGCTGTAATACTGAGAATCACCCTTGTTTCATTGTAGGTTTGATTGTGGTATGGTAGAGCTGACACTTGCACAAACCATAAGTCACCTAATATACTGTATATATTAATAGGAAAATACAATTGATTTGCAGTTGGGAGAATGGCTGTACCTGGTCTAAAAATAAAATATACATTAATAATGGTAAACATATATACATATTTTTCCTTAATTCTTTATTTAACAATCCCATTGGCACAGATAGGTTGACAGGGTACATTGTGTGACTTACAGAACAGCAGTATTGATGTTGATAACAATAGAATTACAACCACATATATTAAAACCTATACAGTACATTGCATTGCACTGTTCACAATAGAAGGCTATATGTCTGTGTTCTCTGTAGCCTGTAGTTGTGTCCTGTCACTGTACAGCAGTGCATGTGGTGTTAGGATAAAATGAATGCATTGGAAATAAATGTTTTGATTTTGAGAGAAACTAAGAAAAAAAGATGGGAGTAGGCAGACTCTAAGGTGTTAGAAACATTGTTTTGGAAACATTGGGGAGGAATGAGTGTAGAAAAGGATATGATTCTAGGTTGATAGATGGGTGATTTTGAAGGAAAAATTAGGGTAGTGGGAGTAGGAAAAGAGAAGAGGACAAGGTGGGGATAAAACAAGAAAAAAAAAAAGTGGGGTGGTGGGCGGAAAGCATGAGAAGAAGTGTGACTTTGGTAGGTATATTTTGGGTCATGATAATAATATAAGTACCAAGTAAAACAATGTTGTTGTGTGTTCTGGCTTTTCTTCAGAGTGGATGTAAGATTTTCCATATAACTAATATTGTTCATCCTGTCAAACCATGGCTGTTAGTTTAGACTGCTCCCAGTTACTGGGGATGCATCCCCAGGTTGCATTCAACAGATTGATCAACAGGTATTTATTTTATCTTTTTCTAAACAAAGGTGTCATATTAAGAAGGACTGCAGTTGGGATATTTATAAAAGAAATGTGGGTGGTCTGGGCGATGATTTTTGTGACCTGCCACCAGAATGGGAGAAAAAGTGGGCAATCCCAAAATATATTCAGTAATGATGCAGTATGTGCATTACAACACCAAAATGTTTCACAATGCTGTAGGAATAATTTAGTTAATATTCTGTCTATCTGTGCTAGTAGTCTGCAAATTCCTTTTCAAATTCAAATTCAATAAGATGGGTAAGTCTTGTTGGGATTTTGTGATACAAATTTCTCAATGCCCATGCCCCATGCATAGCTCCATAAGGAGGTGAGTCTACAGAATAAATATGGTTTGGTTGCACAATGCGAAAAGTTGGAGAGCTATAATTGTCTCCAGGTATTTTATTTGTAAATTCAAGGCCTGTTAGACAGATAGCCATCCAGTGTCAAGAGGACAAAACTTTCTTTGCTCCCAGGAGGCCTAATGCTATACAATTTCTGAATATTTTGTCTGCAAAGTCTGGTGTGAATTCTGGGTGTCCTGATATGAAATCATGGGAAAGGGGAAGCTCTGTAAGCCAACTAAGTTGAAATATCTATCAGCCTTGCATAGGGTAGGACCAGTGAGTGGATGTTTATGTAGCACTCTAAAAGTGCCTGCCCCTGCTCAAGGAGCACCCACTAACGAGAATGGGGAGTAGTCCTGTTCCACAGAAACCTAAAGCTTGTGGGCTTTATGTCTACACCATTCACTGGTTCTATTCCTATGGACAGCCTTATAATAGAGAGTTGGGTCTGAAAACACTACTCCTTCCTTATGTTTGGGCTGAAGCAAGGTCTCCCTACCAATTGTTGCCCCTGCCAAATAAATCTGGTGAACCTCACATGAATAAAGCAGAAAAAATATTGGGGAAACCATATTGGCAGGGTCTGCAAAAGATAAACAAAAGTCACAGTATTGCGTTCATTTTGAGTATATTACACTTCCTAAACCAAAAAAAACGCCAGATGTCTCTATTTTTTCATGTCTGATTATAAAATACAGAAGAGAGGAAGGAAATTCAGTTCATATATTTATTGGGGTCTGCAGTGGACCTGAGTGCCAAGTTACTGTTTCCTCATTTAAAAGGGAAATTGGGGTGAAGTGAATGCGCTGGTAAAGAGATATTCAATGTCTCAGAATTTTGAAAATTGACTTTAGAGTTTGATAAGGTTCCATAGGTGTGGCACTCCTTTAACAGAACAGAGAGAGATAGTTGGACTGGTAATTTGTTAGCATAGGCTGCAACCTTATGATGATTGCCTCCAGCCAACAGGCCATTTACATCTGGGTTGCTTCTGATGTGCTGTAGAAGCTGTTCCAATGTGAGGACGGATATTAGTGGGGAAAAGGGGACAACCCTGCCTCATGCCATTAAGGATTGTAAAAGGTTAGAAAAAGGATCAAATGATCTCAACAGAGACTGAGGGGACCGAGTAAAGAGCTTTAATTTAAGTATGCATTGACGGTAGGATGCTAATATGGGTTACAGATTGATCTAAAAGTCCCAGTTCATCCTAACAAACACCTTTTCAGCACATTGTACAAAATAAACATGGGAATGTGTTTCTGACCTTGCTTTCAATAACAGATCAAGAGTTTGGATGTAGTTACTATCTCTCTTTTCTCTAATCAGGATGAAACTGGATTGGTTAGTTATAGAATTACATAGACAACCCCCATATACAGAACCCTATACCCATAATTGATCCAGAGTACGGCAAACAAAAACCTATAAAGCATGGTCCAGTTTTTTCCAGTGGGGGGGGGGGGATTCTTCCCGATTGGATCTGGATTTTGAAATGTTAATATCCAGCTTCTGTACATTGTGGTTTGCATCCAGATATTCCACATTTTCACAGCTCTTACTGTGAAGAAGCCTTTCAGTATGTGGAGGTTAATTCTCTTTTCCTTCAGATGTAAAGAGTACCCACTTGTCATTTGTAATTACTGTACCTATCAAGTGAATAACTCTGCACCAAGTTCCCTAAATGAACCACGTATGCATGTGTACATGGCAATCATACCCCCCCTTAATTGCCTCTTGTCAAAAGAGAATAAATTCAGTTCAACTCATCTTTCCTCATAGCTGAGCTGATGCAGCCTTCACACACTAAACATGCCAACACAGGGAACGGATGACTGGCTTAGAATTGGCCCGGGTGAGGACAGCGCTTGATCCTTTGACAGGTAAGTGTCCTTTTTTTTCAAATATTTCAAGTATTTGTAGCTGCTGCCTTTTTTATTTTTTTTCAAACCAAGTGAAGAACTGCTTTTAAGGTCTGCTTTTCATTTGAAGACCTTCAGTAAGGAAGTTATTAAGTTACACAGCTATGACTAAGCACCAACCCAGGGTTTGAAACGCGTGAGCTGTTTTCCCCTACTTCTGTACAGCATGGACTGACTGTTTTTGTATTTTAAATTATGAATAAAGGTGTTGTATCGGTGTGTGGCCGTCTAGGACTACTTTTTTCCTCATTAAGTTACACAGCTTAGTGTCATCTGCAAAGAAGTTGCACTTTTAATTACAATCTCTAACATTTGTTAATAGGTTACAGCTACCCACTGGATCCATCAAGCGTTTCTCACAGCTACCCGCTGTACTTCTTCAAGCTTTACTTACAGCCACCCGCTGTACTCCTTCAAGCTTTACTCACAGCTACCCGCTGTACTTCTTGGATAAGTTTTCTCCTGAAGTTTTCCCAGCTACTTCACAGTCCCAGACTGATGAAGAGTCTCCTCTGGTACTCCTTCTAAACTCCATCCCTTTACACCTGCCTCTGGCAAAAAGAGTGGTTGACCCTCTGGCAACTTCTTCTCCCTTGCCTCCTGGCAACAATCAGGCTCCCCTTAGCACAAGCCCTTTTACACGTGGTAAGGCCTCAGGCTTCAGGTCTACACTTTTGCTGTTGCTCCACACACACACACCCACCCAGGCTGTAGCCCGGGTGGAATGAGCCCCGATCACCTGACCTTCCCTGATTGGCTGAGAAAAGCATATTCACTCATAACCAGAATTAACTGTAATCAATCATATATATATATATGTAGATAGATAGAATACATATACAGTAGATGTCCTACTCTTTAGGGAATTAAAGTAAAAAAAAAAGAATTAAAGTAAAAAAAAAAGATTCAATCAAGTTTTTGTTATTATAGAGTCACCATTCTTAACAATATAAACAACCTAATACAGAACAATCTGCTGTTTGTAAAATATTTCCTGACATTCCTCACAAAAAGGATTAGATGTTTTCTGCTGTCTACTTCTACATTAACAATTAGTGGATTCATTACATGGGATTCTGTGGTATGCCAGAATTGTAATAAGTATTAATTTATATCAATGGAAAGCAATGCAGAACATGGTGGATATTGTTTCCCTAATAAATACGGTACATATGTAAAATATTTAAAAATAAAAATCACAGTTAGCTGAAAACTGTAACTGGTTGCTGAAAAATATATGTGGTGCAGGCAGTGCTATAATATGTATATACTGTAGTAAATTTTAGCCTACTTTAAAACAAGAATAACAACCTGGACTGTGTATTCAAGTTAAAAATGAGATAACCTTTACCTAAATTAACAAGAAGAAAACTAATAACATGTCAGTGCATTGAAAATGTCTGCTAATGCAAATCTATTGATTGAACCAGATGAAGGTTTGCTAATTATAGGATTACCAATCTCATCACTTTGTGAGCCAGGAAGACAATTTTGATATAGAACATCAATAAGCTTAGCAAAGTTAAGATTAAATGATTTATTGGCTGCTGCTACACATTGATATAACTTCTGTAATTGGTATTATAAAGTGCTTTGAATAGGCAATAATTCTAACAGCAGGTATATATGAACAACACATTCCATGCCATCTAATAGTAAATAACCAATATATATATATAGATCACACTATTTTTTTTATAACTGACAGGACCATTGTCACATTGGTAACATGATTGGTGGATTAAGGTTGTAGTCTCCTATGTCATGTTTTTGGCAGTTACTCAGTCTTTTTTAGTATCATATCAGGACTGTTTTGTCATTTTAAAATCAATGTTTCATCTAATTACCACACAACCTCCAAAGAATGACTGTCAAGCATTATTAATTTATCCTCAATATGCAATTCATATTTATTTATTTTTTGTCATGGGTCCCGAATCGACAGATATAAAACATGTCATAAACAGTCCAGTATGTGTACGTGTCAAGATCAATTTGGGCATCACTGAGTAGGGTCGAACCATACTCCAATAATGAGCACTTATGGGTGCTAGTCACAGTTATTTTTTAAACTGCTAAGAAATATTTGCAATTGCTCAGCTGTTGTTATTTTCTCTATAAAAACTGACATTTAATTCCATATATATATAACAACATACTGAATGTTATGCTCACCAAGTTCGCTAAAAGTTTTTTTTGTTGTTCTAGTAATTGACAAAAGCAAATGTGTTCACTTACAGTACCAAAAAACTTGTGTAGCAGGGTCTTCAAAGTTAGTGGGATACACCTGGGGGTAGAGTGACCCAGGTGTGTAATTATGGCAGGGTTTAGACCCCTTTTTGTTATTCGTGGAGGATTGGGTGGTGCAATATTCTCCTTTGCCTGTGGGTGGCGGAGTACCTACAGGCTCGAGGTAGAATCACTACCACAGTGCTACCCTTCTTTGTCCCTTCCTGGAGATGGTACGGCTGGGGCGGGGAACCCGCCGTGGTATTGACGGGAGGAGATAAAAGGGGGAGATGCCCTCGCCACGAGGTCTGTCTTCGGGGATCATCTCTTCACGCACCCAGGCACCTTCAGCCTGGGTGCGGGCGATTCAAGGTTCCCGGCCTAGGCGCCCTAGGCCTGGCCGGGATGAAGTTGGGGTTCCATCCCAGGCACCTTCAGCCTGGGGTGAGGTACTATTGAGGAGGCCTGGGGCCCGGTGACTTCGCCTGGGTCCCGCAAGGGTGAAGTGGTTCCAGGGCACCCCTTGCGAGGGGACCCGCATCTGAGGTGAGGAGGCTGGGGAGGTCACTCGTTCGAAGACCCGGTGTAGTGGCAACCCGGTGACGGATGGGCCTTTGGTAACTCCCTTGGAGGACATCTTCCCCTGATAGGGGCCGCAACGCAACGGAGGTATTCATGTCAAGACTCCTACAACCCTTGGTCATAGCACAGGGGGTGTAGGGACCCAGATCAGTATAGTGCCTCGACCTGCTCATCTCACCGTATCATGCCATCGCATTGCCTGTATGTGGAGATACAAAATAAACCAACAGTTGGACTGTGATCGGTGTATGGACTCTGTTAATTGGAGCAAAGGGTGGTTTGGTGGTTTCTGCACAACAGACTCGGTACATGCCCAGGACACACCGGCCTGAGGAAACATCAGGTATTGGCCTTCACCTCACCCACAGTTATGCGGAGGACATGGGCCATAGCGCACCTCACTCTGTCGCGTGACATACCCCTAGCTAAAGAGGACGGGGTGAGGCCGCTACACGTGGGGGCTCGTTCGTCCGGGATTGTGTGTGTCTTGGCGATGGAACTGAGAACGTCTGTGTTTGAACTTTGCTGCCCGGAGGAGTTCCGAGCAGGTCGGCCATGTGATTGGCCAAAGTGCATCCCTGCTCGGAGTTGTGGACATGACCCTAAGTCGGGAAAGGCCCACGCGGAGGAGCGTAAAAAGGGAGAGGTCCAGCCGTGTGAAGTACTACATGTGGGGACTGTTAATGCACTGCGCCACGAGGCACCCCATGACTGTGCAATTCGTGGGCGGAGGCTGGCGGAAGCCCACGAAAACGTACAAGTCGTGGGAGGAGTCTGGCCACGTGTGGAGATACACGTGGAGACTCCGGCGCGTGGTCAGCGCGTGATGGAACAGCAAGTGGTCGGAATGAATTCAAGCTCTCCGTGGATGCCGGTATCTTACCCTATGAAGATGACTGCATTTGCTGCTCCCCTGACAGACACGGGGATAAGACTTAGGCCCCGAGGACAGTTGGCTCTGTATTCATGCAGAGACACGGAGGCCCTCGGTGTGATCTGTCCCGGATGCTCGGGACTGGTGGTCCAACTAAAGCCATTCGGGCGATGCATGCAAGGAGTTCCTTTTTGAGGTTGAACCATACACAGAAAGGCCCCTGGCCCTACGCCTCAACTGCATCACAGGAACCGCCACTCCGGAGGGAGAGATCCAGGCCTCTGCGGAGGTCCCCGTACGCGCTGACCAGGGCGACGTGACTGCCCAACCAGAGACTGAGAGAGAAAAATCCGAGGACACTGCTTCGGTCACCACAGACTCCCTGCTGCCACCCCCGAAGAGGAAGATAGGCCTGGTGCAGGCCTCCTGTGGTCGTGGTCGAGCTTCGCCCCGCTGCTTGCTGGACCTGGATGGATCCGGTCGGAAGAATCCTGGACATCCCAGTGCTGAAGAAGGTCCAGGTGAGCCAGGGGCTGGGACTGTGTGTGTGGTTGGAGGTGTCGGGAGTTCACATCTGGTGGAGCCCGAAAGGGAGGGTAGCCTTACGTCTACTAGAGAATACCTTCCCGCCGAGATGTATGACACCTCCGACCTAGAGTCGTTGTCAGACTGTGGGGATGACGGGGAAATAGACAAGCTGTTTCACCGGAAGGGCTGGGACAGACGCCCGCTACCCGTGCAGAGTAAGCCACAGGACTCCCCCATGTCCATAGAAGACAGTACGCTCCGGGTGCAAGCCCCGGAGTTATTGAGGAAGCCTAGTCCTCCAAATAACTTTCCTCATTCAACTACATCACCCGCTCTGATGGAGGGGATACAGCGTGCTTAGTTGCGGGCACCAAAGACAAAGCAACCCGAGATGGTGAAGGTACCTCGGCACCCGGAGGCCATCGTACAGCCAGGAGAAGGTGAGCGGGATGTGATGCCGCCTCTAGCCAGATTGCAGAGACTTTTCTCCCAGAGAGTCGCCCGTGAATATGGGTGGGAGTACCCCTACTTGCCTCGGGACTTATTGTATGAAGTCGAGGTCCTGCGACCAAGGTGGTATGACGAGTTTGTATGGGAAAAGCTTAAAGTACCCCATGCCAGGCGATACCTGTCATGTTCGCCGCCTGTGTCTAAAAAGTTCAAGGACTGCAGAGCTGATTGGAGACTTGGGCGCCATATTCATGCCGATAAGGTGCTCATCTGCAGGAAAGAAGGAGAGGATGTCGAGTATTCGGTGGAAGTGTTTGACGGGCACCTGAAGCCTCTGTTTCTGCCGGATCCAAGGTTCTACTTATAGGAGAAGTGAGCTCCTATCTTGTTGCTGTTGAAACTTTCTGGAAGAGACATTCCCAGACGCCTAGAACTGTGCCCTACTTTTGTTTTGATTTGGGCTTTTCTTTTACTCACTGGAGACTTGGGAGCTGTTGTTTTTTTTTCTCCCTTTTCTTCATTTGCCAAAGGCAGAGACTTTTGGGGTAGAATCAGAGTAGGAAAGCAGGAAGAATGAAGATCTCACCAAGTGTCATTACCGCAGCTCTGTCACCAGGTGGCAGTGTTGTGCAACGGTTGTTCGAAATGCTACACATGCATTACTTACTTATTGGAGTGAGCGGGTCTCTCGGCTGACGGACCCACTCATGCCAAGTTAACACAGAGTGTTAGGATGTGTTTTCTTTTTGTTGTTTCCCTTCTGCAGGAGATTCATCGGTCAAGACTACTGAGAGTGGGGTGGTTCTTAGACAGCGATGGGAGGGATTGTACATGTGTACAGAATAGATGTCTTATGCAAAAGTTTATCATTTTATATTTTCCCTTTCCCTTTTGAGCAGGTCTTGGCACACTTAGTATCCAAAAATTTGAGGGATAGCTTCTGGGGCCCACTTCATGTCACCACTCCTTGGGAGACATGGGTGTGCACCTGACGCTTGGGACCAGCGTCAAATCACCAGGGGGAGTGTGTAGCAGGGTCTTCAAAGTTAGTGGGATACACCTGGGGGTAGAGTGACCCAGGTGTGTAATTATGGCAGGGTTTAGACCCCTTTTTGTTATTCGTGGAGGATTGGGTGGTGCAATATTCTCCTTTGCCTGTGGGTGGCGGAGTACCTACAGGCTCGAGGTAGAATCACTACGACAGTGCTACCCTTCTTTGTCCCTTCCTGGAGATGGTACGGCTGGGGCGGGGAACCCGCCGTGGTATTGACAGGAGGAGATAAAAGGGGGAGACGACCTCGCCACGAGGTCTGTCTTCGGGGATCATCTCTTCACGCACCCAGGCACCTTCAGCCTGGGTGCGGGCGATTCAAGGTTCCCGGCCTAGGCACCCTAGGCCTGGCCGGGATGAAGTTGGGGTTCCATCCCAGGCACCTTCAGCCTGGGGTGAGGTACTATTAAGGAGGCCTGGGGCCCGGTGACTTTGACCGGGTCCCGCAAGGGTGAAGTGGTTCCAGGGCGCCCCTTGCGAGGGGACCCGCATCTGAGGTGAGGAGGCTGGGGAGGTCGCTCGTTCGAAGACCCGGTGTAGTGGCAACCCGGTGACGGATGGGCCTTCGGTAACTCCCTTGGAGGACATCTTCCCCTGATAGGGGCCGCAACGCAACGGAGGTATTCATGTCAAGACTCCTACAACCTTTGGTCATAGTACAGGGGGTGTAGGGACCCAGATCAGTATAGTGCCTCGACCTGCTCATCCCACCGTATCATGCCATCGCATTGCCTGTATGTGGAGATATGAAATAAACCAACAGTTGGACTGTGATCGGTGTATGGACTCTGTTAATGGGAGCAAAGGGTGGTTTGGTGGTTTCTGCACAACAGACTCGGTACATGCCCAGGACACACCGGCCCGAGGAAACATCAGGTATTGGCCTTCACCTCACCCACAGTTATGGGGAGGACATGGGCCGTAGCGCACCTCACTCTGTCGCGTGACATACCCCTAGCTAAAGAGGACGGGGTGAGGCCGCTACACTTGTATTAAGGACAGGTCAAATTTGATGAAGAAAAAGGTTGTTGCTCTGGGCACAGTTGTTATTACATTTAGGCAAAAAATGTTAGGCAGGCCTTATGTGAGAGGCAGAGGTTCTGCATGGGGATATAGTAGGGAGAGAAAGCAGGTTCTGCAGGACAAAGTGGTGGTATGGCTGCACCATCTAGAGTTATACAACCCATACTGAACCTTTAGCTGCTTTGTTTAAAAATGGGAAATGTAATTTAGTCGTCTGCAATTTAAAATGTTATTTTTATATATGGTAATGTCACTTTTGCTTGTGTGTCACTTTAAAGGAAGACTAATGTCGCGTACACGCGATCAGATTTTCCGGCGGAAAAACCTTTGATGTTTTTTCCGACGGAATTCCGCTCAAGCTTGGCTTGCATACACACGGTCACACAAAAGTTCTCTGAATTTTCGACCGTCAAGAACGCGGTCACGTACAACACTACCACGAGCCGAGAAAATTAAGTTCAATGCTTCCGAGCATGCGTCAAATTGTTTCCGAGCATGCGTCGTAATTTTGCACGTCGGAATTGCTACAAACAATCAGATTTTCCAATCGGAATTTCTTCCATCGGAAAATTTGAGAACCAGCTCTCAATCTTTTGATGGCGGAAATGCTGACAGCAAAAGTGCGATGGAGCATATACATGGTCGAAATTTCCAACTAAAAGCTTACATGGGACTTTTGCTGGCGGATGTTCCGACCGCGTGTACGCTGCATTATAGTATTCCTTAAACATGTTACTTAAAGGAATTGTGCATTTTTAATTTTGCTCTTTAAGCCTTAATAACCACTACTGGGCACTTTTACTTCCTTCCTGCCCAGGACGATTTTCAGCTTTCTTTTTGTGTTATTTAATCTCCACTGGGTTTTGCTACATAAACAAAAAAAGACTGAACATTTTGGAAAAATAACGCATTTTTCTTGGTTTCTGTTATAAAACTTTGTAAATAAATAATTGTTGTTCTTAAATTTAGCCCAAAATTTATTCTGCTACATTTTTTAGTGAAAATAACCCAAATCAGTGTATATTATTCTGTCTGTGGGAAAGTTATAGACAGACTCCACAAACTATGGTATATATCTGAAAATTTATCAATCCTGATGTACTAAGGGCCTATCTCATTTCTTGAGGCCCTAAAATGCCAGGACCGTACAAATTACCCCCCCCCCCCCAAATTACCCATTTTTGAAAAGTAGACAGTCCAAGGTATTTAGAAAGAGGCATGGCAGGTTTTTTAAAGTTGTAATATTTTTGTCAAAATTTTGTGGAAAATTAAGAAATTTAAAAAAACGGAAAATTGTATACTTACCTTTCCGTAATTTTCCTTTCCTGGTGCCTACCGTGGCAGCATACAAAGGGTTAATGGCTCTGCCCTGATTAACTCACAGGACCGCGCAACTCTATAAAAGAAAGAGTTACCCCCCCCTCAGGTATTCTTGTAACTAGTTTTCAGAACTTTAAGGATTATAGAAGGGAGGGTGTATGCTGCCATGGTAGGCACCAGGAAAGGAAAATTACGGAAAGGTAAGTATACAATTTTCAGTTTTCCTGGTGCCTTCATGGCAGAATACTAAGGGTTACTAACTCGCTTACAGGGATGGCACTGCAATAATACAATTAAAGGAGTTTACAGAACTGATAGTTCCAAGAGACCACCTCCCAAATCTCGGGAGATAAGGTTTGCGGCGTCTAGGGTATAGTGCAACATGAAGGTGATGAAGGATGACTAACTAGTCGTCCTGCAAATTGTCTCCGGAGAGACCCTAGCCCAAACATTGCCGAGGCAGAGGACCTTCCCCGTGATGAGTGCGCATTCGGCGCACTTCGGACTGGGAGACCACTAGCCCGATACGTCTTTGGACTAGCTTGGAGGGCGTCATTGCTTTCTTTGCGCCCTTGGCAATAATGAATGAACATTGATCTTTGCGAAACTGTTGTGTTAGTTCTAAGTAACGCCTCAGGGATCTGGCTATATCCAAACCGTGTAGTTTGAGGAGATTGGATCTTCTCCGAAAATCAGGAGAAGCCATACCCGGCTGAGAATGTAGAGTGCAGACACTTTAGAGACATGCTGGTGAATAGGCTGAAGGGCTACCCTGCCTGGGAAAAAGGTGACGTAGGGTTCCTGTGTCCCTAGAGGTTGTGTTTCTGACGCCTTACGACCTGATATGATGGCAATCAGCAAGGTAGGTTCCCAATGTAATGTCTCCCAATGCACACTCTTTAGTGGGTGCAAAGGAAGGGTCTGCTAAGACATCTGTCAGACACCCATATGGGGTATCAGTCTTCCCGGGAGGACGTGGACTTTTCAGGAAACGTTCTACGAGGAGATTCAGTGCCCAGCGTGCGCCCGTCAAAGCTGACAAGGCTACAGGCTGAACCTTCAGAGTGCTTTAGACTTCAGCCTAAGTCCAGACCAGTTAGTAGAAAGGAGTAGAATCTTTGGAGCCCAGGGCCTAGTGGATTGAAATGGTTGGATTCTGCCAGTTCTGTGAATCCCCTTCGAAACCTAATATAAGGTGGCATAGGTGGATGACTCTCTTGGTTGTAATAATGTTTGGGTGACACCATGCGAGCACCCTAGGTCACCCAGTCTGCTCTGCTCAGCTTTCAGGGCTTCAAGTCCAGGATCCCCGGGCGCGGGAGAAAGAAGTTGTCTTGATATAGGAGGTTGACCGTGTGTGGAAGCTGTACTGAGCTATTTGACTAATAGTGGAAACCGTGTGTGGAATCGGAAGTGGGCTGCACCGAGCCATTTTGACTGAGAGTGGAAACCATTGTCTCCTTTCCCAGTATGGCATGGTTTCCAGGATAGTGACCTTCTCCGACAATAGAAGCTGGAGGAAACTTAGTATCAGAGTAATCTTGAGGGAATCTCATAAAAAGCAGGGGAGTTTCGCTTTGAGTGGGAAGCTCAAAGCTCTCAATGGGGAGTACCCCGCTGTTGGTATATCCACCAGACAATCCACGGGCCTAGTGATTATTCTTTGTTGCTGTTGAAAGACCTTGAAAGGCGATCAGTTAGCTGATTCTCAGGGGCTGGGATGTAGGCCGCCTGAAGATTGACCAAATTGTCCTCCGCCCATGAACTATTTGGGGCCACGTCGCTGGACAGAGACCTGCTGTGCGTCCCATCTAGGCTTTGAACATAGGCCACTGCCGCCTTGTCGTCTATCTGAACCACTATGGTCTTGCTCCCAAGAAGAGGGACTAGATGCGCCGTCCATGCCACTCTTAGCTCTAGGATATCGGAAATCATACTCTCCAAGTTGAAACATCATCTTCCTTGTACTAACTGGTTCTTTTGGTGATGTGTCACCCCCCAGTCCAGTTGACTTGCTTCAGATGCAAGAATGGGTCAAGGGAGCAGTGAACTAGGAGGTTGGGAGGCCATGCCCACCCCCAAGGCTGGTTTCCACCGATAACTCTCATTTGTCTTCGGTGCCTCTTTCTTCGTTGTGCCAGAAAGTCCAAACAGAGATTGTAAACACCAACTGTTCACTTCCTCCACCTTCTGTACCAATTCAGGGATCCTCTGATGGAAGTGACACCACCTTCACCGGGATGTTGACTAAGTTTGCAGCTGCGCCCGTAGGCGTCAATTGACTGAGCAGATAAGTCACTCGGAAGAAATGCAGGACCCTGACCTCCTTTCCCAGGAGGAAGCCAGGATGGTTGCTAAGACCTTGGTGAAGGTTTTGGGGATTGATGAAATCCCTAAGGGAAGATATTGGAAGTGGAGGCGCAGATCGCCTACTTTCAACCCGGGAAAAAGATTGGAAAGATGATGGATGAGAATGTGAAGGAAAGAAATCCTGGAGCCTTATAGAGACCATCCAAATATCTGGCTGTACTGACAGAATTACGGTGTCTAGGGATACCGAATGACATGTTCTACCGGAACGTATCCGTCAACCTCTCTGGATCCAACACGAGTCTCCAGCCCCTGAATTCCTGGGAACTAAAAGAAAGGACTGGGGAGAAGAGCCCCGGGTGTTTCTCCAAGTTTGGTACTGGCAATACTGCCTGTTGGTGTAGAAGTATTTGAATACACTGAAAGAGAGCTTCCTTCTCGCCCTTGGAGATCAGAATTTGGTGGGTCGGAGAGAAGGGGGGGTGGAGGATGGATTGAACTTCCAAAAAAGAATAAGCCCCTGAAGGATCGTGGAGGCTGCATGGACCATTGCAGTTTTCCCACTCAAACCTAGACGAAAGGCCGGATGTTACTGCCAGACCTGTGGATCAGGGGGGTCAGAAGGACTTCGGGCTCTCAACCGACAAAGACGCGGTCTTAAGAATTGTTCAATTTGGAAAAGGTGGCTCGTGAGCCTTACCAGCCTCTTCTCTCTTGATCTTTGTTTGGTAACTGAGCATGAGGCAAAATCTCTTCTCCTATCTTGGGGAAAAAATATATATATATTTTTTATATCGCCAAATTGAGCCTTCCATCATATGCGACATCAGGATTGCATTGCAGATGGGTCCACTGACCATGGCTTTAGCCGAAATGCCCTTCTGGTCGTGATGAAGTATAGCATGGCTCTGGGGGAGCATTCTTGGCTAGCCTCATGACCGACACGCTCAAAGTCGGATCTGAATCAAGGAGCTGCCATCTGCTTCTGAAACATTGATTGTAGGCGATGTGCTTTCGCCCCTCGTTCTCCTGACCTCGTAAAGGTAACGATCAAAGCTTTCTTTGTCAGGTGAGGGAAAAAACAATATATACTCCCGTTTGGACAGAGGATACCTGATCTTTCTCCCACTGAATGTGATGCGATTTTACTAAAATGACATCAAAATGTTGATAAGTTATTTTTTGGCTGCAATCGACTCGCCTTCTGAATCAGCTTCTGAACCAATCTGGACAGAAAATAGCGTGTTTTATTGCTCTTTCCTCCTTAGGCGGACCTTAGCCATACGCCCATTTTCCCAGTAGGGCTTGTTCCCACAAACTCAGGCTTTTCCCCTGGACGTGCAAAATTGCGCTGGGAGTCATGCCTGGTTGGGGTATGCCGGGGTGACCTCCGTCACTGCGGGAGGTATTTCCGTTGAGAGAATCCCTGCGGGTGGCTCACGGTGCGGGCTTGCGGAAATAAACAGAGAATATTTCCATATGCCCTGTGCTCTTTGAATGAAGGAACTTACCTGTTAGTTGCAGCCCTTACCTAGCAGTATGTTGAGGATCTTTATTGATGCAGCATTGTAATATCAGAGCGGCTAGGGCTAAGATTAAATCTAAATACGTAAAGGTATAGGAAGGGGATACTAATTAATACTACTATTAATTATTTACCAATATACCGATGTACCTACACATCGATATACACATATATATGTGCGCATGCGCATGCACATACACACATACATACATACACACACATGTACCATTAATACTACTGGTAAGGCGCGCGCGAAACGCCCACACTCACAGGGAGAGGGGGGGGAATGACGGTGCACCCGGCGGTATTATCAGGCCACTCACGGCTCCCACCAATGGAAGGAATCTTCAGGAGAGGGCCGCACCTGGAGGCAACGCCTATGAGTATAGCGTCTAGCGCCACAGCACCGTGTACACATGGAGGCAGTGTAAGGTGCACAATGAGGCAGCGCCAGGTACATATGGGAGGCAGCGCCAGGCACATATGGATGCAATGTTAGGCCAGAAATTCATGAGTGCAGAGTTAGGTGCACATGGAGGCATCACCAAGTACACATGGACTCAGTTTTAGGTGCACATGGAGGCATCACCAGGCACACATACAGTAGATGCAGTGTTAGGTGCACATGGAAGCATCGGCAGGTGCACAAGCATGCAATGTTAGGTGCACATGGAGGCACCACCAGGTCCACATGGACTCAGTGTTAGGTGCACATGGAGGCATCACCAGGTGCACATGTATGCAGTGTGAGGTGCACATGGAGGCAGCACTAGGTACACATAGATGCAGTGTTAGGTGCACATTGAGGCATTGGCAGGTGCACAAGTATGCAATGTTAGGTGCACATGGAGGCAGCGCTAGGTACACATGGCTGCAGTGTTTCACATGAGGGAAAAAAAAGAACACCACTGAAGTGCTCTAAAAGGTACCTTGTGCTGTCTTGCCCTGGAATAGTCAGCCAAAAGCCACAGAGGAGAAGGAGGTGCTCCTGGATGTTTTAGACAGGCCTCAAGAAGATCCACAGAAAAACAGGTTCCCATACTTATGTGATGCATTTAGCAGTCCAAGTGATGGGACTCCATCCTGCAGGAGAGCATGAACCTGCAATGGTTACACCATATGACGATGAGACAGGGCTGATCTGTGATCCTGCAGTGGATGAGGACAGGAAAAAAGAATACCTGAGGGGGGAGTAACTCTTTCTTTTATAGAGTAACGTGGTCCTGTGAGTTAATCGGGGCGGAGCCATTAACCCTTAGTATGCTGCCATGAAGGCACCAGGAAAAATGTTAAAAATTTTTTTTTACATACTGTCACCAGTGCAGTAAAGCATTATCATATAACTGGTGTGTGGTGGTGAACAGGGACACTGACTGGTGACAGTACAAAAAAAGTTATAATTAGTTTTTTATTAAATTTTTATAATTTTTTTTACAATTTTTTTTAACACAGCTATATAATGTTACCATCATAACATTGTACTACACTGGGGAAGTGATCTGGATTTTTATTTATTTTTTACACATTATGTTTGCTTATACAGTAGCAGTGAATTGCATTACTATAAGCAAGCATTTTACTGAATGAAACTGATTCATTCAGGTTGTTTTGTTGTGATTAGCTGTGATTGGATGAAGCTAATCACATGTACAGATGGGCTGTGATTGGCCCCCGTCTGTACTGTAATCAAAACTGACCAATCACAGCTAGCAACACAATTGTACACAATGCATGGCATGAAAGGAAGCCACTCATTGTGTACAACTGTCATGTGACCTGTTGTGATTGGTCACAATGGTCACATGGTACCGTCAGCGAGCCTGTACACTGATCAATCATCGGCTGTGTCCCAAGGACACAGCAGGTGACAGATCGCGCCACTGCACGGCCCTTTGGGAGTGGCGCTTCCTGACAGGACATCATATAATGTCCAGTCAGGGTGGGAAAGCCATCACCTACCTGTCGTCCTGCTATAGGCCTGGGCAGGAAGGTGTTAAAAAAGCTGCTTCCCATCAGTGCCTATCCGTAAAGCCTATCAGCGCACATCAGTGAAGAAAAAAAAAATACTTAAAATTATTATTTATTTATTTTCATTTCAGTGATAATTCTTTGAGCCCTCCCAGAAGTCAAATGCCCTGGATGCCTATTTTATATAGGTAGCAATCAAAGGATAGTCCATGACGTTATGTCACCTCCTTGTTTCATCAGTAATAAATTATATTCTAGTGTACCACTCTTCAAACATGTTTTTCTCAAACAAATCATAGCTTGGGGTACAATGTGACCAAATTGCAAAGACTTTCCTCAAACAACTTCACAACACAATGCTGAGAAGGGGAAGTCAGTAAGTTTGCGTAGTGAAGAACTTTTGCCATCTAAATGGACAGATAAATGGCTTTTTTGTCTTACATCTATCTACCCAGCTACAGCAATGCAAATTCAGAGAAATTCTGGTTTGGTTTAAACATCTCTCTGCACTAATAAGCATAGTATCTGTATAAGAGGTATCAATTTAAATCATCAGCAAAGATGGAGTAATGCCCTGCACACACAATAGGAATTTCCTATGGGCTAAAATCTGATGGAATTCCATTTAAGCTGTCTTCCATCAGTCTTGCATATACACTGTCAGACTAAATTCCAACCGTCCAAAGCGGGGTGACGTAAAACACTACAATGAGCCGAGAAAAATTAAGTTCAATGCTTCCGAGCATGCGTCGACTTGATTCTGAGAATGCGTGGGTTTTTTCTCAGATGGAGTTCTACACAAACGATCGGAATTTCCCATAGGATTTTTTTCCATCAGAAAAATTTAAAAATAAAAAATACTACGGAAAAAAGTCTGATGGGCCCACACACGATAGGAATTTCTGATGAAAAAATCCCATCAGACTTTTTTCATCAGAAATTCCTATCGTGTGTGCAAGGCATTAGATATAACACTGTCCCTTACATCTGGCCTCGGCAAAAAGGATGGCTTCTGTAGCTATCATACCCCACTATTAGGTATTAGTTAGGTTTTAGATTGCACAGCATGGTGATAATGTCAAGATATCCAAGGCCCAAGGAAGAAGGTCCACCCCACTGAAACTGGATTACTCTGGTATCAATCGGTAAAGGGCTTTCTCACCATAGCAAAGTCTTTTGTAGAAGCTGCATGCTTTCTGAGCTCCTAAGGAAAGGAAGTATAGAAAATTATCTTCCCTGCAAGAGTCCAGAAACTCTAGGAGTTAAAGAGGCCCTTGTCTGCATCTGAAAATGGTGAGTAAATGGGCACTTTGCTGCATACTATTAAACTGTTGTGCCACTTGACAATTGTACAAAGTTGATGGCTTTCAGTTTTTTTTTTTTTTTTAAATAAGTCCTTTTTTCAAGCTGAAACTATTTTGGTTGGTGTACTGCTGCTAAATTTAAGCTAAAATAAATGTAAAATTGATAAAATCAACTACACACTAATATATGTGATGTCAGAATATGGTGTCACTGATGCCATCCCTGGAAATTATACTGTTCTGTAGCACCACATACAGTTTAAAGGCTAAGCTCACCTTTTGGAACATGTTACAGCTACTGCCACAAGTTCCCCCAACACCCCCCCCCCCCCCCCAGTGTGACGGCGGGCTGGGGTCCCTCTCCCCGAACCTCTCCCTGAACCTGCTGTCACAATTTAAATACACCCACATGGCCAACCATTGCAGATATAATTTTTTCTTGAAAGGTGAACTTATTAATTAACCACTTAACGACCGCCCACTGTAATTATACGTCGGCAGAATGGCACCGACAGGCAGAATCACGTAGATCTACGTGATCGCCTTTGTATAGTTGGGGGGTCCGATCGGACCCCCCTTCTGTACAGTGAGCGGTGGTTAAGTGTTCGGGAGCGATCCGGCATGAGGGGACGGCCGTTCGATTTCGGCCACCCCCTCTCGATCGCTCCCGGCGAATGAGAGAGCTTCCCCTGCCTGTGTAATGTAAACACAGGCAGAGGAAGTGATGTCATCTCTCCTCGTGTCGGTCTTTTCGATCCGGCGCGAGGAGTGAAGACATCTCACAGTAAGTGCACCAACAGCCCACTGACACCAGTACACGTAGGCACACAAATCACCCCCCAGTCACCCCCAGATCACCCCCCAGATCACCCCCAGTACCCCCAGTCACAGTGCACCGTTTGCAGTGATCATTTTTTTTACTGATCACTGCAATCAGTGTCATTTGTGACTGTAAAAAGTTGCAGGGCAGTTAGGATTAGGCCCCTTTAGGTCCAAGGTAGCCCCCTAACCTCCCCTAATAAAGGTTTAACCCCTTGATCGCCCCCCAGGTAACCCTTTCACCCCCTAACGCCAGCGTCACTAAGCGATCGTTTTTCCGATCGCTTTTTTCTTGTCGCTGGTGTCCTAGATAGCCAGTTAATTATTTTTAGGTTCGCCGCAGGTTTTTATTAGCGTCAAGTACCCCCATATATTATTTTAACCCCCTGATTGCCCCTAGAGTTAACCCTTTCACCAGTGATCACCGTATAAGCGTCACTGGTGACACTGGTTACCCAGTTAGTTATTTAGGTAACCCGTCAGGTTTTTATATAGCGTCGGGTACCCCCATATTTAACCTAATAAAGGTTTTAACCCCCTGATTGCCCCTAGTTAACCCTTTCACCAGTGATCACCATATAAAGGTTACAGGTGATGCTGGTTGGTTAGTTTGCTTTTTATAGCCTCAGGGCACCCGCCGTATATAACCCAATAAAGGTTTAACCCCCTGATCGCCCGGCGGGTGATATCAATTAGGTTTTAGCACCAGAGAGGGTCTGCGTCGCCCCAGGCAGCTTTAGGTTAGTGCCAGTAACGCTAACACCCACGCGCAAAGCATACACCTCCCTTAGTGGTATAGTATCTGATCAGATCTATACTAGCGTCCCCAGCGGTTTAGGGTTCCCAAAAACGCAGTGTTAGCGGGATCAGCCCAGATACCTGCTAGTACCTGCGTTTAGCCCCTCCGCCCAGCCCAGCCCAGCCCAGCCCACCCAAGTGCAGTATCGATCGATCACTGTCACTTACCAAACACAACACACATAACTGCAGCGTTCGCAGAGACAGTCCTGATCCCTGCGATCGCTAACAGTTTTTTTGGTAGCGTTTGATACATTTGGTGACAGTCAGGTGCTTTTTTTACCTGTGAATCTTACTAGTGTACCCCTAAATTTAGAGCCCAAAATGGCAAGACGAAGGTACACTAGTAAAGAGGCCTACGAGATTCTGAGCATGACAGATAGTGAAGAGGAGGTCACGTATCTGTCAGATTCAGGCTCAGAATATCTTCCCGTAGAAGACAGTGACGTCAGCGGCCCCACGTCAGATAGCTCTGACGACGAAGTTGAGGTCCCTGCTAAGGTCAGGCATACCCGATCCCGATCTTCTGAGGTTGTTGAGGAGCAAGAACCGCAGGGCTCTCGTATCATGGAGCAGAGTAGTACTAGCGCCGCTATTCCTTCTGGTGAATTGGCAAGCACCAGCGGCCTAGTACAGCCTGGGCGTACATCCAGCACTGCAGTATCACGTGGTGACGTGGCGAGTCCCATAAGTGCAGTTCAAGCTGGCGAGGTGGCAAGCACAAGTAGTGTCCCGCTGCCACCAAGAAGACAAAGGCAGGTCCGTCGTGCCCATAGTCCCCTTCCTGCAGAATTCGCCTATCCTGATTGGGCCCCCACCACTTCTGCAGAACCCGTACTTCCCCCATTCACTGCCCAACCCGGTATTCAGGTGGAAACAGCTGATTTTATGCCAATCGATTTTTATTCGCTGTTTTTCACGGAAGATCTCTATAGATCTATTGTGGACCAGAGTAATTTGTATGCTGGTCAATTCATCGCCACTAACCCCCAGTTGCCTAAAATTGCCAAAGATTGGAAACCAATTACGGTTTCCGAATTTAAGACCTTTCTGGGCCTTTCCCTCAACATGGGCACACATAAATTCCCGTCATTGCGTGCTTATTGGTCCACGCACCCAATTGACCACATGCCCGTGTTCTCTGCCTCCATGCCCAGGACACGATACGAGCAGATTTTGCGGTTCATGCACTTCAACAACAATGAACTTTGTCGTCCACGTGGGGACCCTGAGTACGTCCGGCTCTATAAAATTCGGCCCCTCATAAACCACTTCAATGAACGTTTTGCAGCCTTGTTTATTCCCGATCAAGTTGTCTGCGTTGATGAGTCCCTGATTAAATTTTCTGGCCGCTTGGCTTTCAAGCAGTACCTTCCCAGCAAGCGTGCCAGATACGGGGTCAAGCTCTATAAGTTCTGTGACAGGGCAACAGGCTATGTATGGAACTTTATGGTTTATGAGGGAAAAGATAGTCAGGTTGAGCCGGTCAACTGCCCGGATTACATAGGGAGCGCTGGCAAGATAGTGTGGAAATTGGTGTCACCCTTATTCGGAAAGGGGTACCACTTGTATTTGGACAATTATTACATGAGCGTGCCACTGTTTAGTCACTTGTTTGATCATCAGATTGGAGCATGTGGCACCCTGCGACCTAATCGCCGGGGCTTTCCCCAGCGGCTTGTAGATGCCCGTCTTAGGCTGGGGGAGAGAGCCTGCTTGAAGTGTAATAACTTGCTCACTATGAAGTGGAGGGACAATAAGAATGTTTTCCTTCTTACCACCCTTCATGCAGACACGACAGTCCAAATTCGTACGGCGACTGGTGTTGTGGAGAAACCCCTCTGTGTCCACGAATATAACAAAAATATGGGAGGGGTGGACCTCAACGACCAGTTGATGGCGCCGTATCTAATTAACCGTAAGGCGAGACGCTGGTACAAAAAAGTGTCTCTATCCTTATTCCAATTGGCTTTGCTGAACGCTCATGTGCTATACAGAGCTTCAGGCGGGACGTTATCTCTTCTAAAATTCCAGAATGAGATAGTCACAGAACTCCTGTATCCAGGCGGTTCTGCACCTCACCATTCCCAACCAAATGCAGTAAGCCGGCTGCATGAGAGGCATTATCCGTATGCCCTCCCGAGTACCCCTACCCAACGAACCCCCCAAAAAAGATGTTGTGTCTGTAGCAAGCGTGGATTTAGGCATGACACCCGTGTTTTTTGTCCACTCTGTCCTGACAAACCTGGTCTTTGCCTTGGTGAATGTTTTGATCGCTACCACTCAAAAGTGAAGTTTTAGCGTAGGGTACAGCATTTCACAGACTAGGACACACTTACACAGGGTCTCCCAAGATGCCATTACATTTTGAGAGACCCGAACCATTACAGTTGTTAAAGTTACAAAAAAAAGTGTAAAAAAGAAAAAAAAAACGTAAAAAACAAAACACAAAAAAAATATAAAATAAAAAAACCAAAAATAGTTGTTGTTTTATTGCTCTCTCTCTCTCTCTATTTTCTCTCTATTGTTCTGCTCTTTTTTACTGTATTCTATTCTGCAATGTTTTATCATGCTTGCTTTTCAGGTATGTAATTTTTTGTTTTCAGGTACGCCATTCAGTTGCAGCGCGGATCTATTTATCTTGACAGCAACAGCGTTTGCTCCCACGATACATAAAGCCGTGACTCCAACGCTGTAGGAGGTGATTTCACCACCACAGTTAAAAAAAAGAGCATATATGCCGAAGCATGGGGGCAGCAGGGGCGGAGGAGCGTTTTTGCTCCTAATGCAGCGTATATACGGTCGAAATTCCGACGGAGGCTTGCCCGTGGAAAAGTCCGACCGTGTGTACGCGTCATAACTTTTTTGCGGGAGGATGCCTCCATGCTTCGGCATATATATATTTTAGGCACAGGTTGCGTTAAAAAAATGTTTTATTTTTTACTAGGTTTTGTTTTGGTATTTGCTTTGCAGGTATGGTATTGGTCTTACTGTTGTACTGTAATGTTACTTTGTTTTAATGTTAACCATCATTTGCTTAGCAGGTACGCCATTCAGTTGCATAGCGGATTTATTTATCTTGACAGCAACAGTGTTTGCTCCCACGATACATAAAGCCGTGACTCCAACGCTGTAGGAGGTGATTTCACCACCACAGTTAAAAAAAGAGCATATATGCCGAAGCATGGGGGCAGCATTGGCGGAGGAGCGATTTTGCTCCTAATGCCACGTATATACGGTCGACATTCCGACGGAGGCTTGCCCGTGGAAAAGTCTGACTGTGTGTACGCGGCATAACCTTTTATGCCGCGTACATACGGTCCAAATTCCAACGAAGGCTTGCCCGTGGAAAAGTCAGACCGTGTGTACGCGGCATAACTTTTTTGCGGGAGGATGCCCCCATGCTTCGGCATATATATATTTCAGGCACAGGTTGCGTTAAAAAAATGTTTTATTTTTTACTAGGTTTTGTTTTGGTATTTGCTTTGCAGGTATGGTATGGTAAGGTCTTACTGTTGTACTATAATGTTACTTTGTTTTAATGTTAACCATCATTTGCTTAGCAGTTACGCCATTCAGTTGCATCGCGGATTTATTTATCTTGACAGCAACAGCGTTTGCTCCCACGATACATAAAGCCGTGATTCCAACGCTGTAGGAGGTGATTTCACCACCACAGTTAAAAAAAGAGCATATATGCCGAAGCATGGGGGCAGCAGGGGCGGAGGAGTGATTTTGCTCCTAATGCCCCATATATACGGTCAAAATTCCGACGTAGGCTTGCCCGTGGAAAAGTCCGACCGTGTGTACGCGGCATAACCTTTTATGCTGCGTACATACGGTCGAAATTCCGACGAAGGCTTGCCCGTGGAAAAGTCCGACCGTGTGTACGCGGCATAACTTTTTTGCGGGAGGATGCCCCCATGCTTCGGCATATATGCCCATCATTAGAAGTGGGTGGATGAAGGGAGGTATTCTAATGGTGGGCATACCCACCGATCAATCTCTTTTTTTCGTTCAGCCAACAGGCTGCATGAAAAAAAAGATTACAATACATGTCCAACAAGGACTTTGAATGTTTATACCAGAATGATGCCTGCGGGTTTAGGTATCATCTTGGTATCATTCTTTTCAGCCAGTGGCTGGCTTTCATGTAAAAGCAATTCTAGCAGATAATTAGCCTCTAGACTGCTTTTACAAGCAGTGGAAGGGAATGTCCCCCCCGGATATAAACAGCGCCATTGGGAAATTGGGAAAGCATTTTATCACACCGATCTTGGTGTGGTCAGATGCTTTGAGGGCAGAGGAAAGATCTAGGGTCTAACCCCCCAATTTTTTTCAAAAAAGAGTACCTGTCACTACTTATTGCTATCATAGGGGATATTTACATTCCCTGAGATAACAATAAAAATGGTAAAAAAAAAAAAAATATGGAAGGAACAGTTTAAAAATAAAATAAAAAAGCAAAATAAATAATAAAAAAAAAAAAAAAGCACCGCTGTCCCCCCCCCCCTGCTCTTGCGCAAAGGCGAACACAAGCGTCGGTCTAGCGTCATATGTAAACAGCAATTGCATCATGCATGTGAGGTATCACCGCAAAGGTCAGCTCGAGGGCAGTAATTTTAGCAGTAGATCTCCTCTGTAAATCTAACGTGGTAAGCTGTAAAGGCTTTTAAATGCTTTTAAAAATTAATGTAGTTTGTCGCCGCTGCGCGTTTGTGCGCAATTTTAAAGCATGTCGTGTTTGGTATCCATGTACTCGGCCTAAGATCATCTTTTTTATTTCATCAAACATTTGGGCAATATAGTGTTTTTTAGTGCATTAAAAATAAAAAAAGTGTGTTTTCCCCCCAAAAAATGCGTTTGAAAAATCGCTGCGCAAATACTGTGTGGGAAAAAAAAATGCAACACCCACTATTTTAATCTGTAGGGCCTTTGCTTTAAAAAAATATATAATGTTTGGGGGTTCAACATAATTTTCTTGCAAAAAAAAAATGTTTTCATGTAAACAAAAAGTGTCAGAAAGGGCTTTGTCTTCAAGTGGTTAGAAGAGTGGATGATGTGTGACATAAGCTTCCTAATGTTGTGCATAAAATGCCAGGACAGTTCAAAACCCCCCCAAATGACCCCATTTTGGAAAGTAGACACCTCAAGCTATGTGCTGAGAGGCATGTTGAGCCCATTGAATATTTATTTTTTTGTCCCAAGTGATTGAATTATGACAAAAAGAAAAAAAAATGTACAAAAAGTTGTCACTAAATTATATATTGCTCAAACATGCCATGGTTATATGTGGAATTGCACCCCAAAATACATTCTGTTTCTTCTCCTGAGTACAGGGATACCACATGTGTGAGACTTTTTGGGAGCCTAGTCGCGTACAGGACCCCGAAACCCAAGCACCGCCTTCAGGATTTCTATGGGTGTAAATTTTTGATTTCACTCCTCTCTGCCTATCACAGTTTCGGAGGCCATGGAATGCCCAGATGGCACAAAACCCCCCCAAATGACCCCATTTTGGAAAGTAGACACCCCAAGCTATTTGCTGAGAGGTATGTTGAGTATTTTGCAGATCTCGCTTTTTGTCACAAAGTTTTGAAAATTAAAAAAAGGAAAAAAAAAAATGTCTTTCTTCATTTTCAAAAACAAATGAGAGCTGTAAAATACTCACCATGCCTCTCAGCAAATAGCTTGGGGTGTCTACTTTCCAAAATGGGGTCATTTGTGGGGGTTTTGGGCTATCTTAGCATTTTATGGCCTTCAAAACTGTGATAGGCAGTGAGGAGTGAAATCAAGAATCAAGCCCTTAGAAATCCTGAAGGCGGTGCTTGGTTTTCAGGGCCCCGTACGCGGCTAGGCTCTCAAAAAGTCTCACACATGTGGTATCCTCGTACTCAGGAGAAGCAGCAAAATGTATTTTGGGGTGCAATTCCACATATAACCATGGCATGTTTGAGCAATATATCATTTAGTGACAACTTTTTGTACATTTTTTTTTCTTTTTGTCATTATTCAATCACTTGGGACAAAAAAAAATATTCAATGGGCTCAACATGCCTCTCAGCAAATAGCTTGGGGTGTCTACTTTCCAAAATGGGGTCATTTGGGGGGGTTTTGTGCCATCTTGGCATTTTATGGCCTTCAAAACTGTGATAGGTAGTGATAGGTAGTGAGGAGTGAAATCAAAAATTTATGCCCTTAGAAACCTTGAAGGCGGTGCTTGGTTTTTGGGGTCCCGTACGCGGCTAGGCTCCCAAAAAGTCCCACACATGTGGTATCCCCGTACTCAGGAGAAGCAGCAGAATGTATTTTGGGGTGTAATTTCACATATGCCCATGGCATGTGTGAGCAATATATAATTTAGTGACAACTTTGTGCAAAAAAAAAAAGTTTGTCATATTCCCGCAACTTGTGGCAAAATATAAAATATTCCATGGACTGAACATGCCTCTCAGTAAATAGCTTGGGGTGTTTACTTTCCAAAATGGGGTCATTTGGGGGGGTTTTGTGCTATTTTGGCATTTTATGGCCTTCAAAACTGTGATAGGTAGTGAGGAGTGAAATCAAAAATTTGCGCCCTTAGAAATCCTGAAGGCGGTGCTTGGTTTCTGGGGTCCCGTACGTGGCTAGGCTCCCAAAAAGTCCCACACATGTGGTATCCCCGTACTCAGGAGAAGCAGCAGAATGTATTTTGGGGTGCAATTCCACATATAACCATGGCATGTGTGAGCAATATATAATTTAGTGACAACTTTTTGTATTTTTATTTTTTTTTGTCATTATTTAATCACTTGGGACAAAAAAAAATATTCAATGGGCTCAACATGCCTCTCAGCAATTTCCTTGGGGTGTCTACTTTCCAAAATGGGGTCATTTGGGGGGGTTTTGTACTGCCCTGCCATTTTAGCACCTCAAGAAATGAGATAGGCAGTCATAAATTTAAAGCTGTGTAAATTCCAGAAAATGTACCCTAGTTTGTAAACACTATAACTTTTGCGCAAACCAATAAATATACGCTTATTGACATTTTTTTTACTAAAGACATGTGGCTGAATACATTTTGGCCTAAATGTATGACTAAAATTGAGTTTATTCGATTTTTCTTATAACAAAAAGTAGAAAATATCATTTTTTTTTCAAAATTTTCGGTCTTTTTCCGTTTATATCGCAAAAAATAAAAATCGCAGAGGCAATCAAATACCATTAAAAGAAAGCTCTATTTGTGGGAAGAAAAGGACGCAAATATCGTTTGGGTACAACATTGCATGTCCGCACAATTTACAGTTAAAACAGCGCAGTGCAAAATTCTGAAATCACCTCTGGTCCTCTAGCTACCAAATGGTCCGGGGCTTAAGTGGTTAAAGACATCTCCCAAGCATATAATTCAATGTATTGGTGTTGTTTCCACATCATCCTTGAAGTTACATTCCACTCCACTAAAGATGGGTGAACGGTTCAGACCGAGCATACGTTCGGCCCGAACATTGGCTGTTCGGAAGTTCTCCGAACAACAGAATTATAGGGTTGTTTGACCCTTTTGTTCGGCTCGCAGAATGACCACAATGCACTGCGCCTCCGCACAGTGCAATGAAAGCCATGATTGGCTGAAACAATGAAAGCTTTGTCCAATCAGGGCACAGAGCACTGTCAGAGCCATGATTGGACGCTGTCATGATGACTGTATCCAATCATGGCTCTTTGGTCTTAATCCTGCCCCACACTATGAAAGTATTCTTTCTATAGCGGCCATTTGTAGTGTGATAGCTGCGTGGAGAGAGATATAACAGGGCTCTGTTCAGTGCTATTAGACAGTTAGTGTGCTATTTTGATTCTATTGTCAGTAAAATATCAGTTTAGTGTGACCATTCATGTTTACATTAGTGTTAATGTAGGGATAGTTCAGTCATTGTGAGTGTAGTGCAACCACCATTCATCTTTACATTTAAAAAGCAAAAAATACCTTTCTCAATATGGCAGTCGTCGACTCAATATGCTCATTATGAGGGGCTCCCACCATCCCTGTGCTGTGCTGACTTCCTCCTGAGGCTGTACCCCTGCTGTGCTCATTATGAGGGCTTCCCACCATCCCTGTGCTGTGCTCATTATGAGGGGCTCCCACCATTACTGTGCTGTGCTGACTTCCTCCTGGGGCTGTACTCCTGCTGTGCTCATTATGAGGGGCTCCCATCATCCCTGTGCTGTGCTGACTTCCTGGGTTTGTAGTAGCCCGTTAATTCGTATTTCGTAATTTGTGTCTGAAATTCAATTTGGATTCGTACGAAATACAAAAGTTTGTTAACTTTTCGTAACAATTATGAACATTCGTTATGAGGGGCTCCCACCATCCCTGTGCTGACTTCCTCCTGGGGTTGTACGAAACAAATCGCACATGTCTAGTGTCAATGTAGGGATAGTTCAGTCATTGTGAGTGTAGTGTGACAACTAAGGATGAGCCCGATGTTCTAGTCGAATATAAGTTCAACTCGAACATCGTGTGTTCGCCCGTTCGCCGAATACCAAACATTATGGGGGTTTTGCGGGAAATTCGAGCAACCGCAGAATGCCCCATAATGAACAGCGAGACAGTCAATGCACTGCAAGATCACAGTGCATTGACGGCTGCTGATTGGCCAAAGCATGCACCTGCCCTGCATGCTTTGGCCAATCACAGCCTGCTCTTCTGTGAGAGCCATGATTGGCTAAAAGGCAGAGTGTGCCATGGCTCAGGAGGCAGAGTCCACGCCCCACACTATGTAAGGCTGCTTACACGGAAGCCGTACATAGTTTTATCAATGAGAGCAGCAAAATGACATTTCTAAAGGAAAAAATGTAATTTAAAACTGCTTGTGGCTGTAATGTATTGCCGGATCCCGGCAATATACATAAAAATCATTAAAAAAAACAGCATGGGTTCACCCCCCACCCCCCGGTCCATTACAAGGACCTTTGGATCTGGTATGGATATTAAGGGGAACCCTGTGCCAAAATTCCAAAATTTAAAAAAAATAATTGCGTAGGGGTCCCCCAAAATCCATATTAGGCCCTTCTTGTCTGGTGTTAATTCTTAAAAAAAAAATGGTGTGGGGTCCCCCCAAAGTCCATACCAGACCCTTATCCAAGCATGCAACCTGGCAGGCCGCAGGAGAAGGGGGGACGAGAGGGCGCCCCCCCTCCTGAACCGTACCAGGCCACATGTCCTCAACATGGGGAGGGTGTTTTGGTGGCCCCTCAAACTCAAAACACCTTGTCCCCATGTTGATGGGGACAAGGGCCTCTTCCCCACAACCCTTGCCCGGTGGTTGTGGGGGTCAACGGATGGGGGGCTTATCGGAATCTGGAAGCCCCCTTTAACAAGGGGACCACCAGGTCCCGCCCCCTATGTAAATGGGTATCGGGTATATTGTTCCCTTACACATTCACCAAAAAATGTGTCAAAATGGTAAAAATTACACCCTTTTTTTTTTACATTTTGGCGCAAGGTTCCCTTTAATATCGATATCAGACCTAAAGGGCCTGGAATGGAGTTTTGGGGGGACCCCCACGCATTTTTATTTTGGTGTGGGGTTCCTCTTAATACGGAAAAGATGCGCTACTTTACAGGCATACTAAGGACACCCCAGGCACGATATTTAAAGGAATATTTAATTTTTATTGTTTCACTTTAAGCGTTATTAAAATCACTGCTCCTGAAAAAACTGACGTTTTTAAAACTTTCTTTTGCATTAAAACATGTCCTCTGGGGCAGGACCCAGGTCCCCAAACACTTTTTATGGCAATAACATGCATATAAGCCTTTAAAATTAGCACTTTTGATTTTTCATGTTCGTGTCCCACAGACTTTAACGGTGTTCGCACAGATTTTTTGCCTGATCGCAAGTTCTGGTGTGAACCGAACCGGGGGGTGTTTGGCTCATCCCTAGCGACAACCATTCATTTTTTCATTAGTGTGAATGTAAGGATAGTTCAGTCAATGGGAGTGTCGTGACCGTTTAACACAGTTTTGTTTCTGTGCGTTACTGCAAGTTTAACGCCATATGGTTCTGTGCGTTACTATAAGTTTAATTCTGTATATTTCATTGCGTTACTGCAAGTTTAACACCATATATTTCATTGCGTTACTGCAAGTTTAACGCCATATAGTTCTGGGCGTTACTGCAAGTTTAACGCTGTATATTTCATTGTGTCACTGCAAGTTTAATGCCATATAGTTCTGGGCGTTACTGCAAGTTTAACGCTGTATATTTCATTGTGTCACTGCAAGTTTAATGCCATATAGTTCTGTGCGTCACTGCAAGTTTAACGCCGTATAGTACTGTGTGTTACTGCAAGTTTAATGCCATATATTTCATTGCATTACTACAAGTTTAACGCCATATAGTTCTGTGCATCACTGCAAGTTTAACGCCATATATTTCATTGTGTTACTTCAAGTTTAACGCAATATAGTTCTGTGCGTTACTGCAAGTTTAATGCCATATAGGTCTGTGCGTTACTGCAAGTTTAATGCCGTATATGTCATTGCGTCACTGCAAGTTTAACGCCATATATTTCATTGCATTACTGCAAGTTTAACGCCATATAGTTCTGTGCGTTACTGCAAGTTTCATGCCAAATAGTTCTGTGCATTACTGCAAGTTTAACGCTGTATATTTCATTGCATTACTGCAAGTTTAACGCCATATATTTCATTGTGTTACTTCAAGTTTAACGCAATATAGTTCTGTGCGTTACTGCAAGTTTAATGCCATATATTTCATTGTGTAACTGCAAGTTTAACGCCATATAGTTCTGTGCAATACTGCAAGTTTAACGCCATATAGTTCTGAGTGTTACTGCAAGTTTAATGCTGTATGGTTCTGTGCATTACTGCAGGTTTAATGCCATATAGTTTTGTGCGTTACTGCAAGTTTAACGCTGTATATTTCATTTCTTTACTGCAAGTTTAACCCCATATAGTTCTGTGCGTTACTACAAGTTTAACCCCATTTAGTTCTGTGTGTTACTGAAAGTTTAACGCTGTATATTTAATTGCCTTAGTGCAAGTTTAACACCATATAGTTCTGTGCGTTACTGCAAGTTTAACGCTGTATATTTTATTGCATTACTGCAAGTTTAACATCATATAGTTATGTGCGTTACTGCAAGTTTAACCCCATATAGTTCTGTGCGTTACTACAAGTTTAACCCCATTTAGTTCTGTGTGTTACTGAAAGTTTAACATTGTATATTTAATTGCCTTAGTGCAAGTTTAACACCATATAGTTCTGTGCGTTACTGCAAGTTTAACGCTGTATATTTTATTGCATTACTGCAAGTTTAACATCATATAGTTATGTGCGTTACTGCAAGTTTAATGACATATAGTTCAGTGCGTTACTGCAAGTTTAACGCCATTGTATATTTCATTGCGTCACTGCAAGTTTAACACCATATAGTTCTGTGCGTTACTGAACGTTAGCACCATATATTTCATTGCCTTACTGCAAGCTTAACGCTATATAGTTCTGTGCATTACTGCAAGTTTAACGCTGTATATTGCATTGCATTACTGCAAGTTTAACATCATATAGTTATGTGTGTTAGTGCAGGTTTAATGCCATATAGTTCTGTGCATCACTGCAAGTTTAACGCTGTATAGCACTGTGTGTTACTGCAAGTTTAATGCCATATATTTCACTGCATTATTACAAGTTTAACGCCATATAGTTCTGTGCATTACTGCAAGTTTAACGCTGTATATTTAATTGCGTTATTGCAAGTTTAACACAATGTAGGTCTGTGCGTTACTGCAAGTTTGATGCCGTATATTTAATTGCGCTACTGGGAGTTTAACGCCATATAGTTCTGTGCGTTACTGCAAGTTTAATGTCATTTAGTTCTGTGCATTGCTGCAAGTTTAACGTTGTATATTTAATTGCGTTATTGCAAGTTTAACACAATGTAGGTCTGTGCGTTACTGCAAGTTTGATGCCGTATATTTAATTGCGCTACTGGGAGTTTAACGCCATATAGTTCTGTGCGTTACTGCAAGTTTAATGTCATTTAGTTCTGTGCATTGCTGCAAGTTTAACGTTGTATATTTCATTGCGTTACTGCAAGTTTAATGCCATATATTTCATTGTGTTACTTCAAGTTTAACGCCATATAGTTCTGTGCATTACTGCAAGTTTAACGCCATATATTTTATTGCGTTACTGCTAGTTTAACGCCATATAGTCCTGTGCATTACTGCAAGTTAAACGTCATATAGTTCTGTGCATCACTGCAAGTTTAACGCTGTATATTTCATTGCGTTACTGCAAGTTTAACGCCATATATTGCATTGCGTTGCTGCAAGTTTAACGCCATATAGTTCTGTGTTACTGAAAGTTTAACGCCGTATATTTCATTGCCTTACTGCAAGTTTAACGCCATATAGTTCTGTGTGTTACTGCAAGTTTAACGCTGTATATTTTATTGCACACCCCAGACGATATCTTCGTGGATGAAACACATCGGTTCAAGCCTGCTGTTCCCATTGCGTCATTTTATCAATTAACAAGCACTTTTCATTTTTAATAAATTTTGTGTTATGCGGATTCACGCTATGTGCGTTTTTTATTCCTTTTTGGCCCTATATGTTTGAATCCACATGACGTTTTATATATCTTGGAGCTTCCTTTCTTGTTGACCGGTGGTCCTTGTGAGAAGATTATTTTATCCAATTATATCAACGCCTATATCCATTCGGGCCCTACTATCTTTGGTGAAGAATCACTGACAAGTCTGTTTGACTCATAGGGCGTATGTCCTACTGAATCCCCACTTTCCGGTGAGCCTCAGTGTTATTGGTGGCGGTGCTCCATCTCCCCTTTTCATGCACGTTCAGCGGTGGTTTGATAATTACCATTTGCGGCGTCAAGATACATATATATGTAGCGCACCCGCCCCTCTCTTTACCTGCCTTGTTCGGCTCCTCGCAGGAATAGCGGGGCACACTGCACCACAAGCCCGTACCCTCTTGTGTGAAGAGGTTGAGCGGTGTTGTTGATGGGTCTTCCACAGTCAGACAGCCAGAGAATGTTTCTCACCTCTATATTAAATAAAGACAAGTCCTTGTATCCCCACAGTAACTTGAATGTCCACACCAGCTGCAACTCCAACGTAGAGTTTATTTTCTTGTAAAACACAGTCTCTGACAGGAAAGGTTGGAGGGAGAACAGGACAGCTTAAGGTGTGGAAGAGGTCCAGGCACAAATGTAACTCAATTCACTGCTCCGATTCTCAAGCAGACTCAGCCCATTCGGATAGTCTCCCTAGCTTGGGACTAGCAGCCGATATGGTGCTCAAACTTTTACCCAAAGTCTCTGCCACAGACCTGGTGAACTTGGTCTCTGCCACAGACCTTGTGAACGTGGCCTCTGTTAAGGAAAAGACATCCCTCCAGAAAGTTACCGGGACCCTTCCTTCAACGTGACTTCTGCACCAGTCCCTCAGAACGGTTCCTCCCCCGGCCTCCTCATCTAGGGTACGGGTCCCCTCGCAAGGCGGCACCTGAGACTCCTCGATCCCCGGTGGGCTCCAGCCAAAGGTGCTGGGCCCAGGCCTTTGTTGCAGCCCCAGGACTAAAGGTGCCTGGGACCGATCCACCGACCTCCGCCCCTGGGCCAAAGGTGCCCAGGACGGACAGGAACACACACTCCCTGGGGTAGGACCCGCGACAACAAACCCTGAACAGGCAGCGTCTGCCCCTTTTATATCCTCCCCCAGCATGCACAGCAGGCCTACCACACCCACCGTACAGCTGCTGAGAGGGGACACACGAGGTACAGCACTGGATTAGCAGTTCAACCCTGGCCTACTATGGCAGCGCCACCTGCAGGCCACAGGGAACTATACACCAATACTCTCCCTGCAGACAAAAATGGTTGCAAGAACTTTAACAATTAGGGTGTTTGGGTATAACTACCACCCAAACACTTCCCCCAAATTTAGCACCCCGCTACATACTCCCCCCACTAAATAGACACTGGTCCCCAGTGTCTGGAGCAAACCTATGTCTCTCAAGCCTGAGTCAACATAGACCTATTCCAGAAACTATCTAAAAAAAACAATTTGGAAAAATGTTTAACGCCATTGTATATTTCATTGCGTTACTGCAAGTTTAAAGCCATATAGTTCTATGCGTTACTGAATGTTTACCGCCATATATTTCATTGCCTTACTGCAAGCTTAACGCTATATAGTTCTGTGCATTACTGCAAGTTTATCGCTGTATATTTAACATCATATAGTTATGTGCGTTACTGCAGGTTTAATGTCATATAGTTCTGTGCGTTACTACAAGTTTAAAGCCATATAGTTCTGTGCGTTACTGCAAGTTTAACACTGTATATTTTATTGCATTACTGCAAGTTTAACGTCATATAGTTAAGTGCGTTACTGCAAGTTTAATGCCATATAGTTCAGTGTGTTACTGAAAGTTTAACGCTGTATATTTCATTGCATTACTGCAAGATTAATTCCATGTATTTTATTGTGTTACTAATGCCGCGTACATACATGCTCGGAAAGTCTGACGAAATTTTTTCATTGGATATTCCGACCGTGTGTATGCCCCATCTGACTTTTTCAGTCGGAAATTCAGACGGAATTAGATAGAGAACATGTTCTCGATTTTTCAGATGAAATTTTTTTCCGTTCATCTGCATGCAATTCCGACTAAAAAACATGCATGCTCGGAAACAATTTGACGCATGCTCGGAAGCATAGAACTTAATTTTCTCGGCTTGTCGTAGTGTTTTATGTCACCGCGTTCTTGACGGTCGGATTTTAGTGTGACCGTGTGTATGCAAGACAGCTTGAGCGGAATTCCGTCAGAAAAACCTGTTGGAGTTTATTCCGACGGAAATTCCGCTCGTGTGTACAAAGTATAAGAGTTTAACGCCATATAGTTCTGTGCATTACTGCAAGTTTATCACTGTATATTTCATTGCGTTATTGCAAGTTTAATGCCATATAGTTCTGTGCATTACTGCAAGTTTAATGCCATATAGTTTTGTGCGTTACTGCAAGTTTAACAGCATTTAGTTCTGTGTTAATGCAAGTTTAAGGCTGTATATTTCATTGCGTTACTACAAATTTCACGCCATATAGTTCTGTGCATTACTGCAAGTTTAACGCCTTATATTTAATTGCATTACGGCAAGTTTATTAATGCAATTATTTCTACAGCAGCTTCTATACACGGTACATATATGCCACTTTACAGGTGGACTATATTGAAAGGAATTTTTCATTTTTATACTTTCACTTTAAGCATCAATAAACTACTGCTCATTTAAAAATGAAATTTTTTACAAACTTTTTTTTCATTGAGACATGTCCCCCAGGGCAGTACCCCAACCCCCATAACAATTATATCCCCAATTACTTGCATATAAGCCTTCAAAATGGGCACTTTTGATTTTTCAGGTTCTGGTCCCATAGACTTCAATGGGGTTAGGCATTTGTTTCCGAACTTTCACAATGTTCGAAAGTTCTGTTGCGAACCGAACAGGGGGCCATTCGGCCCATCTCTACAGTCCACACTGTACAATGTTCGTTTAAAAATGTGTTTTGCTTTGGTAAATTACTCTATTATTATTATTATTATTATACAGGATTTATATAGCGCCAACAGTTTGCTCCAACAGTTTGCGCGTTGATTTACAATGTGAGGGCAGACAGTACAATTACAACACAATTTGATACAGGAGGAATCAGGGGGCCCTGCTTGTTAGTGCTTACACTCTAGAAGGGAAGATCAAGTGATACAAAAGGTAATAACTGTAGGTGATGAGTTTTTGACAATAGCTTGTCTTGAAAATGCAAGAATTTAGCATCAGGCTTCACCTCCATAGACTTCCATTGGATTCATGAATTTCAAACAGCATTTGATAATGTTGTGGTGAGGAGTTCCAGGTGCGCCCCTGACACTTCCCAACTTTGTACCCCGCAGTACGGCTCTTGCGGCATTGCAGTAATATTAGAGCATTGGCTGCTGCTCCAGATACCTCATTGGTCTTGGGGAGACCATTATTTCCCTGTGCTGGTTGAGACTGTTTTCGGCAGTCATGGCTTTCTGGTAAGCAGGCTACCTTACACCTGAACGCACTTTTTGATCTTTGGGAAGATTTGACTTTTTTTCTGCAAATTATTTTTATCTGATTGGATGTCAACCTTTCACAGACTCTTACTAATTGGAATCTGAATGGGACTTTGCTTTAGTTTTCTTTTTTTCATTTCTTTCTTTTTCTTTTTTACCTGATGTATTTTTATCATTAATTTATCATTATTTTTTCAAGTTTTATTCACATTTGTTTACCAATATGTTCATGTTTAGCGCTGCACTCACTTTGTAAATTTATCCTGTTTAAGTTTTTTGTACTGAACTTATAGGTGCTGGTTGCTTTATTTTAATTTCATATACTTAACTTAGTCATTATTTTATTCACTCTTTAGCGCAGCGTTAGCCCTCGGGCTTCCTTTTTTTTAGCATTTGATAACCCTCCAATGAAGGGGCAGATTTGCCCATCCATATTAAATATAGAATTAAAGCAGTTAAAGTGGTTGTAAACCCTCGGAGACAAGATTATTTTAAGAAATAGCCTTTAACACAGGCAGCTGATCACTGCCTGTGAAAGTGTACTCACCCCTGTATTTTGCTGTAAAATCGTCTTTTTAGTTATGATGACGTCACCGCGCTTGCGCATTACCGACCCTCAAAACCGGCATTTTTAGTTTGCCGGGATTTCAATGTCATGGTTTCCGGCACTAACTGTAAGCGAACTTCCCCTCTGTCCAGCACAGAGGAGAAGTCTCGCGTTGCTAGACTCCTTCTCCCCTTCCTGATACTCCCCCGTGTCACTGAACAAGACATCACAAGGGGGAGTGAAACAACACAGCAGCCAAAGACACTAATGTGCAACGGCGTATGCACGAGATTTGGAGCAGGGAGTAAGTAAGGGCGGAAGTGACGTCAGATAGGGAATCAACGAACAGGACTAAGAATGGCGCTTTCGGTACCCGGAAATAGAGCAAAGAAAAACGGGTGAAATAAGGTACCGTATGAAAATCAGGGGAAAATCGTGGGTGCGTGTTATACGCCGATATCCACATCCCTGAGCTGTCTCCACTGACTGGGAGCGGAGCGGAGCGAGATACACATAGCCGAATGTACTCGGCTATACTCGGCTTTTCTCGGCTCCGCTCACAGTCATGCCCAGTCCCGCCATTGGACCTGTGTTATGTCCATCATAGGGCGGGACTCGGCGTGACTGTGAGTGGAGCCGAGAAAAGCCGAGTATAGCCGAGTACACTCGGCTATGTGTATCTCGGCGGCGGGATCCGCCCAGTCCCTGCGTCCCTGCGTCCCCGGCGTTCTCGGCGGCGTCCGCACAGTCTCGGCGCCAATTTTTAAATGCTGCACGGCGACTCTGGGGCAAGGCTGCACGGCGACTCTGGGGGCAAGGCTGCACGGCGACTCTGGGGGCAAGGCTGCACGGCGACTCTGGGGGCAAGGCTGCACGGCGACTCTGGGGCAAGGCTGCAATGGACACTGACAAGGCTGCACTGTGACCAGGCTGCACTGTGACCAGGCTGCACTGTGACAAGGCTGCAATGGACACTGACAAGGCTGCACTGTGACAAGGCTGCAATGGACACTGACAAGGCTGCACTGTGACAAGGCTGCAATGGACACTGACAAGGCTGCATTTAAATGTAAGTTATTTTTCCTTAAACTTCCCTGCTAAAAGTTTTTTTCCCTAAAATTTCCTCCTAAACTTGGGGTGCGTGTTATACGCCGGTGCGTGTTATACGCCGATAAATACGGTATTTGCGGGACTCGTTTTTTAAAATGATGGATGTAATATGCATTGCGATGCCCAGGTTTAACTGAAAAAGTCAAAAACAGAACAAATCGGCCGGGGTTTACTTCCTCTTTAACTATAAAAACCTATTTAAAAAAACTAAAACAAACGTGTTGATTATGCCTGAAATGTCTGCCCTGTGTCCTGTTTACTCTGAAGTCTTATCTAAATAATATAAGTGACTTATTTCTGTGAGCCACAGAACAACCCTACTCCCCCAATGGTACAGAGATTAGAAAAGGGTAAGGTGTTCTGTAGTTAAAGGATTTTTTTTCCTAGGCTGATAATGCTGCTTCTAGATAGATACAGTACAATGAACAAGTATTGTCACTCTAGGACAGGAAGTGGGTTAATGTCAGGATTACAGAGTGAAAAAAGAGAAAAAAAGGCCCTTAATAAGAAAATTAATGCAGCCATTAGGTCCAATGACTGGCAAGCTGCAATATATATCTACGGCATATATTTTTCTTGGGTTTATATGCATGTTGATTCTGACACACAGTAATACTGTGGTGGTGCCAATAAAGTACACTCCATTTTTGAGCACCAAATGATGGAAATATTGACAATTTAGTCAATTGCCCATTATATGTTATGAAATGTGTGGCCAACATTTAGTCTGTAAAGTGGTCCCTGCATTTGAATATTTTATCAACTTTTGATGATTATGATGACTATGATTATGATAGACCCCTTCTGACGAAGCACAAAAAAAAAATATCAGAATGACTTTATCATGTAGAGATGTTGAGAAATATGAAATTAACATTTCATGATTATAATGTATTTAATCACATATTGCTCTGTGTCTGAATGGACACAGGAAGCTGTGACTCGGCTCAGATACCCCCATAGCAAGCTGCTTGCTGTGGGGGCACTGAGCATTAGGGAGGGGCCATGATCACAGCAGAGCGACCCGAGAAAAGGAGGATCTGGGCTGTTCTGTGCAAAACCAGTACATAGAGCAGGTAAGTATAACATGTTTGTTATTTTTATAGGGAAAAAAATAGACTACAATCACTTTAAAAAAAATGAAATTTTCATACATAATGGTGATAACAAATACCATTATGGCCTGAATGCATGCTTGAACATGCATGAGTTACACAAAGCATCCAATAATGCAAACAAAAATGAATAAACCTAAAAAATATATAGAAGAAATTGCAAAAGCATTTTTAATTAAACAATTTCTTGTTCATACATCACGGGACACAGAGCAGCATAGTCATTACTATGTGGGTTATATAGAATTACCTTCAGGTGCTGGCACTGGCAACTTCCAAAACAGGAAGTACCCTCCCCTATATAAGCCCCTCCCATCCGGGAGTACCTCAGTTTTTTGCCAGTGTCTAAGGTGTTGGCCAAGGTTAACATGTATTCATCTGGGCTTGTGTACAGGTTCTCTGGGCCTTAGCAAGCTATTCCGGATCCGACCAAAAAAGCTTCATAGCTAAACGGTCGGTAGCCGGGCCTTGCAGAGAAGAGCAGGGTTTTGCCTGTAATGCCTCTCTTAGGAGGGCTGGACCCTGGGATCCAGAGCTCTGGTCATACCCAAAACCAAGAGGCTATCTGTGCAGGGTGCTATACAGGTCCAGGGGAGTGGAATCCTTGGGAACCCGGTCCCTGAAGGTCTAGTACAATGCCTGCCGTGAGAGGTGAAGTTTGGGCTTCTGTGGACCAAACAAAGTCCTGCGGCGGGGAAAAGGTAAGTGGGGGCCCCTCAGGAACTTGGTTCTATTGAGGGGACCCCCAAGCCTAATATGTCTTTCTGCCTGTTACCTAAAGGGTATTCCCGCTAATAGCTGTATATGCCTAAGAAATCCTAGAAATGTTTTTTCATAAGGGAAGTTTTAAAAAAACTGTAAACCTGGAAATGTTTTTTCATAAAGGAGGTTTTAAAAAAAAAAAAAGACAAAAGTGCGGTACCTGTGTTTGTCCACTAGAGGCCGCTGTGGAACGTCTTTTTTCTTGGGACTATTCCTTCCATGGTGAAAGTCCAGGCAGATGAGTGAGCTCTCTATCAGGGAAGCTGCATTCCTCTGTCATGCTGCCAAGTAGTTTCCTTCCATCCCCGAGTCCTGGTGAAACAGGGACCCTGGCTCCTCTCCCTACATGGCGCCAAGAGCGCACACGTGCACGCGCGTGCGCGCGCACACATGCTTTCCTTTTATAAGGTTTAGCTTCAAAAAAGGGGGCGGAGCCTGGCGGATGACGCGCTCTGTGCGCCCAGCGCTTCTGCGCATGTGCGGGCGTCCCAGCAAGATAAAAGGACTCAGTCCACGCTGCTTGCTATGGACACAGAGCATGAAAAGGAGCTGGTAGCATGGTATAGGGGCTTACAGCGGGCGGTTGATACAGGCATCCCCAGAAAGACGCATTAGTAGACACCCACTGATGTACATAGCAGCAAATTGCATTAGACTATTTCAGTAAGGGGTGTATTGCGGCTGGAATACCTCAGCTTTGAACTAAGGAATATGCCGCCTAAAAAACTCCGAGATATACCTCTCAGGAAGTGTAGGGGGTCTCCATCGGGCTCTGAGGATCTGGAGCAGTCATCTGCACCCTCCTCCCCTGAGAAATCAGAGGTTAATACCCATAAGGAACCCCCGGGAGTGCCAGGTACTGCGGCTGTCCTCAGTCCACCTGCTCCTGCATATATAACAGAGGAGGTTTTTTCCTCAACTCTGGAGGGATTGGAGCAGAGATTGGCTGCATTGATCGCTTCTTCTCTACAGGAAAGAAAGCGCGCCAGATCTCCATCACCTCCATTAGAGTGCCTGTTGGCAGAGCAACAGTCCCAGGAAGGGACTGACCTACCTGAAGGGGATCAGGAGGAGGTTAGCTCTGTTTTTGAGGTATCGACAGTAGATGAACCATTTTCAGCATCACAGACTGAAAGATTGTGGGTCCAGACCCTAACTGACATGGTTCGATCTGCATTTAAAATGCCTCTTGTTGAACCATCAACTATTGCTGTCTCCTCATTGGGGTCGCTAAAAGCTCCCCAGGTTAATTGCTCCTTTCCAATACATCCATTATTGGAAGGACTTATATACCAGGACTGGGAACATCCTGATAAACTATTTGTTCCGCCTAAAAGGTTTCCGGTGATCTATCCCATGGAGGAAAGTTCACCCAGAGATGGAATGTTCCTACGGTGGATGCAGCCATCTCTTCTGTGAACAAATCCCTGACATGTCCAGTAGATAATGTTCAAATGTTCAAAGATCCAGTGGATAAAAAATTGGAATCTTTATTAAAATCTGCTTTTTCCACAGCAGGGGCTGTTACACAGCCAGCAGTGGCAGCTATTGGGATCTGCCAAGCTTTAAAGGATCAAATGAAAATGGCCCTGAGGGATTTGCCAGACCAGCAGGCCCAGGCTCTGGCTGATCTGCCTAGAGCATTATGCTTTGCGGTTGACGCCATCAAGGATTCTATCCATCAGGCCTCCCGCCTCACGCTGTCTTTGGTACATATGCGTAGGCTTCTGTGGCTCAAAAACTGGTCTGCTGAAGCTCCCTGTAAGAAGCTCTTAGTTAGCTTCCCATTTCATGGGGAACGCCTTTTTGGGGAAGACCTGGATAAGTATATGCAGAAGATTTCCAGTGGTAAAAGTACTCTCTTACCGAGTAAAAAGAGGTCTAGGGGTCCATCTTTTAAGAGGACTACCTCTCCTATCCCTGCGGCGTCTGCTACTAAGCAGTTCCGACGGCCTCCTCGGTCAAACTCAGGAGGTAAAAATCAGGGACAGCCACAGGGTAATAAAAAGCCCTGGATCCGAAGAGGTACTAAACCAGCCTCCAAGTCAAGCCTATGAAGGGCTGCCCCCACTCAAACGGGTGGGGGGAAGACTTCAGTTGTTCGCAGAGACCTGGCGGGAGACGATCAAAGACAGATGGGTGCTCTCCGCAGTAACTCTGGGATACAAGTTGGAGTTAAAAGAGTCTCCTCCGTCCCATTTTATGTGGTCAGGCATGCCAAGAGACCCTCTGAAAAGAGGGTCTCTCCTATTGGCGTTAGAACAACTATTGCTCCAAGGAGTAATTATGGAGGTTCCTATGGAAGAGTGGGGGTTGGGGACATAAGACCCATATTGGACCTAAAGAGTCTAAACAAATTTCTAAACGTCCGGTCTTTCCGGATGGAGTCGATCCGATCGGTCACCGCTGCCCTACAAGGGGAGGAATGGTTAGCCTCGATCGACATCAAAGATGCTTACTTGCATGTTCCCATCTTTCCAGGTCATCAAAAATTCCTACGCTTTGCAGTAGAAGGGTGCCATTTTCAGTTCAGAGCCTTACCATTCGGTCTGGCCACAGCACCACGAGTGTTCACAAAAATTCTGGCCCCACTGTTGGCCGATCTAAGAACACGGGGTGTAACGATAATGGCATACCTAGACGACCTGTTGTTGATGGACCACTCAGTTGCCAAGCTAGAAGTGGTAATTGTCGATACAATCAAGTATCTAGAGTCTCACGGTTGGGTCATCAACCTGGACAAGTCAGCCCTACAGCCAGTGAAAAACCTGGTATATCTAGGGCTACGGCTGGATTCAGACCAGAGGAAGATTTTCTTACCTCTAGACAAGGTATCCTCTTTGAGGGCCTTGGTCCGTCTGCTTTGTGCAAAAAGACAGCCGTCCATACGCCTGTGCATGAGGCTGCTAGGAAAGATGGTAGCATCATTCGAAGCTGTGCCATACGCCCAATTCCACTCAAGGAATTTACAAAGGGCCATATTGTCAGCCTGGAACGGAAAAGTTCAGGCTCTAGACTTCCCGATGGCTTTGTCCCCTTCCGTTCGGAAGAGTCTCTGCTGGTGGTTGATCCCCCAGAATCTCCAGAAGGGAAAACCCTTCAGCCCGATATCTTGGAAGGTGGTCACTACAGATGCCAGCCTTATAGGCTGGGGGGCAGTACTGGAGCAATGTTCTCTCCAGGGCAGATGGTCAAATGTAGTAAAAACCCTGCCCATCAATCTCTTAGAGATACGAGCAGCCCGGTACGCCCTAGTAGCCTGGACATCCAGACTCCAAGGGTCCCCTGTCAGAATTCAATCAGACAATGCCACAGCAGTGGCATATATCAATCATCAGGGAGGCACCAGGAGTCGTGCAGCCCAGAGGGAAGTAAGTCACATCCTGGAATGGGCAGAAAAGCATGTCCCATGTATATCAGCTGTCTTCATTCCAGGGGTGGAGAATTGGAAGGCGGACTTTCTGAGTCGCCAACAGTTATGCCCAGGGGAATGGTCCCTTCATCCCGAGGTCTTCCGAGCAATATGTCAGCGGTGGGGAACACCGGATGTAGATCTGCTAGCATCCAGATTCAACGCAAAGGTGGACAGATTTGTCTCCCGGACAAGGGATCCCCTCGCTTGCGGCTCGGATGCTCTGGTGTTCCCTTGGGATCAGTTCAGACTGATAATGCATTCCCTCCGCTACAATTGTTGCCTCGACTCCTTCGCAGAGTCAGGTTGGAGAAGAAGCCGGTGATCCTGGTGGCTCCAGCGTGGCCCCGAAGGGCCTGGTACGCGGAGATCATCAAAATGTCTGTGGGGAGTCCTTGGACCCTTCCACGTCGTCCGGACCTGCTTTCGCAAGGACCGATATACCACCCTTCCTTACTAACTCTAAGTTTAACGGCCTGGCTATTGAATCCCACATCCTAAAGAAGAGAGGTCTCTCTAACTCTGTGGTATCAACTATAATCAATGCCAGGAAGCCTGTATCCAGGCAGATCTACTATAGAGTTTGGAAGGCGTACATCACTTGGTGCGAGGCCAGAAAATGGCATCCACGTAAGTACGTTATAGGCAGAATTCTGGACTTCCTGCAGTGGGCTGTAGACAGGAAGTTTGCCTTAAGTACTATCAAGGGCCAGGTTTCGGCCTTGTCAATACTATTTCAAAGGCCCCTGGCTATGCATTCACTTGTCAAATCCTTTATGCAAGGCGTGACTCGTATTATTCCACCGATTAAGGCTCCCATATGCCCATGGGATCTAAATTTGGTTCTGTCGGTTCTGCAGAAGCAGCCATTTGAACCTTTGCGGCACATTTCCTTGGTTCTACTCACCAGGAAATTGATATTTTTAGTAGCCATATGCTCGGCTAGAAGAGTGTCGGAATTAGCCGCCATGTCCTGTAAAGAGCCATATCTGGTTATCCATAGGGACAGAGTAGTATTACGTCCTCACCCAGCCTTTCTTCCTAAGGTGGTATCGAGGTTTCACTTGAACCAGGATGTGGTTCTTCCTTCCTTTTTCCCCAAACCAAGCTCGGTAGAGGAAAAGTTATTGCATTCTTTGGATGTAGTAAGAGCAGTTAAAGCTTATCTAAAAGCCACTGCTCAGATTCGTAGAACAGATTCTTTGTTTGTTCTGCCGGAAGGCCCCAGAAAGGGTCAGGCAGCATCAAAATCTACTTTAGCCAAGTGGATTCGACAGGTCATAATACAAGCCTATGGCTTGAGAAGTAGACCGCCTCCGTTCAAAGTTAGGGCGCACTCCACGAGAGCAGTTGGAACTTCATGGGCAGTGCATCACCAGGCCTCCCTGGCTCAAATTTGTAAGGCCGCAACATGGTCTTCAGTACACACGTTTACTAGGTTCTACCAGGTGGATGTTAGAAGTCAGGAGGATGTCGCCTTTGGGCGCAGTGTGTTGCAGGCCGCAAAAGATCCTCATGCCTGATGGCGCCCAGCTTATGTATGGTGTATCCCCCCCCTCATGTGGCATTGCTTTGGGACGTCCCACATAGTAATGACTATGCTGCTCTGTGTCCCGTGATGTATGAACAAGAAAGTAGGATTTTTAAAACAGCTTACCTGTAAAATCCTTTTCTTGGAGTACATCACGGGACACAGAGCTCCCACCCCTCTTTTGGGGACACGTATTGCTTTGCTACAAAACTGAGGTACTCCCGGATGGGAGGGGCTTATATAGGGGAGGGTACTTCCTGTTTTGGAAGTTGCCAGTGCCAGCACCTGAAGGTAATTCTATATAACCCACATAGTAATGACTATGCTGCTCTGTGTCCCGTGATGTACTCCAAGAAAAGGATTTTACAGGTAAGCTGTTTTAAAAATCCTACTATGTGATTACAGATGTAAATTACAGGCTATTTTGATGATTAACAACCAAAAATCTATAAGATATAACACAAAGTGTTCAGGAAGCAAAATCTTTGTTGTCCAATATTATTAACCACCCCCAAGTCTGGACACTTTCATCCTATTTCAGTTCAGGCCAGGTTTTTTACTTTTATTTATTTAATTATTTATGTATTTATTTTCATAAGTAGGTACAAACCATTATGTAAAGGCCTCAGAATGGAGGCATAATTGCCTTCACAGTACAAGAAAACATTTTCAGCTTTCATCACTCTCACACTTTGAATGGCAATTATTCCGGCATGCAGCACTGTACTCATATTACATTTTTATAATTATTTGAGACAGATGGAGCTTTATTTTGGTGGTATTTAATCATCACTGAGTTTTTTACTTTTTGCTATATAAATGAAAAAATATCGAAACTTTTCAATTTTTTGTTATATAAGTTTGCAATTAAAAAATATTTCGACATAAATTTATTTTGCTACCTCTTTTGGTAAAAATAACCAAGATCAGTGTATATTAATTATACACAAGTCCCAGGGCGACCCTCTTTTGTGTATATGTATATAGGGATGGAGGTGTATCACTGGTGACTGCAGACCTTATATATTCTCAGTGTATATTATTTAGTTTTTGTGAAAGTCATAGAGTCTACAAACTATGGTATATATTAGTGGTGCAACGGATCGGTGACGATCCATGATCCGAACCGGTCACCCAGTTCGGATCAGCACACCACGCGATCCGCGGAGCGCTCTGCAGCCTCGGCCATAGGAAAGGCCCCGGCTTCGGCCTAGCTCCAGAGCGGTGGCCATCTTGGTACACCAGCGGCGGCTGTCATGTGAGGAAGTGACGTTTCGTCGCCACTATTTTGCTCCACCCAACACTCCTGCACAGTAATGATAGTGAGAAGTGGGCAAGCGGACATCTTGTTACACCCAACGGAGTTTTAGATTTCACAGTTATTTTCAACACAAAACGGAGCTTTGCTTAAATACAGTATTTGGAAATCCAACAGACTGTTTACATGTTAAATTTTTAAAGCAGCAGAAAACCTTACATGCTTGCTAATATTGACAGAACACCTCTGATTTTCCCATTTAACATTTAGTAAAATGGGAAAATCAGAGGTGTTCTGTCACATTAGCAACCATGTAAGGTCAGCAGGTTTGCTGCTGCTTTTAAAATTTAACATGTAAACAGTCCGTCGGATTTACAATACAGTATTTAACCACTTCCATACCGGGCCATTAAAAAATGACGCCGGCAGGAACCCTCTCTCCCTCCGGGTGGACGTCATATGACGTCCTGTGCTTTGTTGGGGGATATCTGAATGATGCCTGCAGCTAGAGGCATCCTTCAGATATCCTTCTCTTCTGCCAGCGATTCTGCGCACCAAAAGAATGATCATAGCAGCAGTTACGCCGCTTGATCATTCTTATAGGCGGCGGGAGGGGACAACCCCCCTCCCGCCGCCATCCGGTGCTTCTCCGGGCTCTCCCGTGCCATCGGGGGCCCGGAGAAAGAATCGCCCGGCGCGGTGGTTGGTCACATGACGAGCATATAGATGACTGGTGACCAGATGGTCACCAGTCATCTCTATGACCGTCAGGGGCCCGGGCGCGATGTGATGATGTCACGCCCAGGTTCCCAAAGGTAAACAAAGCCACGATTGCGGCTGAAAGCATGAGATCGGCGATTTATTTTTCCCGATCTCATGTTTTCCAGCCTGGAGGAGAGATGTGGGGTCTTATTAACCCTGCATCTCTCCATAAAGAGGACCTGTCACACACCATTCCTATTACAAGGGATGTTTACATTTTAAAAAACGCCCCTGTCCCCAATAGCTCGCGCTCAGAAGCGAACGCACACGTAAGTCCCACCCACATATGTAAACGCCGTTCAAACCACATATGTGAGGTATCACCACGTGCGTTAGTGTGCGTGCAACAATTCTAGCACTAGACCTCCTCTGTAACTCTAACCTGGTAACCTAAAAAAATTTCAAAGCGTCGCCTTTGGAGATTTTTAAGTACCGAAGTTTGGCACCATTCCATGAGTCTGCGCAATTTTAAAGCGTGACATGTTAGGTATCTATTGACTCGGCGTAACATAATCTTTCATATTTTACAAAAAGATTGGGCTAACTTTACTGTTTTGTTATTTTTTAATTCATGGAACCATTTTTTTCCCAAAAAAGGCGTTTGAAAAATTATTGCGCAAATACCGTGCAACGACCGTCATTTTATTCCCTAGGGTGTCTGCTAAAAAAACATATATAAAGTTTGGCGGTTCTGAGTAATTTTCTAGCAAAAGAATGATGATTTGTTCATGTAGGAGAGAAGTGCCAGAATAGGCCCGGTATGGAAGTGGTATAAAAAGCCCTGTATTGAAAGGGTTAAGCATATAAGCTCCGTTTTGTGTTGAAAATAACTGTGAAATCTAAAACTCCGGTGGTGGTAACAAGATTTGTCTTGTCTTTTTTTTTTTTTTTTTGCTGATCCGAAAAATTATCTGATCCATGACTCTGATCCGAGGATCGATCCGATCCGTGAGTTTTTTGATCCGTTGCACTCTAGTATATATAGATTTGAAAATTGATCAATCTACCTACTGTATATAATTTCTTGAGGCCCTAAAATGCCAAGACAGTGCAAATACCCCCCAAATGACCCCTTTTTGGAAGGTAGACAATTAATTAGTAAAAGGGCATGGTCCCCATCAATCTCCTCACGCATCACTGATTTACTAACAGACATATCAGCGTGGATGTCAAACCACTTCCTCAAACTGAATCTATCTAAAACTGAGCTCTTAATATTTCCTCCCCCACGTTCCCCTTCCCATGACTTCTCTGTCAAGATCAATGGCGCATCTATCAGTCCATCCCCACATGCCAGGGTGCTAGGGGTTAGGGATGAGCTTGGTGTTTGAGTCGAACATACGTTTGACTCGAACATACGTTCAACTCGAACATCGGCTGTTTGATCGTTCGGCGAACATCGAACGATTTGGGCCGTTCGCGCCAAATTCGAGTGACGCGAACGGCCCACAATACACTGCGCCATCGCAGTGCAATCCCGGCGCTGTGATTGGCCAAGCATGCACTGTGACCCCGCATGCTTGGCCAATCACAGCGCCGGCAGCTAGGAGAGCCATAATTGGCCACAGGCAGGTTGCCTGTGGCCAATTATAGCTCAGGGGGTTTAGCACACGCCCCACACTATAAAAGGCCGCCAGCGCGGCGGCCTTGTGTAGTGTGTTCCTGCGCAGGGAAAGAGAAGGATAGGCAGGGACAGTGTTGATATTCTTTGTGCTATTCTTGTGTGCAGGGAGAGAGAAGGATAGATAGGGAGAGTCTCAGTGTCATATTCTTTGCTAAACCTTGTGTGCAGGGAGAGAGAAGGATAGGCAGGGGACAGTGTCAGTGTCATATTCTTTGCTAAACCTTGTGTGCAGGGAGAGAGAAGGATAGGCAGGGAGAGTGTCAGTGTCATATTCTTTGATAAACCTTGTGTGCAGGGAGAGAGAAGGATAGGCAGGGGACAGTGTCAGTGTCATATTCTTTACTAAACCTTGGGTGCAGGGAGAGAGAAGGATAGGCAGGGAGAGTGTCAGTGTCATATTCTTTGATAAACCTTGTGTGCAGGGAGAGAGAAGGATAGGCAGGGGACAGTGTCAGTGTCATTGTTGCTAAGCCTCCTGCACAGTATACACCTGAAGCTAGCCCTTATTGCTGTGTTTTCCTGGTGTGTTACACCAACAGGCATTTGCAGCACTTACAGCAGGCGTAGTATGATTCCTGCAAAATATACTCCTGAAGCTAGGCCTTATTGCTGTGTTTTCCTAGTGTGTTACACCAACAGGCATTTGCAGCACTTACAGCAGGCGTAGTGTGATTCCTGCAAAATATACTTCTGAAGCTAGCCCGTATTGCTGTGTTTTCCTGGTGTGTTACACCAACAGGCATTTGCAGCACTTACAGCAGGCGTAGTGTGATTCCTGCAAAATATACTCCTGAAGCTAGCCCGTATTTCTGTGTTTCCCTGGTGTGTTACACTAACAGGCATTTGCAGCACTTACAGCGGGCGGAGTGTGCCTCCTGCACATTATACACCTGAAGCTAGGCCTTATTGCTGTGTTTTCCTGGTGTGTTACACCAACAGGCATTTGCAGCACTTACAGCAGGCGTAGTGTGATTCCTGCAAAATATACTCCTGAAGCTAGGCCTTATTGCTGTGTTTTCCTAGTGTGTTACACCAACAGGCATTTGCAGCACTTACAGCAGGCGTAGTGTGATTCCTGCAAAATATACTCCTGAAGCTAGGCCTTATTGCTGTGTTTTCCTAGTGTGTTACACCAACAGGCATTTGCAGCACTTACAGCAGGCGTAGTGTGATTCCTGCAAAATATACTTCTGAAGCTAGCCCGTATTGCTGTGTTTTCCTGGTGTGTTACACCAACAGGCATTTGCAGCACTTACAGCAGGCGTAGTGTGATTCCTGCAAAATATACTCCTGAAGCTAGGCCTTATTGCTGTGTTTTCCTAGTGTGTTACACCAACAGGCATTTGCAGCACTTACAGCAGGCATAGTGTGATTCCTGCAAAATATACTCCTGAAGCTAGGCCTTATTGCTGTGTTTTCCTGGTGTGTTACACTAACAGGCATTTGCAGCACTTACAGCAGGCGTAGTGTGATTCCTGCAAAATATACTTCTGAAGCTAGCCCGTATTGCTGTGTTTTCCTGGTGTGTTACACCAACAGGCATTTGCAGCACTTACAGCAGGCGTAGTGTGATTCCTGCAAAATCTACTCCTGAAGCTAGGCCTTATTGCTGTGTTTTCCTAGTGTGTTACACCAACAGGCATTTGCAGCACTTACAGCAGGCGTAGTGTGATTCCTGCAAAATATACTCCTGAAGCTAGGCCTTATTGCTGTGTTTTCCTAGTGTGTTACACCAACAGGCATTTGCAGCACTTACAGCAGGCGTAGTGTGATTCCTGCAAAATATACTCCTGAAGCTAGGCCTTATTGCTGTGTTTTCCTAGTGTGTTACACCAACAGGCATTTGCAGCACTTACAGCAGGCGTAGTGTGATTCCTGCAAAATAAACTCCTGAAGCTAGGCCTTATTGCTGTGTTTTCCTAGTGTGTTACACCAACAGGCATTTGCAGCACTTACAGCAGGCATAGTGTGATTCCTGCAAAATATACTCCTGAAGCTAGGCCTTATTGCTGTGTTTTCCTGGTGTGTTACACTAACAGGCATTTGCAGCACTTACAGCAGGCATAGTGTGATTCCTGCAAAATATACTCCTGAAGCTAGCCCGTATTGCTGTGTTTTCCTAGTGTGTTACACCAACAGGCATTTGCAGCACTTACAGCAGGCGTAGTGTGATTCCTGCAAAATATACTCCTGAAGCTAGGCCTTATTGCTGTGTTTTCCTAGTGTGTTACACCAACAGGCATTTGCAGCACTTACAGCAGGCGTAGTGTGATTCCTGCAAAATATACTTCTGAAGCTAGCCCGTATTGCTGTGTTTTCCTGGTGTGTTACACTAACAGGCATTTGCAGCACTTACAGCGGGCGGAGTGTGCCTCCTGCACATTATACACCTGAAGCTAGCCCGTATTGCTGTGTTTTCCTGGTGTGTTACACCAACAGGCATTTGCAGCACTTACAGTGGGCGTAGTGTGCTTCCTGCAAAATATACTCCTGAAGCTAGGCCTTATTGCTGGTTTTCCCATCTCCCTGCAGGCCATTAGAATGTCTGGAAGGCAAACAAGGAGAGGCAGACAGTCAGGAGCCAATAAAAGAGGGCAAGCAGGCTCTGTGTCTAGAGACAACAGTGCTGGTCGTGGACGCGGTGCATCGCCATCAGCACGTGGCCATGGGACACGCTTGTCCTTCTTTTCGGCAGCTGGATGTGTTGAGCCGCGTCATGCCGAAGACTTGGTAGAGTGGATGACCAAGCCCTCCTCATCCTCCTCATCCTCCTCATCCTCTCTCACCCAGGCTCAGGGTACTGACAAAGCAGCTGCCAAAGCGTCCTCTTCCCTGGTATCAATGTCATCATCAGTCACTCCTTCCCTAGACCCACCATGTCCTCCTGAGGAGCCCCCCGAACTGTTTGAGCACAGTGTTGGGTACATGCTCCAGGAGGATGCCCAGCGTTTCGAAGGGTCTGATGATGATACCCAGCTAGAGGAAGGCAGTAGCGTGAGAGCAGAGAGAGGGGATGCTCAAGAAGGACACCAATCTGGCAGTCATGTTCCAGCAGCTGCAGCATACTGCCAGATTGGCTCCAGTGATGAGGAGGGAGGGGATGATGAGGTCACTGACTCCATGTGGGTGCCTAATAGGAGAGAGGAGGAGGAGGATGAGGAGGAGGCACATCTCCAACGAGGCAGGATGCCCTCGGGGGGCCAGCGTAAGGGCAGCACACCAACGGAATCACACCGCAGAGCTCCGCCTGTGCAGGGCGCTGCCTCTGCCCGTTATTCAAAAAGTTCTTTGGTGTGGGCCTTTTTTGAGTCGAGTGCATCAGATCGCACAGCTGCTGTTTGCAACATATGTCTCAAGCGTATATCGCGTGGCCAAAACATCAGCCGCTTGGGCACCACATGCTTGACCAGATATATGTTGACCTGCCATGCAGCTCGTTGGCAAGCCTACCTTAAAGACTCACACCAAAGAACAAAGCGGACCTCTCCTTGCACCGCATCAGCTGGGATCTCCAACCCCACTATACCTTCAGTCCTCTCTGAAACCTGCACTGAGAGGAATGAAGGTGTAGAATTAGGTGTGTCACAGCCAAGTACTTGCGGGCACTCTGCTAGCAGTACACCGACGTCTGATTCTATCAGGCAAATTTCCCTGCCCCAGCTGCTGGACCGTCGAAAGAAGTTCAATCCCAGCCATCCACATGCCCAGCGGTTGAATGCTGGCTTGGCTAAATTGCTAGCGCTTCAACTGCTGCCTTTTCAGCTGGTAGACTCGGCCCCCTTCCGTGAGCTTATGCAATGTGTGGTTCCTCAGTGGCAGGTTCCCAAACGCCACTTTTTCTCACGGAAGGTGATTCCGGCTCTCTACCGGCATGTGGAAGGCAATGTCTTGGCCTCACTGGACAGGGCAGTCAGCGGTAAGGTGCATATTACCGCTGACTCATGGTCCAACAGGCATGGACAGGGACGTTACCTTTCTTTCACGGCCCATTGGGTCACTCTTTTGGCAGCTGGGAAGGATGCAGGACAAGGTGCAGTAGTGTTGGAGGTTGTTCCGCTGCCACGCCTCCAAAATGCTACTACTGGTTGTGACACACCTCTCTCCTCCACCCCCTCCTCTTCTTCTTCCTCCATGACCTCTTCCTGTGCTTTGTCCTCGGAACCAGCGGTGCTCCGTAGGCGTTCAAGGGGCTACGCAAGTACGCAGGAAAAAGATGCCATGCCGTGCTTGCGCTGGTGTGTTTGGGGGACAGGAGCCACACTGGGGCAGAGGTTCTCTCTGCTCTGCAGGGGCAGGCCGAGAGGTGGTTGAGGCCACGCCAGCTTAAGCCAGGAATGGTGGTTTGCGACAATGGCACCAACCTCCTCTCCGCCCTCCGACAGGGACAACTGACCCATGTGCCCTGTGTGGCTCACATCCTTAACCTGGTGGTGCAGCGGTTCTTAGGCAGGTACCCGGGCTTACAGGATATCCTGAGGCAGGCCAGGAAAGTCTGTGTGCATTTCCACAGATCTTATAATGCCAGTGCTCACCTGGCTGAGCTGCAAAAGGAGTTGAACCTGCCCAAGAACCGCCTTATATGGCCATCAATGAGTACCTGTGCGACTACGGCACCAGGACAGGGTCAGGGGAGCTCGGGTTTTTTTCAGCACGCCAGTGGGGCATGATCAGGGATGCATGCACTGTCCTGGCACCATTTGAGGAGGCCACGAGGATGGTGAGCAGTGACAGTGCATGCATCAGTGACACTGTACCTCTTGTCCACCTGTTGGAACATACGCTGCGTGGAATAATGGACAGGGCACTTGAGGCAGAACAGAGGCACGAAGAGGAGGACTTCCTTGCCTCTCAAGGCCCCCTTTACCCAGACAGTGTTCCTTCTGTCCCACCCATCGCACAGGAAGAGGAGGAGGAGGAGGAGGAGGATTGTGTCAGCATGGAGGTGGAGCCTGGCACTCAGCATCATCAGCAGCAGTCTTTTAGGGATGATTTACAGTCCCAAGAAACCAGTGGACTTGTACGTGGCTGGGAGGAGGTGGCTGCGGATCATGTCGTCCTTAGTGACCCAGAGGACTCCGGACCGAATGCCTCAGCTAACCTACGCTGCATGGCCTCCCTGATCCTGCAAAGTCTGCGGAAGGATCCTCGTATTCTTCGGATCAAGGAAAGGGACTATTACTGGCTGGCCACTCTCCTTGATCCACGCAAGGGTAAGGTTGCGGACCTTATCTTACCGTTGCAGAGGGAGCAGAGGATGAGACAACTCCGGGAGGCCTTGCAGAAAGGTCTGTGCAACGCGTTCCCAGAGACTGGGAGGTTACAAACTCCTGGTCCTGGACAACGAGTTGCTGAGGCTTCGGTCAGTCAAAGAAGGAGCGGTGGGGAAGGTGGCCATCTGACCGATGCGTTCAGACAATTCTTTAGTCCGCAGCCCCAAGGTATGATCGGTTCCAGCAACCATCGCCAGCGTCTGATATACATGGTGCAGGAATACCTAGGGGCAAGGTCAGACTTGGACACCTTCCCCACCGAAAATCCTCTGGCTTACTGGGTCTTGAGGATGGATCACTGGCCAGAGCTTGCACAGTATGCAATTGAGCTACTGGCCTGTCCTGCATCCAGCGTTCTTTCAGAACGCACATTCAGTGCTGCTGGAGGATTTGTCACGGATCACAGGGTGCCCCTGTCCACCGACTCGGTTGATCGACTGACCTTCATAAAGATGAACCAGTCTTGGATCACCACCAGCTACCAAACACCTGAAGCTGATATAACAGACTAATTTATTTTCAAATGTCACATCCCTTCAAGACTGATGCTGATGCTGAGTGACTGTCCTGTTATGTTGACTGACTATCCTCCTCCTCCTCAATGATCCGATTGATGATGATAGCTTGGAAGAACATTTTTGTTTCTGGGTGCCGCCGCCAGGGGCATGTAATTACAATTTTTTATGCAATGCTTTGCAGCAGGGCTCATTCCTGCACTCCAACTAGAGTATCTGGGAGAGGTTGCAGTGTCGTGGCACCAGCACCAGTGGCTAAGGCCCAATTTTTCAGCCCCTGTTTAACAGGGGCCTTACAGTGTTGTGTCAACACCACCACCACCACCACCAAAGGCCCAATTTTTCAGCCCCTGTTCAACAGGGGCATGCAATTACAATTCTTGATCTAATAATTCACAGCAGGGCCCATTCATGCGCCCACTAAGAGTAACTGTGAGGGCTTACAGTGTTGTGTCAACACCACCACCACCACCACCAAAGGCCCAATTTTTCAGCCCCTGTTCAACAAGGGCATGCAATTACAATTCTTGATCTAATAATTCACAGCAGGGCCCATTCATGCGCCCACCAAGAGTAACTGTGAGGGCTCACAGTGTTGTGGCAACACCAACATGTAAGGGGCAAATTTCAGCAGAGTATATACGGCAGGCCCCTACTATCAAACATCCAACTTACAAACGACTCCTCCTTACAAATGGAAGGATACAACAGGAAGTGAGAGGAAATCTACCCCTAGGAAGGCAAATTCTCTCCTGTAAGAGTTAATAGGGTTAAAAAGTATCTCCTCTCCATTGATGATTTATCACCAATTCTTGTTTCAATAAAAACCCCAAATTTTCAAAAAACATTTGTCATTAGGACGGAAAGTGAGGTGAACTGTTCTGAACAGGTGCACACTGCACAGACAGCAAAACAAATGTTACAGGGGTGATAACCCTTCCCTATGTTTTCCAAAAAGCTTAAAAATAGATTTTTTGGCTGGAGCTACACTTAAACAATGTACCTGTTCAAAATTACAAACAGATTCTACATAAGAACAAACCTACAGTCCCTGTCTTGTATGCACCGCCTGTATACGGCTGTTCAGAGTATATAGGGCCTTTTTTCTTTTGTGTGCGGGGTTCCCCTTAATATCCATACAAGACCCAAAGGGGCTGGTAATGGGCTGGGGTAGGGGGGGGGGTGATGGGGTAGCTATGCCATTTTTCTTAAAGATTTTCATCCATATTACCGGGACCAGACATTACATTAAAGCCGCAAGCAGTTTTAAATGGCTTTTTTTCCTTTAGAAATGTAATTTTGTGCAGGGACAGTTCTAAACACGGGAAACACGTGGCACTTCACAGGCATACTTTAGACACCCCCCAGGTACGATATTTAAAGGAATATTTGTCTTTTTTTTTCACTTTATGCATTATAAAAATGACTGCTCCCGAAAAACTGCCGTTTTTAAAACTTATTTTTGCATTGATACATGTCCCCTGGTGCAGAACCCGGGTTTCCAAACCCTTTTTAGGACAATAACATGCATAATAGTCATTATAATTAGCACTTTAGATTTCGAACGTTCGCATCCATTGTATTTAATAGGGTTCTAACGTTCGTGCAAACTTTCGGTCCGTTCGCGGGTTCTGGTGCGAACCGAACCCGGGGGTGTTCGGCTCATCACTACTATGGGTAACCTTAGACTCTGAACAGGCCCACATACAATCCCTGTCCAAATCATGCCACCTTATCCTCCGCAACATTTCCAGAATATGCCCCTTTTTAACTAATGACACCACCAAGTTTCTAATTCACTCCCTGGTTTTCTCTCGCCTTGACAACTGCAACTCCCTCCTCATTGGATTACCTTTACATAGACTATCCCCCCTTCAGTCCATAATAAATGCCACCTTACAAACCATTCAGTGTCCTCCACCCCTCTCTGCCAATCCCTCCACTGGCTTCCACTCACCCAACAAATAAAATTCAAAGTGCTAACAATAATTTACAAAGCCATCCATAACTCTGCCCCCAGCTACATCACTAACCTAGTCCCATGCTCGCCTCCAGGATTTCTCCAGAGCTTATCCCATCCTTTGGAACTCCCTACCCCAATCTGTTCGACTGTCCCCTAATCTATCCATCTTTAGACGATCCCTGAAAACCCTTCTCTTTAAAGAAGCCTATCCTGCTTCTAACTAACACTGTTTTACTTCCTCCGTCAGCTTATCCCCCACAGCTATTACCTTTTGTATCATTTGACCCTCCCTTTTTAGATTGTAAGCTCTAATGAGCAGGGCCCTTTGATTCCTCTTGTACCAATTTGTAATGTAACTGTAATGTCTGCCTTTATTTTTTTAAGCGCTGCACAAACTGTTGGCGCTATATAAAACCTGTATAATAATAAATAATAATAATGGTGAGTTTTTTTAAGTTTTAATTATTTGCCAAAATAGTTTGGAAATGATGAAAGTAAATACATTTTTATTTTCACAAAGTTGTCATTTTAACATTTTTTTTCTTATAAATATGCATGCATACAATTACACATTCTGCTACTCCTTCTGGTATTAACGTCACCACATGTGTGAGAATTTTTCACAGCATAGCTACATAGAGAGACCCAAAATCCAATAAGCACTAAAGGCATTCTAGGTGCATAAATTACACATCTGATTTCCTGACTACCCATTACATTTTAGAGGCCCTGGAGCACCAGGACAGTGGAAACACACACAAAATGACCACATTTTGGAAAGCAAACAGCCCAATGTATTTTCTAAGAGGCATAAGAAGTCTTTTGAAAATTTTATTTTTTTGGCACAGTTTTTGGAAAATGTGGAAAGAAAATGAAAATGTGTTTTTTCTACACAAAGTTTTCAATTAATAAGATATTTTTAACACACAGAATATGCATTCTTTGAATAACACCTCAACACATTATTTTCTTCCCGAGAATGGGGATACACATGTGTGAGACCTTTGTAAAGTTTAGACTGATTATGTACAGGATATTTCAACCTGTGTATCACAAAAATCAGCCACCACTGTATAGGAAACAATATACTGTAATGGTCGCCCCTGCATGAGTGATCAGTGAATATAGTGTAGTGTAGCTTCACCTACAGCAGCCGCTGTTTCTAAAAGCCAAGTAGGCCTAACCTACCAGTTCTTGGCTGTCCCCATAGCACTATTTTCACTGGGCAGGAAATACCGGAGGTTGAACAAAGGGTAAAACAAAGAGTACCTGTGGTTTCAGTAGTGCAGTTGTCAGCAGAGAATGGGTCAGTACTGGTGCCAGGCAGAGATGTGGTCAGCAAACAGGCAAAGCAGTGGTCCAGGCAGAAGGCAGAAACATGGTCAATAAACAGGCCAGAATCAGTTCAAGCAACAGGCAGAGACATGGTCAAAGGATTGGTCCAGGCAGAAACATCAGGCTTAGGGCTTTGGTGAGCTAAGACTGGACAAAGTGGTAGAGGTTTCTTCCCACCCAAATCTCTTTGAAGCGGCTGGTCTCTAGACCCTGATCCAGAAATTATAAGACCTGAAGAAAACCAAAAACGTTGTTTTCTCCACTTGGAAACACTACTCTGGAGCCCCTCACATATGTGAGACCCTTTGTTGTCTTGAATCCCTCTATTGCAATGGCATGGAAAAATATAAGTCCAGGAGGTAGGCAAAAAACTTGGTTGATAAACAGGTGAAAGTTAGTTCAGGTGGCAGGCAGAGGCATTATCATTAACAGGCCAGGGTCAGTTCAGGTGGCAGGCAGAGGCAGGCAAATGGGTCCAGGCAGCAGGCAGAAATGTGACAGGGAAATGGCAGGTAGAGGACACTGGAGAAATATCTTCACCATACTTAACTAATAATGTAGTGATGTATGGTAGAAATGGAATCACCCTCCTATAGAGAGGCCATGCTAAGAGGGACACTGGGTACAAAAGTATCGAGTGTCACATTATATTCTATTTTGGAGCATACACAACATTTTTTGGGAGGTTGTGGTTTGTTTGTGTAGGAGTGATGATATCGGGAAAGTGTCTTTCATGCAGCCTGCTTACTACATCAGAGTGAATTTGTTCAGGTACGGGGCTTTGTTTATAGATGAGGGATGTGACAATCTCCTCCTGATAGTGTAAGAAGGTAATGGGTCTTTGTATGGACTTCTGATAGGCAATGGAAGAATTGTACAGGGACTAGAGGAAAGGGTAGAAAAATACTTTTTTATACCAATGGATTGTTCTTCTCGTATGTAAGTAGTGCTCTAACATTTGATCATTTAAATCCACTTCACCCATGAACAGGTTTTAGTTGTGTTTGCACTTGGGTTTTTGGATAGGACTGTACCTTCCTTGAATTTCCAGTGAACTGTTGTTGTGGATAGAGGAAAGAACATACACATCTCATTTGTCTTGTCACTTAAGGGTCAAGATCTCTTCATTCCGCAAACTGACCGACTCCCTTCTGTTCAGTCTGGTGGCAACCAGTTGTTGTGAGAAGCCCTTCTGATTGGGTTGAACTGTGCAACAGGCTACAGTTTTCTTGAGATAAAGGTTGCAGAAAAGGGGTAGGCTTTTATAAATGTTATCCATATAGAGGTGGTACCCTACTTTAACCGCTTTAGGACCGGCCGCCATCGTTTGACGGTACAATGGCTCTCCTGCACGAATCACCATAAGTGTACGGCAGCTCACGCATGCTCAGTTGTGGGAGTGTGCCCGCGGGCCGCGTGGACTCGATGTCCTAGGGCAGCCCGCGATTGCCTTGTACACAGGCAGAATGGGAAGATGCCTTTGTAAACAAGGCATTTCCTCGTTCTGACAGGTGACATGACAGGGATCTACAGTGGCTATTTTTAGCTCTGATCGCTGTATAAATGTCAATGGTCTCAAAAAAGTGTCAAAAGTGTCCAATCTGTCCTCCGCAATGTCGCAGTCCAGCTAAAAATCGCTGATGGCCGCCATTATTAGTAAAAAAAATAATAATAAAAATGCCATAAATCTATTCCCTATTTTGTAGATGCTATAATTTTTGCACAAACCAATCAATATATGCTTATTGTGATTTTTTTTAAACAAAAATATGTACAAGAATACATATTGGCCTGGACTGATGAAGAAATTTGTTTTTAAAAAAATTCAAATGTGAATCCGTGGGTACCTCCCATGGAGAGAGGATCGAGTCGGCTTTTTTTTTCTCGGTATTGCTCGAGAGAGGATTACATCGTTGGAATTTTTTCTTTCTTTTTTTTTTCTTTTTAATAAAGGACTTGTACCAACTGTGTCTGTGTGGTTTTTAAAAATGTTGACACTTTTTTTGTGAAATGGTAGGTTTACAATGTACCCCGTTACCAATTTACATAGGGGGGCAGAATCTGGGGGTCCCCTTTGTTAAAGGGGGCTTCCAGATTCCGATAAGCCCCCCGCCCACAGACCCCCACAACCACCGGGCAAGGGTTGTGGGGATGAGGCCCTTGTCCCCATCAACATGGGGATATCCTCCCCATGTTGAGGGCATGTGGCCTGGTATGGTTCAGGAGGGGGGCACTATCTTGTCCCCCCTCTTTTCCTTCGGCCTGCCAGGTTGTGTGCTCGGATAAGGGTCTGGTATGGATTTTTGGGGGGAAACCCGCACCATTGTTTTTTTTAATTTTGGTGCAGGGTTCCCCTTAAAATCCATACCAGACCTAAAGGGTCTGGTATGGATTTTAAGGGAGACACCTACGCCATTTTTAAAAAAAAAATGGTGCAGGGTCCCCCTTAATATTCATTCTAGACCTGAAGGGCCTGGTAATGGGATTTGGGGGGACCCCCACGCATTTTTTTTTTGGTTCGGGGTTCCCCTTAATATTCATACCAGACCCAAAGGGCCTGGTAATGGACTGGGGGGGACCCATGCCGTTTTTTTCAATGACTTTTATCTGTATTGCCGGGACCCGACAATTCATTAATAGCGACGAGTAGTTTTAAATTACTTGTTTTCCTTCAGAAATTACATTTTGTGCAGGGACAGTTCTAAATACGGAAAACATGCACTACTTTACAGGCATACTATAGACACCCCCCAGGTACGAAATTTAAATGAATATTTCACTTTTATTGTTTCACTTTAAGCATTATTAAAATCACTGCTCCTGAAAAAAACGTCCCTTTTTAAAACTTTTTTTTGCATTGATACATATCCCCTGGGGCAGAACCCAGGTCCCCAAACATTTTTTATGAGAATAACTTGCATATTAACCTTTAAAATTAGAATTTGTGATTTCTCCCATAGACTTTTAAAGGGTGTTCCGCGGCTTTCGAATTTGCCACAAACACCCCAAATTGTTCGCTATTCGGGGAACAGGCGAACAGCCAATGTTCGTGTCGAACTCATGTTCGACCCGAACATAAAGCCCATCCCTAATTGACACAGATACAGTATGTTTGTCAGGACAATATATTTCAGAAATGTTTTGGTTAAAATAATTGAGCAGTGGCTTAATTCTGCAAAAAGGGTAATACTCGTGGTAATTTCTGAGGGACCACAGGGAATTGTCATTGAAGTGTAGAAATGTCATAATTATTTTATAGCAAGAATAGAGTGGCATATGATGAATGGTATTTTGAGGACCAATGCGCCTGTATTTTTATGAATTTTTTTAATCCCAAATTAAATGTAAGACCAAGAAATACTTAAAATTCTTGATTTCTGCAGGATTTTCACTTAAAAGGATGGGCATAAATAGAGCTGGGATTTTGAGGGATAAACTGCTTGGCAAGAAGATTGCATTGGTCCACAACTGAATTCCAAAAAACTTCTGTGAAAAATAAATGAAAAAAATAATTGGGCATAACATTTTGGGCTTTTGCCTGAATACCTGACTGCGTTATAAATGGGGGGATTATGGAGTGGTGGGTGGGGCGTGACCGGATGTTGATGGAGGGGATGGTAGTGTGTGAGGAGTGAGGAGTAAGGATGATTGTGTGACCGCCGCCCGCTCTGCTCCCTTGTTCTACCCCCCCCCCCGGACAACTGCAATGTAAAGGAGGCTGGCTGGCGCTGGATGCATTGCCGCGGGATACAGGCACAGACGACTTTTTTTTTCCCCCTACCTTTGTTGTCGGGGATGAGCCGGGCAGTGTGAGTGGGAATCCAGAGATGTGCTCTGTGCACTAGCGGCAGTGTTACCCTCCGGGATTGTCCTTCGTAATCCCGCGATACCTTGTGAGATCCTGCGAGTTCGGGTATTGCGTGGCGGGAGCTGCGAGTCGAGGAGGAGAGGAGGAGAAGGAGAGGAGAGGAGATTAACACACCAGGAACAGCGGCTATTTGCGCGATGGAGGCAGCGGGGACCCCGTGAACCACTTCACACTGGTATGTGCAGCCTGCTTAGATGTGTGAAGAAAGACTGTGACTGAAAGTACGGCAGTGGCAGTAGCCACACTAGCAAAAATTGTTTGAAGATTGCTGGGGGGAGCGGTGGTGGAGGTTACTATACACACTAATGTACCTGGACAGTTAATACGCTTTCAGGGTTTGGATGGTCTGTGTAGCAGGGCAGTAGGCTGCACACTATGAACGGTGCATTTTGTGTATTCTGAATACGGAACTGAACTGAGCTGGTAAAGCAGACCCAGAAACCGGTCCCCCTGCCATTAATTGGTACTAGAGTGATCGATAACAGTTGAGGACTTTACTGCAGTGCACTGAATTACATTGAATTGAACTGTGACCTGACAGCAAGTTAAAACTTATCCTACCTCTACTTACTCTCAGCTAAGACCTCCATCTCTCTATCACCCAAATTGCCTAATTAAACAGCGGTTACCAGTAGTTGGCCAGAGCACAGAGTACAGGATGTCATCAAAAAAAACCACCCTAATCTAGAGAGTGGGGGCTCTCAAACAACGAGCGCGGCAAAAGAAAAAGAAAAAGAGAGAGCAATGCAAGCGGCGGCGGCAGCTACTGCAGCTAAATTGGAGAGATTTGCCCATACCTCGGCAACCTCACCAGGTAAAGGGACTCAACATCAACAAACACAGGGGGGAAAAAAATCAAACAGTCACTGTGGCAGATAGAAAAAGCTTAGGCCATGGTACAACAGGCCCGAAAACAGGGAGTAAAAAGGGCTCTGCGGGAGAGACTCTAGGGGCTGCGGCTGTACCTGTAATAAACCAAATGGTAAACCCTATAATAGGCCCAGATGCTGCTTTATCTGGGGAGGAAGAGCCAACGCTAAAAGAGGTACTAAGGGCCGTGAATGCATGCATAGGGTCATTGGATAGCGTATCTGAACAGATAAAAGGGATAAAGGAGCAACTAGCGACTATGGGCCAAGAACTGCAGAGGACGGTGTTAAGGACAACAGCTGTAGAGGAGAGAATGAGCCAAGTGGAAGATGAGGTGTACACATTGAAACAGGAGATTAAGGCAATGAAAGAACAAATGGGGTGGCAGGCATCAAAACTTGATGAAATTGAAAACAGGCTACGCAGAAACAACATACGGGTGGTGGGTCTCCCGGAACGAAGTGAGGGCACCCACCCCATCAGCTTTCTAGAGAATTGGCTCAGAGATACGTTTGGTGAGAACGTCTTTTCACCACTCTTTGTGATAGAAAGAGCTCATAGAGTTCCATTTAGGGCCCAGCTAAAAGATGGATATCCTAGACCCCTACTGGTGAAATTCCTTAACTACACTGATAAGACAATCGCATTGCAAAAAGCAAGAGAAAAGAGGGATATCTTCTATGAAGGGTCAAGAATATCATTATATCCAGATTTCTCGCCAGAATTCAGCAAACGTAGAGCCGAGTTTACACCAATCAAGCGTAACCTTTTAAAAAATAAAATCACATACACATTACTGTACCCAGCGCGTTTAAGAATAATGACTTTGGAGGGCCCTCAATTCTTTGACTCACTGGAAAAAGCAGCACAGTGGCTGGAAGAAAATAAAACTAAATTATAGACATTATACCTATGGGAAAGTTTAGACAAGGTCTTAAAGTTTGGGAGGATTAGAGTATGTTTATGATGTTGTTCCTTCTTGATTGGCGGTTTCTTTGAAAGCTTTTCGATGCACAATTTTTTTTGGGGGGGGAGCGGAGGGAGGGGATGGGGAAGGTCACAAGTGGAAATGAATTTGAAGGGGTATGAAAGGGAAGGATGGCAGGTAGTGGTCACAAGTACAGACCCTAGGGTATGCCTAGATAGGCTGGGGGAGGGGAGAGGGAGGGCGGGTGGGGGGTGGTTTAAGATACAGAAGGGGGGGACAAAATGGCACAAATTCACAAATGTCACATTTCAAGTACAGAAGAAAGGGAAACAAGAGATAAAGGTAATCCTGGGAAATTCACACTTTAGGAAGAACACATTTACAAGAAGAGAAGAGAGAGAGAATGTTTTTTTCTCTCTCTCTTTTCTTTCCTTGCTTTTGCACTACTGATAAAGATATTTTTTTTTCTTTTTCCCTTTCTTGTATTTTGTAAAAAAAAATTTTCTTCTCCCATTTTTTTACTAATTTTTTTATGATAGGAAGTAAAGCTTCCCTGCTTGATGCACAAAAACACAACACTATGATATCACAGTTTAAATTAAAAGATGGGATCTCTTGTTTTTTTACACTTAAAAAAAGCAATTTAGTAGCAGTCCAAGGACAAAGATGGAACAGTAGAGTAATTGTTTTTTTTTGTATTTGTCTATTTTTTTTTCTTTTGATCTTGTGTATTAAGGAATTTTTTCGTAGGTTATGGGTGTTTGGTATCTTTTGCCCAAGGTTGAATATCTTGGGGCCCAGATGGGTCTCTTGTTTCTATATGCTTTCTTTTGCTACTATGCTGTTGTATAGATATGCGGCCTAAAACATTTAATATAGGCTCCTGGAATGTCCGGGGGTTGGGTGACCCTATAAAAAGGGCTGCAGTATTTTCCACGTTTGAACGGTATAGGGTAGAATTAATTTGCATTCAAGAGACCCATTTAACAAAAGAAACAAAGGGTAAACTATCCAATAGGAAATATCGGTGCCAGTATCACTCAGTCCATTCTTCTTACTCCAGGGGGGTGAGTATATTGGTGAAAAGGGGGTTGTCGTTCGCTTGTAAAGAGGTTAGGACAGACGAACTGGGTCGTTTTATCTTTTTGTATTGTTTGATAGAAAATGAACCACATGTACTAGCAAATATTTATGTTCCACCACCCTTTAATATGGAGATCCTGTACAAAGTTGTGGAATTTGCATTAAATAAGGAAGAATGTCCCATTATAGTAGTAGGGGACTTTAACGCGGTATTGGACAGGACAATAGATAGATTTCCACCAGGGACACGGACAGATGGGTGGGGAGAGGGACGTTTAACCCAGTTTTTGGAAGAGGTTGGATGGTGCGATATCTGGAGAGTGGGAAATCCAGATGAGAGGCAGTACTCCTGTTTCTCAAGCTCATACTCTACATTATCCAGAATAGATATGGCCCTAGGAAACGAAATGAGCCTGCAGTGGATCGGCAAAATTGTTTATTACCCAAGAGGAGTGTCGGACCACTCCCCACTGGTGCTGACCATAAATACAGGCAAAAAGTGCCCTCCAAGTAATTGGAAAGTGAGTCCCTTCTGGTTAGAACTAATGGGAAAGCCAGAAGAGATAAATATAAAATTAAGCGAGATGGTGGGATTTAATGAAGGGACAGCACCGGTGGGAGTGATATGGGATACCCTAAAGGCCTTCCTTAGGGGAATATTGATCCAACAAATAGCCAAGATTAAAAAAAACTCTAGGGCATGGGAAGAGAAGATTAGGAAAGAGGTGAGAGAGGCAGAAGAACAATATGTGGAGGACCCAACCCCGATGAAACAAAGAGAGTGGCTTGAGAAACAACAGGAGTACAAAATGGCAGTTGTGAGGAAAGTAGAGAACAAGTGCCTATTTCAAAAACAGAGTACCTTTGCAGAAGGGGGGAGTGTAGGTCACACACTGGCCCTATTGGCTAAAACTAACTCAGCTCCATCTAGTATTCCCGCAATAAGGAAGATAGGGGGAGAGATATCCTCTCAGTCATCTGAAATACTGAAGACGTTTGAGACCTATTTTCAGGACTTATATAAGTCAAAGAGGGAAGACGAGACGTTTCAAATGGAGGAATTTCTGGGGGGGATAGAGACACCGGCTTTATCTGTGGAGGATAGAAGAGCTATAGAGTCACCGATAAACCTAGAGGAAATCCAATTAGCAGTAGCGGAAATGGTGAATCAGAAGTCCCCTGGGCCAGATGGCCTACCAGTGGAAATCTATAAACAATATGGGGAAGTGCTCCTCCCGGAATTATTAAGGGTGCTAAATTGGGCGGTAGAAGAGGGGAAATTGCCGGCCTCAATGTTAGAGGCTACCATAATAGTACTCCATAAAGAGGGGAAAGATCAATTAGACACATCATCTTATAGACCAATTTCACTGCTGTGCTCAGATGTTAAAATATTGGCTAAAGTGCTGGCAGCCAGGATGAATAGATACATTCAGAAATGAATACATCCGGATCAATCCAGATTCATCCCTAATAGAGCTTCCAGCACCAATATCAGAAGACTGTATCTGAATTTACAGACGCCAACTGAGAACAGCAGCGGCAGAGCTATCCTATCCCTGGACGCCACCAAGGCTTTTGATAGCCTAGAGTGGAATTACCTCTGGCATGTGTTGGAGGAATTTGGATTTGGTTCCGTCTTTATTAAATGGGTAAAAACGCTTTATAATTCCCCAAGTGCAAAAATAAAAATTAATAATGAATATTCAAAGAGCTTTAGGTTGGAGAGGGGGACAAGGCAGGGTTGCCCTCTGTCCCCCCTCCTTTTTGCGTTAGCAATAGAGCCATTAGCAATAGCAATTAGATCCAATAAGACGATACAGGGATTCCAGAGGAAAGTGGGGGAGGAGAAAATTGCACTTTACGCAGATGACATTTTGCTCTTTTTGGGGGATTCCTCAACGTCATTAAAAAAGGCGATGCAGACGGTGGAAATATTTGGCCGTTTTTCGGGCCTTGCGATAAATTGGGAGAAGTCTGCACTCTTGCCAGTGGACCCTGTAGATAATGCTCTCTGCGAAGGTATCCCCTACTAAAAGTAGTGGAAAAAATGAATTATTTAGGGATAGTGGTGACACGAGACCCAAAACAATACATTTATAATAATTTAAGACCACTCTTAGCTAAGTTTAAGCAAAAGGCCGATATCTGGGAACGTCTTCCCCTATCAGTAGCCGGACGAAGTAATCTTATTAAGATGATCTGGATGCCACAACTACTTTATGTGCTCCACAATGCCCCAGTATGGATTGGAAAAACCTGGTTTAAAAAAATAGAGACCCTTTTCAGAGAATTAATCTGGAAGAAGGGCAAGGCAAGAATCAGGCCTCGTACACACGACCGATTTTCTCGTCGTAAAAAACACGTCGTTTTTTTCGACGAGATTCTTGTTAAGCTTGTCGATTTTCTCGTCAAGCTTTCCATGCGTACACACTGACAATTTCCAATTTCCTCGTTGTTCTCCGCGGTCACGTCCAGCACGTATGACGGCACTATAAAGGGGAAGATCTTTTTTCTTGGCGCCACCCCTTGGGCTGCTTTTGCTGATCTCGTGTTACCGCGTGTGAAGTAAAAGTTTGGGAAGAGACGATTCGCGCTTTTCAGTCTTCGTACTTTTCAGATCGTTTTCTGCGGTTCAGTTTGTGCTTGTGGGTTCGTATCTTGACTTTCAGGGCGTCTAGGCAGGTCGTATCTGTTTTACAGTGCGTTCTTGCCTGTTCGTTTCTGATTTTCAGTTCGTTATTCATAGGCCTTGCTGTTCTAAAGTGCGTTCTGTTCTGTACGTTCTGATAAGACGACCGTTTCTTAGCCATGTCGCCTGGACGTTCTCGTCGTCGAGTTCGTGCTGTGCGTGCGCTTGGTGTTGGTCTGCTTGTTTTGGACCAAGACCAGTCCATGAATGGTGTGAGGAGGAGTTCATGGACCAAGAATTGGTTGCTCCAGCGGGACCAATTCTGCCATATGCCTCTGCTGCGGGAGATCGTCGAGAATAATCCTGAGGACTACAGGAATTTTCTGCGGATGTCTGACCCCATTTTTCAGGAACTGTTGGCTTTGGTGTCCCCCTATATTACCAGGAAGGACACCGTTATGCGGGAAGCCATCAGTGCTGAGCAGAGGCTCATCGCCACGTTGCGTTACCTGGCGACAGGGAGAAGTCTTCAGGACTTGAAGTTCACGACAAGCATCTCCCCCCAGGCTCTGGGCCTCATAATCCCAGACACCTGTTCTGCCATTATACAAGTCCTGCAGGAGGACTATATTAGGGTAAGTTTTCTCCCTTAACATCACATTTTATGTATTACATGTATGCTAATGTATTGTATTTCTTTCATCCTTCCCTAATTACCATGATTGTAATATGCTGAGAATGTCCCCTTTGTCCCCATGCATGCTGGAAGCTTTAGATTGCCCCTTTTTTCTCCTCCATAAATATTTCCCTTCACTAACTTTTCCAGCAGGGGCGCCTGTTGCTCCAAATGTTTGGGGGTCCCACCTCAATTTATGAACTAAACTTCCTCCTTTTTTGCTCAGGTGCCTATTAAATGCCCCCAGTTGTCCCCTCTAATGCAGCCATTTTGTTCCCTCCAATGCAGCCATTTAGTCCCCTCTAATGCAGCCAGTTTCCCCCCAGCCCTGCACTTATCTTCTTGTGGTCAGCGCCATCCTTCTTCTGTCCTTGATGTCTTCTCCTTCCCTTGATGTTGCATCAGCCAATCATGTTACCATTAAACAGACTTGGTGAACATGATTGGCAGAGCAGCCTGCCAGTGTTTCCCCAAGGAATGCCCCCCCCCCTGCGTCCCCTATTTTACTTTTCGGAAGCCAATTACATCCCTCAGGTTGTAATGTGCAAGACTATTTTACTACCTGTTTCTGCTATGCAATTTGAACCCCCTAAATGCCGCAATTATTCATATGTCGGTCGTTTTTCAAGAGGCCATCCACCTGAATAGTGGGCAGCATAGACAATACATAGGTTAATGCAACGCATGAACCTATGTATTGTTCTGAGTGATGGGCACAGGAGAGAGGGGGCAGTGCTCCAGCGCCCACTCTGGACGCCCCGCCACTGCAATGCTATCCTGTGGCCAAACACATCTCCCCCCCCCAAAATAATTTAGTAATGGCCCATCAGAGGGGGTGATGAATATGATAAATGAGCCTTCCATTATACTTATTTTAAACACCTTAATAAACGTAGAATTTGATTGATGTTGGCCTCTAATGTTTTTTTAGAGATTTTCCTTGTAATGTATGATTTTTGTATTCTAATATTATTTCATCTTGTTTCACTCCACAGCTTCCTTCCACGCCACAGGAATGGCAGACTGTGGCATCGGAGTTTGCCACGCAGTGGGACTTCCCCAACTGCGGTGGTGCTATAGACGGGAAGCACGTCCGCATCGTGCCGCCACCCCGTTCTGGGTCCTACTACTACAACTACAAGGGGTTTCATAGCATTGTGCTGATGGCGGTGGTGTCAGCACGGTATGAATTCCTCTATGTTGATGTAGGGAAGAATGGCCGGATGTCCGATGGGGGATCCTTCATCCAGACGGAGTTTGCCCTCCGTCTCCAGAGTGACGACCTTGCATTGCCACCGGATGCAGGGAATATTGAAGGACTCCCCTTTGTTTTTTTGGCTGATGAAGCCTTCGGACTCGGACGGCATCTTATGAGGCCATTTCCTCAGAGGACCCTGACCCTAGACAAGAGGGTGTTCAATTACCGGCTGGCCAGGGGCCGAAGAGTTGTCGAAAATGCCTTTGGCATAATGGCCAGCCGGTTCCGCCTTTTTATGACTTCAATACACTTGGCGGACTACAAAATAAACTATGTCGTATTATGCTGCTGTGTGCTACACAACTTTCTGAGCCAAAAATCAAATTCCTATATGGCCTCAGTTTTGCCAGAGGCTGGACTTTCCCCTGCAAATCCCCTGCCGGGCCTGGAATCTGCCCGTCCTGGCTTGCCCTCCCAAAATGCCGGTGAGGTTCGGGACAAATACATGGAGTATTTCACGGGTAGGGGGGCAATTCCTATGCCAGCCTATGTCTAAGGATCCAAATAAAAAGCTTGTTTAAACCTTTAATTATTTGTTCTTTCCTGTCTCCTAGTTTGTCTTAGTGCATTTGTAGTGCCAAGTGTATTTTACTTTAGTAACTAACAACCATTTCACTATGTAACCTTACAAAATAACCAAATAAGCTTAGAGGGTATTATAAAAAGAAGCTACACGTTGTTTGTGGTCAAATATTTTACTCTGTGCACATTCACACCATTTTTAGTTTTTTCTGTTTTTTTCGGTTGGCCTGGCCACAAACCGGCAATTTTTTGCTTATGAAAATACAAAAATAACAGTTGCATTCCAAAAATTACAACATTGGATACCTCTGAGCAATCTGAGACATTCACTTACACAAACTATGTCTCTATGTGCCCGTCCTAATATGGGTTCCTGCCACCCCTTGCCCAGTCAAAAATTGAATATGCACACATTTGGGATTTTTTTCAGCTAGGAAGTTTACAATCCTGATCTCTATTGTCAACATGTGCTATCTGCCATCAGGGGTGATCAATGGATGTGTTTTGGGGGTGCAACCCCTTCCTCAGTTCACCGACTTTAGATACGAGGAAGGGGTTGCACCCCCAAAAGACGTACATGGATATCCCCTGATGGCAGATAGCACATGTTGACACACTGTGTGCAGATTCAATTTTTGGCTGGTTTGATTGTCAAAAATATTCTAAAATGTACAATAACAAACATGTAAAAACAGATGTGTTTGGATGGCTTATTGAATTCTCCCCAAAACATCGAGAATGTCTTTAAATGTTTGTTCCATCACATGGATTCTTTGTTTAATTAGGTCCAGTTCCGTGCTACATTCCATCACTTGCTGGATGAGGCGGAGGGCACTGTCAGCAGAGAACCGTGTACTATCCTTCACAACATTTATATCCCCTAAAAACAAAAAACAAAAGGTATTATAACTCTGCAGGCCTACATCTCTTACCTGAAGCTGTGGTGACAAATCCTGACCTGTTGTGGTGACCAGATCCACAACGTCATCCACCTCTCCTTCCTGCACTTCTCCTTCCACCACCTCAACTTCCTGCACATCTTTCGGTTGTGGGTCTTTGGGAGTTTGGGGTTGCTTGGAAGTTGTGGGGTGCATGTGCTCCCTGGAGTGTTCTCCTCCCAGTCTTCTCTCCCCTATGAGAATCAAACAAAAGGTCTATTTATCACACTGTAAATCTCAATGTTAAAATAAAAACAGGCTAAATTGCTTGGAAGTGTGGTACAAGTGTGTGTTTGGGCAGAATTTAAAGAAGAATGCATTATTTATGACCAAGAATATGTTTAGTATTCACCTTTGGATGTAATTTATTTGACATGGAGGCACCACAAAAATTCACTGATGTACCTGTGTGGGACACCCAAAAAAGGCGGGTCTGGTGGCCCACACTATAGTGCTCCAAAGTACAGATGTGGAAGCAGCTGCTGAGTGTCGTCTCCTTTACACTGATAAAAGTTTGCATTTCATTCTCTTTACAAACACATCATCTAGCCTAAAAATTTTGCAACAATATTTGACCAAAAATGGCAGATGTCTAATTACTTTTGTGGCTATAAAATAAGCCAAAACCGCGGATAGTGGCCGAACGAAGTGTCTGTAACGTAACGAACGATTACTGTGCCCAACCAAGTTCAAAATATTACATTTTGGAAGGGAGTCCAATATGAGAAACCAAAATAAAGAGCAACATGTAAGTTTAGAAAAAGATTAATAGCAGAAAAGTCTACATTTTACTTACTTTTAGCGAGCATTCTCTTTATGCTCCTCAACTGCTCTGGCTCCCTCAGTTTGAGGTCTGACCACCTCTTTCTGAGCTGCTCATTTGAGCGTTTCACCCCGAAATTCGTCTTCAGACTCTTCACGACTTTAGTGAGGATTTTGGCCTTCCTTCTATTTGGTTTGCTATACGGCCCATGCTTTGCATCATAATCAGACTTGAGCAAGATGTCCACCATCTCCGCCATCTCCGCCAAAGACATATTCGATGCCTTGAATCTCCTCCTTGATCGTGACGTTTCCTCGGTCTCCGGGCTTGTCTCCTCCTCGTTAGTTGCGGAATTATCAGACACCTGCTGTAACTCCGCCATATCTGTCTGCGCGCCGAAAGAGAAGGGGTGGGGAAAAGATGTTAGTTAGAACGTCATGGGCGGGCGACGTGTGCGGAGCGACGTGTTCGAAATTTGACGCATGCGTGGTGTGTATATAGCAAACACACATGTGACTATAGTACGTTCGGTGTGCGGAGAGAGGAGTTCAAGTGACGGACGTGCGAACGAAGGTATGTGATTTTGTGACTTGTACAAATTGTTGGCCTATACTGTCTTGAGAATGTTGGAGGATATATATGGTGACTAGGATGTTAAGGAGGTTAGACTGTTTGCCTCACATTAGTTATATATAATTTATTTAACTTGCAGATACAATATGAATGTCTTTATAAGCGACAAGGATTTCCTGGCGGAATTTATTGACCGGGTAAGGGAGCTGCCCGCTCTGTGGGAGACGAAAAACCCCATCCATAAAAAAAGAGGGGTGAGAAAAGCAGCGCTGGAGAAGCTGCTCCCATTTGTGCATACCAAGGTGCCCACAGCCACAGCAAAACAAGTGGACACTAAAATTGGCAGCTTGAGAGGTACCTACAGGACTGAACGCTCTAAGGTGCTGGCTTCTCAGAGGTCAGGAGCAGCAGCAGGTGATGTTTATGTCCCGATTTTGTGGTACTACAACAGGATGTCCTTCCTGGATGACCACATTGAGACAAGGTCATCACTCTCCACTCTTCCCCCCAGACTTCCCTGCAGCCAACCTGAGCCTTCTCTGGAGCAAGAGGAGGCAGCCATCCTGGATGATCCTGATTTGGCCATCTGGAGCCAGGTATGGTATTAACTGAAAATGTATTGGGATAAACTTAATGTTTGACAAATATGTCAAGATGACAAACATAAAATATTTTGGATTCCACAAGTGAAATCAAGATCTGTAGACATTATTCTGCACTTAATTGGGTGCTAAATAGTCAATCTGATGTAGTGGTAAATTTAAAGCAAGGATTTATGGATTTACATTCTAATTGCTTCAATCAGGATTACAAAGTTTGATGCAAAGATTAAACCAACATATTAAACTATGTCCCTTTTTCATACACAGGATGAAATCAGCCAGGAGGAGGGTCTGGAAACTGTCAGGCAGGAGGAGGAAGGGCCCAGTGGCAGCCAGGAGGTGGCAGGGCCCAGTGGCAGCCAGGAGGTGGCAGGGCCCAGTGGCAGCCAGGAGGTGGCAGGGCCCAGTGGCAGACAGGAGGTGGCAGGGCAAAGGAGAAGCACCAGATCCCAGGTGCCTCCCATCCGGCTTCCCAAAAGAGGCAGGAGGGACAGGAGCACGAGTGAGGCAGCAATGGCCCTTATTCGTGAGGCCCATGCCACCCTCCAGGAGCCCACATCCCCTGAAGAGGCCATTGCCGGCCTAGTGGAGGCTAATTTCAAGGTGATGAGCATGGAGCAACGCCTCCTATGCGAGCCCCTGCTCATCACCTTGCTCAACAAGGGGGTGATGGAGAAAATTACCCCCAATACCGCCATATGTGAGGTGGCACAACTGACCCAACCTCAACCTCCACCTCCCCCTTCTTCTTCTGCCCCACCCCCTTCTGCTACACCTCCCCCTTCTTCTTCTGCCCCACCCCCTTCTGCTACACCTCCACCTTCTTCTTCTGCCCCACCCCCTTCTGCTACACCTCCACCTTCTTCTTCTGCCCCACCCCCTTCTGCTACACCTCCACCTTCTTCTTCTGCCCCACCCCCTTCTGCTACACCTCCACCTTCTTCTTCTGCCCCACCCCCTTCTGCTACACCTCCACCTTCTTCTTCTGCCCCACCCCCTTCTGCTACACCTCCACCTTCTTCTTCTGCCCCACCCCCTTCTGCTACATCTCCTCCTCCTCCTCCTGACAGGAGTACCCCTCCAGTGGGCCAGCCTCCAGCCAAACGAAGAAGGAAGGCTGCAGGGAAGGCTTCAGGGAAGGTTGCAGGGAAGGTTGCCAGGAAGAAGAGGAAGTGATGGCCTTGCTTCATTGTGTTCGGACAAAAGGCAGCCTGTTGTAGTACCACACACTTGGGACATATATATCACCTGCTGCTGTTCCTGACCTCTGGGAGGCCAGCATCAGATTGTGTTCAGAAATGTTGGCCTTCTCAAGCTCCCAATTTTAGGGTCCACACAGGGTTGCTGTGTGCTCTGGGGTCCCTGGGATGCACAAATGGCAGCAGGTTCTCCAGCGCTGCCTTCTCTTTATTTTATTTCAAAACATGAATAAATGTGATTTTTGTTTAAGTTCATACTTGACTATGTGTATTTGTAAAAATTAAAAATCTAGCTTTGGAGTAAGCAGATACATTTGACTGACATAAAAAGGGACAGATAACAACCCCCCAAAAGAATAACTAAATCTGATTTGCAAAAAAAGATGGTGGAAAATTTAACTAATATAGATTCCAAAATTAAATGGGAGATCACTAGGCTTGTGCAATTCGTTTCGTAACGAATCGAAATTCGTCCGAATTTAGCAACTTTCGGACATTCGGAAGCATTCGAATTTCCGAACAAAGCAATTACGAATAAAACCGAATCCGAAATAAATTATACCGCAAAATAGCGAATGCCCGAATGTCTTCGGCATAATTCGTTATGAAAAAACTTACGAATGTACAAATCCATTGGAAACACAATAACACTCACTCTGCTCTGCTCTCTGCTTCTCCTTCACCGTGCTGAACTCCCTCTCAAAATGGTGTACAGGGGCGGAGGCTATAGCCGCATGTAAAAAACGAAAGTAAAATACGAGATTTCTAATCCATTCGAAGCACAATAACACTCTGCTCTGCTCTCTGCTTCTCCCTCACCGTGCTGAACCCTCTCAAAATGGTGTACAGGGGCGGAGGCTATAGCCGCATGTAAAAAACGAAAGTAAAATACGAGATTTCGAATCGTTACAAATAACCGCTATGTATTTCGAAAAGTACAAATCCATTCGAAGCACATTAGGCATAATAGTCAGCGTCGTCGTGAGAGAGACACAGAAAATTACGAATCAACGAACCCAAAAAAAGTTACGAAAGTAGGAGTTGTGTCCAGAATCAACGAAAAACAACGTACTCTACCGAAAGTACGAATTATAAAGCAACAAAAAATTCAACGAAAAATGTCGCTTGCAAAAATACGAATGAGTCCGAACACGAAAAATTCCGTCTAGCAAAATTACGAATGATTACGAATCAACAGGACCGGAAAGAAATGAACCGAAACGGAACAAATTTTTCCGTTGTGCACAAGCCTAGAGATCACTATCTAAACATTGCGAAATTATAATTAACATCATTTTGAAAAATATAACAATTTAAATTATTCCGAAAAACTTGCACGATATAATACACATAAATCTTCTTAAGAGCAGCATGAAAAAGGTTAAAAAAAAATAGTCATAACTCGGTGTGAATATCAGCAGCAAAAGAAGGTCACTCGTTTTGATTAATGTAACATTCTAACGAAGATTTCAATGCAGAACATTTAAACGATGCAATAATTTGGAGCGTGACGAATGTGCTCTCTCCATTACGAAGGCTTGTTTTACCAGAAGATGCGCTCCCATCTCATAGTTGCTTGTGAGCATGCGCGCTTTTGGAAGAGTCGTAAAAGCATACACACAAACCATTTTCTCGTCACAAAACAGGCCGATGAGAAACAAAACGAGGAAATCTGGAATCCTGACGAGAAAATAGAGAGCAGGTTCTCTATTTTCTCGTTGAGATTCTCGGCAATTTTCTCGTTGTAAAACCATACACACGAACGTTTTTCTCGACAAAAAAGCTCTCGCTGCACTTTTCTTGACGGTTTTGGACGAGAAAATCGGTCGTGTGTACGAGGCTTTAGTCTCCAAAAATTACAGTTATCAACAAATGAGGGAGGGCTGGCCATTCCACACCCCTATAGCTACTTTATAGCGGCCCAGTTACAGGACCTGAAGGGATGTATAACAGAGGGAGGGGCTAGTGGGAAAATTATGCTAATGGGGGCCCCACATAACACCATAATAGAAAATTTGGAGGCTGATTCCTTCCCTGTTAAGAACCCAACATTGAGAGCGGTTATAAGAACATGGCGGGAAGGTAAACAAGCTATGGGATATAAAGGGTTAACGGAATATTCCCTTCTCTGGGAAAATAAAAATCTACCAGAAATTCAAGCTATGGGGAAGTTAAAGGATTGGGAACAACGTGGTATAACTAGATTGAACCAGTTGTATGAAGGCAACATATTGAAGGCATTTTCAGAACTAAGTAGAGAGTACGCTATCCCAAATTCATTATTTTATACTTATCTGCAGATAAGACACGCACTTCAAATCCAATTTAAAATACACCCGGTGTGCTGGCAAAAAATCCCCCACCTTCAACGGCTAATTAAGACAGGTACATCAAAAGGCCTTATTTCAGAATTATATTCACAGATTAAAGGGGGTTTTATAACTGAGAAGAGGTTGGGTAAAAATAAAGCAAAATGGGAGGAGGATATAGGACCCATAACAACTGCACAATGGGAACGGATACTGGAACAGGGAACAGTGGTATCACTCTCCCCATCACAGAGAGTGTCACACTTGTTTTTAGTGCACAGAGTCTATTACACCCCAAAGAGGTTACACATGTTTGGAAGGAGTGCAGATGACAAGTGCCCTAGATGTCAAGATACAGGGCACCTCATGCACATGATGTGGAAATGCCCGAAACTACATAGGTATTGGGTTGGGGTATTGAACATCATAAACACGACTTTTGGGACAACTCTGGAATCGGAGGCCAGGGTATGCCTATTAGGTATAGAGGAGGGGAATGGACTAAAAGATAACGTGGAAGTAGTGCTGAGGTGCCTGTTTCAGGCCAGGAAGGTAATAGCACAAAACTGGCAAGCACAGAGAGCACCGACATTAGCAGAGTGGGTTAACGTAATGAATGTAACAATGTGGAAGGAAAAAGTAGTCCTGACTAGACGGGGTAATTATAAAAAAATCAAAACAATGTGGGATCCCTGGCTGAGGAAAACGGGGTGTCCACCATAATTGATATGGGAGTGAGAAGAGTAAAAGAATGGACCCAAAAGTGGAAATTGGACTGTGGAGATAGGAGGGGTGGAGAGAGGATAGATAGATAGAGAAGTTATGGGCCCAAGATAAAGAAGCTAAACATGCTGGAAGATCAAGAGGAGAGAAGGGTCAGGGGAATGGAGATAGAGGAAAAGAAAGGATTAAATAAGGTAAGGATAAAATACTTTAGTAGAGAATGGTAGAGGGTACTTTTTGGTTCTTCTTCTTGTTTTTGGAGTGTGCAAAGGGACTAGGGAGGGAAGGGGAGGTAGGGGGAAGTGGTTAATCGTAGAAAATAATACTAAAACATGCTACGTGAAATAAGGATAAAATAAATGTATGTAATTTTATAAAATGTTATGTAACATGAAAAATAATAAATAATAAAGAATATGAAGTATAAAATAAATAAATGGGGGGATTATAAGTGCTTCTGAATTTGAAGGTAGCCATGCAGGGTTTAAAAGCACCTCTGGGAAACTAGTATGGGCCCCAATTCTCGTGGCTGATCTGGCACCCCAGTACTAGTACTTGGCTTTCCACTTGGATTAATGGTGCTGCTGGTACTAACCATGTCACAGTGAGGTATTGAGTTGCTGGTGGTTGCCTGAGCACCTCATTCTTTTTGTTAGGGCCCTCTCCTCCTCTAAATCAGATACTGAACTGCTGCTGTCCACTGGTTAATATTCAGAATCTGATAATTCCTCACTACTCTCATCTGTCATACTCAGAATTTGGAATGCCTCCTCGCTGGTGTAGATTTTTTTTTGGACATGGCGTTGACAGTGATCAGGACCCAACTGTATTGCGATGATCAGGATGATGGTGTGGCAGTAATCAGGACACTGGTGCTGGTGTAGCATGATGTCACTGCAATGAGGGAGACTGTTCCTGGCAGTGCTGGTGACATTAGGACAGATGACAGGAGGCTGTCTGCAGTTGGTTCACACTAGACACTCTTGGGCAGAGATCAGGCACACAGTGAGCTGGCTGGCAATGTTTTTTGTGTACACTGTGTACAGAGACTGAAAATTACTCACAATTAGCTGTAATGGCCATCTCTTCTCACAGACAATGGTGGTGATCAGATCCTACTGTTATGGTGGTGATCAGGATGCTGGCGTGGTGGTGATCAGGACACAGGGGTATCCTGGTGATCAGGATGCCTGTGTAGTGGTGATCAGGATACATTTGTATGGCAGTGATCAGGATGCTGGTGTGGCTGTGATCACCACCCGCTGGTAGTGATCGGACGCAGTGATCACATGGTACAGGACTGATTTCATTGGTCCTGTACCATGTTCATGTGAACTTCTGTGTCGGGGACACACACCAATCACTGGGCTCTCTGATGCATCCTCTAGGAGCCATGCACTCACGCGTCTGATAAGGGAGGAGGCACACACATCAGTGCTCACCCTATCCAGCCTATTATGTACATGGATGGACGTGGGCTGGATGGGAAGCTATTAAAGCTGACATCTGGTCAGTCTTTTCAAGTAATTTTTGGTGCCCCTCTCCCCAAGAGAATAAGCGTTAAATATTTGTTGGACAGAACGTGGACATGAAAATATATTATTTTGATATATATAGCGCTCTAGTGGCAGTAGGACTGAAAGAAGGAAGGAACATTTCCAAGTTGCTGAACAGAACTATCATTAACAGAAAACAATTCTGAATTGGAGAAAAAGTAATATTACAATTAAACATGAAACACTATTTCCAAATTAAGGTAGCGATGTACAAGTGCAAAGTTTCATAATCACTTGGAAAAAATGTGTCTGGTGTATATAGCAATTTAGGAGCCCCTGAATCATTTTAGTGCACACCATTCTTTTTATATGCAAAATTTGCATGAGAAAGTTGAAATAAACTCAATTTCAGAAAAAAATAAATGTGCTGTCTTAGATTCCTGTGTAGTAATGTTTCTAATTGCTATAATGAATTTATAAACCGATACAACAATCCATTATGCTTCACCATTAAATTGGACCCAAGTTGCTTTGTCTTGTAATAAAACAGCCATGCAGCAGCTAATATGAAATTCAAGAGTTTTGTTGTATTATTCAAATCTACCTTTTAACATAAACAGATGACATTATATTACTATAGTGGAACATCATATTTCGACTGCAAAAACATTAATATCTTTGTTAAGGTCATACTAATCCCTAAGGAACACCAGTGGAATATTTTAATCAGATAGCATTTTAGAAATGCAGTTTTACATACACGGTACAAAACAAACGTACTCTGAGTCACACATTCTAAAAACAGGAAGCGCACAGGTAAAGAGACATAATAGGAAAGTTATATTGTATATGCAAAATATATGGCATAATTAGCCAGACTACGTGTCATGTATAATTATTTGTGTGTATATAATGCCCACTCACATGTTTATGTTCATAGTAAGTTTATGCCATTAAATATCTGTAACCACAATAAGCCAGGTGATAAAATCTTGAAAACTGAGACTACCTACCTGCTCACTGTGGCTGGTGAAGCCTGCTCAAGATCAAGTACCTCAAAAATCATGTTCTGCTGTGGACTCATTTGAATGATTTCTCCACTCATTAAGCAAAGCTAAAATTAAAAAAATAAATTGAAAAAGGTATTAAAAATTTGGCAAAGCTAAAATAATTTGAAAAAGTCATAAATGGCCTGGGTCTTCCCAGTAGAACCTGTGAAATACAATCTCCAGACAGCCATAAGTAAAGGGCGTAGTTAAAAAAATGAATTCCAAATCTTTCTCAAGAAGCATGTTTTAATACAAATGAGCATTAGTTTTACATTGTACAAGACTCTACTGGTTGGCCAAACTGTATCATTCAGTTAACTAAACAGTATATCAAGCTTAGATTTACAAATTTACATATAACCTTATTCAGAGTGTAAGGATACAGATAAGGATTTAATATTACGATTGCTTCCATTCTTTACCTTTAATGTCCCTTAGAGTCAAACTCCAGGTAAACATCTAAATAAACAGTTGATATACTGTATGTGAACTATCTAACCAAAACATTTGCAATTCTGTTCTGCCAGTTTGGCTATCCAGAAATCTCTGCAAGAAGGCATAGCTACTTTGCTGACCTTTATTCTCTCTATTGCGGTGAACCTATACAGCATTGTTTTTGACCCACCTCAGCCTGTTAGCCTGTTAGCTCAGTTAGATAATAAAGGATAAAAAGTACACTGATTCACTTTTTGCTTCAGTTCCAGCAGCAGACTCTCTACACGGCGTTGTCTCTTTTTCCCCATCGTAGCTTCAGGGGTGTTTAACAATGTCCGGAGGTCTGGATGTCCTGCAAATGAAAGAGGAAGATGTCCTCAAGTTCCTGGCTGCAGGAACTCACTTGGGTGGCACTAACCTCGACTTTCAAATGGAGCCATATATCGTGTGGGAGATTAGCTCGTGGGGATCACCTTTTTCACAGAATGAAGGTCAGCGTACAGGCAGTTTCTTTAAAACCTGGCGTATTGCCAGCTTTATTTACAAGTGGTTTGCAATAGTCATATAAAAATAAACAAAACAGCAAAACAAATCCTTGCCGTCCGGCGCTAAACTATACAGTAACCGCTCTCTATACGGTGAGGGGCTGGTCCCCATCACCCACAAAACACAAGGTAAAGTAAAGCAAACCTTTTCTTTCAGCCCAAAATAACCAGCGCTCCTCTTACTCAGATTCCCTTCTGAGTCTCAGGCCAGAGCATTGCTGTGCTCTCTTCCTGGATCTTTAAAGTCCAGCTGCCTATGGATTCCAGTGAACCTGAATATCCGGACCGGAACCCAGCCAACTACAGAGGCTGGAAAAACCTGGGCCGGACTCTGGTTCAGTCCCTTACAATGGAGCGAATGCGAGGTGAAACATAGCGACTGTCATATATCTCACCTCGCATACCGTCACATATCCTCCCCCTCTGCTCAAGCCCCTGCGGCTAAGCACTTGACCAAGCCATACAGTGCACGCGGGAGAGGACATCAGCATTATCCTGGAGTTTGCCCGGCCTGTGCTCAACCTTGAATTTAAAGGGCTGTAAAGCCAGGAACCACCTTGTCACATGGGCATTTTTCTCCCTGTTGTCACACATCCACTTCAGGGGAGCATGGTCAGTGACCAGCCTGAACGACCTCCTGAGTAGATAATACCTCAGGGAGTCTAAGGCCCATTTTATGGCGAGACACTCCTTTTCAACAATGGCATAGTTCATTTCGTGCTTGTTCAGCTTCCGGCTTAGGTATACAACCAGGTGTTCCTCACCATTCCTGACCTGTGACAGTACAGCCCCTAGGCCCACCTCAGAGGCGTCTATCTGTACGACAAACTCCTTTGTGAAGTCCGGGGTCACCAGCACCGGTAGTGCACAAAGGGCCTGTTTTAATTTTTGAAACGCCTTCTCGGCCTCAGTGTTCCATTTGACCATGACCGACCCTCTGCCCTTCGTCAGGTCAGTCAGAGGGACGGCAATAGTGGCAAAGTCAGGTATAAACCGTCGGTAATACCCCATAATGCCTAGGAAGGCCCAAACTTGTTTCTTTTTTACGGGTTGGGGCCACTTTTGAATTGCCTCAATTTTATTGGTCTGAGGCTTAACAAGTCCCTGGCCAATAACATAGCCCAGGTACTTGGCCAACTCCAGGCCTATGGCACACTTCTTTGGGTTAGCCGTGAGGCCTGCTTCTCTAAGGGAATCTACCACCCCCTGTACCCAGGGCAGGTGCGATTCCCAATCTGGGCTGTGGATGAACACATCATCCAAATAAGCAGCCGCATACGGGCGATGTGGTCTCAAAGTTTTGTCCATCATTCGTTGGAATGATGCAGGGGCCCCATGCAGACCAAAAGGCATTCGCTTGTACTGAAATGAGCCCTCGGGAGTGGAAAAGGCAGTCTTCTCCTTGGCCGATTCAGACAGCGGTATTTGCCAATAGCCTTTTGTCAGGTCTAGGGTCGTTATATTGCGAGCCTGTCCCAACCTGTCCACAAGTTCGTCGACCCGGGGCATCGGGTATGCATCGAACTTGGATACACTGTTAAGTTTTCGAAAGTCATTACAAAACCTGATAGTGCCATCAGGTTTTGGGACCAGCACTATGGGGCTCGACCACTCACTGTGGGACTCTTCTATCACATCCAACTCCAACATGTTTTTAATTTCTTTCGCGACTGCCTCACGCCTGGCCTCTGGGATTCTATACGGCTTCACATTTACCCGAACCCCTGGTTCCGTCACTATGTCATGTTGGATCACGTTGGTCAGTCTGGGTAAGGGGGAGAAAAAGTCTCTATTTTTATGCACAAACACCCTAACGTCACTTTGTTGTGCCACGGACAGGGTATCTGTGATGGGAACGTCAGGTGTCATGGGTACCCGGTCGGTTGGAGGCAGGGACGTGGCCAGTAAAGTCTCTCGGTCCTTCCAGGGTTTTAAGAGATTCACATGGTAAATTTGGTGTAGTTTCCTTTTCCCTGGCTGGTAGACTTTGTAGTTTACCTCCCCCACCCTTTCGATAACCTCGAAGGGACCCTGCCACTTGGCTAAAAACGTACTTTCCACCGTGGGGACCAATACCAACACTCTGTCCCCAGGGCTGAAAGTACGGACCCTGGCACTTCGGTCATAGACCCTCCTTTGGGCCTCCTGGGCCCGCTCCATATGTTCTCGCACCAGGGGCAGGACAGCTGCAATTCGATCCTGCATCAAGGAGACATGCTCTATGATGCTTTTATATGGGGTTGCCTCATCTTCCCATGTTTCCTTGGCAACATCTAGCAGTCCCCTGGGATGCCTACCATACAAGAGTTCAAAGGGGGAATAGCCTGTGGACGCCTGCGGAACCTCACGTATTGCAAACATGAGTTATGGCAGCAAAAAATCCCAGTTTCTCCCATCTTTGTCGACCACCTTTTTCAGCATACTTTTCAAAGTTTTATTAAATCTTTCGACAGACCATCCGTTTGGGGGTGGTAGACAGAGGTACGGAGATGGGAGATTTTGTGTAACTAACAAAGCTCCTTGGTAACCTTGGACATAAAGGGGGTGCCCTGGTCGGTTAAGATCTCTTTTGGGATCCCCAGTCGACTAAAGACATGGACCAATTCCTTGGCGATAGCCTTCGCAGAGGTATTGCGCAAGGGTATGGCCTCAGGATAGCGTGTCGCATAGTCCAGGATCACCAGAATACGCTGGTGACCGCGGGCAGATTTCACAACCGGCCCCACCAGGTCCATGCCAATCCTCTCAAAGGGGACCTCGATTATTGGCAGAGGAACGAGGGGGCTGCAAAAATGGGGTGACGGTGCCGACATTTGGCACTCGGGGCACGATTCACAGTACTCCTTGACATCTGCATGCAATCCGGGCCAGAAAAATCTCTGGGCGATTCTCTCCCTGGTTTTTTCAACACCGAGATGCCCTCCCATTACATGACCATGGGCCAGGTCTAGCACGACCCTGCGGAAGGGTTTGGGGACTAGTAGCTGTTCTACCTCGTCCTCGCCATGTTTTATCACTCAATACAATAAATTGTTTTTAATTGCTATGTAAGGGAAAGACACCACCCAATTAGGATCCACCGGTTCCCCATCCAACATCTTAACGTTTTCCCTGGCTCTCATGAGGGTGGCTTCTCGTAATTGCTCGGTACAGAAATCCTCTGTCCAGGCCGATCTGCTGACAAATAGGTTTTTGGAAAAAGGCTATCCATTGGAGACACTAGATAACGTGCTGACCCAGGTGTCCTCTATGGATAGAAAGTCATTATTAACAACTAAATTAAAAAAGAACTTTGGAGGTGAAGTAGCTTTCGTGTCAGGCTTCCACAGGCAGTACAAACAAGTGGAAACCATTTTCAAAAAATATTGGCCAATTCTCCTTAAAGACAAAGATCTGGTATCCACCATATCGTCCAAACCTAAATTCATTTATAGGAAGGCCCCAGGTTTGAGGAATCGTATAGCCCCCAATGTACCAGATCCTCCTAAAAAACAGGGTACTTTTTTGGATGGTTCAGGTTTTTACTATTGCACTCGTTGCAAAGCATGTAAAACCACAAGGAAGTCTGGAGACTCTAAAAAAATATTACACTTCCAGTCCAATATAACTAGGGAGAAATTTAAAATCAAACCTCTGATTACGTGTAATTCGGACCATGTAACCTACGTCCTGGAATGTCCCTGTTCACTCCAGTATGTGGGACAAACTACTAGACAACTGAGAGTAAGAATTAATGAACATCTTGCCAACATTAAAAAAAGTTTTCCGAATCACAGCGTGTCGAGACACTTTGCAAGTCATCACCAAAGTGATCCCAGCCAATGCAAATTTTTCTGAATTGATAAAATCACTAGTCACTGGAGAGGGACACACATGAAACGAGCCATTTCACAAAATGAAACAAAATGGTTATATAAATTACAGAGTATGCAACCAGATGGTATGAATATAGAAATAGATTTAAATTGCTTTCTATCTAACGAATAAAATTGGTGAGCTTTTCGTATCAATTTTGAACATTAAGAAGTACCACTGCCCTGTCATTTCTCTTCTCGTTCGCGTGAGCATGAAGTAGTGTTTATTTTCTCTCCTTGATTCTTATTCCTTTCCCCCCCCCTTTTTTCCTCCCCTTTTGCCCAATAAACGGTATGCATATTGGTTGCCAATGTATGGGGATGTCATACAATTTAATATGCATGGATGGATTCACCATTTAAAATTTACCTGTCTAGGATTACATCATCGCCTTGTCCCATTGGTTGGGAGCACTCGTGTTGAGTAGGGTGCCTCCATAGGGATTTTGGACGAATCCCCTAATTAGGGACTCAGCATTTTCTTTAGGTTTAATAAAGTGCAAGATTGGCATGTTAAATCATATTCTATATGGTACTCCATCTAGTGGATATTTTTGAGTATGCATTTAAATTTCATGTTATTTTCACATTTCATTCAAAGGAGCTGCCAAGTTATGGGGTTCTATTTGTCTATGACTCTATTAACTTTCCCTAATATTATTTGATTGAGAATATATTTTTTTATATATATTTGTTTATTTTAATATTTTAGAGTATTATAGTTGCGTTCCCGCTGTGCGGGTAACACAGTTGTCTCTCTCTCTTTTTAATTGTCAATGGGATGTGTTTGTCTTGCACGGCACTGTGGCTGCACCGTGATTGGTATAGGCCTTTGTCCATCATAATTATCCCTCCCCATGCTTTGTCCTTATAAACGTGTGACGCTGGTGACTAGGCACGCCCCCTGAAGACGTTAATCCAAACGAAACGTACGTCGGCGGCGAGCCTAGTCACGTGATCTCTGTATCCACGCCCTACCCGGATATCCTGGTTGTCTGCACGCTGCATTGGAACGCACGCCGCTGCGGAGGTGGCTTGAGCCTGGAGTATCCATTACATGCATGCAGCCCCAGTGCCTGGAGAGGCACAGGATAATGTAAGAAGCCATTTGGCTGTGTTATTTTAATTTTCAATTTTTAAATAAATGGGTTGCACTATGAGAAGTTTCTGCTTATATTCCATGTCATGTCCTTAATTGTCGGAGGAGAGAGGGAATACATTTTCATCCAGCCAATTGTATGTGTACAGGCACCAACCTGTCAAAGCGAGTGTGACTTTCTTTTTAAATAAAGAAGTCTACACATTCTGGTAAGCCTACTACTTAACCTGAGCACTTTGGGTGTTGAATAATTTTCCTTATTTCTGTGTGGTGGAGGATTTGGAATGCACTTTACTTGAAGATCTACATTTATCATCACAGCAAGATTCGTTTGTTTTTGTTTGGTGATTTATTTTTCTGGATTGGACTGAGATATCCATTCAAAAAAAAAATAATATTTTTTCCACTATTGGGACTTTTTAGATTTTAATTCGGTCATTATGTTGCACTGTCACTAGTGTTTATAAGATTGTTATAATTACTGTTTGATCACAGATATTTCACTTTATTTCTAATAACTAGCGCCCCCTACCTTTCATTCTTATACAGAAATCCTCTCTCCTGACCTCTAAATCGGGTACCACATCTTGGCTACTTTCAATGTCAGGGTCAGAGGGGTTTTCCTGTTCGTTACCCTCAGGCTGGGAGCTAGCTTCCAGGTCCTCCGGCTCCCCAACCATGACAGGGAAAGGAAGAGGGTCTCCGGCTTCCTTGATCCCACCAACAGCATCCCCTTCCCTTTGGCAAATAGGGTCGGGTGACAGTTCCCGTGCTTCCCCAGTAGGGGGAGCTCTATCTACCAGCCTCCCTTTGCTTTCCCATAAATTCCAGAAATGGGTAAAATCTCTTCCCACTAAAGCTTCATGAAGCAGTGAAGGTACCACCCCCACTGAATGTGTTATACTGCCCCTGGGGGTCTCAACCTCAACCACTGCTGTCTGGTAGTCTCGAGTGTCCCCATGGATGCAAATTACCCCAATAGTACTGGGGTGTAGTTTTGTGGGGTTCACACAATCACTCCTGACTAAGGTCACCACACTACCAGAGTCTAGCAGGGCTGTCAGTGGCTTTCCATCCACAGAAATAACACACATTTGTTTTTCAATGCGACTCTGACATGATGCAGTACATGCAACCTGTGCAAACAAAGAAAAGCGTCTTTTCATATAAGCAAAATCGCATTGCATAGGTTCATCATTTAAAGGACAGTTCGTAGCAATGTGCCCTAATGCATGGCAACGAAAACATCTTATATGCTCAACCCCCAGTCCTCTCAACGGTTCCAAAGACCTTCCTGGCTTCTTTGGCCAGTCTCCAGGTCTAGGAAGCACAGTTTCATGAGTTGGAACAATAGTCTTATCCAGTGGCGGCTGGTGCTCAAAAATTTTGGGGGGGCGCAAACAAACTGAAAAAAAAAAAAATCAATTGCCGCCACTGTGCCCATTAAACGCAGCCCTTGTGCCCCCTCAAATACAGCCAGTGTGCCCCCATATATATATAACCAGTGTGCCCCCATATATACAGCCAGTGTGCCCCCATATACAGCCAGTGTGCCCCCATATACAGCCAGTGTGCCCCCATATATATATAGCCAGTGTGCCCCCATATACAGCCAGTTTGTCCCCATATATATATAGCCAGTGTGCCCCCATATACAGCCAGTTTGTCCCCATATACAGCCAGTTCCCCCCAAATGCAGCCAGTTTGTCCCCCATATACAGCCAGTTCCCCCCAAATGCAGCCAGTTTGTCCCCCATATACAGCCAGTTCCCCCCAAATGCAGCCAGTTTGTCCCCCATATACAGCCAGTTCCCCCCAAATGCAGCCAGCGTGTCCCCCATATACAGCCAGTTCCCCGCATATTCAGCCAGTTTGTCCCCCATATACAGCCAGTTCCCCCCATATTCAGCCAGTTTGTCCCCCCATATACAGCCAGTTCCCCCCCATATACAGCCAGTTCCCCCCAAATGCAGCCAGCATGTCCCCCATATACAGCCAGTTCCCCCCATATTCAGCCAGTTTGTCCCCCCATATACAGCCAGTTCCCCCCAAATGCAGCCAGCGTGTCCCCCATATACAGCCAGTTCCCCCCAAATGCAGCCAGCGTGTCCCCCATATACAGCCAGTTCCCCCCATATTCAGCCAGTTTGTCCCCCATATTCAGCCAGTTCCCCCCATATTCAGCCAGTTTGTCCCCCATATTCAGCCAGTTCCCCCCATATTCAGCCAGTTTGTCCCCCATATTCAGCCAGTTCCCCCCATATTCAGCCAGTTTGTGCCCCATATTCAGCCAGTTTGTCCCCCATATTCAGCCAGTTTGTGCCCCATATTAAGCCAGTTTGTGCCCCATATTCAGCCAGTTTGTCCCCCAAATGCAGCCTGTCCCCCCCCCCAGCCCTGCACTTACCTTCCTCGGTCCGCGCCATCCTCGATGTGTTCTCCCGCCCTCGATGTCGCTTCAGCCAATCAGGTTACCAGTAACCAGATCCGGTGAACCTGATTGGCTGAAACCTCCACACAGTCTTCTTCCAGGAACGCACCCCCATGCGTACCTGGGAGGAGTTTTTGGAAGCCGAATACAGCGTGAGAGCTGTATTCGGAAAGCCTATCAGAGCCGCTGGCTCTGATAGGCACTTCCAAGTCACACCCACCGCCGGCCGCCGCTCTAATTCATATGGCCGGCGCTCACCAGGAGGCCGGCCATATGAATAGTGGGCAGTGCGGCAGCGGTGACAATACACAGATTCATGCAATGCATGAATCTGTGTATTGTCTTTCAGTGGCGGTGCGGGAGCGAGAGGGGGCGGCACTCCGGCGCCCTCTATGGACGCACCGCCACTGGTCTTATCAAATCTCCCCAAGCTCTTGGACCCCGGAACAGTCTTACCCTAACCGCCGGGAGATCTTGCACCCCTAGACACACCGAAGTGGGGCGTAGATGGATTCACCAAGTCCTCAGTAGCACTGTACCTCTCCACTAGGTCGACCAGTTGGGCTGCAGTTTTGGGGTCGCCCTGTCCGACCCACTTCCTCAGAGCAGCCGGAAGCGCAGATACAGGTCCATTACCACACGCTCTACGATCTGCGGGCCTGTCAAGGTCTCTGGCTGCAACACCTTCTTGGTGAGGTGGACCAGGTCAAACATTTGCGAACGGGTGGGCTTGTTGCTGAGAATGACCACTGATGCACCCGCTGGGCCCGGATTGCCATGGTGACACCCAAGCGTGCGAGTATCTCTGTTTTTAGAGTCTCATAGTCCTGGGCCTTATCGGGTTCTAGGTCAAAATAGGCCTTTTGGGGTTCTCCTGTTAAAAATGGGGACAACAGACCCGCCCACTGTTCTTTTGGCCATCCTTCGCGGACAGCAACTCTCTCAAAAATTGCCAGGTATGCCTCGATATCATCAGCAGATGTCATTTTCTGTAAGTGGTAGGATGCACGTATCATCTTGGCTTCCACTGGCACATGAGGTGCGGACCCCTTTTTCAGTTCCCTCAGAGCCTCTGCAAACTGATGGTTCATCTCCTGCTGGGCCACCTGTTGTGCTGCAGCGGCCTCTGCGACTTGGCGGTTCATCTCCTGCTGGGCCGCCTGTTGTGCTGCAGCGGCCTCTGCGACTTGGCGGTTCATCTCCTGCTGGGCTGCTTGTTGTGCTGCAGCGGCCTCCTGTTGTGCTGCCTGTTGTGCTGCGACTTGGCGCTTGGTTTCCCGCTGAGCTGCATTGGCCTGTAGCAGGGCCTTTAACATTTCCTCCATCTTCAGAAAATGCCCGCTGAATCCACCACGTGTGGGAGATTAGCTCGTGGGGATCACCTTTTTCACAGAATGAAGGTCAGCGTACAGGCAGTTTCTTTAAAACCTGGCGTATTACCAGCTTTATTTACAAGTGGTTTGCAACAGTCATATAAAAATAAACAAAACAGCAAAACAAATCCTTGCCGTCCGGCGCTAAACTATACAGTAACCGCTCTCTATACGGTGAGGGGCTGGTCCCCATCACCCACAAAGCACAAGGTAAAGTAAAGCAAACCTTTTCTTTCAGCCCAAAATAACCAGCGCTCCTCTTACTCAGATTCCCTTATGAGTCTCAGGCCAGAGCATTGCTGTGCTCTCTTCCTGGATCTTTAAAGTCCAGCTGCCTATGGATTCCAGTGAACCTGAATATCCGGACCGGAACCCAGCCAACTACAGAGGCTGGAAAAACCTGGGCCGGACTCTGGTTCAGTCCCTTACAATGGACCGAATGCGAGGTGAAACATAGCGACTGTCATATATCTCACCTCGCATACCGTCACAATCTACAAAAGGAAAAGTGATGGTATTTACATTATAAATCTGAAACGGACATGGGAGAAACTTCTGCTAGCTGCACGTGCCATCGTAGCAATTGAAAACCCAGCTGATGTTTGTGTGATTTCCTCCAGAAATACTGGCCAGAGGGCTGTTCTGAAATTTGCTTCTTCCTGTGGGGCCACCCCAATTGCTGGTCGCTTCACACCTGGTACTTTCACCAATCAGATTCAAGCTACTTTCCGTGAACCACGCCTGTTAGTTGTGACTGACCCACGCGCTGATCATCAACCACTTACTGAGGCATCATACGTCAATATTCCTACTATTGCTCTCTGCAATACAGATTCTCCTCTACGTTATGTGGATATTGCCATCCCCTGTAATAACAAGGGTGCCCATTCTGTTGGTCTTATGTGGTGGATGCTTGCTCGTGAAGTTCTGCGCATGAGGGGAACCATTTCCCGTGAACATCCATGGGAAGTCATGCCTGATCTCTATTTTTACCGGGATCCTGAGGAGATTGAGAAGGAAGAACAGGCTGCTGCAGAGAAGGCTACCCCTAAGGAAGAATACCAGGGTGAATGGTCTGCAAATGTTCCAGAGTTTCCTCAGCCTAAATTTCCTGACTGGTCAGAAGGAGTACAAGTCCCATCTGTGCCCATTCAGCAATTTCCTGCAGAGCGTCCTGAGATTCCAGCCACAGCAGCAGCTGCGGCAGCTGCAGTTCCCAAACCTGCAGCAGAAGATTGGAGCTCCCAACCAGCTAGCACAGATGACTGGTCTACTGCCCCAACTGCGCAGGCATCAGAATGGGTGGGAACAACTACTGAATGGTCTTAAAAGAAAAACATTCTGGTGTTACCCATGTGCAAACATCATGGTGGACTTGAAATAAACCTGTTTGAGAAAAAAAAAAAAGTACACTGATTCACCCTATTCTCTTCCCTTCTCTAAGCATGTTCTATAAGGGAGACTCCAATGCAGTAAATCCCTGATTAGCCCTTATTGCTGCCCTTCCCGCTTAAAGTTTTTAGCCATACAGTGAAGGGGATTGTAGAAGGCTAACATCAAGAGAGAGTTAGGTACCTGCAGCAATTATACTGTAGGTAAACATACATTACACGATTTAATGCAAATTTAACTTTTTTACTGGTATCTTTCTATAAGTCTGAGTTTTAAATTTGAGATTCATTATGCCTCCTAGTGCACATATGCCCTAGATAAATGCACACGATTATAATATTTGATGATGCTAAACCAAAGAGCAACAGTCAAATCAGACAAAATGGGAACAGAATCAAGCGTAGGGTCACAGCAAATAAGAATAAAAAGAAAATGTCAATTACAAATTGCAAACAGTACACATTGTTGAAAAAGTCATCGGTCAGGAGAGACAACAAGGAACAGAAGATAGGATGAACAGAAGTTGGCTACAAAAACATCAACATGGGCTGCACACCTAAAGAGACAGAAATGCTCTCCATCATAGCAACCATTAAATCTATAAAAAAAAAGGGCCCCACTAATTACAAAGCAGACCTGGATATGCCATTGTCAATAAGCAGAAGGCCAGTTTTGCATGCCGTGTCCCAGGGAGGCACAAACTTTAGGGCAGCTTGCAGCTACCTATGTCGAGAGGAACAAAGTTCTTGATTGGCTTAATACTATTTCATAGTGACTTTATTATGGAACTGAAACAAGGGAAACCGTATTAGACATTTACTATAAGAACAGAAGAAGATGATGACATGGTAATGCAATTTATGCTAGACTGTTAATGACTTAACAAAAAAAAAAAAACGAAAACAAATAAAAATAACATCAGTATAACTTAAGTGTACCTTCTTGTTATCATCTAAGACTGTGTTCATATTTTCCACCCACACAGCATCTATTGGTCCATCAAATATACACCACTTGCGGCTTTTTGTGGTACAAGTAGCATGATTCCGAAAAACATTTGATAAAACCCCTGGAATAACAAAAAAATATACATTTATGCAGAGCTTATGTTTCATATTAATATGAAATAAACATCCATAATAATGCACATAATGCTTTATTTTATTTATACTAAACAATGTTTTGCAAGAGCTACACTGTATTTGTTTTACGACCTGGGTTTTATTGTGCAGAAAATATAGAGCGTAGGTCTACACAAAATAGTTCACCAGTGGGGTACACACAGGATTAACATTTTTAAGTTTTCCATGTAGCTGTTAAATGCACATATGCAAATCCTCAATGAATTTAAGAAATAAACTCAAAGAGAAGCTTTGCTTTTTTTTTTTCCATATATGTTTTGCTACAGATGGCACAGTTATGACATGTATAGGTAGCAAGTAATTACATACTATATATCTTTGAGCTTGTTAGAAAGCAATAGTAATAAACATACCAATGAAGATTTGCAATGCTATAGAAAATATCTAGAAGTGTTAATTGTACCAAAGTGATACCTATAAAAATGTACTGTTTGTCTGGAAAGTCTCCTGATCAATAGCAGCGCACTTTCTGGTATGTAAGTGCGTCTAGACACTCCTGTGAATGCAGCCTTATAGCTGTATACTGTATCTGCAGTGTGAGTTCTAAGGAACTGCTGCCTCTATCTGCTAGTCTCAGGGGATTTCTAGGAATATTGGGTGTTGCCATTGTGCTGTTCTCACACTGCAGACTACAATCCTTGCTGAAGGATCTGATATGAGGAGGCAAAGCCATGCCTCCAACAAGATGGCTGACTCCACACAGACAGTGCCAAAAAAAACTGATTACCGTATATAATCAAGTATAAGCCGACCCGAGTATAAGCCGAGGACCTAATTTTACCACAAAAAAATGGGAAAACTTAATGACTCGAGTATAAGCCGAGGGTGGGAAATGCAGCAGCTACTGTAAGCTGAAAAGAAGGTCAACAATGCCCATTTGCACGCCTCACTGTGCCCATTTGCATATTTACTGTGCCCATTTGCAGCCTGACCTCACTGTGCCCATTGCAGCTCTTTGAGAACAAACAAAAATGTTTTGGATTTAGCTATACTTTAAATTCCAATACCATCATAACTTGAAAATTAACTAGTGCAAGTTTTCCTAAAATTCATACAAATAAAAAGTAACTTTGGCCAATGTAAAAATGTATTCTCTGCCACTGTCCCTTACAGACTTACCACTCCAAGATCGACTGCTAGTCTTTGTCTGTGCTGAATGATGTCCAATTTCTTTAAGTGCAAATTTGTTCTGGGCCTGACCCCTGGGAAGTGTCACCGCAGAGCACTGCACTCACAGCAGAATGATGCAGAGACGAGTGCTGATTCAATTGAGGACAATCCAGCATCAGAGGAGAGGAAGAAAATGAAAATGAAAATTAAGAATACCCGATCTGTGTACCCGAGTCCATAACATATTCGGATGGCGGCCGTGCAGTGTTAAAAACTCGCGCTCCTCCTTGTGCTGTTCCGTGATAGGCAGAACACTCGGCTTCCCAGCAAACACTGTGTTCAGTGTTCCGCCTATCAGGGACGCCCTCTCGTCCTCTCGTCTATTGCGGACTAGAGGGCATCCCTGATAGGCGGAACACTGAACACAGTATTTGCTGGGAAGCCGAGTGTTCTGCCTATCACGGAACAGCACAAGGAGGAGCACGAGTTTTTAACACTGCACGGCCGCCATCCGAATATGTTATGGACTCGGGTAAACAAATCGGATTCTGCAATGGGCGCGGTGAGGTCAGACGGCAATGAACTCAGGTACGCTGACTCGAGTATAAGCCGAGGGGGTCACTTTCAGCCCAAAAAAAAGGGCTGAAAAACTCGGCTTATACTCGAGTATATACGGTAGTCAGTTATGGGAAAAAGATCAGCAGTATGGAAACCACAGGCAATATTAGGGACTGGTCTCTTCCCTCTCCCATTCTATTTTTGAGCACAGCTTTTAGAGTTCAGTTCTCTTATAAAGTATGTGCCCAGACAAACTTTTTTTTCCTAGTTTAGGATAAAGTGGGGAAGGATTATAATCCCTCTCAAGATCTTTCTGCTCTCTGTGAATCAATTAGAGAGATTTTCCCCAATTTTTCATCCTGCTGAAATTTTTACAAAACATGACAGCAGTGGCATACCTAGCACATCTGGCACCCAGGGCAAATCATTTTTTTTACACCCTTCCTAAAAAAATGGTTAAAAAAATGCATGGAGCATGCCATGCCAAATTGTGGGTGTGGTCAATTTGTGGTATCAGTGGGAGGGACTTAAAAGAGCATCCCTATATACTCAGCACACATATGCCACAGTTCTTTTACCCACAAGCAAGAGTATAACAGAAACCTCAGCACACTCATTGTAAATAAAACAGTTCCTTTAGGAGTACTTTAGGAGTGATGTACTCAGAGTGCAGTGGTCAGGAGCATACCGTAAAATGTAAAACATAGTGAGGGGAATTTTTCAATACGGAAGTAGACAGAATCTGGAGCAGCTGTGCATAACAACCAATCAGCTCCTATCTTCAGCTCATTCAGTTAAGCTTTGAAAATGAAAGCTAGAAGTTGATTGGTTGCCATGCACAGCTGCTCCAGATTTGATAAATGAGTCAAATGGATTAGATGAGTGTCTATAGTGCAGGGGTCTGGAGTGCATAAAACACAGACCACTTTTTGGAGTGGAACCAAAATTACCCCCTCTTCCCATTACAAATCAAGCCCCAAGCCCATATTCCCCACAGTACAGATCTCCGCTAACTAAATTCCCCCTCCCAGCCTACACCCTCAGTACAGATCCCTCCAGCATAAACCCCCTCAGTACAGATGGACACTTCCAGAACAGACCCTCCTTAGTTTAGGATAAACTGTACAGAGGACAGGACAGACTGACTATCCCAGGTACAGGCCCTTAGACACAGTAGCCCCCCCCCTTTCAGACACACACACACACTTACTAGACTTTCAGCCTGAGTTTAGAAAGAGATACATTTCTCTTGGCTCTGTCATATGAGGGGAGAAGAGAGGAGATTTCCTCTCACTCTGATCTCCCCTGTCACTAAAGCAGCATCTGTGGACTCGCTGGGGGTGCTTTGGCCTCTGGACTTTTTTTTATTTAATTGTGTTGCATGGTGCTGTAGTAGAAGAGATAGCAGTGCAGTGCCGTGCAGATCTCACCCTCCTCACCCCTCTTTAGTATACCACTGCATAAAAAACATGTGAGATTAACTCTCCAACGGCAACAAATAGATACATTTTTTTTTTGTAGAATCAACATGGATTCATGAAGAATCGTTCTTGCCAAACCAATCTATTAAGCTTCTATGAGGAGGTGAGCTGCCATCTAGATAAAGAAAGGCCCGTAGACGTGGTGTATCTGGATTTTGCAAAAGCATTTGTCACAGTTCACCATAAACGTTTACTGTACAAAATAAGGTCTGTTGACATGGACCATAGGGTGAGTACATGGATTAAAAACTGTCTACAAGCAAGAGTTCAGAGGGTGGTGATAAATGGGGAGGACTCAGAATGGTCAGGGGTGAGTAGTGGGATCCCCCAGGGTTCTGTGCTGGGACCAATCCTATTTAATTTGTTCATAAACAACCTGGAAGATGAGGTAAACAGTTCAATCTCTGTATTTGTGGACGATACTAAGCTAAGCAGGGCAATAACTTCTCTGTAGGATGTGTAAACCTTGCAAAAAGATCTGAACAAATTTATGGGGTGGGTAACTACATGGCAAATGAGGTTCATTGTAGAAAAATGTAAAATAATGCATTTGGGTGTCAAAAATATCAATCTATACACTGGGGGTAGAACCTCTGGGGGAATCTAGGATGAAAAAGGACTTAGGGGTCCTAGTAGATGATAGACTCAGCAATGGCATGCAATGCCAAGCTGCTGCTAACAAAGCAAACAGAATATTGGCATGCATTAAAAGGGGATCAACTCCAGAGATAAAACGATAATTCTCCCGTTCTACAAGACTCTGGTCCGGCCGCACCTAGAGGATGCTGCCCAATTCTGGGCACCAGTGCTCAGGAAGGATGTACTGGAAATGGAGCGAGGACAAAGAAGGGCAACAAAGCTTATAAAGGGTCTGGAGGATATTAGTTATGAAGAAAGGTTGCAAACACTGAACTTATTCACTCTGGAGAAGAGACACTCGAGAGGGGATATGATTTCAATTTACACATACCATACTAGTGACCCCACAATAGGGATAAAACTTTTTTGCGGAAGGTAGTTTAAAAAGACACCTTGTCACTCATTAAAATTAGAAGAAAAGAGGTTTAACCTTAAACTACGTAGACGGTTCTCAGTGCGGCAAGGATGTGGAATTCCCTTCCACGGGCGGCGGTCTCAGCGGGGAGCATCAATAGTTTCAAAAAACTATTAGATAAGCACCTGAACAACCACAACATACAGGGATATACAATGTAATACTGACATATAATCACACACATAAGTTGGACTTCATGGACTTGTGTCTTTTTTCAACCTCACCAACTATGTAACTATGTAACTATGTAACAAGCTGAAGCAGCCAGAGCTTCAGACTGCATAGGTGTTCCTAGTTTTGACTTGTTTTATTAAAACTACTGTACTACCCAACTAAAGTTGAATTTTTGTACAGCTTGCCATGGCCATGTGCTAAATCAGGGACATTTGCAGTGATTTGATTTATATATTAGGTTTGGCATCTCTTAAGGTAATATCACACAAAATTCATTTATAACCTATCCATAAAGGAAAAATTGAGGCCATATCTTAGGTATCCCCTTGCAGCATCTACAAAATACATTTCCTCCATAATTTATATAATTGCAGATATGGAGCGTGATATTAGCATCAGCTGCAAACCTACCACTGCTGCTGCTTTAATCCTTTATTGAAACAATAAGTACCATTCACCTGCTTTATCTCTCTGCCCAAGTACACATTCTCTTTGAAATTGTCATTAATACCCTTTTAACCTCTGCTTGTCCTTCACATATTAGTTCAAATCCAACTTTCATTTTTCCTACTTCATCCATTTATAGCTTTTTTTTAAATAATACAGAATTACATTTCAGAATAAGCCCTGTATTTCTCAGAACGACACTTAAATGTCATTATTTTTGACAGTAGAATTACAAAATCTCTGGAACATAAATGCGTTCCTTTATTGCATCACTATGGCCTGAAGCCTTGGAGTTTATCACAGGAGCAAGATATGCATTGCCTCTCTATGATAAGGGTTATCAGTTCCCTGCAAATATAAACAGATATGTCGCAGGCTGGCATCTGCCAGACATTCGTGAATAGTGGAACAATTTACATTTAATTCTCTTTGTCTGTATTCTCCTAAGCATGCATATCAAACAATAGATTGAGCAATTACTATTTGATATTTTGTATCACTCACAGTTAAAAACAATGCATGTAACAGCTGCTTTTGTTTTAAAGACGTATGAACCTGCATCGATGCACAAATAAATAGAGAAGAGAAGGCATAAATCTTTTTCTATGTGTTTATATTCCATGAAATGGAGATATGGTTTGACAGGTAAGGGAAGATAATGTAGACCTGTCATCCTAAAGTAAAATCACAAAGGTATCTCACATACATTACAGGTATTTATCTAAATGACTGATGAAATTGAAAAATGCATAATTGATTCTGTTTGATTTTCCAATGTGACAAACGTATAGGATATTAGGTAACTATATTATTATTCATGGAGCCTCTAGCTTCAGACTACAGACAAGTAAAAGAATACAGAGGTAGAGTGGATGGGTAGAGTAGATAATAAAAAGAAATAAATAGACAGACAGAAACACCTGTCTTAGCACACAACCTGGAATACCCTAAGCTGGAGGACTGCAAGCATTAAAGACATCTCCAATAGGGCTCCAAATTGTAATGCCTTGTACACACGACCAGTTTTCACAACGAGAAAACTGCAATTTTTTATATTGGTCGTGAAAACCGGTCGTGTGTATGCTCCCTAGCAGGGATGAGCCGAACACCCCCCTGTTCGGTTCGCACCAGAACCTGCGAACAGACAAAATGTTCGTGTAAACTTTAGAACCCTATTAAATACAATGGACTCGAACGTTCGAAATCTAAAGTGTTAATTATAAAGGCTGATATGCAAGTTATTGTCCTAAAAAGTGTTTGGGGACCCGGGTCCTGCCCCAGGGGACATGTATCAATGCAAAAAAAAAGTTTTAAAAACGGCCGTTTTTTCGGGAGCAGTGATTTTAATAATGCTTAAAATGAAAAAATAAAAGTGAAATATTCCTTTAAATTTCGTACCTGGGGGGTGTGTATGATATGCATGTGAAGTGGCGCATGTTTCCCGTGCTTAGAACTGTCCCTGCAAAAAATGTCATTTTTTAAAGAAAAAAAGTCATTTAAAACTGACTTGCGGCTATTAATGAATTGTCGACTCCCGGCAATACATTCAAAAGTCATTGATAAAAAAAAAAAAAAAAGCGTGGGGGTTCCCCAGAATTCAATTACCAGTCCCTTCAGGTCTGGAATGGATATTAAGGGGAACCCTGCCGCAAATTTAAAAAAAATTTGACGTGGGGTTCCCCCACATATCCATTCCATGACATTTTTTGCAGGGACAGTTCTAAGCACGGGAAACATGCGCCACTTCACATGCATATCATACACACCCCCCAGGTACGAAATTTAAAGGAATATTTCACTTTTATTTTTTCATTTTAAGCATTATTAAAATCACTGCTCCCGAAAAAACGGCCGTTTTTAAAACTTCTTTTTTGCATTGATACATGTCCCCTGGGGCAGGACCCCGGTCCCAAAACACTTTTTAGGACAATAACTTGCATATAAGCCTTTATAATTAGCACTTTAGATTTCTCCCATAGATTTTTCGAATTTGCCGCGAACACCCCAATTTGTTCGCTGTTCGGCGAACGGGCGAACAGGCAATGTTCGAGTCGAACATGAGTTCGACTCGAACTCGAAGCTCATCCCTACTCCCTAGCAGTTTTCTCGACGAAAAAACTGCCCGCAAAAAAATTAAAACCAGCTCTCTTTTTTCCCGTTGTGTTTCCCGTCCGTCTTTTTCTCATTGCGAAAAACAATCGCGTGTATGCTTTTCCGAGGGGAAAAAAAACGCGCATGCTCAGAATCAAGTATGAGACGGGAGCGCTCGCTCTGGTGAAACTAGCGTTCAGAATGGAGATAGCACATTCGTCACGCTGTAACAGACTGAAAAGCAGGAGGCTGAAAAGCTTGAATCGTCTCTCACCAAACTTTTACTAACTTGAGGATCAGCAAAGGCAGCCCAAAGGGTGGCGCCATTTGAAAGGAATTTCCTCTTTATAGTCCTGTCCTACGTGTTGTACGTACGTCACCACGCTTTGGTCGGATGTTTTTTAGCCTGAACGTGTGTATGCAAGTCAGGCTGGAGAGGAATCACGTTGGGAAAAACAACGGCTTTTTGAACGTCAGGAAAAACGATGGTGTGTACAAGGCATAAGCCTTCGAGGACCAGACAGGTGTCTCAAGAAAACAGAAATAAATAGACAGACAGACAGAAAGACCTGTCTTAACACACAAACTAGTATACCCTAAGCTGCAGGACTGCAAGCATACAAGACATCTCCAATAAGGCTCCAAATTGTAAACCCTTGAGGACCAGACAGGTGTCTCAAGAGGGGTGCCAAAAAAAAAGAGCAGGCACCACTCTCAAAACACCATCCAAGTACTGAAGGGTACAGGGTTCTTCTGAATCTCCGATGTCTCAGGAGATGAAACACAAAATGGAGGGTTGGATGCTAGTAACCAGAACCTGGAGCTAGGTCGTTTGCTAATCTTCCTGGTAAAAAGGGTCTGCTGCACTCAGGGCAGCCATCAAAAATTGTGGGGCCCCTTACACAGATTTAGGCCTGCCGCCCTTCCAACCCCCCATCCCCCTGGGCCTGACCACAAACATTCCCCAGGGTCCGCCCACTGGTTGTCCCACCAAATCCACCCACTGGCCATCCCACCAAGTCCTTTAGTGCACCCACTTTTATTTTAATACACTTACAACTTAATATATCCTCCATCTCATGTCCTTTTCCAGCTCAATCCTATGTCTTATTCCTCCTCCATCCCATACCCACCAACTTCTCCATCCCATTTACTCCTGTTCCTCTTCCAGTCCCACCTTCTCCATCCCATGTCCCCCTCTTCCAGTCTCATCTCCCACAACCAATGTCCCCCTCCTCCTCCATCCCATGTCCTCTTCCTTCTCCAGTCCCATTTCCTCCATCCCATGTCCTCCTGCTCCTCCAGTCCCATTTCCTCCATCCCACATCCTCCTCCTTCTGCAGACCCATCTACTCCATCCCATGTCTTCCTCCTCCAGTTCCATCTCCCCCATCCCATGTCCTTCTCCTCCTCCAGTCTCATCTCCACCTTCCCATGTCCTCCTCCTCCTCCAGTTCCATCTCCTCTATCCCATGTCCTTCTCCTCTTCCAGTCCCATTTCCTCCATCCCATGTCCTTCTCCTCCAGTCCGATCATCTCCATCCCATGTCCTCCCCCTCCAGTCCAGTCACCTCCATCCCATGTCCTCCTCCAGTCCCATCCCCACAAACCCATGTCCTCCTTTTCCAGTTTCATCATCCCCATCCCATGTCTTTCTCTTTCAGTTTTATCTCCCCCATCATATGTCCTCCTCCTTCTCCATCCCATGTAGTCCTCCTCCAGTCTCATCTCCCCTCTATGTCAGTCCTCTCTCGCAGTGTCCTCCCTCTGTAGTCCTTCCATCCCTTCTGAACCCTCAGTACAGCCTTGACCCAGTCCAGTGTAACCCCCCCATGTAGAGAAGAGGCGTGTGGAGGGTATGACAGTGGCAGAATGGGGAGGGATTTCTTTTAGTAGCAGTGTCTGTGTGGTGACCAGGGAGCAATTTAGGGAAGATAAGGGTCCGAGTGATGTCTGCCAGCTCGATCAATGAAGTAGCCTGGGGATGATGCAAGCTTGGGGAGTCGGAGGTGGAGACGTGGTCAGATAGTAAAGTTTATAGTAAAAAAATAAAAACTAGTGTGCTCACCTACTAATATCTACAACAATAAATAATACAACAATACTAATTAAAGAAAACAACCTCCAACAACAACTGTTATAAGATGAAAATATACAGTATATCTATATAAGCCAGCCCCTAGCACTCTGTGTATGTCCAGATGGTGTGAAGTTAATTTATGACCATTCATTTAACCCTGTGTTGTATCCAAGCTCTGCGTTTGTGCAATCAGAAGTGTAAACTCACCACATAAACACAGGGTTAAATGAATGGTCATAAATTACCTCCACCTTATCTGGACAGAGTGATTGGGGGATGTTTATATAGATAGGGCTGTGTGCCAGCTTGGGAGATATGTCACACTCACTGTCTTGATTCTCCTCATCTCCTTATCACTGCAATACCTACAAAAACAAATCCCAGCACAAACTTTGGCAGCTTTCCACCCAAGGAGACTTTGCTCAGCTCACCTCCTCCCTGCCTGTAGTGTGAGCAGCAGCCCGCCCGGAAGTAACTACAATGTGATCTGCCTCCCAGCTTTATCAGCACACCACACTGGTGATCAGAGGGGGGGTTGAGTCAGAGATCTCACAGTGTAAGAGACTGGGGGAGAGGACAGAAAGGAGCTTCGGAGATTCTAAATACATACACTTCTACTGTCCCCACAGTGACAAGTATGCTCATGGGCCCCCCCCCACTGACCCCGGGCAGCACACGACTGCCCAAATGATAAGTTTGCCCCTGGTCAGAGTGGAAGAGGAGCCTAGGTTCCATCGGCTCTTAGATGTGCTGTTGTGATAAGCAGCGGCACCTGTTCCGCCTGCCTGTCACAATAATAGAGCGGTTCATTGCGGCGGCCCTCAGAGGATACGCGTGTAAGGTGGCCTGAGTAGTGAGCCCTGCCTGGGCCTTTAGGGACACATGGCCCCCCTACAGGTGTATGGCCTGCCCCCCCCCTGATGGCGGCCCTGGCTGTACTATTTACCAATTCAACTAATATATGTAAGATCCATATCAAATATAAAATAAACAAGAGCAGAAAACCAAGAATGTAGGATTTTAAAGGTTGCCACCTGCAATTCCAAGTAAGGAAAGCGGAGTGCTCATATTTATAAAATTATCAAAAGTTTATTAGAACAACATGTTTAAAAAAGTCACATAAAAAAAAGCATATTCAAAGGGCATGCTAATGCTTATAATCTCCCATCAAGAATAATCAGATACATATACCATATACTGAGATCCAACTGAAAGGCCCACTGTTACTGATAGTATAGTTGAGGATAAAACTCAATCCAACATGTATAGGGCCAGATGTTGGGATAAATGTATCATCACCAATAGCACTCGCTACGCATTTCGCCAAAGACTTCTTCAGGGGTCCCTATTGGTACTGGGAAATATATTGTAATTATTATTCTAATCAATATCAAAGTTTTAACCATACATGCATTTGTACATTCAGTACAAATATTTTTACTAATGCTATATAGTTTATAGTTTATGCAAAAAAGAAAAGAGCAATAACCGTAAAGCGCTGTACAAACTGTTTGCAAGAGAACATCAGAATTAGGGATGAGCTTCGTGTTTGAGTCGAACATACGTTCGACTCGAACATCAGCTGTTGGATCGTTCGACGAAGATCGAACGATTTGGGCCGTTCGCGCCAAATTCGAGTGACGCAAACGGCCCACAATACACTGCGCCATCGCAGTGCAATCCCGGCGCTGTGATTGGCCAAGCATGCACTGTGACCCTGCATGCTTGGCCAATCACAGCGCCGGCAGCGAGGAGAGCCATATTTGGCCACAGGCAGGATGCCTGTGGCCAATTATAGCTCAGGGGGGTTTAGTACACGCCCCACACTATAAAAGGCCGCCAGCGCGGCGGCCTTGTATAGTGTGTTGGCGTGAAGAGGGAAAGAGATACATAGGCAGGGACAGTGTGTTCTATGTTCTGTTTTATTTTCTCAGGCATCTGCAGGAGTTAGTGGCACAGTATACACCTATATATCTGTCATTGCTGTTCTCAAATACAGGCATCTGCAGGAGTTAGTGGCACAGTTGGCGTGCAGGGAAAGAGATACATAGGCAGGGACAGTGTGTTCTATGTTCTGTTTTATTGTCTCAGGTATCTGCAGGAGTTAGTGGCACAGTATACACCTGTATATCCGTCATTGGTGTTCTCAAATACAGTCATCTGCAGGAGTTAGTGGCACAGTATACACCTGTATATACCCGTCATTGGTGTTCTATAATACAGGCATCTGCAGGAGTTAGTGGCACAGTATACACCTGTATATCCGTCATTGCTGTTCTCAAATACAGGCATCTGCAGGAGTTAGTGGCACAGTTGGCATGCAGGGAAAGAGATACATAGGCAGGGACAGTGTGTTCTATGTTCTGTTTTATTTTCTCAGGCATCTGCAGGAGTTAGTGTGTCAGGGTCACCTGTGGCCAGGTGACAGATGCACACCGTAGGGGGACAGGAGTGCACCGCGAGGTAGTGAACCCTATGGCTGGCTTCTGCGGATAGGAAACTGGGTGGTTGTGGAAAGCGGGACCAGAGGAGCACAACCGGGATCCAAACGGAAGCTAGAGCCAAGATTCCCCAGGGCGCGGAGTCTAAGACCCAGCTGGTCTTCTCCAGGGCCTCTAGTGGTGAGGATGTTAGCTGCAGGCTGGGACCAGGTCGCGGCCCCTGGAGTTTCCTAGCTCACGCCCCGTAGGATAAGGGGAAAAGAGGGGAAGCAGCAGCACACGATAAGAGAGAACCGAATAACAAGCTGAAGGTCAGGGGCCACAAGCAGACAAGGATAACGAAGAATGAGCCGAAGGTCAAGGGTCACGAGCAGACAGGGATAGTCTGGGACAAGCCAATAACGTAACAGAGAGACAGACGTCGCACACGGCAGGCAGGAACCCAAACACACAATGCCTAACAAACACATTGATCAGCAAAGCAGGCTTGCAGTGCACAGGTTAATATAGTGTTCAGTGATAGGGCCTGGGGTGGAGTCAGGCTGGGAGGAGATTATAAAGGAAGCCAGGTGAAAGGGCTCAGGCCTCTAAGATGAACACATGGGAAGGAAGGTAAGCTGACAGACAAACACTACTGCATATCCATGACAGTACCCTCCCTCTTATGGGCCCTCCCCCGCCTCGACCCAGGCTTAAAGGGAAATCTCTGATGAAACCTTCTCAACAGATGAGGTGCAGCGACACCAAATGCAGTGATCCAAGACGCTTCCTCAGGACCAAAACCTCTCCAATGCACAAGGTACTGAAGAATGCCTCTGCAGAGCCGAGAATCCAGAACTTGTCTAACCTCGTACTTAAGATTATCCTCAGAGACCGAAAACGAGGTAGGGAGATGACAAGAAGATCTATTGAGGACCAAAGGCTCTCTAGGAATAAGCAAGGGCATGAGAGGATCAACAGGAATCTGAGGAGGGTCCCCTAGACCCTTAAAGGGGAACTGGTCATCTTGCACAGGACCATCAGACTGGGCAGATGTCAGTGGAACCCTGAAGTCAGGTTGGTTAGAAGGTGACATGTCGCTGGAGTCAAGCTGAATAGCTGAAGGACAAGCAGAATGTCCCAAACAAGAAAAAGTAGGAGGCTCACTGGGCATGGGCTGGACTGGCATAACTAGTACAGAGGCAGAGTGAATAGCTGAGTCAGGTGTAGCGACTACCTGAATCGCATCGCAAGACGTAGCGACTGCAGGACTTGTAGACAAGCTAGCCTGGCTGTGCGTCCAAGGGTGGTTAGGGACAGAGAAATGTAAATGGTTATGCAACCTGGAATGAATGACCGGCTCAGATTCACAGGGGGCAACCTTGGGTAGGCAGGACGAGGAACAGGAGGGACCCCAAGCCAGGATCTGTCCAGTAGTCCAGTCCACATTAGGAGAATGGAGCTGTAACCATGGGAGACCCAAAATTATAGGCGTTGAGGCCTTGGGTAAGATAAGGAAGGATATCCACTCCTGGTGGAGTGTCCCTACCGACATCTTAACAGGGAGGGTCTGGAAGCGGATAGGTCCCCCTGGGAGAACAGTACCATCAATCGCCAAGACCACCAATGGCGTGGTGAGGGGCAAAAGAGTAAGTCTCATGGACGATGCGATTTCCCAGTCCATGAAATTACCAGCGGCTCCGGAATCCAGATATGCTGAGACCGAATGAGAAGAAGCACCAACATGAAGGAACACAGAAAGCAGAAGACGAGAAGGGGAAGGTGATATTTCTGGGTCCAATACTCCACTTTCCAGATGAAGTGGACCCGAACGTTTTTCTGGACAAAGAGAGCAAGTGTCACGAAAATGACCTTTGCCCCCACAGTAAAGACACAGACCAAGAGTTTTGCGCCTAGCACGTTCCTCGGGGGATAGCCTGGTCCGACCCAGCTGCATGGGTTCCTCAGCTGGTAGGAGATGCTCTACGGGTCGGAGAGAGGGGAGCTCAGGCTGACTAAGAACCAAGGAGTGCTGGCGTTGCTTTTCTAAGGTCCTCTCCTGAAAGCGAATATCGATCTGGTTACACAAGGAGATAACGCCGGCCAGATCAGTGGGGATGGTTCTTCCTGCTAATTCATCCTTCACTCTATCAGACAGGCCATGCAAAAAGGTTGCGACTAAGGCCTCATTGTTCCAGCTCAACTCAGCCGACAGTATGCGGAAATGAAGGGCATACTGTCCCACAGAAGCAGACTCTTGGCGGAGACGTAAAAGGGCGCTGGCCGCTGAAGAGACACGAGCCGGTTCTTCGAAGATATTCCGAAAAAGTTTCAAGAAGCCAGACAGGCTAGAAACCACTGGATCATTCAGTTCCCACAGAGGGGCTGCCCAGGCTAAAGCTTCACCAGAGAGGAGGGAAATGATATAGGCTACCTTAGCCCGATCAGACAGGAAGTTTTGGGGCTGGAGCTCAAAATGAATCGTGCATTGGCTAAGGAACCCCCTGCAAGCCTTGGAGTCCCCAGAGAAACGGGACGGAGCTGGCAGTTGTAGTGAGTGTGTGGCTGCGACTGGTGCAATAGGTGCAGCCGCTGATTGTATTTGAGGTTGCGGATTCAGGGTTCCCAAGGAGGCCTGAAGCTGCTCGAAGCGAGAAGCCAGATCCTGGAGGAATCGCATCACCTGAGTCTGATTCGATTCCTGGGTTTCAAGTCTGCAAACTATGCCCTGCAATGGATCATCCGCGGGTAGCGGGATGTCAGCCGGGTTCATGGCTGATCAAACTGTCAGGGTCACCTGTGGCCAGGTGACAGATGCACACCGTAGGGGGACAGGAGTGCACCGCGAGGTAGTGAACCCTATGGCTGGCTTCTGCGGATAGGAAACTGGGTGGTTGTGGAAAGCGGGACCAGAGGAGCACAACCGGGATCCAAACGGAAGCTAGAGCCAAGATTCCCCAGGGCGCGGAGTCTAAGACCCAGCTGGTCTTCTCCAGGGCCTCTAGTGGTGAGGATGTTAGCTGCAGGCTGGGACCAGGTCACGGCCCCTGGAGTTTCCTAGCTCACGCCCCGTAGGATAAGGGGAAAAGAGGGGAAGCAGCAGCACACGATAAGAGAGAACCGAATAACAAGCTGAAGGTCAGGGGCCACAAGCAGACAAGGATAACGAAGAATGAGCCGAAGGTCAAGGGTCACGAGCAGACAGGGATAGTCGGGGACAAGCCAATAACGTAACAGAGAGACAGACGTCGCACACGGCAGGCAGGAACCCAAACACACAATGCCTAACAAACACATTGATCAGCAAAGCAGGCTTGCAGTGAACAGGTTAATATAATGTTCAGTGATAGGGCCTGGGGTGGAGTCAGGCTGGAAGGAGATTATAAAGGAAGCCAGGTGAAAGGGCTCAGGCCTCTAAGATGAACACATGGGAAGGAAGGTAAGCTGACAGACAAACACTACTGCATATCCATGACATAGTGGCACAGTATACACCTGTATATCCGTCATTGCTGTTCTCAAATACAGGCATCTGCAGGAGTTAGTGGCACAGTATACACCTGTATATACCCATCATTGGTGTTTTATAATACAGGCATCTGCAGGAGTTAGTGGCACAGTATACACCTGTATATCCGTCATTGCTGTTCTCAAATACAGCATCTGCAGGAGTTAGTGGCACAGTATACACCTGTATATACCCATCATTGCTGTTCTCTAATAAAGGCATCTGCTGGAGTTAGTGGGTGTTGTGTGCCTCCAGCACAATATACACTACCCAATTGCTGGTTTACCCATCTCCCTGCAGGCAATTACTATGTCTGGAAGGCCAACAAGGAGAGGCAGACAGTCACGAGCCAATAAAAGAGGGCAAGCAGGCTCTGTGTCTAGAGACAACAGTGCTGGTCGTGGACGCGGTGCATCGTCATCAGTACGTGGAAATGGGACAGGCTTGTCCTTATTTTCGGCAGCTGGACGTGTTGAGCCGCATCATGCCGAAGACTTGGTAGAGTGGATGACCAAGCCCTCCTCATCCTCCTCATCCTCTCTCACCCAGGCTCAGGGTACTGGCAAAGCAGCTGCCAAAGCGTCCTCAATGTCATCATCAGTCACTCCTTCCCTAGACCCACCGTGTCCTCCTGAGGAGTGGCACTCCACGTGGGTGCCTGATAGGAGAGAGGAGGAGGATGAGGAGGAGACACATCTCCAATGAGGCAGGATGCCCTCCGGGGGCCAGCGTAAGGGCAGCACACCGGTTGCCTTTGCCCGTTATTCCAAAAGTTCTTTGGTGTGGGCCTTTTTTGAGTCGAGTGCATCAGATCGCACCTCTGCTGTTTGCAACATATGTCTGAAGCGTATCTCGCGTGGCCAAAACATCAGCCGCTTGGGCACCACATGCTTGACCAGACATATGTTGACCTGCCATGCAGCTCGTTGGCAAGCATATCTTAAAGACCCACACCAAAGAACAAAGCGGACCTCTCCTTGCTCCTCATCAGCTGGGATCTCCAACCCCACTGTACCTTCAGTTCTCTCTGAAACCTGCACTGAGAGGAATGAAGGTGTAGAATTAGGTGTGTCACAGCCAAGTACTTGCGGGCACTCTGCTAGCAGTACACCGACGTCCGATTATAGCAGGCAAATTTCCCTGCCCCAGCTGCTGGACCGTCAAAAGAAGTTCACTTCCAGCCATCCACATGCCCAGCGGTTGAATGCTAGCTTGGCTAAATTGCTAGCACTTCAACTGCTGCCTTTTCAGTTGGTAGACTCGGCCCCCTTCCGTGAGTTTGTGCAATGTGCGGTTCCTCAGTGGCAGGTTCCCAAACGGCACTTTTTCTCACGGAAGGCGATTCTGGCTCTCTACCGGCATGTGGAAGGCAATGTCCATGCCTCGCTGGACAGGGTGGTCAGCGGTAAGGTGCATATTACCGCTGACTCATGGTCCAGCAGGCATGGACAGGGACGCTACCTTTCTTTCACGGCCCATTGGGTCACTCTTTTGGCAGCTGGGAAGGATGCAGGACAAGGTGCAGTAGTGTTGGAGGTTGTTCCGCCGCCACGCCTCCAAAATGCTACTACTGGTTGTGACACACCTCTCTCCTCCACCCCCTCCTCTTCTTCTTCCTCCATGGCCTCTTCCTGTGCTTTGTCCTCGGAACCAGCGGTGCTCCATAGGCGTTCAAGGGGCTACGCAAGTACGCAGGCAAAAAGATGCCATGCCGTGCTTGCGCTGGTGTGTTTGGGGGACAGGAGCCACACTGGGGCAGAGGTTCTGTCTGCTCTGCAGGGGCAGGCCGAGAGGTGGTTGACGCCACGCCAGCTTAAGCCAGGAATGGTGGTTTGTGACAATGGCACCAACCTCCTCTCCACCCTCCGACAGGGACAACTGACCCATGTGCCCTGTGTGGCTCACGTTCTTAACCTTGTGGTGCAGCGGTTCTTGGGCAGGTACCCGGTCTTACAGGATGTCCTGAGGCAGGCCAGGAAAGTCTGTGTGCATTTCCGCCGATCATATAATGCCAGTGCTCGGCTGGCTGAGCTGCAAAAGGATTTGAACCTGCCCAAGAACCGCCTTATATGTGACATGCCCACTAGGTGGAACTCAACGTTGGCCATGCTGCAGCGGCTGCACATGCAGCAGAGGGCCATCAATGAGTACCTGTGCCACTACGACACCAGGACGGGGTCAGGGGAGCTCTGTTTTTTTTCACCACGCCAGTGGGGCATGATCAGGGATGCATGCACTGTCCTGGCACCATTTGAGGAGGCCACGAGGATGGTGAGCAGTGACAGTGCATGCATCAGTGACACTGTACCTCTTGTCCACCTGTTGGAACATACGCTGCGTGGAATAATGGACAGGGCACTTGAGGCAGAACAGAGGCAGGAAGAGGAGGACTTCCTTGCCTCTCAAGGCCCCCTTTACCCAGACAGTGTTCCTTGTGTCCCACCCACCACACAGGAAGAGGACGAGGAGGAGGATTGTGTCAGCATGGAGGTGGAGCATGGCACTCAGCATCAACAGCAGCAGTCTTTTAGGGATGATTTAAAGTCCCAACAAACCCGTGGACTTGTACGTGGCTGGGAGGAGATGGCTGCGGATCATGTCGTCCTTAGTGACCCAGAGGACTCCAGACCGAATGCCTCAGTTAACCTACACTGCATGGCCTCCCTGATCCTGCAAAGTCTGCGGAAGGATCCTCGTATTCTTCAGATCAAGGAGAGGGACCATTACTGTCTGGCCACTCTCCTTGATCCACGGTAAAAGGGTAAGGTTGCGGACCTTATCTTGCCGTCGCAGAGGATGAGACAACTCCGGGAGGCCTTGCAGAAAGGTCTGTGCAACGCGTTCCCAGAGACTGGGAGGTTACAAACTCCTGGTCCTGGACAACGAGTTGCTGAGGCTTCGGTCAGTAGCAGAAGGAGCGGTGGAGAAGGTGGCCGTCTGACCGATGCGTTCAGACAATTTTTTAGTCCACAGCCCCAAGGTATGATCGGTTCCAGCAACCATCGCCAGCGTCTGATATACATGGTGCAGGAATACCTAGGGGCAAGGTCAGACTTGGACACCTTTCCCACCGAAAATCCTCTGGCTTACTGGGTCTTGAGGATGGATCACTGACCAGAGCTTGCACAGTATGCAATTGAGCTACTGGCCTGTCCTGCATCCAGCGTTCTTTGGGAACGCACATTCAGTGCTGCTGGAGGCTTTGTCACGGATCACAGGGTGCGCCTGTCCACCGACTCGGTTGATCGACTGACCTTCATAAAGATGAACCAGTTTTGGATCACCACGAGCTACCAAGCACCTGAATCTGATATAACAGAATAATTTATTTTCAAATGTCACATCCCTTCAAGACTGATGCTGATGCTGAGTGACTGTCCTGTTATGTTGACTGACTATCCTTCTCCTCCTCAATGATCCGATTCTTGATGATAGCTTGGAAGAACTTTTTTGTTTCTGGGTGCCCAATTTTTCAGCCCCTGTTTAACAGGGGCATGTAATTACAATTTTTGATGCAATGCTTTGCAGCAGGGCTCATTCCTGCACTCCAACTAGAATATCTGGGAGAGGTTGCACTGTCAAATTCGAGTGACGCGAACGGCCCACAATACACTGCACCATCGCAGTGCAATCCCGGCGCTGTGATTGGCCAAGCATGCACTGTGACCCTGCATGCTTGGCCAATCACAGCGCCGGCAGCGAGGAGAGCCATATTTGGCCACAGGCAGGATGCCTGTGGCCAATTATAGCTCAGGGGGGTTTAGTACACGCCCCACACTATAAAAGGCCGCCAGCGCGGCGGCCTTGTATAGTGTGTTGGCGTGAAGAGGGAAAGAGATACATAGGCAGGGACAGTGTGTTCTATGTTCTGTTTTATTTTCTCAGGCATCTGCAGGAGTTAGTGGCACAGTATACACCTATATATCTGTCATTGCTGTTCTCAAATACAGGCATCTGCAGGAGTTAGTGGCACAGTTGGCGTGCAGGGAAAGAGATACATAGGCAGGGACAGTGTGTTCTATGTTCTGTTTTATTGTCTCAGGCATCTGCAGGAGTTAGTGGCACAGTATACACCTGTATATCCGTCATTGGTGTTCTCAAATACAGTCATCTGCAGGAGTTAGTGGCACAGTATACACCTGTATATACCCATCATTGGTGTTCTATAATACAGGCATCTGCAGGAGTTAGTGGCACAGTATACACCTGTATATCCGTCATTGCTGTTCTCAAATACAGGCATCTGCAGGAGTTAGTGGCACAGTTGGCGTGCAGGGAAAGAGATACATAGGCAGGGACAGTGTGTTCTATGTTCTGTTTTATTTTCTCAGGCATCTGCAGGAGTTAGTGGCACAGTATAGACCTGTATATCCGTCATTGCTGTTCTCAAATACAGGCATCTGCAGGAGTTAGTGGCACAGTATACACCTGTATATACCCATCATTGGTGTTTTATAATACAGGCATCTGCAGGAGTTAGTGGCACAGTATACACCTGTATATCCGTCATTGCTGTTCTCAAATACAGCATCTGCAGGAGTTAGTGGCACAGTATACACCTGTATATACCCATCATTGCTGTTCTCTAATAAAGGCATCTGCTGGAGTTAGTGGGTGTTGTGTGCCTCCAGCACAATATACACTACCCAATTGCTGGTTTACCCATCTCCCTGCAGGCAATTACTATGTCTGGAAGGCCAACAAGGAGAGGCAGACAGTCACAAGCCAATAAAAGAGGGCAAGCAGGCTCTGTGTCTAGAGACAACAGTGCTGGTCGTGGACGCGGTGCATCGTCATCAGTACGTGGAAATGGGACAGGCTTGTCCTTATTTTCGGCAGCTGGACGTGTTGAGCCACATCATGCCGAAGACTTGGTAGAGTGGATGACCAAGCCCTCCTCATCCTCCTCATCCTCTCTCACCCAGGCTCAGGGTACTGGCAAAGCAGCTGCCAAAGCGTCCTCAATGTCATCATCAGTCACTCCTTCCCTAGACCCACCGTGTCCTCCTGAGGAGTCCCCCGAACTGTTTGAGCACAGTGTTGGGTACATGCTCCAGGAGGATGCCCAGGGGTCTGAAGATGATACCCAGCTAGAGGAAGGCAGTAGCGTGAGAGCAGAGAGAGGGGATGCTCAAGAAGGACACCAATCTGGCAGTCATGTTCCAGCAGCTGCAGCATACTGACAGATTGGCTCTAGTGATGAGGAGGGAGGCACTCCACGTGGGTGCCTGATAGGAGAGAGGAGGAGGATGAGGAGGAGGCACATCTCCAATGAGGCAGGATGCCCTCCGGGGGCCAGCGTAAGGGCAGCACACCGGCTGCCTTTGCCCGTTATTCCAAAAGTTCTTTGGTGTGGGCCTTTTTTGAGTCGAGTGCATCAGATCGCACCGCTGCTGTTTGCAACATATGTCTGAAGCGTATCTCGCGTGGCCAAAACATCAGCCGCTTGGGCACCACATGCTTGACCAGACATATGTTGACCTGCCATGCAGCTCGTTGGCAAGCATATCTTAAAGACCCACACCAAAGAACAAAGCGGACCTCTCCTTGCTCCTCATCAGCTGGGATCTCCAACCCCACTGTACCTTCAGTTCTCTCTGAAACCTGCACTGAGAGGAATGAAGGTGTAGAATTAGGTGTGTCACAGCCAAGTACTTGCGGGCACTCTGCTAGCAGTACACCAACGTCCGATTATAGCAGGCAAATTTCCCTGCCCCAGCTGCTGGACCGTCAAAAGAAGTTCACTCCCAGCCATCCACATGCCCAGCGGTTGAATGCTAGCTTGGCTAAATTGCTAGCACTTCAACTGCTGCCTTTTCAGTTGGTAGACTTGGCCCCCTTCCGTGAGTTTGTGCAATGTGCGGTTCCTCAGTGGCAGGTTCCCAAACGGCACTTTTTCTCACGGAAGGCGATTCCGGCTCTCTACCGGCATGTGGAAGGCAATGTCCATGCCTCGCTGGACAGGGTGGTCAGCGGTAAGGTGCATATTACCGCTGACTCATGGTCCAACAGGCATGGACAGGGACGCTACCTTTCTTTCACAGCCCATTGGGTCACTCTTTTGGCAGCTGCGAAGGATGCAGGACAAGGTGCAGTAGTGTTGGAGGTTGTTCCGCCGCCACGCCTCCAAAATGCTACTACTGGTTGTGACACACCTCTCTCCTCCACCCCCTCCTCTTCTTCTTCCTCCATGGCCTCTTCCTGTGCTTTGTCCTCGGAACCAGCGGTGCTCCGTAGGGGCTACGCAAGTACGCAGGCAAAAAGATGCCATGCCGTGCTTGCGCTGGTGTGTTTGGGGGACAGGAGCCACACTGGGGCAGAGGTTCTGTCTGCTCTGCAGGGGCAGGCCGAGAGGTGGTTGACGCCACGCCAGCTTAAGCCAGGAATGGTGGTTTGTGACAATGGCACCAACCTCCTCTCCGCCCTCCGACAGGGACAACTGACCCATGTGCCCTGTGTGGCTCACGTTCCTAACCTGGTGGTGCAGCGGTTCTTGGGCAGGTACCCGGTCTTACAGGATGTCCTGAGGCAGGCCAGGAAAGTCTGTGTGCATTTCCGCCGATCATATAATGCCAGTGCTCGGCTGGCTGAGCTGCAAAAGGAGTTGAACCTGCCCAAAACCGCCTTATATGTGACATGCCCACCACCAGGTGGAACTCAACGTTGGCCATGCTGCAGCGGCTGCACATGAAGCAGAGGGCCATCAATGAGTACCTGTGCGACTACGACACCAGGACGGGGTCAGGGGAGCTCTGTTTTTTTTCACCACGCCAGTGGGGCATGATCAGGGATGCATGCACTGTCCTGGCACCATTTGAGGAGGCCATGAGGATGGTGAGCAGTGACAGTGCATGCATCGGTGACACTGTACCTCTTGTCCACCTGTTGGAGCATACGCTGCGTAGAATAATGGACAGGGCACTTGAGGCAGAACAGAGGCAGGAAGAGGAGGACTTCCTTGCCTCTCAAGGCCCCCTTTACCCAGACAGTGTTTCTTGTGTCCCACCCACCACACAGGAAGAGGACGAGGAGGAGGAGGAGGATTGTGTCAGCATGGAGGTGGAGCATGGCACTCAGCATCAACAGCGGCAGTCTTTTAGGGATGATTTAAAGTCCCAACAAACTCGTGGACTTGTACGTGGCTGGGAGGAGATGGCTGCGGATCATGTCATACTTAGTGACCCAGAGGACTCCAGACCGAATGCCTCAGTTAACCTACACTGCATGGCCTCCCTGATCCTGCAAAGTCTGCGGAAGGATCCTCGTATTCTTCAGATCAAGGAGAGGGACCATTACTGGCTGGCCACTCTCCTTGATCCACGGTAAAAGGGTAAGGTTGCGGACCTTATCTTGCCGTCGCAGAGGATGAGACAACTCCGGGAGGCCTTGCAGAAAGGTCTGTGCAACGAGTTCCCAGAGACTGGGAGGTTACAAACTCCTGGTCCTGGACAACGAGTTGCTGAGGCTTCGGTCAGTAGCAGAAGGAGCGGTGGAGAAGGTGGCCGTCTGACCGATGCGTTCAGACAATTTTTTAGTCCGCAGCCCCAAGGTATGATCAGTTCCAGCAACCATCGCCAGCGTCTGATATACATGGTGCAGGAATACCTAGGGGCAAGGTCAGACTTGGACACCTTTCCCACCGAAAATCCTCTGGCTTACTGGGTCTTGAGGATGGATCACTGACCAGATGTCATGGATATGCAGTAGTGTTTGTCTGTCAGCTTACCTTCCTTCCCATGTGTTCATCTTAGAGGCCTGAGCCCTTTCACCTGGCTTCCTTTATAATCTCCTCCCAGCCAGACTCCACCCCAGGCCCTATCACAGAACACTATATTAACCTGTGCACTGCAAGCCTGCTTTGCTGATCAACGTGTTTGTTAGGCATTGTGTGTTTGGGTTCCTGCCTGCCATGTGCTACGTCTGTCTCTCTGTTACGTTATTGGCTTGTCCCCGACTATCCCTGTCTGCTCGTGACCCTTGACCTTCGGCTCGTTCTTTCGTTATCCTTGTCTGCTTGTGGCCCCTGACCTTCAGCTTGTTATTCGGTTCTCTCATATCTTGTGCTACTGCTTCCCCTCTTTTCCCCTTATCCTACGGGGCGTGAGCTAGGAAACTCCAGGGGCCGCGACCTGGTCCCAGCCTGCAGCATAACATCCTCACCACTAGAGGCCCTGGAGAAGACCTGCTGGGTCTTAGACTCCGCGCCCTGGGGAATCTTGGCTCTAGCTTCCGTTAGGATCCCGGTTGTGCTCCTCTGATCCCGCTTTCCACAACCACCCAGTTTCCTATCCGCAGAAGCCACCCATAGGGTTCACTACCTCGCGGTGCACTCCTGTCCCCCTACGGTGTGCATCTGTCACCTGGCCACAGGTGACCTTGACACCAGAGCTTGCACAGTATGCAATTGAGCTACTGGCCTGTCCTGCATCCAGCGTTCTTTGGGAACGCACATTCAGTGCTGCTGGAGGCTTTGTCACGGATCACAGGGTGCGCCTGTCCACCGACTTGGTTGATCGACTGACCTTCATAAAGATGAACCAGTTTTGGATCACCACCAGCTACCAAGCACCTGAATCTGTTATAACAGAATAATTTATTTTCAAATGTCACATCCCTTCAAGACTGATGCTGATGCTGAGTGACTGTCCTGTTATGTTGACTGTTATAGTGCCCCAGGAAGAAGTAAACTGTTACGAAACGGACGTAGGGCGGAGCGGAGCGCTGTCGTCACCTCTGATATTTCCAACAAGGACGGGTGTCTGTTGAATGTGCTACGGCCGGCACACCAGACGTAATCAGGCGATTTTTTAACTGCATACATGTAAGTGCAATACTTGCTTTTTATGGAATAAATTTTAAAAAAAGATATAATGCACTATGTGGAGTTGTTCCATTCTTTTTATACATATGAGCCCATTGATGAGAACCGGAGGTCGGTATCTTAGGAATCTCTTGTGTTGTGTGCTGCGGTGACCTGTGGGAGAAACTACTGAATGCATACACTGACCCTCTGTAATAGGGGGTCATGTACAGCTGGTAAGGAGAAATCCTGAGTTTTGGTGGTGGAATGTCACAGATGAATGTGGACACAGCACAATTTGTTTATGATTTCTACATAAAGCACTGGTGTTAATACTTTGGACTTTATTTAAACAAACTTTTTTGATGGACCATTTTTTATTTATATCTAATGTTCATAGATTTATAGTTTGTTTTATATACATAACCTTTTTTCACTTATCCGTTCATTTCTGATTTGTGATGTATGGGTTAACTGTTGATTTTTAATCCACTTGTTCACTGTCACAGTGATTGGTCACGGGGTAGCGCGATTTCCACCAACTTTTTTTCCTGTTATGTTGACTGACTATCCTCCTCCTCCTCAATGATCCGATTCTTGATGATAGCTTGGAAGAACTTTTTTGTTTCTGGGTGCCCAATTTTTCAGCCCCTGTTTAACAGGGGCATGTAATTACAATTTTTCATGCAATGCTTTGCAGCAGGGCTCATTCCTGCACTCCAACTAGAATATCTGGGAGAGGTTGCAGTGTCGTGGCACCAGCACCAGTGCCTAAGGCCCAATTTTTCAGCCCCTGTTTAACAGAGGTATGTAATTACAATTTTTGATGCAATGCTTTGCAGCAGGGCTCATAGCTGTGCTCCTAGTACAGTATCTGTGAGGGGTTGCAGTGTTGTGGCACCAGTGCCTAAGGCCCAATTTTTCTGCCCCTGTTCAACAGAGGCATGTAATTACAATTCTTGATCTAATAATTTACAGCAGGGCCAGTTCCTGCGCCCACCAAGAGTAACTGTGAGGGCTTACAGTGTTGTGGCAACACCACCACCACCACCACCAAAGGCCCAATTTTTCTGCCCCTCTTCAACAGGGGCATGCAATACAATTCTTAATCTAATAATTTACAGTAGGGCCCATTCATGCGCCCACCAAGAGTAACTGTGAGGGCTGACAGTGTTGTAGAGCCAGCACCACTACCAAAGGCCCAATTTTTCCTACCACTGTTCAACAATGGCATGTAATTACAATTCCTGATATAATAGTTCACAGCAGGGCATTCCAGCACCCACCAAGAGTAACTGTGAGGGCTCACAGTGTTGTGGCAACACCAACATCTAAGGGGCAAATTTCAGCAGAGTATATACAGCAGGCCCCTACTTTCAAACATCCAACTTACAAACGACTCGTACTTGCAAACGGAAGGAGACAACAGGAAGTGAGAGGAAATCTACCCCTAGGAGGGGAAATTCTCTCCTGTCAGGCCTCGTACACACGACCGAGTTTCTCGTCGTAAAAAACACGTCGTTTTTTTCGACGAGATTTTTGTTAAGCTTGTCGATTTTCTCGTCAAGCTTTCTATGCGTACACACTGACATTTCCCAATTTCCTCGTTGTTCTCCGTGCTCACGTCCAGCACGTACGATGGCACTATAAAGGGGAAGATCTTTTTTTTGGCGCCACCCCTTGGGCTGCTTTTGCTGATCTCGTGTAACCGCGTGTGAAGTAAAAGTTTGGGAAGAGACGATTCGCGCTTTTCAGTCTTCGTACTTTTCAGATCGTTTTCTGCGGTTCAGTTTGTGCTTGTGGGTTCGTATCTTGACTTTCAGGGCGTATAGGCAGGTCGTATCTGTTTTACAGTGCATTCTTGCCTGTTCGTTTCTGATTTTCAGTTCGTTATTCATAGGCCTTGCTGTTCTAAAGTGCGTTCTGTTCTGTACGTTCTGATAAGACGACCGTTTCTTATTAGCCATGTCGCCTGGACGTTCTCGTCGTCGAGTTCGTGCTGTGCGTGCGCTTGGTGTTGGTCTGCTTGTTTTGGACCAAGACCAGTCCATGAATGGTGTGAGGAGGAGTTCATGGACCAAGAATTGGTTGCTCCAGCGGGACCAATTCTGCCACATGCCTCTGCTGCGGGAGATCGTCGAGAATAATCCTGAGGACTACAGGAATTTTCTGTGGATGTCTGACCCCGTTTTTCAGGAACTGTTGGCTTTGGTGTCCCCCTATATTACCAGGCAGGACACCGTTATGCGGGAAGCCATCAGTGCTGAGCAGAGGCTCATCGCCACCTTACGTTACCTGGCGACAGGGAGAAGTCTTCAGGACTTGAAGTTCACGACAGGCATCTCCCCCCAGGCTCTGGGCCTCATAATCCCAGACACCTGTTCTGCCATTATACAAGTCCTGCAGGAGGACTATATTAGGGTAAGTTTTCTCCCTTAACATCACATTTTATGTATTACATGTATGCTAATGTATTGTATTTCTTTCATCCTTCCCTAATTACCATGATTGTAATATGCTGAGAATGATCCCCTTTGTCCCCATGCATGCTGGAAGCTTTAGATTGCCCCTTTTTTCTCCTCCATAAATATTTCCCTTCACTAACTTTTCCAGCAGGGGCGTCTGTTGCTCCAAATGTTTGGGGGTTCAAACTCCAATTTAGGAAATAAACTTCCTCCTTTTTTGCTCTGGTGCCTATTAAACGCCCCCAGTTGTCCCCTCTAATGCAGCCATTTTGTTCACTCCAATGCAGCCATTTAGTCCCCTCTAATGCAGCCATTTTCCCCCCAGCCCTGCACTTACCTTCTTGTGGTCAGCGCCATCCTTCTTCTGTCCTTGATGTCTTCTCCTTCCCTTGATGTTGCATCAGCCAATCATGTTACCATTAAACAGACTTGGTGAACATGATTGGCAGAGCAGCCTGCCAGTGTTTCCCCAAGGAATGCCCCACCCCTGCGTCCCCTATTTTACTTTTCGGAAGCCAATTACATCCCTCAGGTTGTAATGTGCAAGACTATTTTACTACCTGTTTCTGCTATGCAATTTGAACCCCCTAAATGCCGCAATTATTCATATGTCGGTCGCTTTACAAGAGGCCATCCACCTGAATAGTGGGCGGCATAGACAATACATAGGTTAATGCAACGCATGAACCTATGTATTGTTCTGAGTGATGGGCACAGGAGAGAGGGGGCAGTGCTCCAGCGCCCACTCTGGACGCACCGCCACTGCAATGCTATCCTGTGGCCAAACACATCTCCCCCCCCAATTCATTTAGTAATGGCCCATCAGAGGGGGTGATGAATCTGATAAATGAGCCTTCCCTTATACTTATTTTAAACACCTTAATAAACGTAGAATTTGATTGATGTTGGCCTTTATTTATTTTTTATCGAATTTCCTTGTAATGTCTGACTTTGGTATTCTAATATTATTTCATCTTGTTTCACTCCACAGCTTCCTTCCACGCCACAGGAATGGCAGACTGTGGCATCGAAGTTTGCCACGCGGTGGGACTTCCCCAACTGCGGTGGTGCCATAGACGGGAAGCACGTCCGCATCGTGCCGCCACCCCGTTCTGGGTCCTACTACTACAATTACAAGGGGTTTCATAGCATTGTGCTGATGGCGGTGGTGTCAGCACGGTATGAATTCCTCTATGTTGATGTAGGGAAGAATGGCCGGATGTCCGATGGGGGATCCTTCATCCAGACGGAGTTTGCCCTCCGTCTCCAGAGTGACGACCTTGCATTGCCACCGGATGCAGGGAATATTGAAGGACTCCCCTTTGTTTTCTTGGCTGATGAAGCCTTCGGACTCGGACGGCATCTTATGAGGCCATTTCCCCAGAGGACCCTGACCCCAGAGAAGAGGGTGTTCAATTACCAGCTGGCCAGGGGCCGAAGAGTTGTCGAAAATGCCTTTGGCATAATGGCCAGCCGGTTCCGCCTTTTTATGACTTCAATACACTTGGCGGACTACAAAATAAACTATGTCGTATTATGCTGCTGTGTGCTACACAACTTTCTGAGCCAAAAATCTAATTCCTATATGGCCTCAGTTTTGCCAGAGGCTGGACTTTCCCCTGCAAATCCCCTGCCGGGCCTGGAATCTGCCCGTCATGGCTTGCCCTCCCAAAATGCCTGTGAGGTTCGGGACAAATACATGGAGTATTTCACGGGTAGGGGGGCAATTCCTATGCCAGCCTATGTCTAAGGATCCCAATAAAAAGCTTGTTTAAACCTTTAATTATTTGTTCTTTCCTGTCTCCTAGTTTGTCTTTGTGCATTTGTAGTGCCAAGTGTATTTAACTTTAGTAAATAACAACCATTTCACTATGTAACCTTACAAAATAACCAAATAAGCTTAGAGGGTATTATAAAAAGAAGCTACACGTTGTTTGTGGTCAAATATTTTACTCTGTGCACATTCTCACCATTTTTCGTTTTTTTGGGTTGGCCTGGCCCCAACCCGGCAATTTTTTGATTATGAAAATACAAAAATAACAGTTGCATTCCAAAAATTACAACATTGGATACCTCTGAGCAATCTGAGACATTCACTTACACAAACTATGTCTCTATGTGCCCGTCCTAATATGGGGTCCTGCCACCCCTTGCCCAGCCAAAAATTGAATATGCACACATTTGGGATTTTTTTCATCTAGGAAGTTTACAATCCTGATCCCTATTGTCAACATGTGCTATCTGCCATCAGGGGTGATCAATGGACGTGTTTTGGGGGTGCAACCCCTTCCTCAGTTCACCGACTTTAGATACGAGGAAGGGGTTGCACCCCCAAAAGACGTACATGGATATCCCCTGATGGCAGATAGCACATGTTGACACACTGTGTGCAGATTAAATTTTTGGCTGGTTTGATTGTCAAAAAAATTCGAAAACTTGCAAAAACAAACATGTAAAAACAAATGTGTTTGGATGACTTATTGAATTCTCCCCAAAACATTGAGAATGTCTTTAAATGTTTGTTCCATCACATGGATTCTTTGTTTAATTAGGTCCAGTTCCGTGCTACATTCCATCACTTGCTGGATGAGGCGGAGGGCACTGTCAGCAGAGAACCGTGTACTATCCTTCACAACATTTATATCCCCTAAAAACAAAAAACAAAAGGTATTATAACTCTGCAGGCCTACATCTCTTACCTGAAGCTGTGGTGACAGATACTGACCTGTTGTGGTGACCAGATTCACAACGTCATCCACCTCTCCTTCCTGCACTTCTCCTTCCTCCACCTCAACTTCCTGCACATCTTTCGGTTGTGGGTCTTTGGGAGTTTGGGGTTGCTTGGAAGTTGTGGGGTGCATGTGCTCCCTAGAGTGTCCTCCTCCCAGTCTTCTCTCCCCTATGAGAATCAAACAAAAGGTCTATTTATCACACTGTAAATCTATATGTTAAAATAAAAACAGGCTAAATTGCTTGGAAGTGTGGTACAAGTGTGTGTTTGGGCGGAATTTAAAGAATAATGCATTATTTATGACCAAGAATATGTTTAGTATTCACCTTTGGATGTAATTTATTTGACATGGAGGCACCACAAAAATTCTCTGATGCACCTGTGTGGGACACCCAAAAAAGGCGGGTCTGGTGGCCCACACTATAGTGCTCCAAAGTACAGATGTGGAAGCAGCTGCTGAGTGTCCTCTTCTTTACACTGATAAAAGTTTGCATTTCATTCTCTTTACAAACACATCATCTAGACGAAAAAATACGCCACAATTTTTGAGCAAAAATGGCAGATGTCTAATTACTTTTGTGGCTCTAAAATAAGCCAAAACCGCAGATAGTGGCCGAACGAAGTGTCGAACGATTACTGTGCCCAACCAAGTTCAAAATATTACATTTTGGAAGGGAGTCCAATATGAGAAACCAAAATAAAGAGCAACATGTCAGTTTAGAAAAAGATTAATAGCATAAAAGTCTACTTTTTACTTACTTTTAGCGAGCATTCTCTTTATGCTCCTCAACTGCTCTGGCTCCCTCAGTTTGAGGTCTGACCACCTCTTTCTGAGCTGCTCATTTGAGCGTTTCACCCCGAAATTCGCCTTCAGACTCTTCACGACTTTAGTGAGGATTTTGGCCTTCCTTCTATTTGGTTTGCTATACGGCCCATGCTTGGCATCATAATCAGCCTTGAGCAAGATGTCCACCATCTCCGCCAAATACATATTCGATGCCTTGAATCTCCTCCTTGATCCTTGATCGTGACGTTTCCTCGGTCTCCGGGCTTGTCTCCTCCTCGTTAGTTGCGGAATTATCAGACACCTGCTGTAACTCCGCCATATCTGTCTGCGCGCCGAAAGAGAAGGGGCGGGGAAAAGATGTTAGTTAGAACGTCATGGGCGGGCGACGTGTGCGGAGCGTCGTGTTCGTATTTTGACGCATGCGTGGTGTGTATATAGCAAACACACATGTGACTATAGTACGTTCGGTGTGCGGAGAGAGGAGTTCAAGTGACGGACGTGCGAACGAAGGTATGTGATTTTGTGACTTGTACAAATTGTTGGCCTATATTGTCTTGAGAATGTTGGAGGATATATATGGTGACTAGGATGTTAAGGAGGTTAGACTGTTTGCCTCACATTAGTTATATATAATTTATTTAACTTGCAGATACAATATGAATGTCTTTATTAGCGACAAAGAGTTCCTGGCAGAATTTATTGACCGGGTAAGGGAGCTGCCGGCTCTGTGGGAGACGAAAAACCCCATCCACAAAAAAAGAGGGGTGAGAAAAGCAGCGCTGGAGAAGCTGCTCCCATTTGTGCATAACAAGGTGCCCACAGCCACAGCAAAACAAGTGTACACTAAAATTGGGAGCTTGAGAGGTACCTACAGGACTGAACGCTCTAAGGTCCTGGCTTCTCAGAGGTCAGGAGCAGCAGCAGATGATGTGTATGTCCCGATTTTGTGGTACTACAACAGGATGTCCTTCCTGGATGACCACATTGAGACAAGGCCATCACTCTCCACTCTTCCCCCCAGACTTCCCTGCAGCCAACCTGAGCCTTCTCTGGAGCAAGAGGAGGCAGCCATCCTGGATGATCCTGATTTGGCCATCTGGAGCCAGGTATAGTATTTATAGAAAATGTATTGGGATAAACTTAATGTTTGACAAATATGTCAAGATGACAAACATAAAATATTTTGGATTCCACAAGTGAAATCAAGATCTGTAGACATTATTCTGCACTTAATTGGGTGATAAATAGTCAATCTGATGTAGTGGTAAATTTAAAGCAAGGATTTATGGATTTACATTCTAATTGCTTCAATCAGGATTACAAAGTTTGATGCAAAGATTAAACTAACATATTAAACTATGTCCCTTTTTCATACACAGGATGAAATCAGCCAGGAGGAGGGTCTGGAAACTGTCAGGCAGGAGGAGGAAGGGCCCAGTGGCAGCCAGGAGGTGGCAGGGCCCAGTGGCAGACAGGAGGTGGCAGGGCCCAGTGGCAGACAGGAGGTGGCAGGGCAAAGGAGAAGCACCAGATCCCAGGTGCCTCCCATCCGGCTTCACAAAAGAGGCAGGAGGGACAGGAGCACGAGTGAGGCAGCAATGGCCCTTATTCGTGAGGCCCATGCCACCCTCCAGGAGCCCACATCCCCTGAAGAGGCCATTGCCGGCCTAGTGGAGGCTAAGTTCAAGGTGATGAGCATGGAGCAACGCCTCCTATGCGAGCCCCTGCTCATCACCTTGCTCAACAAGGGGGTGATGGAGAAAATTACCCCCAATACCGCCATATGTGAGGTGGCACAACTGACCCAACCTCAACCTCCACCTCCCCCTTCTTCTTCTGCCCCACCCCCTTCTGCTACACCTCCCCCTTCTTCTTCTGCCCCACCCCCTTCTGCTACACCTCCCCCTTCTTCTTCTGCCCCACCCCCTTCTGCTACACCTCCACCTTCTTCTTCTGCCCCACCCCCTTCTGCTACACCTCCACCTTCTTCTTCTGCCCCACCCCCTTCTGCTACACCTCCACCTTCTTCTTCTGCCCCACCCCCTTCTGCTACACCTCCACCTTCTTCTTCTGCCCCACCCCCTTCTGCTACACCTCCACCTTCTTCTTCTGCCCCACCCCCTTCTGCTACATCTCCTCCTCCTCCTCCTGACAGGAGTACCCCTCCAGTGGGCCAGCCTCCAGCCAAACAAAGAAGGAAGGCTGCAGGGAAGGTTGCCAGGAAGAAGAGGAAGTGATGGCCTTGCTTCATTGTGTTCGGACAGAAGGCAGCCTGTTGTAGTACCACAGACTTGGGACATATATCTCACCTGCTGCTGTTCCTGACCTCTGGGAGGCCAGCATCAGATTGTGTTCAGAAATGTTGGCCTTCTCAAGCTCCCAATTTTAGTGTCCACACAGGGTTGCTGTGTGCTCTGGGGTCCCTGGGATGCACAAATGGCAGCAAGTTCTTCAGCGCTGCCTTCTCTTTATTTTATTTCTAAACATGAATAAATGTGATTTTTGTTTAATTTCATACTTGACTATGTGTATTTGTAAAAATTAAAAATCTAGCTTTGGAGTAAGCAGATACATTTGACTGACAATAAAAGGGACAGATATCACCCCCCCCCCCAAAATAATAACTAAATCTGATTATCAAAAAAACATGGTGGGAAATTTAACTAATATAGATTCCAAAATTAAATGGGAGATCACTATCAAAACATTGCAAAATTATAATTAACATCATTTTAAAAAATATTACCATTTAAATTATTCCTAAAAACTTGCACGATATAATACACATAAATCTTCTTAAGAGCAGCATGAAAAAGGTTAAAAAAAAAGTCATAACTCTGTGTGAATATCAGCAGCAAAAATAGGATTTTTATAACAGCTTACCTGTAAAATCCTTTTCTTGGAGTACATCACGGGACACAGAGCGACATAGTCATTACTAATGGGTTATATAGTTACCGTCAGGTGCTGGCACTGGCAACTTCCAAAACCGGAAGTACCCTCCCCTATATAAGCCCCTCCCATCCGGGAGCACCTCAGTTTTGTAGCAAAGCAATAAGTGTCCCCAAAGAGGGGCGGGAGCTCTGTGTCCCGTGATGTACTCCAAGAAAAGGATTTTACAGGTAAGCTGTTATAAAAATCCTATTTTCTTTCTCGTACATCACGGGACACAGAGCGACATAGTCATTACTAATGGGATGTCCTAAAGCAATGCCAAATGAGGGGGGGATACACCATATATAAGCTGAGCGCTATCAGACATGAGGATCTTTTGCGGCCTGCAACACACTGCGCCCAAAGGCGACATCCTCCTGACTTCTAACGTCCACCTGGTAGAACCTAGTAAACGTGTGTACTGAAGACCATGTTGCGGCCTTACAGACTTGAGCCAGGGAGGCCTTGTGATGGACTGCCCATGAAGTTCCAACTGCTCTCGTGGAGTGCGCCCTAACTTTGAACGGAGGCGGTCTACTTCTCAAGCTATTGGCTTGTATTATGACCTGTCGAATCCACTTGGCTAAAGTAGATTTTGACGCTGCCTGACCCTTTCTGGGGCCTTCCGGCAGAATAAACAAAGTATCCGTTCTGCGAATCTGAGCAGTGGCTTTTAGATAAGCTTTAACTGCTCTTACTACATCCAAAGAATGCAATAACTTTTCCTCTACCGAAGTAGGCTTGGGGAAAAAAGAAGGAAGAACCACATCTTGGTTCAAATGAAAACTCGATACCACCTTAGGAAGAAAGGCTGGATGAGGACGTAACACTACTCTGTCCTTATGGATAACCAGATATGGCTCCTTACAGGACATAGCTGCTAATTCCGATACTCTTTTAGCCGAACAAATGGCTACTAGAAAAATCAATTTCCTGGTGAGAAGCACTAAGGAAATATGCTGTAATGGTTCAAATGGTTGTTTCTGTAGAACCGACAGAACCAAGTTTAGATCCCATGGACATATGGGAATATTAACCGGAGGACTAATACGCATCACTCCTTGTATAAAGGCTTTGACTAGTGAATGCGAAGCCAAGGGCCTTTGAAAAAATATTGACAAGGCCGAAATCTGACCTTTGATAGTACTCAAGGCAAGCTTCCTATCTACAGCCCATTGTAGGAAGTCCAGAATTCTACCTATTACGTATTTACGTGGATGCCATTTCCTGGCCTCACACCAGGCGATGTACGCCTTCCAGATTCTATAGTAGATCTGCCTGGATACCGGTTTCCTGGCATTGATCATGGTAGACACCACAGCATTAGAGAGCCCTCTCCTTTTTAGAATGTGGGCTTCAATAGCCAGGCCGTCAAACCTAGGGCTGGTAAGGAAGGGTGGTATATCGGTCCCTGCGAAAGCAGGTCCGGACGATGTGGGAGGGTCCAAGGACTCCCCACAGACATTTTTACAATCTCCGCGTACCATGCTCTTCGGGGCCACGCTGGAGCCACCAGAATCACTGGTTTCTTTTCTACCCTGATTCTGCGGAGTAATCGAGGTAACAATTGTGGCGGTGGGAATGCATATATCAGCTTGAACTAATCCCAAGGGAACACTAGGGCATCCGAGCCGCACGCTAGGGGATCCCTTGTCCAAGAGACAAACCTGTCCACTTTCGTGTTGAACCTGGATGCTAGCAGATCTACATCCGGTGTTCCCCACCGCTGACATATTGTCCGGAAAACCTCGGGATGAAGGGACCATTCCCCTGGGCATAATTGTTGGCGACTTAGAAAGTCCGCCTTCCAATTCTCCACCCCTGGAATGAATACCGCAGATATGGCTGGGACATATCTTTCTGCCCATCTCAGGATGTAATTTACTTCCCTTTGGGCTGCACGACTCCTGGTGCCCCCCTGACGATTGATATATGCCACTGCTGTGGCATTGTCTGACTGAACTCTGACAGGGGACCCTTGGAGTTTGGATGTCCATGCTACTAGGGCATACCGGGCTGCTCGTATCTCTAAGAGATTGATGGGCAGGGCCTTTTCCGCATCCGACCATCTGCCCTGGAGAGACCATTGCTCCAGTACTGCTCCCCAGCCTAAAAGGCTGGCATCTGTAGTGACCACCTTCCAAGAAATCGGACTGAAGGATTTCCCTCTTTCCAGATTCCGGGGAACCAACCACCAACGGAGGCTTCTGCGAACGGAAGGGGACAAGGACATTGGTACGTCCAGAGCCTGAACTTTTTTGTTCCAGGCTGACAGTATGGCCCTTTGCAACTTCCTTGAATGGAATTGACCGTAGGGTACTGCTTCGAATGATGCCACCATTTTTCCCAGCAGCCTCATGCACAGGCGTATGGATGGCTGTCTTTTTGAACCCACTAAGTGGATCAAATCTCTCAAAGACGACCCCTTTTCTCGAGGCAAGAAAATTTTTCTCTGGTCTGAATCCAGCCTTAGCCCCAAGTATTCCAGACTTTTGACTGGTTTTAGGGCTGACTTGTCTCGGTTGATAATCCAACCATGATATTCCAGATACTTGATTGTCTCGTGAACAACCACTTCTAGTTTTTCCACTGAGTGGTCTATCAGCAACAAGTCGTCTAGATATGCCATTATCGTTACACCTCGTGTTCTTAGATTGGCCAATAATGGGGCCAGAATTTTTGTGAACACTCTTGGTGCTGTGGCCAGACCGAAGGGTAAGGCTCTGAACTGAAAATGGCGCCCTTCTATCGCAAAGCGTAGAAATTTTTGGTGGGCTGGAAAGATGGGGATGTGCAAATACGCATCTTTGATGTCGATCGAGGCTAACCATTCCTCCCCTTGTAGGGCAGTGGCTACCGATCGGATCGACTCCATCCGGAAAGTCCTGATATGTAGGAATTTGTTTAGCCCTTTTAGATTTAATATGGGCCTCACGTCCCCGTTTGGCTTCGGAACTGTAAAGAGGTTTGAGTAAAACTCGAACCCCCATTCTTCCAGGGGGACCTCTATAATTACTGCTTGAAGCAATAATTGTTCCAGTGCCAACAGGAGGGATCCTCTCTTCTGGGGATCCCTTGGCACGTTCGACCTTATAAAGCGGGAAGGAGGGGAGTTTTTTAACTCCAATTTGTATCCCAGATTTACTGCGGAGAGCACCCATCTGTCTCGGATCGTGTCCCGCCAGGTTTCTGTGAACAACTGAAGTCTTCCCCCCACCCGATTGGGTGGGGGCAACCCTTCATGCATTTGACTTTGGGGGAGGTTTTGTACCTCTCCTGCTCCAGGGCTTCTTGTTACCCTGCAACTGTCCCTGATTTTTACCTCCGGGATTTGACCGGGGAGGCCGTCGGAACTGTTTCACAGCCGATGTCCTAGGGACTGGAGAAGCCAGCCTCTTAAAAGAGGGACCTCTAACTCTATTTTTGACCGGCAAGAGTGTACTTTTACCGCTGGAAATTCTCTGGATATACTTGTCCAGGTCTTCCCCGAATAAGCGCTCCCCATGAAATGGGAAGCTGACCAGCAATTTTTTACAGGGAGCTTCAGCAGACCAGTTTTTGAGCCATAGAAGCCTGCGCATATGTACTACAGACAGCGTAAGGCGGGAGGCCTGATGGATTGAATCCTTTATAGCGTCCACCGCAAAGCATAAGGCTCTAGGTAGATCAGCTAGAGCAAGAGCCTGCTGATCTGGCACGTCCCTTAAGACCTGTTTCAACTGATCCTTCACTGCTTGGCAGACCCCAATAGCTGCCACTGCTGGTTGTGTCACCAATCCTGCTGTAGAAAAAGCAGATTTCAATAAGGACTCCAATTTTTTATCTATTGGGTCCTTGAACATTTGGACATTTTCCACCGGACATGTCAGTGATTTATTCACACAAGAGATGGCTGCGTCCACTGTAGGGACCTTCCATTTTCTGACGAACTTATCCTCCATAGGATAGACCACCGGAAATCTCCTGGGGGGAGTAAATATTTTGTCAGGATGCTCCCAATCCTGGTAAATGAGCCCCTCCAGTAAAGGATGGATCGGAAAAGAACAAACAGTCTGGGGAGCTTTTAGCGACCCCAACGAGGAGACAGAAGAGGAGGATGGCTCCGCAAGTGGCATTTTAAATGCTGATCGGACCATATTAGTCAGGGACTGCACCCATAACCTCTCAGCATGTGATGCTGAGAACGGCTCCTCCACTGTTGATTCCTCTACAACTGAATCAACCTCATCCTGATCCCCCTCAGGTAGGTCGTTCTCTGTATGGGACTGTTGCTCTGTTAACAGGCACTCTGAGGGAGGAGACGGAGATCGAGCGCTTTTCTCCTGTGACAGGGAAGCAGCAATTAGTGCTGACAATCTCTCTTCCAGCCCTCCCAGAGCTGAGGAAAAAACCTCCTCTGTTACATACACAGGAGCAGGTGAACTGGGGACAGCCACAGTACCAGGTACTCCTGGGGGTGCCCTACGGTCACTAACCTCTGATTCTTCAGGGGAGACTGGTGCAGCCAAAGCATGCCCAAGATCCTCAGAGCCCGATGGAGACCCCCTATTCCTCCTGGAATTTCTAGTCCCGGAGTTTTTAGACGGCATATTCCTAAGCCACAAAGCTGAGGTATTCCAGCCGAAAATACACCAGTTACTGATAATAGTCTAGCATAAATGCTGCTATAATAAACAGTTGGTGTCTACTAATGTGCCTTTCTAGGGGATGCCTGTATCAACCGCTTGCTGTATGCCTTTAAATGTTGCCAGCTCTGTCTCTGTACTTCATAGCCAGCTTACTGCAATAATGTGGCTTTTTAAAAACCTGCTGGGACGCCCGCACATGCGCAGAAGCGCTGCGGCGCGCACAGAGCGTCATCCCCCAGGCCCCGCCCCTTTTTCCGGCCACCTCTATATATAGAGGCGCGTGCACGCGCACGCGCGCGGCCACGTGCGCCTCGGCGCTAATTTTCAAACATGGAAACCAGGGACAGGAGCCAGGGCCCCCTTTGCCGCAGGCCGGGGGATAGACGAACACTGCAACATGGCAGAGGAAACAGTTTCCTGTAGGAGAACTCACCAGCTGCCTGGAATTTGCTCTCTGAGAAGAAACTAGTCCATATGACAAGAAAAACATTCCACAGCGGCCTCTAGTGGACAAACACAGGTACCGCAGTTTAATATACTAAACATATATAAAAAAACATTCTTTTTTTTTTTTTTTTTCTTGACCACCATTAAAAATTATTACATTTTTTTTTTTTTTAGTAGTTACAGGCATGCACAGATATTAGCGGGAATACCGTTAGGTAACAGACAGAAAGACAAATTAGGCTTGGGGGTCCCCCAATAGAACCAAGTTCCTGGGGGCCCCCACTTACCTGTTCCCCGCCGCAGGACTTTGTTTGGTCCACAAAAGCCCAAACTTCACCTATCACGGCAGGCATTGTAATCAAACCTTCAGGGACCGGGTTCCCAAGGATTCCACTCCCCTGGACCTGTATAGCACCCTGCACAGAAAACATCTTGGTCGTGGGTATGACCAGAGCTCTGGATCCCAGGGTCCAGCTCTCCTAAGAGAAGCATTACAGGCAGAACCTTGCTCTTCTCTGCAAGGCCCGGGTACCGACCGTTTAGCTATGAAGCTTTTTTGGTCGGATCCGGAATAGCTTACTGAGGCCCAAAAGAACCTGTACGCAAGCTCAGTGAAAAACACATGTTTCTTCTTGGCCAACACCTTAGACACTGGCAAAAAACTGAGGTGCTCCCGGATGGGAGGGGCTTATATAGGGGAGGGTACTTCCGGTTTTGGAAGTTGCCAGTGCCAGCACCTGACGGTAACTATATAACCCATTAGTAATGACTATGTCGCTCTGTGTCCCGTGATGTACGAGAAAGAAAGAAGGTCACTCGTTTTGATTAATGTAACATTCTAACGAAGATTTCAATGCAGAACATTTAAACGATGCAATATTTTTGAGAGTGATGAATGTGCTCTCTCCATTACGAAGGCTTGTTTTACCAGAAGATGCGCTCCCGTCTCATAGTTGCTTGTGAGCATGCGCGCTTTTGGAAGAGTCGTAAAAGCATACACACGAACCATTTTCTCGTCACAAAACTGCCCGACGAGAAACACGACGAGGAAATCTGGAATCCTGATGAGAAAATAGAGAGCAGGTTCTCTATTTTCTCGTCGAGATTCTCGGCAATTTTCTCGTCGTAAAACCATAAACACGAACGTTTTTCTCGACAAAAAAGCTCTCGCGCCACATTTCTTGCCGGTTTTGGACGAGAAACTCGGTCGTGTGTACGAGGCTTAAGAGTTAATATGGGAAAAAGGTGTCTCCTCTCTACTGATGCTTTATCACCAATCCTTGTTTGAATAAAAACCCCACTTTTCAAAAACATTTGTCATTGGGACGGAAAGTGAGGTGAAATGTTCTGAACAGGGGCACAGACAGCAAAAAAAATGTTACAGGGGTGATAACCCTTCCCTATGTTTTCCAAAAAGCTTAAAAATTTATTTTTTGGCTGGAGCTACACTTAAACAATGTACCAGTTCAAAATTACAAACAGATTCTACTTAAGAACAAACCTACAGTCCCTGTCTTGTTTGCACCGCCTGTATACTGCTGTTCAGAGTATATAGAGCCTTTTTTTATTTTGGGTGCGGGGTTCCCCTTAATATCCATACACGACCCAAGGGGGCTGGTAATTGGCTGGGGTAGGGGGGGGGTGATCGGGGTAGCCATGCCATTTTTCTCAAAGATTTTCATCCTTATTACCGGGACCAGACATTACATTAAAGCCGCAAGCAGTTTTAAATGGCTTTTTTTCCTTTAGAAATGTCATTTTGTGCAGGGACAGTTCTAAACACGGGAAACACATGCCACTCCACATGCATACTTTAGACACCCCCCAGGTACGATATTTAAAGGAATATTTCACTTTTTTATTTTCACTTTATGCATCATTAAAATGACTGCTCCCGAAAAACTGCCGTTTTTAAAACTTAGTTTTGCATTGATACATGTCCCCTGGGGCAGAACACGGGTCCCCAAACCCTTTTTAGGACAATAACATGCATATTAGTTGTTATAATTTGCACTTTAGATTTCGAACGTTCGCGTCCATTGTATTTATAGGGTTCTAACGTTCGTGCAAACTTTCGGTCCGTTCGAAGGTTCTGGTGCGAACCGAACCGGGGGTGTTCGGCTCATCCCTAATCAGAATACACCCAGCATGCGCACGCTCACGGGCGACTTCAGATGCCTATTGGCACCAATGCACACGCGCATGCACGACGGACTGCGCGCACGCGTGGGAGCGTGTCCCTAACCCCGATTGCCACCAGACAACTATTTAAAGGGTGCCCTGACTCCTGATCAGTGCTGACTGGTCTTCATCTGTTTCCTGGTACCATAAACCCTGCTGATATCCTGTTTTGTTACCCGTTGCTGAACTTGGCTTTCCTTGACCCTGCTTTTGAACTCTGTTATATTCCTGACTTCTGGTCCTGCCTCTGCCTTATTCCTTGGTACCTTGCTGTCTGCCTGCTACCGAACCCGGCTATCCTAGTGACCTTGCTCCTGTTCCCTGCCTGGCTCAATACTGCCATCAGAGTGTCTGCGACTACGGTCCTGTGACCTGCTGCAACTTCCTGCTGCAAACCTGCCAGAAACTCTACATCGCCAGATGTTCCAGTTCCACAGTACAAGCAGAGTACCTCTTTAACCCCAGCTGACCTACGTTGCACGGCTGCCCTTCCTAATCTGATGGTTCTCCTGCCTTCCCAAGGCCGCATCCTCTGCTGCAAGTTTTTCCGGTTCTACACCTGCAGGCACTCATGTTTTTCCTGTCCCTCCGCTCACTCTGTTCCACTCTTAGTGGGACCTGGGTTGGAGAAACAAGAGAGGCCAACCTCGTCAGCTTAGTCTCCCTCAGGTACGTGACTCTGTTGGCACTATATTAATCGTGTATTATAATAATAATAATCATAATAACAAAAAGAAAAACATTTCCATAATACATGAGTACTTACTTGTATATAAAACAAATCAGGGAGCCATAGAACATTCGGCCACCTACCTCCTGGGACAAGGGGGCTGATAATGGCTCAAACAGAGGGGAAAGAGATGACCATGTGTCAAACACCCCATAGCTATAAAAAATGTACTACCACACAACCCAGTCCTGCAATGTGAGGCAAGCCCAAACAATGATCCACATACCAAATGTCAACAAAAAAAAGGGGTGAAAGGAAAGAGAAGGGAGGAGGGGAGGCAATGAAAAAAGGGAAAAGGAAAAGGGAGGTGGGAAAGACACAGATGTTCCATTTTAGCCCCTGGGCGAGCCATAGAGATGCCTCGCTTACCTGGGATCAATGGAGGACATAGCCAGACTGGAAAAGGACAAAAATGCTGATTCCATTGCTTAGGAGGATAGTTGCCTATTAAATATGGATAGCCACTGGCATTTTGGGGATCTTAAGGGGGTGTTTTATACTTAAAGCCCCCCTCAAAAAAAAGTGCTTTCACCTCTATACGTGAAGAGGGGTACGCAACTGGCTTCAATATTATAGCACATGGTGCTGTTTCCTCTTTTTCTCTCATAGGACAATGTTTTATGGCATATGACTATTCAGAACGGCACAGTCCCATTCAAATCAGGAATAAGGAGCTTGAGCTTCCCGTTGCCTTTAAAGTGAGTCTTTTGTTCATGGCAATACAAATAGGAAGTATCAATATCTCAGCTATAATGAATATACACCTTGCGGCTATGTTCCATTGATCTCACCTTACGTTCCTTTATTCTTTACCGATCCATTTTTTATGTGATTTTTAACCACTTCAGCCCCGAGCCTATTTTTCAAACTTGTTGTTTACAAGTTAAAATAATTTTTTGGCTAGAAAATTACTTAGAACCCCCAAAAATTATATATATATTTCATAACACCCTAGAGAATAAAATGGCGGTCGTTACAATACTTTTTGTCACACCATATTTCCGTAGCGGTCTTATAAGGGCACTTTTTTGGGAAAAAATACACATTTTGAATGAAAAAATAAGACAACAGTAAAGTTAGCCCAATTATTATAATATATTGTGAAATATGATGTTATACCGATAAAATTGATACCCAACATGTCACGCTTCAAAGTTGCGCCCGCTCGTGGAATGGCGACAAACTTTTCCCTTTAAAAATCTCCATATGCGACGTAATTTTTTTTTTACAGGTTTCATGTTTTGAGTTAAAGAGGGGCTCTAGGGCTAGAATTTATGCTCTCACTCTACCGATCGTGGTGATACCTCACATGTGTGGTTTTCATATTCGGCCGAACTTACGTATGCGTTCGCTTCTGCGCGTGAGCTCAGCGGGACGGGACGCGTTTTCATTTTTTTTCTAATTTATTTTACCTTTTATTTTTATTTTTACACTGTTATTTTTTTTTTTTTAAATGGTGTCACTTTTATTCCTATTACAAGCAATGTAAACATCCCTTTAATAGAAAAAAAGCATGACAGGACCTCTTAAATATGAGATTTGGGGTCAAAAAGACCTCAGATCTCATATTTACACTAAAATGCAATAAAAAGAAAATGTCCTTTTAAAAAAAAAAAAAAGTCTCTTTAAGAGCTATGGGCAAAGGTGACGTTTTCGCCATGCAATGTTATGGAGCCGGGTGGGGGCCATCTTCCCCTCCCTCAGCTCCATACCACACACAAGACCATACCACACGCTGCCAGCGGCTCCGGAGGGCACCAGAGCGCGGTGGGAGACCACTTTTATCTGAAAGCGGACCGCCTGCTAAAGAAGAAGATACTGGGGTTGGTAGCTAGCTGCTGCCATAACAACGATATCCCTCTTTAAACAGCCAACGTTTAACAACACTGCATTTGCATGCACCTATACAATATTTTTATCTAAAAAAATTTTTTTATTTTGTTTAGTCTTTTGTTAGAATTATAATATATTTTTTTCTTTCTATCATCTTTCATTTACTATTTTCACTCATTGGTACAGGCTTGGCCTGAATGCTACTCTTCATTAGCTCCTTGTCCCAGGAGGTTGGAGGCAGAATGTTCTATGGCTCCCATATACTGTATGTTTGATATAGAAGTAACTACTCATGTATTATGGAAATGTTTTTCTTTTTGTTATTTCTCTTTTTTTTGTTGCATAAACTATAAACTATATATCATTGCTATATATAGTTGTACTGAATGTACATATGTATGTATGCTTAAAACTTTATTTATTAGAATAATAATTACAATATATCTCCCAGTACCAATAGGCACCCCTGAAGAGGCCTTTGGGAGATTATAAGCATTAGCATGTCCTTTAACCACTTGCCGCCCGCCCTATAGCAGATTGACGTCGGCAAAGTGGTTTTAAAATCCTGACTGGACGTCATATGACGTCCTCAGGATTTTAAGCCGCTGCGCTCCCCCGGGGGTGCGCATCGCGGTGATCGTTGTTGTAGGGTGTCAGTCTGACACCCCGCAACACCGATCTAGGTAAAGAGTCTCCGACGGAGACTCTTTACCACGTGATCAGCCGTGTCCAATCACGGCTGATCACATGAAAACAGGAAAAGCCGGTAATCGGCTTTTCCTCACTCGCGTCTGTCAGACGCGAGTAGAGGAGAGCCGATCGGCTGCTCCTCTGACAGGGGGGGTTTGTGCTGATCAATTATCAGCACAGCCCCCCCGAGGATGCCCACACTGGACCACCAGGGATGCCACTGAACCACCTGGGATGTCCATTACAGGGTATGCCTCCCTAGACCACCAGGGATGCCAATCAGTGCCCCTAATGGATGCCAATCAGTGCCCCTAATGGATGCCAATCAGTGCCCACAATGGGCATCACTGATTGGCAGGCATCATTGTTTGGCACTGATTGGCATCCATTAACACATTACAGTGCCACCTATCAGTGCCCATCCATGCCACCTATCAGTGCCCATCCATGCCATCTATCAGTGCCCATCCATGCCATCTATCAGTGCCCATCCGTGTCGCCTATCGGTGCCCATCCGTGCCGCCTACCTGTGCCCATCCGTGCCGCCTATCTGTGCCCATCTGTGCCCATCCGTGCCGCCTATCTGTGCCCATCTGTGCCGCCTATCGGTGCCCATCCGTGCTGCCTATCGGTGCCCATCCGCGCCGCCTATCGGTGCCCATCTGCGCCGCCTATCGGTGCCCATCTGCGCCGCCTCATCGGTGCCCATCAGTGCCGCCTTATCAGTGCCCATCAGTGCAGCCCCATCGGTGCCCATCAGTGAAGGAGAAAACGTACTTATTTACAACGTTTTGTAATTGAAACAAAAAAAATGTGTTTTTTTCAAAATTTTCGGGTCTTTTTTAAATTATTTTAGCAGAAAATAAAAATCGCAGAGGTGATCAAATACCACCAAAAGAAATCTCTATGTGTGGGAACAAAATGATAAAAATGTAGTTTGGGTACAGTGTAGCACAACCGCGCAATTGTCATTCAAAGTGCAACAGCGCCGAAAGCTGAAAATTGGTCTGGGCAGGAAGCTGTATAAGTGCCCAGTATGGAAGTGGTTAAATATGCTTTTTTTTTATGTGATTTTTTTTAAACATGTTGTTCCATTAAACTTTTGCTACTTTTATAAATCTGAGCACTCATCTTTCTTTACTTGGTGATTGCAGATGGCAACCTTTAAAATCCTACTTTCTTGGTTTTCTGCTTTTGTACAGTATATTGTCAAAGGTATGTGGTGCCACAAACATAGGTTATATCTCTAAACTTCATTCTATTTTAAATATAAAATAAAGTTTATCAAAAATAAAATAATATTTCTCCTCTCATTCAGTAAAAAAATACTGTATGTTTAATTTATTTTGCTGTCACATGTTAAGTCACCTTCTTGAAAAATAAATCTGTCAGAGAGGTGTTTTTAAAATGAGGATGACTTGGTACCTTTGGGGTTAAGCTGGCCTTTTTAGAACTGAGTCAAACTTTTTCATGCATTAACCACTTAAGCCCCGGACCATTTTGCTGGTCAAAGACAAGGCCACTTTTTGCGATTCGGTACTGCGTCGCTTTAACTGACAATTGCGCGGTCGTGCGACGTGGCTCCCAAACAAAATTGACGTCCTTTTTTCCCCACAAATATACCTTTCTTTTGGTGGTATTTGATCACCTCTGCGTTTTTTATTTTTTGCGCTATAAACAAAAATAGAGCGACAATTTTGACTCGCGCATGCACAGTAAGGAACCAGGCTGTGAAGCTACAAGGCTTTACTTCCTGATTCCCTTACTGAAGATGCTGGTGCCTCTACCCAGAGCCGAGGGACGGGTCGGCTTCGGTGACATCGGGGATGCCCTGGACAGGTAAGTGTCCTTATTTTAAATATAAGCAGCAGCAGTATTTGTAGCTGCTGACTTTTATTTTTTTATTTTTTCCGGCGGAACCCTGCTTTAAGAATAAAAGTGGAAAGCAGCTAACTGGCACACTTGCTAGTGAAAGCATTTTTTCATTACTTTATTTCTGCATGGGATTAAAGATATACAGTATTTGAAAAGAAGTGAATGTCACATTCATCAAGCATTTTCTGCAGTTGTTTCTTCCTGTTGCATGTGATGTAAATTACAATGATTTATTCACTTGTTGTTTGGTGAATGTGACATTTGCTGCTTTAGAAAAATGCCACATAATGTTCCTTGAATGGCACGACAACAGAGTATATATATATATATATATATATATATATATATATATATATATACACTGTATATACAGAATCTCACTGTAGTGAAGTAGTAAAGTAGTGAGTGTACAGCTTGTATAACAGTTTTAATTTGCTGTCCCCTCAAAATAACTCAACACACAGCCATTAATGTCTAAACCGCTGGCAACAAAAAGTGAGTACACCCCTAAGTGAAAATGTCCAAATTGGACCCAAAGTGTCAATATTTTGTATGGCCATCATTCTTTTCCAGCCTCTTGGGCATGGAGTTCACCAGAGCTTCACAGGTTGCCACTGGAGTCCTCTTCCACTCCTCCATGATGACATCACGGAGCTGGTGGATGTTAGAGACTAGGGATGGGCCCGGTGCTCGATTCGAACCCATGTTCGAATCGAGCACCGGGCGTTCGCTCGCTCGTCGAGCCCAGAACTATTTGGGCCGTTCGCATCACATTCGTGTGATGCGAGCGGCCCCGCAATGCATTGCGGCCGGCGCGGCCGGCGCAGGGCATTGCTGGCTGATGATTGGCCAAGCATGCACTGTGACCCCGCATGCTTGGCCAATCACAGCGCCCGAAACTCGGAGAGCAATAATTGGCTACAGGCAGGACGCCTGTAGCCAATTACAGCTCAGGGGCTTTAGTACATGCCCCACCATTTAAAAGGCCGCCACGCCATCGGCCCCGGTCACATGAGTTCCGGCTTTAGGAGAGATCAGTCTGCTGATTCTGTCTTTGCTTGATACTGAAAGATTTGCTCTTCTTTGCTAAACCATTGGCTATTTCTTTGCTAAACCATTGCTACCTAAGTCATTGATCGTTCATTGCTGCTGATTGCACAGTTAGCGTGTTATTAGCTGCTGCTGGGGATTAGTCTGGTGCGTGCTTACTGTTAGTACAGTATTGCAGTAGTACCAACCGCAGTGCTGTTAGCACAGCATTGCACCCCAACAGCACCCATAGGACTTCTAGTGTGTTAGTGGCAGCAAACAGAGCTCCTATATTTTCTTCTCAGCAGCACCCATAGGACTTCTAGTGTGTTAGTGGCAGCAAACAGAGCTCCTATATTTTCTTCTCAGCAGCACCCATAGGACTTCTAGTGTGTTAGTGGCATCACACAGAGCTCCTATATTTTCTTCTCAGCAGCACCCATAGGACTTCTAGTGTGTTAGTGGCAGCAAACAGAGCTCCTATATTTTCTTCTCAGCAGCACCCATAGGACTTCTAGTGTGTTAGTGGCATCACACAGAGCTCCTATATTTTCTTCTCAGCAGCACCCATAGGACTTCTAGTGTGTTAGTGGCAGCAAACAGAGCTCCTATATTTTCTTCTCAGCAGCACCCATAGGACTTCTAATGTGTTAGTGGCATCACACAGAGTTCCTATATTTTCATCTCAGAAGCACCCATAGGACTTCTAGTGTGTTAGTGGCATCACACAGAGCTCCTATATTTTCTTCTCAGAAGCACCCATAGGACTTCTAGTGTGTTAGTGGCAGCAAACAGAGCTCCTATATTTTCTTCTTAGCAGCACCCATAGGACTTCTAATGTGTTAGTGGCATCACACAGAGTTCCTATATTTTCATCTCAGAAGCACCCATAGGACTTCTAGTGTGTTAGTGGCATCACACAGAGCTCCTATATTTTCTTCTCAGAAGCACCCATAGGACTTCTAGTGTGTTAGTGGCAGCAAACAGAGCTCCTATATTTTCTTCTCAGCAGCACCCATAGGACTTCTAGTGTGTTAGTGGCATCACACAGAGTTCCTATATTTTCATCTCAGAAGCACCCATAGGACTTCTAGTGTGTTAGTGGCATCACACAGAGCTCCTATATTTTCTTCTCAGCAGCACCCATAGGACTTCTAGTGTGTTAGTGGCATCACACAGAGCTCCTATATTTTCATCTCAGAAGCACCCATAGGACTTCTAGTGTGTTAGTGGCATCACACAGAGCTCCTATATTTTCTTCTCAGCAGCACCCATAGGACTTCTAGTGTGTTAGTGGCAGCAAACAGAGCTCCTATATTTTCTTCTCAGCAGCACCCATAGGACTTCTAGTGTGTTAGTGGCATCACACAGAGCTCCTATATTTTCTTCTCAGCAGCACCCATAGGACTTCTAGTGTGTTAGTGGCAGCAAACAGAGCTCCTATATTTTCTTCTCAGCAGCACCCATAGGACTTCTAGTGTGTTAGTGGCATCACACAGAGTTCCTATATTTTCATCTCAGAAGCACCCATAGGACTTCTAGTGTGTTAGTGGCATCACACAGAGCTCCTATATTTTCTTCTCAGCAGCACCAATAGGACTTCTAGTGTGTTAGTGGCATCACACAGAGCTCCTATATTTTCATCTCAGAAGCACCCATAGGACTTCTAGTGTGTTAGTGGCATCACACAGAGCTCCTATATTTTCTTCTCAGCAGCACCCATAGGACTTCTAGTGTGTTAGTGGCAGCAAACAGAGCTCCTATATTTTCTTCTCAGCAGCACCCATAGGACTTCTAGTGTGTTAGTGGCATCACACAGAGCTCCTATATTTTCTTCTCAGCAGCACCCATAGGACTTCTAGTGTGTTAGTGGCAGCAAACAGAGCTCCTATATTTTCTTCTCAGCAGCACCCATAGGACTTCTAGTGTGTTAGTGGCATCACACAGAGCTCCTATATTTTCATCTCAGAAGCACCCATAGGACTTCTAGTGTGTTAGTGGCAGCAAACAGAGCTCCTATATTTTCTTCTCAGCAGCACCCATAGGACTTCTTGTGTGTTAGTGGCATCACACAGAGCTCCTATATTTTCTTCTCAGCAGCACCCATAGGACTTCTAGTGTGTTAGTGGCAGCAAACAGAGCTCCTATATTTTCTTCTCAGCAGCACCCATAGGACTTCTAATGTGTTAGTGGCATCACACAGAGTTCCTATATTTTCATCTCAGAAGCACCCATAGGACTTCTAGTGTGTTAGTGGCATCACACAGAGTTCCTATATTTTCTTCTCAGAAGCACCCATAGGACTTCTAGTGTGTTAGTGGCAGCAAACAGAGCTCCTATATTTTCTTCTTAGCAGCACCCATAGGACTTCTAATGTGTTAGTGGCATCACACAGAGCTCCTATATTTTCATCTCAGAAGCACCCATAGGACTTCTAGTGTGTTAGTGGCATCACACAGAGCTCCTATATTTTCTTCTCAGCAGCACCCATAGGACTTCTAATGTGTTAGTGGCAGCAAACAGAGCTCCTATATTTTCTTCTCAGCAGCACCCATAGGACTTCTAGTGTGTTAGTGGCATCACACAGAGCTCCTATATTTTCTTCTCAGCAGCACCCATAGGACTTCTAGTGTGTTAGTGGCAGCAAACAGAGCTCCTATATTTTCTTCTCAGCAGCACCCATAGGACTTCTAGTGTGTTAGTGGCATCACACAGAGCTCCTATATTTTCATCTCAGAAGCACCCATAGGACTTCTAGTGTGTTAGTGGCATCACACAGAGCTCCTATATTTTCTTCTCAGCAGCACCCATAGGACTTCTAGTGTGTTAGTGGCAGCAAACAGAGCTCCTATATTTTCATCTCAGAAGCACCCATAGGACTTCTAGTGTGTTAGTGGCAGCAAACAGAGCTCCTATATTTTCTTCTCAGCAGCACCCATAGGACTTCTAGTGTGTTAGTGGCATCACACAGAGCTCCTATATTTTCATCTCAGAAGCACCCATAGGACTTCTAGTGTGTTAGTGGCATCACACAGAGCTCCTATATTTTCTTCTCAGCAGCACCCATAGGACTTCTAGTGTGTTAGTGGCAGCAAACAGAGCTCCTATATTTTCATCTCAGAAGCACCCATAGGACTTCTAGTGTGTTAGTGGCATCACACAGAGCTCCTATATTTTCATCTCAGAAGCACCCATAGGACTTCTAGTGTGTTAGTGGCATCACACATAGCTCCTATATTTTCTTCTCAGCAGCACCCATAGGACTTCTAGTGTGTTAGTGGCATCACACAGAGCTCCTATATTTTCTTCTCAGCAGCACCCATAGGACTTCTAGTGTGTTAGTGGCAGCAAACAGAGCTCCTATATTTTCATCTCAGAAGCACCCATAGGACTTCTAGTGTGTTAGTGGCATCACACAGAGCTCCTATATTATCATCTCAGAAGCACCCATAGGACTTCTAGTGTGTTAGTGGCATCACACATAGCTCCTATATTTTCTTCTCAGCAGCACCCATAGGACTTCTAGTGTGTTAGTGGCATCACACAGAGCTCCTATATTTTCATCTCAGAAGCACCCATAGGACTTCTAGTGTGTTAGTGGCATCACACAGAGCTCCTATATTTTCTTCTCAGCAGCACCCATAGGACTTCTAGTGTGTTAGTGGCAGCAAACAGAGCTCCTATATTTTCTTCTCAGAAGCACCCATAGGACTTCTAGTGTGTTAGTGGTATCACACAGAGTTCCTATATTTTCATCTCAGAAGCACCCATAGGACTTCTAGTGTGTTAGTGGCATCACACAGAGCTCCTATATTTTCTTCTCAGCAGCACCCATAGGACTTCTAGTGTGTTAGTGGCATCACACAGAGCTCCTATATTTTCATCTCAGAAGCACCAATAGGACTTCTAGTGTGTTAGTGGCAGCAAACAGAGCTCCTATATTTTCTTGTCAGCAGCACACATAGTACCTATAGTGTGTTAGTGTCAGCACCCATAGGACCTACAGTGTGTTGTGAGCACACATAGGAGTTCTATTTTTTATACTATATACACTACCGACTACAATGGCTGGAAGACCGCCAAGGAGAGGCAGAGCGTGCCGAGGCAAGAACACAGGGCAGGCAGGCTCTGTTTCTAGAGACAACAGTGCTGGCCGTGGACGTGGTCGTGCATCGTCATCAGCACGTGGCCATGGGACACGCTTGTCTTTGTTTTCGGCAGCTGGACATGTGGAGCCGCATCATGCCGAAGGCTTGGTAGAATGGATGACCAAGCCCTCCTCATCCTCCTCATCCTCTCTCACCCAGGCTCAGGGTACTGGCAGAGCAGCTGCCAACGCGTACTCAATGGCATCATCAGCCACCCCTTCCCTAGACCCACCATGTCCTCCTGAGGAGTCCCCCGAACTGTTTGAGCACAGTGTTGGGTACATGCTCCAGGAGGATGCCCAACGATTCGAAGGCTCGGATGATGATACCCAGCTTGAGGAAGTCAGTAGTGTGCGCGCAGAGAGAGGGGATGCTGAAGGACAGCAATCTGGCAGTAGTGTTCCACCAGCTGCAGCTTACTGCCAGGTTTGCTCTAGTGGTGAAGAGGGAGGGGATGATGAGGTCACTGACTCCACGTGGGTGCCTGAAGGGAGAGAGGAGGAGGAGGAGGAGGATGCAGCGTCACATGTCCAACGAGGCAGGATGCCCCCTGGAGGCCAGCTAGAGGCCAGCACAGCAACTGTACCACACCGCAGAGCTCCGCCTGTGCAGGGCGCTGCCTCTGCACGTTATCACAAAAGTTCTTTGGTGTGGGCCTTTTTTGAGACGAGTGCATCAGATCGCACCACTACTATTTGCAATATTTGTCTCAAGCGTATCTCGCGTGGCCAAAACATCAGCCGCTTGGGCACCACAAGCATGAGCAGACATATGTTGACCTGCCATGCAGCTCGTTGGCAAGCACACATAAAAGACCCACACCAAAGAACAAAGCGGACCTCTCCTTGCTCCTCATCAGCTGGGATCTCCATCCCCACTATATCTTCAGTCCTCTCTGAAAGCTGCTCTGAGAGGACTGAAGGTGTAGAATTAGGTGTGTCACAACCAAGTACTTGCAGTACACCGACGTCCGATTGTAGCAGGCAAATTTCCCTGCCCCAGCTGCTGGACCGTCGAAAGAAGTATACTCCCAGCCATCCACATGCCCAGCGGTTGAATGCTAGCTTGGCTAAATTGCTAGCACTTCAACTGCTGCCTTTTCAGTTGATAGACTCGGCCCCCTTCCGTGAGTTTGTTCAATGTGCGGTTCCTCAGTGGCAGGTTCCCAAACGCCACTTTTTCTCACGGAAGGCGATTCCGTCTCTCTACTGGCATGTGGAAGGCAATGTCCACGCCTCGCTGGACAGGGCGGTCAGCGGTAAGGTGCATATTACCGCTGACTCATGGTCCAGCAGGCATGGACAGGGACGTTATCTTTCTTTCACGGCCCATTGGGTCACTCTATTGGCAGCTGGGAGGGATGCAGGACAAGGTGCAGTAGTGTTGGAGGTTGTTCCGCCACCACGCCTCCAAAATGCTACTACTGGTTGTGACACACCTCTCTCCTCCACCCCCTCCTCTTCTTCTTCCTCCATGTCCTCTTCGAGTGCTCTGTCCTCGGAACCAGCGGTGCTCCGTAGGCGTACAAGGGGCTACGCGAGTACGCAGGCAAAAAGATGCCATGCCGTGCTTGCGCTGGTGTGTTTGGGGGACAGGAGCCACACTGGGCCAGAGGTTCTGGCAGCTCTGCAGGGGCAGGCCGAGAGGTGGTTGACGCCACGCCAGCTTAAGCCAGGAATGTTCGTTTCTGATAATGGCACCAACCTCCTCTCCGCCCTGCGACAGGGGCAGCTCACCCATGTGCCCTGTATGGCTCACGTCCTCAACCTGGTGGTGCAGCGGTTCTTGGGCAGGTTCCCAGGCTTACAGGATGTCCTGAGGCAGGCCAGGAAAGTCTGTGTGCATTTCCGCCGATCTTATAATGCCAGTGCTCGGCTGACTGAGCTGCAAAAGGAGCTGAACCTGCCCAAGAACCGCCTAATATGTGACATGCCCACCAGGTGGAACTCAACGTTGGCCATGCTGCAGCGACTGCACACGCAGCAGAGGGCCATCAATGAGTACCTTTGCGACTACGGCACCAGGACAGGGTCAGGGGAGCTTGGCTTTTTTTCCCCACGCCAGTGGAGCATGATCAGGGATGCATGCACTGTCCTCTCACCATTTGAGGAGGCCACGAGGATGGTGAGCAGTGACAGTGCATGCATCAGTGACACTGTACCTCTTGTCCACCTGTTGGAGCATACGCTGCGTGGGATAATGGACAGGGCACTTGAGGCAGAACAGAGGCAGGAAGAGGAGGACTTCCTTGTCTCTCAAGGCCCCCTTTATCCAGACAATGTTCCTTCTGTCCCACCCATCACACAGGAAGAGGAGGAGGAGGAGGAGGAGGAGGAGGAGGATTGTGTGAGCATGGAGGTGGAGCCTGGCACTCAGCATCAGCAGCAGCAGTCTTTTAGGGATGATGTACAGTCCCAACAAACCAGTGGACTTCTACGTGGCTGGGAGGAGGTGGCTGGCGATCATGTCATCCTCAGTGACCCAGAAGACTCCGGACCGAATGCCTCAGCTAACCTACGCTGCATGGCCTCCCTGATCCTGCAAAGCCTGCGGAAGGATCCTCGTGTTCTTCGGATCAAGGAGAGTGACCATTACTGGCTGGCCACTCTCCTTGATCCACGGTACAAGGGTAAGGTTGCGGACCTTATCTTGCCGTCGCAGAGGGAGCAGAGGATGAGACATCTCAGGGAGGCCTTGCAGAAAGGTCTGTGCAACGCGTTCCCAGAAACTGGGAGGTTACAAACTCCTGGTCCTGGACGACGAGTTGCTGAGGCTTCGGTCAGTAGCAGAAGGAGCGGTGGGGAAGGTGGACGTCTGACCGATGCGTTCAGACAATTTTTTAGTCCGCAGCCCCAAGGTATGATCGGTTCCAGCAACCATCGCCAGCGTCTGATATACATGGTGCAGGAATACCTAGGGGCAAGGTCAGACTTGGACACCTTTCCCACCGAAAATCCTCTGGCTTACTGGGTCCTGAGGATGGATCACTGGCCAGAGCTTGCACAGTATGCAATTGAGCTACTGGCCTGTCCTGCATCCAGCGTTCTTTCCGAACGCACATTCAGTGCTGCTGGAGGATTTGTCACCGATCATAGGGTGCGCCTGTCCACCGACTCGGTTGATCGACTGACCTTCATAAAAATGAATCAGTCTTGGATCACCACCAGCTACCAGACACCTGAAGCGGATATAACGGAATAATTTATAATGTCACATCCCTTCAAGACTGCCTATGCTGATGCTGAGTGACTGTCCTGTTATGTTCACTGACTATCCTCTTCCTCCTCCTCAATGATCCATGCCACCACACCAGTGCCTAAGGCACAATTTTTCAGCCCCTGTATAACAGGGGCGTGTAATTACAATTTTTTAAAAAGATGCTTCGCAACAGGTGTGACTGCTGTGCTCAGAGTACAGTATCTGTGAGGGGTTGCAGTGTTGTGGCACCAGCACCAGTGCCTAAGGCACAATTTTTCAGCCCCTGTTGGGGCGTGTAATTACAATTTTTAGGCAATGCTTTGCAACAGGTCTCATTGCTGTGCTCAGAGTACAGTATCTGTGAGGGGTTGCAGTGTTGTGGCACCAGCACCAGTGCCTAAGGCACAATTTTTCAGCCCCTGTATAACAGGGGCGTGTAATTACAATTTTTTAAAAAGATGCTTCGCAACAGGTGTGACTGCTGTGCTCCAAGTACAGTATCTGTGAGGGGTTGCAGTGTTGTGGCACCAGCACCAATGCCTAAGGCACAATTTTTCAGCCCCTGTTTAACAGGGGCGTGTAATTACAAATCTTGATCTAATAGTTCACAGCAGGGCCCATTCCTGCGCCCACCAAGAGTAACTATGAGGGCCTACAGTCTTGTGGCAACACCGTCCACCACCACCACCACCACCAAAGGCCCAATTTTTCTGCCCTGTTCAACAGGTGCATGCAATTACAAATCTTGATCTAATAACTCACAGCAGGGCCCATTCCTGCACCCACCAAGAGTAACTGTGAGGGCTTACAGTCTTGTGGCAACACCGTCCACCACCACCACCACCACCACCAAAGGCCCAATTTTTCTGCCCGGTTCAACAGGTGCATGCAAGTACAAATCTTGATCTATTAACTCACAGCAGGGCCCATTCCTGTGCCCACCAGTCTTGTGGCTACACCAACATCTAATAGGGCAAATTTCTGCAGAGTAGATACGGCAGGCCCCTACTTTCAAACATCCAACTTACAAACGACTCCTACTTGCAAACGGCAAGAGAAAACAGGAAGTGAGAGGAAATCTACCCCTAGGAAGGAAAATTCTATCCTGTTAGATTTAATTTGGGAAAAAGGTATCTCCTCTCTACTGGTGCTTTATCACCAATCCTTGTTTCAATTAAAACCCCACTTTTCCAAAAACATTTGTCATTGGGACGGAAAGTGAGGTGACATGTTCTGAACAGATGTGCAAAGACAGCAAATGTTACAGGGGTGATAACCCCTCCCTATGTTCTCCAAAAAGCTTAAAAATTGATTTTTTTGGGATGTAGCTACACTTCATAATGTACCTGTTCAGATTCTACTTAAGAACAAACCTACAGTCCATGTCTTGTTTGCACCACCTATATACTGCTGTTCAGAGTATATAGGGTTGTAGGTATAGGGTTTTATTTTGGGTGCGGGGTCCCCCTTAGTATCCATACAAGACCCAAAGGGGCTGGGGTGGGGGGGGGGGTGATGGGGTAGCCATGCCATTTTTCTCAAGGATTTTCAGCCATATGGCGGCCAGGACAAGACATGACATTAAAGCCGCAAGTGGTTTTAAATGGCTTCTTTTTTTCCTTTACAAATGTCATTTTGTGCAAGGACAGTTCTAAACACGGGAAACACATGCCACTTCACAGGCATACTTTAGACACCCCCCAGGTACCATATTTAAAGGAAAATTTCACTTTTTTTTTTTTCACTTTATGCATCATTAAAATGACTGCTCCCGAAAAAACTTTAGTTTTTAAAATTTCTTTTTGCATTGATATATGTCCCCTGGGGCAGGACCCGGGTCCCCAAACCTGTTTTATGACATTAACATGCATATTGGCCGTTGTAATTAGCAATTTTGATTTCGAACGTTCGCGTCCATTATAACGAATAGGGTTCGAAAATTTGCGCGAACTTTCGGTCCGTTCGAAGGTTCTGGTGCGAACCGAACCCGGGGGTGTTCGGCTCATCCCTATTAGAGACCTTCCGTTTGAGGATGCCCCACAGATGCTCAATAGGGTTTAGGTCTAAAGACATGCTTGGCCAGTCCATCACCTTTACCCTCTGCTTCTTTAGCAAGGCAGTGGTCATCTTGGAGGCTGGAACACTGCCCTGCGGCCCAGTTTCCGAAGAGAGGGGATCATGCTCTGCTTCAGTATGTCACAGTATATATACAATATATGATTCAAACTCCAGAGGGGTAGTGGAGTGATTATAGCAGCCTTTGCATGAATTGTAATGAAGTGCAATGTATATTATCATTTATCAATCTATTTGCTTGCACAACCACTGTTAAAATAGAAATACCTCTATACATAATATTTAATATTTTATTATTTGGTACCAACATAGCAGACATAGCAGACTTTTGCACAACTGGTTGTGCATAAATGCTCATCCACTGTTAAAAGTACAAAACATAACAGGAAATAAAGTGAAGAGGTAAAGGGAGATTAAACAGATAGCATGCAAAGTCTTGATAAGAAAGGGTCAGTTACATGAATTCCAATATACATCACAATAAGAAACGAGGAAACAGCTGCGCTAAACTTATGAGATAGGAATTGCATTTCCCCATTGACGACGTGTTTTGACACGAAACGTGGGTCGGGAGGTGAACGCGTTGACGTCATCACCTAGGGACAGGTGATTGCAGACCGGGCGGTCGTATTTGTGCTGCCTACCCTCTGGCTGACCGCCTCGGACCTGGTAATCATCTCATGGAGAAATATTGTTGCTGATGGGCTCAAATATCTCTTACCTCTGGTAAGCAGTATATACATATGGTGGTGGATCACTGGTGGTGCATGAACTATTGAGCATCAATTCTCATTCTTCTATTTATCACCTTCACGTTCTACTATCAATTGGATTTTCCAAGTCATTTTGGGACTACTATCCACCTATTTACATATAATTTATAATTATAGTGGAGTGTATTTTTTCCAATTTTTTTTCACAGCTTGTTTACATGCCCCCACTAAGGGCTTCTGATTTATGTGGTTTATGGACTTTTTATGATTGATTAGTCTATCTCATAAGTTTAGCGCAGCTGTTTCCTTGTTTCTTTCTGCATTATTTATGTTATCACATAAGTACAATTGCTGCTGTTTTTCCCTTTTGTTTTTGGTTAGCGCAGCTTATTCCTTCCATACATCACAATAAGCCAATAGTTCCAGGCCCTCAATAGTCACCCATGTACCTGCAGCTGTTATAAATTGAAGTGCAGACAGTAAAGTGCTTAGAAGAGCCCAGGGGTGCAAATATAAACAAAAGGCTCATGAAGTCAATGAATCAGGAATATGGAGGTAATTAGCAGGAGGAAAGCGTAGGAAGAGACATGACCAGTAAATAAGTCATACAAATGATGGAACAGTATTTGCTCATTAGTTTGTGTGTCTGAATTAGCTGCATTGGCATATAAAAAAAAAAAAAGAATGTGATAGATGGATTTATCTAAACAAACTGTAATTTTGGAAAAAAAAACATACCGTCTTTGCCTTATGTTACCATATTCAGTGTGTACACGTATGGTATGATCCAAACACCCATGTAATATAGACAACAACAGTAGTTTGGTGCTGAATCTAAAATAATACAAATAGCTCTGTGATAATTACTATAGGAAAATTCATGTTTTAATTATTTAACTGTGTATGTGGTGACACTACAGCATTATATTTTACCAGTTAGGTCATTGTTTTGGGGTGATTTTCTTTGCATGTTTTCCACTCTTTATTTCATAGTTATACTTCCTGTACAACCTCTGACACAAAGACAGAGAAATGTCTTTTGGGAATCGGTGCAGTGCTGCAAAGTTGGCGTTGCACCGATTATTACGGTTCCATTGCAGGCAATAGGCGCCGATTTGGCATGCGATTTGACGTATAAAATACAACATAATAATAATATTAATAAAAATATTAACAAGCTCAATCCAAAACTTTAGTGTTTGTCTGCTCAAACCAAAACTTCAACAAATACAGTTAATATTAAGGCCAAAAAGCAAAAAGATTATCATGCAATGAACCCTAAACAAGGAATACCTCTTATGACACATTGAGAAACTTTGGGTAACAGAATTCCTGGAAGTTTATCTCTCTAATGGGGACTACAGACAGCAGTAACAAAACTATTAACGGATAGGGATGAGCTTCGAGTTCGAGTCAAACTCATGTTCGACTCGAACATTGCCTGTTCGCCCGTTCGCCGAACAGCGAACAATTTGGGGTGTTCGCGGCAAATTCGAAAAGTCTATGGAAGAAATCGAAAGCGCTAATTTTAAAGGCTTATTTGCAAGTTATTGTCATAAAAAGTGTTTGGGGACCCGGGTCCTGCCCCAGGGGACATGTATCAATGCAAAAAAAAGTTTTAAAATGGCAGTTTTTTCAGGAGCAGTGATTTTAATAGTGCTTAAAGTGAAACAATAAAAGTGAAATATTCCTTTAAATTTCGTACCTAGTGGGTGTGTATAGTATGCCTGCAAAGCAGCGCTTGTTTCCCGTGCTTAGAACTGTCCCTGCACAGTCGTTTCTGAAGGAAAAAAAGTCATTTAAAACTCACTCGCGGCTATAATGAATTGTCGGCTTCCAGCAATACAGAGAAAAGTCATTGATAAAAAAAAAAAAATGCGTGGGGGTTCCCCCAAATTCTATTACCAGGCCCTTCAGGTCTGGTATGGATATTAAGGGGAACCCTGCCGCAAATTTTAAAAAAAATGCGTGCGGTTCCCCCCCAAATATCCATACCAGGCCCTTCAGGTCTGGTATGGATTTTAAGGGGAACTCCACCCCAAATTTCGTACCTAGTGGGTGTGTATAGTATGCCTATAAAGCATTGCTTGTTTTCCGTGCTTAGAACTGTCCCTGCACAGTGTCATTTCTGAAGGAAAAAAAGTCATTTAAAACTCACTCGCGGCTATAATGAATTGTCGGCTCCCGGCAATACAGAGAAAAGTAATTGATAAAAAATAAAAATAAATGCGTGGGGGTTCCCCCAAATTCAATTACCAGGCCCTTCAGGTCTGGTATGGATATTAAGGGGAACCCTGCCGCAAATTTTTTAAAAAAATGCGTGCGGTTCCCCCCAAATATCCATATAAGGCCCTTCAGGTCTGGTATGGATTTTAAGGGGAACTCCACCCCAAATTTAAAAAAAAATGGCGTGGAGTTTCCCCAAAAATCCAGACCAGACCCTTTATCTGAGCATGCAACCTGGCAGGCCGCAGGAAAAGAGGGGGGACGAGAGAGCGCTCAAAGCACCATGTCCCCATGTTGATGGGGACAAGGGCCTCATCCCCACAACCCTTGCCCGGTGGTTGTGGGGGTCTGCGGGCCTGGGGCTTATCGGAATCTGGAAGACACCTTTAACTAAGGGGACCCCCAGATCCCAGCCCCCCCCTATGTGAATTGGTAATGGGGTACATTGTACCCCTACCATTTCACAAAGAAAGTGTAAAAAATTGTAAAAAAAATACACAGACACCATTGGGAAAGTCCTTTATTAAAAATAAAAAAAAATAAAAAAAACATTCCAGCGATGAAATCCAGTGTCCCACGGCGATCCGATGTCCAGCGCTGTCCACACGAAATGTCATTGGCTGAGCCTGAGCGGACCTGATGGGAAACTTCCTTGGCAGTGTAATAAATGAATAGACCCGCCCCTTCTAAAGTTCCCCATCAGGTCCGCTCAGCCAATGACGTAGGCGGGGTCTGACATACGAGGGGGCGGACCTGATGGGGAACTTCCTCCACAGTGTAATACATGAATAGACCCGCCCCTTCTCACGTTCCGCATCAGGTCCTCAGCCTTACACCTACGTCATTGGCTGAGCGGACCTGATGGGGAACTTTAGAAGGGGCGAGTGTATTCATTTTTTGCTATATGGCACTGTTAATTTAACTGACAATTGTGCGGTTGTGCGACGCTGTACCCAAATAAAATGTATGTCCTTTTTTTCCCATAAATAGAGCTTTCTTATGTGGTTTTTTATCACCTCTGCATTTTATATTTTTTGCTCTATAAACAAAAAAGAGCGACAATATTGAAAAAAAATATATATATATATTTTTTACTTTCTGCTGTAAAGCATATCTGAAAAAAAATGTACAAAATAGAATTTTTTCATCAGTTTAGGCCAATATGCAATCTGCAATATTTTTGTTAAAAAAAAAATCCCAATAAGCGTATTGGTTTGCGCAAAAGTTATAACATCTGCAAACTATGGGATATATTTATGGCATTTTTCATTATTTATTTTTTACTAGTAATGTCGGCGATCAGCGACTTATAGTGGGACTGTGGGATATTGCGGCGGACAAAACGGACACTAACTGACACATTTTGGGGACCATTGACACTAATACAGTGATCGGTGCTAAAAATATGCACTGCCACTGTACTAATGACACTAGCTGGGAAGGGGTTAACATCAGGGGCAATCAAAGGGTTAACTGTGTGCCTAGCCAGTGCTTGCATACTGTGTTGGAGGTGCTTTTACTAGGGGAAGGCATTGATCCATATTGCTGCTTTGCAGGAACACAGGATCAACGTCTTCCCTACTGACAGAACGGTGATCTGCTTTAGGCAGATCAGCGTTCTGACTCTCTGCCTAATGATTGACCACAGTACCTGCAGATCAGCTGCCGCTGTGTATAATCACAGCAGGAGTGGGTCGCCATCACCGTGCATGCACACCTCAGACCCGTAAATGCAGCAGAGCCGCCTTTCTGTCTTATATGTAAGTTATACAGTTGGCAATCAGTTAATGCAATAATCTCACCAAAAATTCTTAAGGCCTGCTTTGTACCTTTCTGTCCTGCTGCAATGCATTAGGTGGCGTGTTACGATTCAATGAGGTGTGCTGCACGTTCCTTTAGTGTTTTTGGGTGCCAACATACTAACATGTGTAATGCAATGTCTAGGTGTTAAGGGGTTATTTGTGCATATTTATATACCACTAGTGTGCGTATTTGAAATTGTCTTAATTTTAGTCTCCTGTGATCCCCTTTATAAAATACTTATTTTAGGAAAGGATGATCTAGCACTAGAAAGCAATCAAAAACTCCTCTACAGTGCACATGTGCAGATTGTGAACATGCCAACAGGCCAAAAAAGTAAGCCTCAGGCTGGAGTGTGTTCTTGTTTAGGCTGTACAAGACCTGACTATGCTGTCTGGAAAGGGTGCCTGGAATCAATTTTTAGGTGTGATCCATATTGCATAAAAAACCTTAAAGCGGAGGTCCACATAAAAATGGAACCTCTGCTTTTCGGAACCCACCCCCCCCCCCTCCGGTGTCACATTTGGCACCTTTCAGGGGGGTGCAGATACCTGTATAATACAGGTATTTGCACCTACTTCCTGGCATAGACTCCAGCGGGAGTCACGCCCCAGCCCCCCCCCGGTGTCTTCCGGGAAACACACAGGTCCCAGAAGATAGCAGGGACCAGTTAGGACGCACTGCGCGACTCGCGCATGCACAGTAGGGAACCAGGAAGTGAAGCCGCAATGCTTCATTTCCTGATTCCCTCACTGAGGATGGCGGCGGGGGCAGCGATTGCTCGGCTTCGGCTGCCTACATCGCGGACACCCTGGACAGATAAGTGTCCATTTATTAAAAGTCAGCAGCTGCAGTATTTGTAGCTGCTGGCTTTTAATATATTTTTTTTTAGGCGGACCTCCGCTTTAATAGTGTATTAATGTTTAATTTAAATAAGCCAAAAAATGTAATTGAATAGAACGTCCCAGCACTTTCTAGAACTGTGGATTGTTATATTCTAACACAGGATCAGTTTATTACTAATCAGGATTTATCTGTCACAAAAATATAGCCATTACACCATGTACTTCATGCTCAGAAATGATGTGAAAACAAGAAATACATTACAGCACAAATGATTACTATTCGGCTTAATTGGATTGTAATAACTCAAAGCTCTTCCATAAATTTTTGATTAGTGTTACATTTTTTACCCAACGGGTCGCCAAGAAACAGTTTCTATGTGATCATTTCAGTATTAAAAATACATTAAGCCTTTTTCTCCTGTGAAGCAGATAGTATAATTCTCAATAAGCTTCACTTTGTAAAAGAAATATTGATATATACCTGTAATTTGCAGTCTTTGAATTGATATAGCTTTGCACAATTTAAATTAAAAGTAGCCACAATACATCTAGCAAAGGGTAATCGATTGCACATTTCTAATTAATGCAATTATCAAACACCTGCTCCACCCTACTGTTAGTGCCAGAAAATGGATCAGAATTTTGTAGTCATCTGAATGATTCCCTTTGTGGCTCCATCCTACCAGTATGCATGAAATGGTCAACATTTGAGAAAGTGCTCAATGTGATACACTTACAGATCTTACACTTTGTGGATTTCTTGCCATTCAAGGCAGATTCCCAGGTTTTCAGCTACAGAAGTCATTGAGCTGCACATAGCATGCCTTGTCAAATACTGGCATGCATGATGTGCTTCTGTAGACGTTTTCTTTCCTGATTGCTGTAAACATCCCACCTGGTATACCAGGCCAGTAATGAATAAGAGAAAGGCATGAACACTCAGGGGTGAGCATATAATGAGGCCACCTGAAACAGCTGTCTCAGGCTGTAAACTTTGGGGGGCAACAAAATGAAAGAAGAATATATTAAAAAAATTAACGATACAATGAGTGTGTGTATATGAACACTATATACACATTACACAGTTAAAGATAACTCTTTTTTTTTCTTTCTCTTAAAGGGGTTGTAAAGGTTCATTTTTTTTTTCTAAATAGGTTCCTTTAAGCTAGTGCATTGTTGGTTCACTTACCTTTTCTTTCAATTTCCCTTCTAAATGTTGTTTTTCTTTGTCTGAATTTCTCACTTCCTGTTTCTCCTCAGTAAACTTCACACCATCTTCCGAGTGGTGTTGAGTTAGCCAGAACAGCTTACTGAACAGCTTACTGAGGAGGAACAGGAAGTGAGAAATTCAGACAAAGAAAACAAAGAAAAAAAAATATTTAGAAGGGAAATCGAAAGAAAAGGTAAGTGAACCAACAATGCACTAGCTTAAAGGAACCTATTTAGAAAATAAAAAACAAACCTTTACAACCCCTTTAAATACCACACACCGTATGTTTTCCTCAGTGCAACATTTCCTTGAGAAATGAAAGAGGAGAAGAAAATGATGCATAGATGTGAGAAAATTAGGTTTTAGAGAATTTAGCATGTTTTTAAAATAACACGTTTCTTAGTAAATGATGTGTGATTTCTATGGCTTGGCACTACTCTAGAAAATTTGATGTGGGTTTTGATTGTCAATTTGCGGAGGTGTGTCCAATACGGAAGGAAGATTTCATTTTCAGTGAGAAGAGTAAATGCAGCTTGGTTTTGTAGTACCACATAAACAGGAGAAATACCAGGAGGTCTATGGAGGAAGAAAAGATATTAGTGGGAATCCTAGTTCTATATAGATGGGAAACAGTAATGTATTCTATGGTTTGCTGTTGGACATACTGGGCAATGTATAGTCATGTGAAAAATTGAGTACACCCTATAAAAATCATTGACTTCTTTGACATACTTTAATATTTTAATTAAAGCGCTGCCTACAAATAAAGTATATATACTTGAAAAAAAAAAAAAAAAAGATATTACTTTTTAAATCATTTATTCAATATAAAAAAAAAAATATTAAATGCAATGCAGTACAGTAGAAAAAAAAAGGACACCTTTGGTATCAAAAGCTGGTATTGGGCTTCCAGTTCTATCGGTGCAGCTCCCGTTGAGTGTCCTAAAAATTCAGCTTTAAAAAGCCTGGGTAACAGCCCCAAGCCACCTAGTCCCCCTCACTAAAGGAACACCAGGTGGAGTGGAACTTTTACAAAAATAGTACCCGCTCACAATTGGCACTGTGCTAGCCTAGGCACACTGAGGCGGCTCTACCTCCTAATACAGCTGACTCTGCTGAAATGGGGTACAGTGGCTCTAGCTTTGTTTCTCCCTCTCCACTGGCCACTGTAGAGGACAGCGCTCATGAAAAAATTACTCTTGGAACCCACCATTACACTAGCAGTGGATAAAGCAGTGATTCCAGGCAGTTTCAAAAGGAAAATGGAGATCATTCACAGCAGCTCACTAAAACAGAACACAGGGAGGATGAGCTCCAACAAGCTCATATTCAACAACATTCCAAGTACAAACCTTGATGGAAAAAATGGAGGCCCTGGAAAACAACAGAAAGTGCAAACATTTGAGTATTAATGGCCTACCTGAGTCTTTTAAGGCAAGTTCCCTTCTTGACATACACTATATTACCAAAAGTACTGAGACACCTACCTTTACATGCACATGAAATGTAATGGCATCCTAGTCTTAGTCCGTAGGGTTCAATATTGAGTTGGCCCACCCTTTGCAGCTATAACAGCTTCAACTCTTCTGGGAAGGCTGTCCACAAGGTTTAGGAGTGTGTCTATGAGAATGTTTAATCATTGTTCCAGAAACGGATTTGTGAGGTCAGGCACTGATGTGGATGAGAAGGCTTGGCTCAAATTCTCTGCTCTAATTCATCTCAAAGGTGTTCTATTGGGTTGAGGTCAGGACTCTGTGCAGGCCAGTCAAGTTCCTCCACCCCTAATGCACTTATCCATATATTTATGGACTTTGCTTTGTGCACTGGTCCAAATCATTGGGTGGAGGGGGGGTTATGGTGTGGGGTTGTTTTTCAGGGGTTGGGCTTGGCCCCTTAGTTCCAGTGGAGGGAAATCTTAAGGCATCAGCATGCCAAGACATTTTGGACAATTTCATGCTCCCAACTTTGTAGGAACAGTTTTTGGGGATGGCCCCTTCCTGTCCCAACATGAATGCACACAGTGCACAAACAAGGTCCATAAAGACATGGATGAGTGAGTTTGGGGTGGAGGAACTTGACTGGCCTGCACAGAGTCCTGACCTCAACCCAATAGAACACCTTTGAGATGAATTAGAATGGAGACTGCAAGCCAGGCCTTCTGGTCCACATCAGCGCCTGACCTAACAAATGCGCTTCTAGAAGAATGGTCAAACATTCCCATAGACACACTCCTAAACCTTGTAGACAACCTTCCTAAAAGAGTTGAAGTTGTTATAGCTGCAAAGGGTGGGCCAACTCAATATTGAACCCTACAGACTAAGACTGGGATGCCATTAGACTCATGTGCGCGCGAAAATCTCCCTTGCAAGATTAAGTATGTAGAATCTGATGAACAGGGACGTTTAGTTAATGTACATATACTGTAACTGTAGCATTCTGCGACCTTTATAAATTTTTATGCTTCAAATTCACCCAACAATAAATTTTTAGCTCTTTAACCCCCCTGGCGGTATTCCCGAGTCTGGCTCGGGGTTAAATTTAAGCACCAAAAGCGGTAACCCAGAGCCAGACTCGGGATTGCATCGCAGTAATCCAGGCAGAGTTACTTACCTTCTCCCCTGGATCCTGCGATGCCTCCCCGCTGTGTGATTGAGCTGTCTCCTCGCTCGATTCACACAGTGCCCGAGTGTCGCCGAGCTCTGTTCCCTGCGACGTTACGACGCACAAGGACGGAGATCGGCGCCAAATTCAAAAAAGTTAAAACACAGTACACATACAGTATACTGTAATCTTACAGATTACAGTACTGTATAAAAAAAATACACACCCTCATTGTCCCTAGTGGTCTGCCCAGTGTCCTGCATGCACTTTTATATTATAAAAACTGTTCTTTCTGCCTGGAAACGTGGTTTTAGACCAGCTAGAAAACAGCAATAATAAATTAGAATCACTTGCAGAATTGAGCGATAGCGATTTGTGGGGAAATTCGTCATCAAACACTGAAAAACACTTTTATTATTATTATATTATTATTTGTTATAATTATTTTATAGTTATTTATTATATTATAAGTTACAATTTTTTTTTTTTTACTTTATCATACCCGGGATGTCTACTAGACTCTTGTTTGGACAGATTTAAGTGAGTTATTCTTAAGAATTACAGGCCTACAATATAAAACGGCAAATTTCCATGCAGAATAATGGTACCGCTTTCAGCACCTAAAATCTGACAGAATCATACCGCCAGGCAGGTTAAGTAGCTGGCTGATGCAAGTCTTCCTCCTACCACATTTAGTGGGGGTAGACTTTAACATGGTATGCAGAGCAATGAAGATAGGTCCACTTGTTATGCTAAAGGTTGTCCTGCCCAACTTATCCCTCCCTCCTTGCTCTCTCAAATGACACGGCTCTTAACCTGTAGACTTATTGTGTACACTCCATCCTGTAGATAGAGAGTTTACTTACTATTCTCCACCACATGATACATTTGCTAGACTGGATTATTTTTTTCTGTACTACCTCACTCTTGGCCCATGTCCAGGACTCAGCGCTAAATGATATAGTCATATCTCACTACAATCCTGTGTTAGTGTTATTAGGAAGTTCTACACTTCAGGGCAATCTACGCCTATGTAAATCTACACCTACGTACAATCTACGCCTGAAGATTTTTTTCCTATTTAGGTAATAATGAGGATCTGTTTCCTAAACCTGTTTCCTATCCTATCGTGCTATTTCATTTTTAATTATCAGAACCAAAATATTATTTATTTATATTATTATTTATTCCTTGCCCCCCAGCTTCTAGACATATTACCCTCTTTATTTCACCCAGCATAGTCTTGGTTTGTTAAGGGCAGAACAGCATCTGCCAACTTATGCAAAGTTCTTACGGTTTTGGAACACGCTAGATCCAATCCCTCTAATGATCTGGCCTCATCACATTAGATGCTGAGAAAGCCTTTGACAACAACAGTTTTCAGTGGCTTTCTTTGGTTCTTCATAAAGTGGGCTTCTTGGGTCACTTTACACACCTTATTGAAGGCATGTACTCTTCCCCTCTGCTAGAATAGTGGCAGCAGGATACCTAACAGTATTCATCTGCATAAGGTCACTAGACAGGGATGCCCTCTCTCCCCCCTTCTGTTCAACATTGCTATAGAGCCACTCTCTAGGTATTTAACTTATTGGGCTCCCTTGCATGGTATCAAATTAGAAGAACTGCGAGTAGCTCTTCTTGCAGATGAAATATTAATCTTTACATCTGATCCTTCTTTGGATATGCTCACTATAAAACAGATTTTTGACAACATCTGTTCATGTCTGGGCCTCTGCATAAATTATAGTAAAAATTACGTGCTCCCCTTAAAAATCTCCAAATCTTCTCGGACCTAATCTTCTCCATTCCTTGTAGCGAGTGCCAGCATTATTTACATGGACATTAGGATAGGGAGATCACCATCATCCCTGAACCATCAAAACTTTCCTCCTTTACAAAAAACTTAGATGAGCTAGAGGCGTGGATGGACCTACCCATCTTGCTATTCAAAGATACCACGTTTTCAAAGTGGTCAGTTTTGCTGGTCTTTTATTCCCGCTTCAGACTATTCCACCCTTGCATTCAGATATACAGAAACTAAACACAGCGGTCTTCTCCTTTCTGTGGAGAAACAAAAAGCCCTGAATTGCTGTGACTAAGCTTTATCCCCCAAATAGTGAAGGGGGGCCTACTTACCAAGCATTAGAATGTACAATTTAGCATGTAGAAAGAAAGGCACTAGCAGGGTAGTGGAGTTAGTAGAAGAAAAGTATCATCTTTTTTTGAAGCATAGCACACTTATATATAAATAACACTTGGTCCATCCTGGATACACAATCAAACAGTTTTGCAACATCAGTCCAGGGTCGATCATGCAGCAACAGAGTATATGGGCAAGCCAGCGACATGTACGGCCACAAGTAGCAGTGGCTAGCTATCATGATGTCAGATGTGGTAGGGCCACTATGCATTTTAGGGGCTTTGGTTCAGGCTAGACCAAGTGTTTTTTACATGAAAGTGTGCTATGTTTCAGTAAATGGTGATACCTTTTTCAACTAACTCTAGGACCCTGCTTGTATCTCTCTTGCTTTATGTGAGTGGACCCTGCCCAGAGCCTTTCGGGAGATGCAGAAGTTGATTGGATTTTTTCTGTGCCCTCCAAAACCACCAGTTTACTTATGGACTCAATGTTTACTGCCACACTCTAGCCCTTAGGGTCTGGTATGGATTTTAAGGGGAACCCCATGCCAAAGTAAAAATAAAAACAGCGAGGTGTCCCCCCATAATCCATACCAGACCCTTATCCGAGCATGCAGCCTGTTATGCCAGGAAAGGGGGGGAGCGAGTAAATGCCCCCTCTCCTGAACTATACCAGGCCACATGCCCTCAACATGGGGGGTGCTTTGGGGGGCAGAGCGGCTCTGCCCCCCCCCAAACCACCTGGACTACATGTTGATGGGGACAAGGGCCTGATAAAAAATTGGATGAGAGGCAGTTTAATCTTAAAACTGTGTATGGGGTTCTTTACTCTAAAGCCCCATACACACCATCAGATTTTCTGCTGATTTTTGTCATCAGATTTACCAAAACCATCTAATATGAGGTCAAACCTTAAGAGTTTCAATTTGTATGCAATCAGGCAGGCCCTTGTACTACATGGTTTCGGTAAATCTGATGACAAAAATCAGCAGAAAATCTGATAGTGTGTATGGGGCTTTAGAGTGGTAAGAATATGAAAATCCTTTCCATGGTTGGAGAAACAAAAGCACATGTTTTAAATTTCATCATCTTCCAAAAAATTGGGACAAAAAAATTACAGCTTCAAAAAACTTGCCATGCCTCTTACTAAACACCTCTAACTGTCTACTTTCCAAAAAGGGGTCATTTGGGGGGTATTTGTACTGTCCTGGCATTTTAGGGGCCTCAAGAAATGAGATAGGCCATCAGTACAGCAGAACTGATCAATTTTTAAACATATATACCATAGTTTGTAGCCGCTATAACTTTCACACAAACCAATTAACATACATTTATTGTGATTTTTTTCACCAAAGACGCATAGCACATTTTGGCACAAATTTTTAAAGATATTTGATTTTATTGGACATATTTTATAACAGAAAGTAAAATTCCCTTTTTTGTTTAAAATTTTTTTGTTGTTGTTTTTTTTGGTTATATAACAAAAAATAAAAAAACCCAGTGGTGATCAAATACAACCCAAAGAAAGTTAATTTTTTTTGTGTGAAAAACATGATATAAAGTTCATTTGCATACAGTGTTGCATGACTGCACACTTGCCAGTAAAAGTAGCATAGTGCTGAATAGCAAAAAATGGCCTGGCCATGAAGGGTGTAACACTTTCAGGAGGTCAAGTGATTAAAATAATTTGGCAATCTTTTTAAATTCTTTGTCATACCCATAGATATTTAGAACCTTCTTTCTGAGGGCCTTATAGAGCTCTATTGATCTTGGGATGATAAAAGATACCAAGGGGTTGATTTACTAAAACTGAAGAGTGCAAAATCTGGTGCAATGGCAGTAGCCAATCAGCTTCTAACTTCAGCTTGTTTAATTAAGCTTTGACAAAAAAAAACCTGGAAGCATTATGATGAATGCCAACATCCCTGAGTATACCTAAACAAAAAACATAACCGGATGAGACTTTTTAGGCATTTCACATGTTTACTCATACATTAGTGTAAAACAGAGTTAATTAAAAAAGAGACAATAAAAACACTCCATGAGGCTGAAAATAAGACTAAGTGATCAAATTATATAGGGTACAATTCTCCTTATCTCAACGCTTTTCAATATAGCTTTCTTCCTTAGGGTATACGGGAAATTGTAGAAACTAGAAACTAGAAAATATGCAATAAATGCAGAAATAATATCATACATAATAATAATAATAATAATAATAACATTATAATAATAATAATATGCATAGCGGTTGCAAAGCAATGTCCTTGAGCAAGTCAAAGACATGTCCCTCTATAGAAGGGTGTCATCTTTAAAGGTAAGCGACGATGTACGTCTACAGAATGGCATGGACAGGCACAAGGGCGTACAGGTACGTCCCCCTTAAGAACCTCTCAGTGGGTCGCGCGCACGCTGCCGGCGGTGCACTCGCGACCCTGTCCGAAGCTTCATGGCTGCGCCCGCGGACCCGATCGCCACCGGTGTCCTGCGATCGGGTCACAGAGCTGAAGAACGGGGAGAGGTAAGTGTAAACAAACCTTTCCCCGTTCTTCCTAGTGGCAGTGTCACTGATCGTCTGTTCCCTGTCATAGGGAACGACGATCAGTGATGTCACACGCCAAGCCACTCCCCCTTCAGTTAGAATCACTCATTAGGTCACACTTAACCCCTACAGCACCACCTAGAGGTCATACCCTTCACTGCAAGTGTCATTTTTACAGTTATCAGTGCTTTTTTATAGCACTGATCGCTGTAAAAATGACAATAGTCCCAAAAATGTGTCAAAAGTGTCCGATGTGTCCGCCATAATGTCGCAGTCACGATAACAATCGCTGATCACCGCCATTACTAGTAAAAAAAAAAATATTAATAAAAATGCCATAAAACTACCCCCTATTTTGTAGATACTATAACTTTTGCGCAAACCAATCAATAAACGCTTATTGTAATTTTTTTTACCAAAAATATGTAGAAGAATACGTATCGGCCTAAACTGAGGAAAAAAAATAGTTTTTTTATATATTTTTTGAGGATATTTATTATAGCAAAAAGTAAAAAATATGTATTTTTTTTCAAACTTGTCACTCTATTTTTGTTTATAGCGCAAAAAATAAAAACCGCAGAGGCGATCAAAAACCATCAAAAGAAAGCTCTATTTGTGGGAAAAAAAGGACGTCAATTTTGTTTGGGAGCCACGTCGCACGGCCGCGCAATTGTCAGTTAAAGCAACACAGTGCCGAATCGCAAAAAGGGGCCTGGTCTTTAACCACTTAACGACCGCTCACTGTATATATACGTCGGCAGAATGGCACCGACAGGCACAATCACGTAGAGCATACGTGATTGCCTTTGTATAGTTGGGGGGTCCAATCGGACCCCCCTCCTATACAGTGAGCGGTGGCTAAGTGTCCGGGAGCGTTCCGGGATGAGGCGGCAGCCATTCGTTTCTGGCCACCCCCTCGCGATCGCGAATGGAAATGCCCCCTCTGTCTGTGTCAGACAGAGGGAGCAGGAGGAAGTGATGTCATCTCTGGTGCGGCGCTCACATATACCGAGCGCCGTACAAGAGAAGACATCAGGTCAGTGCACACAACACTACACTGACACCAGGACACATAGGGACATAAATCGCCCCCCCAGGCCCCCCAGACACCCCAGATCACCCCCAAGATCACCCCCCCCCAGCCCCCAGTCACAGTGTCACTGATTGCAGTGACCATTTATTTAGTGATCACTGCAATCAGTGACATTTGTGACTGTAAAAGTGTCACCAAAGTTTAGTCTTAGGTCCAGTGTAGCCCCCTAACCCCCCCTAATAAAGGTTTAACCCCCTGATCACCCCCCAGATAACCCTTTCACCGCCTATCACCACTGTCGCTTAGCGATCATTTTTCTGATCGCTGTCTTAGCGTCAGTGATGCCGATCGGCAGCCAGTAATTTTTTTTAGGTTCGCCGCAGGTTTTTATAGCGTCAGGTACCCCAATATATTATCTAATAAAGGTTTAACCCCCTTGGTCGCCCCCCAGGTAACCCTTTCACCCCCTATCACCACTGTCACTAAGCGATCGTTTTTCTAAACGCTGTCTTAGTGTCTGTGATGCAGATCGGTAGCCGGTAATTTTTTTTAGGTTCGCCACAGGTTTTTATAGCGTCAGGTACCCCAATATATTATCTAATAAAGGTTTAACCCCCTTGATCGCCCCCCAGGTAACCCTTTCACCCCCTATCACCACTGTCGCTAAGCAATTGTTTTTCTAAACGCTGTCTTAGTGTCGGTGATGCAGATCGTAGCCAGTAATTTTTTTTAGGTTCGCCGCATGTTTTTATAGCGTCAGGTACCCCAATATATTATCTAATAAAGGTTTAACCCCCTTGATCGCCCCCAGGTAACCCTTTCACCCCCTATCACCACTGTCACTAAGCGATCGTTTTTCTAAACGCTGTCTTAGTGTCTGTGATGCAGATCGGTAGCCGGTAATTTTTTTTAGGTTCGCCGCAGGTTTTTATAGCGTCAGGTACCCCAATATATTATCTAATAAAGGTTTAACCCCCTTGATCGCCCCCCAGGTAACCCTTTCACCCCCTATCACCACTGTCACTAAGCGATCGTTTTTCTAAACGCTGTCTTAGTGTCTGTGATGCAGATCGGTAGCCGGTAATTTTTTTTAGGTTCGCCGCAGGTTTTTATAGCGTCAGGTACCCCAATATATTATCTAATAAAGGTTTAACCCCCTTGATCGCCCCCCAGGTAACCCTTTCACCCCCTATCACCACTGTCGCTAAGCAATTGTTTTTCTAAACGCTGTCTTAGTGTCGGTGATGCAGATCGTAGCCAGTAATTTTTTTTAGGTTCGCCGCATGTTTTTATAGCGTCAGGTACCCCAATATATTATCTAATAAAGGTTTAACCCCCTTGATCGCCCCCCCAGGTAACCCTTTCACCCCCATCACCACTGTCGCTAAGCGATCGTTTTTCTAAATGCTGTCTTAGTGTCAGTGATGCAGATCGGTAGCTGGTAATTTTTTTTAGGTTCGCCGCAGGTTTTTATAGCGTCAGGTACCCCCATATATTATCTAATAAAGGTTTTAACCCCCTGATTGCCCCTAGCTAACCCTTTCACCAGTGATCACCATATAAGTGTTACGGGTGATGCTGGTTAGTTAGTTTGCTTTTTATAGTGTCAGGGCACCCGCCGTGTATATAACCCAATAAAGGTTTAACCCCCTGATCGCCCGGCGGGTGATATCAATTAGGTTTTAGCGTCAGAGAGGGTCTGAGTCACACCCCAGGCAGCGTCAGGTTAGTGCCAGTAACGCTAACACCCACGCGTGAAGCATACACCCCCCTTAGTGGTATAGTATCTGAACAGATCAATATCTGATCTGATCAGATCTATACTAGCGTCCCCAGCAGTTTAGGGTTCCCAAAAACGCAGTGTTAGCGGGATCAGCCCAGATACCTGCTGGCACCTGCGTTTTGCCCCTCCGTCCAGCCCAGGCCACCCAAGTGCAGTATCGATCGATCACTGTCACTTACAAAACAAAAACACACATAACTGCAGCGTTCGCAGAGACAGGCCTGATCCCTGCGACTCCAGTGCTGTAGGAGGTGATTTCACCACCACAGTTAAAAAAAAAAAGCAAATATGCCGAACCATTGGGGCAGCAGGGGTGGAGGAGTGATTTTGCTCCTAATGCCGCGTACATACGGTCGAAATTCCGACGGAGGCTTGCCCGTGGAAAAGTCCGACCATGTGTGTGCAGCATAACTTTTTTGCGGGAGGATGCCCCCATGCTTCGGCATATATAAATGGTGCGTGTATGCCCATCATTGGAAGTGGGTGGATGAAGGGCGGTATTCTAATGGTGGGCATACCCACCAATCAATCTCTTTTTTCGTTCAGCCAACTGGCTGCATGAAATAAAAAGATTACAATACATGTCCAACAAGGACCAGCAACGTACTGGTATGTTGCTGGACTTTGAATGTTTATACCAGAATGATGCCTGCGGGTTTAGGTATCATCTTGGTATCATTCTTTTCAGCCTGCGGCCGGCTTTCATGTAAAAGCAATCCTAGCGGCTAATTAGCCTCTGGACTGCTTTTACAAGCAGTGGGAGGGAATGCCCCCCCGGATATAAAAAGCGCCATTGGGAAATTGGGAAAGCATTTTATCACACCGATCTTGGTGTGGTCAGATGCTTTGAGGGCAGAGGAAAAATCTAGGGTCTAGAAGACCCCAGTTTTTTCAAAAAAAGAGTACCTGTCACTACCTATTGCTATCATAGGGGATATTTACATTCCCTGAGATAACAATAAAAATGATAAAAAAAAAAATACTTGGAAGGAACAATTTAAAAATAAAATAAAAAGCAAAATTAATAAGAAAAAAAAAAGGAAAAAAAAAAAGCACCCCTGTCCTGCCCTGCTCTTGCCCAATGGGGAACGCAAGCGTTGGTCTGGCGTCATATGTAAACAGCAATTGCACCATGCATGTGAGGTATCACCGCGAAGGTCAGATCAAGGGCAATCATTTTAGCAGTAGACCTCCTCTGTAAATCTACTGGGGTAACCTGTAAAGGCTTTTAAAGGCTTTTAAAAATGTATGTAGTTTGTCGCCAATGCGCGTTTGTGCGAAATTTTAAAGCATGTCGTGTTTGGTATCTATGTACTCGGCCTAAGATCATCTTTTTTATTTCATCAAACATTTGGGCAATATAGTGTGTTTTAGTGCATTAAAATTAAAAAAAGTGTATTTTTTAACCCAAAAAATGCGTTTGAAAAATCGCTGCGCAAATACTGTGTAGAAAAAAAAAATACAACACCCACCATTTTAATCTGTAGGGCCTTTGCTTTAAAAATATATATAATGTTTGGGGGTTCAACATAATGTTCTTGCAAAAAAAAAAATGTTTTCATGTAAACAAAAAGTGTCAAAAAGGTCTTTGTCTTCAAGTGGTTAGAAGAGTGGATGTAAGCTTCCTAATGTTGTGTATAAAATGCCAGAACAGTTCAAAACCCCCCCAAATGACCCCATTTTGGAAAGTAGACACCCCAAGCTATATACTGAGAGGCATGTCGAGTCCATGGAATATTTTATATGTTGACACAAGTTGCGGAAAAACGAAAAAATTTTATTTTTTTTTGCACAAAGTTGTCACTAAATGATATATTGCTCAAACATGCCATGGGCATATGTGGAATTACACCCCAAAATACATTCTGTTGCTTCTCCTGAGTACGGGGATACCACATGTGTGAGACTTTTTGGGAGCCTAGCCACGTACGGGACCCCAAAAACCAAGCACCGCCTTCAGGCTTTCTAAGGGTGTAAATTTTTGATTTCACTTCTCACTGCCTATCACAGTTTCGGAGGCCATGGAATGCCCAGATAGCACAAAACCCCCCAAATGACCCCATTTTGGAAAGTAGACACCCCAAGCTATTTGCTGAGAGGTATTGTGAGTATTTTGCAGATCTCGCTTTTTGTCACAAAGTTTTGAAAATTGAAAAAAAAAAATATATATATATATTTTCTTTCTTCATTTTCAAAAACAAATGAGAGCTGTAAAATACTCGCCATTCCTCTCAGCAAATAGCTTGGGGTGTCTATATTCCAAAATGGGGTCATTTGGGGGGGTTTTGTGCGATTTTGGCATTTTATGGCCTTCGAAACTGTGATAGGTAGTGAGGAGTGAAATCAAAAATTTGTGCCTAGAAATCCTGAAGGCGGTGCTTGGTTTTCGGGGTCCCGTACGCGGCTAGGCTCCTAAAAAGTCCCACACATGTGGTATCCCCGTACTCAGGAGAAGCAGAAAAATTTATTTTGGGGTGTAATTCCACATATAACCATGGCATGTGTGAGCAATATATCATTTAGTGACAACTTTTTGTATTTTTTTTTGTCATTATTCAATCACTTGGGACAAAAAAATATATATTCAATGGGCTCAACAGGCCTCTCAGCAATTTCCTTGGGGTGTCTACTTTCTAAAATGGGGTCATTTGGGGGGGTTTTGTGCTATTTTGGCATTTTATGGCCTTCGAAACTGTGATAGGTAGTGAGGAGTGAAATCAAAAATTTGCGCCCTTAGAAATCCTGAAGGCGGTGCTTGGTTTCCGGGGTCCCGTACATGGCTAGGCTCCCAAAAAGTCCCACACATGTGGTATCCTCGTACTCAGGAGAAGCAGCAAAATGTATTTTGGGGTGAAATTCCACATATAACCATGGCATGTGTGAGCAATATATCATTTAGTGACAACTTTTTGTAATTTTCTTTTTTTTTTTTTTTTGTCATTATTCAATCACTTGGGACAAAAAAATAAAAAATTCAATGGGCTCAACATGCCTCTCAGCAATTTCCTTGGGGTGTCTACTTTCCAAAATGGGGTCATTTGGGGGGGGGTTTTGTACTGCCCTGTCATTTTAGCACCTCAAGAAATGAGATAGGCAGTCATAAATTTAAAGCTGTGTAAATTTCAGAAAATGTACCCTAGTTTGTAAACTCTATAACTTTTGCGCAAACCAATAAATATACGCTTATTGACATTTTTTTTACTAAAAACATGTGGCTGAATACATTTTGGCCTAAATGTATGACTACAATTGAGTTTATTCGATTTTTCTTATAACAAAAAGTAGAAAATATCATTTTTTTTCAAAATTTTCGGTCTTTTTCCGTTTATATCGCAAAAAATAAAAATCGCAAAGGCAATCAAATACCATTAAAAGAAAGCTCTATTTGTGGGAAGAAAAGGACGCAAATTTCGTTTGGGTACAACATTGCATGTCCGCACAATTTACAGTTAAAGCAGTGCAGTGCAAAATTCTGAATTCACCTCTGGTCCTTTAGCTACCAAATGGTCCGGGGCTTAAGTGGTTAACCAGCTAAAATGGCCCGGGGCTGGTTAAAGGAACTTATTTAGAAAATAAAAAACAAACCTTTACAACCTCTTTAATAAAGAAACTATGTTAAAAGATGATCTGGGCACCAAAAGTATATGTATGTACTAAGATGAAAAAATCTAACCATTTCCCACAATGGCAGTGTGCATTATATAGTTGCTTTATGAGCAAATCCGTTGAGGTTAAGTGAATCGCAAAAGGCCAAAATGTGAAAAGATTGTAGAGACTAGAGCTGATAGCGGGTGAAAAATGAAATTAAACATAATATATATATATAAATATAAATATTGCAGGCTATATAGGCATATAGGCAGGAGAGGCACCAAGCACCTCAGAGAGGAGAGGGATACAAAATCGAACAGAAGTCTGGTGTCAATTCCAACAGCCCAATGGTGGCATATTCAAAACAAGGCCCCAGTCACATAGCATCCCTGGGTGCACCAGGTAATGGAAGCAAACCTTGGGTACGCCCTTAAAGGGACAGATTATGACCTGCAAATACAGCAGAGTTCATATATAGAAATAATCAATGTACACAGTGGGAGTTATTTACGAAAGGCAAATCGACTTTGCACTACAAGTGCACTTGCAAATGCACTGAAAGTGCACTTGCAAGTGCAGTTGCTGTAGATCTGAGGGGGACATGCAAGAAAAAGAAAAAAACTGCATTTTTGCTTGCACGTTATTGGATGATAAAATCAGCAGAGCTTCCCCTAATTTCAGAGCTTCCCCTCAGTTCTACAGCAATCTACAGCGACTGCACTTACAAGTGGACTTGCAGTCTACTTGTAGTGCAAAGTGGATTTGCCTTTCGTAAATAACCCCCAATGTTCACGTAATGATAGCAACATAATAGGATGTGCAATATAAATATTTAACAGCAGCAGCAGAAATAACCACTAAACAAAAGGGCACCATTCCTCCCACTGACAGAGGCAGGTCTGGGGCAAAAATAAGGAGGAAGAGGAGGGCACATTGTTGTTATATGAGAGGGGGCACACTGGCACTGCCAGCACTGAGATTTCCAGCTGCCTTACTAACAGGAGTGACAGCAGTGTCACTCCTGTCAGGCACAGCAAGGGCCACAATAGCTGCTGGAGCAAGGATTATGTTCTCTTCTCCTGCAAATAACAGCCTAGTGTACATGATTCAGCCCTGCTGTGGGTGAAACATGCTGGGGGTGTGGTTTTGGGTAGAAATAAGTGGTGTGTTGTCATGCAATAAACCTTGTCTGGAATTGAGTGTCTTTGGGGTGTTGCTCGTTATTTGGAGGGTGGATTTCAGTGGAGAAAGGATAGAATCCAGTACCGTGGCACCTAACTGATTGCTGGGCTATGGAAAAGGACAGGGGCTGGCCTGTGAGTGGTAAAAAGGGTTGGGTTCATCTACTCCTAGACTCCTCTCTGTGTCTCCTCTGTGGCCAACATCACTGCCTAGTTGCCATAATTAACTCCTTGGTAGCCAGTTTATTCCTCTTAGTGGGAATGGACTGTAGCCATTGACCTCTAACACATTTAAAAAAATTCTACAGCTGTCCCCTGATCTAGGGGAATTTTTTACTCCCAATCTTCCTGGACACAGAAGCATTTTTAACTACCACTGACCACCAACATGGGGGAATTTTTAACTTGGACTTTTTACTCCTACTTACCACAGTGTGGCCTGTGGGGGAGAGTGAACTGGCCCTTTGCTTACAGACTTTGGGAAACCCTTCCTTATTAATAGCCACCATCTTCTCCACACTATGCATGCAAATAATAAGCAGGACATATATACAAAGAAGAGAGAGTGACAATCAGTTTTAGTTACATAGTTAGGTTGATAAAAGATACAAGTCCATCTAGTTACACTTTCAGTAAAAAAACGCTCCAGTTACTTTGTGTTCCTTCAATAATTCTATCACCTTTTGGATTCACTCCACATTCACCAGATTGTTTTTTTTTTTTTTTTAATGAATAGAAGATATAATGCACTATTTAATTATTCCTGCTTTACTGTATTATCTATCCCTTTACCAATGGTCTGCCACTTCTCTTTTTTCTCTGATCACTGTTCAGTCTCTCTTTACCTTTGTTTACTATTCCAAATTTTACTACAATTTGAATTCAGTGAACTCTTGCAAAAAAGCCTGTTTAATATTTCTGTGATTTAATTAAGAAATGGGGAAAGAGAAAGAGCAGAGTATTCTGTAGCCTATGAAGTGTGTCATGTCAGAGGGGCTGCAGTATTACAGACAAAAAGGTCCCGATTTGATTATTGCTCTTAACCCCAATGCAACTACAGTAAAACTAGCCCTGACTCTCTGGCTTTGAAAAGTTGGAAAATGTAGTTTCCCTTACATTCACGTTTATCTGAATACACCTGATTCCAGTGGAAAGAATCAGTCAAATGCATGTGAATAATTATGACCTTTTAGCCTGCGAAAAGTATTTACAGCAGCCATTGCTGTTTTCATGTAGACACAAGCCAAGCAGTAACCTGCAGTTAAGGACAGATGTCCAAGCCTGGATGTATCTGATGCTTGGATATTCACCCCTAAGTGCAGGTAACTGCATGGTGTGTGGAAAAAACAGCGACGGCAACTGTCAGCTTGTTATTGCTTTGTACAGCGATGGCCACTGTTATTCAAATACACCTGTCATTTCAGAAGCAGGAATCTTCTAAATTCTTGTGAATGCAATCTTTAGAGTCTTCCAGTATATGCAGGTAACTGCCCACACTGATAAAAAAATATTCTGTTGGCTTGTAATTTTAACATAAACATTTTATAATTTTCAACATAAAAATAAATGTTAATTAATTTACTTTGATATTTTAAGTACCTTACTTAATTTTCATTAGTTCTTAAAACACACCTTTTACATTTACGAAAATAATGCATAATATTGAGTAATCTGGACAAAACTTTTAAGGTATGTGCATTTCCATATTCTAATTGAGTTACGTTTACTTAAAAAAATTATCTTTTCATTTGACTGAAATTGCAGGATGCATGTTTGCCAAACGTGCAACCACGCGAGTTTTGATGCTGTATATTTTAAATAGTTTGACGTCTTTTGGAACTTTGAAAGCCTGCACAAGGCAGTTCCCATTATGTTTGAGGCCCATCAGGACAAAAGAGCGCCACCAGTGACAAGAATATTTCCAAGTCACTACAAAGCCATGAAATGCCATTGAAAGGTAAGAATGAACATTGAACAAATTACCGTTCACATACTTTAAATGTTGCTTAACATACTATTAAAACCATTAAAAACCATTAAAAATGTCCGTTGTATACACCTATTGAGACAACTCACTTGTGCGCATGCAAAGTTTGCGCTTACTGCATTTGGCAAAACTCAACCAAGATGCAGCGTGAGGGGCCACCAGTTGTTAACCTCCATGGCGGTATGACTCTGTCTGGAATTATGTACCAAAAGCGGTTCAATTATTTTGCATGGAAATTTGGTGTTATGTATTGTAGGCCTGCAATTCTTAGTAATTACTTACTTAAACCTGACCAAACAAGAGTCTAGTAGACATCACGGGTATGATAAAGTTTGAAACACAAAATCAAAAATTATAATATAATAATAGGCTTGTGCAATTCGTTTCCTAATGAATCGAAATTCGTCCGAATTTAGCAACTTTCGGACATTCGGAAACATTCAAATTTCCGAACAAAGCAATTACGAATAAAACCGAATCCGAAATAAATTATATCGCAAATAGCGAATGCCCGAATGTCTTCGGCATAATTCGTTATGAAAAAAGTTACGAATGTACGAATCCATTTGAAGCACAATAACACTCTGCTCTGCTCTCTTCTTCTCCCTCACCGTGCTGAACTCCCTCTCAAAATGGTGTACAGGGGCGGAGGCTATAGCCGCATGTAAAAAACAAAAGTAAAATACGAGATTTCGAATCGTTACAAATAACTGCTATGTATTTAGAAAAAATACAAATCCATTCGAAGCACATTAGGCATAATAGGCAGGGTCGTTGTGAGAGAGACACGGAAAATTACGAATCAACGAACCCAAAAAAAGTTACGACAGTAGGAGTTGTGTCCAGAATCAACGAAAAACAATGTACTCTACCGAAAGTACGAATTATAAATCAACTAAAAATAAGGCTTACATTAATACGAATCATTCCGATTCAACGAAAAATGTCGCTTGCGAAAATACGAATTAGTCCGAACACATGTCACTAAGTCACAGGGCAGTACAGTGGTGTAGTGGTTAGCACTTTTGTCTAGCAGCAGACAGGTTGCTGGTTTGAATCCTGACCACAGCACTACCTGCCTGCAGTTTGCATGTTCTACCCTGTGCCTGCATAGTTTCCTCCTACACTCCAAAGACATGCTGGTAGGGTAATTGGTTCCTGTGTAAATTGGCCCTAATTTGCGTATGTATGAATATGAGTTATGGATCTTAGATTAAAAGCTCCTTGAGGGCAGGGACTGACGTGAATGTACAATGTATATGTAAAGCACTCTGTAAATTGACAGTGCTATATAAGAACTTGAAATAAATAAGTTAATGTATGTGTTCCTAACAAACTTTTCTAGAAACTGGAAAAATTGAGTTGGCTTTACTTGAACCTATGGTCTATAAACTGGAAAAATTTAGTAGGCTTTACTTAAACCTATGGTCTATAAACTGGATACATTTTGTTGGCTTTACTTAAAAATATAGTTCCAGATAAGTTAAGGTATGTATTCCTAACTTAAAAAACTATGGTCTATAAACTGAAAAAAAATTAGTTGGCTTTACCATAAACAACAAAGTTGAATACATGAAAAGTCTAATGAGTCAGACAAAAATAAGTTTAGTTGACAGTACTTAAAAAGCTGATGCAAATAGTAGACCCAGCACAATATTTTTTACAGTGCATGTTAAGGAGGCCTTATGCAGAGAGGCCTCTTTGACTTCCCTAATTTGCATATCTCTTTTGGGTCAAGCACTCAGGAAGTATTGAAGCCACATAGGTAAGCAATACAGCTGGGTAACCTGTGATTTTACAGTCAGCAATATCTTCCTGCATACTGAGAGTGCCATGTATACACAATTCAAATCTAGATATTACTTCAGCTGTAATCCCATAATAAATATAAGAAATATGTTCATTATATTATCCTGTATAGACAACCTGGCATTAATCATTAAAGTAAATATTATTGAACAAAACATTGATCAACCTATCAAATTTTTATTTGGATTTTTTTGTGTTATGTCCAAGAATTATTATGGATGCTGGTCCCCAAATTTTATGTTTTTTTTAAATATATTACAGTTGTTACATTCAAAGTTATTCAAGCATCTATTACATAATGAAACTAATTTCCTATTATGCATCTCCTTAAACTGTTAATAGCAACCAAGTAATGGAAATAATTAGAACACACTGATTGTACTATCTATTATAGCTCTGGAAAATAATGCTTTTGGAATGTTTTGCGCACAATTAATTTACCACCAAATAGTTTTGCTTCCATCAAAATTAAAGCAAGATGTAAAAAGACATTTCATTGACATTTCATTTGTTGCAATTAGGGTATTTTAGGGGAATGCAGCAGCTGTTTTGTATACCAAGCATTCATCTGTATATCTTTGATGCACAATTAGAGGGTCCAGGTATAAAGCAGGGGTATGACCTTGCAGCAACCGTATTGCTACTAAATAAAAAGCACTTTTAAACACTATCCTTCTCTCTATATAATAAGGCTTCCAGATTTTCAAACTTAAAGTGGTTGTAAACCCTTACAGACCACTTAGACCTACAGGTAAGCCTAGATTAAGGCTTACCTGTAGGTGCAAGAAATATCTCCTTAACCTACACGGTTAAGGAGATATTTCCAAGAAAGACAGCACCGATGTCTACGGCATATGCGCGCCGTAGATAACGGCGCAGGCGCACTGAGCATGCCGTTTCTCAATGGGATCGTGCCGTCCCTGACGGCTCCAGCGCGGGAGTGACGTCATCGTGGCTCCGGCCAGTCACAGCAATACAAAGAAGTGAGATGGTGGCGGTGAAGGAGAGAAACGAGGGCCGCTGCGGGGGCTTCGATCTCAGGTAAGTAATTCATAATGAGCTAGTATGTTATGCATACTAGCTCATTATGCCTTTGTCTTTCAGGTTGTATTTTTTATTTTTTTTTGTCTTGGCTTTATTTCCTCTTTAAATCCAGGGACATCTGTCTGACCATGCCCATTTTAAACCGCACCTACAAATCATGCCCCTATTTGTAACCACCACCACAAAATCATGCCTGTAGAGGCAGGCATTAAAGGTATAAAGACAAAATGCCCTGGACACTATGAGTATTTATTTTGCCTGAGTTGTATGGAAAGTTTTTAGCTGGCCCTATCTGGGTGAATCACAAGTTTAGAGTGTACCATCCATCTCCGACTGATTGAAACCAGAGCTCCTGATGGATGTTCGTTTGGCAGTGAACTAAAAGACTTCATACATACTCAGAGGCATTTGATTACTGGGAATCTGGTGAGCGCAATTCCTAAAGAGTGATTGAATCACTTGGTGTGGTGAAGGTTGAAAGACGAAGCAGCTGATGTGTCTCACATGAACTGTCACATTGACTTTTTGGATCTTTTTTGGCTCACTTGGATTCGCAGATCATCAATATTATTTTTTAATTATTTAGTTTTTATTTTTAATTTCATTTTAATTTTTATTATTTTTAACGCTTTAGCGCTGCTTAAGTTGGAAGGACTATTTATTAGATCTTTTTTACTTCACTTGGAAATGAGTATGGGAATGCTGAATTGGGTGTAGCCGCTGTGAATTTTGAATGTAGCCAAATTGTAGTAACAGTGGGAGAATCTAAAAAGGGTATGGTGAAAACAAACCTGAGCCTATACTGTTATGGGCCAATAATTCATAATGCGCAAAGTGCAGGGGGCCATGAATACATAATCCACAGAGTGCGTGAGTCACAAGTAAGTAATGCTCAGATATCAGAGGTAAGGAATAAGTATCCCACAGATTGCAGAGCTCAGGAGGAAGAAACATGCAGAGTGCAAGTGTCAAGTTTATGTAATTCACAGAGTGCAGAGGACAGGAGTAGGTGACTCATGGATCAGAAGATCAGAAGTAGAGATGAGCCAACAGTTCAGCCCGAACCTAGGTTCAGCCCAAACGTTGGCTGTTAGGTCCCTTGTTTGGTGGAAGCTATCCATTATATATAAAGGCAGTATTTCTATGACTTCTATATATGACAGCTTCCTGATGTCACTGGGTCCTAAGGAATTTTGGGGTAGGTCTAGTTATACTAATAGGATCAGCCTTACAGTAGCAGCAGCGGAGTCTATATAAACTGTAATAGACATAACTTGTTGTGCTCGTGTTCCCCTAATGATGCTGTTTGACAGAAAAGGGCTTAACCTGTGACATTACAAGGCCCATCAGGTGGAGTATGGGTGCTGTCTGGTCCAATATTGGAGCCTGAGAGGAGGCAGTAAGATAGGAGAAAGTATTGTATAGAGGGCAGATGTCAGGTGTAAGAAGTGCATGGAGACCAGAGATCAGGAGTAAACAATGCACAGAGAGTGGAGGAAAATAGTAAGTAATGCACAGAAAGAAGAGGTCAGACATAAGTAGCACTCCAAAAGCAAAGGTCAGGAATGAGTAATACCCAAAGAGGAGAAGTTAAACGTAAGTAATGCATGGGGAGCAGAAATCAGACGCAAGTAACACAGAGAATGCAGGACTCAGGCCAGGAGAAAAAAATGCACAGGTTGGTGGATGCAGTATATTCAAAATATATTATTTATTGTCCTTTGGCTTTGTGGCTAACTGGTTGCACCTGGTTTCACCCACATGAAAGTCTAGCATCTGCTTATCAGCCGTCTCCTTCTCTTTCCCATGTAGGTAGACATATTGTGGGAATCCCTAGCATCAACCCATGGGCATTTAGCAGCATAGAGTAAACCTAGCAGTGAGCAGGTGCCAATTCAGCAGTCACATTGTCACACTACTCAAGTGTCAATCAAAACTAGAGCCACAAGTTTCCTGCCCAAAATCCAAATTTTCCAGTGGCCCAATTTCCAATTGTTGGGTGCACATTACATCTGATGAATTGCCATCTGCACACTGTAAATATAGATAGAAATTAGTAAATAGATTTAAATATAAACCCACTGCTTATTAAATTTAAACAGAAAGCCACAAGTTGGTGTAAACTACCACTTTCAATCGTGGGAAGGGTAAACCTCATTAAAATTATATAGTGCCACAACTGATATATGTTTTACATAATGCCCCAGTGTGTTTCCTATGTCCTTTTTTAACCACTTCAGCCCCTGACCATTTGGCTGGCCAAAGATCAGAGCACTTTTTGCGATTTGGCACTGCGTCACTTTAACTGACAATTGCGCAGTCGTGCGACTTGGCTCCCAAACAAAATTGACGTCCTTTTTTCTCACGAATAGAGCTTTCTTTTGGTGGTATTTGATCAACTCTGCGGTTTTTATTTTTTGCGCTATAAACAAAAATAGAGCGACAATTTTGAAAAAAAAGCAATATTTTTTACTTTTTGCTATAATAAATATCCCCAAAAAATATCTAAAAAAACTTTTTTTTCCCTCAGTTTAGGCCGATACGTATTCTTCTACATATTTTTGGTAAAAAAAATCGCAATAAGCGTTTATTGATTGGTTTGCACAAAAGTTATAGCGTCTACAAAATAGGGGATAGTTTTATGGCATTTTTATTAATATTTTTTTTTACTAGTAATGGCGGGGATCAGCGATTTTTATCGTGACTGCGACATTATGACGGGCACATCGGACACTTTTGGCGCTATTTTTGGACCATTCACATCTATACAGCGATCAGTGATATAAAAATGCATTGATTACTGTGTAAATGTGACTGGCAGTGAAGTGTGTCCTAGGGATGTGTTCTAACTGTAGGGGGATGGGCTACGTGTGACATGACACTGATCACCGCTCCCGATCACAGGGAGCTGTGATCAGTGTCCTTGTCACTAGGCAGAATGGGGAAAGGCTTGTTTACATTAGCATTTCCCCGTTTTTCCTCTCGGTGAGACGATCGCGGGACTCCCGACGGACATCGAGTCCCCGGTTCTTAACCACTTTACGACCGCCCACTGTAAATATACGTCGGCAGAATGGCACCGACAGGCAGAATCACGTATATGTACGTGATTGCCTTTGTATAGTTGGGGGGTCCGATCGGACCCCCCTTCTTTACAGTGAGCGGTCGTTTTACCTTCGGGAGCGATCCGGCATGAGGGGACGGCCGTTCGATTCCGGCCACCCCCTCTCGATCGCTCCCGGCGAATGAGAGCTTCCTCTGCCTGTGTGCTTGTTTACACAGGCTGGAGGAAGTGATGTCATATCTCCTGCGGCGCTCACATATACCGAGCGCCGTACAGGAGAAGATGCAGGTTAGTGCACACAACACTACACTGACACCAGGACACATAGGTACATAAATCGCCCCCCAGGCCCCCCCAGACCCCCCCAGATCACCCCCAGATCACCCCCCAGCCCCCAGTCACAGTGTCACTGATTGCAGTGACCATTTATTTAGTGATCACTGCAATCAGTGACATTTGTGACTGTAAAAGTGTCAGTACATTTAGTTTTAGGTCCAGTGTAGCCCCCTAACCCCCCCCCTAATAAAGGGTTAACCCCCTGATCACCCCCCAGATAACCCTTTCACCCCCTAGTACCGCCGTCGCTAAGCGATCATTTTTCTGATCGATGTCTTAGCGTCGGTGATGCTGATCGGTAGCCAGTAATTTTTTTTAGGTTCGCCGCAGGGTTTTATAGTGTCGGGTACCCCCATATATTACCTGATAAAGGTTTAACCCCCTTGATCGCCCCCCAGGTAACCCTTTCACCCCCTATCACCACGGTCACTAAGCGATAATTTTTCTGATCGATGTTTTAGCGTCGGCGATGCTGATTGGTAGCCAGTAATTTTTTTTAGGTTCGCCGCAGGTTTTTATAGCGTCGGGTACCCCCATATATTACCTAATAAAGGTTTAACCCCCTTGATCACCCCCCAGGTAACCCTTTCACCCCCTAGCACCGCCGTCACTAAGCAATCATTTTTCTGATCGATGTCTTAGCATCGGTGATGCTGATCGGTAGCCAGTAATTTTTTTTAGGTTCGCCGCAGGTTTTTATAGCGTCGGGTACCCCCATATATTACCTAATAAAGGTTTAACCCCCTTGATCGCCCCCCAGGTAACCCTTTCACCCCCTATCACCACTGTCACTAAGCGATAATTTTTCTGATCGCTGTCTTAGCGTCGGTGATGCAGATCGGTAGCCAGTAATTTTTTTTAGGTTCGCCGCAGGTTTTTATAGCGTCAGGTACCCCAATATATTACCTAATAAAGGTTTAACCCCCTTGATCGCCCCCCAGGTAACCCTTTCACCCCCTATCACCACTGTCGCTAAGCGATCATTTTTCTGATCGCTGTCTTAGCGTCGGTGATGCAGATCGGTAGCCAGTAATTTTTTTTAGGTTCGCCGCAGGTTTTTATAGCGTCAGGTACCCCCATATATTATCTAATAAAGGTTTAACCCCCTGATCGCCCCCCAGGTAACCCTTTCACCCCCTATCACCACTGTCGCTAAGCGATCGTTTTTATGATCGTTGTCTTAGTGTCGGTGATGCAGATCGGTAGCCAGTAATTTTTTTTTAGGTTCGCCGTCAGGTTTTATATAGCGTCAGGTACCCCCATATATTACCTAATAAAGGTTTTAACCCCCTAATTGCCCATAGTTAACCCTTTCACCAGTAATCACCATATAAGTGTTACGGGTGACGCTGGTTAGTTAGTTTGCTTTTTATAGTTCCAGGGCACCCGCCGTATATAACCCAATAAAGGTTTAACCCCCTGATCGCCCGGCGGGTGATATCAATTAGGTTTTAGCGTCAGAGAGGGTCTGCGTCACACCCCAGGCAGCGTCAGGTTAGTGCCAGTAACGCTAACACCCACGCGTGAAGCATACACCCCCCTTAGTGGTATAATATCTGAACAGATCAATATCTGATCTGATCAGATCTATACTAGCGTCCCCAGCAGTTTAGGGTTCCCAAAAACGCAGTGTTAGCGGAATCAGCCCAGATACCTGCTAGCACCTGCGTTTTGCCCCTCCGTCCAGCCCAGGCCACCCAAGTGCAGTATCGATCGATCACTGTCACTTGCAAAACACAACACACATAACTGCAGTGTTCGCAGAGACAGGCCTGATCCCTGCGACTCCAGTGCTGTAGGAGGTGATTTCGCCACCACAGTTAAAAAAAAAAAAGCATATATGCCGAAGCATTGGGGCAGCAGGGGCGGAGGAGCGATTTTGCTCCTAATGCCGCGTACATACAGTCGAAATTCCGACGGAGGCTTGCCCGTGGAAAAGTCTGACCATGTGTACGCGGCATAACTTTTGCGGGAAGATGCCCCCATGCTTCGGCATATATAAATGGTGCATGTATTCCCATCATTAGAAGTGGGTGGATGAAGGGCGGTATTCTAATGGTGGGCATACCCACCGATCAATCTTTTTTTTTCGTTCAGCCAACAGGCTGCATGAAAAAAAAGATTACAATACATGTCCAACAAGGACCAGCAACGTACTGGTATGATGCCTGCGGGTTTAGGTATCATCTTGGTATCATTCTTTTCAGCCAGCGGCCGGCTTTCATGTAAAAGCAATCCTAGTGGCTAATTAGCCTCTGGACTGCTTTTACAAGCAGTCGGAGGGAATGCCCCCCGGATATAAAAAGCGCCATTGGGAAATTGGGAAAGCATTTTATCACACCGATCTTGGTGTGGTCAGATGCTTTGAGGGCAGAGGAAAGATCTAGGGTCCAATAGACCCCAGTTTTTTCAAAAAAGAGTACCTGTCATTACCTATAGCTATCATAGGGGATATTTACATTCCCTGAGATAACAATAAAAATGATTAAAAATAAATAAATATGGAAGCAACAGTTTAAAAATAAAATAAAAAAGCAAAATTAATAATAAAAAAAAAAATAAAAAAAAAAAGCACCCCTGTCCTGCCCTGCTCTTGCCCAATGGCGAACGCAAGCGTCGGTCTGGCGTCATATGTAAACAGCAATTGCACCATGCATGTGAGGTATCACCGCGAAGGTCAGATCGAGGGCAGTAATTTTAGCAGTAGACCTCCTCTGTAAATCTAACGGGGTAACCTGTAAAGGCTTTTAAAGGCTTTTAAAAATGTATGTAGTTTGCCGCCAATGCGCGTTTGTGCGAAATTTTAAAGCATGTCGTGTTTGGTATCTATGTACTCGGCCTAAGATCATCTTTTTTATTTCATCAAACATTTGGGCAATATAGTGTGTTTTAGTGCATTAAAATTTAAAAAAGTGTATTTTTTCCCCAAAAAATGCGTTTGAAAAATCGCTGCGCAAATACTGTGTAGAAAAAAAATGCAACACCCACCATTTTATTCTGTAGGGCCTTTGCTTTAAAAATATATATAATGTTTGGGGGTTCAACATAATTTTCTTTCAAAAAAAAATATGTTTTCATGTAAACAAAAAGTGTCAAAAAGGGCTTTGTCTTCAAGTGGTTAGAAGAGTGGATGTAAGCTTCCTAATGTTGTGTATAAAATGCCAGAACAGTTCAAAACCCCCCCAAATGACCCCATTTTGGAAAGTAGACACCCCAAGCTATATACTGAGAGGCATGTCGAGTCCATGGAATATTTTATATGTTGACACAAGTTGCGGAAAAAAGACAATTTTTTTTTTTTTTTTTGCACAAAGTTGTCACTAAATGATATATTGCTCAAACATGCCATGGGCATATGTGGAATTACACCCCAAAATACATTCTATTGCTTCTCCTGAGTACGGGGATACCACATGTGTGAGACTTTTTGGGAGCCTAGCCGCGTACGTGACCCCAAAAACCAATCACCGCCTTCAGGCTTTCTAAAGGGTGTAAATTTTTGATTTCACTTCTCACTGCCTATCACAGTTTCGGAGGCCATGGAATGCCCAGATGGCACAAAACCCCCCCAAATGACCCCATTTTGGAAAGTAGACACCCCAAGCTATTTGCTGAGAGGTATTGTGAGTATTTTGCAGATCTCACTTTTTGTCACAAAGTTTTGAAAATTGAAAAAAAAAAAGAAAAAAAAAATGTTCTTTCTTCATTTTCAAAAACAAATGAGAGCTGTAAAATACTCACCATGCCTCTCAGCAAACAGCTTGGGGTGTCTACTTTCCAAAATGGGGTCATTTGGGGGGGTTTTGTGCTATTTTGGCATTTTATGGCCTTCGAAACTGTGATAGGTAGTGAGGAGTCAAATCAAAAATTTGTGCCTAGAAATCCTGAAGGCGGTGATTGGTTTTCGGGGTCCCGTACGCGGCTAGGCTCCTAAAAAGTCCCACACATGTGGTATCCCCTTACTCAGGAGAAGCAGCAAAATTTATTTTGGGGTGCAATTCCACATCTAACCATGGCATGTGTGAGCAATATATCATTTAGTGACAACTTTTTGTAATTTTTTTTTTTTTGTCATTATTCAATCACTTGGGACAAAAAAAAAAAATATTCAATGGGCTCAACAGGCCTCTCAGCAATTTCCTTGGGGTGTCTACTTTCTAAAATGGGGTCATTTGGGGGGGTTTTGTGCTATTTTGGCATTTTATGGCCTTCAAATCTGTGATAGGTAGTGAGGAGTGAAATCAAAAATTTACACCCTTAGAAATCCTGAAGGCGGTGCTTGGTTTCCGGGGTCCCGTACGTGGCTAGACTCCTAAAAAGTCCCACACATGTGGTATCCCCGTACTCAGGAGAAGCAGCAGAATGTATTTTGGGGTGCAATTCCACATATAACCATGGCATGTGTGAGCAATATATCATTTAGTGACAACTTTTTGTAATGTTTTTTTTTTGTTTTGTCATTATTCAATCACTTGGGACAAAAAAAAAATATTCAATGGGCTCAACATGCCTCTCAGCAATTTCCTTGGGGTGTCTACTTTCTAAAATGGGGTCATTTGGGGGGGTTTTGTACTGCCCTGCCATTTTAGCACCTCAAGAAATGAGATAGGCAGTCATAAATTTAAAGCTGTGTAAATTCCAGAAAATGTACCCTAGTTTGTAAACGCTATAACTTTTGCGCAAACCGATAAATATACGCTTATTGACATTTTTTTTACTAAAGACATGTGGCTGAATACATTTTGGCCTAAATGTATGACTAAAATTGAGTTTATTCGATTTTTCTTATAACAAAAAGTAGAAAATATCATTTTTTTTCAAAATTTTCGGTCTTTTTCCGTTTATATCGCAAAAAATAAAAATCACAGAGGCAATCAAATACCATTAAAAGAAAGCTATATTTGTGGGAAGAAAAGGACACAAATTTCGTTTGGGTACAACATTGCATGTCCGCACAATTTACAGTTAAAACAGCGCAGTGCAAAATTCTGAATTCACCTCTGGTCCTTTAGCTACCAAATGGTCCGGGGCTTAAGTGGTTAAAGGCGACGTATATATACGTTGATAGTGATAGACGAACATCTAGCGGGACGGTTCGCGAACGCGGGCAAATGTTTGCGAACCCCGGGTTCGCGGCAAGCCCCATTCATTTTAATGGCAGGCGAACATTAAAAATCTCCAGGTCATATTTGCAGCCACAAAATACTTACTAGCTGTGCACAAATAGTCCCACAACATGGACAATGACATACCAGAAGTATTAAGCGAATTTTTATAAATGTGAGGTAGTCAACACTGTCGTGAGCTAGGCGAGTGCGCTTATCGGTCACGATCCCCCCTGCTGCGCTGAACGTCCTTTCGGACAGGACACTGGACGAGGGGCAAGCCAACAGTTCCATTGAAAATTGTGCAAGCTCTGGCCAGAGGTCAAGCCTGCCCACCCAGTAGTCCAGGGGTTCATCAGTTCTCAGAGCGTCCACATCGGCCGTTAACCCGATGTAGTCGGACACCTGTCGGTCTAGGCGTTCCCTGATGCTGGATCCGGATGACACCTCTCGATGGGTCGGCTGAAAGAATGATCTCATATCAGAAGTGACCAACACATCTTCACACCGCCCTCTTCTTGCAGGCGCTGTTGGATTGGTACCCGCAACTGTTTCTCTGGGAGTGGAAATTCCTTTGCCAGCGCACGCAAAAGCAGAATGCAGCATTTCTCTAAGCAAGGCCTGGAAGTGCTCTATTCTGACAGCCCTCTATGATGGTGGTAACATTTCCGGCATTTTTTGTTTGTACCGGGGGTCCAAGTACGTTGCCACCCAGTAATGGTCCTTGCCCTTTATGCTTTTTATACGGGGGTCCCTCTTAAAACACTGGAGCATGAAGGCCCCAATTTGCACTAAACTGGAAGCGTGTGGTGGCCTGGCTCCTGCTTATCATCCAGGATAATGTTGTCCTCGTTCTCCTCCCCCCATCCACGGACAACAACAGGGATCCCAGAAAGGTTTAAAGCATGCTCTTCTTGCTCCTCCTTATCCGCCCCGGCACCATCCTCCTCTGACTCCTCTTCAGACTCATGTTGACTTGTCTCAGATAGAGTAGCCCCCCCTGGGAATTCATCCAGCATTGCGACTTCCTCATCTTCCTGCTCCTGCTCCTCGACGGCTTGATTAATGACACGACGCAATGCACGCTCCATAAAGAAGGCGCAAGGTACGATGTCACTGATGCTGCCATGGCTGCGACTGACCAGTTTGGTGATCTCAACCAAATGGCCGCAAAAGTCTGCATGCGTCGCGCATGAGCAGCCACTGACGCAGTGGAAAAAAAACAAGCTCCCCAGAACCTGTTCTGCCGCAGAGTTCGTACAGGTAGTCGTTAACTGCACGTTTCTGCTGGAGCAGCCTATCAAGCATATACAAGGTTGAGTTCCATCGCGTCGGGCAGTCACAAATAAGACGTCTGACCGGCAGATTGTGTCACCGCTGAATGTCAGCAAGCGAGCCATGGCCATGTAAGATCTTCTGAAATGGGCCGAGATTTTCATTGCCTGCCACAAGACATCCTGGACCCCAGGGTATTTGACAACGAATCGCTGCACGACCAAGTTCAAGACGTCACCATACATGATTGATAGCTCGCTCTGAGTCCTGATACATTAGCAGTCTGGTTTGTCCCTCCTGTGCAATGTAAGTTCCGCCTACCTCTCCTCCTTATCTGCTGGTCCATCTCTCCCTCTGAACTCCCCTCCTGGTCCTCTCTTGTGGGCACCCACATGACGTCCATAGACACGTCATCATCGACGCCACCTTCCCCACCACTATAATTAGAGATATCGGAGTAGGCAGCAACAGCGGGGACCAACCTCCTTGGGCTGATCTGGGTACTGTCGTCAGACTGCTGAGTGGCGGTTGTTGCTACTTCCTCTTCCTGATCCAATTCCAAGAATTCCTGCGCATCGGAAATGTCTTGTGATGGATCGGAAAATAATTCCAGTGACTCAAGCAGAGGGATTATGGTGGTGGTGGTGTTGGTGGTAGTGTCTTTGGGGGTGCACACAGCAGAGAGTGAAGAGGGTGCAGATAGAGAGGATGAGGAGGGTGCAGAAGAGTAAGGCTGAGTGAGCCACTCAACCAAGTCTGGTGCGTCCTTTGACGTAATCGAACGCACCGTCTGCAACTTCCCACTTTGGCTCCGGCCTGGTGCTCCTGCTCTAACCCTACCAGCCCTGTGGAAGGGCCTGCCTCTTCCTCTGCCTGTAATTTTTTTAAATGACCCTGTGACAAAAGTCTCTAGAGAAGTGCAGTATATGTGGAAGAAGGTATATAACACTGCGCTTCAATCTGTCGTTTTGGGGGGCCACTGGTCTATCCCACCGGTTATAATACCTTTTTCTAATTGCGTTTGTCACTCTTTGTAGTATCGCTGCAGAACCGCTCAGCAGTCACAATGCTGCACAGTAGAAATGCACTATAATATGCTTTCTATATTTGAAAGTATTACACCCCTATATACTGCACACCAAATAGTAGACCTATACCAGTCCTTAAAAGGACTTTTTTGAACCTTTATTAGTTAGCGATTTTTGACGCTAGTCTGTCCCTGCGACACGTCAGCAACCTCTCCCTACACTGACAAAAGAGCTGCAGAACCGCTCAGCAGTCACAATGCTGCACAGTAGAAATGCACTATAATATGCTTTCTATATTTGAAAGTATTACACCCCTATATACTGCACACCAAATAGTAGACCTATACCAGTCCTTAAAAGGACTTTTTTGAACCTTTATTAGTTAGCGATTTTTGTCGCTAGTCTGTCCCTGCGACACGTCAGCAACCTCTCCCTACACTGACAAAAGAGCTGCAGAACCGCTCAGCACTGCAGTCACAATGCTGCACAATTGAAATGAACTATAATATGATTTCTATATTTGGTAGTATTTTATGCGTGTATTACACCCCTATATACTGCACACCAAATAGTACACCAATACCACTCTTTAAAAGGACTTTTGTGGACCTAATAGCTAGTAATTACAGTCTGTCCCTGATACACAGCACAGCAACCTCTCCCTCCCTACAATGACAAAAGACAGCTGCAGAATCGCTCAGCTCAGCACTGCAGTCACAATGATGCACTATAATATGCTTTCCATATTTGAAATTATATTATAAGTGTATTACAACCCTATATACTGCACACCAAACAATAGTACACCTATACCAGTCCTAAAAGGACTTTTGTGGACCAAATAGCTAGTTGCTAGTTGCAGTCTGTCCCTTCTCCACACAGCAACCTTTCCCTACACTGACAAAAGACAGAATGTAAAATGGCAGCCAGATCAGGTCTATTTATAAGGTAGGGGGTATGTCCATGTGCTGAAATGTCTCAATTGGCTGTCCTGTACCACATGATGGATGTGTCATGGGTCAAAGTTCTCCACAATTTAAAAGAATATGGTGGCCGCGAACAGCGCCATATGTCCGCCGACGTTGATCTGCCCAGCCTTGCCATTCTGCAGACGCATATAGTCATGCAGCGGTCGGCAAGGGGTTAAATGATTGGATACTATATTTCACATGCTTATTTGGAAAAAGTGTAATTCACCTATTAAGTTAGAAACATTGCAGGAAGCTAAGGTGAATGGTGCGCTGGCTGTTCCCAACCCATTTTTAAACTATCTGTTAGTTCAGCTCAAGCATTTAATTGGGTGGTATGAGGACCTGAGCACCGATCCAACTCGTAAAATATTATCTACCATATTTTTAAGTAAAAAAACTGATAGACTGTTAAAAGACAGGTGAATTTAGAATACATAGACAGTACCCCACATTCGTTATGATTAGGGATGGGCCCGGTGCTCGATTCGAACCCATGTTCGAATCGAGCACCGGGCGTTCGCTCGCTCGTCGAGCCCAGAACTATTTGGGCCGTTCGCATCACATTCGTGTGATGCGAGCGGCCCCGCAATGCATTGCGGCCGGCGCGGCCGGCGCAGTGCATTGCTGGCTGATGATTGGCCAAGCATGCACTGTGACCCCGCATGCTTGGCCAATCACAGCGCCCGAAACTCGGAGAGCAATAATTGGCTACAGGCAGGACGCCTGTAGCCAATTACAGCTCAGGGGCTTTAGTACATGCCCCACCATTTAAAAGGCCGCCACGCCATCGGCCCCGGTCACATGAGTTCCGGCTTTAGGAGAGATCAGTCTGCTGATTCTGTCTTTGCTTGATACTGAAAGATTTGCTCTTCTTTGCTAAACCATTGGCTATTTCTTTGCTAAACCATTGCTACCTAAGTCATTGATCGTTCATTGCTGCTGATTGCACAGTTAGCGTGTTATTAGCTGCTGCTGGGGATTAGTCTGGTGCGTGCTTACTGTTAGTACAGTATTGCAGTAGTACCAACCGCAGTGCTGTTAGCACAGCATTGCACCCCAACAGCACCCCTAGGACTTCTAGTGTGTTAGTGGCAGCAAACAGAGCTCCTATATTTTCTTCTCAGCAGCACCCATAGGACTTCTAGTGTGTTAGTGGCAGCAAACAGAGCTCCTATATTTTCTTCTCAGCAGCACCCATAGGACTTCTAGTGTGTTAGTGGCATCACACAGAGCTCCTATATTTTCTTCTCAGCAGCACCCATAGGACTTCTAGTGTGTTAGTGGCAGCAAACAGAGCTCCTATATTTTCTTCTCAGCAGCACCCATAGGACTTCTAGTGTGTTAGTGGCAGCAAACAGAGCTCCTATATTTTCTTCTCAGCAGCACCCATAGGACTTCTAGTGTGTTAGTGGCATCACACAGAGCTCCTATATTTTCTTCTCAGCAGCACCCATAGGACTTCTAGTGTGTTAGTGGCATCACACAGAGCTCCTATATTTTCTTCTCAGCAGCACCCATAGGACTTCTAGTGTGTTAGTGGCAGCAAACAGAGCTCCTATATTTTCTTCTCAGCAGCACCCATAGGACTTCTAGTGTGTTAGTGGCAGCAAACAGAGCTCCTATATTTTCTTCTCAGCAGCACCCATAGGACTTCTAGTGTGTTAGTGGCATCACACAGAGCTCCTATATTTTCTTCTCAGCAGCACCCATAGGACTTCTAGTGTGTTAGTGGCAACAAACAGAGCTCCTATATTTTCTTCTCAGCAGCACCCATAGGACTTCTAATGTGTTAGTGGCATCACACAGAGTTCCTATATTTTCATCTCAGAAGCACCCATAGGACTTCTAGTGTGTTAGTGGCATCACACAGAGCTCCTATATTTTCTTCTCAGAAGCACCCATAGGACTTCTAGTGTGTTAGTGGCAGCAAACAGAGCTCCTATATTTTCTTCTTAGCAGCACCCATAGGACTTCTAATGTGTTAGTGGCATCACACAGAGTTCCTATATTTTCATCTCAGAAGCACCCATAGGACTTCTAGTGTGTTAGTGGCATCACACAGAGCTCCTATATTTTCTTCTCAGAAGCACCCATAGGACTTCTAGTGTGTTAGTGGCAGCAAACAGAGCTCCTATATTTTCTTCTCAGCAGCACCCATAGGACTTCTAGTGTGTTAGTGGCATCACACAGAGTTCCTATATTTTCATCTCAGAAGCACCCAGGACTTCTAGTGTGTTAGTGGCATCACACAGAGCTCCTATATTTTCTTCTCAGCAGCACCCATAGGACTTCTAGTGTGTTAGTGGCATCACACAGAGCTCCTATATTTTCATCTCAGAAGCACCCATAGGACTTCTAGTGTGTTAGTGGCATCACACAGAGCTCCTATATTTTCTTCTCAGCAGCACCCATAGGACTTCTAGTGTGTTAGTGGCAGCAAACAGAGCTCCTATATTTTCTTCTTAGCAGCACCCATAGGACTTCTAATGTGTTAGTGGCATCACACAGAGTTCCTATATTTTCATCTCAGAAGCACCCATAGGACTTCTAGTGTGTTAGTGGCATCACACAGAGCTCCTATATTTTCTTCTCAGAAGCACCCATAGGACTTCTAGTGTGTTAGTGGCAGCAAACAGAGCTCCTATATTTTCTTCTCAGCAGCACCCATAGGACTTCTAGTGTGTTAGTGGCATCACACAGAGTTCCTATATTTTCATCTCAGAAGCACCCATAGGACTTCTAGTGTGTTAGTGGCATCACACAGAGCTCCTATATTTTCTTCTCAGCAGCACCCATAGGACTTCTAGTGTGTTAGTGGCATCACACAGAGCTCCTATATTTTCATCTCAGAAGCACCCATAGGACTTCTAGTGTGTTAGTGGCATCACACAGAGCTCCTATATTTTCTTCTCAGAAGCACCCATAGGACTTCTAGTGTGTTAGTGGCAGCAAACAGAGCTCCTATATTTTCTTCTCAGCAGCACCCATAGGACTTCTAGTGTGTTAGTGGCATCACACAGAGTTCCTATATTTTCATCTCAGAAGCACCCATAGGACTTCTAGTGTGTTAGTGGCATCACACAGAGCTCCTATATTTTCTTCTCAGCAGCACCCATAGGACTTCTAGTGTGTTAGTGGCATCACACAGAGCTCCTATATTTTCATCTCAGAAGCACCCATAGGACTTCTAGTGTGTTAGTGGCATCACACAGAGCTCCTATATTTTCTTCTCAGCAGCACCCATAGGACTTCTAGTGTGTTAGTGGCAGCAAACAGAGCTCCTATATTTTCTTCTTAGCAGCACCCATAGGACTTCTAATGTGTTAGTGGCATCACACAGAGTTCCTATATTTTCATCTCAGAAGCACCCATAGGACTTCTAGTGTGTTAGTGGCATCACACAGAGCTCCTATATTTTCTTCTCAGAAGCACCCATAGGACTTCTAGTGTGTTAGTGGCAGCAAACAGAGCTCCTATATTTTCTTCTCAGCAGCACCCATAGGACTTCTAGTGTGTTAGTGGCATCACACAGAGTTCCTATATTTTCATCTCAGAAGCACCCATAGGACTTCTAGTGTGTTAGTGGCATCACACAGAGCTCCTATATTTTCTTCTCAGCAGCACCCATAGGACTTCTAGTGTGTTAGTGGCATCACACAGAGCTCCTATATTTTCATCTCAGAAGCACCCATAGGACTTCTAGTGTGTTAGTGGCATCACACAGAGCTCCTATATTTTCTTCTCAGCAGCACCCATAGGACTTCTAGTGTGTTAGTGGCAGCAAACAGAGCTCCTATATTTTCTTCTCAGCAGCACCCATAGGACTTCTAGTGTGTTAGTGGCATCACACAGAGCTCCTATATTTTCTTCTCAGCAGCACCCATAGGACTTCTAGTGTGTTAGTGGCAGCAAACAGAGCTCCTATATTTTCTTCTCAGCAGCACCCATAGGACTTCTAGTGTGTTAGTGGCATCACACAGAGCTCCTATATTTTCATCTCAGAAGCACCCATAGGACTTCTAGTGTGTTAGTGGCATCACACAGAGCTCCTATATTTTCTTCTCAGCAGCACCCATAGGACTTCTAGTGTGTTAGTGGCAGCAAACAGAGCTCCTATATTTTCATCTCAGAAGCACCCATAGGACTTCTAGTGTGTTAGTGGCATCACACAGAGCTCCTATATTTTCATCTCAGAAGCACCCATAGGACTTCTAGTGTGTTAGTGGCATCACACATAGCTCCTATATTTTCTTCTCAGCAGCACCCATAGGACTTCTAGTGTGTTAGTGGCATCACACAGAGCTCCTATATTTTCATCTCAGAAGCACCCATAGGACTTCTAGTGTGTTAGTGGCATCACACAGAGCTCCTATATTTTCTTCTCAGCAGCACCCATAGGACTTCTAGTGTGTTAGTGGCAGCAAACAGAGCTCCTATATTTTCTTCTCAGCAGCACCCATAGGACTTCTAGTGTGTTAGTGGCATCACACAGAGTTCCTATATTTTCATCTCAGAAGCACCCATAGGACTTCTAGTGTGTTAGTGGCATCACACAGAGCTCCTATATTTTCTTCTCAGCAGCACCCATAGGACTTCTAGTGTGTTAGTGGCATCACACAGAGCTCCTATATTTTCATCTCAGAAGCACCCATAGGACTTCTAGTGTGTTAGTGGCATCACACAGAGCTCCTATATTTTCTTCTCAGCAGCACCCATAGGACTTCTAGTGTGTTAGTGGCAGCAAACAGAGCTCCTATATTTTCTTCTCAGCAGCACCCATAGGACTTCTAGTGTGTTAGTGGCATCACACAGAGCTCCTATATTTTCTTCTCAGCAGCACCCATAGGACTTCTAGTGTGTTAGTGGCAGCAAACAGAGCTCCTATATTTTCTTCTCAGAAGCACCCATAGGACTTCTAGTGTGTTAGTGGTATCACACAGAGTTCCTATATTTTCATCTCAGAAGCACCCATAGGACTTCTAGTGTGTTAGTGGCATCACACAGAGCTCCTATATTTTCTTCTCAGCAGCACCCATAGGACTTCTAGTGTGTTAGTGGCATCACACAGAGCTCCTATATTTTCATCTCAGAAGCACCAATAGGACTTCTAGTGTGTTAGTGGCAGCAAACAGAGCTCCTATATTTTCTTGTCAGCAGCACACATAGTACCTATAGTGTGTTAGTGTCAGCACCCATAGGACCTACAGTGTGTTGTGAGCACACATAGGAGTTCTATTTTTTATACTATATACACTACCGACTACAATGGCTGGAAGACCGCCAAGGAGAGGCAGAGCGTGCCGAGGCAAGAACACAGGGCAGGCAGGCTCTGTTTCTAGAGACAACAGTGCTGGCCGTGGACGTGGTCGTGCATCGTCATCAGCACGTGGCCATGGGACACGCTTGTCTTTGTTTTCGGCAGCTGGACATGTGGAGCCGCATCATGCCGAAGGCTTGGTAGAATGGATGACCAAGCCCTCCTCATCCTCCTCATCCTCTCTCACCCAGGCTCAGGGTACTGGCAGAGCAGCTGCCAACGCGTACTCAATGGCATCATCAGCCACCCCTTCCCTAGACCCACCATGTCCTCCTGAGGAGTCCCCCGAACTGTTTGAGCACAGTGTTGGGTACATGCTCCAGGAGGATGCCCAACGATTCGAAGGCTCGGATGATGATACCCAGCTTGAGGAAGTCAGTAGTGTGCGCGCAGAGAGAGGGGATGCTGAAGGACAGCAATCTGGCAGTAGTGTTCCACCAGCTGCAGCTTACTGCCAGGTTTGCTCTAGTGGTGAAGAGGGAGGGGATGATGAGGTCACTGACTCCACGTGGGTGCCTGAAGGGAGAGAGGAGGAGGAGGAGGAGGATGCAGCGTCACATGTCCAACGAGGCAGGATGCCCCCTGGAGGCCAGCTAGAGGCCAGCACAGCAACTGTACCACACCGCAGAGCTCCGCCTGTGCAGGGCGCTGCCTCTGCACGTTATCACAAAAGTTCTTTGGTGTGGGCCTTTTTTGAGACGAGTGCATCAGATCGCACCACTGCTATTTGCAATATTTGTCTCAAGCGTATCTCGCGTGGCCAAAACATCAGCCGCTTGGGCACCACAAGCATGAGCAGACATATGTCGACCTGCCATGCAGCTCGTTGGCAAGCACACATAAAAGACCCACACCAAAGAACAAAGCGGACCTCTCCTTGCTCCTCATCAGCTGGGATCTCCATCCCCACTATATCTTCAGTCCTCTCTGAAAGCTGCTCTGAGAGGACTGAAGGTGTAGAATTAGGTGTGTCACAACCAAGTACTTGCAGTACACCGATGTCCGATTGTAGCAGGCAAATTTCCCTGCCCCAGCTGCTGGACCGTCGAAAGAAGTATACTCCCAGCCATCCACATGCCCAGCGGTTGAATGCTAGCTTGGCTAAATTGCTAGCACTTCAACTGCTGCCTTTTCAGTTGATAGACTCGGCCCCCTTCCGTGAGTTTGTTCAATGTGCGGTTCCTCAGTGGCAGGTTCCCAAACGCCACTTTTTCTCACGGAAGGCGATTCCGTCTCTCTACTGGCATGTGGAAGGCAATGTCCATGCCTCGCTGGACAGGGCGGTCAGCGGTAAGGTGCATATTACCGCTGACTCATGGTCCAGCAGGCATGGACAGGGACGTTATCTTTCTTTCACGGCCCATTGGGTCACTCTATTGGCAGCTGGGAGGGATGCAGGACAAGGTGCAGTAGTGTTGGAGGTTGTTCCGCCACCACGCCTCCAAAATGCTACTACTGGTTGTGACACACCTCTCTCCTCCACCCCCTCCTCTTCTTCTTCCTCCATGTCCTCTTCGAGTGCTCTGTCCTCGGAACCAGCGGTGCTCCGTAGGCGTACAAGGGGCTACGCGAGTACGCAGGCAAAAAGATGCCATGCCGTGCTTGCGCTGGTGTGTTTGGGGGATAGGAGCCACACTGGGCCAGAGGTTCTGGCAGCTCTGCAGGGGCAGGCCGAGAGGTGGTTGACGCCACGCCAGCTTAAGCCAGGAATGGTTGTTTCTGATAATGGCACCAACCTCCTCTCCGCCCTGCGACAGGGGCAGCTCACCCATGTGCCCTGTATGGCTCACGTCCTCAACCTGGTGGTGCAGCGGTTCTTGGGCAGGTTCCCAGGCTTACAGGATGTCCTGAGGCAGGCCAGGAAAGTCTGTGTGCATTTCCGCCGATCTTATAATGCCAGTGCTCGGCTGACTGAGCTGCAAAAGGAGCTGAACCTGCCCAAGAACCGCCTAATATGTGACATGCCCACCAGGTGGAACTCAACGTTGGCCATGCTGCAGCGACTGCACACGCAGCAGAGGGCCATCAATGAGTACCTTTGCGACTACGGCACCAGGACAGGGTCAGGGGAGCTTGGCTTTTTTTCCCCACGCCAGTGGAGCATGATCAGGGATGCATGCACTGTCCTCTCACCATTTGAGGAGGCCACGAGGATGGTGAGCAGTGACAGTGCATGCATCAGTGACACTGTACCTCTTGTCCACCTGTTGGAGCATACGCTGCGTGGGATAATGGACAGGGCACTTGAGGCAGAACAGAGGCAGGAAGAGGAGGACTTCCTTGTCTCTCAAGGCCCCCTTTATCCAGACAATGTTCCTTCTGTCCCACCCATCACACAGGAAGAGGAGGAGGAGGAGGAGGAGGAGGAGGATTGTGTGAGCATGGAGGTGGAGCCTGGCACTCAGCATCAGCAGCAGCAGTCTTTTAGGGATGATGTACAGTCCCAACAAACCAGTGGACTTGTACGTGGCTGGGAGGAGGTGGCTGGCGATCATGTCATCCTCAGTGACCCAGAAGACTCCGGACCGAATGCCTCAGCTAACCTACGCTGCATGGCCTCCCTGATCCTGCAAAGCCTGCGGAAGGATCCTCGTGTTCTTCGGATCAAGGAGAGTGACCATTACTGGCTGGCCACTCTCCTTGATCCACGGTACAAGGGTAAGGTTGCGGACCTTATCTTGCCGTCGCAGAGGGAGCAGAGGATGAGACATCTCAGGGAGGCCTTGCAGAAAGGTCTGTGCAACGCGTTCCCAGAAACTGGGAGGTTACAAACTCCTGGTCCTGGACGACGAGTTGCTGAGGCTTCGGTCAGTAGCAGAAGGAGCGGTGGGGAAGGTGGACGTCTGACCGATGCGTTCAGACAATTTTTTAGTCCGCAGCCCCAAATTATGATCGGTTCCAGCAACCATCGCCAGCGTCTGATATACATGGTGCAGGAATACCTAGGGGCAAGGTCAGACTTGGACACCTTTCCCACCGAAAATCCTCTGGCTTACTGGGTCCTGAGGATGGATCACTGGCCAGAGCTTGCACAGTATGCAATTGAGCTACTGGCCTGTCCTGCATCCAGCGTTCTTTCCGAACGCACATTCAGTGCTGCTGGAGGATTTGTCAACGATCATAGGGTGCGCCTGTCCACCGACTCGGTTGATCGACTGACCTTCATAAAAATGAATCAGTCTTGGATCACCACCAGCTACCAGACACCTGAAGCGGATATAACGGAATAATTTATAATGTCACATCCCTTCAAGACTGCCTATGCTGATGCTGAGTGACTGTCCTGTTATGTTCACTGACTATCCTCTTCCTCCTCCTCAATGATCCATGCCACCACACCAGTGCCTAAGGCACAATTTTTCAGCCCCTGTATAACAGGGGCGTGTAATTACAATTTTTTAAAAAGATGCTTCGCAACAGGTGTGACTGCTGTGCTCAGAGTACAGTATCTGTGAGGGGTTGCAGTGTTGTGGCACCAGCACCAGTGCCTAAGGCACAATTTTTCAGCCCCTGTTGGGGCGTGTAATTACAATTTTTAGGCAATGCTTTGCAACAGGTCTCATTGCTGTGCTCAGAGTACAGTATCTGTGAGGGGTTGCAGTGTTGTGGCACCAGCACCAGTGCCTAAGGCACAATTTTTCAGCCCCTGTATAACAGGGGCGTGTAATTACAATTTTTTAAAAAGATGCTTCGCAACAGGTGTGACTGCTGTGCTCCAAGTACAGTATCTGTGAGGGGTTGCAGTGTTGTGGCACCAGCACCAATGCCTAAGGCACAATTTTTCAGCCCCTGTTTAACAGGGGCGTGTAATTACAAATCTTGATCTAATAGTTCACAGCAGGGCCCATTCCTGCGCCCACCAAGAGTAACTATGAGGGCCTACAATCTTGTGGCAACACCGTCCACCACCACCACCACCACCAAAGGCTCAATTTTTCTGCCCTGTTCAACAGGTGCATGCAATTACAAATCTTGATCTAATAACTCACAGCAGGGCCCATTCCTGCACCCACCAAGAGTAACTGTGAGGGCTTACAGTCTTGTGGCAACACCGTCCACCACCACCACCACCACCACCAAAGGCCCAATTTTTCTGCCCGGTTCAACAGGTGCATGCAAGTACAAATCTTGATCTATTAACTCACAGCAGGGCCCATTCCTGTGCCCACCAGTCTTGTGGCTACACCAACATCTAATAGGGCAAATTTCTGCAGAGTATATACGGCAGGCCCCTACTTTCAAACATCCAACTTACAAACGACTCCTACTTGCAAACGGCAAGAGAAAACAGGAAGTGAGAGGAAATCTACCCCTAGGAAGGAAAATTCTATCCTGTTAGATTTAATTTGGGAAAAAGGTATCTCCTCTCTACTGATGCTTTATCACCAATCCTTGTTTCAATTAAAACCCCACTTTTCCAAAAACATTTGTCATTGGGACGGAAAGTGAGGTGACATGTTCTGAACAGATGTGCAAAGACAGCAAATGTTACAGGGGTGATAACCCCTCCCTATGTTCTCCAAAAAGCTTAAAAATTGATTTTTTTGGGATGTAGCTACACTTCATAATGTACCTGTTCAGATTCTACTTAAGAACAAACCTACAGTCCATGTCTTGTTTGCACCACCTATATACTGCTGTTCAGAGTATATAGGGTTGTAGGTATAGGGTTTTATTTTGGGTGCGGGGTCCCCCTTAGTATCCATACAAGACCCAAAGGGGCTGGGGTGGGGGGGGGGGGGTGATGGGGTAGCCATGCCATTTTTCTCAAGGATTTTCAGCCATATGGCGGCCAGGACAAGACATGACATTAAAGCCGCAAGTGGTTTTAAATGGCTTCTTTTTTTCCTTTACAAATGTCATTTTGTGCAAGGACAGTTCTAAACACGGGAAACACATGCCACTTCACAGGCATACTTTAGACACCCCCCAGGTACCATATTTAAAGGAAAATTTCACTTTTTTTTTTTTCACTTTATGCATCATTAAAATGACTGCTCCCGAAAAAACTTTAGTTTTTAAAATTTCTTTTTGCATTGATATATGTCCCCTGGGGCAGGACCCGGGTCCCCAAACCTGTTTTATGACATTAACATGCATATTGGCCGTTGTAATTAGCAATTTTGATTTCGAACGTTCGCGTCCATTATAACGAATAGGGTTCGAAAATTCGCGCGAACTTTCGGTCCGTTCGAAGGTTCTGGTGCGAACCGAACCCGGGGGTGTTCGGCTCATCCCTAGTTATGATAGATAAGATAAGGAACAGGATTAAAGATCACTGTCATTATAATGGGTATGGGCTACAGAAAATGTCAAAGTCAAATTCTCAGAGGTGCAAGACATATTGGCAAATGGACATTGGCCCCCTTACTGAGGAGTTGTCCAATATTCTTATTAAGGTATGTAGGATAAGTATCTCTTTCTGCATCTCAGAGACTTACCCACCTTTTTATTATACATTGTGCATATTATACCCCTTAGAAACTTTTTAAGTGGCATAAGCGGGATACTCCTTGTCTGCGATGCAAAAGGAAGGTTTGTACATTGGTACATATGATGTGAAGATGTCCTAAGTTGGTTAGGTTTTGGACCTTAGTCCTGGATACTATTATTAAGGTGTTCAGAACTATTGTCCTGTTGGAGCCCAAGATATGTGTATTAGGGTGGCTGGATGGAGGGTATTTTTTTTACCCCTAGCACGAAAGTTGATCTCTGTGGGGGTAAAATCAGTAAATGAGGTTTTGCAAAGAGAACATATGGTTTATCAACATAGGAGATGCCCAGATACATTTATAAAACTCTGAGGCAAATGGTTAGACACTCCAGGGTTGAGTTTGCAGTTAGAGATAGGTTGTTAGGGTGTAGCACATAAATGGGACTCTCCTTCCCTGTTTTTTTTTTCTTGGAATTGGAGGGGAATGATAAAGTACATGGAAACTAGTAGATGGAAGTTTGTAAGATTATCACACATATAAAGGGGATGGTAGGATATACTACACATGGAGGTTTCAATAATTATTTAACACTAAATGGAATATGGGAAATTGTGGAGAGTCTCTCAGATATTTAGAGAGTCATAAATGTGTTATATTTATAAAATGGGTACATTATAATGGTTGTAGAGGATATATATATATATATATATATATATATATATATATATATATATACCCGTATTTTTCGCTCCATAAGACACACTTCCCCCCCTCCCCCCAAATATGGGGAGAAATGCATCTTATGGAGTCAATACTGAACAGTCCCCCCCGCCCGCCGTCGCCGCCGCCATGTCACAATACAGGGCGGCTGTCTCCCGCCAATGCCGGACGATCTCCTGTCACTTAAAGAAGACAGAAAACAGAGCAGCCCCAGCGGCCGAATGGAGTATTGCCGTTCGGACTGCTCTGTCCCTGAGTGACAGGTGGACAGACGACTGTGATGATGTCCTCGCCAGTCGCCAGGCACAGAACAGGCTGCATTTAATGGACACAGGTAAGGCTGCAAGTCAGACTCAATTTAATGGGCACAAGTCAGGCTGCATTTAATGGGCACAAGTCAGGCTGCATTTAGTGGGCACAAGTCAAGCTGCATTTTATGGACACAAGTCAGGCTGCATTTTATGGGACTGGTAAGGCTATTTGGCACAGGTCAGGCTGCATTTCATGGACACTGCTAAATATTTTGGTACACCATTTGGTTTCAGAATATTTTTTTTCTTGTTTTCCATCTCTAAAACCTAGGTGCATCTTATGGTCAGGTGCGTCTTATGGAGCGAAAAATACGGTATATATATATATATATATATATATATATATATATATATATATTGTGAGGGGGTTAGCTCGGCAGCGGCTGTGTGTGACCCCCGAGATGGGCTCCCCACACAAAAACAGGCCCAGCAAACGGTGGTTGTGGTTTTCAAAATCAAAAAGGTGCGGTTTATTTTCTATTTACAGTGACAAAACACAGCAAAGCAAAAGAAACATAAACAAAATAAATCCTGGTCAACTTGACCTCTGACTAAACATACAGGTTTCCTAACTAACAACTGGGATCAGCCTAGTGCTGTCCTAGTCCCTAAGTCCCTGGTTTTAAATGTCCAAGCAAATAGCCACACAGGTTTTGTCTCACCGCACAGGGGTTCACTCTCCCTAGACAGTCCACACAGGTCTGGTTCCAGGCATGAGCTAACATCTAATGAAGCTGGGAGTTCTTATAGAGGCCTAAATGAGCTGACAAGCTTCAGCTGGTCTCATCAACTCCCTGTCTGTACGACGCCCCACACTCTCCCTAGAGGTATGAGTCATCCATGAGCCCACTAGCCTTATACAACTCTCCACCTAGTTGTATAAGTCGGCGTAAAGCCTGAATCTGGGCGAAATATATCTACCCCCCTGGATGCAACCAGGTGACTTTACCTTCCTGCTGTCACATACCCCCCCCTCTTGTTTTAACCTCGGGGTTGGAACACCAGCAATCAGGCATTCATGTACTCGAGACAAAGCATCCACATTCCCCATTTGAATGCCAGGGCGATGCTTTACTGTGAAGTTGAATTCCTGGAGGGCCAGGAACCACCTATTCACTCTTCTATTTGTTTCTTTGTTTTGAGCCATCCACTTTAACGGAGCGTGATCCGTAACCATGTCAAAGTGCCTACCTAGCAGGTAGTACCGAAGGGAATCTAGAGCCCACTTCACCGCTAAACACTCCTTTTCAACGGTGGCGTAATTTACCTCATGGGACTTCAACTTCCTGCTGAGGTAAATGACTGGGTGCTCTTCCCCGTTCCAGACCTGGGACAATACTGCTCCTAACCCCACATCTGACGCATCACTTTGTACGACAAAGTCTTTAGAGAAGTCGGGTGAGTACAACACTGGCTGGCTACATAAGGCTTGTTTCAAGAATTGGAATGCTGCCTCAGCCTCGGGGGTCCATTTAATCATGACCGACCCTTTCCCCTTCGTCAGGTTGGTTAGGGGCACAGCCTTAGAAGCAAAGTGGGGAATGAATCGCCGATAATACCCAGCGATTCCCAGAAAGGCTCGTACCTGCTTCTTGCTGTTGGGACGTGGCCAACTCTGGATGGCCTCGACTTTGTTGAGTTGGGGTTTTATTACTCCCCTCCCAATGGTGTACCCAAGATATTTGGCCTCCTCCTGCCCAATGGTACACTTCTTGGGGTTAGCCGTAAACCCCGCTTCCCGAACAGAGTCCAGGACTGCTTGCACTTTTGGCAGATGTGAGGCCCAATCTGTGCTATGGACAATTATGTCATCCAGGTAAGCCGCAGCATACTTCCGATGGGGCCTCAGCATCTGGTCCATTTTCCGCTGGAATGTGGCCGGCGCATTCTGTAACCCGAACGGCATTCTTTTATATTGGAACGCCCCGTCTGGGGTTACAAATGCGGTTTTCTCTTTGGCCGACTTGGCCAGGGGGATTTGCCAATACCCTTTTGTGAGGTCAAGAGTCGTCATGTATCGGGCTGTTCCCAGCCGGTCGATCAACTCATCTATACGTGGCATGGGGTAGGTGTCAAATTTTGTAACTTTGTTCAACTGTCGAAAATCGTTACAAAATCGCCAGCTCCCATCCGGTTTAGGCACCAACACAATGGGACTAGACCAATCACTTTGGGACTCCTCTATCACCCCTAAGTTCAGCATTTTCTGTACTTCCTCCCGTATTGCCTCCCGTCGGGCCTCTGGGATCCGATAGGGTTTTAACTTCACCCTTTCACCGGGCGGGGTAATGATGTCATGCTCTACCCCAGATGTTTGTCCCGGCAGCTCAGAGAATACCTCCTTGTTGCGAAGCACAAACTCCTTAACCTCCTGTTGTTGGGGTTGTGACAAGGTGGCTGCTATTCCAACCTCCGGAATCACGCAACCAGTTTGAGCTGGTGACCAAGTGTCTGCGACTAGGGACTCTCTATCCCTCCAGGCTTTCAACAGATTAACGTGATAGATCTGTTCGGGCTTTCGCCTTCCTGGTTGTCTGACCTTGTAATTCACTTCGCTCACTTTTTCCATTATCTCGTAGGGGCCTTGCCATTTGGCAAGGAATTTACTTTCAACCGTAGGGACAAGTACCAGTATCCTATCCCCCGGGGAAAAGGTACGGGTCTTGGCTCCACGGTTGTACACTCTCTGCTGCGCTAACTGCGCTTGGGCCAAATGTTCCTTCACGATGGGCATTACCTGTGCAATTCGGTCTTGCATCAGGGCGACATGCTCAATCACACTCCTGTGGGGAGAACTCTCACTTTCCCAAGTTTCCTTGGCAATATCCAACAGCCCTCTTGGGTGTCTCTCATATACAGTAACTCAAAGGGGGAGAATCCCGTAGAGGATTGGGGCACCTCCCTAATAGCAAACATCAGATAAGGAAGTAGACAGTCCCAATCCTTTCCATCTCTATCCACCACTTTCTTCAACATTTGTTTTAGGGTTTTGTTGAACCTTTCAACCAGCCCATCGGTTTGGGGGTGATACACAGATGTACGTAATTGCGTCACTTTGAACAATTTACACAGCTCCTTCATAACCCGGGACATAAAGGGTGTACCTTGGTCCGTAAGCAGTTCTTTACAAATACCCACCCGGCTAAACACAAGAGATAGCTCTTTGGCTATGGTTTTGGCCGAGGTATTTTGGAGAGGGATCGCTTCTGGATAACGGGTGGCATAGTCCATTATAACTAATATGTACTGGTGCCCCCTAGCGGACTTGATTATAGGACCTACCAAATCCATGGCGATCCTCTCAAACGGGACCTCAATGATGGGTAGAGGGACCAGCGGGCTACGGAAATGTGGCATCGGGGCCGACCTCTGACACACAGGGCAGGAGGAACAATAATTTTCTATGTCCTTCATCACCCCCGGCCAATAGAATCTCTGTAATACCCTCTCGCGGGTTTTCTCTGTCCCCAGATGACCTCCAAGAATGTGCCCATGGGCCAACTCCAACACCAACTTCCTGTAAGGTTTGGGCACCACAAGCTGCTCAACGGTTTCTTCTGCCCTTTTTGCCACCCGATACAGTAGGTCCTTCTCTACGCTGAAGTATGGGTAAGTGCAGGTATTATCTGGGTTCACTAACTCGCCATCTATTTTCACTACGTTTTCCCGTGCCTTTATTAGGGCGGGGTCTTTCAACTGTTCTGTGGCAAAGTTTTCCCTGTGAACCTCAAGATCAGAAAACTCCACAGACGGTAGGTTTTCGTCTGAGGAGGTGGGCTCCTCTCCAGTTTCTTGAGTCTCCCCTGCCAATACTGATAAGGGAAATTCTGGAGAGTCCTCACCACTCTCAGGGGAGTTCTGGCTATCACATTCCTGGTACATAGGGGCACCAGTGGGGGGCTCAGGATCATCCCACAGTTCCCAGAACTTCGGAAAATCCCTTCCCACAATGGCGTCATGCGGTAACTGAGATACTAAGCCCACTGGATGAGAGAGGGTACCTTTGGGGGTCTCGAAACACACTGTAGTCACTGGATACTCTCGGGTGTCCCCATGCACACAAATAACAGCTACCTTGCTATTCCCAGAGACCTCTGTTTTAACTAACTCAGCCTTTATCAGGGTCACAAGGCTACCTGAATCCAGCAATACCACAACATTTCTACCATTAACACACATTTTGCATAAATGTTTCTCAGTTCCTCGAATGGCAGTGCATGCGACTGTCGCACACAGCGACTGACGTCTGCCCGTCAGAAAGTCACACTGCATGGGTTCCTCCACAACCGGGCAATTGGCTGCAATATGTCCCGCTTGCCGGCAGCGGTAGCAAACAATCCTTCTTGCGGCCTCTTGAGCCGCTGATTTCCCAGGCTGTTCTCGCCAAACTTGGGGTAGAGCTCCCACCCTCTCACTCTCTCCACCCTCACCCCTTGGAATCCTCTTATCCGCCCCTGGGGATGGTCTGGTCTTAGGGTGGAAAGTCCGAGTGTCTCTGGAAGAGGCCGTCAGGTTCTCTGTAGCCAAGTATTTCTCCACACGATCCACAAGACCATCGGCCGTCTCTGGGTCTCCATGGCTTACCCACTTTTGGATGGCAGTAGGAAGAGCTCTCAAAAACCGATCCATTACAACACGTTCCACAATCTTTGGCTGTAGCCAAAGTCTCTGGCTGTAGCCACTTTCTGCTCAGGTGAATGAGATCATACATTTGAGACCTGGGGGGTTTTCCAAGCTGGAAAGTCCAGTTATGCACACGCTGAGCCCGGACAGCCTGGGTGACACCCAGCCTTGCCAATATTTCAGCTTTTAGCATCACATAGTCTTTTGCTTGGTTAGGCTCTAGGTCATAGTAAGCCTTCTGCGATTCACCAGTTAACAGAGGAGCCACCAGTCCAGCCCACTGCTCCTCAGGCCACTTTTCTCTTTCAGCGGTCCTTTCAAATGTGGTCAAAAATACCTCTGGATCATCCTCTCCAGTCATTTTTGTCAATAAACGACTCACCCCAAAGGACGCGGTATTAGTGGGACGGCTTTCCTCACTGGTCTGCGGACGTTGCTGCATTGCTGCTTCCATCTGTTGTTGTAGTCTCTGCTCTTGCTTCTGTAACAGGTCTATGAAGCGGGCCTCAGATTGCTGCTGGGCTTGTTGCTGAGCCTCCAGACTCTGTTGCAAAGTTGCGTTTGTCTGCTGCTGGGCTGCAAGGCTCTGTTGATGAGCTTGCTGCTGGGCTGCAAGGCTCTGTTGATGAGCTTGCTGCTGGGCTGCGAAGTTCTGTTGTTGAGCTGCAAGGCTCTTTTGCAAACCTGCATTTGTCTGCTGTTGATTGGCATTTGCTAGAGCCAGCTGCTTCAGTATCTCCTCCATGCTGGCTTAAAAAAAAAACTGCCCGCATTCTCCACCAACTGTGAGGGGGTTAGCTCGGCAGCGGGTGTGTGTGACCCCCGAGATGGGCTCCCCACACAAAAACAGGCCCAGCAAACGGTGGTTGTGGTTTTCAAAATCAAAAAGGTGCGGTTTATTTTCTATTTACAGTGACAAAACACAGCAAAGCAAAAGAAACATAAACAAAATAAATCCTGGTCAACTTGACCTCTGACTAAACATACAGGTTTCCTAACTAACAACTGGGATCAGCCTAGTGCTGTCCTAGTCCCTAAGTCCCTGGTTTTAAATGTCCAAGCAAATAGCCACACAGGCTTTGTCTCACCACACAGGGGTTCACTCTCCCTAGACAGTCCACACAGGTCTGGTTCCAGGCATGAGCTAACATCTAATGAAGCTGGGAGTTCTTATAGAGGCCTAAATGAGCTGACAAGCTTCAGCTGGTCTCATCAACTCCCTGTCTGTACGACGCCCCACACTCTCCCTAGAGGTATGAGTCATCCATGAGCCCACTAGCCTTATACAACTCTCCACCTAGTTGTATAAGTCGGCGTAAAGCCTGAATCTGGGCGAAATATATCTACCCCCCTGGATGCAACCAGGTGACTTTACCTTCCTGCTGTCACAATATATATATGTGTGTGTGTAGCGATACCCCCGTAAGAGCTGCTGGTTTAATTTTGGTCCTGCCGTTACCTTACTGTTCCATACGCTCATCTCAGTGGTTCTCCTTGAAGAGATGTCCAGAAGAAAGTTTGCACCAACACAAAGTCTCTTTCAAGGGGTTTTATTGATTAAAGTTTCCAACAGAGGGGGATGAAGGAATGGGGAGGACTCAGGTACCTTACTTGCGGATCACAGGTCCAGAGGAACAACTGTCTCCACTCTGGACTCAGCAACCACCAGATAGGCCCACTCTCTCAGGCCTAGCAACCGGTGCGTAGCTCGATCACAAAGAGTCTCTGCCACAGACTTGTGCAACCACTCACTGGGTTACCTTCTGATGAAAAGAACACAGCTCTCAGTGCCAGGATCTTTCAGCCGTTCTGGAAGCACTGTGAGGTAGATTTTGATCCGGATACATCCTCCAATTGTGTCATCAATTGCTTGGTTCCTTCCCGCAGGCAAGGCAACACAGGATCATCCCTGGATCAGTAGGCCCCAGTGACCCCTGGGCCTACATCTCAGTAACAGAGCCTCAGGCCAACGTGGCCCCGAGGCGGAAACTGCCAGCACATCCCTGAGGCCAGGAGAGCCCTCAGGTCGGGATCGGGAGGCGCCCACCACCAACGAACGACCCCACAAAATGGTGTCTGTCCCTTAAGTACCCTCTCCCAGAATGCACAGCGGGTTGACCACGCCCCTGGGCTGCTTCTGGGAAAGAGATACCCAATGCATCCAGCCTGTTGCCTTTCCAATCCTGACCAGTGGTGACAGCGATACCCACCGTCAGGGGGAAAACCATACAACCAGCTGAACTGAAACAGAAGTATAATTTGACCACAATCCTTCTGAGCCAAACTATTGCTCAGACAACTATAATTTTAACACATAGTTCCCACTCATTGGGAGCAGGGCACTACACATATATATATATATATATATATATTTATGGTCGGAGCCCTCAGTCCGAAGAGATATGGATCACATAAACACATCACAAGACTAACAACACAGATAAGACCTGAAGTGTGGCCTGGCCTGTTGGACGGTATGCCAAGAGAAGGGGCCATACCTAAGATAGAAGTAATGAATAATTCTGTTGAGAATTGTTTGAAGGGAAGTGCCCTAAAAAGGGGTATGGGTGGGTGGGTACCGCGCACTAGAGCCGACACTGACGATGGTGGACGGTCTGCTTAAGTGCCCCTCGAACTCCTCCCATAATTTCAGGCCAGCATACTGGCCTTCCTATTTATGGTCGGAGCCCTCAGTCCGAAGAGATATGGATCACATAAACACATCACAAGACTAACAACACAGATAAGACCTGAAGTGTGGCCTGGCCTGTTGGACGGTATGCCAAGAGAAGGGGCCAAAAATACACTTGGTTAGGGAAGGAATTGTTTTACTGTACAAGGCAATAACAACAGAGCGAGTCTGTTGGAGACTCTTGACGATCCGTTCGAGGATTGGGGACGTATCGGGCGAAACGCGTGGACTTCCACCTGCCCATCATCCTGATTGCGTGGTCTGGAACTCTGTTACACGATGCGGCTAAGGCTGCTCCCATGCGAAAGAATGTCCTGAGTAACGACCTGGGTTTAAGGCCTAAGATGCATGGGAGCGTTCTGACTTAACTGATGAACTGGTACTTGCTTAGGGGTTCAGTTGGGAAACGTAGTAGAGGCTGTCCTCTGATAGGTCGGGCAGTAGAGTATACCATTTGCTTTAGAACGGCCATAGGGCACCGGGCGCTGTGCGTCTGGAAAGTTTGACGTCTGCTCTGGGACCAGATTGTAGCGTTTCCCGACACCGTGGGGTGTAGGATGAAACGACTCTAGGTGGGGAGTCAGGTGGTGCCTGCGTAGTACTTGGTATTCGGGTTCGTGACAGTAAATTCGCTGGGCTGCAGAAAACCGGGAAAGGCTAGGTAATGGCTGCTCGAATTACCAGGCTGGGTCACAACCGAAGGGGGAACGTGGAAGCTTAGCAGACATGTCCTGGAATACGGCGTTGGTCACTGGTAAGCGTTAGGTACCAGTGTGTGGTTGTTGCCTGTGGATGCCACGTGGTATGGTTTTGACCGCATGAGCGGTGAACAGGGAAGGTTTGGTAGGGTCTAGTAGAGAGATAAATGCTGGATGCCGGCTGAATAGAGTCTGATGGTATTGTGTGACAGTAGGAAACGAAGGCCAGAAATGTCTGAGTTTCCGGAACTGCCCCGGGGTTAGCGGCTAGGAACCAGCCAGTCTTCCAGGCAGTATGGTAGGCCTTTAGTGTATTGGAAGAATAGAACACATCGATGAGGGAGGTAGCACCAAGGAGGTGCTATCTCGTTGCAGAGTTGGTTGCGACTAACGTGGGATGCCGGACATGGTCGGCTCCGGGCTCTGGTGAAAGGATGAGGCATAGTTAGGCGGGAACGTGCGTCGGCCGAGGTATTGCATTTACCAGGGATGTGGACCCTGGGGATACTGAACTGATGTTGTAGGGACAGTAGCAACAGCCTGCGTAGGGAGGCCGTGGTGGCCAGTGATTTTGACCAGCCTTTTTTAACGACTGTGACTGTGGCCTGGTTATCTGTGGCGAACGTGGCGGCCTGTCCTGCCAAGGTGCGGCCCCATACTTGAGCCGCTGCAACTATGGGGTAGATCTCGAATAGAGAGGAGGACTGACTAAACGCGGATTTGTAAGTATCTCTGACGGCCACGGACCCGCGAACCAATGATGGCCAAAAATTGCAATGAAGCTTGTGGAAGCTGCTATGTCCTTGACTATCTGTGGTGACGAAGGGATGCTGATGGGATGAACGTGGGTCTACTATGCTAGTTCTCGAGGAAATGGGCCCAGATGGCCAGATCCGCTATAGCGGCTGCGTCTAGCTTAATGACTTGGTCCTCTGGGAGAGGAACACTAAGAAGCGTGAGATAAAGGATCGCCCTTGAGGAATGAACCTCATCGTGAAGTTGAGCATGCCCAGTAGGGATAGTAGCTGTGTGTTTGGTGCACCCTGGCGTGACGGTAACGTATGGGCGACAGTCCTGTTGCGGGTCAAACTACCGAGAGGTGGGCTGGCCTGCATGGCGCGTTTGACTAGGATGATGTCCGGAAGGAGATGAGCTAAGCCGGGCTTCCTACGTTTTCCTCAGTTACGGGCATATTGATTTAAGAGACCTCTTTTAGAATTCCTAGGACTCCTGGGGGTTTAGTATTTAGTGAGAACTCCTGTGAGGGTATGAGGGAGTTTAACTGGGTACGTTAGAAGAATGAGGCGCGGATAAGTAGTAGACTAATCAAGTTTATAAGAAAACTTGCCCTCGACAAGATCGAAGACTGAGGCCTTGTACACACGGCCGAGATTCTCGTTGAAAAAAACATGTCGTTTTTTTCGACGAGATTCTTGGACAAGAAACTTGTCCCGGCCGAGTGTAGACACGCTCGTTTCAAAGAACCCGCGGTTCTTTGAATGGAGCGTACGCGGTGACGTCATCGACTACGACGAGCATGCGCTCGTCACATTCGATGCCGTCGCCGCCATCTTGGTATACCCTACGTATGCCTATGAAGCTACCGCGCATGCGTCGAATTCATTTCGAACATGCGCGGGCTTCCGGGAGGACAGGTAAGTGTACACACACTCACTTTTCTCGTCGAGAAACATGCCGAGGAGAATCTCAACGAGAAAATAGAGAGCAGGTTCTCTATTTTCTCGTCGAGGTTTCTTGTCGGTTTTCTCGACGAGAAACCCGATAGCCGCGTACACACGACCGATTTACTCGGCAAGACCTCTCTGCCAGCAAGTTTCTTGCTGGTTCTTGCCGAGAAAATCGGCCGTGTGTACGAGGCCTATCTCTCCGTACTGTGAACGGTGACTGCGAAAAGAGGGGAGGGGCTGATCGCATGCCCCCGGTCCATTTCGATCTGAAGCGGAGTGCTGATAACTTCTACGTCGGGGCTACTGAGAGCGTGTTTTTTTTTTTTCATGGGTAGAGTCGGGTAATGTGATGAGTCCGATGTGGAACCCTGTAGTGAACTCCTGCCCTAGAAAGGCTGCTAGAGGGGGAGTTGGATGTGAGGAGAGAAGCCAAGCCGCCCGACGTGCGTGCGGCCTAGACAAGCTGGGCTCTGCTGCTCGGTGCCGCAGGTACTTCAAGGGGAGCCGTCTGGAGTAGGAGACAGATGTGCAGAGGTTTGCAGTGTGGGTAAAATCAACCCTAGAAAGTTGTTGGAGATGGCTGCGCCCCCCTGGTGCACAAGTTAGACGTCCTAGTGTGCCCGGCTGGGAGAACTGTGTGGCTTGCTGATAATCTATGAGGCGTATTGTCTGCGACTCAGCTGGGAGCACCAATTAATCGTGAGAGTGGCAGATTGACAGATTGTACAGAGTGGGGAGCGAAGGTCGTGAAGTGGCGGGAGAATGGTTCTGTGTCAATAGTGCTCCAGTTGGTGTTAGCTGGCACTGTGCCAGCCGGTGGAGACTGGGGCTAAGGGGGGCGTGGCTGGTTGTGTTTCCAGGGCCCCTTACTCTAGCCTGGACATCTGTGACTGCAGTTGCCAGTGTGGTCGCCAAGGCGTGCAGCTGGATAATTGCAGAGGATATTGACTGCGATGGAGCTTGTGTGTCTGGTAAGGCTGCCGCTGGTGGTGGAAACAGCAGCCTAAGATTGGCTTTCCTGGCTGAGGCCAGGTAGGCGATGCTCATACGTCGTAGTTCGGCCGTGGCCTGGGGGTGGTCCAAGGTCTGGGGGACTGTGTATTGCCGACCGCCGGACCCGCGAAGAGTGATGGTGAGGCAAAAGTTTGCTGTCGGCTCGCGGCATGGTGTCGGCTAAAAGGGGGGAATGCATATGTTTAGAGTAAGTTTGCGAGGTTTGGAGGGGGATAGAAGGGTTTAAGAAACGGGGAGGAAGGAGGAGAGCAGTGAGGACAGGGCAAGGAGCGATAGGCGTAGATGACAGATTAGTTTGCGTACGAGCGCGGTTGAGTGAAATTTGGAAAACTCAAAAGAATGCGAGGCAACTGAGGTGAGCCAGGAGGTGACTGGCTAGATAACCGATAGCTCAGGTGCCGTCTGTGCTCGGCACAGACTAATGAACCAGAGCCCCCAGGGCGTGCTGGGGCGAGTGGCTGAAGTCTGGTATGCTAAGTAAGAATGTTTCGATCTGTAGTGGTTGACGTGTGGTCGGTCTGCTAACCCTCGCACTGCCAGCAAGGCGGATGTTAGGCAACCTTGTCTGTGTGGTGAAGGATATCGGATTGCTCTTCGAAAACAGAGTGTAGTGCACAGAAGTATGTGACAGTTACTAACGCCTCACGAGCGGTCAAATTGTGTATGTGAAGAAACATATGTCGTGAAAGAGTGCGAGGAGAAAGCAAGGGGGGGCCTTGCACTGACGCACCTGACTTGTGCGCCAGTAGTTTAAGTCTGGTCGAGATCGAGACATGGGTCGACCCGAAACCTGTGACACTGACCTGCGTGGGGAAAGCGACAGAGAAAAGGTGAGTAGCCGTGTTGCTACTGGAGATGATGAGTGGCTGATTTGAACCACTTGTCATATGCTCGCAGTGATTGCGAGGGAAAGTAGCCTTGCTGAGAGGCAAAAGAAGGAAAGTTTGTGAATTGTGAGTATGTAGGGATGACCGTCCGTGATGAACCTGGAGTAATTAAAGTAAGGTGTGCATGAAATGCATGAAGAAAAAGTCGCATTTTATTACTATTAATTTATTTACATTCGACTATTGTTATTTATTTATTCATTTATTTATTATTAATGTTTTTTTTTTATAATTTTTTTTATTTATTTATTTTATTTTTTATTTTTTTCTCGAGGAATGATTCAAGCGTGAGGCGCCGCTAATGCGACCGGTAATGTACTAGCACTTCGAATGGCCAATGAACTGAACGTCTGAGCTGCAGCTACGACTGAGTTTGGATCGTTAGGATGGGTCTGTAGTGCTGGGAAGCTGAGTTGCTGCGCTGGAGGTGCGACTGTACTAGAATTGATAGTGTTTGAAAAGGATCCAAATCTTAGAGCCGACGTTACGACTGGATTCGGATGGATTAGAAAGTTTGATGCTGCGGATCCAACCGTTTGAGCCGGTGGTGCGACTATGCTCGGGTCGGTCGTGTTAGCGGAGGATCCGCACCTTTGAGCCGATGCTACGACTGGGTTCGGATCGGTTGGATGGGTCTGATCAGTTCTAAGTTTGATGTTTGTAGATCCAAGCCGATGAGCCGGTGGTGCGACTGTGCTCGGATCGGTCATGTTAGCGGAGGATCCAAACCTTTGAGCCAATGCTACGACTGGGTTCGGATCGGATAGGAGGGTTTGTTGCTAGAGATTCGAGTCGATTGAGCCGGTGATGCGACTGGACTCGGAACGAGTGTAAATGCCATAGATCCGAAAGTTTGAGCCGATGCTACGACTGAATTCGGATCAGTTCGAAGTTTGATGTTTGTAGATCTGAGCCGATGAGCCGGTGGTGCGACTGTGCTCGGATCGTTCGTAGATGCCAGAGGACCGAACATCAAGGCAAAGCTACGACTGCGTTTGGATCGGATAGAATGGTTTGTTGCTAAAGATCCGAGTTGGACGAGCCGGTGCTGCGACTGGACTCGGATCGCTTGGGAATGCCATAGGTCCGAAAGTTTGAGCCGATGCTACGACTGAATTCGGATGGTTTAGAAGTTTGATGTTTGTAGATCCGAGCCGATGAACCGGTGGTGCGACTGTGCTCGGAACAAACGTGGATGCCAGAGATCCGAATCTCTGAGCCGATGCTGTGCCTGTATTCGGGCTGATAACGGGTGCAAGGAGGGGGTTTGAATTGCCGGGTCCGAATCGTAGCGCCGGAGATACGGCTGGACTCGGACGGCTGTTCGGTGTTTCGAAGTTGAAGGGGCTTGTGATTGCCGAGGGTCCGGCCTGTAGTGCCGATTGTTAGCAACCAGAGCCGGACCGGACTGTTCGGTGTATGGTGTGAGTAGTAGGAGGTGTGGGGCATCAGTAAGGTGAAGGGAGAGTATCGTAGGAGGTGTAGGGCATCAGTGACTAGGGATAAGGAAGCGCAGTGTGGGATACCAGTCCGACGACTGGGTATCGGATGTGCAACTTGAGGCAAGAGACTTGCGAGCTGCGAGTAATTCGTACAACAGCTCTGTGAGACGTAGTGTCTAGGCGGGCCGTTACCGGTGGTAACGTGCGTGCGACAGGGTTCGAAAGACAACTGGACTAGCTGGTAAACATACGATGCAGACGGAAAACACGGGGTTATGAACCGTGTGACTTGTAAAAGAAGAAAACGTGTACCGGCGCTACGATTCGTACGAATGGTAACGGCCGGTCCTACCTGCGACAGCGAGCGGGGATACGATCAACTGCGAGCGAAGCTGGAAGGGACGAAAGCGACTACACGGACGTTGCGAGTCGTATGGCGTCGGCTGATGACAACGAATACCGCGCACTAGAGCCGACACAGACGATGGTGGACGGTCTGCTTAAGTACCCCTCGAACTCCTCCCATAATTTCAGGCCAGCATACTGGCCTTCATATATATATATATATATATATATATATATATATATATATATAGTTATAGGCAGATCAGTGTTTATAAATATTTAAGTATTCACTGTGTGTTAATGGAATTTCTAACTAATAGGATAACTGGAGACAAGAGTTTTGTTTAATAAATTGTATGTATGTGTTGTGTACAAAAGGAAAAAATAAAAGTTTAATAAAGATCCTTTGAAAAAAAAACACAGAGAAAAGTGGTTCTCCACTTCAACACAAAGGTTATTGTTTGGCATTGCATTCCAGGTTTTTCACAATACCAGAGGGCTCCTCTACATCTACAACCCCCAGGAAGGGGTATGGGGTGGGCTTTAGAGCTGAAACAACTACATTGTGCCTTTTTGTTGAAGCAGCTCTTTTCTGTACAATGTGACTCCAGCCCTGGTTACTCACTGAAATAAATGTCATTTTACAAACAACTGGTGGATGTTGATTTAAGAAAAAAAGCATCTGCTGCAGCTAGACATAATTGCTAAAGTGGCAAGCCTGCATAGGTGTGCGCAGCCTATTGCATTAGGGTGTGCACCCCAAAGATCAAACACATAGTACCGATCACTCACGATGAATGGGAGGGGGCCGGTAAGTTACATATTTACCAGCCCCCTCCCCCACTCATTCTAAAACATCCCCGCAGCAACAGCTGGAGGGAGAGGAGAGTAGGGAAGCCAGAAGCGCTGCGGGGGGAAGGAGGGGGGAACAGGGCAGTAGGGGGAATCTGTGCTGCACAGGATGATTAGGGTGTGCCTGGGCACACCTGGCACACCCTGTGCGCACGCCTAAGCAATCCTGTATATTTTATAGCAGTGATATGATAAAGACCTACCATCAATCCACTCATGAGAAACTGGATCAAAGCTGCCGTATAACTGTCCTATTGTGATAGCTTTTGGATTAATAAATATATAGTCCACTCCATGTTCATCCATTAGGCCTTTTGTTTCCAAGTCTTTCAGAGCTCCTGCAAGGACCTTAAGTGCAGATGTTTTTCCCCCAAGTGGACTTCCAATCAGCATAAATCCATGTCGCACTAGCATCATTTCATATATCTGCAAAAAGTCAATATTATGTTATTTTTTTTAACACACTGTTCATACAACAAATTTTAACATATTAACAATATGATTTTTTTAGTTGAGACACCGAAATAAAAAAAATTATTCTGCATATGCAGGAACAGATACACACTGTGCTGTGCTGACAATATCCATTCTACTAAAATGTATTATTTTATTCTATTTTATATAGAAGATAAGAAAAGGGGTGGTGTGAGATGTTATTAAAAACTACAGTTGTTCACAGTTGTGAAACGGAGGAGGTAAGAGAGAATGAGAACATTCTAGAAAAAGTTTTGTCTGTGTACGACAAGGACATTGCAAGTAGAGATGAGCTCTATATTCGAGTCGAACGTAAGTTTGCCCGTTCGCCGACCAGCGAATATTATGGGGCGTTTGTGGAAAATTTGAGCTCCATGAAATGCCCCATAATGCACTGGGAGATCGCAGTGCTTTGCTGTCTGATAATTGACCAAAGCATGTACCTGACCTGCATGCTTTGGCCAATCACAGCGCGCTCTGCTGCAAGAGCCATAATTGGCCAAAGGCAGGGTGCCTTTGGCCAATCATGGCTCAGGGGGACTAAGTCCACGCCCCACACTATATAAGGCTGCTTACATAGTGGTCGTGTATAGTGTGTGACTGTGGACAGAGACAGATTGAGCTAGATAAGGCAGGCAGGTTAGTTAGTTAGTGGCAGTGTATTTTAATATATATATATATATATATATATATATATATATATACACAGTCTAGTATATGTATATATATATATATATATATATATATATATATACTCTACATTTAGTGTAGACTAGATATTCAGTGTAGACTCTATATTCAGCCAGTGCAGGCAGTGTAGTGCTAGGGGAACCCCGTGACAAAAAAAATGGCGTGGGGGTCCACCCAAAATCCATACCAGGCCCTTAAAGTGGTTGTAAACCCCCTTTTGCAACTTGCACCTACAGGTAAGCCTAGATTAAGGCTTACCTGTTGGTGCATGAAATATCTCCTAAACCTACACGGTTTAGGAGATATTTGCTAAAAATGACATTGCTCCGTGTCTACGGCGCATGCGCGCCGTAGACAACGGCGCATTCATGGGGTTAATCCCATTCACAAGTCCCAGCATTCTCCGACTTAGCCGGATTCGACAGTTCCCACGCGCATGCGCGGAGTCACGTCTTCGCCGCTCCGGCCAATCATAGCGCCGGAGCGGCGATACCCGGAAGTAACCTTCCGGCTATCGCTGCAGCGATGGCTGCGGCTGGAGAGGAAGACGAGGACGGCTTCGGGGGCCCCGATCTAAGGTAAGTAATGCATAATGAGCTATTATGCTAGTCATATTAGCTCATTATGGCTTTCTCTTACAGGTAGTTTTAAAAAAAATAAAAAATTCAGGGGCTTACAACTACTTTCAGGTCTGAAGGAGAGACTTCATGGAGCAGTACTCGGTTTAACCACTTGCCGCCCGCCCTATAGCGGATTGACGGTGGCAAAGTGGTTTCAAAATCCTGACTGGACGTCATATGACGTCCTCAGAATTTCAGCCGCTGCGCGCCCCCGGGGGCGCGCATCGCGGCGATTGTTGTTGCAGGGTGTCAGTCTGACACCCCGCAACACCGATCTAGATAAAGAGTCTCCGACGGAGACTCTTTACCACGTGATCAGCCGTGTCCAATCACGGCTGATCACATGTAAACAGGAAAAGCCGGTCATCGGCTTTTCCTCACTCGTGTCTATCAGACGCGAGTAGAGGAGAGCCGATCGGCTGCTCCTCTGACAGGGGGGGGTTTGTGCTGATCGATTATCAGTGCAGCCCCCCCCGAGGACGCCCACACTGGACCACCAGGGATGCCACTGGACCACCAGGGATGCCCACCACCAGGTATGCCTCCCTAGACCACAGGGATGCCATTCTGTGCCCCTAATGGATGCCAATCAGTGCCCACAATGGATGCCAATCAGTGCCCACAATGGGCATCACTGATTGGCAGGCATTATTGTTTGGCACTGATTGGCATCCATTATCGGCATGGGTACCCCCCAGCCCATTTGGGTCTTGTATGGATATTAAGGGGAACCCCGCACCCAAATTGAAAAAAGGAAAGGCGTGGGGCCCCCAGGCCCTATATACTCTGAACAGCAGTATACAGGCGGTGCAAACAAGACAGGGACTGTAGGTTTGTTGTTACGTAGAATCTGTTTGTAATTTTGAACTGGTACATTTTTAAAGTGTAGCTCCAGCCAAAAAATCTATTTTTAAGCTTTTTGGAAAACATGGGGAAGGGTATCACCCCTGTAAAATTTGTTTTGCTGTCTGTGCACCTGTTCAGAACATTTCACGTCACTTTCCGTCCCAATGACAAATGTTTTTTGAAAATTTTGGGTTTTTAGTGAAACAAGGATTGGTGATAAAGCATCAGTGGAGAGGAGACACGTTTTCCCCATATTAACTCTTACAGGAGAGAATTTCCCTTTCTAGAGGTAGATTTCCTCTCACTTCCTGTTGTCTCCTTCCGTTTGCAAGTAGGAGTCGTTTGTAAGTTGGATGTTTGAAAGTAGGGGCCTGCCGTATATACTCTGCATAAATTTGGCCCTTAGGTGTTGGGGTTGCCACAACACTGTAAGCCCTCACAGTTACTCTTGGTGGGCGCTGGAACGCCCTGCTGTGAACTATTATGTCAAGAATTGTAATTACATTCCATTGTTTAACAGTGGTAGGAAAAATCGGGCCTTTGGTGGTGGTGGTGCTGCCGGTGCCACAACACTGTAAGTCCACACAGTTACTCTTGGTGGGCACAGGAATGGGCCCAGCTGTGAAATATTAGATCAAGAATTGTAATTACATGCCCCTGTTGAACAGTGGCAGAAAAATTGGGCCTTTGGTGGTGGTGGTGGTGGTGATGGTGGTGTTGCCACAACACTGTAACCCCCTTACAGTTTCTCTTGGTGGACGCAGGAATGGGCCCTGCTGTGAAATATTAGATCAAGAATTGTAATTACAAACCCCTTTTGAACAGGGGCATAAAAATTGGGCCTTAGGCACTGGTGCCACAACACTGCAACCCCTCACAGATACTCTAGTTGGAGCGCAGGAATGAGCCCTGCTGCAAAGTATTGCATCAAAAATTGTAATTACATGCCCCTGTTAAACAGGGGCTGAAAAATTGGGCCTTAGCCACTGATGGCGGTGCCCAGAATTAAAAATGTTCTTAGAAGCTTTCAGCATGATCATTGAGGAGGTAGAGGATAGTCACTCAGCATAACAGGATAGTCACTCAGCATCAGCATAGGCAGTCTTGAAGGGATCTTACATTTTTTTTAAAATTATTCGGTTACATCAGCATCAGGTGCTTGGTAGCTGGTGGTGATCCAAGACTGATTAATTTTTATGAAAGTCAGGGTTCAGACAATTTTGCCTTCAGACAATTTTTTAGTCCGCAGCCCCAAGGTATGATCGGTTCCAGCAGCCATCACCAGCGTCTGGTTTACATGGTGCAGGAATACCTAGGGGCAAGATCAGACTTGGACACCTTTCCCACCGAAAATTCTCTGGGTTACTGGGTCTTGAGGATGGATCACTGGCCAGAGCTTGCACAGTATGCAATTGAGCTACTGGCCTGTCCTGCATCCAGCGTTCTTTCGGAACCACTCCTTCTTTGACTGACTGAAGCCTCAGCAACACGTTGTCCAGGACCAGGAGTTTGTAACCTCCCAGTCTCTGGGAACGCATTGCACAGACCTTTCTGCAAGGCCTCCCGAAGATGTTTCATCCTCTGCTCCCTCTGCGATGGCAAGATATGGTCCACAACCTTACCCTTGTAACGTGGATCATGGAGGGTTGCCAGCCAGTAATGATCATTCTCCTTGATAGCACGAATACGAGGATACAAGGATCCTTCCGCAGGCTTTGCAGGATCAGGGAGGCCATGCAGCGTAGGTTTGCTGAGGCATTCGGTCCAGAGTCCTCTGGGTCAGTCAGGACGACATGATCCGCAGCCACCTCCTCCCAGCCACGTACAAGTCCATGGGTGTCTTGGGACTGTAATTGATCCCTTGAAGACTGCTGCTGATGCTGTGTGCTAGGCTCCACCTCCATGCTGACACAATCCTCCTCCTCCTCCTCTTCATGTGTGATAGGCTGGCCAGCAGGAACACTGTCCTCCCTCTGTTCTGCCTCAAGTGCCCTGTCCATTATTCTACGCAGCATGTGCTCCAACAGGTGGACAAGAGGGACAGTGTCACTGATGCATGCACTGTCACTGCTCACCATCCTCATGGCCTCCTCAAATGGTGACAGGACAGCGCATGCATCCCTGATCATGGCCCACTGGCATGGCAAAAAAAAAACAAGCTCCCCTGACCCTGTCCTGGTGCCATATTGGCACAGATACTCATTGATGGCCCTCTGCTGCATGTGCAGCCGCTGCAGCATGGCCACCTGGTGGGCATGTCCCAGATTAGGCGGTTCTTGGGCAGGTTAAATTCCTTTTGCAGGTCAGCCAGCCGAGCACTGGCATTATATGATCGGCGGAAATGAACACAGACTTTCCTGGCCTGCCTCAGGACATCCTGTAAGCCCTTGTACCTGCCCAAGAACCGCTGCACCACCAAGTTAAGGACATGAGCCAAACAGGGCACATGGGTCAGGTGTCCCTGTCGGAGGGCGGAGAGGAGGTTGGTGCCATTGTCGGAAACCACCATTCCTGGCTTAAGCTGGCGTGGTGTTAACCACCTCTGAGCCTGCCCCTGCAGAGCTGACAGAATCTCTGCCCCAGTGTGGCTCCTGTCCCCCAAGCACAGCAGCTCAAGCACCGCATGGCATCTCTTTGCCTGCGTACTTGCATAGCCCCTTGAACGCCTACGGAGCACCGCTGGTTCCGAGGACAAAGCAGAGGAAGAGGCCATGGAGGAAGAAGAAGAGGAGGGGGTGGAGGAGAGAGGTGTGTCAGAATCACCAGTAGTAGCATTTTGGAGGTGTGGTGGCGTAACAACCTCCAACACTACTGCACCTTGCCCTGCATCCTTCCCAGTTGCCAGCAGAGTCACCCAATGTGCCGTGAAAGATAGGTAAAGTCCCTGTCCATGCCTTCTGGACCATGAGTCAGCGGTAATATGCACCTTACCGCTGACTGCCCTGTCCAGCGAGGTCAAGACATTGCCTTCCACATGCCGGTAGAGAGCCGGAATCGCCTTCCGTGAAAAAATGTGGCACTTGGGAACCTGCCACTGAGGAACCGCACATTCCACAAACTCAACTGAAAAGGCAGCAGTTGAAGTGCTAGCAATTTAGCCAAGCTAGCATTCAACCGCTGGGCATGTGGATGGCTGGGAGTGAACTTCTTTCGGCGGTGCAGCAGCAGGGGCAGGGAAATTTGCCTGGTACAATCTGACGTTGGTGTACCAATAGCAGATTGCTCGCAAGTACTTGGCTGTGGCACACCTAATCCTACACCTTCATTCCTCTCAGTAAGGGTTTCAGAGAGGACTGAAGGTATAGTGGGGTTGGAGATCCCAGCTGATGAGGAGCAAGGAGAGGTCCGCTTTGGTCTTTGGTGTGGGTCTTTTAGGTGTGCTTGCCAACGAACTGCATGGCAGGTCGACATATGTCTGATCAAGCATGTGGTGCCCAAGCGGGTGATGTTTTGGCCACGCGAGATACACCTGAGACATATGTTGCAAATAGCAGCGCTGCGATCTGATGCAATAAAGGCCCACACCAAAGAACTTTTGGAATAATGCGCAGAGACAGCAGGGGCCTGCACATGCGGAGCTCTGCGGTGTGATGCTGTCGGTGTGCTGCCCTTAAGCTGGCCCCTGGAGGGCATCCTGCCTCATTGGGAATGTGCCTCCTCCTCCTCCTCCTCTCTCCTATCAGGCACCCACGTAGAGACCGTTACCTAATCATCCTCTCCCTCCCCATCACTGTAGCAAACCTGGCAGTATGCTGCAGCTGGGGGAACATGACTGCCAGATTGCTGTCCTTCTTTGGCACTCTTTCTTGGGCATGTTCCCAACACTGTGGTCAACATGTCCTCAGGAGGACATGGTGGGGCTAGGGAAGGAGTGACTGATGCCATTGAGCCGAGGGAAGAGGCCGCTTTGGCAGCTGCTTTGCCAGACAAAGTACCCTGAGCCTGGGTGAGAGAGGATGAGGAGGATGAGGAAGGCTTGGTCATCCACTCTACCAAGTCTTGTGGGGGCTCAATGCGGCCAGCTGCAGAAAAAAAGGACAAGCGTGTCCCACGGCCACGTGCTGATGATGATGCACTGTATCCACGACCAGCACTGTTGCCTCTAGACACAGAGCCTGCTTGCCCTCTTTTATTGGCTCGTGACTGTCTGCCTCTACTTGTTGTCCTTCCAGACTAGGGATGAGCTTCGTGTTCGAGTCGAACATACGTTCGACTCGAACATTGGCTGTTCGATCGTTCGACGAAGATCGAACGATTTGGGCCGTTCGCGCCAAATTCGAGTGACGCGAACGGCCCACAATGCACTACGCCATCGCAGTGTCATCCAGGCGCTGTGATTGGCCAAGCATGCACTGTGACCCCGCATGCTTGGCCAATCACAGCGCCGGCAGCGAGGAGAGCAATGATTGGCCACAGGCAGGATGCCTGTGGCCAATTATTGCTGAGGGTGTTTAGTACACGCCCCACACTATAAAAGGCCGCCAGCACGGCGGCCTAGTGTAGTGTGTTCCGGAGCAGGGATAGAGTAGCATAGGCAGGGACAGTGACTGTTATTTCTTTCTTGCTTAACCTGGATTCCTTTAGTTTAGGGAAAGAGAAGGATAGGTAGGGAGAGTGTCAGTGTGTTTTGTGCTTCTGCTATAGTGTGCTTAAAAAAAAACATTTATTCTAGGGACAGAAAACTCTAGGTAGGGACAGTGTCAGTTTCTTTCACTCTGCAAGTCCTTGTTTCCAGGGACCTGGAAGGACAGTGAGTGAATTGTCCTTTTGCTATATTGTGATTTAAAAAAACATTTATTCTAGGGACAGAAAACTCTAGGTAGGGACAGTGTCAGTTTCTTTCACTCTGCAAGTCCTTGTTTCCAGGGACCTGGAAGGACAGTGAGTGAATTGTCCTTTTGCTATATTGTGATTAAAAAAAACATTTATTCTAGGGACAGAAAACTCTAGGTAGGGACAGTGTCAGTTTCTTTCACTCTGCAAGTCCTTGTTTCCAGGGACCTGGAAGGACAGTGAGTGAATTGTCCTTTTGCTATATTGTGATTAAAAAAAACATTTATTCTAGGGACAGAAAACTCTAGGTAGGGACAGTGTCAGTTTCTTTCACTCTGCAAGTCCTTGTTTCCAGGGACCTGGAAGGACAGTGAGTGAATTGTCCTTTTGCTATATTGTGATTAAAAAAAACATTTATTCTAGGGACAGAAAACTCTAGGTAGGGACAGTGTCAGTTTCTTTCACTCTGCAAGTCCTTGTTTCCAGGGACCTGGAAGGACAGTGAGTGAATTGTCCTTTTGCTATATTGTGATTAAAAAAAACATTTATTCTAGGGACAGAAAACTCTAGGTAGGGACAGTGTCAGTTTCTTTCACTCTGCAAGTCCTTGTTTCCAGGGACCTGGAAGGACAGTGAGTGAATTGTCCTTTTGCTATATTGTGATTAAAAAAAACATTTATTCTAGGGACAGAAAACTCTAGGTAGGGACAGTGTCAGTTTCTTTCACTCTGCAAGTCCTTGTTTCCAGGGACCTGGAAGGACAGTGAGTGAATTGTCCTTTTGCTATATTGTGATTAAAAAAAACATTTATTCTAGGGACAGAAAACTCTAGGTAGGGACAGTGTCAGTTTCTTTCACTCTGCAAGTCCTTGTTTCCAGGGACCTGGAAGGACAGTGAGTGAATTGTCCTTTTGCTATATTGTGATTAAAAAAAACATTTTTTTCTAGGGACAGAAAACTGTAGGTAGGGAGAGTATTTTTTTTCTTTCACTCTGCAAGTCCTTGTTTCCAGGGACCTGTAAGGACAGTGAGTTAATTGTCCTTGTGCTATATTGTGCTGAAAAAAACATTTATTCCAGGGACAGAAAACTCTAGGTAGGGACAGTGTCAGTTTCTTTCACTCTGCAAGTCCTTGTTTCCAGGGACCTGGAAGGACAGTGAGTGAATTGTCCTTTTGCTATATTGTGATTAAAAAAAACATTTATTCTAGGGACAGAAAACTCTAGGTAGGGACAGTGTCAGTTTCTTTCACTCTGCAAGTCCTTGTTTCCAGGGACCTGGAAGGACAGTGAGTGAATTGTCCTTTTGCTATATTGTGATTAAAAAAAACATTTTTTTCTAGGGACAGAAAACTGTAGGTAGGGAGAGTATTTTTTTTCTTTCACTCTGCAAGTCCTTGTTTCCAGGGACCTGTAAGGACAGTGAGTTAATTGTCCTTGTGCTATATTGTGCTGAAAAAAACATTTATTCCAGGGACAGAAAACTCTAGGTAGGGACAGTGTCAGTTTCTTTCACTCTGCAAGTCCTTGTTTCCAGGGACCTGGAAGGACAGTGAGTGAATTGTCCTTTTGCTATATTGTGATTAAAAAAAACATTTTTTTCTAGGGACAGAAAACTGTAGGTAGGGAGAGTATTTTTTTTCTTTCACTCTGCAAGTCCTTGTTTCCAGGGACCTGTAAGGACAGTGAGTTAATTGTCCTTGTGCTATATTGTGCTGAAAAAAACATTTATTCCAGGGACAGAAAACTCTAGGTAGGGACAGTGTCAGTTTCTTTCACTCTGCAAGTCCTTGTTTCCAGGGACCTGGAAGGACAGTGAGTGAATTGTCCTTTTGCTATATTGTGATTAAAAAAAAACATTTTTTTCTAGGGACAGAAAACTGTAGGTAGGGAGAGTGTTTTTTTTCTTTCACTCTGCAAGTCCTTGTTTCCAGGGACCTGTAAGGACAGTGAGTTAATTTTCCTTGTGCTATATTGTGATTAAAAAAAACATTTATTCTAGGGACAGAAAACTCTAGGTAGGGACAGTGTCAGTTTCTTTCACTCTGCAAGTCCTTGTTTCCAGGGACCTGGAAGGACAGTGAGTGAATTGTCCTTTTGCTATATTGTGATTAAAAAAAACATTTATTCTAGGGACAGAAAACTCTAGGTAGGGACAGTGTCAGTTTCTTTCACTCTGCAAGTCCTTGTTTCCAGGGACCTGGAAGGACAGTGAGTGAATTGTCCTTTTGCTATATTGTGATTAAAAAAAACATTTATTCTAGGGACAGAAAACTCTAGGTAGGGACAGTGTCAGTTTCTTTCACTCTGCAAGTCCTTGTTTCCAGGGACCTGGAAGGACAGTGAGTGAATTGTCCTTTTGCTATATTGTGATTAAAAAAAACATTTATTCTAGGGACAGAAAACTCTAGGTAGGGACAGTGTCAGTTTCTTTCACTCTGCAAGTCCTTGTTTCCAGGGACCTGGAAGGACAGTGAGTGAATTGTCCTTTTGCTATATTGTGATTAAAAAAAACATTTATTCTAGGGACAGAAAACTCTAGGTAGGGACAGTGTCAGTTTCTTTCACTCTGCAAGTCCTTGTTTCCAGGGACCTGGAAGGACAGTGAGTGAATTGTCCTTTTGCTATATTGTGATTAAAAAAAACATTTTTTTCTAGGGACAGAAAACTGTAGGTAGGGAGAGTATTTTTTTTCTTTCACTCTGCAAGTCCTTGTTTCCAGGGACCTGTAAGGACAGTGAGTTAATTGTCCTTGTGCTATATTGTGCTGAAAAAAACATTTATTCCAGGGACAGAAAACTCTAGGTAGGGACAGTGTCAGTTTCTTTCACTCTGCAAGTCCTTGTTTCCAGGGACCTGGAAGGACAGTGAGTGAATTGTCCTTTTGCTATATTGTGATTAAAAAAAACATTTATTCTAGGGACAGAAAACTCTAGGTAGGGACAGTGTCAGTTTCTTTCACTCTGCAAGTCCTTGTTTCCAGGGACCTGGAAGGACAGTGAGTGAATTGTCCTTTTGCTATATTGTGATTAAAAAAAACATTTTTTTCTAGGGACAGAAAACTGTAGGTAGGGAGAGTATTTTTTTTCTTTCACTCTGCAAGTCCTTGTTTCCAGGGACCTGTAAGGACAGTGAGTTAATTGTCCTTGTGCTATATTGTGCTGAAAAAAACATTTATTCCAGGGACAGAAAACTCTAGGTAGGGACAGTGTCAGTTTCTTTCACTCTGCAAGTCCTTGTTTCCAGGGACCTGGAAGGACAGTGAGTGAATTGTCCTTTTGCTATATTGTGATTAAAAAAAACATTTTTTTCTAGGGACAGAAAACTGTAGGTAGGGAGAGTGTTTTTTTTCTTTCACTCTGCAAGTCCTTGTTTCCAGGGACCTGTAAGGACAGTGAGTTAATTTTCCTTGTGCTATATTGTGATTAAAAAAAACATTTATTCTAGGGACAGAAAACTCTAGGTAGGGACAGTGTCAGTTTCTTTCACTCTGCAAGTCCTTGTTTCCAGGGACCTGGAAGGACAGTGAGTGAATTGTCCTTTTGCTATATTGTGATTAAAAAAAACATTTATTCTAGGGACAGAAAACTCTAGGTAGGGACAGTGTCAGTTTCTTTCACTCTGCAAGTCCTTGTTTCCAGGGACCTGGAAGGACAGTGAGTGAATTGTCCTTTTGCTATATTGTGATTAAAAAAAACATTTATTCTAGGGACAGAAAACTCTAGGTAGGGACAGTGTCAGTTTCTTTCACTCTGCAAGTCCTTGTTTCCAGGGACCTGGAAGGACAGTGAGTGAATTGTCCTTTTGCTATATTGTGATTAAAAAAAACATTTATTCTAGGGACAGAAAACTCTAGGTAGGGACAGTGTCAGTTTCTTTCACTCTGCAAGTCCTTGTTTCCAGGGACCTGGAAGGACAGTGAGTGAATTGTCCTTTTGCTATATTGTGATTAAAAAAAACATTTATTCTAGGGACAGAAAACTCTAGGTAGGGACAGTGTCAGTTTCTTTCACTCTGCAAGTCCTTGTTTCCAGGGACCTGGAAGGACAGTGAGTGAATTGTCCTTTTGCTATATTGTGATTAAAAAAAACATTTTTTTCTAGGGACAGAAAACTGTAGGTAGGGAGAGTATTTTTTTTCTTTCACTCTGCAAGTCCTTGTTTCCAGGGACCTGTAAGGACAGTGAGTTAATTGTCCTTGTGCTATATTGTGCTGAAAAAAACATTTATTCCAGGGACAGAAAACTCTAGGTAGGGACAGTGTCAGTTTCTTTCACTCTGCAAGTCCTTGTTTCCAGGGACCTGGAAGGACAGTGAGTGAATTGTCCTTTTGCTATATTGTGATTAAAAAAAACATTTTTTTCTAGGGACAGAAAACTGTAGGTAGGGAGAGTGTTTTTTTTCTTTCACTCTGCAAGTCCTTGTTTCCAGGGACCTGTAAGGACAGTGAGTTAATTTTCCTTGTGCTATATTGTGATTAAAAAAAACATTTTTTCTAGGGACAGAAAACTGTAGGTAGGGAGAGTGTTTTTTTTCTTTCACTCTGCAAGTCCTTGTTTCCAGGGACAGAGAAGGACACCTGAAGGTAGCCCTTATTGCTTTTTTCCCATCTCCCTGCAGGCCATCTATTAGAATGTCTGGAAGGCAAACAAGGAGAGGCAGACAGTCAGGAGGCAATAAAAGAGGGCAAGCAGGCTCTGTGTCTGGGGGCAACAGTGCTGGTCGTGGACGCGGTGCATTGTCATCAGCACATGGCCATGGGACACGCTTGTCCTTCTTTTCGGCAGCTGGACATGTTGAGCCACATCATGCCGAAGACTTGGTAGAGTGGATGACCAAGCCCTCCTCCTCCTCCTCATCCTCTCTCACCCAGGCTCAGGGTACTGGAAAAGCAGCTGCCAAAGCGTCGTCTTCCCTGGTATCAATGTCAGACAAATCATCAGTCACTCCTTCCCTAGACCCACCATGTCCTCCTCCTGAGGAGTCCCCCGAACTGTTTCAGCACAGTGTTGGGTACATGCTCCAGGAGGATGCCCAGCGTTTCGAAGGGTCTGATGATGAAACCCAGCTAGAGGAAGGCAGTAGCGTGAGAGCAGACAGAGGGGATGCTCAAGAAGGACACCAATCTGGCAGTCATGTTCCAGCAGCTGCAGCATACTGCCAGATTGGCTCCAGTGATGAGGAGGGAGGGGATGATGAGGTCAATGACTCCACGTGGGTGCCTAATAGGAGAGAGGAGGAGGAGGAGGATGAGGAGGAGGCACATCTCCAACGAGGCAGGATGCCCTTTGGTGGCCAGCGTAAGGGCAGTACACCGACGGAATCACACCGCAGAGCTCCGCCTGTGCAGGGCGCTGCCTCTGCCCGTCATTCAAAAAGTTCTTTGGTGTGGGCCTTTTTTGAGGCTAGTGCATCAGATCGCACAGCTGCTGTTTGCAACATATGTCTCAAGCGTATATCGCGTGGCCAAAACATCAGCCGCTTGGGTACCACATGCCTGACCAGACATATGTTGACCTGCCATGCAGCTCGTTGGCAAGCCTACCTCAAAGACCCACACCAAAGAACAAAGCGGACCTCTCCTTGCACCGCATCAGCTGGGATCTCCAACCCCACTATAACTTCAGTCCTCTCTGAAACATGCACTGAGAGGAATGAAGGTGTAGAATTAGGTGTGTCACAGCCAAGTACTTGCGCCCACTCTGCTAGCAGTACACCGACGTCCGATTCTAGCAGGCAAATTTCCCTGCCCCAGCTGCTGGACCGTCGAAAGAAGTTCACTCCCAGCCATCCACATGCCCAGCGGTTGAATGCTAGCTTGGCTAAATTGCTAGCGCTTCAACTGCTGCCTTTTCAGTTGGTAGACTCGGCCCCCTTCCGTGAGTTTGTGCAATGTGCGGTTCCTCAGTGGCAGGTTCCCAAACGCCACTTTTTCTCACGGAAGGCTATTCCGGCTCTCTACCGGCATGTGGAAGGCAATGTCTTGGCCTCGCTGGACAGGGCGGTCAGCGGTAAGGTGCATATTACCGCTGACTCATGGTCCAGCAGGCATGGACAGGGACGTTACCTTTCTTTCACGGCCCATTGGGTCACTCTTTTGGCAGCTGGGAAGGATTCAGGACAAGGTGCAGTAGTGTTGGAGGTTGTCCCACCGCCACGCCTCCAAAATGCTACTACTGGTTGTGACACACCTCTCTCCTCCACCCCCTCCTCTTCTTCTTCCTCCATGGCCTCTTCCTGTGGTTTGTCCTATGAACCAGCGGTGCTCCGTAGCCGTTCACGGGGCTACGCAAGTACGCAGGCAAAAAGATGCCATGCCGTGCTTGCGCTGGTGTGTTTGGGGGACAGAAGCCACACTGGGGCAGAGGTCCTGTCTGCTCTGCAGGGCCAGGCCGAGAGGTGGTTGACGCCACGCCAGCTTAAGCCAGGAATGGTGGTTTGCGACAATGGCACCAACCTCCTCTCCGCCCTCCGACAGGGACAACTGACCCATGTGCCCTGTGTGGCTCACGTCCTTAACCTGGTGGTGCAGCGGTTCTTGGGCAGGTACCCGGGCTTACAGGATGTCCTGAGGCAGGCCAGGAAAGTCTGTGTGCATTTCCGCAGATCTTATAATGCCAGTGCTCGCCTGGCTGAGCTGCAAAAGGAGTTGAACCTGCCCAAGAACCGCCTTATATGTGACATGCCCACCAGGTGGAACTCAACGTTGGCCATGCTGCAGCGGCTGCACACGCAGCAGAGGGCCATCAATGAGTACCTGTGCGACTACGGCACCAGGACAGGGTCAGGGGAGCTTGGTTTTTTTTCTCCACGCCAGTGGGGCATGATCAGGGATGCATGCACTGTCCTGGCACCATTTGAGGAGGCCACGAGGATGGTGAGCAGTGACAGTGCATGCATCAGTGACACTGTACCTCTTGTCCACCTGTTGGAGCACACGCTGCGTGGAATAATGGACAGGGCACTTGAGGCAGAACAGAGGCAGGAAGAGGAGGACTTCCTTGCCTCTCAAGGCCCCCTTTACCCAGACAGTGTTCCTTCTGTCCCACCCATCGCACAGGAAGAGGAGGAGGAGGAGGAGGAGGAGGAGGATTGTGTCAGCATGGAGGTGGAGGCTGGCACTCAGCATCATCAGCAGCAGTCTTTTAGGGATGATTTACAGTCCCAAGAAACCAGTGGACTTGTACGTGGCTGGGAGGAGGTGGCTGCGGATCATGTCGTCCTTAGTGACCCAGAGGACTCCGGAGCGAATGCCTCAGCAAACCTACGCTGCATGGCCTCCCTGATCCTGCAAAGTCTGCGGAAGGATCCTCGTATTCTTCGGATCAAGGAGAGGGACCATTACTGGCTGGCCACTCTCCTTGATCCACGGTACAAGGGTAAGGTTGCGGACCTTATGTTACCGTCGCAGAGGGAGCAGAGGATGAGACAACTCCGGGAGGCCTTGCAGAAAGGTCTGTGCAACGCGTTCCCAGAGACTGGGAGGTTGCAAACTCCTGGTCCTGGACAACGAGTTGCTGAGGCTTCGGCCAGTCAAAGAAGGAGCGGTGGGGAAGGTGGCCGTCTGACCGATGCGTTCAGACAATTCTTTAGTCCGCAGCCCCAAAGTATGATTGGTTCCAGCAACCATCGCCAGCGTCTGATAAACATGGTGCAGGAATATCTAGGGGCAAGGTCAGACTTGGACACCTTCCCCACCGAAAATCCTCTGGCTTACTGGGTCTTGAGGATGGATCACTGGCCAGAGCTTGCACAGTATGCAATTGAGCTACTGGCCTGTCCTGCATCCAGCGTTCTTTCGGAACGCACATTCAGTGCTGCTGGAGGATTTGTCACGGATCACAGGGTGCGCCTGTCCACCGACTCGGTTGATCGACTGACTTTCATCAAGATGAACCAGTCTTGGATCACCACCAGCTACCACACACCTGATGCTGATATAACAGACTAATTGATTTTAAAATGTCACATCCCTTCAAGACTGATGCTGATGCTGAGTGCCTGTGCTGTTATGTTGACTGGCTATCCTCCTCCTCCGAGTCCTCAATGATACGATTGATGATGATAGCTTGGAAGATCATTTTTGTTTATGGGTGCCGCCACCAGTGCCTAACGCCCAATTTTTCAGCCCCTGTTTAACAGGGGCGTGTAATTACAATTTTTGAAGCAATACTTTGCAACAGGGCTCATTGCTGTGCTCCAAGTACAGTATCTGTGAGGAGTTGCAGTGTTGTGCCACCAGTGCCTAAGGCCCAATTTTTCAGCCCCTGTTTAACAGGGGCGTGTCATTACAATTTTTGAAGCAATACTTTGCAACAGGGCTCATTGCTGTGCTCCAAGTACAGTATCTGTGAGGGGTTGCAGTGTTGTGCCACCAGTGCCTAAGGCCCAATTTTTCAGCCCCTGTTCAACAGGGGCATGTAATTACAATTCTTGATCTAATAATTCACAGCAGGGCCCATTGCTGCACCCACCAAGAGTAACTGTCAGGGCTTACAGTGTTGTGGCACCAGCACCACCATCAAAGGCCCAATTTTTACTACCACTGTTCAACAATTATATGTAATTAAAATTCCTGATATAATAGTTGACAGCAGGGCGTTCCAGCACCAACCAAGAGTAACTGTGAGTGCTTACAGTGTTGTGCCAACACCAACAACTAAGGGGCCTATTTCTGCAGAGTATATACGGCAGGTCCCTACTTTCAAACATCCAACTTACAAACGACTCCTACTTGCAAACGCAAGAAGACAACAGGAAGTGAGAGGAAATCTACCACTAGGAAGGAAAATTCTCTCCTGTAAGAATAAATATGGGAGAAAGGTGTCTCCTCTGTACTGATGCTTTATCAGCAATCCTTGTTTCAAGAAAAACACCACATTTCAAAAACAGTTGTCATTGGGACGGAAAGTGAGGTGAAATGTTCTGAACAGGGGCACAGACAGCAAAACAAATGTTACAGGGGTGATAACCCTTACCTATGTTTTCCAAAAAGTTTAAAAATAGATTTTTGGGCTGGAGCTACACTTCAACAATGTACCTGTTCAAAATTACAAACAGATTCTACATAAGAACAAACCTACAGTCCCTGTCTTGTATGCACCGCCTGTATACGGCTGTTCAGAGTATATAGGGCCTTTTTTATTTTATGTGCGGGGTTCCCCTTAATATCCATACAAGACCCAAAGGGGCTGGTAATGGGCTGGGGTAGGGGGGGGGGGGGGGTCATGGGGTAGCTATGCCATTTTTCTTAAAGAATTTCATCCATATTACCGGGACCAGACATTACATTAAAGCCGCAAGCAGTTTTAAATGGCTTTTTTTTCCTTTAGAAGTGTCATTTTGTGCAGGGACAGTTCTAAACACGGGAAACACGTGGCACTTCACAGGCATACTTTAGACACCCCCCAGGTACGATATTTAAAGGAATATTTGACTTTTTTTTTTTCACTTTATGCATCATTAAAATGACTGCTCCCGAAAAACGACCGTTTTTAAAACTTCTTTTTGCATTGATACATGTCCCCTGGTGCAGAACCCGGGTTCCCAAACCCTTTTTAGGACAATAACATGCATAATAGTTGTTATAATTAGCACTTTAGAATTCGAACGTTCGCATCCATTGTATTTAATAGGGTTCTAATGTTCGTTCGAACTTCCGGTCCGTTCGCGGGTTCTGGTGCGAACCGAACCCGGGGGTGTTCGGCTCATCACTATTCCAGACATACTAATGGCCTGCAGGGAGATGTAGCTGCACAAAGCTGGGATGTATATATATATTGATTATACTGCAGCTAGCAGAATCAACTGCCTGCCGGTAGTATTATTAGTATGAGAACACCAGCAATTGTATTCAGGTAAGCTTTAGGTGCACACTGTGCAAAGGACACTAAAACAAAATACTGCAGCTCCCTGCCTGTATTTGTATGAGAACTCTGGCAATTGTATTCAGGTCAGCTTTAGGTGCACACTGTGCAAAGAACACTAAATCAAAATACTGCAGCTCCCTGCCTGTATTTGTATGAGAACACCAGCAATTGTATTCAGGTAAACTTTAGGTGCACACTGTGCAAAGGACACTAAAACAAAATACTGCAGCTCCCTGCCTGTATTTGTATGAGAACACCAGCAATTGTATTCAGGTAAGCTTTAGGTGCATACTGTGCAAAGGACACTAAAACAAAATACTGCAGCTCCCTGCCTGTATTTGTATGAGAACACCAGCAATTGTATACAGGTAAGCTTTAGGTGCACACTGTGCAAAGTACACTAAATCAAAATACTGCAGCTCCCTGCCTGTATTTGTATAAGAACACCAGCAATTGTATTCAGGTAAGGTTTAGGTGCACTGTGCAAAGGACACAGTACACTATGTGAAAATACTGCAGCTAGCACAATCACCTGCCTGCCTGTCAGTATATTATGAAGAGAATAACAGGAATGGATCTAGCTAAACTGAATACAGTGTATAAATATATATACAACACCTAGGATGCATATATATCCTCTACACACTGTAACTGAAGCTAACTGACTCGCCTGTCTGCTCTATCTAACTCAAATTAAATGACACTGTCTCTCTCTCTGTCTTTAACCACTGCTGCAACACTACACAAGGCCGCCCCGCAGGCGGCCTTATATAGTGTGGGGCGTGTACTAAACCCCCTGAGACATAATTGGCCAAAGCCACCCTGGCTTTGGCTCTCCGTTTTTTCCGTCTTGTGATTGGCCAAAGCATGCGGGTCATAGTGCATGCTTGGCCAATCATCAGCCAGCAATGCACTGCGATTCCGCAGTGAATTATGGGCCGTGACGCGCCACTCGGATTTGGCGCGAACGCCCCATAATGTTTAAAATTTGGCGAACAGACGATGTTCGAGTCAAACATGGGTTCGACTCGAACTTGAAGCTCATCCCTAGTCACAACCAATCACATTTTTACATTTTTCTATTGCAAGATCTCATGTCCATGGACGTTTCAGGGATAAAATATGCTCAGCATAAAAAACACTGCATTTTTCTGTGCACAGGGTAACACAGATGGGGAGTATACCCCTGTAATCATTTAAACTCTGATGCTTGTGTGCATTTGGAGTTTTCTCAGGTATGCATGTACAATGCATTTTCTAGAATGCAAAAGTTTCATGTCCTAGAAATTTGTTGTACATGCATACATGGGTAAACACCAATGCACAGAGGACTTGACTTTTACATGAGTACAGAGGTGTACAGCCATGCACTTCTATGGTTGGCTGTATATTCCATCTGCATGTCCATGAGCATGGAAAAACACTGTGTTTTTATGCTAATATTTTATTCCATGTGTATGTAGTCAAAAGCTTTACGTGAAAGGCTGCACTTATTTGTTTACTACTACATACAGTGCCTTGAAAAACTATTTATACTCCAATAAATTGTCCACATTTTGTCATGTTACAACCAAAACTTAAATGTATTTCATTGGGATTTTATGTGATAGACCAACACAAAGTGGCACATAATTGTGAAGTGGAAGAAAAATTATGAATGGTTTTCATTTTTTTTTTACAAGTAAATATGTGAAAAGTGTGGCCTGCAATTGTATTCAGTCCCCCTGAGTATAAGTACTTTTTCAAGGCACTGTATTTAACTGTTGTTTTTTTTTCTCCTGTGGAAGGGGCCAATGTATTAAAGAGCACCCTTTTAAAATATAAGCAAACATATTACATAGTAATTTGGGTTCACAAAATTCCTGTGTCTTTTGCACCAATCCTCCATATCAGATCAGTCCTTGTAGTTGTTCATGAGATATAGGGGGTGGACACACAGCTCACATGCAGTATAAATACACTCTGCTGCTAAAAGAAGAAGGCACACTGTCCACTCTGCTACATACTGCCCACCCCCACAGTGGCAAACATTGAAAGAGACCCAGAAGAAAATTTCAAAACTTTAGAAGGCACCTAGAGAAGCAGGGCCTGGGGACTGGTGGTGCTTATGATAGCATTTTGAATATACTGTATGAATAGCCGGTCTTCTGCTGCCTAGGCCCTAGGGTAGTATACATAATTTCATAGGATGGCTGCATAGTGAACAGGGGTATATTTCTGAATAATTATTGTATATTTATGGATGGGAGGGATCTATTGCTGACTGAGGATATTATATTATATGTGATATGCTTGTTTAATGCTTCTGATTTGTATGGAATGCCCTGGCAGTGGGGATAGTACATAGCTACGTGGCATCTGTGTTATATGTTATAATCTAACATGGCACCTAAAAAAATTGTTATTTGCCAATACATAACCTTATTAATTTGGTAAATTTATATATGGCATTTAAACGCCTGTATAACAAGGTATATTAAAAACCAGGCACCTCTGTGACATGGCCACTATAACAACATTGCATTTCAGGTAATGTTTCTGCTTTGGTAACATTGCACTGATTCTAGCTTTGATAGTAATTGTTCATTCTAATTTCTTGTGCATTTAGATTGCATAACAGTAGTTATGTTTAAATTGTGGTTAATGGATGAGACCCAAGCTTACAGGTTCCTGAGCAGTAAAGTCACCCCTGGTTGTTATAAATTAGCTTTACATTGTATTTTTGGACTATGGTTTTAGAGTACTTGTACTGTCTTTTACATGAACAATTATCTAAGGTAAAATATTGTTTGCCATTTTTGCACTTACATAGTACTATAGTACATATATGGTTTAGTGCTGCTAAACTGATGCACATGCGCTAAGAAAGATATTATTATGATTTATTGACAGCCGCTGTACTAATCAAACACAGTTTAGCCTTACCCTCTATACTCTAGCCCAGGGTTTCTCAACTCCAGTCCTCAAGGCGCCCCAACAGGTCATGTTTTCAGGCTTTCCATTATTTTTCACAGGTGATTTGATCTGTTTCACTGCCTTGCAATTACCACAGATGTTTCATCTGAGGGAAATCCTGAAAACATGACCTGTTGGGGCGCCTTGAGGACTGGAGTTGAGAAACACTGCTCTAGCCAACTACCTGTGGTGTTGGTGGAAAGGACACTGTAACTGGCTGTGAAATAAAACCATTTGCATGGTATGCCTTGGAAAATGTGAGACTTTAAGTTGAGGTAAATTACATCTCCCTCCTTACTGCTTTTTTAAAAGAAAAAACAGCAGCACACACACCCCAAAGGTCCCATAAAATAAAGAGTAGACCCCTTAGGGCCTCTTATGAATTGTGCGAAGAAAACATAGACCTGCAACTCGCTGCATGTGAGAGCTGAATGAGAGCTCCCCAAGCTGTTAGCCATATAAAGGATGGATGGGGCATAGTTGTAACATTATTACCTATATATGGGCAAAATATTTTCCATATGGTGTGTGTGCTGCTGTTTATTCTTTTAAAAAAGCAGTTAGGAGGGAGATGTAATTTACCTCAACTTAATAAAGCAAGCGCTGATACATAATAAAGAGCTTGTGCAAAAATTCTGTAAAGATGCAAGTTTTGTGTATAAAGTCCATCAGAAACTGTGTGACAACACAAGATCTGCTGCAGACCGTTTTCACCAACTTCAGTTCACCTTCGCCAAGGAAACTTAAAGAACATCTGCTTACAGAACCAATACACACAAAAAGCTGAGGACATAAGCGCTTAGTACTAGGCAGGTAATAAAAGTCACTCCAGCAAAGCATCAGATGATAAATATCCCTAATACCGTAACCATCTCAACATGGCGGCTATTTGCCACTCCACCAGATACAGCCATAGTTGTAGGCCACCAGGTATTGAAGAAAATAAAGCACACTATAGTGCATTACCAGAGTAAAAGACTGCTTTATTTGGAAGTAATATACTCACAAAATGCTCCAATTCAGGTAGCGACAAGCAACATACAAAGATGTGTTGTAGGGGATGTTTGCAGGAGTCCGTCTGCTGATATTTTTTTTTGTAAACATCCCTTGTAATAGGAATGTGTGTGACAGGTCCTCTTTATGGAGAGATGCAGGGTCAATAAGACCCCACATCTCTCCTCCAGGCTGGACAGCATGAGATTGTGAAAAAAATGTCACGATCTCATACTTACTAGCCGCAATGGCGGCTTTGTTTACATCTGAGGACCCGGGCGTGACGTCATCACATCGCGCCCGGGCCTCCGACGGTCATAGAGTCATCTCTATGCTCGTCACGTGACCCACCACTGGCGCCGGACGATTCTCTCCGGGCGGGAGAGCCCGGAGAAGCACCGGATGGCGGCGGGACGGGGGGTTGTCCCCTCCCGCCGCCTATAAGAACGATCAAGCGGCAGAACCGCCACTATGATCATTCTTATGGTGCGCAGAATCGCCGGCTGAAGACAAGGATATCTGAATGATGCCTCTAGCTGCAGGCATCATTAAGATATCCCCCCTCAAACCCAGGACGTCATATGACGTTCACCCGGAGGGAGAGAGGGTTCCTGCCAGCGTCATTTTACAATGACCCGGTATGGAAGTAGTTAAACCATACCATGTGCCCCCCCTCCTAAACCATACCCTCTACATGGGGGTATCCCTCAAGCTAAGCATCCTGTCCCCATGTTTATGAGAACTATTGTCCAGTGGTTGTGGTGGTCTGGAGGGCTTATCAGAATCTTGAAGTCCCCTGAGCTGTCATCAGCAATATAAAGGAAAGGGTGAGTATAGTGATGGCATCACTGCCTAAATATGACCATGTGGCCATATTTAGGCAATTATGTAGCATTTCATTCTTCACTCATTTGCATACAGTACATGGTCGGTCATGTAAATAAATGGGCTGAGTGACATTGGTGGTTTGTAAGGAGGCAGCAGGTGCAAGCAGCCACTGCTTCCTTGGCAACCATTGACAGCCAGGATAATGATAACATCAATGCCCAAATATGGCCATGGGACCATATTTAGTCAATGATGTAGCCCGCTCCATTCCTTGCTCATTTGCTTACGTGGCTGGACATTCCTGCTCATATGATCAAGCAACCAGGTGACTTGAGTGTTTGGCAAGAATGCAGCGGTTGCAAGCAGCAATTAGTTTAAGAGGTTAGAAGTTAAACCTTCCTACAGTTCCAGCACCTGTGTTAGCAGCACAGAAGAGAAGCTCCCTGCCCCCCCCCTCCCCAATGGAGAAATAGGTTGAATTTCCTATTGGCCAGACATCTATATTCATCACCAGAGGCTCATAAGTTCCTACAAGAGAGCATAATGAACCAAGAGGAGACCTGATAAAGTGGAGGAAAGCAAATTGATTGCTCCTCAAGGTGGGACACAATTTAACTATATACATCTAGCTGCTCAGATGATAAAGTGATAAAGCACCAGAACTCTCTGAATTGATCAGTAACAATTCAACAAGAGCTGGGTCCCATAAAATGAGCTGGTCATACATGCGCTATGGAGTCAAGAGTTAGCATTGTAGAATACTGCTCTGTGAAATGCAGGCGCAATGTAAATTAATTGCGAACACACATTGTCAGTTTGGCAGAAAAAGTTGATGATTTAATAAATAGATCTAGGCACAACAATGTCATGGTGGTAGGTCCCCCTGAGAATATCCACCCTATGGAGCTAACTTGATTCTGTTGAGTACTAGATATCCGCGCAATGTAGGGAAGAATAGGCTGCTGCACCCCTTTTTGGACCTGTGCTGGACAGGTCAGTGAAAATGATAGTGATATGTGTAGGGGTGAGTGGCGCTGCTCTTACACTAATATGTGATAATAGGCCTGGGGGCCTGTCCGCATATGGGTGGCCCTTAAATAGGGATACTTCCCTCCCTAGGGCAACTAACTAAATTGGCACTATACAGTATGGGCCGAGAGTATGGTGGCTGGTGTACACTGGGATTATTAATTAGTGATATTAATATGCTAAATATTGTGTTCATTAAAAGTGAGAAAAACAATATGTCTGATTCCTATGTTCCTAGTGACAAAATTATCCTGTGCCTAAACACCATCCCTTTTACCTTATGTATATAGTGTGATATTACATAGGTGAATGTGGTGTCACTGCTCCAGGTGGGAGCTGCCGTGTGAACGTGCCTATAACCAATATAAAAGTGACAAACCTAAAGGTGATAGATACAATCATATGAGTGATAAATGAAACATAAATGAACGTGCCTATAACCAATATAAAAGTGACAAACCTAAAGGTGATAGATACAATCATATGAGTGATAAATGAAACATAAATCTTGGAGGAATTGGGGAGCAGTGAGAACACGGGTATCCCTGAGGAACAGCACGTCTGCACGGAGGATCGCATATACCACACAGTGGACATCACCAGAGGTGCCTCATACCCTTGCAGGGGTGCTTCAATCTGGTGAGTGGGGTTCCTAAGGAGAGGGGAGCACAAAAGTCACAGTGCACACCTGTTTGAAGATACACACGGATGTCACAGATTTATATGAACTATCACATCGGGCCATTGAAAGTACAGCTATCAGTGACAGTGATCACACTGTCATTTATGACATTTATGAACATTTGTTGCAATTAATTGGAAATACTTTTTTATGTTTCATTTATCACTCATATGATTGTATCTATCACCTTTAGGTTTGTCACTTTTATATTGGTTATAGGCACGTTCACACGGCAGCTCCCACCTGGAGCAGTGACACCACATTCACCTATGTAATATCACACTATATATATAAGGTATATGAGGCATATGAGGACAGGCCCCCAGGCCTATTATTACATATTAGTGTAAGAGCAGCGCTACTCACATCTACACATATCACTATCATAACTTGATTCTGTGCTCATGCCATACCACAGAGAATAGTTTGCTGGAAAGGGTATAGCAATGTGCAGAGGGTCCATCCAGAATTTGTAGTGTTAATATGTAGCAAGGTGCCCACTGTAGCATTTGCAGTGGCAAGGCAGTGTAGGACTGGCCAGAAAAGGGATTACTTTGATGCAGTTGGCCACTGGCCAGCTTAAACATGTATTGCAATATATGTGAACTAAATATCCCTGTTTTTCATTGCATAGTTTGCTGAGAAGGGTGTAGCAGTGTACCACATACACCAGGCCTGGACAGTTTAGAGTGGAAATGGCACACATCAAGCTGCTGAGATCTGTGATCTGGATTTTCAAGACAGAACACAGATTCTGAGATTATATAGAATCCAAAGCAAGTTAGCAGATGGTCAAAACTTGCTTTTGTTTTTGGACAATTCCACCAAGCTTACTATAATACTCAAGACACCCAGTTTGTCAACAACTAGTGAGAAAAAGAGTAAAATTTGCGCTACATTATCTGGCTGTACTTCATATATTCATATTGGATGGCAAAGTGCAATCTTTTACTTCACCCTGTGCAGTCTCTCAGGCAATTGCTGAAATCGCTAAAGACCTCCCATCATTCACCAGGATTTCCTAATATCTCCAGCATACATCAAAGCCCAATATCAGCAGAAATTTGGTAGCCAACTATACTGCTGCTATATTAGAAAAGGAAGAAAAGAGTGGGTTTTTGGGACTTTAAATGAGGTTCAGGGGCCGTTCGGATCCCCTCCTCCATCCCGGTTCAGTATTTAAAAAGGAGAACAGGAGGCGAGACTTTGTATGAGGCACACGGACGCAGACAGATAAATTAGATAAAAACTGCTTTTAATTGCTTCAAATTGTCATATAATTTCATATTTAAATTTAATGCATTTTGCTATATATCAATACTTTTTACATTTCTAAATGGAGATGAAAAAAAGGGGGTTGAAAATTTGTTAAAAGGAACATCCATAAAGGTTGATGAATATGTACACTTATCGGTAGTTATTAGCTCTATGCGTTTTGGGCCTTTTTGGCCACTCATCAGGAGCAAAACCGTAGTGATCATCTATAGATAAGAGAGATAAAACATGTTTCAATGATCTAAAGGAATTGTAGGAACATGTGGGAAAATATAGAATAGGAGAAACCCCACATATATATATCTAGCCCACAGACTTGAAGAAGATTTCATCTCCATTTAGAGATATCTTAGTAGGTCATCAATCTGTACAGGTATCAACTGCAATGTATGTTAAATATGGATCATTTACTCCATGTATTTGTAAATATATGAAATGTTCTTGTTGGAATGTTAATCATTGTGCAATATTTGGTTCAAATGAAATGTAAAAAGTATTGATATATAGCAAAATGCATAAAATTTAAATATGAAATTATATGACAATTTGAACCAATTAACCACTTCAGACCATTTCGCTGGCCAAAGACCAGGACCCTTTTGGCGATTAGGCACTGAGTTGCTTTAACTCATAATTGCGCGGGCGTGCGACGTGGTTCCCAAAGAAAATTTATGTCCTTTTTTCCCACAAATAGAGCTTTCTTTTGGTGGTATTTGATCACCTATGCGGTTTTTATTTTTTGCGCTATAAACAAAAATAGACCGAAAATTTAGAAAAAAATCTATATTTTTTACTTTTTGCTATAATAAATATCCCCCAAAAATATATATAACATTTTTTTCCCCTCAGTTTAGGCCGATATGTATTCTTCTACATATTTTTGGCAAAAAATCGCAATAAGCGTTTATTGATTGGTTTGCGCAAAAGTTACAGCGTCTACAAAATAAGGGATAGTTTTATGGCATTTTTATTCATTTGTTTTAGTAATGGCGGTGATCAGCGATTTTTTTCAGGACTGCGACATTATGGCGGACACATCAGACACTTTTGACACCATTTTGGAACCATTGTCATTTTTTATAGCGATCAGTGCTATAAAAATGCATTAATTACTGTAAAAATGACACTGGCTGTGAAGGGGTTAACCTGTAGGGGGCGATGAAGGGGTTTAGTGTGACCTAGGGAGTGCTTCTAACTGTTAGGGGACGTGGCTGTTCCCGATGACAGGGAACAGACGATCAGTGACATGTCACTAGGCAGAACGGGGAGATGTTGTGTTTACACTAACATCTCCCCGTTCTTCAGCTCCGTGACACGATCGTGGGACACCAGCGGACATCGAGTCCGCGGGTCCCGCGTGCACGGTCATGGAGCTCGCGGCAGGGTCACAAACGCGCCGCCGGCGGCGCGTGCGCGACCACGCGGCGGCAGTTTATTGATTATTATTATTGATTACTTTCTGTTTTTTTATCTTAATTATACTAGTCAAACATGATTGCCCCAGAGACTGTCACAAGAGGGTTGATCATGGGGCCTCCCTTAATATCTAATTTACTATAAATTTTGCTACATGGTAGTCTGTCCACATTTATTAACCTACAAATGCAATAATTCTAGATGTAGTGAGGAGCTTAGCTGGGGCACTCACCACTCTCTTTATTCTATAAATGCTAGAAACCTTGGCTTGGGAGAACAGAGGAGCAAGGTTGCACTCTGGCTCTTCTGGAAGAGAAGTGAGTTCCAGGGTGTCCAGCCCCACAGCAGAGGATAACTGAGATTCAGGTCTCCTTAGTTTTATTTTTTTTATTTTTTTCTGGTTTTTACCCATATTCAGCTAAGTATTATATTCTTCAGTTTATAAAGGACTGGATGGCACTATGGTTCTGGTAGTTTTTTTGTGCTATCCATTTCTACATGTCTTACTGCAACTGCTGACTTTTATGATAGATGAGTCCTGAAAATGTGCCTAGGAGAGCTTTATTGCTGTGATCATTAGAAGAAACCTCTCTATGACAAGCCCGCTTTGCAACCTTCAGGTTACAAGATTATCTTATAATAATATTTGTTTTTCTAAGTCTGTTATGCCATTAGGATACTTTTACATTTACATGGCCCCTTGCTTCCAATGGTGCCTGCCCAGGTGGGTTCTCTGTGGAAGTACCACCCTGGTTGGTGAAGAGAACAGACCTGCAAAGATTATTATCTGCTATAACTTGGAAGAATTTGCCTGCACTGACTTAAAGGTTACTTTTGTACTTTAGCTGAACTTTACCATGGTATATGATGTCCTTTTTTCCATTTTTGTATATTGCTAGTTAGGATTGCGGGTTTGGGGTGTGGGGGTGGCGATGCGTCTCCCATCAGGAGTGTACCCTGTCAGAGCTAGACTGTCCGGGGAATGCTTTTCCGTGGTCTTGCTGGCTGTTACTATGCAATCATGGGTGCCCTCAGTGTGGGGAGCCACTTCGCCTTCTCCTCCCAGGAAGGAGTTCTGAGGTATCCTGGCCTCTAGTAAAGGGTAATGAGTTGTATGCTGCCTTGACCTTCCCTTATAAGTATATTAGTTAATTGCAGGACTTCCCTTGGATCTTTTCTGGCTTTGGGAGCTGGATGTACTTCAGTAGTGGGGCACTCATAGGAGGGTCTGGATGACATTTCGGCTGCCTTGGTCCTCTTCTACTCCTCCTCATTTATTTATTTACCCCCTGAGCTTCTCTACCTCCTCCCCCGCCCTAAGGGAGTGGCAATTTGAGTTGGGTATTTACTGAATTAGCTGTATTTTATGGTCCGGCCCTCTCCGGTATTGGGGCTTTAAAGGCGTGGGGCAGGTCAGTTGTTTGTGGAGAGGGTCGAGCCATGACTCTGGTGTTTAACATTGTGGGGTTCCTAATAGATGTTGATTTTGACTTTGTTTGGGGGATGGTCTCTATTATGTGTTCTGAATGGTGGGGTTTCCCCTCAGTCTTTATGTTGGACTATGCCAGGCCACGAGTACTCCCTCTGATACAGGTTGTACCGCTTCTACGTTTTCACCACTAGGGGGTACTGGTGTGTTCTCTACTGACCTTCCCCATTGCGAGTCCTCATCCCCATTTTTATTTTGAGTGCTGGATGGGGCTCGATTTCTGTGAACCTCATTTAGTTTTGAGGCTCAAACGGGGAGATTTTCATACAAGCCGTCGTGTGTCAGCATGTTTCCACTTTTCTTTTCTATAAGGCCCCTTTCACACTGAGGAGTTTTTCAGGCGTTTTAGTGCTAAAAATAGCGCCTAAATACTACCTGAAATACAACTGCCCTGCAGTCTCGGTGTAAAAGCCAGAGTGCTTTCACACTGAGGCGATGCGCTGGCGTGACGTTAAAAAAAGTCTTGCTAGCCGCATCTTTGGGGCGGTGAAGGAGCCGTGTGTATACTGCTCCTTTACCGCTCCTGCCCATTGAAATCAATGGGACACTGCGGCTATACCGCCAGCAATGCGCCTCTGCAGAGGTGCATTGCTGGCGGTATTAACCCTTTCTCGGCCGCTAGCGGGGGTTAAAACCACACTGCTAGCGGCAGAATACGCCGCAATTCCGACGGTATAGCGGCACTAAAACTAGCCCCAGTGTGAAAGGGGCCTTATTCTCCCTCCCCCTTCAGTCTTTGCTGGTCCTGTTCAGAGCTTTTGGGGCAATAACTAGTTAGCACTACATGGTGGACGCCTCAAATCCATCGCACTCTTTGCAGTGGAAATTTATCTCCCTCAATGTCAAGGGACTTGATACGTCTAAAAACTTCTCCATGCTCCTCCATTATCTGTACAAGCACCGGGCACACATAGTGTTCCTCCAGGAGAAAAACTTTCACAGGGGATAGGTCCTAAAGTTTTTTTAACCACAGGTTCCCACAAACGTACCACTCAACTAATCCACTGGGTAAAATGAAGGAAGCGGCGATTCTTTTTTTGAAACATGCCCAGTTCCAGCTACCTGACCAATGTGTGGATGCTGACTGTTCTTACCTGACCTTGAATGGCACATTGCATGGTAAGCCCCTGACTCTAGCGAATATTTATAGCCCAAATCCAGGGCAAGTGCCCTTCCTCAGATGTGTCAGCTCTCTGCTCCTGAAATTTTCTCAAGGCATCGTGGTTCTGTGGGGGGGACTTGAATGCTCCGTTGAACCCCTTAATTGACACCTTATCAGGTATATCAACTCTTCCCTACCGTGCCCTTCAAGCATTAAACAATGCCTTATGAATCTTCATCTACATGACACTTGATGTTTTCTGCATCCTTCTGTGAAAGATTATACATTTTTCTTCCCACCACACAATAGTATCCCAGAATTGATTAAATAATATTATGAAGAGTATCCAACAAGGAAGCATTAGCTGCTTCAGTAGTTGTGCAAGCATTATCTGAGGTAGGGTGTAATCAATCATGAATATGTATTAATTGTGGTGCCAAATTATATAAATAGAATTTAGGAATAGCAAACCCCACAAGTTGGGATGGTAATTTCAAAACATCCAAGGCAATTCTAGGGGTTATATGCCGCCAAATTAATGTTATACAAATAGAATCTATTTGTTTAAAATGTGTCTTTGGTATCTTACATGGGGAACCAAGGGGGCTGAAACAGCAGTTTGGGTCAATAAATTATTTTAAGAATATTCACTCTACCCATGTGGTCCAACTGGAGATCCATCCACTGCATTGATTGTTGAGCAATCAATGGGCAGACATTGTTAGCAATATATGAGTGTAAAGGAATTTGCACACTCCCAAATATCTAAAGGAATCAACAACTTGAAATGTTGAATCTGCATGGATCACCAGAATAGCTGCAGGATCTAGGAAGAAGAGCCTGGATTTGTCCCAGTTCACCCGAAAGGCAGAATATTTTCCAAAGACAGTTATCAGTTGTAAGGCAGAAGATAGGGATACAGTGGAATCTGCCAAATACACCAATGTATCATTAGCATAAAGAGAGACATGTCCCTCTATCATGTCAATAGTGAGACCTCTTATAGTGGGGGAAGTCCAAATACAATCATCAAGAGGCTCAATGGCCAGGGCAAATAAAAGAGGGGATAATGGACACCCCTGAAAGTTTCCATGAGAAATTGGAAAAGCGTCTGAGATTTGGGCGTTTTCTCCGATTCTGGCAACTGGGTAGTGTAGAGAAGACATATCAAGGCTATCATGCGGGTGCCAAAACCATAGAGCTGCAGTGAACTGAACAAGTAGGGCCATTCCACACTGTCAAAGGCTTTACACGTATGTAAGGAGACTATATACGAGTGGTCATGAGGGTATTGTAGATTCTGAAAGAGCCTCAGAATGTTCATTCTGGTAGACTGGCCCTGAATAAAGCTACCCTGATTACCTCTAACCAATTACACAACTACTGTTCTCAAACAATTTGCAAGGACTTTTAGCCAGTGTTTTAACATTAAAATTATTAAATATATGGGACTATAGGAGTCACACGGAAGGGGATCTTTATGTGGCTTCAAAAGAAGGACAATTAATACCTCTCTCATAGATGGAGAGGACACCGGCATCTAAAGCCTACCAATTGGCTGGGATGTTATCCAGACCAGATTTTTATGAGCAGACAATTGCGAGATGGCAAATTAAATTTCTTCAGTGGAGATGGATGCATCTCCATTGAGATGGGTGCATCCAATTCCCTGCTCTGAAAAGAGGACAGGGAAGGGAGAGACAGCTGGGCCAGATTGGCAGAAAGTTTTTCATCAGAGTACTGCACGTAGATGAGTACAATGTAGAATAGAAGGACATGAAAGCATTTAAAACTTCATAGCGGCAGTTCCTATTTGGCCACTAGGTATTTGAATACAGGAGATGGAGGTAGGAGTAAAATCTTGGCCAGTGCTAGCCAAGTACGCCAGTAGATGGCCGGCCTTATTACCATGTTCACAAATTTTTTTGTAGTAAAATATAACATTTTCTTTTTAGTAAGATCTAAAAGGGGAAGTTCATAATCTCATTGTTTATGAAGCCAATGTTTATGTTCCCATAGCCAACTATGCCCTTTGTACACTCTCCCATGATCACTTCATCCTCCAACCACTGAGTGTTAAGGCACCACACAGTGGAGCCGGGTCGGGGAAGGAGATGAAGATCTAATAAAAAGGGTGCATGGTCAGGGATGTCCCTAGGAAGAAAGGAGGCATCTGTTACAAAAGGCAGAGTGGTGGAGGAAGCAAGGACCAGATCTATATGGAACATAGTGTGAAAGGAGTCAGAATGGCAGGAGTATTGTCAAGTATCTGGATGCTTCCACTCCCATGCATCTATGAGACTGTAGGCCTGCATCCAGTCTAGAAGTGCCTGAAACACTTTACCACTACCCCCTAAGTGATCCCTAGTGGGGTCCGGAGCGACCTTAAAATCACCAATAAAGATTACGGTCAACTGGATATGTCATAAGAAATAAGAGAAAAAGCTTATAAAGGAAGTCGGGAGGAAAATATGGCGGGAGATAAACATTCACCACGTTCAGAGTAATGGAGGCTATTTGTAAAGTAAGGATTACAAATCTCCCATTTGGGTCCATTTTTACCTAAATGACATCAGCAGGGAGAGCCTATGTCAGTAATATTGAGACCCCTCTGGAGTAAGAGGTGTGCAAAGCATGGAAAGATTTGGCAAGCTAGTTATGTTTTAGTGGCAATTGTTTAGAACCCATGAGATGAGTCTCCTGGAGACAAATAATATGAGGTTTGCAATTTTTAGCAAAGGAGGATACCAGGGACTGCTTTGGGCGATTTTAACCCTCTAGTATTCCACAAGATAATCCTAAGTGATGAAAACATAAAGAATGGGTAATACAGCAGCATATAGAAAAAAATGTCAAACCAAAAATTATACATTCTGGCCCAAAATATACATGTGCACTCAATTAAGACCACAAAAGACATAACAAAAACCCCATACAGAGTCCACAACCAGCAGTAAACATAGAATACCACCCTGCTCTTCCATCCCAGTCACAGCAAGCTTAAGGTATCAAAAAAACAAGAAAAAATAGTCCTCAAGTAAAGAATACCCCCTCCGACCAAAAAATAAAATTAACCGGTGGTAAAAACACGAATGGTTTTAAGGGTGTGCCGAGGTCAGTAGAATATATCCAGAGGGTCACAGGCCCCTCTAAAAAAAAAGGTGTTTTTCATAAAGGCAGTGAAATCAAATCAAATAAAATTATGAAACCCCAAACAGGATAACAAAGAAGAATATACAGCTGCTTCACATAGCTAATATCCCAGGAGGAACAAGACCTTCGGAGGAGCATCCGGTGAGAGCAGCAGCATAGGGGAAGCAGTGATTGAAAGCAGAAAACGTGGGCAGTTCTCAGTAAGTGTAAGAAAAAAGACTGTGCTGTATACAAACCTAAAACTCTAGCTGCAACTCAAAGTGAAATTCACACAAGTAAATATACTGTAAATAAAAAAGGGAGCTGTGCTCTCAAAGTGACATATTAACCAAATATAAATGCAAATAAATATAAATAAATAAATTAATAAAAATAATAACAAGACTCAATGAGTGTATCATGTGACATACTGTATACTGTATAAAGTCCTCTGGTGGACAGTGAAACCTTGGAAATTCCTCCAATGGAAATAGAATACACAAACAGCAAAGGTTGGTGAAAATCCTGTGACTTTAAGGATGGACAAAGTGAATCCAACCCCATAGAGAGTGCACGCTTACCAGTTGCACAAGCTTTAACACTTGTGGCTAATACCTAGCCAGGGCCTTTTCCTCCAGGGACTTCAGATGTCTAATCAAGCCATATGACGCTGTGGACCGTTGATCCTGAAGGTGGTCAGAGGCACGGCTGTGGGCGGGGGTGTCCTGTGACTAGGCAGGTCAACTCCAGAGTTTCACCTTCTCATATCGTATAGACACGCTATGAAAATCTTTCTTCCTCAATATTACAGGCCAAGCCTGAATGGATGATCCAAACAGTAGGTGGAGCTGTCAGTGTTCAGTCAGGGCCAGAAGGATGGGTTGCTTTCACACTTTTGTTCTCAGTGCCTATGAGGGTATCTCATTGTAGTGGAGTAGTTAAAGCCAAAACCTCCAACAAGAGCTAAGGGGAGAAAATATGCAGAAGATGACTGTAGGGATTATGACAAAGGACACTTGCAAAATAAATCCTCCTAGCTGATAAAATCAGACGATCCCTTTTGGTGTTGTCTCAGAAGTCAAAGTGGTCATTGAGCAAGGCTGTCGCTTCAAATGGAGAAATGAAGAAATGAGCCTTACCGTCATGAATAAGGAGCAATTTGGCTGGGTAGAACATAGTATATTGCAGACTGTGGGTTCTCATATGGGCTATTACAGATGTACAGAAGGCACATTGGCATTGCGCTGCCGAAAAATCAGGATAGATGTAGATAGAATTGCTGTCATATTGGAGTTCTCCTTTTTCTCTGACAGATCACAGAATATCCACTTTATCCTGAAAGTTGGGCTCTCTTTGCAATCTATGGACGCGGAGTAGATCCTGATGGGGGAGGGTGCAGAGGAGTGTGGTTTTCTCTCTCTATAGCGAAAGTCCTGGGTATCACATCAGCCCCAAATACCTCCCGCCACAATTAGATAGTAAGTGTCTGGGTTTTGTCCCTTCTGAGCATTCTTTAAAGCCCACAAAATGCAGGTTGTTCCACCATAATCGATTTTCCAAATCGTCTATTTTTGTTTAGGGGTCGCCTTTTCAGCAAAAAAATGGAGTAACCATGTCCTCTATAAAGTTAATATGTTCTTCTACTGCACTAGCCCTCTCACGATAGTTTTGGACATATTGCTTTAGTAGGGAACAACCAATGTGGATGGTCTCAATCTGTGAGGTCAATGCAGTCTTACAGTCCTGAATAGCCTGCATGATCTGTGTAAGGGTAGGTTCTGTGCACTGTTCTCCCACATCCTCTTCAGTATCAGAACCATGTGGAAAGCCATGAGAGCCTGGGGAGGCTTCTGGCATGGCATTAGGGATGAGTCGAACACCCCCCGGTTCAGCTCGCACCAGAACCTGCGAACGGACCGAAAGTTTGCGCAAACTTTAGAACCCTATTAAATACAATGGACTTGAACGTTCAAAATCAAAAGTGCTAATTATGAAGGCTAATATGCAAGTTATTGTCCTAAAAAGGGTTTGGGGACCCGGGTCCTGCCCCAGGGGACAATTATCAATACAAAAAAAAGTTTTAAAAACGGCTGTTTTTTCGGGAGCAGTGATTTTAATGATGCTTAAAGTGAAAAAAAAGGGAAATATTCCTTTAAATATCGTACCTGGGGGGGTGCCTGTCTAAAGTATGCCTGTGAAGTGGCACATGTTTCCCGTGTTTAGAACTGTCCCTGCACAAAATGACATTTCTAAAGGAAAAAAAGTCATTTAAAACTGCTTGCAGCTTTCATGTAATGTCTGGTCCCGGCAATATGGATGAAAATTATTTAGAAAAATGGCATGGGTACCCCCCACCCCCCCTGCCCACTACCATCCTCTTTGGGTCTTCTTTGGATATTAAGGGGAAGCCCGCATCCGAATAAAAAAAGGCCCTATATACTCTGAACAGCAGTATACAGGTGGTGCAAACAAGACAAGGACTGTAGGTTTGTTCTTAAGTAGAATCTGTTTGTAATTTGGAACAGGTACATTTTTTAAGTGTAGCTCCAGCCCAAAAATCTATTTTTAAGCTTTTTGGAAAACATAGGGAAGGTTTATCACCCCTGTAACATTTGTTTTGCTGTCTGTGCACCTGTTCAGAACATTTCACCTCACTTTCCATCCCCCGAATGACAAATGTTTTTTGAAAATTTGTTTTTTTTATTGAAACAAGGATTGGTGATAAAGCATCAGTGGAGAGGAGATACCTTTTTCCCATATTAACTCTTAAAGGAGTTTGCAAGTAGGAGTCATTTGTAAGTTGGATGTTTGAAAGTAGGGGCCTGCCGTATATAATCTGCATAAATTTGGCCCTTAGGTGTTGGTGTTGCCACAACACTGTAAGCCCTAACAGTTACTCTTGGTGGGCGCTGGAACGCCCTGCTGTGAACTATTATATCAAGAATTGTAATTACATGCCATTGTTGAACAGTGGTAGGAAAAATTGGGCCTTTGGTGGTGGTGCTGGTGCTACAACACTGTAAGTCCTCACAGTTACTCTTGGTGGGCGCAGTAATGGACCCAGCTGTGAAATATTAGATCAAGAATTGTAATTACATGCCCCTGTTGAACAGGGGCAGAAAAATTGGGCCTTTGGTGGTGGTGGTGGTGGTGGTGTTGCCACAGCACTGTAAGCCCTCACAGTTACTCTTGGTGGGCGCAGGAATGGGCCCTGCTGTGAATTATTAGATCAAGAATTGTAATTACATGCCCCTGTTGAACAGGGGCATAAAAATTGGGCCTTAGGCACTGGTGCCACAACACTGCAACCCCTCACAGATGCTGTACTTGGAGCGCAGCAATGAGCCCTGCTGCAAAGTATTGCATCAAAAATTTTAATTACACGCCCCTGTTAAACAGGGGCAGAAAAATCGGGCCTTAGGCACTGGTGCTGGTGCCACAACACTGCAACCCCTCACAGATACTCTATTAGGAGCGCAGGAATGAACCCTGCTGCAAAGTATTGCATCAAAATTTTTAATTTACACGCCCCTGTTTAACAGGAGCTGAAAAATTGGGCCTTAGGCACTGGTGCTGGTGCCACAACACTGCAACCCCTCACAGATACTGTAGTTGGAGCGCAGCAATAAGCCCTGCTGCAAAGCATTGCATCAAAAATTGTAAATACACGCACCTGGTAAACAGGGGATGAAAAATTGGGCCTTAGCCACTGGTGGCAGTGCCCAGAACCAAAAATGTTCTTACAAGCTATCAGCATGATCATTGAGGAGGAAGAGGATAGTCACTCAGTAAAACAGGATAGTCACTCAGCATCAGCATAGGCAGTCTTGAAGGGATCTGACATTTCAAATTATTCGGTTACATCAGCATCAGGTGCTTGGTAGCTGGTGGTGATCCAAGACTGATTCATTTTTATGAAGGTCAGTCGATCGACCGAGTCGGTGGACAGGCGCACCCTGTGATCGGTTACAAAGCCTCCAGCAGCACTGAATGTGCGTTCCGAACAAAGGCTGGATGCAGGACAGGTCAGTAGCTCAATTGCATACTGTGTGCAAGCTCTGGCCAGTGATCCATCCTCAAGACCCAGTAACCCAGAGGATTTTCGGTGGGAAAGGTGTCCAAGTCTGATCTTGCCCCTAGGTATTCCTGCACCATGTAAACCAGACGCTGGCGATGGTTGCTGGAACCAATCATACCTTGGGGCTGCGGACTAAAAAATAGTCTGATCGCATTGGTCAGACGGCCACCTTCTCCACCGCTCCTTCTTTGACTGAACGAAGCCTCAGCAACACGTTGTCCAGGACCAGGACCAGGAATTTGTCTGAACGCATTGGTCCCAGTCTCTGGGAACGCGTTGCACAGACCTTTCTGCAAGGCCTCCCGAAGATGCTTCATGCTCTGCTCCCTCTGCAACGGCAAGATAAGGTCCGCAACCTTACCCTTGTAACGAGGATCTAGGAGGGTTGCCAGCCAGTAATGATCCCTCTCCTTGATCGCATTAATATGAGGATCCTTCCGCAGGCTTTGCGGGATCAGGGAGGCCATGCAGCGTAGGTTTTCTGAGGCATTCGATGCGGAGTCCTCTGGGTCACTCAGGACAACATGATCTGCAGCCACCTCCTCCCAGCCACGTACAAGTCCACGGGTGTCTTGGGACTGTAATTGATCCCTTGAAGACTGCTGCTGATGCTGAGTGCTAGTCTCCACCTCCATGCTGACACAATCATCCTCCTCCTCCTCCTCCTCCTCTTCCTGTGTGATAGCTGGGCCAGCAGGAACGCTGTCTGGATAAAGGGGGCCTTGAGAGGTAAGGAAGTCCTCCTCTTCCTGCCTCAAGTGCCCTGTCCATTATTCCACGCAGCGTGTGCTCCAACAGGTGGACAAGAGGGACAGTGTCACTGATGCATGCACTGTCACTGCTCACCATCCTCGTGGCCTCCTCAAATGGTGCCAGGACAGTGCATGCATCCCTGATCATGGCCCACTGGTGTGGGGAAAAAATCCAAGCTCCCCTGACCCTGTCCTGGTGCCATATTGCAACATATACTCTTTGATGGCCCTCTGCTGCATGTGCAGCCGCTGCAGCATGGCCAAGGTAGAGTTCCACCTGGTGGGCATGTCACAGATTGGGCGGTTCTTGAGCAGGTTGGATTCCTTTTGCACGTCAGCCAGCCGAGCACTGGCATTATATGACTGGCGGAAATGCCCACAAAGTTTCCTTGCCTGCTTCAGGACCTCCTGTAAGCCCAGGTAGCTGTCCAAGAACCGCTGCACCACCAAGTTAAGGACGTAAGTCAAACAGGGCACATGGGTCAGTTGTCCCTGTCGGAGGGCGGAGAGGAGGTTGGTGCCATTGTCGCAAACCACCTTTCCTGGCTTAAGCTGGTGTGGCGTCAACCACCTCTGAGACTGCCCCTGCAGATCTGACAGAATCTCTGCCCCAGTGTGGCTCCTGTCCCCCAAGCACACCAGCTCAAGCACCGCATGGCATCTTTTTGCCTGCATACTTGCGTATCCTCTTGAACGCCTACAGAGCACTGCTGGTTCCGAGGACAAAGCACAGGTAGAGGCCATGGAGGAAGAAGAAGAAGAGGAGGGGGTGGAGGAGAGAGGTGTGTCAGAATCACCAGTAGTAGCATTTTGGAGGCATGGTGGTGGAACAACCTCCAACACTACTGCACCTTGTCCTGCATCCTTCCCAGCTGCCAGCAGAGTCACCCGATGCGCCGTGAAAGATAGGTAATGTCCCTGTCCATGCCTGCTGGACCATGAGTCAGCGGCAATATGCACCTTACCGCTGACTACCCTGTCCAGAGTGGCCAAGACATTGGTTTCCACATGCCGGTAGAGAGCCGGAATCGCCTTCCGTGAGAAAAAGTGGCGTTTGGGAACCTGCCACTGAGGAACTGCACATTCCACAAACTCACGGAAGGGGGCAGAGTCTACCAACTGAAAAGGCAGCAGTTGAAGTGCTAGCAATTTAGCTAAGCTAGCATTCAACCGCTGGGCATGTGGATGGCTGGGAGTGAACTTATTTTGGCGGTGCAGCAGCTGGAGCAGGGAAATTTGCCTGGTACAATCTGACGTCGGTGTACCGATAGCAGATTGCCCGCAAGTACTTGGCTGTGACACACCTAATTCTAAACCTTCATTCCTCTCAGTGCAGGTTTCAGAGAGGACTGAAGGTATAGTGGGGTTGGAGATGAGGAGCAAGGAGAGGTCCGCTTTGTTCTTTGGTGTGGGTCATTTAGGTGTGCTTGCCAACGAACTGCATGGCAGGTCGATATATGTCTGGTCAAGCACGTGGTGCCCAAGCGGCTGATGTTTTGGCCACGCGAGATACGCTTTAGACATATGTTGCAAATGGCACACGTCTGAAAAAAGGCCCACACCAAAGAACTTTTGGAATAATGCACAGAGACAGCAGCGCCCTGCACATGCGGAGCTCTGCGGTGTGATGCAGTCGGTGTGCTGCCCTTAAGCAGGCCCCTGGAGGGCATCCTGCCTGATTGGAGATGTGCCTCCTCCTCCTCCTCCTCTCTCCTATCAGGCACCCACGTGGAGTCAGTGACCTCATCATCCCCTCCCTCCTCATCATTGGAGCAAATCTGGCAGTATGCTGCAGCTGGGGGAACATGACTGCCAGATAGCTGTCCTTGTTGGGCACCCTCTCTCTCTGGGCTCATGTTACTACCCCCTCTCTCTGGGCTCACGTTACTGCCTTCCTCCAGCTGGGTTACATCATCGGAGCCTTCAAAACGCTGGGCATCCTCCTGGAGCATGTACCCAACACTGTGGTAAAACAGTTCGGGGGACTCCTCAGGAGGACATGGTGGGGCTAGGGAAGGAGTGACTGATGCCATTGAGCCGAGGGAAGAGGCCACTTTGGCAGCTTCTTTGCCAGACAAAGTACCCTGAGCCTGGGTGAGAGAGGATGAGGAGGATGAGGATGGCTTGCTCATCCACTCTACCAAGTCTTGGGCATGTTGCGGCTCAACATGGCCAACTGATGAAAAGAAGGACAAGCGTGTTCCATGGCCATGTGCTGATGAGGATGCACCGTGTCCATGACCAACACTGTTGCCTCTAGACACAGAGCCTGCTTGCCCTCTTGTATTGCCTTGTGACTGTCTGCCTCTCCTTGTCTGCCTTCCAGACATACTAATGGCCTGCAGTGAGATGTAGCTGCACAAAGGTGGGATATATATATATATATATATATATATATATATATATATATATATAGTATATCTGTACTGATTATAATGCAGCTATCAGAATCAACTGCCTGCTGTGGTATTAGTATGGGAAAAGCAGCAATTGTCTTCAGTTAGTTTTAGGTGAAAACTGTGCAGAGGACACAGTACACTGACTGAAAATACTTGCAGCTCTCTGCCTGTGGTTTTATTATGAGAACACCACTATTAGTCACTAACTGTAGTCAGGTAAGCTTTAGGTGAACGCTATGCAAAGCACACAGTACACTAAGTGAAACACTGACTGCAGCTAGCACAATCACCTGCCTGCCTGCCACAGTATAGAGAATAACAGGAACGGATCTAGCTAAACTGAATACAGTGTATAAATATATATACAACACCTAGGATGCATATATATCCTCTACACACTGTAACTGAAGCTAACTGACTCGCCTGTCTGCTCTATCTAACTCAAATTAAATGACACTGTCTCTCTCTCTCTCTGTCTTTAACCACCGCCGCAACACTACACAAGGCCGCCACGCAGGCGGCCTTATATAGTGTGGGGCGTGTACTAAACCCCCTGAGCCATAATTGGCCAAAGCCACCCTGGCTTTGGCCAATTACGGCTCTCTGTTCAGACGGTGCTGTGATTGGCCAAGCATGCGGGTCATAGTGCATGCTTGGCCAATCATCAGCCAGCAATGCACTGCGATGCTGCAGTGAATTATGGGCCATGATGCGCCACTCGAATTTGGCACGAACAGCCCATAATGTTCGCAATTTGGTGAACAGCCGATGTTCGAGTCGAAGCTCATCCCTACATGGCATGGGAGTCAGGCGGGGAGGTGTATAGGGAAGTCGGTCAGTGGAGGGAGAAGAGAAGGTTACAGTGAAGAGGACAGTATGGAGGAATCAGCACCATCTTGCTGGTGGAAGCGGGCCAGCTTCTCAGCTGTTGCTGCCTATTTATTCTACCTGATTTTCACCATGGCTGAATGGATGAAAGGTGCCCGCCGCTGTAGGAAGGAGAATCATTTCACCCAGCTGGGGATTCACTGCAGGATGCCATGAAGAATGGAGATGAAAGCTGGAGGCTCGGAATAGAGCAGCTCAAGCAACCATCAAGCCACGCCTCTGAGAAACAGATCTGTATTCACTAAACAGGCCACTTTGGGAAAACATGATGTTTTGTCGAATAAACCTTACTGTAGTTTGAAATGAGTCAAATTGGGGTAAAAGTAAAAGAAAAACAGAGCTATACATCTACACCCCTGACCGGAGCTCAGTTTTAGTTTTAATTTAAAGGTGTTGGCTAGAAAGTCATATATTAACTTCTTGAGATCCGGGCGCTATATACAAATGACGGCCTCAAGGTGGATCTACAATCTCGGCTATTCCGGCCACTGGGGCGCGCGCGCCCGGCGCGTCACTGAGATGCCGGGTGCCTGGCGGCCGCGATGTTCGCCAGGCACCCGCGATCGGCCGGTACACAGACAAGGATGTGGATCTCTGTGTGTAAACACAGAGATCCACGTCCTGTCAGGGAGAGGAGACCGATGCTGTGTCCCTTGTACATAGGGACACAGATCGGTCACCTTCCCCAGTCAGTCCCCTTCCCCACACAGTAGTAATCACTCCCAGGGCACACATTTAACCCCTTCCTCGCCCCCTAGTGTTAACCCCTTCCCTGCCAGTGTAATTTTTACAGTAACCAGTGCATTTTTATAGCACTGATCGCTGTAAAAATGACAATGGTTCCAAAATGGTGTCAAAAGTGTCCGATGTGTCCGCCATAATGTCGCAGTCACAATAAAAATCGCTGATCGCCGCCATAACTAGTAAAAAAAAAATATTAATAAAAATGCTATAAAACTATCCCCTATTTTGTAGACGCTATAACTTTTGCGCAAACCAATCAATAAACGCTTATTGCATTTTTTTTTACCAAAAATATGTAGAAGAATACGTATCGGCCTAAACTGAGGAAAAAATTATATATATATTTTTTTAAATTGGGATATTTATTATAGCAAAAAGTAAAAAATATTGTGTTTTTTTCAAAATAGTCTTTTTTAGTTTATAGCACAAAAAATAAAAACCGCAGAGATGATCAAATACCACCAAAAGAAAGCTCTATTTGTGGGAAAAAAAGGACTTCAATTTTGTTTGGGAGCCATGTCGCACGACCGCACAATTGTCATTCAAAGCGTGACAGCGCTGAAAGCTGAAAATTGGCCTGGGCAGGAAGGGAGTTTAAGTGCCCAGTAAGCAAGTGGTTAAACTATTCATGCTATAAGCTATGCTGCTCATATATGGCTAATGCTGCAAAAAACAATGTCAGCTATAAATGTATAACCTATCCAGGTTCAAATATAATTCTACATATTTATATCTGTATATACAATGGTGGAAATGCATAACAGCTTTTATATATAAAAAGAAAAATGTCAGCAAGAAACATCTGGGTTCATTTGTATACGTTGATATTTACTTACTATTTTTAACCTTACTATTCTCATTCTTGAACCCATGCATTGATATGTGATGTACTTGTGCTATGTAATATTTTTTTGTTTAATGCTGTACTCAATGGAGAAATACATGCTTAAAGAAAACAAAAGTAAAACCTATGTGGCTCATATCTAATATAAAAAAAAAAGCCAAGAGTAAGAAAAGAGTATTTAAAAATATAACATGAAAGTACTTTATGAACATGTTAAAGTTACAAAGAATATAACAAAATGTGTAAAATGGAAATCAAGGCTGAAAACATTCAAAAAGGTCAGGTCCCATTACAAGATAATTCAGACTTGAGGACTGGGGACAAAACGAAAGCAAGCGTATTAATTTTAAGTAAAGTACTAAGTTAATTAAATACCCGCATTTCGTGACAGGGGCTATTCCAAATATACCCACGCACGCCTTTGACCAATGGTTTCATGCCCCATCACCTATCGCTAGGGCAAGGGGGGTGATGATAGCTTTTAGAAAGTCCCTCCCAATGCGCCTTTTATCCACTCAGATAGACCCAAGTATGGATACTTCAACTGGGAAAACCCCCATATCCTTTAAACCACTAAAACACATAAAACAACTTATGCGCTCTCTCCACTTAGTGGACACCTGGCGGGTAATACATCAGGGGGGTAAAACATTATACCTACTACTCCAAAACCCATAATACTTAATCCTGTCTTGACCTTCTCCTGGTGGACCAGTTTTATTTAGAGAGGGTTCGGGCCTGTAAGATAGAGTCAATAGCAATCTCAGACCATGCACCAATCATTTTGACCCTTTCTCCAGTTAGCCCAGGCCATTCAGAAAGGACCTGGCGATTAAATGAATCCCTACTGGATCATAAAAGTATAGTGGAGGCATTAAGCCTTAAAATTGGAGCATATTTTGAGATGAATTTAATGGGAGAAGTGTCTGAGCAGGTGGTTTGGGAGGCCCATAAGACAGTAATTAGAGGGGAACTGATAATGCATGGGTCCCGGGTTAAAAAAGAGAAGCAAAGGGAGATAATAGACCTACTGGAAGAGATTAATGAATTAGAGATTAAACATAAGAGAAACTTGAACCCAGTAGATGCCCAGAAATTAGAGACCCTAGAGGTAAGCTCTCACAATGTATAGATAAAAGGGTTAAAAATAAATATATATACTATGCATATCGGTTTTACGAGCAGGGAAATAAGTGTGGCAGGTTATTAGCCAGACAACTTAAAAAACAACAGGACTCAAGACATGTCCACAATTTATTAGTACAAAATAAAAAAATTGTGGAAACACAAGCGATCGCAGCGGAATTTCATAAATTTTATGAGGCCCTATAAAACATACAAACTCCACTAGTAACGACCACAGATGAACAGCGAACGACTGAAATTAGAGACTATATTAAAGACTCAAACTTAACCATCCCTGGTAATTGAAGAACTAGAGCGACCGATCAATATTGAAGAACTAGACAGGGCAATGAATACTTTGCCATCGGGCAAAAGTCCAGGACCAGACGGGTTAACGAACATATACTACAAGACATTCAATTCGGAATTAAGATCCCCATTATGTAGTTACTTTAATTCAATCAATGCCTCCAACCCCTTGCCACCTGAAGCCTTATTACCATATATTACAGTGCTCCCCAAAACGGGAAAGGACCCCCAATATTGTGCCAATTATAGACCCATCTCATTACTCAACTCGGACACTAAGCTCTTAGCAAAAATCCTGTCCCACAGATTAGAAGACCATATAGTAAGGCTAGTCCAACCAGACCAGACGGGCTTTATGAAGTGCCGGGAGGCTAGAGACAACACAATACGTGCGCTCCACATACTTCACTGGATACAACACCGCATGATGGGTTGGGTCTCGGCGTTGTATGTGAACCCAAGGGCCAGATTGAAGGTAAATTGGACAATGTTGAGTTATCTTCAAATACGAAATGGTATGAGACAGGGGTGTCCTTTATCTCCATTGTTGTTTGCCATAATATTGGAACCTTTTTTGTGTAAAATCAGGAGAAACATGGAAATAACAGGTATACATATAGGATCAGCTGAACACAAGGTTTCAGCATATGCCGACGATTTACTATTCTATCTCGATAATCCACGGAATTCAATACCGGCTTTGATGGCCGAGGTGGCAGAGTACAGAAGGCTATCAAATTTCAAAATTAACTTTAAGAAATCAGTGCTTTTACCTAGCCATGTTCCCCCGGCAATGGAAGCGACCTTGCAGACTATGTACCTCTTTGTCTGGAATAAAAAATATCTGGTTTACTTGGGGACACATATCACGCCGGACCCCAGGCTACTATATGACTTGAATTATGACCCGCTATTGAAGGGGATAGTAAGAGACCTGCAGAAATGGAGGGGCCTAGTTTTAACCAGGGTGGGTAGGGTGAGCGCTATCAAGATGAATATACTGCCTAGAATAATATACTTTTTACATGCGATCCCCATATCACTCCCACAGACCTTTTTCAAAGGACTGAGAAAGGCGTTTGCAGTGTTTGTATGGAATGATAGATGACCAAGACTTTCTCATGATATATTATGCAGAGGGAAAAAAGAAGGAGGACTCGGACTACCAGACATTGCTCTATATTATAGGGCAGTGTCCTTGGTGAGGATTTTGAATTGGTATCATGACTCCTCTAATAAAATGTGGGTCTCCTTAGAGCAGGACATAGCAGGTCGAAATTTAAAAGGGGCGCCATGGATCCCGAGTGTATCTAGGGGTCTGTCAAAATGGTCCTCCCCCTTAATCCGGAGCTACTTTATGATATGGGATAAATTGAACAAATTGGGGGAGTATGCCCCCCAGGTGTCTCCGCTGGCTCCACTGGAGGGATTTCCATGGTTCCCTCCGGGGGCGAGGGGAGGGTTTCTGGGGGCATGGGGGAGCGACGGAGATCGGACATATGGTAAATTTACACCGTGGGGGAGGCTGACCCCTCTCTCGGAGTTGATATTAGAGATGGGGAATCTACCAATGGAGATACCACCAAATGAGGTGTTTTTTTACCAAGTTAGAACTATCAATAAGGTCACAAAATTCTCTTATGACATTCGAGTCTATGTGCGTCCATATACCAGATGCCAGACACTTGTTATCACAAATGTACAGATTAGTTCTAGGGGCACAAAATCCAACAATTCCCTACTTTATGAGGGAATGCGAGGGTGAATTAAATCAAACCTTTACTAATGCACAAGCCAAAAAACATATTGATTTAACACATTCCACCTCTATAAATACTCGGATACAATAAATGTCATGTAAGTTCCTGGCAAGGTGGTATCGGACTCCAGCTAGGATCGCGCAGATGTTCCCAACAGTAGATGCTAGTTGTTGGAGAGGATGTGGCCAAAAGGGCACATTTCTTCACCTATGGTGGGAATGTCCCAAGATTAAATCATTTTGGGGGGCGATTATACCATGGATCAGGAAGTTAACTCCGGACCCCATGGAGGTAACACCACTAAATTTCTTGTTCCACGGGACACCAAGATCTAATAAATCAAATAGGAATAACATTACCCCACACTTATTAAATGCAGCAAAATTACTAATCCCTAGGCTATGGAAACAAACTCGAGGTCCTACCCTGCTGGAATGGAAGAGAGAGGTCAATCTAATTATGGAGGCTGAAAAATGGATATATACAGTCAAGGATAAACAGGACAAATTTCGTGAAATATGGGCAGGATGGGAGTGTTACTCTCCTGAACTAGGATGTAAAAGGCCCCGCTAGATTAAACGGAGATATACTGTATAATTGTACATCCCCCGGATCCCTCCTGTAAAGATGCGTCAATTCTCCTGGGAGGAGGTTTTTTTCTCTGTTTCCGTCTCTCCCCTCTCCACCCCCCTCATTCGCTCCTCTTCTAGGGAGATACACGTGAGGGAAGAGGGAGAGAATGTAACAATGCCCTTAATAGGGAGGTCATATAGTTAGGGGTAAGATAAAGGGATGGGCAAATAGGGGAGAGATAATGGGTAGGGAGTTGGGGTCAATAATAAGTTGGGATACCACGTGTTATTAGAGGGGGAAAGATGGCTCTAGAAGCCTCGTAATTTTATAAACCCCTTCCTTTTTTCTTTTTTTTTTCTTTTTGGTGTGTTTTCTTTTTTTTTCTCTTCGGTGAAAGGGCAAAGAGGAGCCCCTTAATCTTTCACTAATAATTAAAGGGAATTGTGTTTCTGGTGGGAAAGGGCCAGCAGAAGGTCATTAAGTTCACATAGGCAAATATGAGGGTTATACTAAGCAAAAATTGTATGGTGGCCCATCCTAAAACAAGCGCTCATGGAGGAAAATGAGAAACTGAATGAATAATCAATGCAAGCAGAGGTACTATAAAACACCTCCCTCCTGCTACCAGTGACGGATAAAGCAGCTGCCTAATCCTGTCAACAGACAGGCAAACATATGAAAAACAAACAATATACAATAAAAAATATATTGGGCAGCGCTACTAAGTAGCGATGTTAACACGCAAGGGTCATCTATTAATGAATATATGAGTCCATTAATCAATAGAAAGATTCAAGAACCAGTCCGTGATAAAAAAGTATGAAGGAAACAGTCTCAGTTGATAAAGCGATCTCCTTCTACCACCAACACCACCACTCGTGAAAGATAGCGGGGGGATGTGAAACCACCCCTGTTGTAATTGCTCTTACCAGACGGCGCTGGATCAAAGACCTTGAATAACAATAGATGGACTCCTCAACTCTCAGAGCCGGAAGATAAGTGAAGACATCAAATCGGATACTCATATATCAAGGGAAAGGAAATGGCCACAATAGTGTAATTCTGTAATCACTTTTATTTAAAACAACCCCCTGTTAAAACCGCACTTACACTATATAAGAATAATACATCACGTTTAGGTGAAATCACAGACGGAAACTATGAAGTGACAGACCGGTGTCTCCAGCCTCCGTTCGATAGTTCCGGTCTGCTGACGTCCGAGTATGACGATCAGCGTAGTGACGTCACTTTGATTGGCAGTCACTGTATCCAACCCAGGCGCGTTTCGTCGTTAATTGACATCATCAGGGGATGGTCTCCCCCCCGCCTTCACAGCGTTCCTCTCTGGACTCAGCCGGCGTTCCTCTGTACGGCTCGGAGCTCCTGGGCTCTATGGCATGTGGAGGAGAAGAGGAAGCTTCCAGAGAGGAACGCTGTGAAGGCGTATTTTACTACCCTGCGATATTGACCCTTGGTTTGTTTCTCGACTACGCTTCTGCCTGATCCCAAACTGCAACTACTCGTTATTGACCTTTGGCTTGTTTACTGACTACCCTTCTGTCTGATCCTTACCTGCTTATTCACTAACGGAACCATACTTGCTCACCTCCTGGGGGGGGCGATCCTGAGGACCGCAACCTGGTACTAACACACAGCAAAATCCATCTCCACCATCAGGAGCTCTGGCGAACACCGATTAGTACTTAGACTGTATCCAGAGAGTAATGACTAATGATTAAAACGTCTTCCCGCCGAGCGTACGCACATATGCGGCCTCGGCTTTAAGGGGTTATGCGATCCGGCACTTCCGCTGGCTAGAGTAAGACTGTAATGAAGCCGGAAACGGCTTTGTTACAGTCTTCTTTCTGTAAACACGGAAGCGACGTCACAACGTAACTTCCGGTTTACTCGGCTGACAATGGCGGCGTTTAAAAAAAATTATCTGAATACTTTGAAGTGCAAAGAGGAATTTGGGGTCTTTTGGACCCACGATCCCGCCATAAAGAGTAACTGTCACCACCGTTCCCGTGAGCTCGCGCAGCAAAGAAAACGCACACAAAAGTCGCGCCCGCATATTTAAATGGTGTTCAAATCACACATTCAAGGTATCGCCGCTATTATCAGAGCAAGAGCAATAATTCTAGCACTAGACCTCCTCTGTAACTCTAACCTGGTAACCGTTATTTTTTTTTAAAGATGGAGATTTTTAGGTACCATAATTTGTCGCCATTCCACGAGTGTGTGCAATTTCAAAGCATGACATGTTGGGTATCTATTCACTCGGCATAACATCACCTTTTACATTATACAAAAAAATTGGGCTAACTTTACTGTTTAGTTTTTTTTTTGTTCATTAAAATGTATTTTTCCTAAAAAAAATTGCATTTGAAAGACCGCTGCACTAATACAGTGTGACATAAAATATTGCAACAATTGACATTTTATTCTCTAGATTCTCTGCTAATATATATATATATATATATATATATATATATATATATATATATATATATATAATGTTTGGGGGTTCTAAGTAATTTTCTAACAAAAAATACAGATTTTAACTTGCAAGCAACAAATGTCAGAAATAGGCATAGTCATGAAAGGGTTAATGATTCCTAATCTGAATGGTCTAAGGTTGTTAGTGGTTAGGGCCAATGTTCAGTGTTGGGACCCTTACTTTTTAACCAATTTAAAAAATCCTCTAAACCAAACACACCTGGGTTTGGTTCAAGCAGATATTGGCGAATATGATTAATGTGCTGAATCCAAACACCCATTGAAGTCGGTGAGAGTCAAATGCTAAAAAACAGTTCTCACCATTTTCTATGCAATGAAGCAAGGGATTGAAACTCAATTGATCTCTCAGTGCATCCATTCGGGAGGCCTAGCTGAATGGCCCCAAGTGTAATACTTCTTCAACTTGAAGTTGCCGGGGAAGAGAATACATCCACTTCTGGATTGACTCCCAGAGACAGAATCCACTTGAATGTCTGCACCTGAAGTGACAACTCGTTGGTGTCTAACCGAATACGCGACAGGAAGTCCGCTCGGACATTCTGGACTCCGGGGATGTAAGCCTCTAAAATGCCAGTCAGGTTCTTCTGGGCCCAAGACATAATGGTCTCGACCTTTCCAGAAAAGTGTGGAGCTCTGAGTGCCCTCAGGACTCTTCATATAGGAGATCACTGTGGTGTCGACCATTCTTAATGATACTGACTCTCCCTTCCGGAGACGGGAAAAGAACTGAAGGGCGCACTAAGCTGCCCGAAGTTCCAGGACGTTCTAGCCTGGGTTTGAGAAGATGCGTACCTAACTTGCCTCGAGCAAGATCCGATCTGCAGAGGGTTCCTCAACCGGAACCGCTGGCATCAGTCGTGACCATGACCCATGAGACTGGGGCAATGGAGTGGCAAGTGAGCAGGTTTTGCGCTGAAGCCACCAGAAGAGGCTCTTACTCATCGTCAATGATATGTGAATAGATTGGCTGTTGCCCTTTGGCTTCCATTGCTTGCAGAAAACCTGACTGGAAAAGGGCGTAACCTCTGCAGGGACCCCTTGACCATAGGAGTCGTGGAGGCCATCGAGCCAATAATTTTTCGACACTGTGAGGCCCTCAGCCGCGAAGAGATTAGAGATCACAAAATTCTCTTCTGGATAACCGGGATCTTCCCCACTGGCAGAGAGATGGTGCTTTCCACCGTAAAAAAAACTAGGCCCAAAGTACATCAGGCGCTGGATTGGTTCTGGGTGGCTTTTTCTCAGATTTAGGAGCCAACTGAAGCTGGACAAGGTGGATATTACCTGCTCCCTGTGACCCAGAAGCTGCCCTTTGTCTTGGGACAGCAACAGGAGGTCATCAAAGTAGTGGTAAGACGTACCCCTCTCATTCTGATGAGGGCCACTATGGACAGAGGAAATTTTGAGAAGACTTGGGTGAGGTTGTCAGCCCGAAATGGAGGTATAGGAGCTTCAGATGTTCTTGTCCAACTTGGAATCGGAGGTATTTGAGAAACTCCTTCGCCACCGGAACATGAAGATAAGCATCTTTTAAGTCGATTGAGAATAGCCAATCGCCTGGCTGTACAGATGGTCGACAGAGGCTCCATTTGAATCTTTTGTATTTTATATACTTTGTTTAGGTAAGTTAGCTCTATCACTGGTCGCCATAAATCGTTTTCCTCTGTGCTAAGAAGAGGGGGGAGTATGTATACACCCTGGAATTTTCCATCCCATGGGACGTGTACCACTGCTCCCTGATACTTCAGCAATTTGAGGCCACCTAGACGTGCCGGAAGAGGAGTAGACGAGTCTCCCCACCCGAACTGCCTGGGTGGGCGCACCCCAAAAAGATCTAGCCTTTTCACGATCACTGGATGCCTGTCCCGGCCAGGCCTTTAAGAGCGAGCTTCTCCCGAGCGTTCGGCACCTTCTGTACTGGGAACTCTTCCGATCAAGCAGCCGCCTATCCTGGGGAAGGCGTAACTATAAGGCCCACTTAGCCGTGACCGAGGACAACTTAGTCCAAACAAACAGGAGGATCAGATCGATAGAAGCCTCCCTCAAAAATACTGCCGCCAGCTTCAGCTCCTTAACTGCTACACTTCTGGCCAAGTCTTCCGGAACGCCCCCGAGTACGGAGACTATGTTCTCTGTCCAGGCTTCCCCAGTATTAGCCATAGCTGCTAGAGCCAGAGCAGGTTAACAGCCATCCCGACAAGCCCATAAACTTTCTTGGGTCTTGATCTATTCTTCTCTCAAGCCCGTCCTGAAGGACACAGCATTCTCTTAAAGGAATAGTAACCTGTTTTGCCAACCACATCAATGCTGCATCTATGAGGGGAGTGTTTCCCAGAGACTTCACTTCTTCTGCCTTGAAGGGGTATACTCTGGAGGTTTTGCTTAACATAGAAGTTTTCTTGTCCACCTTACTCGACTCCACATCAATGATATCCCCTAATTCCGTAAGGAGCAAAAGGAGAGAGAGCGTTCTTCCCCCGGATGCTTAAAGAACCTCTTTGCTTAGTCAGCAGGGTGGAAGGGTCTACACACTGTAGGGGGATCAGACTCAAGGCAGGGACAACTCACAGTCTCTTTAGGAAACCACTATGTTTAATGCACAGGATATTTCCAACAGAAGAAAAAAGGGCATCTTGCCATCAAACAAACAAAATAAACTTCTGCTCTACCAAGCCTTACTGTATCCGTAGTCTGACCAGTCCTTTGGTTTGGTAGTAAGTGTCTTTATAGTTGCACAAACTTGTATCCAAAATCAGGGATAAGCAGCCATGCTCCCATATGCCTCCTCACATGGAGACACACACTCTCTCTCTCTGAGAGCTAAGCCCAGCTGCTTTAATCAAGACCTGAAAGGTAAAAATTAAGCTGCGGTCCACGGACTTGGAAGTCTGTCCCACCCGGATCTCTATCAGACTCCCAATAAAATCAGCCCCGGAACGGACCTTACCAACACAGGGTAAAAAACTATCCTTCTTTACCCTGAAGACTTTGCTGGTATTATCTTAGATTATAAATCTAAAAATCCGTGGAGGAACATATATCCCATCAATCACTTCTCCTGTAATTTTAGTTTGTTTCACAGGCACACCGCTACAACACTTAAGGGCTTCCTTAACCATGTTGACTAGTGGGGGAGTCAGAGAGACGTCAAAGCCTCCAACACATTCGTCACCTTCCAACTCGCTGTCCAAAGAATCCGGAGAAACAGCGTAGAGCTGGAAAGGACCCGAATCCTTTTGGGCCATGTCAGCCAAGGAGCCATGTAGAATGGTGGACTGGCTCTGTGTGTGGGATGTATCCCATTTCCTTAGGGATTGCTCTACCACACATTTCACAAGAGACTCCATACCTTTTGGCTTTCCGTCTCTTTTTCCCTCAACCGCCCGGGCATAACATTGGTTACATAAAGACTTGCCCTCCGGGACTCGTGTCCCACATCCCCAGCAGGTTCTGCGATCAGAGTGGCTGTGATGACGGTGGGTGCTGTGAATGGAGGAGGAATGGGACATCTCCTCTAGTTGGAGGTGGAATAGGACATCCCCTCTAGTTGGAGAAGGAATGGGAACATCTGATCTAGTTGGAGGAGGAATGGGACATCTCCTCTAGTTGGAGGAAGAATGGGAACCTCTCCTCTGCTGCCTAGACGGAGATTCTCGTCTAGATCTGGACAATTGAATGGAAAAGTTGTGGCCTGGCAAGGTCTCTGTCGTCCCGGACCATGAATTGCTGGACCGATCTTTGGAAGGGCTGAAAAAAAAAGGTGGGGGGGGGGGAATGACACCAAATCCCTTGAGATTGCAACCTCGGCACCCAAAATTACAAACCCATATTCTAACAAAGGGCCATTCCTCAGGTGCATAAATACCATCAGCTACCGTAATTAAGGGCAACAGTATTTCCATAAAGTGACAGTATCCCGAGAGAGAGAGAGAGATAATATACCCCTCTGTGTTAGTCAGTTCAAACTTTTATCCACTTCTACATGAAGTACTGATCCAAATAAATACTGTGTGCTTCTTTCTCCAGTGTGATTTCAAACACCAAGCCTCCCCTGTGTAAAACATAGCATAAAATTGTTTAATTAAAATATGCAAAAAAAAACACAGATCACACATACAATAAAGAGTGTTCAGCCCAGAACTAAGAGATAAAAACCTAATAGTCTGAAGGAGCCATGTGCACCAGTAGCCTTTCCTGTTTCTGTGCCTGCATGTGCATCACCATGCAAACCTTGCTCTGCCCAACACATTTCTCATGGGACATCATCAGAAACATTCTCACTTTTTTGCGTTTATGAAATTGCCTTATGTCGCCTATGAATTGTAGCTTTTGTATAGACAATGCTCTTCCTTATACATCTTAGCTGAATAAAAGGGGGTTAGAACCTATAGTCAGAATGATGGGAATTGGTATAGAAATGTGTGCAGACGACAGTTGCATAGCAGCTGTTTTCCTATTATAAGGAAAAATGTATGCTATAACTGGATATTTTTAACAATTTCCCTTTGCATTACTGCAACGCTTGGTAGCACAAATCATTTTGCGCAATGCTTTTTAGTACCATTTATTTTGAGAGGCCCCCCAATACACAACTACAGTAGGTGCTAATGTAACTTCATTGCAACATAAAACACACGCCATGCAATGTAGTGCACTGCATTAAAAAATAGGTGCAGGGACTTTTTTTTTGTCTGTTACTTTGCATTGACAGCTCATTCAAAATAAATGTGCTGCCTTAATGAAATGCATTGCAGTAACCCTCCACAACAGACCACAAGGTCTGCCTAAGGATATGCCTTAACCACTTAACAACCACCTGCCGACAAATAACGTCGACAAGGTGGTTGCTTAACTCTGGGAGGACGTTATATAACGTCCTCCCAGAATCGCGCTCCCGCGCGCCCCCTGGGGCGCGCACACGGGAAACTCCGTGACCGCCGGGTCCAGAGGACCCGGCGGATCACGAATCGCGGTAAATCGCCGCTGATAGCGGCCGTTTACCACGTGATCGCTCCGTCAAATGACGGAGCAATCACTTGTAAACAGACCGGCGTCATTTGATGACGCCGGTTCCTCCCTCCCCTCTCTGTACCGATCGGTACAGTGTGAGAGGAGAGGGGAGGGTGCAGATCATGTCCGCTCCCTCCCCCATGTCAGCTGTGGGCTGGATCTGTGACAATTGCAGTCACAGATCCAGCCATCCATCCATCCCTGCTCAGCCATCCCTGTGCTATACCCTGCCAATACTCTGCAATACACCCTGCCAATACTCTGCAAAATACCCTGCCAATACTCTGCAAAATACCCTGCCAATACCCTGGTGCAATACTCTGCAATACCCTGGTGCAATACTCTGCAATACCCTGGTGCAATACTCTGCAATACCCTGCAATACCCTGCAAAATACTCTGCAATACCCTGCAAAATACTCTGCAATACCCTGCAAAATACTCTGCAATACCCTGGTGCAATACTCTGCAATACCCTGCGCAATACTCTGCAATACCCTGCGCAATACTCTGCAATACCCTGCGCAATACTCTGCAAAATACTCTGCAATACCCTGCACAATACTCTGCAATACCCTGCACAATACTCTGCAATACCCTGCACAATACTCTGCAATACCCTCCACAATACTCTGCAATACCCTCCACAATACTCTGCAATACCCTCCACAATACTCTGCAATACCCTCCACAATACCCTCCAATACTCTCCACAATACCCTCCACAATACTCTGCAATACCCTCCACAATACTCTGCAATACCCCGTGCAATACCCTGCCATACAACGCAATACCCTGCCATAGTCCGCAATACTCCGCAATGCCCGGCAATACTCTGCAATAACCACTTCCCGCCCTCCGGCTGTCATATGACGTCCTTGACTTTGTGCGGGGATATCTGAATGATGGGTGCAGCTACAGGCATCATTCAGATATTAGCTTTTTCAGCCGGCGATTCCCTACACCATAACAACAATCATAGTGGCTGTTCCGCCGCTTGATCATTCTTACGGGAGGCGAGAGGGGATGTCCCCCCCCCGCCGCCCTCCGGTGCTTCTACCGACTCACCGCTACGATCAAAGCCAGGATTGTTGTTTTTTTTTGTATTTTTTTCAGGCTTCCCAGCCTAGAGGTGAGATGTGGGGTCTTATTGACACCCCCCCCATATCTCACTGTAAAGAGGACCTGTCATGCCATATTCCTATTACAAGGGATGTTTACGTTCCTTGTAATAGGTATAAAAGTGATCAAAAAAATGTTTGGGGCGGAAAAACATGTCAAACTAAAATAAATAAAGTAAAATGAAGAATAATTTTGTCCCCGTGAGCTCGCATACAGAAGCGAACGCATACGTAAGTCCCGCCCACATATGAAAACGGTTTTCAAACCACACATGTGAGGTATCTCTGCGAACGTTAGAGCGAGAGCAATCATTTTGGCCCTAGACCTCCTCTGTAACTCAAAACATTTAACCAGTAAAAATATTTAAAGTGTCGCCTATGGGGATTTTTTAAGTAGCGAAGTTTGGCGCCATTCCACGAGTGTGTGCAATTTTTAAGGGCGACATGTTAGGTATCTATTTACTCGGCGTAACTTCATCTTTCACATTATGCAAAAACATTGGGCTAACTTTACTGTTTTTTTTTTTTAAGCACAAAACTTTTTTCCGTAAAAAACGCGTTAAAAAAATTGCTGCGCAAATATCGTGCGAGATAAAAAGTTGCAACAACCACCATTATATTCTCTAAGGTCTTTGCTAAAAAAACATATATAATGTTTTGGGGTTCTATGTAATTTTCTAGCAAACAAATGATGATTTTTACATGTAGGAGAGAAATGTCAGAATTGGCCTGGGTGCTCCAGAACGCCTGAAGGTGCTCCCTGCATGTTGGGCCTCTGTATGTGGCCACGCTGTGTAAAAGTCTCACACATGTGGTATCGCCATACTCGGGAGGAATAGCAGAATGTGTTTTGGGGTGTAATTTGTGGTATGCATATGCTGTGTGTGAGAAATAACCTGCTAATATGACAATTTTGTGAAAAAAAAAAAAAGAGAAAAAAAAAATCTTGATTTTGCAAAGAATTGTGGGAAAAAATGACAACTTCAAAAAACTCACAATGCCTCTTTCTGAATACCTTGGAATGTCTTCTTTCCAAAAAGGGGTCATTTGGGGGGTATTTGTACTTTTCTGGCATGCTAGGGTCTCAAGAATTGAGATAGGCCGTCAGTACTTCAGGTGTGATCAATTTTCAGATATTGGCACCATAGCTTGTGGACTCTATAACTTTCACAAAGACCAAATAATATGCACCAATTTGTACTCATTTTTACCAAAGATATGTAGCAGTATAAATTTTGGCCAAAATTTATGAGGAAAAAATAGTAATTTGCAAAATTTTATAACAGAAACGAAAAAAAAATCATTTTTTTACAAAATTTTCTGTATTTTTTCTCTTATAGCGCAAAAAATAAAAAACCCAACAGTGATTAAATACCACCAAAAGAAAGCTCTATTTGTGTGAAAAAAAGGACAAAAAATTCATATGGGTACAGTGTTGTATGACTGAGTAATTGTCATTCAAAATGTGAGAGCACCGAAAGCTGAAAATTGGTCTGGTTATTAAGGGGGTTTAAGTGCCCAGTTGTCAAGTGGTTAAAGCATCCCATGTTTACTTTATATTTAAGGATAACTACAAAAACAAAACAGGAAAACAATGGAAACTTCATTATACCTTTGTATTTAGAATTGTTAATAAACAGACACATGAGACTGTTAAATAAATAAAATATAACTATCATTATTATTGGTATACATAATCATAAGGTGATAATGCATACAATCCATTAAAATCATATATTATATATGTGGTAAACAGATGTAGCAGCAGCATTTCTCTGTCAAATCTCCCCAGAGAAATCTGTAAATATAGACCACATGTGGAGGAATGATATTACTCTGCTTTGTAACCATAGCTGCTCTCCAGATGCCTTTAGACATAAAAGGCTCTTCTCTTTTACATAGTGAATAATGAAAAATAAGCTCCTGAAATGTACATATTTTTTAACACCACACACAAAGAAGCTGGCAATAGGTGGTCCAATTTCTCAATTATTGCAACAGATATATTGCTGTTAACAAATCTTAAAATGCATGCAGAGGGAAGTAAACTTTTAAAAGTGAGCAATTTTATAAAATGAACATGTATAGCACTGGTTACATATTTTGTGAGGCTGAAAATGATACAATTACATCAAGTTCAGTCAAGAGAAAATAAAAAATAAAAATTGAAAACCTCCTATACAGAACCCTATACCCACAGTTGAGCCAGAGGAAGCAAACAATCCCTATAAAACATGGTACAATTCTCTCCAGAAGGGGAGAAATACATTTCTTCTTGATGTGTGGGCATCTGAAGGACAGAACATTTTTTTTTCTTCCCTTCCTCTCTATCTCTATATCGCGCGTGCGCAGTAGAGCGACGCTCGTAGCGCAGGTTGTTTATGCCGTTGTCATGACAACGGTCGGCGGCAGAAGAACGTCCCGCCCCGTTGTTATGACAACACATAAAACACAATCCCCACAGTAATAATCGCGTGATTTTTCTGCACAGAGGAGCGCACAGTCTCCTGGGAAATTATGACACTCCTTTCCCAGGAGTCTGTGCGGCTTAGGTAGGCTAGGAGAACGACCGCGGTCCAGGAAGAGGCAGATTAGCTATTCTGCCTAGCAACAGGGATTTCAAGGCAAGTATTTTTTTTTTTCACAGATCTTTTATGTACTGATTAAAAGGAAGCTATTGAGGTGATTTTTAATTTAAGGATGGAGCTCCGCTTTAAGGTCCTTACAAAGCATGAGGGGGCACTCTTCACTGTTGGAGAAAAAGGGATTTATCTTCCAGATACGGAAAAGCTTCTTCACAGTAAAGGTGTGACAATGTAGAATAGACTCCCTAAATAACTAGTTCTGGCCAGCTCAGTAGATTGTTTAAAAAAAAAAATGCTGGAAGCATTCCTAAATCCACAAAATATAACTGAATATTAACATTCAGATATAATAACTCCAGAGTTTGTTGATCCAGAGAAAAACTGTTTGCCTCAAGAGTTCAAGAAGAAATGTATTTCTCCCCTTCTGGAGAGAATTGTACCATGTTTTATAGGGATTTTTTTTGCTTCCTCTGGCTCAACTGTGGGTATAGGGTTCTGTATAGGAGGTTTTCAATTTTTGTATTCTATTTTTAATTTTCTCTTGACTGAACTAGATGTAATTGTATCATTTTCAGCCTCACAAAATATGTAACCAGTGCTATACATGTTCATTTTATAAAATTGCTCACTTTTAAAAGTTTACTTCCCTCTGCATGCATTTTAAGATTTGTTAACAGCAATATATCTGTTGCAATAATTGAGAAATTGGACCACCTATTGCCAGCTTCTTTGTGTGTGGTGTTAAAAAATATGTACATTTCAGGAGCTTATTTTTCATTATTCACTATGTAAAAGAGAAGAGCCTTTTATGTCTAAAGGCATCTGGAGAGCAGCTATGGTTACAAAGCAGAGTAATATCATTCCTCCACCTGTGGTCTATATTTACAGATTTCTCTGGGGAGATTTGACAGAGAAATGCTGCTGCTACATCTGTTTACCACATATATAATATATGATTTTAATGGATTGTATGCATTATCACCTTATGATTATGTATACCAATAATAATGATAGTTATATTTTATTTATTTAACAGTCTCATGTGTCTGTTTATTAACAATTCTAAATACAAAGGTATAATGAAGTTTCCATTGTTTTCCTGTTTTGTTTTTGTAGTTATCCTTAAATATAAAGTAAACATGGGATGCTTTAAGGCATATCCTTAGGCAGACCTTGTGGTCTGTTGTGGAGGGTTACTGCAATGCATTTCATTAAGGCAGCACATTTATTTTGAATGAGCTGTCAATGCAAAGTAACAGACAAAAAAAAAAGTCCCTGCACCTATTTTTTAATGCAGTGCACTACATTGCATGGCGTGTGTTTTATGTTGCAATGAAGTTACATTAGCACCTACTGTAGTTGTGTATTGGGGGGCCTCTCAAAATAAATGGTACTAAAAAGCATTGCGCAAAATGATTTGTGCTACCAAGCGTTGCAGTAATGCAAAGGGAAATTGTTAAAAATATCCAGTTATAGCATACATTTTTCCTTATAATAGGAAAACAGCTGCTATGCAACTGTCGTCTGCACACATTTCTGTACCAATTCCCATCATTCTGACTATAGGTTCTAACCCCCTTTTATTCAGCTAAGATGTATAAGGAAGAGCATTGTCTATACAAAAGCTACAATTCATAGGCGACATAAGGCAATTTCATAAACGCAAAAAAGTGAGAATGTTTCTGATGATGTCCCATGAGAAATGTGTTGGGCAGAGCAAGGTTTGCATGGTGATGCACATGCAGGCACAGAAACAGGAAAGGCTACTGGTGCACATGGCTCCTTCAGACTATTAGGTTTTTATCTCTTAGTTCTGGGCTGAACACTCTTTATTGTATGTGTGATCTGTGTTTTTTTTTGCATATTTTAATTAAACAATTTTATGCTATGTTTTACACAGGGGAGGCTTGGTGTTTGAAATCACACTGGAGAAAGAAGCACACAGTATTTATTTGGATCAGTACTTCATGTAGAAGTGGATAAAAGTTTGAACTGACTAACACAGAGGGGTATATTATCTCTCTCTCTCTCTCGGGATACTGTCACTTTATGGAAATACTGTTGCCCTTAATTACGGTAGCTGATGGTATTTATGCACCTGAGGAATGGCCCTTTGTTAGAATATGGGTTTGTAATTTTTATATGTTAAATATTATATATATATTTTTATTAATGCATTGGACCTGTATGGTATTTATGTGGATGACATATAGCCACTTATCGATCATTATATTGAGTATTTATTTATTTATTTACTATTTAACCTTAGCACTGTGGATTACAGAAACAAATTCACCCGATTTGCCAATTTATTCACTTATAATCACTGCTTACCTTTAATGCTGCTAAATTTAATGAATCACTGAAACAGAATATACTTTTTTGTACTAGTTTACTATATCCCTTTCATGGGGAGCTTTTAGCATAACCAAAAGCCTTTCCACAATCATATCATGGACAGATCCGCTGCAGTAACATAACCTAATAAAAGTCTGCATATGTTGCATTTGGTTATTGAGGACCCTGTCACAATATGACATTTTGTGAAAAACAAAAACAAAAAAAACAACGTATATATGAGAACGAGAGAAACATTTGCTGACTTGTATTATCTTCTTGATGAAGCAAGGGACTGGCTGCAGATTCATTTTCCTGGTGATTTCCCTGATGGACACTTCCAGACTGCCATGGTCAGGAGTTGGCACAATAACCCCAGGGAAAAGGTCAGAAATGATGCTATCAAAAAGCGGAATGTCATGGGACAAAAACTGCAAATTGAAAATAATAAGAAAAAAAAGAAAAAGATTAGAGACACTGAACATTCAATGTACAAAGTAAATACATATGCCCTCTATGTCATCATGCAAATATTTTGTTTAATAACCTCCAAATTGATATATATACTGTGTGTATATATATATATATATATATATATATATATATATATATATATATATATATATATATATATATAATATATATTTATATATTTATACAGTATAGTAAATAAAAACATTTAAAACAAGGTTTGACTAGAGCTGTAGTAAGGGAGTTTATAAACTGACCTATCTTTTTTTTCATTGTAAACATTTTTTATTTTAAATCTAAACATTCATTATAGAATGTTTTTACACGATTGTACTATAGTATTTGCAGAGCTTAGCAGCTCTCATACAAAAAAAAGAATGTGGGACCCACCTCAGGTGAAATCCAGGGGGTTTTAGAAGAGAAATGGCACCACATTAAGACTGGGAATTCATGATGCATTTTTCCCTTATAAAACATAAAAGAGAAAAGAGAAGCTTTGGAAGTTCTCAGAGTCCTTCTACATCAGGTTTGATGAGCTGGTTGGTGATATGAAAGGGGTACTAAAGGTAAATATTTAAAGTGGAGTTCCACCCAAAAGTGGAACTTCTGCTTAAACCACTCCTCGCCCCCTTACATGCCACATTTGGCATGTCATTTTTTTGGGGGGGGGAGTGGGGGCTTCAGTAGGAGTGGGACTTCCTGTCCCTTTTCCTCCTTCTGCCCAGGGGCCGATTAGGCGACTCGTCATGTCGCCTTTTGGCGGCCCCTCCCTGTAGGCGATCACCTGGGACACATGACAGGTCCCAGGCGATCGCCGGTCCACTCAGATTGCGGAGCGTCGCTCACACATGCGCAGTGAGTGCCTGGCCGTGAAGCCGAAAGCTGTCACGGCCGGGTGCCCACAGTTAGAATGGAGGCACTGGCGGAGAGGGGGGGGGAGCGAAGCTCCGTTTGGCCGCATCGCTGGACAGTGGAACAGGTAAGTGTCTGTTTATTAAAAGCCAGCAGCTACACTTTTTGTAGCTGCTGACTTTTAATAAGTATAAAAAAAGGCTGGAACTCCCCTTTAAGAGAGAGCAAAGGTAGATAGCTTAAAACTGTCTCTTGCAGCTGGGAGAGCTTGCTTTACAATATCTATTTCTGAAAGCTATCAAGCCACTGGGTGGGAAAGTAGATACACAGGACAATTAACTCCAATGTAACAGCACTGATTGGCCAGTGCTATCAAATATAGTTGACTCCCAGTGCTGAATGAAGCATTGAGGAAGCAAAGAAAAGGTAATCATATAGGAATTAGACAAAGCACAGGTTTTCTTTAAAGAGACACTCTTGCTTTCTCCATTCAGTGTAAAGTATGTCTCCTGAAAGCCCCCTTCACCCCCTAGAAAGGTATATTCCCTGATACCCATGTGACAATACTTAAGCCCGAGCAGCCAATTGTCATTAGGAAGGCATCAAGAGATTAGCTATGAAAAGACAAAATAAAGTGTCCCTTTAAGTCTAATGTAAATTGGTTATTGCGTCCTAAAAAAATTCTGGACAAATCAACTAATCTTAAACATTCCAGAAAGGAAGCAGAGGCATTCTCTGGTGAAATGAATGGAGATAAATCCACTACTCTTTTCTGCGGTGACATTTTAAAAGACACGTGGGGTCATAAACATTGCAATTAAGCTATAGCATGCAGTTTATCTTCTCTTCTGCCTTGTAATTGCCAATCGATATGAAATGACGCTGGAGAAAAGCAAAACTGCAGAATCTCATGCTTGCTGTCATACGTTTTCCTTCTCAAAAGTACACATTATGGAAGCAGTAGCTGTAGCTAGACCCTACCTTGGGCAGATTAACGTCACGTATTGATCGAAGCATCAGCACATCCTCCTTTTCATCTGGGAATTTAACCTTCAGGTTTCCAGCAGCTGTTAACACAGATTTAACTGCCCTCATTCCATAGTCATAGTGATGCTGGGAAGAGAGCTGAAGACAAATCTGGCTAGTTATCATAGAATTAATGATATCAAACTCCTATACTCCAAGTAAAACCCCCCTGTGGCTTTCAAGAGACATTTAAATAGTCTCCCAGTATGCCCCAAAAAAGCTTGTACATTAATATGTCAGTAGAATACTGTTTGACACAGTTTATCGATATTATAAAGGGAATTACTCTTATGAAATCTTTTCGCTATTCTCACATCCTTCATCTATTCTAAACATCATCACATATCATAAGTTTAGTGAAAGTGGGAAATTCATACAGTGTAAAAATACACTAATATTTAACATAGACAGGTAATAAAACCTAGCTACATTGCTATTTGATGAACCTGGCACAGGTTTTAAGGAGAAATATTTTGATAAACTTAGTTTAAATATTTTGCCATCTATAAAGATTTTTGTAATAAATCAATAACTACTTATGTTTGATGATTACATAAAATAAATAAGAGAAAGGCATCATTGCATCATTTTATTTATGACAAACTAGAAAGGAATTAAAGCTGAAAAAAGATCAGTGCTGAGTATTTGGGTGGTAAGCATTGCATCAATTACACAGTGACAAGAAGCAGAATGAAGGAAGCTATGAAAAATGGAATCACAAGGCACAAAGCGGATGGGATGTCAAGTCTTTGTGCAGCAGGTCATGTATTCACCCTAAAGGGTAATGGTTTTCTATCAGACAATAGCCCTATATCCATCTTATCACATTCCTCTGAAAAGTGCCTGGGCACAAAGTGGTAAGATAAAATGTTAGGTTGAAACAATACTAATATGTATAAATGGGGGGTGAGCAAGATGAGAAAACCTCAGGCAGAAAGTAATCTTATCTGAGAATCTGGGACTTGTTTGAATGAGCATCGGAGCGGGTGGGGGAGCTTCTTAATAACCAGTCATAAAAGTAACTAAATGAATAAAGACATTTGTGACATGGTTTAATTGTTTGGGGGATGAATACGTATTAAACTATCAAAACATTGCGAGGATAAAATTAGATTCATTAATCAAAGCAAAGCTGAGAGCTGGCTGTGAAGACATGATGTAAATAAATTTTCAGTTCTTTTAAAATCTGTCTACCTGAACGCTGTAATATTTAATATTTTGTAATATATACAGTATCTCACAAAAGTGAGTACACCCCTCACATTTTTTTAAATATTTTATTAAATCTTTTCATGCGACAACACTTTGGAAATATTCACTTAGGGGTGTACTCACTTTTGTTGCCAGCAGTTTAGACATTAATGGCTGTGTGTTGAGTTATTTTGAGGGGACAGCAAATTTACACTGTCATTAAAGCTGTACACTCACTACTTTTACATTGTAGCAAAGTGTAATTTCTTCAGTGTTGTCACATGAAAAGATATAATAAAGTATTTACAAAAATGTGAGGGGTGGACTCACTTTTGTGAGATACTGTATATATATATATATATATATATATATATATATATATATTTCTTTTTCGTACATCACGGGACACAGAGCGACTTAGTCATTACTAATGGGTTATATAGTTTACCTTCAGGTGCTGGCACTGGCAACTTCCAAACCGGAAGTACCTTCCCCTATATAAGCCCCTCCCATCCGGGAGCACCTCAGTTTTTTGCCAGTGTCTAAGGTGTTGGCCAAAGAGTAACATGTGTTTTCACTGGGCTTGCGTACAGGTTCTTTTGGGCCTTAGTAAGCTGTTCCGGATCCCACCAAAAAAGCTCCATAGCTAAACGGTCGGTACCCGGGCCTTGCAGCAGAAGAGCAAGGTTTTGCCTGTAATGCCTCTCTTAGGAGGGCTGGACCCTGGGATCCAGAGCTCTGGTCATACCCACGACCAAGATGTTGTCTGTGCAGGGTGCTATACAGGTCCAGGGGAGTGGAATCCTTGGGAACCCGGTCCCTGAAGGTTTAATTACAATGCCTGCCGTGATAGGTGAAGTTTGGGCTTCTGTGGACCAAACAGAGTCCTGCGGCGGGGAACAGGTAAGTGGGGGCCCCCAGGAACTTGGTTCTATTGATGGGGCCCCCCAAGTCTAATTTGTCTTTCTGTCTGTTACCTAACGGTATTCCCGCTAATATCTGTGTATGCCTGTAACTACTGAAAATGTAAAATTTTAATAGTAGTCAAGAAAAAAAAAAAAAAAGGACCGCGGTACCTGTGTTAAACCACTAGAGGCCGCTGTGGTCCATTTTTCTTGTCATGTGGATCTTTGGTTTTCTCAAGTCAAAAGATCCAGGCAGTTGGTAAGTTTCTCTGTGGGAATCCACTTCCTCTGCCCTGTTGCTGCGCTCATCCACCGCACAGGCCCTCCGGCAAAAAGGGCCCTGGCTCCTAGTCCCTGTTTGATTTTCGAAAAGGGCGCCAATGGCGCACGGGTGCGCGCGGGCGCGTGCACGCGCCTCCTATGAAAAAAAAGGGGCGGGGCGGGTGGATGACGCTCGATGCGCGCCACGGCGCTTCTGCGCATGTGCAGGCGTCCCAGCTTGTATAAAGACACAGTACAAGTGTCAGCTGGATGCAAACAGAGCTAGCAACAAACAGTGGCACACAGAGGCGGTTGATGCAGGCATCCCCATAGAAAGGCACTTTAGTGGACACCAGCTGGTATATAGCAGCAACTGTGTTAGACTATTACCAGCAAAATTGGTGTATGACGACGGGAATACCTCAGCTTTGTGCTTATAGGATATGTCGTCCAGACGCTCTGGAAATAGATCTTCCAAGAAGCGAAAGGGGTCTCCGTCAGGCTCTGAGGATTTTGGGCATGCTGTACTGCGCCAATCTCCCCTGAAATTTCAGAGGTCAGTAGCCGTAGGAACCCCGCAGGAGTACCTGGTACTGCGGCTGTCCCCAGTCCACCTGCTCCTGTATATATAACAGAGGAGGTTTTATCCTCAACTCTGGGAGGATTGGAAGAGAGATTAACAGCATTGATCGCTGCTTCCCTGTCACAGGAAAAGTGAGTCCGATCTCCGTCTCCTCCTGCAGAGTGCCTGTTAGTGGAGGAACAGTCCCAGAGATCGACCTACCTGAAGGGGATCAGGTGAGGTTGATAAAGTTATAGAGGAATCAACAGTGGAAGAACCTATCTCAGCATCTCAGGCTGAAAGATTATGGGTTCAGTCTCTGACTAACATGGTCCGAGCAGCATTTTAAATGCCTCTGGCGGAACCATCAACCACTACTGTCTCCTCGCTGGGGTCGCTGAAAGCTCCCCAGACTGTCTGTTCCTTCCCAATCCACCCTTTATTGGAAGGGTTTATTTACCAGGATTGGGAGCATCCTGTAAAATATTTACTCCCCCCAAGAGATTTCCAGTGATCTATCCCATGGAGGATAAGTTCATAAAAAATTAAAAAAAATGGAGGGTCCCTACAGTGGACACAGCCATCTCTTGTGTAAATAAATCACTGACATGTCCAGTAGATAATGTTCCAATGTTCAAAGACCCAATAGATAAAAAATTGGAGTCTTTACTAAAATCTGCTTTCTCTACAGCAAGCATGGTGACACAACCTGCAGTAGCAGCGATTGGAGTCTGCCAAGCAATGAAAGATCAGTTGAAACAAGTCTTAAGGGACTTACCAGATCAGCAGGCTCTTGCCCTAGCTGACCTACCTAGAGCCTTGTGTTGCGGTGGACGCCATAAAGGATACAATCCAACAGGCATCCCGCTTTACGCTGTCTGTAGACATATGCGTAGGCTTCTATGGCTCAAAAACTGGTCTGCTGAAGCTCCCTGTAAGAAATTGCTGATTAGCTTCCCATTTCATGGAGAACGCTTATCTGGAGATGATCTGGACAAATATATCCAGAAAACTTCTGCCGGTAAAAGTACACTCTTGCCGGTTAAGAACAAGGGTAGAAGTCCTTCTTTTAAGAGGCCTACTTCTCCAGTCCCTGGCACATCGGCTGTGAAACAGTTCCGACGGCCTCCGCGGTCAAATCCAGGGGGCAGAAATCAGGGACAATCACAGGGTAACAAGAAACCCTGGGTCAAGAGAGGTACAAAACCTCCCCCCAAGTCATGAAGGGTTGCCCCCACTCAATCGGGTGAGGGGAAGACTTCAGTTGTTCACAGAGACCTGGCGGGACACCATCAGAGATGGGTGATCTCCGCATTAAGTCTGGGATACAGGCTGGAGTTAAAAGACATTCCTCCTGCCCATTTTATAAGGTCAAACGTGCCAAGCGATCCCCAGAAGAGTGGATCCCTCCTTCTGGCACTAGAGCAACTATTGCCCCAAGGGTAATCATGAAGATTCCCTTGGAAGAAAACGGGTTCGGGTTTTACTCGAACCTTGTCACAGTCCCCAAACCAAATGGGGACATGAGGCCCATATTAAATATAAAAGGGCTAAACAAGTTCCTACATATCAGGACTTTTTCGGATGGAGTCGATCCGATCGGTGGCCAACGCCCTACAAGGGCAGGAATGGTTAGCCTCGATCGACATAAGGGATGCTTATTTGCATATTCCCATCTGTCCGGCCCACCAGAAATTTCTACGCTTTGCAGTAGAAGGGCACCATTTTCAGTTCAGAGCCTTACCTTTCGGTCTGGCCACAGCACCACGAGTGTTCACAAAAATTCTGGCCCTACGATTGGCCAAACTAGGAACACAAGGTGTAACGATAATGGCATATCTAGACGACTTGTTGCTGATAGACCACTCAGTGAAAAAAACTAGAAGTGGTCGTTCACAAGATAATCAAGTATCTGGAATCTCACGGTTGCATTATCAACCGAGACAAGTCAGCCCTAAAACCAGTCAAAAGCCTGGAATACTTGGGGGCTAAGACTGGATTCAAATCAGAGAAAGATTTTCTTACCTCCAGAGAAGGTGTCGTCTTTGAAAGATTTGACCCACTTAGTGGGTACAAAAAAGAAAAACCATCCATACGCCTGTGTATAAGGCTGCTGGGAAAAATGGTGGCTTCATTCGAAGCAGTACCCTACGGTCAATTCCATTCAAGGAACTTGCAGAGGGCCATACTGTCAGCCTGGAACAAAAAAGTTCAGGCTTTAGACTTACCAATGTCCCTGTCCCCTTCCATTCACAAGAGCCTCCATTGGTGGTTGGTGCCAGAATCTGGAAAAAGGGAAACCCTTCAGTCCGGTTTCTTGGAAGGTGGTCACTACAGATGCCAGCCTCATAGGCTGGGGGGCAGTACTGGAGCAATGGTCTCTCCAGGGCAAGTGGTCAGAAGCAGAGAAGGCCCTGCCCACCAATCTCTTAGAGATACGAGCAGCCCGGTATGCCCTAGTAGCATGGACATCCAAACTCCAAGGGTCACCTGTCAGAATTCAATCAGACAATGCCACAGCAGTGGCATATATCAATCACCAGGGTGGCACCAGGAGTCGTGCAGCCCAGAGGGAAGCGAATTGCATCCTGGAATGGGCAGAAAGGTATGTCACAGCCATATCCGCGGTTTTCATCCCAGGAGTGGAAAATTGGAGAGCGGACTTTTTAAGTCGCCAGCAATTATGCCCGGGGAATGGTCTCTTCACCCCGAGGTTTTCCAGGCAATATGCCAGCGGTGGGGAACACCGGATGTAGATCTGCTAGCATCCAGATTCAACGCAAAGGTGGACAGATTTGTGTCTCACACAAAGGATCCCCTAGCTTGCGGTTCGGATGCCCTAGTGTTCCCTTGGGATCAGTTCAAGCTGATATATGCATTCCCACCGCGATTAATCTGCAGAATCAGGGTAGAAAAGAAACCAGTGATTCTGGTGGCTCCAGCGTGGCCCCGAAGGGCATGGTACGCGGAGATTGTAAAAATGTCAGTGGGAAGTCCTTGGACCCTCCCACATCATCCGGACCTGCTTTCGAAAGGACCGATATACTACCCTTCCTTACCAGCCCTAGGTTTGACGGCCTGGCTATTGAAGCCCACATTCTAAAAAAGAGAGGGCTCTCTAATCCTGTGGTATCTACCATGATCAATGCCAGGAAGCCGGTATCCAGGCAGATCTATTATAGGATCTAGAAGGCGTACATCACGTGGTGTGAGGCCAGGAAATGGCATCCACATAAGTACGTAATAGGTAGGATTCTGGACTTCCTACAGTGGGCTGTACATAGGAAGCTTGCCTTGAGTACTATCAAGGGTCAGACGGCCTTGTCAATATTTTTTCAAAGGCCCTTGGCTTTGCATTCATTAGTCAAAGCTTTCATACAAGGAGTGATGCGTATTAGCCCTCCGGTTAGTATTCCCATATGTCCATGGGACTTAAACCTGGTTCTGTCGGTTCTACAGAAACAACCATTTGAACCATTGCGGCACATTTCCTTGGTTCTTTTCACCAGGAAATTGATTTTCTTAGTAGCCATTTGTTCGGCTAAAAGAGTATCGGAATTAGCCGCCTTGTCCTGTAAGGAGCCATATCTGGTTATCCATAAGGACAGAGTAGTATTACGTCCTCACCCAGCCTTCTTCCTAAGGTGGTATCGAGGTTCCATTTGAACCAAGATGTGGTTCTTCCTTCCTTTTTCCGCAAACCTAGTTCGGTAGAGGAAAAGTTATTGCATTCTTTGGATGTAGTAAGAGCAGTTAAAGCTTATCTTAAAGCCACTGCTCAGATTCGTAGAACGGATACATTGTTTGTTCTGCCGGAAGGCCCCAGAAAGGGTCAGGCAGCATCAAAAATCTACTTTAGCCAAGTGGATTCGACAGGTCATAATACAAGCCTATGGCTTGAAAAGGAGACTAGACATGTGCAAAAGGAAAAAATTTGTTTTGTTTCGTTTCGTTTTAATTCGTTAATTAATTAATTTTGTTTAGTTAGATTCGTTAAATTTGTTAAATTCGTTTTCAGATTTCGTTTTGTTTTTGACCGCATTCGAAAATATTTCAACCGAATTCGAAAATATTTCTACTGGATTCGAAATTATTTCAACATGATTCGAAATTATTTCAACCGCATTTGAAACTATTTCAACCGGATTCGAAAATATTTTGCGACCCGACTTTGGGTCCACGTATCTCAGGGTCACTTAGTAATAGAAACCCCAAATTTAGAGATGTTATAGTGCTAGTTCTACTTTGTTTGCATACCAAATTTGGGGTTTCTAGCTACAAGTGGCCCCGAGATATGTGGCCCAAAATTCGGGTTGCAAAATGTCATTCTCTGCTGCAGAAAAGTGTTTGACATTTTGCGACCCGATTTTGGGTCCACGTTTCTCGGGGTCACTTAGTGATAGAAACCCCAAAATTGGTATGCAAACACAGGAGAACTAGCACTACAACATCCCCAAATTTGGGGTTTCTATCGCCAACTAACCCCGAGATACGTGGACCCAAAGTCGGGTCGCAAAATATTTTTGAATCCGGTTGAAATAGTTTCAAATGCGGTTGAAATAGTTTTAAATGCGGTTGAAATAATTTCGAATCATGTTGATACTATTTAAAGCAGATTCGAAAATATTTTGCGACCCGACTTTGAAAAAAAAATGAAATTGATTCTAACAGTCTGCAGGAGATCTGCAAAAAAAAAAGAAGTGAAATGGCTGTTAATAGTCTACAGGAGATCTGCTAAAAAAATAAAATAAATGCTAATAGTCTGCAGGAGATCTTATGTAAAAAATAGTAATCTGCAAAAAAAATTAAACATGAAATAGATAGTATCTATATTCTATTCTATTCTATTGTTTTTCTAGTGTATTCTCTATTTCTATTCTAATCTATTCTATCCAAAGTTAAAATTAATTAATTACATTTTTTTTAATTTCTACTGTTCGAAATTAAAATGTATTCTATTCGAAATTCGAATTTCATAAGATGGTTGCATATTCTTTCTATTTTATTCTATTAAATTATATATTTTTTCTATTCTGTTCTAATCTTTTCTATTTGAATTATAAATTTTGAAAGATGGTTAGTTACTTACTTATATACATCTGTCACATAAAAAAAAGATGTGAAATGGCTGTCATGGATGTCGATCGCAAGGCAAGTACATATGCTGTATGTCATTGTCCGAGTGCCACGTGACCGGCCACGAGTGCCACGTGACCAAGTTGTGGATTGTCACCTGCCACAAGTTATGGGGTTCCTAGCACCAAGTGACCCCCAGATATGGGCGATCTGACAAGTGCTTTTCTGCAGCAGAGAATTACATTTTGTGACCCGACTTTGAGGCCACGTATCTCGGGGCCACTTATAGCTAGAAATCCCAAAATATTTGGTATGCAAACACATTACAACTGGCACTACAATAACCCCAAATTTGGGGTTTCTATCACCAAGTAACCCCGTTGTAATGCTAGTTCTACTGTGTTTGCATACCAAATTTGGGGTTTCTAGCTATAAGTGGCCCCGAGATACGTGGCCCCAAAGTCGGGTCACAAAATGTCATTCTCTGCTGCAGAAAAGTACTTGACATATCGCCCATATCTGGGGGTCACTTGGTGCTAGGAACCCCATAACTTGTGGCAGGTGGCGTGGCAAGTGGACAATCCACAACTTGGTCACGTGGCAGGTCACGTGACACTCGTGGCCGTTCACGTGGCACTCGTGGCAGGTCACGTGGCAGGTCACGTGACACTCGTGGCCGTTCACGTGGCACTCGTGGCCGGTCACGTGGCACTCGTGGCCGGTCACATGGCACTCGTGGCAGGTGTTGTGGCAAGTGGACAATGACATACAGCATATGTACTTGCCTTGCGATCGACATCCGTGACAGCCATTTCACATCTTTTTTTTTTATGTGACAGATGTATGTAAGTAAGTAAATAACCTTCTTCCAAAATGTATAATTCAAATAGAAAAGATTAGAACAGAATAGAAAAAAAATATAATTTAGAAGAATAAAATAGAAAGAATATACAACCATCTTCTGAAATTCGAATTTCGAATAGAATAAATTTGAATTTCGAATAGTATGAATTCAAATTTTTTAATTAATTAATTTTAACTTTGGATAGAAAAGATTATAATAAAATAGAAAATAGACTAGAAAAACAATAACCTCAAATTTGGGGTTTCTATCACCAAGTAACCCCGAGATACATGGACCCAAATTCGGGTCACAAAATATTTTCTAATCTGGTTGAAATAGTTTCAAATGCAGTTGAAATAATTTTGAATCATGTTGATACTATTTCAACCGGATTCGAAAATATTTTGCGACCCGATTTTGGGTCCATGTATTTTGGGGTTACTTGGTGATAGAAACCCAAAATTTGGAGATCTTGTAGTGCTATTTCTACTGTGTTTGCATACCAAATTTAGGGTTTCTAGCTACAAGTGGCCCCGAGATATGTGGCCCCAAAATCGGGTCGCAAAATGTCATTCTCTGCTCCAGTAAAGTGCTTGACATTTTGCGACCCGATTTTGGGTCCACGTATCTCGGGGTCACTTAGTGATAGAAACCCCAAATTTGGTATGCAAACACAGGAGAACTAGCACTACAACATCCCCAAATTTGGGGTTTCTATCGCCAACTAACCCCGAGATACGTGGACCCAAAGTCGGGTCGCAAAATATTTTTGAATCCGGTTGAAATAGTTTCAAATGCGGTTGAAATAGTTTTAAATGCGGTTGAAATAATTTCGAATCATGTTGATACTATTTAAAGCGGATTCGAAAATATTTTGCGACCCGACTTTGAAAAAAAAATGAAATTGATTCTAACAGTCTGCAGGAGATCTGCAAAAAAAAAAAAGTGAAATGGCTGTTAATAGTCTACAGGAGATCTGCTAAAAAATAAATAGATGCTAATAGTCTGCAGGAGACCTGGTGAGAAAACTAAATAGATAATAATAGTCTGCAGGAGATCTGCAAAAAAAATAAAATAAATGCTAATAGTCTGCAGGAGACCTTATGTAAAAAATAGTAATCTGCAAAAAAAATTAAACATGAAATAGATAGTATCTATATTCTATTCTATTCTATTGTTTTTCTAGTGTATTCTCTATTTCTATTCTAATCTATTCTATCCAAAGTTAAAATTAATTAATTACATTTTTTTTAATTCCTACTATTCGAAATTCAAATTTATTCTATTCGAAATTCGAATTTCATAAGATGGTTGCATATTCTTTCTATTTTATTCTATTAAATTATATTTTTTTTCTATTCTGTTCTAATCTTTTCTATTTGAATTATAAATTTTGAAAGATGGTTAGTTACTTACATCTGTCACATAAAAAAAAGATGTGAAATGGCTGTCATGGATGTCGATCACAAGGCAAGTACATATGCTGTATGTCATTGTCCGAGTGCCACGTGACCGGCCACGAGTGCCACGTGACCAAGTTGTGGATTGTCCACTTGCCACGTCACCTGCCACAAGTTATGGGGTTCCTAGCACCAAGTGACCCCCAGATAGGGGCGATCTGTCAAGTGCTTTTCTGCAGCAGAGAATTAAATTTTGTGACCCGACTTTGAGGCCACCTATCTCGGGGCCACTTATAGCTAGAAATCCCAAAATATTTGGTATGTAAACACATTACAACTGGCACTACAATAACCCCAAATTTGGGGTTTCTATCACCAAGTAACCCCGTTGTAATGCTAGTTCTACTGTGTTTGCATACCAAATTTGGGGTTTCTAGCTATAAGTGGCCCCGAGATACGTGGCCCCAAAGTCGGGTCACAAAATGTCATTCTCTGCTGCAGAAAAGTACTTGAAATATCGCCCATATCTGGGGGTCACTTGGTGCTAGGAGCCCCATAACTTGTGGCAGGTGACGTGGCAAGTAGACAATCCACAACTAGGTCACGTGGCAGGTCACGTGGCACTCGTGGCCGTTCACGTGGCACTCGTGGCAGGTCACGTGGCACTCGTGGCCGGTGTCGTGGCACTCGTGGCCGGTGTCGTGGCACTCATGGCAGGTGTTGTGGTAAGTGGACAATGACATACAGCATATGTACTTGACTTGCGATCGACATCCGTGACAGCCATTTCACATCTTTTTTTTTATGTGACAGATGTATATAAGTAAGTAAATAACCTTCTTCCAAAATTTATAATTCAAATAGAAAAGATTAGAACAGAATAGAAAAAAAATATAATTTAGAAGAATAAAATAGAAAGAATATACAACCATCTTCTGAAATTCGAATTTCGAATAGAATAAATTTGAATTTCGAATAGTATGAATTCAAATTTTTTAATTAATTAATTAATTTTAACTTTGGATAGAAAAGATTATAATAAAATAGAAAATAGACTAGAAAAAACAATAACCCCAAATTTGGGGTTTCTATCACCAAGTAACCCCGAGATACATGGACCCAAATTCGGGTCACAAAATATTTTCGAATCCGGTTGAAATAGTTTCAAATGCAGTTGAAATAATTTCGAATCATGTTGATACTATTTCAACCGGATTCGAAAATATTTTGCGACCCGACTTTGGGTCCATGTATTTTGGGGTTACTTGGTGATAGAAACCCAAAATTTGGAGATGTTGTAGTGCTAGTTCTACTGTGTTTGCATACCAAATTTGGGGTTTCTAGCTACAAGTGGCCCCGAGATATGTGGCCCCAAAATCGGGTCGCAAAATGTCATTCTCTGCTCCAGTAAAGTGCTTGACATTTTGCGACCCGACTTTGGGTCCACGTATCTCGGGGTCACTTAGTGATAGAAACCCCAAATTTGGTATGCAAACACGGAAGAACTAGCACTACAACATCTCCAAATTTTGGGTTTCTATCACCAAGTAACCCCAAAATACATGGACCCAAAGTCGGGTCGCAAAATATTTTCGAATCCGGTTGAAATAGTATCAACATGATTCGAAATTATTTCAACTGCATTTGAAACTATTTCAACCGGATTCGAAAATATTTTGTGACCCGAATTTGGGTCCATGTATCTCGGGGTTACTTGGTGATAGAAACCCCAAATTTGGGGTTATTGTTTTTCTAGTCTATTTTCTATTTTATTATAATCTTTTCTATCCAAAGTTAAAATTAATTAATTAATTAAAAAATTTGAATTCATACTATTCGAAATTCAAATTTATTCTATTCGAAATTCGAACTTCAGAAGATGGTTGTATATTCTTTCTATTTTATTCTTCTAAATTATATTTTTTTTCTATTCTGTTCTAATCTTTTCTATTTGAATTATAAATTTTGGAAGAAGGTTATTTACTTACTTATATACATCTGTCACATAAAAAAAAAGATGTGAAATGGCTGTCACGGATGTCGATCGCAAGGCAAGTACATATGCTGTATGTCATTGTCCACTTACCACAACACCTGCCATGAGTGCCACGACACCGGCCACGAGTGCCACGACACCGGCCACGGTGCCACGAGTGCCACGTGAACGGCCACGAGTGCCACGTGACCTGCCACGTGACCTAGTTGTGGATTGTCTACTTGCCACGTCACCTGCCACAAGTTATGGGGCTCCTGGCACCAAGTGACCCCCAGATATGGGCGATATTTCAAGTACTTTTCTGCAGCAGAGAATGACATTTTGTGACCCGACTTTGGGGCCACGTATCTCGGGGCCACTTATAGCTAGAAACCCCAAATTTGGTATGCAAACACAGTAGAACTAGCATTACAACGGGGTTACTTGGTGATAGAAACCCCAAATTTGGGGTTATTGTAGTGCCAGTTGTAATGTGTTTACATACCAAATATTTTGGGATTTCTAGCTATAAGTGGCCCCGAGATACGTGGCCTCAAAGTCGGGTCACAAAATTTAATTCTCTGCTGCAGAAAAGCACTTGACAGATCACCCCTATCTGGGGGTCACTTGGTGCTAGGAACCCCATAACTTGTGGCAGGTGACGTGGCAAGTGGACAATCCACAACTTGGTCACGTGGCACTCGTGGCCGGTCGCGTGGCACTCGGACAATGACATACAGCATATGTACTTGCCTTGTGATCGACATCCATGACAGCCATTTCACATCTTTTTTTTTATGTGACAGATGTAAGTAACTAACCATCTTCCAAAATGTATAATTCAAATAGAAAAGATTAGAACAGAATAGAAAAAAAATATAATTTAGAAGAATAAAATAGAAAGAATATACAACCATCTTCTGAAATTCGAATTTCGAATAGAATAAATTTGAATTTCGAATAGTATGAATTCAAATTTTTTAATTAATTAATTAATTTTAACTTTGGATAGAAAAGATTATAATAAAATAGAAAATAGACTAGAAAAACAATAACCCCAAATTTGGGGTTTCTATCACCAAGTAACCCCGAGATACATGGACCCAAATTCGGGTCACAAAATATTTTCGAATCCGGTTGAAATAGCTTCAAATGCAGTTGAAATAATTTCGAATCATGTTGATACTATTTCAACCGGATTCGAAAATATTTTGCGACCCGACTTTGGGTCCATGTATTTTGGGGTTACTTGGTGATAGAAACCCAAAATTTGGAGATGTTGTAGTGCTAGTTCTACTGTGTTTGCATACCAAATTTGGGGTTTCTAGCTACAAGTGGCCCCGAGATATGTGGCCCCAAAATCGGGTCGCAAAATGTCATTCTCTGCTCCAGTAAAGTGCTTGACATTTTGCGACCCGACTTTGGGTCCACGTATCTCGGGGTCACTTAGTGATAGAAACCCCAAATTTGGTATGCAAACACAGAAGAACTAGCACTACAACATCTCCAAATTTGGGGTTTCTATCACCAAGGAACCCCGAGATACATGGACCCAAAGTCGGGTCAAAAATATTTTTAGATTCGAAAAAATTCGGATTCGGTTAAATTCGTTAGTATTGTAATTCGGTAATTCGGATGCATCCGAATGTCCGAATAATGAAAAATTCGTCCGAATTTCGATTCGGAACGAAACGAAATGCACATGTCTAAAGGAGACCGCCTCCGTTCAAAGTTAGGGCGCACTCCACAAGAGCAGTTGGAACTTCATGGGCAGTGCATCACCAAGCCTCCCTGGCTCAAGTCTGTAAGGCCACAACATGGTCCTTAGTACACACGTTTACTAGATTCTACCAGGTAGACGTCAGAAGTCAGGAGGATGTCGCCTTTGGGCGCAGTGTGTTGCAGGCCGCAAAAGAGCCTCATGCCTGATGGCGCCCAGCTTATGTATAGTGTATCCCTCCCCTCATTGGGCATTGCTTTGGGACATCCCATTAGTAATGACTAAGTCGCTCTGTGTCCCGTGATGTACGAAAAAGAAAAAGGGATTTTTATAACAGCTTACCTGTAAAATCCTTTTCTTGGAGTACATCACGGGACACAGAGCTCCCACCCCTCTTTTTGGGACACTTATTGCTTTGCTACAAAACTGAGGTGCTCCCGGATGGAAGGGGCTTATATAGGGGAGGGTACTTCCGGTTTGGAAGTTGCCAGTGCCAGCACCTGAAGGTAAACTATATAACCCATTAGTAATGACTAAGTCGCTCTGTGTCCCGTGATGTACTCCAAGAAAAGGATTTTACATGTTAGCTGTTATAAAAATCCCTTTATATATATATATTTATTTACAATATTGTGATACATGGAACTAAAGACAATGTCACTGTTTTGAGAGAACATGGGATAAACAACAATGGAGGACAAGGTCAGATGTAGGAAGAGGTGTTGAAATTGAGCTAAAACAGAGGTTTTAAAAGGTAGAAAAAACACATACAAAATGCATTACGCTCTAAAAAAAACAATATTTTCAGTATAAATGAATCAGCACAATGACAAGAAAATTCTGATTGGGTTAACTCAGATTACTGTTCTTTGCACTTTACCTTTTTAACCTGGGACCAATCCTATTTATTTATTCATAAATGATCTGGAGGATGGGATAAACAGCTCAATCTCAGTATTTTCGGATGGCACTAAGCTAAGCAGTGCAATAATTTCTCCACAAGATGATCTGAACAAATTAATTGGGTGGGCAACTACATGGCAATGTAGAAAAATGTAAATCAATGCATTTGGGTGGCAAAAATATAAATGCCATATACTTACTAGGGGGGAATCTAGGATGGGAAAGGATCTGGGGGTCCTACTGGATGATAGGCTCGGCAGTGCATGCAATGCCAAGCTGCTGCAGGCAAAGCAAACAGAATATTGGCATGCATTAAAAAGGGGATTAACTCCAGAGATGAAACGATCTTCCACTCTACAAGACTCTGGTCCCACCACATCTGGAGTATGCTGTCCAGTTCTGGGCACCAGTCCTCAGGATGGATGTGCTGGAACTGGAGTGAGTCCAGAGAAGGGCAACAAAACTAATACAGGGACTGGAGGACCTTAGTTATGAGGAAAGGTTATGAGCATTGAACTCTTTCTCTCTGGAGAAGAGAGACGCTTGGGAGGGGATACAATTTCAATGTACAAATACCGTACTGGTGACCCCACAATAGGGATAAAACTTTTCAGCGAAAGGGAATTTAAAAAGACATGTGGCCATTCACTAAAATTATAAGAGAAGTGGTTTAACCTTAAACTGCATAGAGGGTTCTTTACTGTAAGATTGGTAAGGATGTGGAATTCTCTTCCACAGGCTGGTTTCAGCAGGGAGCATTGATTATTTAAAAAAACTATTAGATAAGCACTTGAACGACCACAACATACAGGGATATACAGTACAATGCAATACTGACATAAAAGCACACACACAGGTTGGACTTGATGGACTTATGTATTTTTTCAATCTCACCTACTATGTAACTATGTACTAAGTAAGCGTGGCAGCAGAGTTACATCAGTCAAGATAAAGGCAAAGAAAAGGAGACATAGAGGTAGCGTGCTTATTGTTTATTCATGCATGTTTGGTTGCTTAAAGTCTATGTAAAGCCAAAATATTTTTTCTAGTATTGGATAGTGTGTTTAAGGATTAGAACTCCTGTCAAGTTTTTTATTGATATTCTGGGCTCTGTAAAAATCTTACAGGGGGTCTAGTCTTCCCCTACTCTACCAATGAAAGATTTTTTTTCCTTCAGCTTGACAGGACGTCAGGGTAAATATCTATAATGGTGCTAAAAAGTAAGAAAAACGTTTGGCTGCACGTACACTTTTAAACAAAAAATGTGTCAAAATCACAATATAAAGCCACAATAAGTAAAATAGTCAATAGGTATAAACTAACTAATACAGATGCCTACAGTTTCCACTGCTGTCTTAAGGCCCGTACACACGGTCGGACTTTTGCCCAACAAACTTAGTTTTAAGCAAGTTGGACCAACAATCCGACCGTGTGTACGCTCCATCGGACAAACTTTTTTGAGTTTGGTTTTGTTTTCATCGGACAAAAGTTGGGTCTGTGAACGGACAAACTTTTGCCCAACAAAAGTCCTATGGAGCAAAGTCCTGCTGTGTGTACAGAAAACCATAGGACTTTTGTCCGATGGACAAAACAACCAATAATAAAATCAACCAACAATAGCAGAAGTTGACCAAAGGGTGGCAGTAAAGATCAGAAAAGAGCAGAAAAAACAAGTGATGTTGTAAGAAGTTTTAAGAAAGTTTGCAGAAAAGTCCTGTGGTGTGTATGCTATGGGTGTTCCCGACCAACTCCGTTCGGACAAAAAACCACGGAAAAGTCCGATGGAAGTCCGACCGTGTGTACGAGGCTTTAGACCCCCAAAAAACTGTCACCTTCAAAAAATATCAAATACACACAAAATTCTTTGAAATCTATCTCAGATCTTCATTCTGGCATTAAAGTGATATTTACCTCTTCTTTTAAACTTCAACCTATAGGTAAGCTTATAATAAGACTTACCTAAGGGTACCTTGGAAAGCACCTAAATATTCACCATTTAATACATACTGTCTTCGTCTCAGGTCGATAACGTGGCTCCCGCACACATGCACAGGACTGACATTATCATGTCCCGGCCATTTAAGCAGCCCAAGAGCACAAACCCAGATAGAAGTGAGAACAGAAGTGATAGCTCAGCACTAGATGGTTTTGTTTCAAAGCTAAGTTTGTCATAATATGCTAATATGCGGTTCAGAGTTAAAAACCGCTTTAGGAAAGAGAAGCTCTTAGTTATCCATCTATATATTTTTTTATTTTTTTGGATTTTTATTGAAAATTTTAAAGGTACAAACATAGTATAAATTATAGACTGTCATGGCAGGATGGTTAGTAGTCTCGCATGGTTCAGGAAGAGAAAACCAATCTATAGTTTGGATGACACTGAACTGGTCTGTAATATGTTTTACACTTGTAGGATGCTGATCATTAGGTTTGGTTTTGGTCAGACCCATCTATATATTTATTTTAGTTGTATATATGTTGGTATTGATATGCAAAGTTTTTAAATTTCATTAGCTTAGATCTAAAACTATTATTATATCATCTTCAAATATAAGCTTTTACTTCACACTTTATTCCCACAAGGCAAGCTAAGAACAGCAGAATAATTCCAGAATAATTTCAAGCTCTGCAGTTCATTATTTGAGAGAGGACTAAACAAAATAACTGCTTAATTTGAAGCTAAGAGCTGTTCTAGTCAAACTATGTATTTCTCCATGGTTTTTAAGTTTGATAATCATGGCTGAAGAATTGTAGAAATCATAAATCAAAGCTCTTCTCTCCATGGGTTGGCTAGATAAATGATTATGTTTCCCTACTGTCTTGTGTTCTATTGTGTATATTTTTTTTATTTATTATTAAAAAACAAGTGAGTCTTACCTGCTCAGAACATAATCTGTATGTAGCCACAATTTTAGCAGCAAGGCTGCGTGCTGCGACAAAACCCATGGAATACAGAGAAATCTCAGCAATTAAAGTATAATCTGGCACCATCATAGCAACAGTCCGAAACAGAACCTATAATATTAGATATTGTGTTAACCATAATCTTTATATATTTAGGCACATCATTAAACTATACAATATTTTCTGATGATCTGTAATATTTGTGTGTGCATTAAACTTTAACATTAATTATTTGTGTATGACAACATTAAATATGACTTTAGTTTTAAAAAAGCTTCTTTTATTTCATAATTTTCAAAAATCCACAAAGACTTTCTAGTGTTCACATTTTAAAGGGATGATAGCTTGGTGGTTTTGTGTTTTTATGATTGTCACTCCCAGAGTTACAACAGTCTTTGCATAGGTGCTAGAAAACAGGAATGAAAAGGTTTAGATGTATACATTCGTTCCAGTGGATGGTTTCTGGAGATGTGTCAAAATGAAAATCTATAAAATAAAGAGGGACTGTGTTGTTTTAGCTGTTTTAGGAAACAAATAAAATAGTACAAAAATGCTTTAGGTCTATAAAACAAACTCATTAGGTATAGAACAATTCGTGCTTTTTGATGATAAACATATTAACCTCATAACTGTAGTTAACACAACTGGGCATATTGTAAATGTGAAGTCATTTTACACAGCAATCTCTAGTATAATACACACTGATCTCACAGCTTGCAGTGATGAGCTTGTTATTCGGGGTGACATACCATCCATATGTTGTCCTTCCTTAACTAATGACATTAATCTCTCAACCACAGGCAGGGGTTAGACATGTCTTCTGTAAGATCCTCAATTTGACAGAAAATATTTTTTAACTTCCAAATTCCAGGAAATATTACTCCAAGTCTGTTTGGTGATCTATTTAAGTCCCAACAGTGAAGGTAAGCATGCATTTATCCAAGAGCTTAAATGCATATTTAATTAGTTGTAACTCTGTGAGTTAGAATAAAGAAAGATTATCATAACCACGTGTAGATGATCATAGACCAATCTTTCTCAACTAGGATCTCTGGAGTGTTGCTAGGGGTTCCTTGCGCACTAAGCAGTGGTGGATTAATCTACAGCCTACACTGAAAACTAATGTAAGTGGGTATTTTTTAACTGACACTGAATATTAGGGGCCTCCTTTACACTGATCATTTCTCCCCTGAATACCAATTTAAGGTAGGCTGACATTCTCCAAACAATCAGAAGTTGTGGAAAAAGAAAAGATAAAATGCTATGGAAGAGATCCATTCTAAGTAAGTGTCAATCGAGGATATAAGGTGTTTCAGAAAATAGGTCGAATTTGGAATATGTACTTGTATAGGTATTCATATCTGTAAGGTTGCAAAAACACATACAAGGATTAGGCTATCTTAAAGCATAAGGAGAATATATCTGTCTCCATGCATATACTCTTTGGGGTGAATGGAATGATCCTGTGCTGCACACTATTTAGATCCTGATAGGCAATGTAGGGGTTAACTTTACAGTATCCTAAAGAAAAAAAAAAGGTCAGCATAGGTGCCCATAGTGAAAGAAGAGGTTTTTGAGTGTACTCTTCAAAAGGTAGGTATCTTGTGGTAAAGTAATAATGTAGACTTCAAAAGATGTGCCGAACACACCAGGTTCGGTTCGCGCCAGAACTCTCGAATATCGCAAAAGTTCGGACGCAAATCCTATTAAAGTCTATGGGAACTGAAATGGAAAAAGTGCCCATTCTGAAGGCTTATATGCAAGTTATTGGCCATAAAAAGGGGGCCTGCGTACTGCCCTTGGGACATTTTTTTGTTTTTAAAGGAGCAGTGATTCTTAAAGTGAAACAAAAAAAATGAAAAATTCCTTTAAATATAGTGCCAAGGGGGACCCTTTAGTCTGCCAATAACACCTAATCAGCGACATCGGCATCAGGGGTTTGATAGCTGCTGCTAATCCAGGACTGATTCATTTTGACAAACGTCAGCCGGTGTTCTATTGAGAAATGCCTCCCGTCTAAAAAGGTCCCGATGGGTCTGCGCCTGCACAGTAACAAACATCACTCCAGCTTATATGTTGATCAGCTGGCATGATGTAAACACAGTGCATGCGCACACAGGTACTTGTTGATAGCCCCTGCTGCATGTGCAGCCACAGAAGCTTTGCCAAAGATGAGTTCCACCTGGTGGGCATGTCACAAATCAGGCGGGCAGGTTTACGGGCAGGTGAAATTCCCGCTGAATTTCAGCCAACCGAACACTGACTGTGTATAACCACCAGTGTGCTGTGAACAAACTATATTGTCCCTGATCATGCTTGCTGGACCACGTGTCAGCAGTAATGTGGACCTTGCGGCTGACTGCCTTGCCTAATGATAGCACAACATTGCCTTCCACGTGATGGTAGAGATCTGGAATAGCCTTATATAAAAAGAAATAGCAACTGGGAACCTTAAATTGTGGTATAGCACATTCTGAAAATTCTAGGAAGGGGCAAAATCCACCATACGGAAAGGCAGGAGTTGTAAAGCCAGCAGATTTGACAAGCTTAAATTTTGATGCTGGGCCTGTGGGTGGCAGTGACTATTTTTTTTTTGTTGCAGCAGATGTGGTTGAGAAATGTTTCTGCTACAGTTTACAGCTGGTGGTGTGTTACTGGCAGACATGCTGCAACGACCTGTGACACCCTTCACTATACCATCATTCCTTTCAGTGGAGGCTGCTGAGAGGTTATGAGGTATAGCGGGGAGTAGACATAAAAGTTGAGGAGTGAGGAGGAGCAGAATTGAATCTGTTTTGTGTGGCTTTCAGGTGCTCTTGCTAATGGGCTAAGTGGTGAGAGGTTAAATGCCTTGTCAAGCATGTGGTACCCAAATGTCTGGTGTTTTTGCCACGCTTGATTTGCTTGCGGCAAAGTGCTTGAGGCAAAGTTTGCAAATTGCAACAGTGCAATCAGCTTCACATGTGCCAAAAAAGGTCCAGACAGCTGAGCTGTGGGAAGTGGGCCAAAAGCAATTTTTATCGGGACTGCGACATTATGGCGGACACTTTTGACACTATTTTGGGACCATTGTCATTTATACAGCGATCAGAGTTACAAATAGCCACTGATTACTGTATGACACTGGCAGGGAAGGGGTTAAACACTAGGGGGCGATCAAGGGGTTACGTGTGTCCTAGGGAGTGATTGTAACTGTGGGGGGATGGGCTCACTTCAACATGACAGACATCACTGCTCCCAATGACAGGGAGCAGTATTGAATTGAAACGAAGAGGTTGGGACTTTTGGGTGAGGCCAGCTAGATGTACCTCCATCCCCGATAGGTTGATATAAAGGAACTACATTTTTTGGCACTTTGAATTGAAGCGTGCAGCCAGGAAAATAGCATTGCATGGTACTATAATGCCGTCTGGTAGTGGAGCCATCTATAGTGCCATATAGTAAATGCATAGACATGTAGTAACCATCATAGTAAAGTAAAAAATTTTTATTCCATGACATGATACATAGTAATAAATTAACAGAATAGCATAATGACACACAGATAGCATATTGGCCTAGAGCCACATTACTGACATAATGATGACACACCAGACTAGTTGCAACGTATTCCCACATCATGATGAGTGATCATGTAAAAATGTAATAAAGACTATAGACTATAGTCTTTATTACAGTTTTACATGATCACTCATCATATCTACTTTTAAAAATCTTTAGACAATATCTCTGCATCTGCTCCTGAAGAGTAGCGATACAGCTACGAAACGCGTCGAGCTAATAGATGCCTTCCCTGCTGTTCTTTTTATTCAAGATACCATGATTACGGTTCACTGGAATATACCTATATATTACTTACTGTGGGAATACGTTGCAACTAGTCTGGTGTGTCATCATTATGTCATTACTGTGGCTCTAGGCCAATATGCTATCAGTGTGTCATTATGCTGTTCTGTTAATTTATTACTATGTATCATGTCATGGAATAAAAGTTTTTTACTTTACTATGATGGTTACTACATGTCTATGCATTTACTATATGGCACTATTGATGGCTTCACCACCAGACGGCATTATAGTACCATGCAATGCTATTTTCCTGGCTGCACGCTTCAATTCAAAGTGCCAAAAAATGTAGTTCCTTTATATCGACAGGAAACATTAGATCCCTGTCATGTTGCTAGGCAGAACAGGGAAATGCCTTGTTTACATAGGCATCTCCCCGTTCTGCCTCTCCTCACCGCAATCGCAGGCCGCCTGCGCGCGCGCCCGATAGGCAGAAAATTTAAAGGGATGTACAGGTACTCCCATTTGCCTGTACGAGCCATTCTGCCGACGTATATGTGTGTGCGGTGGTCGGCAAGTGGTTAACTTGAGTACTCACTACACAAACACACTCCACTAACACACTACATTATACTGCAGTAAAATTGCACTGACGCACTGCAATATACTGCATTAAACGTGCACTAACACACTGAAATATACTGCATTAAACGTGCACTAATGCACTGCAATATACTGCAGTAAACCTGCATAAATGCACTGAAATATACTGCATTTACCGTGCAGCAATGCACTAAAATAAACTGCGTTAAACATGCAGTAACACACTGATATACTGTATACTGCGTTAAATGTGCAGTAATGCACTGCAATATACTGCGTTAAATGTGCACTAACACACAGCAATATTTTGCGGTAAACCTGAAATAACGCATTGAAATACACTGCGTTAAATGTGCAGTAAAGCACTGCAATATACTGCCATACACGTGCACCAACACACTGAAATATATTGCATTAAACGTGCAGTAATGCACTGAAATATACTGTGTTAAACGTGCAGTAATACGATGTAATATACTGCAGTAAATGTGCACCAACGCACTGAAATATACTGCGTTAAACGTGCACTAATGCACTGCAATACACTGCAGTAAACCTGCAATAATGCTTTAAAATATACTGTGTTAAACTTGCAGTAATGCACTGCAATATACTGCAGTAAATGTGCACCAATGTACGGAAATATACGGCATTAATCGTTCAGTAACGTACTAAAATATACTGCGTTAAACGGGCAGTAGCACAATGCAATATACTGCGGTAAACGTGCACCAACGCACTGAAATATACAGCACTAAACGTGCACTAACACACTGCAGCATACTGCAGTAAACCTGCAATAACTCACTAAAATATACTGTGTTAAACATGCAGTAACGCACTGCAATATACTGCGGTAAACTAGATTCACACTAATATGACACTAAAGTAAAAATTAACAGTCCCACTACACTCACACTGCACTATTACTAGATTCACACTAAACTGACACTAAAGTAAAAATGAATGGTCCCACTACATTCACACTGCACTATCACTAGATTCACACTAAACTGACACTCTACACCAGTGATTCTCAACCAGGGTTCCGTGGAACCCTAGGGTTCCTCCAGAGGTTGCTAGGGGTTCCTTCAGCATTGGGCAATTTCTGCCTCTCAGATAATTTCCTACTGACACCATTGATCTTTTTAGCTATCCTTCCCACTGACCATCACACTAAGGTTTCATGAATTGTAGATCTGTAATTTTTAGCAGGGGTTCCCCGAGACCGGAGAACTATTTCAAAGGTTCCTCTGTGTTGAAAAGGTTGAGAAAGGCTGCTCTACACAATAGAATCACAATAGTACACTATGGGGGTTATTTATGAAAGGCAAATCCACTTTGCACTACAAATGCATTGAAAGTGCACTTGGAAGTTCAGTCATTGTAGATCTGAAGGGGACATGCAAGGAAAATGAAAAACAGCATTTTAGCTTGCACATGATTGAATGATAAAATCAGCAGAGCTTTCCCTCATTTCAGAGCTTCCGCTCAGATCTACAACGACTGCACTTTCAAGTGTACTTTCAGTGCACTTTCAGGTGCACTTGCAGTGCACTTGTAGTGCAAAGTGGATTTGCCTTTCGTAAATAACCCCCACTAGCACACTAACTGGCTAGTAGCACTGAACTATCTCTCCATGCCAATATCACACTGCAAATGACCACAATGGAAAAAAATATTTTTATAGTGGGGGGTGGGACTAAGAGCAATGAGCCATGATTGGATAGAGTCATCATCACAGTGTCCAATCATTGCTCTGACAGTGCTATGTGCCCTAATTGGGCAAAGCTTTCATTGCTTCAGCCAATCAGGGCTTCCAACGCACTGTGCATTGTGGTAATTTGTCGGGCTGAACAAACTGTCGAACGCCCCGATAATTCAGGTGTTTGGCGAACTGGCCAACAGCCACTCATGCTTGGGCCAAACTATTTGCCCAACTCTAATGTCTACATATACTTTGGACACTGTTGCAGAGCGTTGCCCTGCCAGGGATTAGAAAGTTATTTTAACCTAGAATCCTCAACCAGGCAGGTTAAGGGGTTTTGCTTAATGCAGAGGAAACTGGCTTTTCAGTTTTCTCATTGTTTTCTAAAGCTTGTTTTGGGACCTGGAGCCTGGAGATTGCAATGTGATCCTGGTGGGAGGAAATCTCCAATACTGGGACCAAGTATTCAGAACAGCCAGAATACTAATTGAGCAGGTGTGTGATGGGCTTTTAGTAATGACCTGACCATGGTTCTGGGCTCCACCTTCTCAAGGATTCCAGGCTTGCAAGGGAGAAGCCAGAGGAGTGCATGTGTGCACTTGTACAGACTGAGACCCAAGCCTAAGGGTCAGAGCAGCAAGGGGTTGTTGTCTATGCAAGGAGTGTTGAGAATAAAATGGTCTGTGGGAGGCAGAAAAGGGCCTAAAGTGAAGGTCACAACTGCAATGTTGCATTTTGCAATGTTGCATGTGTAAGGAGGCTGAATCTACTGTTGTTTGGTCCTGTGAGGGAAACTCTTTGATTACATTTTTTGGAACTTTGAATTTTCTTTAACCTCCCTGGCGGTATGATTCTGTCTGGAATTATGTACCAAAAGCGGTACAATTATTTTGCATGGAAATTTGGCGTTATGTATTGTAGGCCTGCAATTCTTAGTAATCACTTACTTAAACCTGACCAAACAAGACTCTAGAAAACATCCCAGATGTGATAAATTTGAAACACAAAATCATGAATTATAATCTAATAAATAATATAATTTTATTCAATAATGTAATAAAAAAATATGAAGTGAGATAAATTTTAAAGCATGGAACTGGACAAAGTCCAACGTCACAATCTGGACAATGGAACCTTGTTTCTTTTCGGACTTTCTTTCCATTGCCATCTCTCTTTGAACAGCAAACCACGCACATCCTGGTAGGTGCTGCCTTTTTTGCGGTTGGCGGTATGTAGTCCAAAAAGTGACGACCAGTCAGGCGTTCTGGGTTGACAATGCCAACAGCACGTCGTCCGGGTCTGTTAGCAGCTACTGGTGGCTGACAAAAATCTGCTCAGCCACCTTCCAGATAAAGTCAGAATGAACAAGAGGTATGTCACTCTTTGCTCTGTACAGGATATATGCATTCCAAAGGCATTGTTCCAGAAGATGCCTGAAAATCTTCTTATAATTTTTTTTGCTGTTTGCGCATAGCCGGGTAAAATGTCATTGCCTGATTGGCTCTGTCAATGGCAACCATTTCTCCGGTTTTGATTTTTTTCTTGGCAAACATAGATGGCATGTCACGTCGGTTAGGCCTAATGGTACCATACCCATCAGTCTTGTTTTGGAGCAAAACCTCATACAGTTCCAGAGACGTGTAGAAATTATCCGTGGTCACACAATATCCTTGGTTCAGCAATGGCTCCAGCAGTGTAAGGACAGATGATGTGGCCATCCCATAGCTGCTGTACCTGGGGTTGAACTTCGTGCCTTTACCGGTGTAAATTACCAAATTCCAGATGTACCCAGTGGATGACTCGCAGAGCATGTAGAATTTGATGCCAAACCGCGCTGTTTTGGATGCAATAAACTGTATCCAGCTTAGGCGTCCCTTGTAGGCCATCAAACTTTCATCCACGCTGACATCCCTTTTTGGCATGTAGGTCAGCTGGAAATTGGTCACAATCATTTGGCATACCTCCCAGATTTTTTTTAGTTTGGGCGCAGGATGCGTGGCCTCATCAAATTCTTCAGTGCTTGTGAAGTGGAAATACACCATGATGAGGGAAAACCGGTATTCTGACATCGCGGTGCCAAAAAACTGAGTTGCCAGTAACTTATTGGTGGTCCAGTACCATTTCTGGAGCAGTTTCCCCACCACCCCCTGAAGAATGATGAGTCCCAGAAACTGCCAGATGTCCTCTTTGGTCACTTTCTGCTTCTGGAAAACCTGGCATGCAGCGTAGCGGATTGCTGATCTTGGTAGCGATTTGTCTCTGTGACAATTTTTTCAATTACCTCTTCAGTGAGGAATAATTGCAGGTATGCCAGAGGGTTGTCATGCTCAACATCTACCTTCATCCCAGGTGATCCAGTGAACGGAAATCTTGGGGGCGCTACCTGGTCCGTATCGCAGTCTATAGGGCACCAAGTGCGCACATCGCTGAGGTCAGGTGCAGGATCATCGCCGTTGTCACTTGCCAGATCAGTGTCAGTGTCAGACGACAAATCTCCCCACGACTCACTAACCGCATCATTGGATTTGATTGACAGCAGCGGGAACCAATGGCTGTGCTGCTATCAATCTATCCAATCAAGAGCCGAGAACCCCGGGCAGAGAGACATCGCATCCTCGCCATGGGACATTCCAGGGCTCAAGCGAATAAAACGGGGGTGCTGGGGGACCAATGAATGCCAGAAGTTTTTTCACCTTAATGCATAGGATGCATTAAGGTGAAAAAACAGGAGGGTTTACTACCCTTTTAAAGTGATTAAAGTCTTGTTTTTATTTGTTAAAAAATAACAAACATGTTATACTCACCTGCTCTGTGTAGTGGTTTTACACAGAGTAGCCCAGATCCTCCTCTTTTTGGGTCCTTCGCTGGCGCTCCTGGCCCCTTCCTCCTGCTTAGTGCCCTCACAGCAAGCAGCTTACTATGGGGGCACCTGGGCCAAGCCACTTCTCTGTGTGTCCATTCAAACACAGAGCCACTGCTTGGCCCCACCCCCTCTCCTCATTGGCTCACTGACATTGATTGACAGAAGCGGGAGCCAATGGTGTCTGCTGCTCTCCCAGTCAATGAAGGAGAATCCCCAGGCAGCCGAGGCTCTTGTGCAACATGGCTGGATCAAGATGGGGCTCAGGTAAGTATTGAGGGGGTTGAGGGGGGCTACTGCACGCAGAAGGTTTTTTATCTTAATGCATAGAATGCATTAAGATAAAAAAAATGTCTGCCTTTAGAACCACTTTAAGGCTTCTTCTTTCATTTTGGTGCCTCTGCTGACCTTGCTGTCAGTTTTTCATGTAGCTAAAAAAAAAAATCGCTAGCTGACTAGCAATGTAAAGCTTTTTTTCCCATGGCCACTAGTGTGAGGGAACACCAATTTTTTGGACATAATTATTATTTGTTTAATTTCAAGATTATTAAGAAAATTTATTTTGTTGCATAGAGCAGGGGAGGAAAGTGTAAAGTAATCTGCACTGTGTGTCATGCCAAAATCCTTAATTCTTTTATTTAACCACTTGGATCTTGTGTGTTACAAAAATAAACCAATTGTATCAAAAACAGTGTACTGTCAATCTTTTTAGCTGCTAAAATTACAGTTACAGGTGCTTGGAAAACATCCTCAGTTTCTATGCAACGGATGAATTATGATTGGATTATGATACACAAGAAAATAGCAAGTATTATCAATGATAGACCCAGGCACTTTGGGCTAACATGGGAACTGTGGGCTAAATGTGTCAATGTGCCAGTTACTGGCAATGATTCCATCTCTCTGTAGGGGATTTTAGGTCTCCTTCTTTTTTTTTCTCCTTTTTCTTTCCCCCTATCTTATTTTGGTTATTTTTGTTTTCCTTTCTCTGATCTCTGTTGTATTATTTTGGTTATCCTAATACCTGCTTGGCTATTGTGAAGATGTATGTGCACTGTTTAACTCAATGATTGGACTGTGGCTCAGATGCTCCATGACACCCACTCTTTGGAACTCTGAGGGAAGTGATGCTTATTTTTTCCCCAACTCATGACATTTGTATAATCTGTTATTTTGTTTGTCATTCCTGATGCTTTTTTTGATACTTTATTTGTAGCTCATGTATATGTGACGTGGGAGCATGGGTCCAGTCTCACACTCAGTTTATGTTGGGCAGAGCAATCTCTACATTGTTTTTTCTTCTTTGTATTTGCAGAAAAAAATATAAATCATTGAACGTAAAAACTGTACTGTAATGGTAACATTTGTACTGGTGGTCAGGGAAGATAGCTTAGCGCAGCTTCACCAATAGCAGTACTAGTTCCTATTACCCAAGTAAGCCTAGACTACTGGTATGTGGCTGCCCCCAGGAATGTCATGTTCACTGGCCAGGAAGTATAAGAGGCTGAAGAAAGGAAGAACTAAAGAGTCCCTGCGGTCCCACAAGTGCAGCTGTCCACAGGGGACAACTACAACTGGTGTCTTGCTGGAACATAGTCAGTGGGACGTGCATTTGGGTCAATTTAGGTGGCAAGTAGAGAAATAGTCAGCAAGCAGGCAAAGATTAGTCCAGTCACAAGTAGAAACATGGCCAACAACCTGCACTGGTATGACAGTGATCAGGGACACTGTTGCTGGCATATACTGGTCTGGTGACACTGTGACTGGTGTGGTGGTAATCAGAGACACTGGGGCTTGCTCCAGTATAACTTTTTGTCACACATGAGGTTGGGGGGGTAAAACCTTATCTCTTTTGGCTGGCGTATCACCCACTGATCGTGACCCAGTTACGTGAATAGGGACACTTGTGTGAGATCCAAGGTGGTTAAGGCAGGCAGTAAGGAGGCAATACAACACCTCCTCACCACCTGTAAAATGCTCTGCGAAAAGCAATTTAACCACAGATCACTCTTCAGGGAGCACTGCACATTTGAACAAGGCCATATAGTGACACTGGGACTGGTTTGGCAATGATCACGGATATTGTAACTGACTGCACTGGTCTGGTGACATTGTACTGCTGTGACAGTGATCAAAGACAATGGCTGGCTGCACTGACATACAGTGATATCAGAGCTTCTACCCATTGTACCACAGCAGTACAATGTCACCACCACTTACAGTAGTAAAATGTCATCATAGTGACACTGCACATGCTCTGGTGACAGAATATTAGAAAAAAAAATATTAACATAATAAAAACAAAACTGTGTTTTTGCTTGCCCAATATTGGATGATAAAAGTAAGTATAGCTTCACCTCATTTAATAAGCTATAATATAAAAAAAAAATCCCCTTCCAAAGCAACCAGCCTTTACTAAGTCAGCCTCTTTATATAATTTTTAAAGCAATACATACCCCTATATAAAGTCAGAGAGCCGATAATGTATAACTGAAACGTCTGCCATAAATAAGTGTATATATTATATTTATATTTTAAACTTGTTTCCCATGCAAAAAAACAGAACACACCACACAAGCACTAAGAAATATATATATTACTTATGTAGATTTCTAATATCGCATAAAAAAATTAATACTCACCAAAGGGTATTATGAAAAGTAAGCAGATTTGTAAGTATCCTGGATGTCTGTTCTAATTAAAATTTAAATTGGAAGCTGGGTTCTAATGAAGAGAAGCTTAGTTTTGGGTCTAATGGGAACAACCTGGAGATGACTTGAAAACTAGTCACAGAAGGACAACCAACTCACAAGGGTATGCATATTAACAGATGTACAGTTGTTCCAATATTTGAACTGACTTAGAATGTTTCCTGGAAAGTCTTTATAAATAAACAACTGTGTGTTGGAAAGGCATTGTTTTGTGTCAAAATGCAAAACTGTGACTGGACATTTTTCTTAACCACTTCAGTCCCGGAAGAAATGGCTGCTCATTTTTATGCGATTCGACACTGCTTTAACTGACAATTGCGCAGTCGTGCGACGTTGTACCCAAACAAAATTGACGTCCTTTTTTCCCAGAAATAGAGCTTTCTTTTGGTGGTATTTGATCATCTCTGTGCCCCCTAAACCACGTGCATGAAATTGCGTACAGGTACGTGATTTTGCACAGCCAGGCCACCCTGCCACAGTAAATGTACGTGGGGCGTAGTAAAGTCGACTTGTTTTTTTATACCTACAGGTAAGCCTACTGTATGTACAGTAAATATCTCCTAAACGTGCACCATTTAGAAGATATTTACTTTAGTAGAAGCTGGTAACGTCACCGGGACTTGCGCACTGCCCTCCCAATGGCCGACATGCCGTCCATTGAGAGAGGTGTGCCATGGCCGTGATTCAAACAACCAGAATCCATGAACCTGAAAGGAAGACCATGTGAAGATAGAAGACCTGTCAGCGGAGAAAGCCGCTGGAAGGCTTTGTTTTAACATTATGCTCTGTGGAATTGTTGTTTTTTTTGTTTTTTTTGCAGTTTACTACTGCTGTAAGCTTCATTGTGATAAATTACACTTGAGAAACCTTGAAAACGTATTAACTTTTATATAGAATGTTATTTAAAACTTACCCCCAATGCTCAAGTTTTGTAGCCCTTTTAAAAATTAAAATTTCATACCTTCAGTCAATTTTATCTTATTATTGCATCCAGTGCTATCAGTGGCGTAGCGTGGGTTGTCAGCGCCTGGGGCAGGGCAAGAGATTTGCGCCCCCTAACCTGCGGATTTTTAGCACTCTCTGAGTCCCTTCCACTAGTACAGTAGTACTGACCTACACTGACCTACCTGATCACTATACTAACCTACCTGATTCCTACACTGACCACTAAACTGACCTATCTGATTGCTATACTGATCTGCCCTCCTGCTTCCCCCCAGTCTCTGCACGGTCACAATCACTGGGATCATCATGGATGGTCTTCAGTGTACATTTACTCACTGCTGTGTCAGTGTCACCGCTGGAGCCTAAGCCGGGACTGCACCGCAACTTCTTTCTCATAGTGAAGTGGAAGAGCTCACAGTCTCCTAGACAGCACAGCGCAGGAGAAGAGCTGCAGGTAACCTGCCGCCTGCCACTGCGCCCCTCTAAATTTTGCGCCCGGGGCAACCGGCCCCCCTGCCCCCCCCCACGCTACGCCACTGAGTGCTATAGGTATTGAGAATTAATTACACAAATCATGCATAAGGGCTCTAAAGCCCTAGTTTTCTGTGTGTAAGTCCAGTGGTGCTATTTCTCCTGCCCTAGGCCACTGGTCACAGGTAACATCTCCTACTGTAGTTATTTATGTATGCAATGTAAATACATCACTGCTGGCTGACACAGGCTAAGATATACTCTCCTGTGATCACCCATAATCATGCCGCCAGGGCTTTGTTTATTTATTTCAGGGCCTCCATCAAGGAGAACAGTGAGCAGCACAGCAGTGTCATTACCAAATCTCACTCCAAAACTATTGAGTCAGAAACAGCAGTACCTTAGATCTCAACTCATATATACAGTATATATATATAAGGCACACAATCTTAAGCCCCGTGTGTATGGGGGTCCATCTGACAGAAGCTGGCCGACTACTGATCAGCGCTCTTAGCCAATGACAGAGAGCGCTGATTGGAGTGTTCTGGCGGGGGGCCGTCCCCCTGAAAAAAACTTTTAGTGTATACCCAGCTTTACCATGAAGTGCACTTCTGTTTTTCAGAAGGAATTCAAAAGAACAAGTAGATTTATCAGTGTACTGTAGGCACAATTAACATTAAAAATAAATAAATAAATAGGCACCGGGCAGTTTAGGTCATAATGTGCTAGTATAAATCACATATTCAGACTTACCTGAAAACAAAGCCCTTTAGCGGTGCGCCATCACCGCTGAAGACACTTCCATCCTCGCCAGGTCTTCCGGGTTCGATGTCACTCCTGCGCATGAGCGCGGGAGTCGCTGTTTACGGAGTGTCTCTGAAGGAACAGCACGGGTATGCCGTTCCTTCAGAGCACATGTGTCTGTCATGCCAACAGCTGCATATAAAGTAAATATCTCCTAAGCGGTACACGTTTAGGAGATATTTACAGAACCTATAGGTAAACCTTATTATAGGCTTATCTATAGGTAGAAATCATACATGGGAGTTGACTCCCACTTTAATGTTTCCTATAACAGAGCAAATGTTCACTTTTTGAGTTTAGTTCCACTTTAAGTAAACATGTTTATCTGTTTGGCATAGGCTTTTATTTTTTTCCGGTCAACCTCATTTGTGTGAAGGTATCAAAGGCATCTTCAAACAAGCCTATAAGGCAAGAGAGAGCAGCTTACTTGTCTGCACCAGAGCTTTAACCTCCCTGGTGGAATGATTATTTCAGATTTTTGGTGCTGAAAGTGGTACCATTATTTTGCATGGAAATTTGGCGTTTTATGTAGGCCTGTAATTCTTAGGAATAACTCACTTAAATCTGTCCAAACAAGAGTCTAGTAGACATCCCGGGTATGATAAAGTTTGAAACACAAAATCATAAATTATACTATAATAAATAACTATAAATAATTATAACAAATAATAATGTAATTATAATAAAAATTATTCAATAATGTAACCAATTTAAAAACACAGAAATTTGCTTAGTTGCAGAATTGTCGCTGTCATTACTTTCAGTGTTTGATGACGAATTTCCTCACAAATCACTATCGCTCAATTCTGCAAGTGATTCTAATTTATTATAGCTGTTTTGTAGCTGGTCTAAAACCACTTTTGACGTAAACTGACACTTTTTGGTTGCTATGGACAATCTCCAGTTTCCAGGCAGAAAGAACAGTTTTAATAATACAAAACTGCATGCAGGGCACTGGGCAAACCACTAGGGACAAAGGGGATGTGTAATTATTTGATACAGTACTGTAATCTGTAAGATTACAGTATACTGTATCTATACAGTTTTTTACTTTTTGAATTTGGCGCTGAACTCCACCCCCCTGCGTCGCATCGCTCGGGAACGGAGCTCGGCACTCGGCAGTGTGAATCGCACACACAGCGGGGAGACATCGCAGGATCCAGGGACAAGGTAAGTATCTTTCCCTGTATCCTGCAATGCGATCACCAAATCTGGCTTGGGGTTACTGCTTTTGGTATGAAAAATTCACCCTGAGCCAGACCCGGGAATACCGCCAGGGAGGTTAAGAGGTGTGTAAATTTTTTGAGTAGAGCCTGTTTCAAAGCACCCCTCTATGAATGTCAGAAAAAAAAGGGCTGAATCAATTGGCTTTAATATAGGAGTATTACAGCTTGATATGCCACCTGGTGCAATACTTATTACTGACAATTTACGCTTGGTTTTGTATGCCTTTCCTGTGTGATGCATATAAATCATTGTAAATGTTTCAGTTTTTCATTTTTGCATGTGTTGTGTTGCAGTTGCTATAATCTAAATAAGATAGTCTTATTTGAGATGATATTTTTGCTCATTTGTACTTTTTACTATAATATTTATGCTTTTCTATCACAATTACTGTACATTAGGGATGAGCTTTATGTTCGAGTCGAACAAGAGTTTGACTTGAAGGACTTTTCCCAAGCTGTCTGTGTGTTTTTTACCCTTTTTGACACTTTTTTTTGTGAAATGGTAGATGTACAATGTACCCCGTTACCAATTCACATAGGGGGTTGGTTGGCAGAATCTAGGGGTCCCCTTTGTTAAAGGGTGCTTCCAGATTACAATAAGCCCCCCGCAGACCCCCACAACCACCGGGAAAGGGTTGAAGCCCTTGTCCCCATCAACATGGGGACAAGGTGCTTTGAGGGGTCACAGACCCCTAAAGCAGCCTCCCCATGTTGAGGGCATGTGTCAGGGACGTACTGGGCTTGAACCTGGGACCTCTTCTGTGTCTGGCATTGACTCTTCCCACTGAGCTATCTGGGATGCTGGACGGTTCCCTGCCTGATCTTCTGGATAACCTATCTGACCCATTAGACTTCTCTGCTTGGTGTCCTGATTACTGTTGAACCCTGAACCCCTTGCTCCTCCCATGAACTTCCTATAAAAGGTGTTCCAGAGATGTTGCCCATTGCGGTTTGATCTGCTTCTTTTCCCTGAGTTCCTGATTTTGTGTCTGTATCCTGTTCCTGTGTTTGACCCGGCTTCCTGACCATGCTTCTGTCTCCAGTCCTGACCTCGGCTCGTTTGACCCTGCTCAGTTATCTGCCTGTTGCCAAGATTCGGCCTGGACTTTGACTACTCTCTGCCTGCCACTTATAATGTTTACCTTGATGTGTATGACCCGGCTTGTCTGACTCTGCAAACCTGCACCAGCTGACCTGCATCCTCTGCTCTGCAAGCTGCACACGCTGACCTGCATCCTTTGCAATGCAAACCTGCACCTGCTGACCTGCATCCCTGCTCTGCAAACCGGCACCTGCTGACCTGCATCCTTTGCCATGCAAACCTGCACCTGCTGACCTGCATCCCTGCTCTGTAAACCGACACCTGCTGACCTGCATCCTCTGCTCTGCAAGCTACACCCGCTGACCTGCATTCTCTGCTCTGCAACCTGCACCTGCTGATCTGCATCCGCTGCTTCCGGAACCAGCCGTTCCAGTCTCCACTCGGCTCCACCACTCCAAGCAGTGAGGATCAGACAGGCACCCTTACCTCACCGTGCTCTTACCACCACTGTCCCCACTCCAGTGGTCTCCGAGCCCGGGTTGTACGGGAGGTCCCTCTCCGCACGTCAGGCTCACACCTAAGGTATGTTACAGTATCAAACCGCCATGCCTGAGCCTGCAGGAGATACCTCGCCTATGGACAATGTCTATCAACACCTTACAGCTCTCACTCAGATCGTGAAGTCTCTGCAGGACAGCCACGTCCGAGTGGATAAGCAGACACAAACTCAAGCCACTTCTGCAGATTCACCTCCAAACCCAACTTCCTCTATTGGAATGATACCATCTCCTGAGCCTAGGGTTCCTGTTCCTGAGAAGTTTTTTGGGGATAGGAGTAAATTCCGGGCGTTTCGCAACGCATGTAAACTTTACTTTTCGTTGCTACCTCAGACTTTTTCATCTGAAGCCACCAAGGTGGGCTTCGTTATCGCTCTGCTGCAGGGGGAACCTCAAGCTTGGGCCCATCACCTACTTGAAGTCCGCCATGTAGTTCTAGACTCTCTGCCCTCTTTTCTTGCTGCCATGGCCCGACTTTATGATGATCCGCAGCGGACTTCTACTGTTGAGGCTGCTCTCTATGCGCTCCAGCAAGGCCGCCCAGCGGTCGAGGATTATGTGACTGATTTCAGACGCTGGAGAGCAGATACCCAGTGGAACAAGGCGGCTCTGCGGCATCAGTTCCGTCTTGGTCTCTCTGAAAGCTTGAAGGACAAGTTAACACGGGTCGGTGTTCCTGATGTTCTAGAGACTTTAATTACTTTGTCTATCCAGATAGACCGACGACTTTGGGAGCGCAGAGCAGCAGCTCCGCCCAGCTTGGATGCTACCCTGGATACTAGCCCCTGTGTACCCTGCCAGTGCCAGTACGGTTCCAACTGAACCCTCATCCCTCAACCAGACCTGTACCGTCAAGTCAGGGCAGCTTGGACTAATGAAACATTCCCTATCGGCCAAGGAACGACTTTGTCGGCTGCAGAATTATCTATGCCTGTATTGCGGGGAACCCGGTCATTATGTTTCTTCTTGTCCCACTAAGCTGCGCAAGGTCCTGGCTACCTCTTCTCCCAACTACTCACCTCCATCTACCAATGCTACTCACCTGGCTCTTCCTATCTCTTTCCAACTACCAGGGAGGACAATACCAGTAACTGCAATAATCGACTCTGGGGCATGTAGTTGTTTTGTCGATCTAGACTTTGCAGCACAACAACACATCCCACTCCAACCTAAGACTCGGGGACTTTCCATTTTCCTGGCAGATGGGTCTCGCATCAAGTCCGGAGTAGTGACCCAGGAGACCCCTCCTTTGCCTGTGATCACCTCCATGGTTTATAAGGAACTATTGACTTTTGGATGCTATTGCATCTCCCATGTTTCCAGTTATCCTGGGTCTACCCTGGCTTCAGGCACACAATCCACAGATTGATTGGGGAACCGGAAGTATTAAGTTCCAGTCACCATACTGTCAACACCACTGCATGCTTCCACGTTCTCGGGGCCTCTGTTATGCCTGGATTCAGATCCAGAGATACGAGCTTCTGTACCCAAACAATATCATGAGTTCCTGGACGTCTTCAGCAAGCGAGGGGCCGAAGTCCAACCGCCTCATCGTCCTTACGATTGTCTAATCGAGCTTCTTCCCGGTGCTGAGATTCCTTTCGGACGGATCTTCCCCCTATCTGAACGGGAGCTTGAGGTATTGAAAGAATACGTTGATGAGAACCTTAAGAGAGGTTTCATCCATCCTTCCACTTCTCCAGCAGGGGCAGGAAACTTCTTTGTGGAGAAAAAAGACCATTCTCTTCGGCCCTGTGTAGATTACCGGGAATTAAATAAAATCACGGTCAAGAACTGGTACCCTCTGTAAGGTATGAACCAATATGAACTAATATTCATGATTAGAGTTCTCCTTAAATATATATGTTGAAATATATGTATTAGTACAGAATATGTTTTTCTGAAGTGTAAAGCAGGATGTGACTTTTTTGGTCAAGCCTATCTTCTGCATTAACTGTCAGGCATATATATTTAGGTTGAAATGTGACTTTGTGGTTAAGCTTTTTCCGGGAAAAAGCTTATCTCCTTTCTGCTTTAACTGCCAGGTTGACCGCACTAACATATGGTGTTTCTTATCTTCCTGTTTCAAATGTCAGACACATGTTTAGTTTGACCGCAATTGACGTATGTTAACTGACCACTTCTGCAAAGGCCTTAAACCTGTTAGAATCTATTTTTGGTTAACTCATGATGTTTTTGCTTATTGCTGATTGGTTCACACGAGGGAGGCAACGCTTCTTGCTGTGCATAAAAAGGACATATTGCCAATATATGATATATTCTTGTATAACCATTCACTGTGTATTGGTGTCTTGAATATCCGACCGATCAGAGAGTCAATTCCACAGATCCTGAGTCCAGCTTGAGCCAAGAAGGTCCAACAGAACCAAACAGAACCAAACAGAACCAGAACCTTTCAGTGGTACCAGAAGTGGGGTGATCCAATTGAACAGGTAAGACCCCCTTTGATTATTATTGGGAACAATAGTCAACTGGTTCACCATAAAGTAGACTCTCGAAAAAACGACAAGTTTTCTGGGACTCTGTTAAGATTGAAAGGTAGATTTATAATAGATGCAGAGGGTCTCGCTAGGTTGGCCAGACCAGGTTATTAGATTGAGAAAGAATCTTAAATTCTTCTCTACATAGGACGGATCTGTGGAAACTCTATATCTAAAGGTGTACACCAAAAGGGTTACTTTTTTAAATGTCAACTGTATATTGTTGTCCTGAATGTAAAACTGGTTTATTGTTTGCTTACAAAGGGAAGACCACGTCAGTAGTGGCAATTGTTCCAGGGGGGTATCATGTCAAAATTGGCAAGGGTCCTATGTTCCAGGGATCAAAACAACATATGTTAAGGTTTAATATACACAACATACTACCCCCAGTCCGGTGTTCGAGGGACTAAGTGTAGCAGAAATACAGTGTCTGGTTGTGTTTAAAAAAGGAGAACACTGGGTTCCTTGTCATAAATCTATAAATTTTCATAAGTTTAAGGACATTTTCCGCCCCTGGAACGAAATAGAGAAAGCAAGACAGAATTTTTTTAATTTTAAAGTATAAGAATAAAATATTATTGTTTGCTATAATGGGTAATCAAGCAGGAAAGGAAGCTGAAGGTAAGCAGCACCAACCCTCTCCGATTGATTACATTAAAGTCAATTATGGGAAAAATTATACTGATCCTTTTTGGTCACTAGTTTTAAAAAGAGCACATCAGTTAGAAGTGCCATGTTTGGGGGAATACGGACCATGATCCGAGGAAGAGTGGGAGGAAGTGACCAGAATATGTGGCCAACATAAACAGTATAATTATCCCATAAAAGACCTTGACAAAGATTACATGACTAAATGTTGTAAGATTTGGGCAAAGGGTATGAAGGAATATAGGTGAATATGAAAAAGTGTAGCGCTTATTTTTGTGAAAGAGTCAGTTAACAAAACATAACAAATGTTGCAAACATGCATATATATTAATTTCAGTGACACCAAGTGACTGAGTGTGATCCGTGAAAAAAAATATATTATATGTAAATAAATCAGAACAAAACAGTCCTCTATTGTGACCACACACAAATAACAGTCCAAAAGTGTAGAAAAAACTGCAAGGTTGAAAAAAAGAGTCCCACATGGATATGACCCTCTCTGTGAAAGGATAGAGACACCACCACCGATTATAAGGAGGAGGCTTACCAGATGGTATTGACTTGGTAAGGTGTATACCACCCAAGTCAAAACAGGCTTAAATAATCAGTCAGCAAGGTGTATCCAGCTGGTCCTGAATCCGCATATCAGTCGGCACCGCAAATTCCCGTAAACACCAGGAAGTGTGAATACATATAGTCTTGTTGGAGCCAGAGATACGGTAACCACATAACATGCGTAATGGGGAAAAAAACTCACATAGTGTGATACCGTACAAGGAAGTATTTATTTAAAAAAGATTAAAAAATGTACACTCACATTTGGAAGAACATCATAGGCATATCACAAAATGCAAGAGCGATGTGTGTAAATGGGTCCACCCGACGCGTTTCAACTAAAAAGTCATCATCTGGGGTCACCACCCCAGATGATGACTTTTTAGTTGAAACGCGTCGGGTGGACCCATTTACACACATCGCTCTTGCATTTTGTGATATGCCTATGATGTTCTTCCAAATGTGAGTGTACATTTTTTAATCTTTTTTAAATAAATACTTCCTTGTACGGTATCACACTATGTGAGTTTTTTCCCCATTACGCATGTTATGTGGTTACCGTATCTCTGGCTCCAACAAGACTATATGTATTCACACTTCCTGGTGTTTACGGGAATTTGCGGTGCCGACTGATATGCGGATTCAGGACCAGCTGGATACACCTTGCTGACTGATTATTTAAGCCTGTTTTGACTTGGGTGGTATACACCTTACCAAGTCAATACCATCTGGTAAGCCTCCTCCTTATAATCGGTGGTGGTGTCTCTATCCTTTCACAGAGAGGGTCATATCCATGTGGGACTCTTTTTTTCAACCTTGCAGTTTTTTCTACACTTTTGGACTGTTATTTGTGTGTGGTCACAATAGAGGACTGTTTTGTTCTGATTTATTTACATATAATATATTTTTTTTCACGGATCACACTCAGTCACTTGGTGTCACTGAAATTAATATATATGCATGTTTGCAACATTTGTTATGTTTTGTTAACTGACTCTTTCACAAAAATAAGCGCTACACTTTTTCATATTCACCAGTTTTTGCTTTGTCTCAGCTGTGTTGGCAGCTAATTTTTGTGTTCACTCATTGCACAGCGCAGTATATCCCATATCTAATTGTATGAAGGAATATAGAAAGAAATATACAAGTGTAAAAATGGAAAAGAAAGAGCAATTAGAAGACGCAATAGGAAGTCCATCAGCTCCCCCTAATTTTTATCAAGAAAAACCCCCTCCATATGCTATGGTAAAAGATGAATCCCCTGTCCCAAAGAAAATATACCCCTCGTTAGATCCAAATGTTATAGCAGGAGTATTAACCATAGCTAAACAAAAGGGAACTAATTGGTTACAAGAGGGGGAAGATAGAAGACAGATACAGGAACGTTTTTAAGTCAATTAGTAAAGGAGGAAGAACAGTGTATTAAAAAAGAGGAAGATGAAGAAAAAGTGATAGAAGGAGATAGAAGAGAGTTACAGGAATGTAGAGATAGATTAGAAGAGATAAAGGGGATAATACGTGGATTTAGAAACTCGGGCTACCCAGAAACCAATCTAGTAAAGAAGGCTGAATATATATCTGGAGATGGGTTAAGTAAGGATTTTCAGAGTAGCTTCAGTATGACCCCTCAACACCAGGCACCCACATCATCAGATGATGAAAATGATCTGACAGCTCCAATTAGTCGGGCTTTTCCTTTCATTACAATGGGAGATACACAGGTACAAATACCATTACCATTGGGTACGGTCAAGGAAATTAGAGACACATGTCCCAAACCAAGAAAGGACCCCAGACAGGCGGTGACCTTTCTGCAAAGATACTGTTCAGGAACAAGAATGTCTGCTGAAGATCTTAATACCATAATTCAAAATGTAGACCCCGATTCCCAAGCTGACATAAATATAGGTCAATGGGCCAAGGACGCAAAGTTATATGAGGATGGGGAGGATTGGAATATTTTTTGGAACTCATTGTTACAGGCTTGGCTCAAGGCATATAAAAACACCACTATGTTGCATGATTTGATATCTTGCAAACAACAGTCAGGAGAGGATTTCTACACCTTTGTCAATAGATTACATAAATTGTATAAAAGTTGTGGAATAGACAATGATCAACTATTCGTGAGTACAGCCATAAATAATGGAGATCCAAGGGCCACCCAAATAATCAAACTGATAAACCAAACCCAGATTTCCTGGATGTATTTGTGGATGGCAGTTGTTCCAGGCCTAATGATAACACATATAAGACAGGCTATGCAGTGGTGATTCTACCTGATGTTGTGGTTGAGGCTTCTCCTTTAGGGGCCAATTCAGCACAACAAGCTGAGCTCCATGCACTTGCCAGAGCATGTCAACTATTTAAAGATAAAGATGTAAATATATATACTGACAGCAGATATGCTTTCGGCGTAATTTTCGATTATGCACTCATTTGGGAAAAACGAGGGTTTAAAACTGCAGACAACAAACAAATTGCCAATAAGGAATTTGTTCTTACCCTACTCGCAGCCCTACAAATGCCCAGAAAAATCAATGTTATAAAAGTAAAGGGACATTCATTTGACAAGTCCAAAGAAGCTCAGGGCAACGCCTTGGCAGACAGAGTTGCTAAAACAGCAGCCGATTCGGCACACGGGGCCCAGCCCAATCTAACACTGTTCGCTACAGATTTCAGTTCACCAGAATTCCCAAATACTGTGAGAATGTTACAGGACAAAGCATCAAGAGAGGACATAGCTTTCTGGGAAGGTCAGAACTTGACCAGCGTGCCAAGTGGCATCTGGTCAAGCAAGGAGGGAGTAATAGGTATACCAGAGTCAGCTGCCCCTCTTTTGATTTCTTACTTACATGGTCCAGGTCACCTAGGAAGAAAAACAGTTTTGACAAATGTACAGACAGTCTTTCAGCACGTTCAATGATACACACCTCGTTGCCCAGTTGATAGACTCATGTCTTACTTGTGCACAAAACAATGTACAGTGCAAGAAGCAGGGTATACATGGAAACTTGCCCCCCCTATAGGCCCCCTCCAAGATCTACAAATAGACTTTACACATATGCCAAAACAGAAAGGAAATATAAAATATCTTTTAGTTATAGTGGACAAGTTTAGTTCTTGGGTCGAGGCTATCCCAGCTACAGGAGAGACAGCCAAAATAGCATCAAGAGCACTAATAAATCACTGGATTTCGAGGTATGGGTTACCAGCCAAAATCTGGTCAGACCAAGGTCCAGCTTTTACAGCTGCTCTTACCCAGGATCTTGCAAAACTCCTGGGCATTCAATGGAAATTACATATTCCATATCATCCACAAAGAGCAGGAATAGGGGAAAGAATGAACAGAAATATAAAGGATAAACTTAAAAAGGCAACAGAAGGAACCATGAAAGGGTGGACTGATTACCTCCCAGCAGTTTTGTTTCAAATTAGGACAGCCCCTAATTCTAGAACAGGATTGTCACCATTTGAAATACTTATGGGTAGGCCATCACAGAGGAAACCTGATGAGGGAGAGGAGGTTAATCTTTATTCTTTACAGGAAGAGTACGTGAAACATCTGGTAAGTAGCCTTAGTGAAACAGAGGACAAGGTTGCTGTCACTTTCCCTCCTCTCTCCACAGAGCCTACACATCCGTATATCCCAGGAGACAAAGTACTGATAAAACAACTTGCTGTCCGGAAACAACCAGGCCCTATCTTCCAAGGACCATTTGAAATTCTGACGGTTGCCAGAACAGCCGTTCTTACAGATCAAGGACCACAATGGATCCATGCATCCAGACTAAAGACATTTCCGAAGGGAAACTGGAAGAAGGTGAAGGAGAAGACAAAGACCTCTGTTCTGGAGAGTATTCCAGAAAAGGATCCGTAAAATACTCCCTAGTGGACTATAAAAAACAAGAAACTCAGAGTTCCATACCCATAGACACTAATGGTCCAAAAGGAGGGATCACTTCGGGGAAACTTTTTCTTTTTTCCTTAATGACCACATTGTTTATTTTAATGCTCTAAATCATAGGACACTGTTGGTCAGATAATTCTAACAGACCAAAAAGAAGTATGGAAGACAATTTTAATGGTAAAATGCTGCTGCTTAAATTTAAATATGCTTATGCTCAAAAATCAGGATATGAAAAATGTTGGATATGTAGTAAACTCCATCCTAGCACTGCTAGGATCCCCCTAATGGCAGTACCTCTAAACTTCACCCCTCTCCTAAACGGCACACCACCTGTCATCCTTACAAATGTCACAAGAACATTTTCAGATAATAACCTTACTTTCCAAATTATTGGTAGAAGTCATTCCCCAGACTGGTGTTTTAGGTTGGGAAACTCCACAAAGGGAGCTGAAGTATGCCAACAAGATACAAATAACTTTTCAATGACTTCAATTGAAAGCCCTTTCTTTCACACTTCAGAACCTGCCCTAAACACCACTCTAATAAACTTTCTTAACTCCAGTTCCACTTTCACAGTAGGAAAATTATTGTCAAGTTTAACCTTTTCTGTTTTTTCTGATGAAATGATGACAATATTCAACAAACGACCTTTAGCTCTAGGAGACAGTATTTATATTTGTTGTGGAAAAAGTTGTCACCCTTGGATCCCCACTGAACCCCAAGGATGGTGTTATCTTGCATCCCTAGTCCCCATTATGGACATAGTAGGAGATAGCAAGGGAACACACCTCCTTGAAGCTAGCATGCATCCTAGGTACCCCCTCAAACACCAAAATAAAAGGGAGTTATTTTTCGAAAAAGATATGGCTTGGGCCTGGTTCCCTTCCTGGACAGGTGGGGGGATAGATTTAATGAAAAGGCTTAATAATTATACAAATATTATAGATTATCTATTGGTAAAGAATTCTGATGATATTACTAGTTTAAACATTGAAACTAGAGCAATCAGAAAACAATTAGAACTTCATGATCTTGCTATTGAAAGCATGAGTGCTGCACTCACTGGCCTGTGTGAAGTTACTGAGGACTATGAGTGCTGCACTTGGATCCACAACACATCTGTTGAGATTCCTGATTACTATGATGTAATTGCCCAACATAGGGAAGAGGTAAATAAATTGCAACAGGAGGCGAGGGATATCGTGAAAACATGGAGCCCCCTTGGAGAGGGAGAATTCGGGGGCACAGGTATTTTCTCATTTCTCAGACAAATGGCTATAACAGTAGTAATGGTGTTAATCTTCATTCTACTGTTATATTTAGTATTTAAATTAATTGTCTGGATAATTGGAAAGATCACTAGTAAAAAGAGACAGGGTTCTAAGGAATAATCTTGATGATGTCCACGGTACATACTAAACAAAAATGGTATAATGAATAATCTAATGATCTATGGGCTTCAATTCTTGAAGCCATGATCATAAGGAGGGGTTGTAAGGTATGAACCAATATGAACTAATATTCATGATTAGAGTTCTCCTTAAATATATATGTTGAAATATATGTATTAGTACAGAATATGTTTTTCTGAAGTGTAAAGCAGGATGTGACTTTTTTGGTCAAGCCTATCTTCTGCATTAACTGTCAGGCATATATATTTAGGTTGAAATGTGACTTTGTGGTTAAGCTTTTTCCGGGAAAAAGCTTATCTCCTTTCTGCTTTAACTGCCAGATTGACCGCACTAACATATGGTGTTTCTTATCTTCCTGTTTCAAATGTCAGACACATGTTTAGTTTGACCGCAATTGACGTATGTTAACTGACCACTTCTGCAAAGGCCTTAAACCTGTTAGAATCTATTTTTGGTTAACTCATGATGTTTTTGCTTATTGCTGATTGGTTCACACGAGGGAGGCAACGCTACTTGCTGTGCATAAAAAGGACATATTGCCAATATATGATATATTCTTGTATACCCATTCACTGTGTATTGGTGTCTTGAATATCCGACCGGTCAGAGAGTCAATTCCACAGATCCTGAGTCCAGCTCGAGCCAAGAAGGTCCAACAGAACCAAACAGAACCAAACAGAACCAGAACCTTTCACCCTCTGCCTCTGGTACCTGAACTTTTTCAAAGATTTCCTTGGTGTTTGCCAAATTAGACCTCCGGGGGGCGTACAACCTGGTACGCATCCGAGCAGGGGATGAATGGAAGACTGCCTTTCGTACCAGGTTCGGCCATTACGAATACCTAGTAATGCCCTTCGGCCTATGTAACGCCCCTGCCACCTTTCAGTATCTAGTCAATGATGTTTTCAGAGACTGTCTGGACATTTATGTAGTTGTCTATCTTGATGATATTTAGATTTTTTCCTCTTCCCTCGAGCAGCACCGGAAACACGTCAAGAGTGTACTCTGTCGTCTCCGCCAGCATGGACTGTACACAAAACCAGAAACGTGTGAATTTGAGCGACAGAGTATCCAGTTCCTTGGCCTAGTGATATCTACAGAGGGATTCAAGAAGGACCCACAGAAGGTTTCAGCCATTCTGGATTGGCCTGCACCTTCAGACAAAAAGGGGGTGCAGCGCTTCATTGGCTTTGCCAATTTTTATCAGAGGTTTATCAAGGGATTCTCCGCTATTATTTCCCCAATTACACAGCTAACGAAGCAAAATGCTAGATTCCAGTGGACATCTGAAGCACAGGCTGCTTTCACAAACCTAAAAATACTTTTTACGTCTGCTCCTATCCTAAGTCATCCCGATCCTGCCCTACCATATCTCAGAGACAGCGGTTGGAGCTGTTATCTCCCAGCGCCAAGGTCTCAAGGACTTGATACACCCGGTAGCCTTCTTCTCCCGTAAGCTTACCCCGTCCGAGAGGTATTATGATGTTGGAGACTGGGAGCTCCTGGCCATTAAATCTGCCCTTGAGGAGTAGAGGTACGTGTTGGAGGGAGCAGCGCATCCTATACTCATTTACACAGACCACAAGAACCTTGAGTATCTGAGAGCTGGCAAACGTCTGAGACCACGCCAGGCACGTTGGGCACTATCTTTCTCTAGGTTCTCGTTCCACATAACTTACCGGCCAGGCTCCAAGAACACCAAACCAGATGCTCTTTCCCGCATGTTTGATGATCCGAAAGAGGTGTAAGCTCCAGATACCATTCTATCGGAAGGCAAATTCTTACTTTTACAAACTAGCCTGATGTCTGGCTTGAAGCAAGCTTCTACAGGTGTGTCTGGTCCCTCTGGAATCACTCTGGTACCCAAGGACGGGTTACTTTGGAAGAATGACAAAATCTTTGTGCCAGAAGAAGTTCGAGTCACAGTGTTAAACTTGTGTCATGATCATCCCCTGGCAGGCCACCTCGGAATGCATAAAACCCTTGAACTGATTCAACGCATGTTTTGGTGGCCGGATCTTGAAAAAGACTGCAGGGAATATGTAGGTTCATGTGCCACCTGTATCCGTAGCAAGACCACTAGAAGCAAGGCCTGGGGTCTGCTCAGACCATTACCAGTCCCTGACCGCCCCTGGAAAATGATTGCCATGGACTTCATAGTGGAACTCCCCCCGTCTGAAGGTTGCTCAGCCATCTTTGTTGTGGTTGACCGTCTATCCAAGATGGCCCACTTCGTGCCTCTCAAAGGCACCACGCCCTCTGCCATGGAAACTGCCCAGGTCCTCATTAGGGAAGTAGTAAGGCTGCATGGGTTCCCTGCGGAAATCGTTTCGGATAGAGGGGTGATGTTCACCTCTCGATTTTGGAAGGCTTTGTGCAAGGTCCTGAAGACTGAGTTGTCCATGTCCTCGGCCTATCACCCCCAAACTAACGGGCAAACCGAAAGAACGAATCAGACGCTCGAACAGTAAATCAGATGCTTCACCACCTTTGTTCAAAACAACTGGGTAGCTTTACTACCCCTGGCAGAGTTTTCCTTTAACAGCGCCAGTCATTCAGCTACAGGTCAGTCGCCATTTTTTGCCAACTACGGTTTTCACCCGACCTTCTTACCTGATCTCATCCCTGATTCAACAGTCACGGCGGTCCAGAGTACCGTTGATTTCCTGACCCGTAACAGCAGGATATTGCAGGAAGCCATGACTAAGGCACAAGCAGCCAATAAAAGGATCTTTGACAGGAAAAGGAGAGGGGAATTATGCCTGCAACAGGGTGACCAAGTATGGGACCACCCGAGCCTGTAATCGTTGACGGTGATGAGGAGTTCGAGGTGAAGGCCGTCTTGGACTGCCGAAGAAGAAGGAACCAGCTTCAATTCCTGATCAAGTGGAAGGGGTACGGTCTGGAGGAGAACTCCTGGGAACCCCAACAGAACATCCACCCCCGAGAGTTAATCCAGGCCTTTTTTCGCAGTCACCCCCAGAAAAGAGCTCTCTTGGGCACCCGGAGGTTGCCCTTAGGGGGGGCACTGTCAGGGACGTACTGGGCTTGAACCTGGGACCTCGTCTGTGTCTGGCATTGACTCTTCCCACTGAGCTATCTGGGATGCTGGACAGTTCCCTGCCTGATCTGCTGGATAACCTATCTGACCCATTAGACTACTCTGCTTGGTGTCCTGATTACTGTTGAACCCTGAACCCCTTGCTCCTCCCATGAACTTCCTATAAAAGGCGTTCCAGAGATGTTGCCCCTTGCGGTTTGATCTGCTTCTGTTCCCTGAGTTCCTGATTCTGTACCTGTATCCTGTTCCTGTGTTTGACCCGGCTTCCTGACCACGCTTCTGTCTCCAGTCCTGACCTCGGCTCGTTTGACCCTGCTCAGTTATCTGCCAGTCTGCCTGTTGCCAAGATTCGGCCTGGACTTTGACTACTCTCTGCCTGCCACTTATGATGTTTACCTTGATGTGTATGACCCGGCTTTTCTGACTCTGCAAACCTGCACCAGCTGACCTGCATCCACTGCTCTGCGAGCTGCACACGCTGACCTGCATCCTTTGCAATGCAAACCTGCACCTGCTGACCTGGATCCCTGCTCTGCAAACCGGCACCTGCTGACCTGCATCCTTTGCAATGCAAACCTGCACCTGCTGACCTGCATCCCTGCTCTGCAAACCAACACCTGCTGACCTGCATCCTCTGCTCTGCAAGCTGCACCCGCTGACCTGCATTCTCTGCTCTGCAACCTGCACCTGCTGACCTGCATCCGCTGCTTTCGGAACCAGCCGTTCCAGTCTCCACTCGGCTCCACCACTCCAAGCAGTGAGGATCAGACAGGCACCCTTACCTCACCGTGCTCTTACCACCACTGTCCCCACTTCAGTGGTCTCCGAGCCGTGGTTGTACGGGAGGTCCCTCTCCGCACGTCAGGCTCACACCTAAGGTATGTTACAGCATGTGGCCTGGTACGGTTCAGGAGGGGGGGCGCTCTCTCGTCCCCCCTCTTTTCCTGTGGCCTGCCAGGTTGCGTACTTGGATAAGGGTCTGGTATGGATTTTTGGGGGAACCCCACACCATTTAAAAAAATAAAAAATGTGGGGTTCCCCTTAATATCCATACCAGACCTGAAGGGTCTAATATGGAATTGGGGGGGACCCCCACACATTTTTTTTTTTGGTTCCCTGCACAAAATTTAATTTTTTAAGGAAAAAGAAGTCATTTAAAACTACTCACGCTATTAATGAATTGTCGGGTCCCGGCAATACAGATAAAAGTAATTGAAAAAAATGGCAAAGGTTCCCCTTAATATTCATACCAGACCAAAAGGGCCTGGTAATGGACTGGGGGGGGCCCTGTCTTTTTTTTTCAATGACTTTTCTCTGTATTGCCGGGACCGACAATTCATGAATAGCCGGAGTAGTTTTAAAGCAGAGGTTCACCGGGAATTTTTTTTTGAAGAGCCAGCAGCTACAAATACTGCAGCTGCTCACTTTAAAAAAATGGACACTTACCTGTCCAGGTCGCACGCGACGTCGGATGCCGAGCTACCGCTCGGCTCTCAGCTTCCACCGCCACCATCCTGGTGAGGGAATCGGGAAGTGAAGCGATGCAGCTTCACTGCCCGGTTCCCTACTGCGCATGCGCGAGTCGCGCTGCACCGTCCTCACTGGTCCCCATTGTGTTCTGGGAGCCGTGTGTTTCCCAGAACACAATGGGGGGGTGACGCAAAGGGGCGGGACTCCCGCGGGAGTCTATACCCGGAAGTGGTGCAAATACCTGTTTTATACAGGTATCTGCACCCCCTCCCCCTGAAAGGTGCCAAATGTGACACCGGAGGGTTCACTTTTGGGTGAACCTCCACTTTAAATTACTTTTTTTCCTTCAGAAATTACACTTTGTGCAGAGACAGTTGTAAACATGGGAAACATGCGCTACTTTACATGCATACTTTAGACACTTCCCAGGTACAAAATTTAAAGGAATATTTCACTTTTATTGTTTCACTTTAAGCATTATTAAAATCACTGCTCCCGAAAAAAATGCAGTTTTTAAAACTTTTTTTTTGCATTGATACATGTCCCCTGGGGCAGGACCCGGGTCCCCAAACACTTTTTATAACAATAACTTGCATATTAACCTTTAAAATTAGCACTTTTGATTTTTCATGTTCGTGTCCCATAGACTTTAACAGTGTTTTCGTGTTCAAACAAATTTTTTGCCTGTTCGCATGTTCTGGTGCGAACCGGGGGGGGGGGGGGGGGGGTTGTTCGGCTCATCCCTACTGTACATTTGTAAAAAAATACAATTGACTGAATTGTTTGTACAGTTATGTATATGTAATACTCTGATATACTGTATAAGCATATTTAGCTTTTTGTGACTTTGGGAACACTTTATAAGATAGTTTTTTGTTTGTTTACTGAATTGGTATTTTTGCTAGTTACATTTGTTTAATTTTCAATGAACACATGTGTTTCATTTGTTGCATATGTTAAATTTTTAGCGTACACAGACCCCTTTTTATTTTATTAATCCACCCAGACTGGCATCAGTATTATGGATTTGTGCACATTCACTAGCCATAAATGTAATTGGACATACAGTACATTTATCACCTAAATGTTGTGTTTCATGCTGAGAGAAAAAAACAGTTAATTAGGTAAAAAATATCACAAATTTCCAGCATCCATAGCACCTAGATAAAACTACATCACCTTTAAGGCCCTTGCCATACAATAGTTTAACATGTCAGTTTTGATTGAGTGCTCTGTGATTCTTTTTTAATTGCCCCCTGAAACATACTAAGACCCTTTTCACACTGAGCGGTTTGCAGGCGCTATTGCGCTAAAAATAGCGCCTGCAAACCGACCCTAAACAGCGGCTGCTGTTTCTCCAGTGTGAAAGCCCAAAGGCTAACCGCATCTTTGGAGCGGTGAGAGGAGCGGTGTGTTTACCGCTCCTCCACCACTCCTTCACATTGAAAGCAATGGGAAACCACGGCTATACTGCCGGAAATGCGCTTCTGGCAGAGGCGCATTGCAGGCGGTATTAACCCTTTTTCGGCCACTAGCGGGGGTTAAAACTGCGCCGCTAGCGGCCGAATACCGCTAAAAATAGCGGCGCTTTACCACCACCGCACCTGCCTCTCCAGTGTGAAAGGGGCCTAAATGCTGACAGGTATCAGAATAATATGGCCCTGTGTATCTAGCTTGAATTTAGATTAGAGGAACATCAGCCTGGTGTTAACACAAGGCTATCAAAACACCCTGTAAAGTAAAATCCTGTGGATTTTTTGCTCCAGGTGTATAATTGCAGTCAGGAGTTCTACTATGTCTACTGTCCTCACTCCTCAGCAATCTGATCTCTCAACAACCTAAGTTAGGCCTTCTTTCTATCTACTCAAACCTTGAGCACCGTGTTACAAAGATTTAGAACTTATCACTTAAGCCCTGTACACACGATCAGATATCCTATGGATTTTCGTCTGATGGATTTGTCCATCAGAAATCCGATGAAACTGTTTTCCATCAGTCTTGCCTACACACCATCAGTCAAAAAACCGACCGTTCCAAACGTGGTGACGTAAAACACTCCGATGAGCTGAGAAAAATGAAATTCAATGCTACTGAGCATGTGTCGACTTGATTCTGAGCATGCTTGGGTTTTTTATCTGATGGATTTCCCCACAGACGATCGGAAATTGCCATCAGTTTTTTATCCATCAGATAATTTTAAAACATGTTCTATTTTTTAAAACTGATGGAAAAAAGACTGATGGGTCCCATACACGATCGGTTTGTCTGATGAAAACAATCCATCGGACGGTTTTCATCAGTCAAACTGATCGTGTGTACAGGGCTTAACACTTCATCTTCAAAAGTACTATACATAAAGAGCCTGTTAATAATCATATGTATCGGTTTCTGACCCAACCCACTGGAACTAAACTTCTCAGGGATTGGTCATCTAATACATGTGCAGTATTAACCCACTAAAACACCTCAGACACAGAACTGAGATCGTACAAACCTCAAACCAAATACAATATTAATCAGGCATCTCTGGGAATCACATTCTACACTTTTATTAAAAAAGATAAATAAGGTAAAATGAACAGTATTTCCTGCAGCTTTGCCTGAAATGATGTTCTTTGACAGGATGTACATTCTCTACACACAACAATGTCAATTCTTTATACAAATATATATATATATATATATATATATATATATATATATATATATATACAAGGCTTTTTTTCTCAGACAATAGGTGCTGGAACTCCCCCTTTCCAAGTCACCCCTTTTCTCCGCCCCTACTCACCTCCCAGTACCAACCCTTTTAGACAATATAGAACCAAGTATCATTTTGTGGTGCTAAGTAATTTGTATGGAATTTGGTAATGATATCAAGAAAAGCAGTAAAATAGATCCCCTGCAGCCAGCAACAATAGATCAGCCTAACAACAATGGACCACCCACAACTAAATTTCCCCCCAGCAACAATAGACTCCCGGCAGCATCAACAGATCTCCGCACAGCCAGCATTAATAGACTCTCTGTCTGCCATCAACAATAGACCCCTCTCCCAACAGTAGATTTTTTCTTTCAGCAACAACTGACCCCCCAGCAACATAAGACCCCCCCAGCAACAATAGGTCACCCACCAGCAACAATAGACCTCCCCTGCAAAAATAGATCCCCAGCAGTGAGCATCAATACCCTGCAGCGCACCCCAGCACCCCTTGCCATTACATACAGTCAGTCCAGGATGTGCCTGAACTGTGTTCCCCCGCGTTCCTGCTGAAAAAAAGCCATATATATATATATATATATATATATATATATATATAGTGCCACCCCCGAAGGAGCCGCTGGTTACATTTTGGGTTCTCTGTTCTGCGCCTCGACTCCAAGAACAACCTCAACCCCCCCCGGCACACCTGGTTGAATAAAATTAGTGGGATATGGCACTAAATAAACACACACACACACACCTGTTTAGTGATAAATACGCTTAATCTATTTGACTATTATAGCGTAAGTAACAGTTAATCCGAATTGAACACACTCAGCAGGCAGGTTAGCAATAAACAATGCATATAAACTTTAAATGCAACAAGTGTATTTATAAATCCACACTAGGTTTTGAGTGCACTCAAACAAATAGTACCCCTTTAAACAGGCCAGCAGATAGAGCATCAAGGTAGTTACAACTTGGGGCAGTCCTTAGTCCTAAGTTTCGTTGGAGCTCCTTGGCGTGCGTTGCGGCCGTCGGTAAGGCCTGCAGGCAGTATTAGAGCTATGGGGTCACTGGTTAAGTAGCTCCTAGAGACTTTATTCCCTAGCAGTGGTAGCAAGTATTGGATGCAAGGCCCGCTTACCAGTCCTGATAACACGGATTTAGTTGCCTCTTTGATCAGGCGTCAACTCGCTTAGGTTGCTTAGGGTGACTCTGGCAGGCAGCACAGCAAAGACAGCATCCTGGGAATGGCTTTGTCTCTCCATGATCTGGTCCCAGAATTTCTTCCCCACATTGTAGTAGCTTCCAAAAGCACCTTGTCCGCTCTCCACACTAGCCCCAATAACTTGCTGCAGACTGAGGAGATTCCCCAAATGGCTGTGGATTTCTGCCAACTCAGGATCTCTCTTTCTCTGGCTGACAATCTTGGGCACAGTTCTCTCCTCACTGTCTTTCTCTCTCTTCCTCTGAAAAAAACACCTCAGCCTCCTCGCTCTTTTATATGTCTCTCTCTCTCTCTGATGCTGGTACCTCAGACAGCTCTCCTCAGATGCTTTTTACCTCAGACAGCTCTCCTCACTGTTAAGTGTCACTGTTTCCCAGCAAAGGAGTATTTCAGCCTTGGTATCTCCCTCTCTGATGCTTCCAGAGTCTCTCTCTCTCTCTGTCTGACCATCTCCTGTCAGCCCTCCCTCTCCCTTTTACTTCAGTAGTTCCCTCTCCTCATTCTCCTCAGCCTCCACAGCACTTCCTGACACTCCCCTTTTTTTAGTGAGCTTTTTGTTTGAGATTTCTGTAAGGACAAGTCAGCATCTCTTTGTCTCCATGTGGCCAAAAGGAGAAATTGCATTACAAAAAAATGCCTGCTACACATTTTATATATATATTAGTATATACAGTGGGGAAAATAATTATTTGATCCCCTGCAGATATATATGAAATTTGGTTTATTCAGTTTCTACTGACAATACACTATGGATTACCTTTAAGTTATCCGGCAGTTCTGCTCTTCCTGCATACCCAGGATTCATAGTAATAAATACTGTGCATGATGAATCCAAACATATTTCAGTACCTTCAAACACAAAGGTTTGCACTTGCTCAGATATAGCACGCTGAATTGTCTGAATTTGCTGGGCAACTACAGAAAGCACCTAAAGGATGAATAAAAGAGATTATTTGGATTACTGTCTTTTCATAGCTACTGCTGAAAATGGTAAAGCCCAATTTAAATCTAACACCTCTTTTTTTATAGTTCTGTACCCCCTTACAATATATTGTTTTAGTGGTGCTTCCCACCATCCAACTCCAATATGCTAAGCTGAGATTAATGGGTATTTCCTGAGAACGAGTGGGTTTGACAGGATACGTTAGATTATGGAGTATACTGGGCACAATGGTTAACCGGTGCCTATTGGACTACACTGTCATATTTGGATAAAAAACAGATGTAATAGGAAAGTTTGATAGCCATTGAAAATGGAGGTAGTTAGTACAATGTTTATCTAAACATTGATATGTGATATCAGTTAGGTTCCAATACAAACCTGTGAGCAAAATAGAATTTTCTAAATAAAAACAAATTACAATTAAAATTCCATGTGTGCAATTTGGGGTAAAGAGACAGTCATACGGGAATCAAGATCAAAGCTGAAGTCTAAAAGATAATGGGTCTAAGAGCATTATGGTAAATTAGACAATATGACATCTACAGCAAATGATACCTCAGGCAATGTGGCACATCCACATATGTGGCTTAGGTAACATGGTTGTAAAATAGGTGAATTAAATATGAAGAGCCTGTGAAGAAACACTTGTGCCAACTGCTGTGCTCCACCACCAACATACAGTATTTATAAGCTTCTTGCCAAAAGCACTAGACCTCTAACACTTGAATGTTAAGAACATCAATGACATAGAGGTGACTGGCAGGGGACAAATTCACAATGGGTTCACAATTGCCTCAGTGCTCAAATAGGTACAACAAAGATTATGTGGAAGAAACAGATGCTAGATAGTGTAATACGATTTAAAACCACTGTGTTAAACTTAGGGTTGAGCTTCGAGTCAAACTCATGTTCGACTCGAACATTTAATGTAGGTATATATAACAAGGCTAATGATTTACCAAGTAAAGGAAAAATCATGCCAATCGCTGTTCAGCCCCAATCTGCAAAAAGGAACCCTCGCCCTCCATCACGTAAATGTCCAGATGAAGCTACGCACTGTTTGGTTGCGAAACTAGTCGACGTCACTTCCGCCCGGACGCCACGCTGCGGCGCGGCTTCACTCCCTCACAGTGATGGCGAGCCTTGGAAGGAGGAAGAAGGAAGCGGTGCTGGCGTGAATGCGCACTGAGTGGTACAAGATAGAGATGACTATGTCTATGACAGACTGACAACGGTCCCTTGGATAAATGTTTGCAGCGCGCCACACTGTCTTTACAAATCTAACCAGGAATCACATTCACAATATTCCCACAGATACGGCCGTATCATGGACATTCCCCGCACGATTTGATATAAGGAGATGCACTTCAAATGTGGTGCCTGAAGATATCGTAGGAGGGGTATCGTACTCATCCATAAATCGCTGTTGATTGTGGAACTGTGTATACCTGTCAGTAATTTATATCTACACTATTCAATTAGGACTGTCATCTCAGTTATCCAGTACATTCTCATTTTTGGTGATCTCAGCATACAGCAGCAGTCTGTTTTTTGTCTTTTGGAGGAATTGAACTGATGGGCATAGTTCCCCACTACAAAGACCCCCTCCCCCTCTTCTCTGCTGGCCCTGAGTACTCCTGGTTACCCTTCATTGGACTTTCCTTGCCCATTCCCCATTCCCCTTCCCATCCATAGAGCTCGAGCCTCCAGGGGGATTTAGTTTTGGGTCTCCCTTTATATACATACAGCCTTGTTGCTGTTTCACATAGGATTTCCGTATTTCCTGGTGACCCTCCCCTAAATTACTTGGCGTCCGGACTTTGTCTAATTGTTTTTCAGTCATGTCTGTCCTGTTTGTGTGTGTTTTGTGTTGATCGGTTCTACTTTTGACCATGATCACCATATACATGTTTTTAGTCTCTGTGATATAATCCACCTACCATTTTTGATACCTTATTTACTTGCTGTTCTAAAGCCTCCTCTTTTTCAATCACTCTGGATTGGAAGGTTTTTTGTTTTTTCGACTCGAACATTGCCTGTTCGCCCGTTCGCCATATTTGGGGTGTTCGCGGCAAATTCGAAAAGCCATGGAACACCCTGTAAAAGAACAGTCTCTGCACAAAATGTAATTTCTGAAGGAAAAAAAGCCATTTAAAACTACTCGCGGCTGTAATGAATTGCCGGTCCCGGCAATACAGAGAAAAGTCATTGATAAAAAAAAAAGGTCTGGTATGGATTTTAAGGGGAACTCTGCGCCAAATTTAAAAAAAAATGGCGTGGGGTTCCCCCCAAAAATCCATACCAGACTCTTATCCGAGCACGCAACCTGGCAGGCTGCAGGAAAAGAGGGGGGCGAGAGATCGCCCCCCCTGAACTGTACCAGGCCATATGCCCTCAACATGGGGAGGATGCTTTGGGGTCTGGACCCCAAAGCACCGTGTCCCCATGTTGATGGGGACAAGGGCCTCATCCCCACAACCCTTGCCCAGTGGTTGTGGGGGTCTGTGGGCGGGGGGCTTATTGGAATCTGGAAGACCCCTTTAACAAAGGGGACCCCCAGATCCCACCCCCCCTATGTGAATACGTTGTTCACTAGTTTGGATCACCTTACCATCTCCAAGTGTAGAGCCATGAAGCCCCACTTGATGCAAAATCACATTCCATATAAGTTGGGCTTTCCTATTACTATCCATTTTTCCTACCAGGGGTCCTGTTAAACCCACCACACCCCCAAAGAGCTCCATTCCACCCTACAAGAATTGCAACTGACTTCTACTTCGCCTCCAGAGGGTCAGCACAAAAGCGCTGCTGCTCAATGAAATTGGATACAAACTCTCTTGATCACGAACGTCGAGGTACCCAAAAGCGCAGAACACTAACTCTCTGAAACTCGTCTTGAACTGACCCTCTAATAGATAAGTTTACCACTCTATATCTATTCTTCAGACATTGGTTGTGAACTTAGGTTCGCCCTTTGAAGCCCTATAGGCCCATTAACGGATTTACATCCTCACCTCTGCAGTGTTCTGTATTTAGGTTTGTAATACATTTTTTCTTCTAACTTATGCTCATGCAGTGATATAGATGGGAATTTCTCCCCCCCCCCCCCAAAAAAATTATCTCAAGGCTTCCTGTTAAGTAATATCATTCTATTGATCTCACTATATAGCTAATCTCAAGTGTTGCCTTTGGGGTGAGGGGTGTGGGTATTTCTACATAGCCAAGTCTCAAGTTAATAGGTTTAACCTACTTATGTTTTAGCTTCTATTTTTATCTTACATTTTACTTTATGCAAGTGCCTTCTCATCCTCTTCTCTAGGGCATGTATTATATTGTCTCTAACTTTAAAAATAGCGAATAGTTAAAGGGGTTGTAAACATACGTGTTTTTTTTCTGCGTCGCTCTCTCCACGGGTTCTCGGCTTTTGGATAGATTGATAGCAGCGCAGCCATTGGCTCCCGCTGCTGTCAATCAATGAATGCTGTCTATGGACGCCGAGTGTATGACACAGGTGCGCGCCCGCAAGGCAACCCCCTTTTATCTATCTGACACAATAGATAAAAGGGAGTGGCCTCGTTTACATACTTTTTAATAGTGAAAACTCTGGGACCTTTGTACAAATCCTAACCCTTTAACCAAAATTATGTGTCATTCCACTCGTTATGCGTGTTCTGCACTTGTGGGAAAGTGGCTCACCAAATAGCCACAAAAATGCATATGACAGTCTATAATTTTAAACCTTCAAAAACAAGTCAGCAATGGCATCCCCTGTGTCTCTATCAGAAAAAGGAAATAGAGTTAGAATTACAGCCATGTTTTTTTTTTTTTTTTTTAAACGATATTTTCTAATTTCTGTTATAAAACATATCAAATAAATCACATTTCCTCTTAAATTTAGGACAAAATATATTCTGCTACATGTCTTTGGTAAAAATAAAAATCCCAATAATTAATTATATTGAGTGTGAAAGTTATAGGTTTACAAACTTTGGTATGTATATATTGGAATTTATGCAGCTGTTGATGCTACTGTATACTAGTAAGGGTGGTGATCAGCGACTTATAGTTTGACTGTGATAGTGTGGGCAATCCAGCACTCAGTATTACTGGCTGGGAGGGACACTAACTGACTGACACTGACATCTCTAGTGACAATAATACAGTGACCAGTGATAACACTGTACACTGTACAGTGTACTAATGACACTGGTTAGGAAGGGGTTAAAGTGTTTGTTAACCTTCAAAAAAAAATCCTGTTCCCTTAAAGCATGTTATACAGCACAGTGCTTGTGCTGTGTCATTTGGCCCCCTGTAACACCTGAAATACCTGGCTGATCCTACCAGTTTCTACCCTCCCCTCTCTGCGCTGACTCCGATATATCAAGGCTGACACCTGAGTTATCGGTATGTGCCTCCGTCATCTGCAGCCTGCTCTCCTGTGTCTGTGTCTCCCTCTGTCCCCCCCTCTCCTCCCTCCTCCCCTCCCCCCCTCTGCCTGTCAGCTCCCCAATTCTCCCTCCTGCTCTAAAAAAATAGTAGTTTTATTTCTATAGTTCCCTCTAATATAGAACATAAAACTTCTCAGTGCATCTAATTTATAAAAATATGCGATATAATAGCTTACTTCAGAGCGCTGTTCAGGGCTCACGTGACTGCCCACCGGTCTCTTTCCCCCCTCTCCACTTCTCGGCTGGCATCAGCTGGAGTTTCCCAGCACCTCCCCCTGCAGCTATTGGATCGGGAGAGGAGACCAGTGGACTGTCAGCTGAGTGCTGAACGATGCTCTGAAGTAGGCTATTATACCACTTCTTTTTATAAATGGCATGCACTGCGGAGCTTAATGTTATATATCAGAGGGAACTGTAGAATTTTATTTTTTTACCTTAACAAACACTTTAACTTTTAAGGGGCAATCAAGGGGTTTAATTTTGTGCCTAACAAGTGTGTAATGTGTGCTGCTTTTACTAATAGATCTGGCTGATTTTTATTTTCCAGCTTTTCAGATCACTGTTCGTGTGTTTGTAAATCAAACCTGATTAGCAGGTTTTAGCAAAAATCTTTGGATTCAATCATTTTGGACAAAATGTCCAATCACAGCACAGGTCAGCAGGGGTCATCAGGGGGCACATGCATGCATGCATGCCCGTAAACCAGGAAGTTCAGTAATAGTATTGTGAGCAGGTTGCAAGTGGTTAAACTTATCCACTCTAATTGTTGTTGTTGATATTTCTCTTCTTCCTGGAGACCTATCCCATCATTACCTGTCCAAATTACATGTTTTGGAACAGTTAGTGAGAAGAAACCGCTTCAATGGGGGCATAAAAACCTGACAGAATTTCTAAACTCCACAATCTAAAACTGAAAACAAAAAAGCATTTTGTCTGGAGTTGGGCTTTAAGAACTTGTATTTGGGAAATATTTTCACGCTGGTTCTTTTGTAATGACAAAAATAACACAGTGAAACTTTAAAGGATTTTAAACCTAAAGAGAAGGTCACCACTCCAGTATGCAGCACTGAAACTGGCACTTTATTCAACAACTCATAAAAGCCACAAAGCAACTGTTACGCATTTCAGACTAACAATAGGCTTGACAAAGGATTTGTTAGTCTGAAACACATAACAGTAACTATGTTGCTTTTAAGAGTTGCTATATAAAGTTCCAGTTCTACTATGCTAAATTCTGGAGGGCCAATTTTTTTGTGTTTTATGTAATGAACAGTGGATGGAAGTCTGAGTACCCCCATTTTGGATTGGAGCAGGAGGCTGAGCAGGGTAGCTGTGTTTGCTTTCTTCAAATTTTTACATTTTATTAAAAACACATTACAGGCATGGTATATTTTTTATAGTTACATTAGTCCATCTTGGAGCAATGTAACTATGTATATACCATACCTAACCAATGCCCCCGGCAGCTGGAAATCACTAAGGCAGCAATGTCTCCACTTGCTTCTGGGTCCCATGCTGAGTACTTGGCGAGATATATTGTGAACACATGAGGTCGGCTGCTCAGCATAGGCAGAATCCAGGGAATGCTTTGCATTTCTGAATCAAAGCAAAGCATTCTCTGATTGGAGGTGGAGAGCATGGAAGCACCACCATGCCTCTCCACCTTGTTCAATCAGGGAACACTTAGCATTTGTGCCATTTAGAGAATGAATGCAAAGTGTCTAACCTCCTGTGTTCACAATGCATGTCCACTTTGGTGATTTCCAGCTTCCAAGGGCATCGACCAGGTATGGTATATACATTGATCCAAGCTAGACCAAAGTAACTATGTAACAAATATACCATACTTGTAATTCATATGTAAATGTATTAACTAGTGCCAATAAACACACTGACACTAATGCCGCGTACACACGACCGTTTTTCATGACGAGAAAAATGCCATTTTTTTATTTGGTCATTGAAAACGATCGTGTGTGGGCTCCAGAGCATTTTTCACGACGGGAAAAATGGGCATTAAAAATTTGGAAGATGCTCTAATTTTTCTTGTCGTTTTTCACATCGTTGTTTTTCTCGTCATGAAAAACGGCCGTGTGTAGGCTTTAACGACGTGAAAAAACGCGCATGCTCAGAAGCAAGTGATGAGATGGGAGCGCTCGTTCTGGTAAAACTAGCGTTCGTAATGGAGATAGCACATTTGTCACGCTGTAACGGACTGAAGAGCACGAGGCTGAAAAGCGCGAATCGTCTCTCACCAAACTTTACTAACACAAGGATCAGCAAAAGCAACCCAAAGGGTGGCACTATCCGAATGGAACTTCCCCTTTATAGTGCCGTCGTACATTTTGTACGTCACCGCGCTTTGTTTGAGCATTTTTTTTTCATGATCGTGTGTAGGCAAGGCAGGCTTGAGAAGAATCACGTCGAGAAAAACGTCGTGTGTGTACGCGTCATTACACTCACACTGACACTAACTATACAAATGTTCTTACCTAAAAACACACTAACCCTGACAGTAACAGACACTTGCACTGCCACTAACTGCCATTTATTCCAATACTAACTGACAATTACACTGCCAATAACTGACACACTGCCACTAAGACCCCTTTCACACTGAGGCAGTTTTCAGGCGTTTTAGAGCTAGAAATAGCATCTGTAAAGCACCTGAAAACCGCCTCCTATTCATTTCAGTGTGACTTTTCACACTGGGGTGGTGCACTTGCGGGACATTAGAAGAAGTCCTGCAAGCAGCATCTTTGGCACGATTTGGAAGTGCTGTACATGCCCTGCCCATTGAATTGAATAAAACAAGCAGCGCTTTAGCGCTAACGCGGCCATGGCCCCAGTGTGAAAGGGGTCTAACTGATATTTATACTGACACACTGACACTAACACTGCCACCTACACTCACTAAGCTAGGTAAAGCATTGAACTAGTTAGTATTTTTCTAGACTTTTTTTTTTTTTTGGAAAGACTTCACCTTAGTGAGGAGGAATAGATCTTTCCTCCTCACCAGCCAAGAAGTCTGTTGTCTCTCCTCTTTACAGAGAAGGGGCAACAAAGGCACCAGCTGCAGAATGAATGAGGATTGTGATAGACAATCAGAGGCTATCACAGTGATCATGTGATCGGGATCTGATTCCCCCCGGGTCCCGAACGTCAGTAGAGACTCAGGGCTGACACCGACAGCCGGGTCTTAGTGCTGGGAGTGTGCAATTGAGTGTTGTCCCAGCACAAACACAAGAACACATATATGCGGCACCCACATTTTAAAGCTCATTTCCTGGTCGCCGCATATATGTGTTATGCTGTTGTAAAAGGTTAACCATGACATTGATACAGACAAATTACAGGTAAACAGAATGTACTCTGCAATAGGTCCTTAGAATTTCCTGACCAGAACTTGGCAAATATGAGGATTTCATTGTACATTTGTAAAATACTATAAATGATATTTAATCATAGTTCCAGTATTTCGCACCTGCATGCTGCAATTCTGATCCAGCACTGGTAACCATTTTTATTTGGAACAATCTATGCATTGGCTGGCTGGTACATTTACTAGTTGGTCTGGTAAGTTTGTGTTTAATGAATTTGATTAATTGTTCTTTGGGAGCACTTTATTCAGTATAGGAGTAATTAAAGTGATTCTAAAGGAAAAATAAAAAAATATATACGTATTTACTTTTGCACAGAGCAGCCCCAATCCTCTTCTTTTTAGGTCCCCCACTGGCAGTCCTTGCTCCTCCCACATTACAAGTGCCCTCAATAGTAAAACTTTTTGCTAAGGAGGCATTTGAGTAGGCTCACTCCCAAGCCGAGCTCTGTGTGTCTATTCACACACACAGCGCGTGGATTAACCCCATCCCCTGCTCTCTTCTCATTGGCTCACTGGCTGTAATTAGGGAGAGAGCACTACAGGAGAGCCGCTGGTCTCATACAGCTTGCTGGACAGAGAATGGGCTCAGTATAAGGGGGCTGGTTAGGGGGAGCTGCATTTAGAATTTTTTTTTTTACTTAATGCATAAAATGCATTAAGGTAAAATACATTGAGCCTTTAGAACGACTTTAATTTTTATTTTATTTTTTTGGTTGCAGAAGTAAGCAATTATGTTACTACTGGAAAGGCTGGGTTGATTCTTATGGTAAGAATCAAATTTTAGTAAATATAATTTAGAAAAAAAACTCCAATTAATTTATACAGCATGTCTGGGCTTTCAGAAAGCAGGGGGTGGTGCGTTAAACTCAGTGAGGAGAGCTGATTGGAGGGAAATGACACACCCCTATTCATTCAGCACACAGGAACAGATCTCAGGCTGTCAATCATAGGCTGTGTGCGGGAGCTCCCTCCCCCGTCACCTCTTTTCTTTTGGTGTCAGAAAAACTTGTCAAAAGTGGAACAGAGGAACAAGGTAGCAGAGAGAAATTACACTTATTGCTCTGGATCGAGACAAATGCACACTATAGAGGGATATGCTTTGTTCATATTTCATGTCAGAGGTTTACAACCACTTTAAAGCTGTTAGTACACATAACAATTTACAACTGATTGATCATAGAAATAAACATTGTAAACAAACACAGTTTACAAAATGAATGTTCAACACAACTAAGAAAAAAACGGTGGGGGTTAAAGATCAGATTTCCACTAAAACCAATTGTTTTAATCCCATATTACTTAAATCAGCCATAGTAATAGCAATTAGACATGTGCATTCGTTTTCGTCCGAATGCATTTTCGTCCGAATTTCTGGTATTTTCGTTATCGTTTTAACAAACGAAAACAAAAGCACAGAATCTGAAAACCGAAAGATCCGACATAAACAAATGCTTTATTTTCGTTTTCGTTGCGACAACAGTTCGATATAGATAGGAGATTCGACATGACACTGACAATAACAATCTGTGTCTATCGAACCTGTGGTCGAATGTGCCTAACCTTAACTCTATTTGTCCAAGATTATACTACATAGAGAGAAAAGATTTGACATAGAGAGAAAAGATCGCTACTGGAATTGGGTGGGGGAAGTAAAATAAAAATAATGATGATGATGATGAATGTTTTTGGCTGATTGTAACCAAAGAGGAGCAGTAAAATAGCTAGAACTAACTTGACAATTCAACATAACGACGAAGATTCGACAAAGCATCGAAAAACATACAAACGTTGAATCTGTCATTGAAGGCTTATGGTGTCTGTCGAAAGTTCTAAGAAGATTAGATGGAGCAGCTAAACTGTACGACGCTGCAATCGTACATTTCCGGTCAAATGCATCCGCCCATAGGCTATAGAAGAATTCTAATGTTAGTTGACTAGTAATAATAATTAATTAATATAATTATTACTAGTCATACAACATTAGAATTCTACTATAGCTTGTAGGTGGAACATTCAACCGGAAATGTATGATTGCAGAGTCGTACAGTTTCGCTGCTCCGTCGAATCTTCTTTGAACATTCGACAGACACCATAAGCCTTCAATGACAGATTCGACCTTAATTAATTCAGATTTTCGGACAAATGCAATTTCTAATGAAAAACGAATTTCGGGAGTAACTAAATAAAAAAAAATTTCCGAACGAAATTCCAAAACAGTTCAGTGTGCACATGTCTAATATCAATAGAGCTCCACAAGAAAATATAATTTTATCCAAATGACTGTTGAATGATCCTATCATTTTAAATGTGTGTCCAGCATTATATTGTATGGAATTTAAGGTTTCTTATACTTTGGCTTTAAGGTCACAAAGCTACTCAGAGTAGCACAAATATGATGTCATATATGACCTTGGTGCAGAGTTATTCACTTTTAGGTAATTATAATGGACAAGGGGGCAATCTTTACCTCTGGAGGAAAAGGTTTGACCTCCACATAAGGAAAAGCTTCTTCACGGTGTAATAGCTGAGAAAATGTGGCTCCCTCAAGAATTAGTTCTGGCCAACTTAGTGGATTGTTTTAAAAAAGAGCTGAATGCATTATTAAATGAACAATATATATAACAGGTTATTAATATTTACAGGTAAAATAACCAGGAATTGTTGCTCCAGGAAATTTCTGATTGCCTTTTTTGGTTTAGAAAGGCATTTATTTTCCCCCCACTGGAGCCAATTAGGATCATGCTTTTAGGGCTTTTCCCCCTCCTCTGGATCATCTGTGGGTTTAAGGTTCTGTATATAGAGGTTTTCTTTTTATTTCTTCTGTTATTTTTCTTCTATTGTTTTAACTAGATGGACCTGTGTCCTTTTTCAACCTTGTGTACATATTCGCCAGCACACCATGGATTAATAATCACCGTCCAAAGGTTTCTTTTATTGAGAGAGATCACTATAACAGAGATGAGTGTAATGTTTCAGAGCCATGCATGGCCCCTTTGTCAGGCATTTTGTAAGCTATAATTAAAATGATGGTTCATTTAAAACAAAAAAACTGTAAAGCAGTGGTCATCAACCCTGTCCTCAGGGCCCACTAACAGGCCAGGTTTGCAAGATAACTGAAATACATCACAGGTGATATAATTTGTTGTTCAGTGATGGCAGTATTCTAATCTGCATCTCCTCAAGGTAATGCATAAAACCAGACCTGTTAGTGGACCCTGAGGACAGGATTGATGACCACTGCTGTAAAGCACACATTAATGGTAGGCACCTATGTGCTTTCATGTGCATCAGAGCTCCCAGGGAGATCCCATAATACAGTGATCCCTATTATACAAATATCCTTTCCCTTACTATTGATCTACAGTATGTAGAGTTTTTTTCTTTTAACAAATACTTGTTTTTCTTAAAATAAGAGAATACTTGACCACATAATTAATAAAGGAAATAGCAATGGGTTACGCTTAGAATCCTATGGCAACAATTAAATGTGACTTGGGGTCACAGATCCCACATTTGACAAGTATGTAGTCAACGTCCTACCCCACTACTGGTCAAAATTTGGGGCTCCTGGCACCTATGGTTCCAGAGATAAAGGGCTCCTTGCACAGCCTGACAGAAGCTACTGTACATACAGCGCCACCAGTTTAAATACAAGCTGGCACATGCTGTTTTCAACAGACTGAAAGGATGAGCTCACAGTGCCTGTCCTCGCTTCTTGTAAGAGGCACTGAGCTCAATGGACAACTTGGAGCCTTTGACCAATGGTAAAGCAACATTGGTCCAAGCTTTCCAATAAAAATGCTGCAGTGGAGGCTGTCCTCTCACTGCAGTGTCATAGAAGGGGGCATGTATATAAAGGTCAAATGCTCCCTTCCAGCGCAGGCCTCTTAACTACTGTACAAGGACAAAACATGGGTTTAAGGGTATAAGGTTTACCCATAATCCCATGTTTTTCTCACACAGTTAAGAGGGAGAATCTGCTGCTGCTGAGGTACTTTTTTTTAATCAAGCTAAATAATATACAGTATTATCATGCTATATGTTATAACATAATACCGTATATACTGGAGTATAAGCTGAGATTTTCAGCCCTTTTTTTTGGGCTGAAAGTCCCCCCCTTGGCTTATACTCGAGTCAGCGAAATTTTTACATTGTAAATAGTACCTCTAAAGACGTTGCGGCTGCGGCGTCCATCGTTCGAATTCCGCGGTCTCTTCCTGTTCCTTCCGTGATAGGCGATTCTCATCAGACACTCTCCGCCTATCACGATCATTCTCTCATCCTCAGTTTCCCAGCAGACGTCTGTGATTGGCGGAACACCCAACACAGTGTCTGCTGGGAAACTGAGGATGAGAGAATGATTGTGATAGGCGGAGAGTTTCTGATGAGAATCGCCTATCACGGAAGGAACAGGAAGAGACCGCGGAATTCGAACGATGGACGCCGCAGCCGCAACTTCTTTACAGGTACTATTTACAATGTAAAATTATAGGATGGGGAACAGTGAGGATGGGGAACAGTGAGGATGGGGAACAGTGAGGATGGGGAACAGTGAGGATGGGGAACAGTGAGGATGGGGAACAGTGAGGATGGGGAACAGTAAGGATGGGAACAGTGAGGCATTGTTGACCCTCGGCTTATACTCGAGTCAGTAAGTTTTCCCAGTTTTTTGAGGCAACATTAGGTACCTCGGCTTATACTCGAGTCGGCTTATACTCGAGTATATACGGTAATTTGTTATTTATCTATTTACTGTGAAATTACTGGTTTGAAGTTATAAATTCAAACTTTAGTAATTTGTCCGTTAAGCCACCTGCTTGAGTTAATTTTTTGAAAATATAGTAAATTACCTTTAAAACTATTTATAATAATTTGTATATGACCAATTATGGTAATTAACCACTTGCCACCCAGGCCAATTCTGACACTTCTCTCCTAGATGTAAAAATCATATTTTTTTTGCTAGAAAATTACTCAGAACCCTCAAACATTATAAATATTTTTTTAGCAGACACCTTAGGGAATAAAATTGTGGTTGTTGCAACTTTTTATGTCACACAGTATTTGCGCAGCAATTTTTCAAACACGTTTTTTTTTGGGGGGTAAAAAATGTTTAATGAATAAAAAAAAATATTGTTTCCAGCATCTACAAAAAGGGTGACTGAAAAAGATCTTAAAGGGACAGCGTTTGTAAATATTTTTGTTAAATGAGTATAACTAGTAGAACTGCAATCACCTACTTAATGAGAATCAAAAACGCAACTTGTGAATATGTAACCTGTGTGTATCTGGCTCTGATACTAGCCAGTGCCTCACCAGCCACTGACCTCACTGCACATCCCTGTACCAGTCCCTTCTATTTTGCAAGATCGTTTTGAGTTAAAATGGTGTGCTGAGCATTGTAGTTGCTGGATGCTCTGCTACTGCCTTCTGTGTCTGGAGAGCTAGTCTTATACTACCAACTTCAGTCAAAATTATTCTTTAACCAACGTATGTAAGATGGGAAAACTCATTAAGGTTTATAACTTTCATACTCATTAAGTAGTTAAGATATCTGGCAACAAAATGACTATATTAGAACAATTTAATTGTGCAGATCATTTAAAAGTGCCTTAATATTTTATGGCCATGAAAATGGTATTATATTGAAATAACAGGAATGTTAAAAAAGGCTGTACTGTTTATGAATAAATGGTTTAAAGATTCATATTTTTCGTAAAATTATCTTTTTCTGATATTAAAAGCCATGTTCTGTTTAGGTGTACATACACATGAAAGTACTAAATTTGAAAGTCAATATTTTATCTCTGCATTTATATTTGCACTTGCAGAATTGGTACTTGCAGTGCATATTAAGTTTTCTGAGAAAGTGTTAGAATTACCTCCAGCTCAATACGATTAAATTCATCAAAGCATGCCCAAGCTCCAGACTGTGCCAGACCTTTGAAGAATTTCCCCATGGCTTTATAGTCTAGTCCATCAGAGCAGTTAAAAACAACACACTGAAAAAAAAAAAAAAAGACATAAAAAAAGAATACAGAAGGTTATATTATCATAACAAAAAGTACAGTGAGTATGTTTGCAAAGAAAAGAGAGCCTGAATAAAAGTAAATAAATTAAATGCAGCTACATCTGTTCTGATAATGAATGTTATTTAATTTAAAGCTATGTCCTATAAGTTGTGTATTTCACAATACTGGTAATTAAAGGGAACCTTTCAGAGCAGCTCTGCAGGTTGCCATAGCCCGATCCAAGAAGCATTGCTATAACTGAGGTAAAGCACATTTCTGCAGCATCTTGCACAGTTGAGTGCCTACCCTAGATTTAGCACTCCTATGATTTGGACAAAAGTAGCCTCTAGCTCTGGAAGGGAGGCATAACTGTGACAAATCATAGTTGTCCTGAAAGTTTTCCTTTATAGTAAAGCTCCAGTTTTGTTGAGAAAAATAAATACGCTTTGGGTCAACTATACATTGTTAGGATATTCTGTAGACATCGGCATGATTATGTTGTGCTAGTGCACTTTCTGATACTAAGTGTGAAGGTCTATCAAAATAAGTTCACAATAGGAGCCTCTCATTATAATCGAAATCCAACAGTTTAACATTGCAGAAAAAGATACCAAAATTGTATTTGTAAATAGTGCACTGTATAAAAGATTTATATTTTTTTCTGTATGTGCATTTATTATTATAATAATCCATGTGAACTGGTTGCATTGTTGCTATTATGGATACCCAACATGTTAAATGATCTTGCAACAAATAAGTACAACAGAGCAGCAACTAATTCTAAACATAGTATCTAGGGCATAATCAAACAGTGGATAAGTATCCTGTGAAACCAGTATAATCTGCTTGAAATCCGCAATGTATACAGTATGTAGTGGTGTATAGCAACCGCAAACGAAATCCCGCAATTAGCCAAAATGTCAGAGACCTGTCACTCAATAGCAGTTACATTTTAGTCCAAGGCCAACTCATATCCAGATCCAGTTAATGGGAAGAAAATAGAAGTTGCATGAATGAATAAAAATGGAAAAGACTGATGAAGCTTGTGTTTATAGAATTTACCTTTCAGAATTCCTGGTACCATCACCAAGTTATTGTATGAAGCTGTCACAAAGAGTAAACTATCCCCAACTGATATATAGATTTCCATTTGTGCTCCACAAGAACTCTGATGTTGATAGTTTATCTTATGACAAATTACATTAATTCCTTGGCAATTTGGTCACATTAATGTACATAGATATGATTACAGTTTTGTTAAGTGGTGTATAGATATCCATGAAAATTCAAAACAATATTGCTTGACCCTTTAAATTGAAATATTGGATTCATATAGTGCAACAAAGAGTTCTGTATTGTGAGCTCAGTCCTTTTTAATAACTGTGAACAACAAAGAAAAATATATAATTTTGTGTTCAGCATTTAGCATGTAGTTGTACTGATAAACCGCATTTGAGCCATTACTAATGGCAGCAGGCTAAATAATAAAACCAGATATCTTATTGATAATAAACTTGTCTGGCTACAAGGTTCGTATTTGCATTTCAAAGTCAACAATGCAATGGTAAGTGTGCATGATAAGTTTAAATACACATTTTCATCCTTTTTTTAGCAGGAACTTATGCAGCACAGACTTCTAGAAGAAGCAATTTTTTTTTAGTTTTGGATGCAATGGAGTCGAGTTAAAGTAGAGCTAAAGGCAAAACTTTTTATTTCATTTTGGATAGAGTAAGGAATGGTTACAACTCCTGACAAATTTTTTATTTTTTTTGCCATATGTGTTCCATATAGGAGATTTCTCCTCACTTCCTGTCCCAAAGCCAAAACAGGAAGTGATAAGAAGTGAGGAAGGAATCCCAGGATGTCACCAGAGTCACCAGAACTTATGTCCTCATTAGAAGATTTCTCCTCTATTAAGCCCTGTACACACGATCGGATTTCCTATGGATTCTAATCCGATGGATTTTTTCCATCGGAAATCCGGTGAAGCTGACTTCCATCAGTCTTGCCTACACACCATCAGTCAAAAATCCGACCGTCCCAAACGCTGTGACGTAAAACACTCCGAAAAGCCGAGAAAAATGAAGTTCAATGCTTCTGAGCATGCGTCGACTTGATTCTGAGCATGCATGGGTTTTTTGTCCGATGGAGTTCCACAGATGATCAGAATTTGCTATCGTTTTTTTTCCCATCGGATAAATTTAAAACATGTTCTATTTTTTCTCACCGATGGAAAAAAGACCGATGGGGCCCATACACGATCGGTTTGTCCGATGAGAAAAGTCCATCGGACTGTTTTCATCGGTAAAACCGATTGTGTGTATACGGCATTACTGTTCTCGTGTCAGCCTAAAATTTGGGATTTCCTTTTACTTTTTATTTTAATGATGGCGGTAAACAGGACAGATAGCGAGTTACCCAAACATGATCACAGACAGCAATAAAAACTGGCAGATGTTCAAATTCCTTTCCACTCTATTCAAAAGTAGAAAAAAAAAAGTTGTGCCTTTAGTTACAATTTTATCATTTCTGTGGCTCTAAAATTATTACCGGTATTTTGATTAGTGCAATGTGAGACACAAAATGTTGGATTATCAGCCAGTAAAACACTACACAAATACTATGACAAACAAGCTTATAATGATAATCAGGTTAATCAGGTTAATAGTCTCCCTGAGTTAATGAATGCTGTGCTGAAAGACAAATGCAAGCTTCTCTAAGAATGTCTGCCTGTTCTGTATCTCTGGCAGGGATGTACTCATTTATTAGGCCCCATTGGGGATCATTTCTGGTCTCCTATTCCTAGGAGTCCAGAACCCAAAATCAGGTAGTGGTTATCTTTTGGACAGGAAAGCATAGACAGCAGAAAAAACATGGTTGGGACTTCTAATTCTTCCCAATATTGAATACAAATCTCCACCAAAAAATAAAATAATAAAAAAACTGTTAGGTTTTGTTTGTATTTATAGGCTGACACTACATAAAATGTAAAAAAAAAATTTTTTTGTATTTTTAAAATGTATTATTATTCTATTTAATACTGGAACTGTAACTTGCAAATACAAGTATCATCCACATTGTTCTGTGTCACAATCAGAAGGTAAGACCACCTAGGACTGTTAACTCAAGATCTAGTGGGCCAATGGAACAACTAAACAGGTGTACCCGGGTTCCAATCCTCACAGATGTGGGAGCAGTGTGATCGTGCGCAAACGGAGGTGTCCCAGAGTCACAGGATCTAAGGAGCCACCTGGTCCTTACTAGAGGTGTGGATGTTGCACTGCGAGGTAGCCCCCAGTGCAACCACATAGCATGCTGGAAGGACATGAGGTATGCACAGGAGACTAGGAATCAAGGAAACCTACTGCAGCAAGCTAGGAAGAGACACCAGAGGAGAGGACACAGGGAGCAAACGTAATTCGCAGGAGAGAGAGGAATGCTGAGCAACGGTGCAGAGAAAGAGAGACTTGGCAAGCTGGAAAGGGCTGCAGGCAAACAACAAGAAGCAATCCTGAGAAAGTCACACTGCAGCAGAAAACTAAGGGATCCATGGGCAGAAACCAAAGAGAATATAACTGCACAGCCAGAGGGGAAACACTGAGAACAAAGACAGGATTAAGCAACACACAGAATATGGGAATACTCAGATGATGGTGAACATCACTGAAAAAGAGGGGTCCGGCTTCCACGTGAAGAAGATATGTTGCTTGAACACTAACGCACAGGTTCAGAGGCTTAATAATACCTAGATTCAGTGTGGATAGGGAGGAACCAGAGCAACTTGGATAGGCGACAAAACCCGGCACCAGATCAATGTGTACGAAAGCGTGACATTTTGCAGATGCCATTGCAGCCTTAAGGCTAGGTTCACGCATGTGGAGGTTGGGGAACGCAAGCTAAATTCATGCATTCTCAGACCTGCAGATAAAACGTACTGCTCTTCAATAGAAATGTGGGTGAGTGGGAATTATGGCACCACTATGTTTTAGAAAACATGACACATTTTCAGTTGTGTGTTTCTGTGTGGAAGCATTTAAAAAAAAAGGTTTGACTTTTTCTCCTGTCTTTTCGACAGATGCAGTAGCCCATTCAAATGAATAAGCTGCTGCATCTGCTCAAGCACAGGACCCACATGTGTAGATTTAAAGCAGAGTTGCACCCAAAAGTGGAACGTCCGCTTTTTTGCTTCCTCTCCCCCTCCGGTGCCACATTTGGCACCTTTCAGGGGGGAGGAGGGAACTGGGACCTGTTTTTGATGCAGCGCCATCCCTCGGAAGTTTGGCCCTCTTCCTCCTTCCTCCGCCACTGGGCCAATTACAAAGCACTACACGTTTCGTGCATGTGCAGTAGGGAACTGGCCGTGAAGCCAAAAGGCTTCCTGACCAGTTTCTCTTAGTGAAGATGGTGGCGAGAGTACCCGCCAGCCGATCCAAAAACGGGCTGGGGTGCCGACACCAGGGGCTACCTGGACAGGCAAGTGTCCATATAATTAAAGTCAGCAGCTACAGTATTTGTAGCTACTGACTTTAAAAAAAAAAATTCCCAAGCAGAACTCCTCTTTAAGGTCTTATTTGCAAAATTAAGTCTTTTGTTTTTCTAATGAAGCCTCCTCTCTGCATATGGTTAAAGCGGGGTTCCGGGCATAATTTTTTTTTGCAATCTAAAATTAATCACATGAAATTGTCCCTAAAACATATTAATAGCTCCCCAATCGTTCCAGAAATCATTGCAAACACTTTCCTTATATCCTCCAGCTCATGTTGTGGCCGTATCCATCATATGTGTGGGCATGTGAAGCCCAGTTCCCTTTTCTTCCTGGTTTTCAGGGAGAGGTGCATGCTGGGCAATTTTTAGGCACAGTAATGCCTGGGAAATGAGTGTCATCATTTCCCAGGAGGCAATGGGGTCTTAGGACAGGAAGTTGAACCACCTAGGACCAGGAACTAGACAGATTACGAAATCTGCCTAGTAACAGCCAGATAGAAGTGAGTACATTTTTATTTTTTTTACATGAAAGGCAAGCTGTTAATAGAAAGTTCATTTTTAGGGTGGAACTCCGCTTTAATATATCATAGCTGACGTCCAGCTGAACTCCAGCTTTTGATACACTCTTTATACACTCACCGGCCACTTTGATAGGTACACCTGTTAAATTGCTTGGTAACACAAATTGCTAATCAGCCAATCGCATGGCAGCAACTCGATGCATTCAAGCATCTAGACGTGGTGAAGATGACTTGCAGAAGTTAAAATTGAGCATCAGAATGGGGAAAAAGGGGATTTAAGTGACTTTGAATGTGGCCTGGTTGTTGGTGCCAGATGGGCTGGTCTGAGTATTTCAAAAATTGCCGATCTACTGGAATTTTCATGCACAACTATCCCTAGGTTTTACAGAAAATTGTCCAAAAAATAGGAAATATCCAGTGTGCGGCAGTTGTGTGGATGGAAATGCCTTGTTGATGTCAGAGGTCAGAGGAGAACGTGCAGACTGGTTTGAGATAACAGTAACTCAAATAACCACTTGTTACAACCAAGGTATGCAAAATACCATCTCTGAATGCACAACACATTGAACCTTGAAGATGATAGGCTACAGCAGCAGAATACAACGTCGGGTGCCACTTCTGTCAGCTAAGAACAGGAAACTGAGGCTACAATTTGCACAGACTCATAAAACAGTCTGATGAGTATTGATTTCAGCTACAACATTCAGATGGTAGGGTCAGATTTTGGCGTAAACAACATGAAAGCAAGGATCCATCCTACCATGTATCAACAGTTCAGGCCGGTGGTTGTGGTGTAATGGTGTGAGGGATAATTTCTTGGCAAACTTTGGGCCCCTTAGTACCAATTGATAGGGATGAGCTTTATGTTCGAGTCGAACATGAGTTTGACTCTAACATTGGCTGTGATTTTAATAATGCTTAAAAAGTGAAACAATAAAAGTGAAATATTCCTTTAAATTTCGTACCTGGGGGGTGTCTAAAGTATGCATGTAAAGTAGTGCATGTTTCGTGTGTTTACAACTGTCTCTGCACAAAGTGTAATTTCTGAAGGAAAAAAAGTAATTTAAAATTACTCCGGCTAGAAAAGTCATTGAAAAAAATTACAGGCATATTACACTGCAGAGGAAGTTCCCCATCAGGTCTGCTCAGCCAATGATGTTTCGTGTGGAGTGGAGACTGCAGCACTGGACATCGGATCACCGCGAGACACTGGATTACATCACTGAAATGTTTTTTATTTTATTTTTAATAAAGGACATTCCCAACTGTGTCTGTTTTTTTACAATTTTTTTTCACTTTACTTGTGAAATGGTAGGGGTACAATGTACCCCTTACCAATTCACATAAAGGAGGGGCCGGGATCTGGGGGTAACCTTTGTTAAAGGGGTCTTCCAGATTCCGATAAACCCCCGCCCGCAGACCCCCACAACCACCGGGCAAGGGTTGTGGGGATGAGGCCCTTGTCTCCATCAACATGGGGACATGGTGCTTTGAGGGGTCACAGACCCCCAAAGCATCCTCCCCATGTTGAGGGCATGTGGCCTGGTACGGTTTAGGAGGGGGGGCACTCTCTCGTCCCCCCCTCTTTTCCTGCGGCCTGCCAGGTTGCGTGCTCGGATAAAGGGTCTGGTATGGATATTTGGGGGGGAACCCCGCATAAATTTTTTTTTGTTTGATGCAGGGTTCCCCTTAATATCCATACCAGACCTGAAAGGCATGGTAATGGAATTTGGGGGGACCCCCACGCATTTTTTTTTATCAACTATTTTTCTCTGTATTGCCGGGAGCCGACAATTCATTATAGCCGCGAGTGCTTTCAAAATTACTTTTTTTTCCTTCAGAAATGACACTTTGTGCAGGGACAGTTCTAAGCACGGGAAACAAGCGCTGCTTTACAGGCATACTATACACCCCCCCCCCCCCAGGTACGAAATTTAAAGGATTATTTCACTTTTATTGTATCACTTTAAGCATTATTAAAATCACTGCTCCCGAAAAAACCTTTTTAGGACAATAACTTGCATATTGGCCTTGATAATTAGCACTTTTGATTTCGAACGTTCGAGTCCATTGTATTTAATAGGGTTCTAAAGTTTGCGCAAACTTTAGGTCTGTTCGCAGGTTCTGGTGCGAACCGAACAGGGTGGTGTTCAGCTCATCCCTATTTGTGAGTCTCTCTTCCACTCACTTCCTTGACACAGGTGCTGATTTCCTTCTGCTGGCTTTCACGATTCCCTCACCTGGGACTTAACTTTAACCCCTTTGAAACCAAAGTCCTGGTAGTTAGGGTTTGTAGGTTCTTCCCACCCAAGTCTCCTTGAACCCAGAGAGTACCGAAAGTCAGTCCTCTCCAGCCAAACTTAACCCAGGACACCTCACCCTACAACTGTCTCTGCAACTGCCCCCCTTAAAGGGACCAGAACTTAAATATTTTAGAAATGTACCTGCCATCCAGGACACATTCTTTGTGTCCTGTACAGTGGTTTTAGGTGCAGTCTAGGTTTGGAATAAGTGCAGTTTAGAGTGCAGTATGGGTGCAGTATATGATGGGTACATCTGGTGTCTCAGTCCCTGCTGGCAGTATTAGCAATGGCTAAATAGCCCTCTCACCAGTCCTTGGGATGCAGGGGTGACATCTCTCTGTTGAAGGGGGGGCCCCTTGGTCCCTTCCCAAAGGCTTCAATTGATATGCAGAGGGTGAGTGGATGTTCCAGTCTCCCTGAAGCAGTGGTGCCAGTGCTGAAATTTGGGTGGTGCAGCACTGTCCCTGGGTGTCCTCACTCCCAGTCTCAAGCTTGGTTCTGCACTGATATAGTCTCCCACTGGGAAATATTAAGACAGAGGTGCTGTCTATCTAACATCCTACACACCTCCTACAGCACAGTACCTATTGGTATCTGTAGTGTAAGGAGTTAATTGGCCCCATTATATTGCTGCCACCTCAAACTACAACTCCCAGGATTCTCAGTGCTTTGCATAGAAGTCTACGGGCTTGCTTGGCTTTAGTACTTCCCCTGCTGGCTGGAGGAGAATGGTAAAGCATAATATCTGCATTTTAGTTCAGGGAGAGAAGAATAATAGGCAATGTCTCCTTCTCCGTATTGCTGTAGCCCAGCACCTGATTACATAGAGTCCTACAGAGACTGTGTTCAAGTTCCAGTAAATTGAAACCGCTTTATTCTCATGTTTGTCTTGCTTGATCATAAAGGTAATTGTGAACATGTAAAGACATGCACAGCTAAACAGACATGAAAGAAGAAACATTTTTTTTGTGTTTTGCATAAAGTACCTAATCCAAATGATTATCATGATTGTTAATCCTTACAATGTAGTACTTTATACAAAAAAGTTTTCTTCTTTGATGTCAATTCATTTGCGCATGTCTATACATCTTCTCCATAAATTTTAATGTAGAAGTCTGGTAAAAATCTAATAGCTTAAAACTATTCTCATCCCCATTCCAAGCCCAATGCTACTTACCCTGTAAAGGAAAGATGTGTATACTTACCTATCCTAAGGGTGCCCCAGTCCAGTCACATGATTTCTCCAGAAGATGGCTTCAGGGGAGAGGAGTGAGCAGTGACAACGTTTGCAGTGCCTGGGCAGTGACATCACCCATAGACTAACTATGGGACATCCATTGTCCACTGTCCCTTCTGTACACTGAAGCTGATGCTTAGACCCAATTATGTGACTGGACTAGAACATCCAAAGATTAGGTAAGTATACACATCTTTCCCTTACAGGGTAGTTAGCATTGGTCTTAGAATGGGGGTGGGAGTAAGTTTAAGCTTTGTTAGATTTCAAGCAAGACAAACAAGGAAATTAAGTGATTTCATTTTACTGGAAATTTGTTGAACGTACCAGCACCAGTCATCGTCTGAAAGTTTTGATCCTTGAAGTGTGAGGTATGTAAAGCTGGCTCCCTTGCAGCAGAAAAGGTTTCTTCTTCTTATACAGACTATGCGGCATGTTATTGTGAGTCATAGAAACATTGCTATAAAGAGGCCATGTTTGTGCAGCTTTAATTGATTTGTGCAGCTTTTATTCTGCAGTGTATGCATGTTTTTTTGTCACCCTGAATGTATTTTGCATTATTGCTTCTAACCTTACATCTGTTAAAATTGCAAGTAACAGTTTCTCCCTATCTGATTGTTCAGCAATTACATACTCTGCTAAACCTTCCTACACATGCAATTATATTAAAAATAGGAAAGAATAGATTGTGCATGACAGTCAATTTCAACCCATAGAAATGCTAATAAGAGCATATTATGTAGCTGCTAGTCACTAATCAGCTCACATGTGGGCAACTTTAGAGTATAAAATAGAGAAATATGAAAACAGATTATGTCTGATACATTCAGACTGCTTAAGTCACCATAAAAAAGATGATATGATAGATGAATTCAACAAAACTTTAACTTGCAAACAAGTCATAGTGTCTACTTATCTGTAACTTATTTTTATGCATTAATGCCACAATTGTACATAAATATCCATTCATGGTCTATATGATTGTTGGCCTACTTCACTATGAACAAATTACTTTTTATGTGAACTCTTCTATACATCTGAGTCCTCATGCTGACATACATAAGAGAAATCAAATATAATCTGTGTGGAACATTGATGGGGAACTGAAAGAGAAAGAGATCCCGCCATGACTGAAATAGCAGGTGGTCTTATTTAAAATGTCAGGGGAACCCACACAAATGATATGTTCATAAATTTCAACTGTAAGCTACACACTTAAATTTTAGCAGAGACTGTGGAGAGATTTATATAACAAATAGATGTGTTATAAATTATCAAAACAACATGCAATACGTTGTTTTCACATTATTGCAGGGGTGAAAAACGGAAAGATAAAAAAAAAAAATGTAAATTATACATTCTAGATGTAGAAAAAAAGCTGAAATGAAACAAAAGAGAAAAACAAACAAAAACATAAATCCAATAACACCTAATTTTAGAGAACATAACCTTAGAATTATGTACACTGTTTTTTACTATTGATGCCTTGTGTTATGATCTTGAACAACAACTGTGTAGCATGAGTGCCTTATTAATCATTTAGGTTTCTTACCTGAATAAAATAAATCATATGAAATCTGTGTGGCTGCTGCTAGGGATATACATTTCAGTTTAGACTTTTTTTTTCAAAGACATGGCCCAATGCCTTCGCTCCTGTGCTAAAGAGTTGATGTAAGGCATAGATTCAGTTCAAGGACAAATTACTTGGGTCAAAAACACAGGAAGGTCCACTAGTCTGAAGAGAGACTGTGGCTTTCTTTGTCACTTAAGTTGAAATCAAACCGGCAGCTAAATGCACAGTTGAAATGCAGAAATAAGGGCTGTTTTACTTGCGCATGTATAACTGAAATATTTTAATTTTTTCTTTAGATAGAGTAGGGAAGGGTATTTTATGCTATTTGTGTATTATTGAAAATACTTTTCTCTCTAAAAATGAGAGAGACTACTGTGTTCATAAATACTCTTTGTGAGGGATGATTTAAAGGCTACATTCACCATTTATTTTTTTCAAAATTGCAGCTTCCCTATGTACCAATATACCATTAATGTACCTCTGTTGCAGAAAAATAAAAGCTTTCTTTGATTTTTAGAATGAGGCCTTACCTTATGGCACACGGGGCAGAGTCTCATGGTGATGTCGCCAGATGGCCACACCCTGTGGCTATATAAGAACTGGCAGACATCACAGATGACACAACAGCGGGAGCCAACATCGGAGGAGGACCGTGTCTGCAGTGTAGAAGGCAGCAGAGGGGGGAGAAGACCGGAGGAAGAACACATCACCGAAAGGAGAAGACTAGAATAAGAACACATTACCGGAGACAAGACAGCAGCGGAGGGAGAAGACCAGAGGAAGAACACATCGGTGGTGGAACCGGAGAAAGAAGACACGTTGGAGCTACAACGGGGGACATTCTTCACTTTTAATAAAAGGACTTGTCAAAAACTGTCAATTGTTTTTATTTACACTGCACTCCTTTTTTCAGGGGTGAATGGGTAGGGGTACAATGTACCCGATACTCATTCACATGGGGGTGCAGGATCTGGGGGCCCCCTTGTTAAAGGGGGCTTCCAGATTCCGATAAGCCCCCTGCCCACAGACCCCCACAACCACTGTCTTATTAAATTCCCTTACGTGGAAAAGTTTTATCCCTATCGTGAGGTCACCAGTACGGTATTTGTACATTGAAATCATATCCCCTCTCAAGTGTCTCTTCTCCAGAGAAAACAAGCTCAGTGCTCGTAACCTTACCTCATAACTAAGGTCCTCCAGACCCTTTATTAGTTTTGTTTGCCTATCTCTGGACTCTCTCCAGCTCTAGCACATCCTTTGTGAGGACTGGTGCCAGAACTGCACAGCACACTCCAGGTGCGGCCGGACCAGAGTCTTGTAGAGTGGGAGAATTATCATTTTATCTTTGGAGTTAATTCCCTTTTTAAAGCATACCAATATTATGTTTGCTTTTCTTGCAGCTGCTTGACATTGCATGCCATTGCTGAGTCTGTCATCTACTAGGACCCGTGAAAAAAAAGGAAAAAACAAGGGTGCACCAGCCTGGTGTGATATCGTTTAGGAAAATGTATTTTAAAATGAAAGCAATGAAAAGGTACTCACAAAACTAGTACAAAAGTTCGCATTGTACAAACAGTGCCTTGGAAGCTGCAGCATGTGAACCCAAACCACACTTCGACCGATCAAGGAGACCGTGATGGGGCGCACTATCGGCTGACGCATTTCGAAGTATAAAACTTCTTTATCAAAGCCACCACGGTGGCTTTGATAAAGAAGTTTTATACTTCGAAACGCGTCAGCCGTAGTGCGCCCCATCACGGCGAACTTTTGTACTAGTTTTGTGAGTACCTTTTCATTGCTTTCATTTTAAATAAATTTTCCTAAACGATTTCACACCAGGCTGGTGCGCCCTTGTTTTTTCCTTTTTTTTCATTTGCTACTAGGACACCCCTATCCACGAAGGGCAGCAAGGCCAGTGCTTTCGTTGTAGACTATTGAATGGTCGATGGTCATCTCGTGCGCAGGATTGTTTGTTGTTTTTCTGCCATTTTTATCTACTAGGACCCACAGGCCCTTCTCCATCCTCGATTCCCCAGAGGTTCTTCCCCCAGGGAGTAGATTGCATTAATATTTTTGCCACCCAAATGCATTATTTTACATTTTTCCACATTAAACCTCATTTTCCATGTAGTTGCCCACCCCATTAATTTGTTCAGATCTTCTTGCAAGGTTTCTACATCCTGCAGAGAAGTTATTGCCCTGCTTAGCTTAGTATCGTCTGCAAATACAGAGATTGAACTGTTTATCCCATCCTCCAGGTTGTTTATCCACTTTCCACCACTGCCCATCCTGAGTACTTCCCATTTATCACTACCCTCTGAACTCACCCCTGTAGCCAGTTTTCAATCCATGTACTCACCCTATGGTCCATGCCAACGGACCTTAATTTGTACAGTAAACGTTTATGGGGAACTGTATCAAACTTAGTGAGTACACAGAGGGTGGGATATAGGTCAGCCCTAGACCCCTCTCTTCTCCTCTGAATCCCCTAAGAAACCCTTAGCTTCCTCCTCACTTAGGGCCCTGCAGCTCCTATTCATCTCTCAGGGCTCCTCCAGATTTCTTTCCATGCACCCCACAGAGCCCATCCCCCTGCTCTCCTCCCTTCCTTCATACTATTAACAAAGATGCCAAAGTAGTCCTCCTTAGATTGATACCACTGACACAGGGGCATTTGTCACCCCATTGACGTTAATGCAGTACTTTTTTCCTCTTAGCAACACAACCAATGCAAGGGTTTTTTTTTTCCATGCAGGGACATTTTTATATTCAGTGTCACCACCCATGCAGGGACATTTTTTTCCTTTCAGTAACAGCACCAACATGTACATTTTTTAATTTCAATAACCCCACAGAAACAGACACTTTTTTTTATTCAGTGACACCACAAATGCTGTGACATTTTTTCTTTTCAGTGACCCTACATTTTTTACTTTCCTCATATTTGTGCACTGATTTTAAACCCTTTAGTAGACTGCAGTGTACCACAACTATTGGTACTATTTCAGCGCATACCACAAACATTCCATACATTTTGACACAGTGTGCTGTGTGCACTGTTATCAGCCACACCCAGAAATGAGGATTGCAGTTTCTAGTATTCACCCTGGGCACTGGATTGCCTTGTCCCAGCACTGATTACAGCATTTATGCAATTGGCTGCTACATATACACTTGTTTGACAATGAACTTGCTTGGACTTCTGGTACATTAATTTACCTGCATTGCTTTTTTCTTAATTAGCCTGCTAGAATGCACAACACACCTGTTTGGCTTTGTCTCTTTCTGCTGCGATCAATCTGTTGGAACTGAGCATATCTGTCTGCTGACACTTGTGATACATCTGCTTATTCCCTCAATCCATCTAAGGGTATGTACAACATAGTACTAGGCAAATGTCATACTGTATACGTATGCATGATACATCTGTTTGGCTATATTTTGTCTGCTGCAATTAAGCTTTTTTTTATTGAATATATCAGCTTGCTTCGACTTGTGATACATCTGCTGATTCATAATCTAGGTGCTGCATCAATCTGTTAGATCTTCTTTACACTTCATGTGAATTTTTTGCACATAAATTCATCTGTTTGCTCATTGAGGAGTCTTTTAACCATTAAACCTTTGCAATACAAAATGTGTCCCTCTACAATCTGGGGCTTTTATTTCAAGTATATATTATCTTTGGTTAAAGAGGAAGTAAACCCTGATGGGTGTTACTTCCTCTTTGTTTCCCTGCAAAGGTAAAGCATAATGGGCTACTATGCATCGCATAGTAGCCCATTATGTGACACTCACCTGCAGGAGAAGCCTGCGATGTCCCCGTCTTCCTTGCTAGTAGCGAGCGGCCATTCTTCACCCCTCTTCTTTCCGGGGCAGCGAACTCCGGTTCTGTGACTGACCGGAGTCGCTTGACGTCACTCCTGCGAATGCGCGTGCCCTTTCTAACTCTGGCGCATGCGCAGAAGAAATTGCCGTACGGAGATTTTCAAATATCTCCTAGACCGTGCAGGTCTGGGAGATATTTCAAGCACCTACAGGTATGCCTTAATCTAGGCTTACCTGTAGGTTAAAGTGATTGTAAAGGGTTTACAACCGCTTTCCCCGCCGAGCGTACGCAGATATGCGGCCTTGGCTTTCGGGGGTTATACCGGGATGATGCCTGCAGCTGCAGGCATCATCCCGGTATCATTTGTTAGAGCCCGCGATTGGCTTTTCTAGGGATAACAACCTATGCAGCTAAAAGCCGCTCGGTTGTTATCCCGGAGGAGCGGGAGGGGACATCCCCCCTCCCGTCGCCTCCGCCGCTCTTACCGGGCCTCCCGTCCCACCGGGAGACCCATCCACAATGCACCACCTCCTAGAGCCTAGAGAGAGACTGAAACAAAGCAGCGAACGGCTTTCATTCAGTCTCTTCAATGTAACCACGGAAGCAACGTCATGACGTCACGTCCGGGTTACTCGGCTGTCATTGGAGCCGGATTTAAAAAAATACACAGTATTCAGAATCACAGTTTTTGGCGATCTGAATACTTTGAAGTGCAAAGGAGGTATTGGGGGGCATTTAGACCCCCGATCCCTCCATAAAGAGTACCTGTCACCACTTATTACTATCACAAGGGATGTTTACATTCCTTGTGACAGCAATAAAAGTGATCAACATTTTTTTTTTTTAAAACACAATTTTAGATTATAAAATAAATAAAATAAATAATAAAAAATAATAAAAAATGTAAAGCACCCCTGTCCCCGCGAGCTTGCGCAGCAAAGAAAACGCATACGGAAGTCGCACCCGCATATGTAAACTGTGTTCAAGTGAGAGCAATAATTCTAGCCATAGACCTCCTCTGTAACTTTAACCTGGTAACCATAAAAGAAATTAAATTGTCGCCTATGGAGATTTTTAGGTACCGTAGTTTGTCGCCATTCCACGACTACGTGCAATTATAAAGCATGGCATGTTTGGTATCTATTTACTCAGCGTAACATCATATTTCACATTATACAAAAAAATTGGGCTAACTTTACTTTTTAATTTTTTTAAGATTAATGAAAGTTAATTTTTCCCAAAAAGTTGCATTTAAAACACCGCTGCACAAATACTGTGACATAAAATATTGCTAAAATATATATATATAATTTTTGGGGGTTCTAAGTAATTTTCTAGCAAAAAGTACGGATTTTAACTTGTAAATACCAAATGTCAGAAATAGGCTCAAGCCCTGTACACACGATCGGTTTTACAGTTGAAAACAGTCCGATGGACTTTTTTCATCGGACAAACCGATCGTGTATGGGCCCCATCGGTCTTTTTTCCATCGGTGTTAAAAAATAGAACATGTTTTAAATTTATCCGATGGAAAAAAACGATAGCAAATTACTATCGTCTGTGGGGAACTCCATCCGATAAAAAAACCCACCCATGCTCAGAATCAAGTCGACGCATGGGACGATCGGTTTTTTGACTGATGCTGTGTAGGCAAGACTGATGGAAGTCAGCTTCATCGGATTTCTGATGGAAAAATCCATTGGTTTACAATCCATAGGAAATCCGATCGTGTGTATAGGGCTTTAGTCATGAAAGGGTTAATATCATTGCAGATCGTGTACCTATACAGTAGAAGTTTCAATAGTGGCTAATCAAATTTTACCATTTCTTTGTCTATCCCAGATCTTGCAATTTATTACTAAATTGAATTGGTGGTTGAATTGGTGTGTTTACCCATTCACTTACACCAAGAGAAGGCTTATGTCTGTGGCAGCACAGGCTTTTAAACACACTCCCAGCTGCTATAGTGATCTAGTTGCTGATTCAATATGGTAATACATTGCAAGATAATGGATTGGACAACAAAATAACATTCAAGTGGTCAATATGGAACTTATATAGGTATATAATCCATAATGATATCAACTGAAGATGGTATACACTTGCGGTAGAAGCCCCAGGTTGTATGGGGACAAGTTTTGTATTCCAGGGGCTCGATGATTAAAAGACACCTCTGTACAAACAGATGTATTTATGTGCGAGAAATACATGTATGTGGAAGCAATGGAATACAGCTGTTCATTAGGCAAATTGCTGGTGTAAAACTGGTTGAAGCAAACTTAATCCATAGCCATTGAGAATTTTGGTAACATACAAAAAGAGCACAAGGCATAGTGCAAAAAATAACACTTAGTTTGGCAATTGCAGAACGTAGAATACTCCGAACACTTAAGCCCTGTACACACGATCGGATAACCTATGGATTTTCGTCCGATAGATTTGACCATCGGAAATCCGATGAAACTGTTTTTCATCAGTCTTGGCCACACACCATTAGTCAAAAAACCGACCGTTCCAAACGTGGTGACGTAAAACACTCCGATGAGCTGAGAAAAATGAAGTTTAATGCTTCTGAGCATGCGTTGACTTGATTCTGAGCATGTGTGGGTTTTTTAACCAATGGACTTGCCCATAGACGATCGCAAATTACCATCGGATAGAAAAAAGACCGATGGGTAGCATACACGATCGGTTTGTCTGATGAAAACCATCCATCGGACGGTTTTCATCAGTTAAACCGATCGTGTGTACGGGGCTTTACAGTATACAAAGTAACGGGAATAACATTATTATAAATGATTCTGCAAGTCAGTTACTGTACATAGGCTAGAGTAAAGTAATGTGGCTGGAAGGGGAGTAACAAACTTTTACTAAACAGAATGCATATATATTTAAGTTGCTTGGATAAAATGTTTAGGACATTGTACCTGAGTATTCTGAAGGAGAAAAAAAAATACAGTCAACTTGTCTGACAAACAGAAATTACAAAACCGAAAAAGTGAGTGTAAGATAACTTTAGTGTACCATAGGATTGTTCTTCTATTGTGAAATTTTACAGCCTAACTCTTCAATACAAACGCCATGGTTGCATTTGGTATTCCAGTGTTGCCATTTTGCCCTCCTTGGAAGACCTTATTTGTTCATAAGTGTGTATATCCATAACCTGCTTAATCACCTCCCTTATTTCAGGAACCTCCTTACACTTTCTCATGAGTACTGCTCTAGAAGCCTGGAGAATCTGCATACATATAGGTCAAAGAGAGTTAGGGATAGTGTAGATATTAATGCTTAGAATAACCTTTGCCCCATCTGATTTGAGAAGAAAGCCTGTAACGCTTGATATCAGCTTAAACACTGTGGCCCAGAAGTTACAGAGGTGAAGGCAAGACCAGGTCATGTGAAGCAGTTTACCTACTTGTCCACATCGTCTCCAGCAGTCTCCTGAATTTTCTGGGGAAAATTTAGCCATTAAGTAAGGGGTAAAATACCACTGCTGCTGTAGTTTCTGTGCTGTTTCCCAATCGTTAGAACAGTGTGAGTATTGGTTGTTGTGTCTGATCTCAACCACTGCAAGTCAGTAAACGAGCACTTGAGGTCTCTCTCCCATTTAAGCATTTGAGGTTTTTTTTTACAGAATTAACATTTTACATTTTCAGGCCTGTGATGGGACCTGTACTGTAGGTAGGGATTTGAAAGCTAGCAAAAGTGTATGTCTTATATATGTAAATAGTTCCCTTCTAGGAAATGTGTATTGTTGGACCAGAGTTTCAAAGGATGTAATCTCTCTGCTTTCATTATATCTGAAATGTTAATAAGGCCTTTCTCTTTCCATTTTGTGAGTGAGGGGTCTGGAGATATAAGTTTCAAGGATTCAAGAGGTATGTGTACTCGTTTGCTTGCGGTAGAGGTGTCAGAGTGAGACAGTAGTTCTCTCCAAGCTGCTAGTGTTGCAGATATTGTTGGATGGCCCTTGAGATATTTTCCGTCTAAACTGGGGCTAATCTGTCACAGGTACCGAAGGTTATTTAGTAGATTTGTCCTGCCCTCTCGATTGGCCAAAGGAGGTAGATATCAGTATGTAAGCTGAGCTAGCAGGGATGCTATATAGTAATCCTTAAGAATGGGTAAGCCCATCCCCCCAACTTCTTTCTGCTTCATCAAATCTGTACGAGAACCTCTGGGTTTGCTACCTGCCCCTATAAAGTCAGATAAGAGGGATTGCATTTTGGAGAAAAAATTCTTTGAAATGTGAATAGGCAAGATTCTAAAGTAATATAAAATCTTAGGTAACAATAACATTTTATATGCAGCTAGTCTTCCAGACCAAGAAAGATATATTTTTTTTAAACGGGATAGTTAATTTTGTACATTAGTGATACGAGGTTGGAAATGTGAATTGTATAAGTTATCTGTACTGGAAGTTAGTTTAATGCCCAAGTATTGAAGGGTGTTGAAGGACTATTGGGATGGAAAATTAGACTCCAAAGTGGATTTTGTTGCCTCATCAATGCCCAGCCCATTTGGATGAATTAATTTTGTAAAAGGAAACTTGTTAAATTGCTCTAGTACATCATAAGCTATCTGGATGATGTGGAGTGGTTCTGTGAGGGACAATATCACATCATCTGTTCCCCTTGGGATGAAATCTCTTTAATTACTGGATGTGACCTTATTTTTTCCTGCAAATGGCTCCATAAGGAGGTCAAATATCAATGAAGACAAGGGGCACCCCTGCCTGGTCCCGTTGGTGATTTCAAATGCTGACGGAAATAAAACATCAGAAAGTACATGGGCCAAGGGCTTAGAATATAGTGCAGAAAGTGTGTATAGGACTATTAATGCAAAACGTATCTAACACTTTAGATAGGTATCCCCAATGTATCCTATCAAAAGCCTTCTCTGCATCCAAGGCATGAAGCAGAGAAGGCTCTTTTTGTTTTTCTGACATGTGGATGAGATGTATCATTCTTCTAGTTGCATCCGGGGCCTGACGCCCCCTCACAAATCCCTCCTGGTACTGTTTCACTAAAAGGGTAGAAAGTTGGACAGTCTGTTGCTATCAATTTAGCATATAGCTTGACATCTACATTTAGTAGTAATATGGGCCTAAAATTATATGGTGCATTGGGTGGTTTTCCAGGTTTGGGCAATGTAATTATGGTGGCTGACAACATTTTAGGGGGGGAAAGAGGCAATGATGACAGCAACATTGAAGACTGTAATCAGATGTGGGATTAGAATCAAGTAAAACAGTTGGTAGTACTCAGACAAATATACATCTTGTCCTGGTGCCTTATTATGAGGGAGTGTTTTAATAAGAGATTCCACTTCTGATATGTAACAAGGACAACTGAGAAAATCCAGATCTGTCCGAGACAGTTATGGCAGTGAGATTGAGGCAAGAAAATCATGATCTCTGAAGACAGTTGGGCTGTGTTAGCATCCTGGTTTTAGATTATACAACGAACTAGAATATTTGTTGAAAGTGTCAGTAATTTCTTTAGGGTTGTATACTTTTTCCTTAGAATTGGGGTCTATTATGTATGTAATCTTCTGTTTAGATATTTTTTCCTTGAGGTAGTGGGCTAATAATTTGCCCGCTTTCTTGCCATAGTTGTAGTTGTTAGCACACAGAGATCTTACATGATGACCGTGCTGGTATACCAGTAATGATCTTGTCTTCTCTAGTGGAAAATAACTACTCTCAAAGTTGTTGGGATGATGACATTTTGTTATCTACCTCCAGGGTCTGGATTTCCCCAATAAATCATTAAGTTGCTGAGAATGTTTCCTTAGTCTGCTACCTAATTGAATTAATAAACCTCTAATTACAACTTTGTGAATTCGATAGTGTGAAAGGATCCGACACAGATGGGGCATTAATTTTAAATAATTCAGTCGGATGTTTTCGCAATTTCCGGTTTGTAAAATGGGTGGGACAGGAACAACACATCGTTGCGCCAACTGTTTGACCTTGTCTCGGTGTCGATTTCTCCCACAGTAATGGAAACGGGGGCATGGTCAGACCATGTAATAGTCTGTACTTCAGATTTACTGACGCTTTGGAGTAAAAATGTATCTATCAGGAACATGTCTATTCTTGAATACATTTAGTGGACATGTGAGAAATAAGTAAAATCTTTTGGACTTGGGTGATGTAGTGCAGTCTAGATCTTTGTTTGGGATGGAATTGAAATTGCCACATAGGATCACATGGCCAGTAGGAATGAGTTTCGAGTTCGAGTCAAACTCATGTTCGACTCGAACATTGCCTGTTCGCATGTTCGCCAAACAGCGAACAATTTGGGGTGTTCGCGGCAAATTCGAAAAGCCGCGGAACACCCTGTAAAAGTCTATGGAACAAATCTAAAGTGCTAATTTTAAAGGCTTATATGCAAGTTATTGTCATAAAAAGTGTTTGGGGACCCGGGTCCTGCCCCAGGGGACATGTATTAATGCAAAAAAAGTTTTAAAATCTGAAGTTTTTTCGGGAGCAGTGACTTTAATAATGCTTAAAGTGAAACAATAAAAGTGAAATATTCCTTTAAATTTCATACCTAGGGTGTGTGTATAGTATGGCTGTAAAGTCGCGCTTGTTTCCCATGCTTAGAACTGTCCCTACACAAAGTGTCATTTCTAAAGGAAAAAAAGTAATTTAAAACTCACTCGCGGCTATAATGAATTGTCGGCTCCCGGCAATACATAGAAAAGTCATTGATAAAAAAAATTAAAAAATGCGTGGGGTCCCCCCAAATTCAATTACCAGGCCCTTCAGGTCTGGTATGGATTTTAAGGGGAACTCCACCCCAAATTTAAAAAAAAATGGCGTGGAGTTCCCCCAAAAATCCATAGAAGACCCTTTATCCGAGCATGTAACCTGGCAAGCTGCAGGAATAGAGAGGGGGGACGAGAGAGCGCCCCCCTCCTGAACTGTACCAGGCCACATGCCCTCAACGTGGGGAGGATGTCCCCATGTTGATGGGGACAAGGGCCTCATCCCCACAACCCTTGCCCGATGGTTGTAGGGGTCTGCGGACAGGGGGCTTATCGGAATCTGGAAGACCCCTTTAACAAAGGGGACCCCCAGATCCCCCCTATGTGAATTGGTAAGGGGTACATTGTACCCCTATCATTTCATGAAGAAAGTGTAAAAAAAATAAAAAAAAACACACAGACACCTTGGAAAAGTCCTTTATTAAAAATAAAAAAAAATAAAGAAATAAAAACACATTCCAGCGATGTAATCCAATGTCCCGCGGTGATCCGATGTCAAGCGCTGCAGTCTCCACTCGAAATGCCATTGGCCGAGTGGACCTACACTGCGGAGGAAGTTCCCCATCAGGTCCGCTCAGCCAATGACGTACGTGGGGTCTGAGGTACGAGGGGGCGGGGGCGCCCTCGTAACTCAGACCCCGCACTTTAGATTTTGAACGTTCGAGTCCATTGTATTTAATAGGGTTCTAAAGTTCACGCAAACTTTAGGCCTGTTCCCAGGTTCTGGTGCAAACCGAACAGGGGGGTGTTCGGCTCATCCCTAATGGCCGGTGCTAGCCTGAACCAGCCACATGTTTTGTGCAGGACTAGCAAGTGTAAAAGTTTATGATCCACAATGGAATCTGAGCAGAGTATTAACCACTATAGAAACTGGGGTCAACAATCAGTAAGCAAATATGTTTTCAGAGGCTCGCCAGAACTGAAGGAAACATATAGGTGATTATGCACACAGGGTCGGCCTGCATTCGCATCCGATCCTGCATAATAAGCCCTGAAGGAACTTGGTGAAGTAGCGGGTCTTGGATATTGAGGATCCAGCAGTTTCCATTCCCTCAAGAGACCCAGGCCTTCCTTCACCGACGTGACAGCATTTGTAGCACCCCCCTTTATTATCAGCAATTTTGTAGGGTAGATCCAGCGAAACTATATGCAGTGATTGTAAAGAGCCTTGGTAATAAAGGCTAATTGCCTTCTTTGTTGCATGGTGTATGCTGATAAATCTGCAAAAAAGGAGAGATCTTCCATACTCTGTGTTAGCCTTTCCTTGTTTCTGGCCACTGCCAGCAGCTTCTCCTTTGTATGAAAGAAATTAATTATAGCTATTGTATCCTGGGGTACAGTGTCTGAGATATGCTTGGGTTGTGGCAGTCTGTGTTTATGATCCATTAACAGATCTTCCAAAGGTGCATCAGGGAGAGCCTATTTTAGTATGTGGGTGAAGTAAGATTTTAGATCTGGCTGTTTCACTGATTTGGGAAAAACCCATAATTTAACATTGTTGCACCTGGATCTATCCTTCAGGTCTGCAAGTTTGGACTTGATCCAGTGCATTTCCTCATCCCATTCATTATGGGAATCAACCAGCTTGTTAAAAATGGTGGCAAATTCACCCATCTTGTTTTTAATGTGTGACACTTAAGCAACCTCTGATTTGAATTTCTGTGCTAGTGTCATGATGTCAGTGTAAATAGCAGTGCGCAGAGACACTAAAATATCTTTTAGGGTTGTGTCCATGACTAGCTGGTTTAGTGTGGGAAACTCCAAAATGGAGTCTTGCAACTAAGGTGGTATCTGCAACACTCGCCTCCAGTGCCATGCCATCCCTCTGCAGCTTTGGCTTCACCTTGGCTGAAGGATGTTGAAAAAGATCCAGATCTTGTCCCCTTGTTGTTATTATGACCGAGCATTGCCTGTGATGGATGGCTGCGAGCTGAGCCTCAGTCCAGCGAGCGGGCATGTGAGTGTCTGAGAGCCACCAGCGCTATCTTGGCAGCTGAAGCGCTGAAGTTTATTTATATCTGTCATATCACATCGGTTACTTCAATATTGTGTGGCACTTTTCATCTGTTATTGCTTTAATTTGCCAGCACAATGGACGTTTTTTATTCTCTTATTTAATATGTTTGATATTATGCACGTTTTGCAAGTCATTCATGCACTTTATTTATATGTGTCATATCACATTGGTTACTTCAACATAGTGCAGCCCTTTTCATCTGTTATTGTTTTATTGTGCCAGCACAATGGACATTTTATATATTGTATGTTATTACTGTATTTATTGGCGTATAACACTCACTTTTTTACCCTGAAAATAGAGGGTGTAAGCTGTGCCTGCGTGTTATACGCAGGGGGCTGTAGAAAGTTTTTTTCCTGAAACTTCCCTCTTAAAGTTAGGGTGCGTGTTATACGCCTGTGCATGATATACGCCGATAAATACGGTATATTTAATATCATACATGGTTTGCACTAAGATATTCATGCATTTTATATGTGTCTTATCACACTGGTAATCCTAATATAGCGCTGCATTTTATTTGTTTTTATAGCTGAAGCGCCGCAGATTTGGGAAGAAATCTGTCATCTTCCCCGGCTTGTATGAGCCTTTCCGCTTCCTGGCTGACATGCCTGTTGGTGTCAGGACTGCAGTGTTGTAATGGTGAGTACGATCCGGTCCCAATGCTGCTGTGGAACTGTCTGGTGAGCCGATCTGTGTAAGAGCTGAGCTACAGAGCGGCCATCTGCATCGGCCGTCAGCCACGCCACCCCATCTTCCAGATTTTTTGTCAAAGCTTAATTGAACAAGCTGAAGTTAGAAGCTGATTGGCTACCATGCACAACTGCAGCAGATTGTGCACTCTCCAGTTTTAGTAAATCAACCCCACTGTGTTTTTACACTTCTTACTGTTGGCTTTTGGTTAAAAGTGATTTGAGCGGCTTTAAAGCTGTCCAATCACACATGGCAAAAAGCACCGCCCTCCCAAGAGCCTAACTACTCTCACCATTTATCCCATGTTCCATATTGCATCAAAGGCTGCAGGCATGCAGACTTTGTTTACAACTGTGATTGCTCTGATTGGTAACAGCGATCCCATGGAACAGGGTTATATTCATTGGCTCGGTAACCGATCTGTGATTTGCTGTGCCCAGCTATTTATATGTAGTGGTTTGGTGGAGGTGGTTAATAATACAAAGTACCTCTACTCATTCCCAAAAAAATATGTAAGCTAGTAATTAAGGCTTCCAAATGTTTGTCAAGTCCTTTATTAAAAAAATAAAATTCCCAAAATCCCAAAAATTCTCTTGTAAATCCATTGTCAATCACAATGACCATTGCCTGCAGACTAACAAAAAGAAAATGAAGACCCGATGCACACAATCAATCCCAATGGCAATCCAGCAAAATGACAGCTCCCCAAGCTGTCATCAACTATATCAGGAACCTGCTCAGGTGCGAGTGAATGGGACTCTATCGTGATCATTTGCTTTATATAATGGAACGCGGCAAGGTTGCCCAGTCTCCCTAATTATTGTTTGTGCTATCTCTAGAACCCCTCTTAGCAATGATATGGGCAAATCAAGTGATACAGAGGATAGAGATGGCTGGAACAAAAGGTATCTGCAATTGTAGAGGATTATATTCTCTATGTATCTAACCCAAGACAGACATTGCCCAATATTTTAAGGGAACTGAAAAGATACAGGGAAGTTTCAAATTTAAAGGTTAATGTAGAAAAATCTGATATATTAAACATCTCTGTTTCCCAAGGGGAGTTCAGGGATCTTAGATCCCTGTATCCATTTGAATGGAAACAGAAGGGCTTGAGATACTTGGGCATACATTTATCTGCATCAGTAACAGATCTGTATCAAGATAATTATATACCTCTTCTTAACAAAATTAAACAAGATCTGAATGGGTTTCCTGCCAGCAGATTATCCTGGTTGGGCAGGATAAACGTTATTAAAATATTGACTCTCCTGATAGCTCTTTATATATTCCAGGCCCTCCCGATAAATATATTTATTTGGAAACATAGAGGCCCCCGTATTGCTTATAGAAATACACTCCTCCATAAGGGAGAACCAAAAGGACTCCTCCTATAACACAGGTGGACACCAATAAGAGGCAATGATGGACACTAATCATTGCCTTTTATTAGTGTCCACCTGTATTATAGGAGGAGTCCTTTAGTTCTCCCATATAGAAGAGTATATTTCTCCCATGGTTTAGAGAAGCAGGATCTTTCATCCTATGGATTTCATAGGACCCACTGATAATGGGATACTTTGACGCAGTAAGTGGGCTTTAGCACCATATAGCCATATGGTGTGACTAAATCCCCATATTTTTTTTAAGTGTTTTAAATAGCCTTGCAGGAGGTAAATGTCATTTTTGCATGTGTGCGCTGTAATATTTTGTTTTCAATCCAATAGAGATACTCATAGATTGGGGGGGGGGGGATAATTAGACATGGTATTTCTAATATTTACAGAGTGCTTATTTCATCCCTAGATCCTGGGATCCCATGTTTTTTGAGCAGATGGGAGAAAGCGTGAAATCAAACTGTCCCAGAAACCCTAAAACGTAAAATTATAGATTATGTATACTCTACCTCAATAGATATGAGGATAAAAGAAATGAACTATAAACTGTTGACTAGGCGGCATTATGTTCCTTCAAAACTACACAAGATCAACCAAGTGCAGTCATCAGAGTGCTGAAGAGAATGTGGGGGTGAAGGAACACATGCCGATATTTGGTGGCACTGTCCAAAGATTTAGTTATACTGGGAGAAAGTATTAAATATAATCAAGATGATAAGCAATTCTGAAAATTGAGCAAGACCCCTGGCAAGGTTTATTCCATGCTACTAGTGAGTCTAGGAAAAAAATATAAAACATCTCTTATTCCATTTTTGTTAAAAGGTATTAAATACGAAATATTGGAATAAAAATGTGAGAGATAAGGAATTAGGTAGAGAGGCCTGGTGATCCTCTATCTGGGATAATGATTATCCAGACTATTTGTACTCAGATATGAGGAGCCTCCACCTCTAATAACCTCCCCTCCTCTTTGAGGAATAAAAATAAATATGATATCTATGGTTTATGTAATAAGGTTTCAGGATATGCACCTTTGTCTGTAGTGCTATGTATAAGTTTTAATTGTTTTTTATTTGTGAATGCTGTCTTGATATTCATTGTGATGTATTGTATTTGTAAACCTTTTTTATAAAAATAATTTAAACATCAACTATATAAGGGAAAGGGACAGTGGTGACATCATTGACCAAAATATGGCCACGGTCATATTTTGTCAATGTCACTGCCCAAATATGGGCAGTGATGTCACCACTATCCACACCCCTTTGGTTACATGGCTGAAAATTCCTGTAATATCAGCGGTTCGTAGGGACTTAGCGGGTTTAAGCACCCACTGCTCCCTTAGCAACCGTTGACAGTGGGATGCTGTCATATATAGAAGCAATGAAAGTGCTACTTCTATATACAGTCAGGTCCATAAATATTGGGACATCGACACAATTCTAATCTTTTTGGCTCTATACATCACCACAATAGATTAGAAATGAAACTAACAAGATGTGCTTTAACTGCAGACTTTCATCTTTAATTTGAGGGTATTTACATCCAAATCAGATGAACGGTGTAGGAATTACAACAGTTTGTATATGTGCCTCCCACTTTTTAAGGGACCAAAAGTAATGGGACAGATTAAGAATCATAAATCAAACTTTCACTTTTTAATACTTGGTTGTAAATCCTTTGCAGTCAATTACAGCCTGAAGTCTGGAACGCATAGACCAGTGTTTCTCAACTCCAGTCCTCAAGGCGCCCCAACAGGTCATGTTTTCAGGATTTCCCTCAGATGAAACAGCTGTGGGAATTACTAAAGCAGTTAAACTGATCAAATAACCTGTGCAAAACAATGGAGAGCCTGAAAACATGACCTGTTGGGGCGCCTTGAGGACTGGAGTTGAGAAACACTGGCATAGACATCACCAGACGCTGGGTTTTATCCCTGATGATGCTCTGCCAGGCCTCTACTGCAACTGTCTTCAGTTCCTGCTTGTTCTTGGGGCATTTTCCCTTCAGTTTTGTCTTCAGAAAGTGAAATGCATGCTCAATCGGATTCAGGTCAGGTGATTGACTTGGCCATTGCATAAAATTCTGCTTCTTTCCCTTAAAAAACTCTTTGGTTTCTTTCGCAGTATGCTTTGGGTCATTGTCCATCTGCATTGTGAAGCGCCGTCCAATGAGTTCTGAAGCATTTGGCTGAATATGAGCAGATAATATTGCCCGAAACACTTCAGAATTCATCCTGCTGCTTTTGTCATCAATAAATACAAGAGAACCAGTTCCATTGGCAGCCATACATGCCCACGCCATGGCACTACCACCACCATGCTTCACTGATGAGGTGGTATGCTTTGGATCATGAGCAGTTCCTTTCCTTCTCCATACTCTTCTCTTTCCATCACTCTGGTACAAGTTGATCTTGGTCTCATCTGTCCATAGGATGTTGTTCCAGAACTGTGAAGGCTTTTTTAGATGTTGTTTGGCAAACTCTAATCTGGCCTTCCTGTTTTTGAGGCTCACCAATGGTTTACATCTTGTGGTGAACCCTCTGTATTCACTCTGGTGAAGTCTTCTCTTGATTGTTGATTTTTACACACATACACCTACCTCCTGGAGAGTGTTCTTGATGTGGCCAACTGTTGTGAAGGGTGTTTTCTTCACCAGAAAAATAAGTCTTTGGTCATCCACCACAGTTGTTTTCTGTGGTCTTGGGTCTTTTGGTGTTGCTGAGCTCACCGGTGCGTTCTGTCTTTTTAAGGATGTTCCAAACAGTTGATTTGGCCACACCTAATGTTTTTGCTATCTCTGTGATGGGTTTGTTTTGTTTTTTTAGCCTAATGATGGCTTGCTTCACTGATGGTGACAGCTCTTTGGATCTCATATTGAGAGTTGACAGCAACAGTGTCAGGAACGAGTGTGGAGATCGAGATGCTAAGAGGGCTCCCCTTGCGGCTGAGTGCAGCGCGCCCCTGGAGTTGGGAACAGGGAGCGCGGTGCCCACAGAAGCACGGTTGTCCAGGTGCTTGCTTGCAGTCTGATGAGCTCAGCCACTGAGGGATGGCGGAGGCAGGCAGAACTGAGCTTGTTATATTCAGATGAACGGAGAAATCGGAAGCCAGGCCGGGGGTCAAACACAGGAGATCAGTCCAGAGCATATACAGGGGCGAGCCGGGGTCATACACGTGCAGGGTCCAGGTACGAGCCGAGGGTCAAGCCGGGTGGTCAGGAAGCAGAAGCAGAGTCCAGAAGCAGGCCGAGGGTCAAACACAGGAGAACAGGAAGCGAGGTTAAGGCAAGCCGGGTCACAACGGATAAGCACGGATCAGGAGACAAGGTCAAGGTACACCGGAGACTGAAGAGATAATCCAGCAATGAGCAGCTCCAGCAGCAGGCTTAAATAGACCAGGAAGTTAGTCATGTGATCTGTTCAGGTTACAAGGAGGAAGTACCGCCCACCTTAGTCATGCTGTGCACCATGGCAGCCATGATTGTCTTGGGCAGAATTGCCAGTCCTTCTTCGGCTATTTCCCTGACAGTGCCCCCCCCCCCGAGGGGCAGCCTCTGGATGCCCAACCTAGACCATCTTTCTGGGTACCTGTTGCGGAAATTTTGCAAAAGTCTTGGAGCATGTAAATTATCCATTGGTTCCCAAGAATTTTCCTCTGAAGAATACCCCTTCCATTTAACAAGAAATTGAGTCTGCCTACCTCTTTTCCGGCAATCTAGGATGGCTTCAACTTCATATTCGGTATCGTTACCTATGATAACTGGTGGAGGTGGCAACTCCTCTCTTCCTGGAAATGGACTTGGCACAGCTGGTTTCAGAAGGGAGACGTGGAACACCGGATGGATCTTGTAGGAGGCCGGTAAAGCGAGTTCAAAAGCCACAGGGTTCACTTCCTTCTTGATCTCGAATGGACCCACAAACCTTGGAACAAGCTTCCTGGAAGGACAAGAAAGTTTGAGGTTAATAGAGGACAGCCATACCTTGTCACCCACCTTGTAGATGGGATTCCCTCTCTTTCTCCTGTCATGTTGTTTCTTGAAGTCTTCCTGAGCCTTTCGCATGGTCTCCTGAAGGATTCGGTAATTGGTTTGGAAGAAGTTTATCCTATCCTGAACGGCTGGTACCGGAGATTCAGGAATGGTGTTGGGAAGAAAGGATGGGTGAAAGCCATAGTTTGCCCAAAAGGGTGACTGATTGGTGGCCGTGTGTATGGTATTATTGTATGAAAATTCCGCACAAGGTAGCAAGGAGACCCAGTCATCCTGGGAGAAAGAGCAGAAGCACCGCAGGTATTGCTCTAAGGTCTGGTTCGTTCTTTCTGTTTGGCCATTACTTTGAGGGTGGTAAGCAGAAGAAAGACATAAGTCAATTGACAAGATCTTACAAAGATTCTTCCAGAAACCAGAGGTGAATTGAACCCCTCTATCGGAGACTATATTGTCGGGTAACCCATGAAGTCTGACTATCTCCTTAATGAAAACTTTTGCAGTGTCCATGGCGGAGGGGGTGCCAAGCATGGGCAGGAAGTGGGCCATCTTTGATAGTCGGTCCACTACTACCAAGATTGTTGTAAAGTTCTCTGATGGAGGGAGATCGACTATGAAGTCCATAGAGATGTTTTTCCAAGGCTGCTCCGGAACTGGTAAGGGTCTTAATAGACCCCAAGACCTGGTCTTGGGACCCTTGTTACGCTGGCAAACCAAACAGGACTCAACATATTTTTTACAGTCTGATCTTAGGGAAGGCCACCATAGGTAACGTTGGACAAGGTCGATCGTCTTCCGGATCCCGAAATGCCCGGCCAGCTGGTGATCATGAAATCTTTTCAAGGCCTGCAGTCTGACTTCCTGGGGGACAAAGATTTTGTCCTGATGCCACAGAAATCCCTCGTGACTCCTTAAGGTAGAAATTTCTGACTCTGGGCAGTGAAGAGAGGCTTGTACAATGGATGCTTTTAGGTCTGGCTGAATCAGAAGGAAATTTTGTGTGGACAGGATTGTACCGGGAGTGGTTTCTTCAGGGGTGTCTGGGAACATCCGAGACAGAGCATCCGCCTTTCCATTTTTAGATCCGGGACGAAACGAGATGTGAAAATTGAATCTCGAAAAGAATAACGCCCACCGAGCTTGACGCGGTCTCAAACGTTTTGCAGTCCTCAGATATTCTAAATTTTTATGATCGGTAAAGATCATAATGGGATGTGCTGCACCTTCAAGTAAATATCTCCACTCTTCCAGGGCTGTTTTGATGGCCAAAAGCTCCCGATCTCCGACGTCGTAATTTCTTTCCGGTTGTGTCATTTTTCGAGAGGAAAAGGCTACAGGATGTAACAATGATTTGGGGCCCTGTCGTTGAGAAAGGATAGCTCCTGTGGCCACTTCGGAGGCATCGACTTCCAAAATGTAGGGCAATGCAGGGTCAGGATGCTGAAGAACTGGCGCTGAAACAAACACTGTTTTAAGTCTGTCGAAAGCTGCCTGAGCCTCCGGGGACCACTGGAATCTGGAATGCAAACGGGTTAGTTGGGTAATGGGTGATATAATGGCTGAAAAGTTCTTAATAAATCGTCTGTAAAAGTTTGAAAAGCCAATAAACCTTTGAACACCCTTCTTGTCGGAGGGGACAGGCCACTCCAGGATCGCTTTTACTTTCTGGGGATCCATGGCCACTCCTTTCGTAGATATGACAAGACCCAAAAACTGGATAGATTCTTTCTCAAAGTCACATTTTTCGGCTTTTACATATAGTCCATGCGTTCTTAGAATAGTTAGTACCTTTTTCATGTGCACTCGATGAATCTCCAGCGTGGCCGAGAAGACAAGGATGTCATCCAGGTATACAATGAGGAAGTTGTCAAGATGGTCTCGGAAAATGTCGTTCACAAAGTGCTGGAACGTGGCTGGAGCATTGCAGAGGCCAAAAGGCATCACCAAATATTCGAAATGTCCGAAACGAGTTCGGAAAGCTGTTTTCCACTCATCCCCCTCTCGAATGCGAACCAGATTATAAGCACCTCGTAAGTCCAGTTTGGAGAAAACTCGAGCAGAACGGAATCGTTGGAAGAGTTCCGGGATGAGAGGGAGTGGATAGCGATTTTTGATAGTGATCTTATTCAGATCTCGGTAGTCTATACAAGGCCTAAGCGTTTTATCCTTTTTTTCGACAAAAAATATGCCAGCACCTGCAGGGGAAGAAGAGGGACGAATGAATCCCTTTGCCAGGTTTTCATCGACATAGAGTAGTAATGTTTCGAGTTCAGTCTCTGATAAAGGGAAGATACGACCAAAGGGAATTTCGGAGCCTGGGAGCAAGTCAATAGGGCAGTCATAGGGACGATGAGGTGGAAGGGAGTCTGCTCCCTTCTTGTCGAATACATCCAGAAATTCTAGGTAGGCAGAGGGTACATGAGGATTGGAACTAGAAACAGGTTGTATGGTCAGGCAGCTGGTAAAGTCCTTAAGCTGATTGGAGAGTCTGAGACTTCTCGAATAGACGTTCACGTAGGCGTCTGTCCAGTTGTATGGCTAACTGGATGAGGCCCTCCAAGGTATCCGGGATTGCTACCCTGGCCAGCTCGTCCTTGAGGGACTCCGATAGGCCCAGATGATATTGGTACTTCAGGGCAGCTTGATTCCAACATGTGTCTGCGGCCCATGTGCGGAAGTCCACAGTGTAATCCTCTGCGGGAAGATGCCCCTGCTGCAGGGTGTGCAGGGCATTCTCGGCCGTAGTCATACGATGGGGATCATCGTACAACTGGGCCATAGCTGTGAAGAAAGTGTCAACAGAGTCAGTAATGGGGCTCTTCTGTTCCAGTAGCCCGTGGGCCCACACCTGGGGGTCGTCCAAGAGTAAGGAGATAATGAAACCAACTTTAATATTCTCCAAGGAGAAAGTTCTTGGTTGAAGAGCCAGGTATAGTAGGCAGGATTTTTTAAAAGTCCTAAACTTTCTTCGGTCCCCCGAGAACCGTTCAGGGGTCGGCACACGTGGTTCAGGAAGCGGGATCGGCACGGTGAGAGGAACCTCCTGAGACATTGCAGCAGAGGGAGTACAACTGGAGGTAGGTCTTGGATCAGGAGATATAGGATTGGAAGACAAGTGATGCAGGTGACCCTCTAATTGCTCATGGGCGTCTTGTAGTCTTTGCACTGTTTGGGTAAGTGCGGTGATCTGCTGGCACATAGCCTCTATAGGGGAAGCGCCTCTGTCGATCTCTGACATGGCTGGATTATACTGTCAGGAACGAGTGTGGAGATCGAGATGCTAAGAGGGCTCCCCTTGCGGCTGAGTGCAGCGCGCCCCTGGAGTTGGGAACAGGGAGCGCGGTGCCCACAGAAGCACGGTTGGCCAGGTGCTTGCTTGCAGTCTGATGAGCTCAGCCACTGAGGGATGGCGGAGGCAGGCAGAACTGAGCTTGTTATATTCAGATGAACGGAGAAATCGGAAGCCAGGCCGGGGGTCAAACACAGGAGATCAGTCCAGAGCATATACAGGGGCGAGCCGGGGTCATACACGTGCAGGGTCCAGGTACGAGCCGAGGGTCAAGCCGGGTGGTCAGGAAGCAGAAGCAGAGTCCAGAAGCAGGCCGAGGGTCAAACACAGGAGAACAGGAAGCGAGGTTAAGGCAAGCCGGGTCACAACGGATAAGCACGGATCAGGAGACAAGGTCAAGGTACACCGGAGACTGAAGAGATAATCCAGCAATGAGCAGCTCCAGCAGCAGGCTTAAATAGACCAGGAAGTTAGTCATGTGATCTGTTCAGGTTACAAGGAGGAAGTACCGCCCACCTTAGTCATGCTGTGCACCATGGCAGCCATGATTGTCTTGGGCAGAATTGCCAGTCCTTCTTCGGCTATTTCCCTGACAAACAGATTCCAAATGCAAATAGCACACTTGAAATTAACTCTGGACCTTTTATCTGCTCCTTGTAAATGGGATAATGAGGGAATAACACACAGCGGACCATGGAACAGCTGAGCAGCCAATTGTCCCATTACTTTTGGTCCCTTAAGAAGTGCGAGGCACATATACAAACTGTTGTAATTCCTACACCGTTCACCTGATTTGGATGTAAATGCCCTCAAATTAAAGCTGAAAGTCTGCAATTAAAGCACATCTTGTTTGTTTCATTTCAAATCCATTGTGGTGGTGTATAGAACTAAAAAGATTAGAATTGTGTCGATGTCCCAATATTTATGTCATACCTGACTGTATGAGGCTCAGCTCTCTCCAAACAGAAGGCTGAGCTGGCAAAGTTTGGGCTTTCACTTGAGCAGACAAAGTTTAGTCTGAATCTAGGTTTGGACCATAACATTGTCTCATCCATAATTGCCAGTGTTGCATTTTAATGATGTACATATATTTAAGCATCTTTAAATAAATTATAAAACACCTCTATACACAGACACAAGTTGTTTCTTTCTTCACCATCACTCTTTTGGCTGGACAGGGAGTGAACAGCAACAGACCGAATAGACTTTGCTCACTTCTTCTATCAACATGTCTATTGTCAACACGTATGCATGCAGAAAAACTGATTGGCTAAAGATAATACCAAATGAAATTGAAGTACCTTTTACTAGTTTAATTAAAAATACATGTAAAGCTGAACTCCGGGATAAGCAAATATTGTTTAAATACAGGAGACATGCCTATTCTTGGTGAATCTTGGTGTGCTTTGTGTATTTCTTCCAGATCTGTGCAGTCATTTAATGTGAAACTTTGCTTCTGTGCAGGAGCTTCTTGAAATAAAGCCCAGTCACTGCTGCTGTCTCTCTTTGTGCCGGTCTTGTCTCCATCCTTTCCTGTAGTTTTCTTTAGGTAGCCTGTAGTGGTTGGACCCTCCTACAGCTCTGCTCTCTCTGATGATGTTAAGTTTACATAACTTAGAATGTAAATGCATTTGGGGCACACAAAGTGGATTGATATCATTTGTGGCTATTGATGCATGTATTAAAATAAAAAAATTAAAATGTACCCAGATTTCAGCTAATGTGTCCCTAAACCCCCATCATAAAAAACTATCAATAATTGTTGTATTACATGCTGTTCATACTCACTCAGTCACTTTACAATTAGTTTTCTGTATTCTGCAAAAAAACTGGTTGATCCTGCTGCTCTCTATCTCCACCTTCTGTTCATGTCCCCAATTCAGCTAGATATTTTGCAGCTGTGGTGGTACAGTAACTCTGCACATGCTCAGTTTTCAGTGACATTCTGTGCTTACATTTTCCTCCCTATCACATCTGAGCAGCATATGTGACTATATAGTCACACATGTGGGTGTATACACAGTAGTAAATGACAGCCCATTCCCTCCCTTCTCCTTCATGCCCACTAGCCAGCTAAACACAATGGGGGTGGGATATTACATGTTGGTGAATGGAGGCTTCACCTCCCTCTTATTCTAAGACACAGGCTGGAGGGGCGTGACACGGCCTGTGACTGTCAGAAATCCGTCCACACAGTTATTGACAAAAAATAATTTATATTTAATTTCAAATATATATTTTAAAACATTTTATTGATATTATCTATTTTTACTCTGTATTCCAAATGTTGTTGTTTTTTTTGGGGGGGGGGACTAGAAGCTCCTCCTGCTTGTGTATCCCTGCAGACAGGCTGGGAAAGATCTGGGTAATGTGACAGCTGTACTGTATATCGATTAGGAAAAGGTTATGTATTAAAATAATTATAGTGCCATCATCTATATACAGAAATAGAAGAGACAATGTAAATTATACAGTGTGTGTTTAGTATCACTTTAAAGGCTATGTTCACTTTTTCAGGCATAATTTTGCTTTTCATATTAAGTAGAATCCTTTTATAATATCATTTCTGGCCCAGCAATTCCAATGTTCTTATCTTTCACTTACCTCATCCACAGAAGGTTTGAAATGCCATGTTTTTTTTCTGAGTTTTTAAATATTTCTTTCTGCTTGCATTACTTCCTGTAGGTCAGCTCCCATCATTCTTTTTGCATCACAGAAAAGGGTGTGATAGGGTGTGCATTACCAGTTTGGACCACACCTCCCTAATTATTATATCACCACATACTGGTTCTCTTAAATGGGTTGTAAATTCTCATGTTTTTTTAACTTAATGCATTCTATGCATTAAGGTGAAAAACCTTCTTTGCTGCAGCTGCCCCCAGAGCCCCCCTTTTTCTTACCTGAACCCATCCATTTGAGCGACAAGCACAAGCCCAGCGGCTCTAGCTGCTGTCTCTGTCCTATTTGGATAGATTGATAGCATCAGGAGCCATTGGCTCCCACTGCTGTCAATCAAATCCAGTGACACGAGAGGGGGGCGGGCAGAATCCTGCTGTCTGTGTCAATGGACGCAGGAGCTGAATTTGGGAGTGCTCCCACATGGGTGCCCCCATGAAAAACAGCTCCCCATGGGGGCACCCGAAGAAGAGGAGGAGCAGCCAGGAGCACAAACGAGGCACCTCAGAAGAGGATCGGGGCCACTCTGTGCAAAACCCTTGTACAAAGCACATGTTTGTTATTTTTATCTAAAAAAAATGTGAACCTTTACAACCCCTTTAAGGTGACCATACACATTACAATCTAATTGTACAATATCCTTTAGATCTACCATGATCTATTTAGTGCAAGGGCCAGCCTGATTTGATATAAAATAGATAAATTGTTCAGGTGGTTCCTCCTGTTCAATAGTTCTAGTGAATCTAAAGGAAAGCAGATTGCATAGTGTATGGCCATCTTTATACAAGTACATAGGAGGGAGTGGATTGAGACATCTAGCAGACCCCGTTCACATCTTCACATAGTTGGAACTCGCGTTCCTGCACATGTTTTGTTTGGGGGGGCATTTGGAGTGTGTCCAATTGTCACATATAAGCAACAATCACCCCAAAGAAGATCCAGAACTTTATTTTAGAGTGGAACATGATGCATTTTTTATCATGCTTTTTGGTGCATTTGTTTCTGAAACGCATGGCAAAGCATGCTTTTTATGTGTAGTTTGCTATGCGTTTAGAAACACCCAGATGTGAATGGAGCCTCATTGTTCTTGTGTAAACAAATCAATTTCCCTTTCAGGCCCCATTTACACCTAGTGTAGTGAAAACGCACGTTTTTTGGCTCATCTTTCTGTACCACGCACAGGGCAGCCCGTTGATTTCAATGGGATGTCCTATACATGGCAAAGTAGCTCATGAGACATTATGACATGGTGTAAGTTGCATTTTTTTACTGTGTTTCCTGCATTTGTCACAAATTTTTTCATGTGTCTGCTTTGCCATTAACAATGAATGGCACTGAAGGCGCAACTAGTTAATTTTATGTGTGTAACGGTGGTCATACACTAAACAATCTGATTGTACAATCACTGTACAATCTCCTTTAGATTTATCAAAACTATGGAATAGGTTGACTTACCTATCTATCCATTCCCTCTGTATCCAATCAGGCAGGCCCTTGCACTACATCAGGAGTGTTCAACCTGTGGGCTACATCAGTGTTTCTCAACTCCAGTCCTCAAGGCGCCCCAACAGGTCATGTTTTCAGGATTTCCCTCAGATGAAACAGCTGTGGGAATTACTAAAGCAGTTAAACTGATCAAATAACCTGTGCAAAACAATGGAGAGCCTGAAAACATGACCTGTTGGGGCGCCTTGAGGACTGGAGTTGAGAAACACTGGGCTACATGAGGCCCCAGGGAGTTTAGCATGTGGACATAGCAGCTGTGGCAGCCTACATTGACAAATCAGGCAAATGCAGGCCTGAAGGGATGTCAAGGATGCTATGCAAATATAGTTGATGGGTGTGTGTGCTAATGAGGTCAGCTGGTAAACTCCTTCCTGTGTCTTACTGGTTTCTCAGTCTCAAATCTACATACCAGGAAGTGATGAAGCTTTCTTAAGAAATTCAGCAGGGTAAGATAAGGTCTTGTTCTAAAAATCAAAGAAACCTTTTATTTTTCTGCAACAGAGGTACATAGGGGAGCTGGAATTTAGAAAAAAAATAACTTAGCCTTTACTGATTTATTAATAAATATAGAGCTGCATTCATTTGTACATTTCGTATCTGGACGTACTTCAAGTTTAAAGGGTCTAAAACCAATCAGGTTTTTGAGATTTGCAGTGTCAGAACAGAATTTTCTGTGCTTTTTAGACTGTGTAGTATAAATGATGTATGTTAATATTGACTATTATATCTATATATAGCATTTATTACCTGTTTTGCTACTGCTCTTGCCAAATCTTTGCAGGTCTCTGTTTTTCCTGTTCCCGCTGGCCCCTCTGGAGCCCCTCCTAGGTTTAGCTGCAGAGCTCCCATTAGAGTTCTGGAAGAAAAAAATGCACAGCTTGTTTCTTTAATAAAGCTGATCAAAATCTTGTTTACCAGAAACTGCAGTGTCAGCAAAGTTTTAAGTACATGTAGAAAATGAAAATAAATATTAAAACATTATATTTTAATTTGTTTCAGAGGAAAGTGTTCATATGTTATAATCCCTAATGAGCTTTTTAAACTACATTAAGGCTAGAAACTCCAGAGTACAGTAAACAACAAGAGCTGGAATATAGAGGTCATTACTAAAGCACAACAATACATAGTGAATATTAGTAATAGTAAGAATAAACAAAAGGCTATTTACAGAATACTTCTGTCCCTTTAGAGTAGAGCTCATATACTTTTATTTTAGTTAAAGCATTTTCAAGAAGTAAATGCAGAAATTGTAAACCTTTAATAAACTGTTTTATTTTTATTGTTCCACTGTTCTGAAAGCAGATGATATAGTAGGTTGATTCCCATCCCATTGAAACCGTTGCTCAATGGTTAATGTGTGCTTTTTATTTGAAATATGAAAAGTATTCCAGCTTGAGACTAAGCAAGCAAGAAGAAATCATCTGCCAGAAAATTTTGAAAACTTAATTCAGATTTGTGGCTTACATTTTAATACTGGATGAATTTCAATAACTGGTTAAGAGAATTAGAAATGTGTTAGAGAAAAGCTTTGAGTTCAGATTGAACATAAATTTGACACAAATTTAAGGAATTTTTAGTTTGGAAAAAACAGAAAACGAATGTGGTTGTTCATCACTATTGCAACTAATTAATTATATTGCACTTCCTGCCCTTTGCATTGTGGTCAGGTGCCTTAGAAGGGCCAATCATTGCTCTTTAATAAAGCAGACGAAAATGTTATTTAACAGAAAATGTTGTGTCAGCGAAACCCTTAAGTACATAAAAGAAATTGAAATAAATATGAAAATATTATATTTTAGAGCAAAGTGCCTATATGGTATATTCCCTAATGAGCTTTTTTAACTACATTAATGTTAGAGACTTCAGAGTAATGAAAACTGCAGGGGCTGGAATACAGAGGTCATTACCAACCACAACAATACATAGAGAATATTAGTAAGAATACACAAAAGGTTGTTTATAGAATATTTATTTTCCTCTAGCATAAAGCTTATTTTCTTTTAATTTAGTTAAGGCAATTGCAAAAATACCAATTTTGGGGATTTATTATTTGCCAGTCCACTCCCTGAAAGTTAAGGTTCTTAGCAGCCTTTGTCAGTGTTTTGGAGATGTAGATAGGGAGAACTAACAAAACATTTGCAGGAAGAGCAAGTTAATGCTAAATTACATAGTGATGAACAGTGCTATACATGGTACATATACAGTCAGTGTGTGTTTGAGACTTGGGGCACACAGGGAGTGCTGACTGAGTTGTTTTTGCAGGCAAGGATAGTTGTTTCTATACTATAAAATGCCATACACAGTACTGTATTGTGCTGCAGTAAATTACAGTGGGGTGGTATACATAATGTGTTCCCCTCTGTGTTCTATGTTATATTGTGCTACATTACTTTAAATTACAGTTTTGTATGCAACCCTGTGTTCATAGTACATAGAGCCAACAGTTTAGCTGTTGGACCTCTCCTTTCAGTTGTTTTTTTGTGTTTTAATGTTTTTATTTTGTTTCCTTTTACTTGAAATTTCAGTAAGATTTAAAGAAAAAGAAAAAGAAAAATATAGGGCTGGGTTTCAGTGTTCTAAAGGTGGAGTTTAGTGTTTTAGGTTTTATTTATTTTTGATGAAGGTTTTTTTTTACAATTTTCCTAGGGCCGGGGGGAGGGCATGGTCAGCAGCTGAGGAAGATGGCCACAGCTTGAGATAGCTCCTGGAGCACTTCCTTCACACAGGCTTTCTGTAGCAATCATCAGAAGCACTAACCCGCCACAGTGATCATCAGGACCTGGGAGAGAATGGAGCCAGCCATGGGAAAAAGAAAGATGCAGGATGGTCCATGCAAGCTCACAGATTTAGTTCACAGTGTTGGTTCCTCTCCTACCCAAGATGGCGGGGTCTCAGCCCACTCTCCTGCATCTTAGGCCAGAAACTATTGTCACAAACAGAGGTAGCATGGCGGCTCACAGGGAGGATTCTCCTCTGCTTTTTATCTCTCACAGAGCACTGAATTCCCTGCTGCTTGCCCTCAGAAGGTGAAAAAGTTGCATATAGCTTTTCCGCATGATGCAGTTGAGCACAGTATTACCAGCTCTTTGGATGACATGAGGGAACTTGCAGACCCCACTGAATACTATCCTACTGTGGGTCAACATATCTTAGATACTACCCTCAAGGATATGTTGGTGTTACTAAGGGGGACATTGCACAGAAACATGGTCTTGTTTATAGTGCAGCTAAAATATGATATCAGATATTGGTGATAGAATTAGCCATGTTGAAAATAAAATGGGGGATTTTCCCACCTCTCATAATAAACTTGTAGATGCACATAATGACCATGAGGAGAAGCTGCAGAAGTTGAAACTAAAAATTGCAGATCTTGAAAACGGGTCACGCAAAAATAATATTACATTACATGGAGTTGCTGAAACAGTGCCCCCTGCTGACCTGAAACAATATGTGCAGCAGCTTATCTCTACTTTGAGGCCACATTTTGCTGGCTGGAAGCTGAAGAGTGGGAAATTTGAGTAAAGAGTGTAAAACAGTTTTGCTTTGACTGCTGGTGATTGCTTGTATTTGTTTTATTTTCTTCTTTGGGGTCTTTGCTAGCATCTTTTTAAAAGCATCTTTTCTGAAACTTTTTAAAATAGCATTTTCTTTATTTCCTTCCTTCAGCCTGCTAATTAAGGGAAGTGGTTAACTGTTCACAGGTGCTACAGGTTCTATATAACTTTCTGTAGAACTCATTCTCATCTTTGAGCTTGCCCAACTTTTTGCTTGCTGGGGCATTGACCAAGTGGTAAATTTGACTAAGTGATGAGTTATAAACCAGAGTTTAAAACAGGTGATTATAACAGTAGTCTTTTAATCTGTAAGTAACATCTGAAATTTCTTGGAAGTAATATTAATTTTGTAACTGGGATAAGGAGGCTTTGTGCAGTGCAGTGTGCCGCATGTATACAACAATGGAGCAACAGCTCCAGGATGGTTACCTCTTCAACAGATGTGAGCAGGTTGCCCTTCTGGAAGCTCACATTAGAAATCTGGAGGAGCAAATTGCAAAGTGGGGCGGATCTGCCTTAAAAGGGGTCCTCTTAAATGGGGTTGATGTGGAGAGTAGAGGAGTAACTCAGAGTTATCAGGTAGGAAGATGGTTTACTATAGTCAGAGGGTGTGATAGGAGCTCACAGAATAGGAAGGCCAGCACTGGGTTTGAGCACCCTAGCCGATTCTCCAAGTTCAGTGTAGATGTGGTGTGGCAGCCCTAGATGTCACTGCTACCCCCTAACAGCCAGGAGAGCAGCCCATCTAGTAGGGGTGGTGAGGGTAGTGCAGGTAGGCCAAGACAGTTGGTGGTAATATGGGACTCTATAATCAGGACTGATAGAATATTTTTTTTCGCCCAGGATCGCCTCAACCGAATAGATTGCTGTCTCCCTGGTGCCAGGATTTGTCATGTGGTGTAAAGGGTTGATAAATTACTGGGAAGGGCTGGGCATGTCCCAGCTGTTTTGGTCTATGTTGGAACCAATGACAGAATACATAGGAGGTAGAGGCTCCTTAAAAATGTATTTTTAAAGAACTATACTGCAAGGTAAAGGGAAGGACCTCCAAGGTGATTGTGACAAACCCTCTGTCCTCAAACAGATCTAGGTCTGCCGTTAATGCTTCCTCTGTTCAGAACCAGCACTTATCCAAGACTCTCCAGCCATCCCAGTCACCAGACACAACACCTCTGGGTAGGGTAAAACCACAAACTGCTTTATTCAAGCACATGTTAACAGATATCTCTCTTCAAAAACACATCCCTCCCACCCTTGGAAAACAGGGTGGGTACAACTGTCCAATGACAATGCCCACACAGGTCAGGTGTGTTCAAACTTCTCAATACACAGTCTTATCATCAGGGGGGTTGGAGGAATCCCCCTCCCTTTTTCCTCACAGCAAATAGTCCAACAGCATGGCACAGCACACATTATATATATATATATATATATATATATACAGTATATACAGTATATACAGCACACATTATATACAGCACACATTATATACATTTTACAAGGTTCTAGTGTGGCTGCAAAGAGAGTCTGACTAGCACAGATCATAGCAGGGTTCTCATTCATACCGGTTGCCCCTATTAGAGACACACGGTGATCTACACATAAGAGGGCCTGGGGAAGCTGGACAAGGAGCCTCCAGAACTCTCCAGGGCAATCTGAGTCCCACAAACCACTGACCCAAAGTCACTTCTGTCACAGTGACATTCTCTGAAATATTGCCTGTGCCATGCGCAACACAGGAAAGACAGGGGGATATTAGAAAACTGAATGCATGGCCAAAGACCCGATGTAAGAGGGAAGAGTTTTAGTTTCTAGAGCACTGGGCTGACTTTTCATTGGGGTACAACCTATATGCTAAAGATGGTTTGCACCTAAATGGAAGGGTCTGAGGTGCTAGGGTTTATGGGAAGGCTGGAGGAGTATTTAAACCTGGATTGAGAGGGAGTGGGGAATTAGATTATAATGGAGCAGACAGGTCAGACAGGGGTCAGTCCCTATTGGTGGGTGGAATGGGGAAAGATGGGGGAGGGCTATGGCAGATCATAAGAAGGTTCCCATGTTACAAGCAACGATTGGAAAATGCACTATTTGTACTAAAAGTAAAAATATGCAAAATACATGTGTAAAATGTGACAATGAGTAAAGTGGTTGTACACCAATAGGGATGAGCTGAACACCCCCTGGTTCAGTTCGCATCCAGAACATGCGAACAGACCAAAAGTTCGCGCGAACATCCGAACACCGTTAAAGTCTATGGGACTCGAACGTGAGAAATCAAAAGTGCAAATTTTAACCACTTAGGCCCCGGACCAATACGCAGCTTAACCACTTCCCTACCGGGCACGAAAACCCCTTTCCTGCCAAAGCCATTTTTCAGCTTTCAGCACTGTCACACTTTGAATGAGAATTGCACGGTCGTGCGACGTGGCTCCCAAACAAAATTTGCATTCTTTTTTTCCCCATAAATAGAGCTTTCTTTTGGTGGTATTTGATCACCTCTGCGGTTTTTATTTTTTGCGCTATAAACAAAAGAAGAGCGTCCAGTTTGAAAAAAAACACAATATTTTTTAATTTTTGCTATAATAAATATCCATTTTTTTTTAATGAAAATTTTCCTCAGTTTAGGCCGATACATATTCTTCTACATATTTTTGGTAAAAAAATATCGCAATAAGCATATATTGATTGGTTTGCGCAAAAGTTATAGTGTCTACAAAATAGGGGATAGATTTATAGCATTTTTTTTTTTTTTACTAGTAATGGCGGCGATCTGCGATTTTTATTGTGACTGCGATATTGCGGCGGACAGATCGGACACATTTGACACATTTTTGGGACCATTCACATTTATACAGCTATCCCTGCTATAAAAATGCATTGATTACTGTATAAATGTGACTGGCAGGGAAGGGGTTAACACTAGGGGGCGAGGAAGGGGTTAAATGTGTTTCCTAGATGTGTTCTAACTGTGGACGTGGATCTGTGTTTACACACACAGATCCACTTTCCTGCTCGGTTACTGGGCAATCGCGGGTGCCCGGCGGCCATCGCGGCCGCCGGGCACGCGCACTGGGTCCCCAGCAACGCGGCGGGTGCGCGCGTGCCCCCTAGCTCCTTTTAAAGGCAGGACGTCATATGACGTCCTGTCAGAACGAGAGAGTCTTCCGCGCGCTGTCATTTGACGGTGGGCGGTGGACAAGAGGTTAAAGACCAGAGGTGTTTTTACAATTTGGCACTGCGCTGCTTTAACTGGAAATTGCGCGGACATGCAATGTTGTACCCAAACGAAATTTGCGTCCTTTTCTTCACACAAATAGAGCTTTCTTTTAATGGTATTTGATTGCCTGTGCAATTTTTATTTTTTGCGATATAAACTGAAAATTTTGAAAAAAATGATATTTTCTACTTTTTGTTTCAAGAAAAATCGAATAAACTCAATTTTAGTCATACATTTAGGCCAAAATGTATTCAGCCACATGTCTTTAGTAAAAAAATGTCAATAAGTGTATATTTATTTAGGGTACATTTTCTGGAATTTACACAGCTTTTAATTTATGACTGCCTATCTCATTTCTTGAGGTGCTAAAATGGCATGACAGTACAAAACCCCCCAAAATTACCCCATTTTGGAAAGTAGACACCCCAAGGAAATTGCTGAGAGGCATCTTGAGAACATTGAATATTTTAATTTTTTTGTCCCAAGTGATTGAATAATGACAAAAAAAATAAAAATACAAAAAGTTGTTACTAAATGATATATTGCTCACACATGCCATGGTTATATGAGGAATTGCACCCCAAAATACATTTTGCTACTTCTCCTGAGTACAGAGATACCACATGTGTGGGACTTTTTGGAGCCTAGCCGCGTACGGGACCCCGAAAACCAAGCACCGCCTTCAGGATTTCTAAGGGCGCAAATTTTTGATTTCACTCCTCACTACCTATCACCGTTTCGAAGGCCATAAAATGCCAAAATAGCGCAAAACCCACCCAAATGACCCCATTTTGGAAAGTAGACACCCCAAGCTATTTTCTGAGAGGCATGGTGAGTATTTTACAGCTCTCATTTGTTTTTGAAAGTGAAGAAAGGACATTTTTTTTTCTTTTTTCAATTTTCAAAACTTTGTGACAAAAAGCGAGATCTGCAAAATACTCGTCATACCTCCCAGAAAATAACTTGGGGTGTCTACTTTCCAAAATGGGGTCATTTGGGGGGGTTTTGTGCCATCTGGGCATTCCATGGCCTCCGAAACTGTGGTAGGCAGTGAGGAGTGAAATCAAAAATTTACACCCTTAGAAAGCCTGAAGGCAGTGCTTGGGTTTTGGGGTCCCGTACGCGGCTAGGCTCCCAAAAATTCTCACACATGTGGTATCCCCATACTCAGGAGAAGCAACAGAATGTATTTTGGGGTGTAATTCCACATATGCCCATGGCATGTTTGAGCAATATATCATTTAGTGACAACGTTGTGCAAAAATAAAAATAAAAAATTTATTTTTCCCGCAACTTGTGTCAACATATAAAATATTCCATGGACTCGACATGCCTCTCAGCAAACAGCTTGGGGTGTCTACTTTCCAAAATGGGGTCATTTGGGGGGTTTTGTACTGCCATGGGGAAAAAATACACTTTTTTGAATTTGAATGCACTAAAACACACTATATTGCCCAAATGTTTGATGAAATAAAAAAGATGATCTTAGACCAAGTACATGGATACCAAACACGACATGCTTTAAAATTTCGCACAAACGCGCAGTGGAGACAAACTACATACATTTTTAAAAGCCTTTAAAAGCCTTTACAGGTTACCACATTAGATTTACAGAGGAGGTCTACTGCTAAAATTACTGCCCTTGATCTGACCTTCGTGCTGATACCTCACATGCATGGTGCAATTGCTGTTTACATATGACGCCAGACCGACGCTTGTGTTCGCCTTTGCGCAAGAGCAGGGCGGGACAGGGGTGCTTTTTTTTTTTTCATTATTTATTTTGCTTTTTATTTTATTTTTAAACTGTTCCTTCCATTATTTTTTTTTATAATTTTTATTGTTATCTCAGGGAATGTAAATATCTCCTATGAAAGCAATAAATAGTGACAGGTACTCTTTTTTTGAAAAAACTGGGGTCTATTAGACCCTATATCTTTCCTCTGCCCTCAAAGCATCTGACTACACCAAGATCGGTGTGATAGAATGCTTTCCCAATTTCCCAATGGCGCTTTTTATATCCGGGGGGGACATTCCCTCCCACTGCTTGTAAAAGCAGTCCAGAGGCTAATTAGCCACTAGGATTGCTTTTACATGAAATCCGGCCGCTGGCTGAAAAGAATGATACCAAGATGATACCTAAACCCGCAGGCATCATTCTGGTATAACCAATCAAAGTCCAGCAACATACCAGTACGTTGCTGGTCCTTGTTGGACATTAGGGATGAGCTTCGTGTTCGAGTCGAACATACGTTCGACTCGAACATCGGCTGTTCGATCGTTCGACGAAGATCGAACGATTTGGGCCGTTCGCGCCAAATTCGAGTGACGCGAACGGCCCACAATGCACTACGCCATCGCAGTGTCATCCAGGCGCTGTGATTGGCCAAGCATGCACTGTGACCCCGCATGCTTGGCCAATCACAGCGCCGGCAGCGAGGAGAGCAATGATTGGCCACAGGCAGGATGCCTGTGGCCAATTATTGCTGAGGGTGTTTAGTACACGCCCCACACTATAAAAGGCCGCCAGCACGGCGGCCTAGTGTAGTGTGTTCCGGAGCAGGGATAGAGCAGCATAGGCAGGGACAGTGACTGTTATTTCTTTCTTGCTTAACCTGGATTCCTTTAGTTTAGGGAAAGAGAAGGATAGGTAGGGAGAGTGTCAGTGTGTTTTGTGCTTGTGCTATAGTGTGCTTAAAAAAAACATTTATTCTAGGGACAGAAAACTGTAGGTAGGGACAGTGTCAGTTTCTTTCACTCTGCAAGTCCTTGTTTCCAGGGACCTGGAAGGACAGTGAGTGAATTGTCCTTGTGCTATATTGTGCTTAAAAAAACATTTATTCTAGGGACAGAAAACTGTAGGTAGGGAGAGTGTTTTTTTTCTTTCACTCTGCAAGTCCTTGTTTCCAGGGACCTGTAAGGACAGTGAGTGAATTGTCCTTGTGCTATATTGTGATTAAAAAAAACATTTTTTCTAGGGACAGAAAACTGTAGGTAGGGAGAGTGTTTTTTTTCTTTCACTCTGCAAGTCCTTGTTTCCAGGGACCTGTAAGGACAGTGAGTGAATTGTCCTTGTGCTATATTGTGATTAAAAAAAACATTTTTTCTAGGGACAGAAAACTGTAGGTAGGGAGAGTGTTTTTTTTCTTTCACTCTGCAAGTCCTTGTTTCCAGGGACCTGTAAGGACAGTGAGTGAATTGTCCTTGTGCTATATTGTGATTAAAAAAAACATTTTTTCTAGGGACAGAAAACTGTAGGTAGGGAGAGTGTTTTTTTTCTTTCACTCTGCAAGTCCTTGTTTCCAGGGACCTGTAAGGACAGTGAGTGAATTGTCCTTGTGCTATATTGTGCTTAAAAAAAAACATTTATTCTAGGGACAGAAAACTGTAGGTAGGGAGAGTGTCAGTTTATTTCACTCTGCAAGTCCTTGTTTCCAGGGACCTGTAAGGACAGTGAGTGAATTGTTCTTGTGCTATATTGTGATTAAAAAAAACATTTTTTCTAGGGACAGAAAACTGTAGGTAGGGAGAGTGTTTTTTTTCTTTCACTCTGCAAGTCCTTGTTTCCAGGGACCTGTAAGGACAGTGAGTGAATTGTCCTTGTGCTATATTGTGCTTAAAAAAAACATTTTTTCTAGGGACAGAAAACTGTAGGTAGGGAGAGTGTTTTTTTTCTTTCACTCTGCAAGTCCTTGTTTCCAGGGACCTTTAAGGACAGTGAGTGAATTGTTCTTGTGCTATATTGTGATTAAAAAAAACATTTTTTCTAGGGACAGAAAACTGTAGGTAGGGAGAGTGTTTTTTTTCTTTCACTCTGCAAGTCCTTGTTTCCAGGGACCTGTAAGGACAGTGAGTGAATTGTCCTTGTGCTATATTGTGCTTAAAAAAAAACATTTATTCTAGGGACAGAAAACTGTAGGTAGGGAGAGTGTTTTTTTTCTTTCACTCTGCAAGTCCTTGTTTCCAGGGACCTGTAAGGACAGTGAGTGAATTGTTCTTGTGCTATATTGTGATTAAAAAAAACATTTTTTCTAGGGACAGAAAACTGTAGGCAGGGAGAGTGTTTTTTTTCTTTCACTCTGCAAGTCCTTGTTTCCAGGGACCTGTAAGGACAGTGAGTGAATTGTCCTTGTGCTATATTGTGCTTAAAAAAAACATTTATTCTAGGGACAGAAAACTGTAGGTAGGGAGAGTGTTTTTTTTCTTTCACTCTGCAAGTCCTTGTTTCCAGGGACCTGTAAGGACAGTGAGTGAATTGTCCTTGTGCTATATAGTGCTTAAAAAAAACATTTATTCTAGGGACAGAAAACTGTAGGTAGGGAGAGTGTTTTTTTTCTTTCACTCTGCAAGTCCTTGTTTCCAGGGACCTGTAAGGACAGTGAGTGAATTGTTCTTGTGCTATATTGTGATTAAAAAAACATTTTTTCTAGGGACAGAAAACTGTAGGTAGGGAGAGTGTTTTTTTTCTTTCACTCTGCAAGTCCTTGTTTCCAGGGACCTGTAAGGACAGTGAGTGAATTGTCCTTGTGCTATATTGTGCTTAAAAAAAACATTTATTCTAGGGACAGAAAACTGTAGGTAGGGAGAGTGTCAGTTTATTTCACTCTGCAAGTCCTTGCTTCCAGGGACCTGTAAGGACAGTGAGTGAATTGTCCTTGTGCTATATTGTGATTAAAAAAACATTTTTTCTAGGGACAGAAAACTGTAGGTAGGGAGAGTGTTTTTTTTCTTTCACTCTGCAAGTCCTTGTTTCCAGGGACCTGTAAGGACAGTGAGTGAATTGTCCTTGTGCTATATTGTGCTTAAAAAAAACATTTATTCTAGGGACAGAAAACTGTAGGTAGGGAGAGTGTCAGTTTATTTCACTCTGCAAGTCCTTGTTTCCAGGGACCTGTAAGGACAGTGAGTGAATTGTCCTTGTGCTATATTGTGATTAAAAAAAACATTTTTTCTAGGGACAGAAAACTGTAGGTAGGGAGAGTGTTTTTTTTCTTTCACTCTGCAAGTCCTTGTTTCCAGGGACCTGTAAGGACAGTGAGTGAATTGTCCTTGTGCTATATTGTGCTTAAAAAAAACATTTATTCTAGGGACAGAAAACTGTAGGTAGGGAGAGTGTTTTTTTTCTTTCACTCTGCAAGTCCTTGTTTCCAGGGACCTGTAAGGACAGTGAGTGAATTGTTCTTGTGCTATATTGTGCTTAAAAAAAACATTTATTCTAGGGACAGAAAACTGTAGGTAGGGAGAGTGTCAGTTTCTTTCACTGTGAAAGTCCTTGTTTCAAGGGACAGAGAAGGACACCTGAAGGTAGCCCTTATTGCTTTTTTCCCATCTCCCTGCAGGCCATCTATTAGAATGTCTGGAAGGCAAACAAGGAGAGGCAGACAGTCAGGAGGCAATAAAAGAGGGCAAGCAGGCTCTGTGTCTGGGGGCAACAGTGCTGGTCGTGGACGCGGTGCATTGTCATCAGCACATGGCCATGGGACACGCTTGTCCTTCTTTTCGGCAGCTGGACATGTTGAGCCACATCATGCCGAAGACTTGGTAGAGTGGATGACCAAGCCCTCCTCCTCCTCCTCATCCTCTCTCACCCAGGCTCAGGGTACTGGAAAAGCAGCTGCCAAAGCGTCGTCTTCCCTGGTATCAATGTCAGACAAATCATCAGTCACTCCTTCCCTAGACCCACCATGTCCTCCTCCTGAGGAGTCCCCCGAACTGTTTCAGCACAGTGTTGGGCACATGCTCCAGGAGGATGCCCAGCGTTTCGAAGGGTCTGATGATGAAACCCAGCTAGAGGAAGGCAGTAGCGTGAGAGCAGACAGAGGGGATGCTCAAGAAGGACACCAATCTGGCAGTCATGTTCCAGCAGCTGCAGCATACTGCCAGATTGGCTCCAGTGATGAGGAGGGAGGGGATGATGAGGTCACTGACTCCACGTGGGTGCCTAATAGGAGAGAGGAGGAGGAGGAGGATGAGGAGGAGGCACATCTCCAACGAGGCAGGATGCCCTTTGGTGGCCAGCGTAAGGGCAGTACACCGACGGAATCACACCGCAGAGCTCCGCCTGTGCAGGGCGCTGCCTCTGCCCGTCATTCAAAAAGTTCTTTGGTGTGGGCCTTTTTTGAGGCTAGTGCATCAGATCGCACAGCTGCTGTTTGCAACATATGTCTCAAGCGTATATCGCGTGGCCAAAACATCAGCCGCTTGGGTACCACATGCCTGACCAGACATATGTTGACCTGCCATGCAGCTCGTTGGCAAGCCTACCTCAAAGACCCACACCAAAGAACAAAGCGGACCTCTCCTTGCACCGCATCAGCTGGGATCTCCAACCCCACTATAACTTCAGTCCTCTCTGAAACATGCACTGAGAGGAATGAAGGTGTAGAATTAGGTGTGTCACAGCCAAGTACTTGCGCCCAATCTGCTAGCAGTACACCGACGTCCGATTCTAGCAGGCAAATTTCCCTGCCCCAGCTGCTGGACCGTCGAAAGAAGTTCACTCCCAGCCATCCACATGCCCAGCGGTTGAATGCTAGCTTGGCTAAATTGCTAGCGCTTCAACTGCTGCCTTTTCAGTTGGTAGACTCGGCCCCCTTCCGTGAGTTTGTGCAATGTGCGGTTCCTCAGTGGCAGGTTCCCAAACGCCACTTTTTCTCACGGAAGGCTATTCCGGCTCTCTACCGGCATGTGGAAGGCAATGTCTTGGCCTCGCTGGACAGGGCGGTCAGCGGTAAGGTGCATATTACCGCTGACTCATGGTCCAGCAGGCATGGACAGGGACGTTACCTTTCTTTCACGGCCCATTGGGTCACTCTTTTGGCAGATGGGAAGGATTCAGGACAAGGTGCAGTAGTGTTGGAGGTTGTCCCACCGCCACGCCTCCAAAATGCTACTACTGGTTGTGACACACCTCTCTCCTCCACCCCCTCCTCTTCTTCTTCCTCCATGGCCTCTTCCTGTGGTTTGTCCTATGAACCAGCGGTGCTCCGTAGCCGTTCACGGGGCTACGCAAGTACGCAGGCAAAAAGATGCCATGCCGTGCTTGCGCTGGTGTGTTTGGGGGACAGAAGCCACACTGGGGCAGAGGTCCTGTCTGCTCTGCAGGGCCAGGCCGAGAGGTGGTTGACGCCACGCCAGCTTAAGCCAGGAATGGTGGTTTGCGACAATGGCACCAACCTCCTCTCCGCCCTCCGACAGGGACAACTGACCCATGTGCCCTGTGTGGCTCACGTCCTTAACCTGGTGGTGCAGCGCTTCTTGGGCAGGTACCCGGGCTTACAGGATGTCCTGAGGCAGGCCAGGAAAGTCTGTGTGCATTTCCGCAGATCTTATAATGCCAGTGCTCGCCTGGCTGAGCTGCAAAAGGAGTTGAACCTGCCCAAGAACCGCCTTATATGTGACATGCCCACCAGGTGGAACTCAACGTTGGCCATGCTGCAGCGGCTGCACACGCAGCAGAGGGCCATCAATGAGTACCTGTGCGACTACGGCACCAGGACAGGGTCAGGGGAGCTTGGTTTTTTTTCTCCACGCCAGTGGGGCATGATCAGGGATGCATGCACTGTCCTGGCACCATTTGAGGAGGCCACGAGGATGGTGAGCAGTGACAGTGCATGCATCAGTGACACTGTACCTCTTGTCCACCTGTTGGAGCACACGCTGCGTGGAATAATGGACAGGGCACTTGAGGCAGAACAGAGGCAGGAAGAGGAGGACTTCCTTGCCTCTCAAGGCCCCCTTTACCCAGACAGTGTTCCTTCTGTCCCACCCATCGCACAGGAAGAGGAGGAGGAGGAGGAGGAGGAGGATTGTGTCAGCATGGAGGTGGAGGCTGGCACTCAGCATCATCAGCAGCAGTCTTTTAGGGATGATTTACAGTCCCAAGAAACCAGTGGACTTGTACGTGGCTGGGAGGAGGTGGCTGCGGATCATGTCGTCCTTAGTGACCCAGAGGACTCCGGAGCGAATGCCTCAGCAAACCTACGCTGCATGGCCTCCCTGATCCTGCAAAGTCTGCGGAAGGATCCTCGTATTCTTCGGATCAAGGAGAGGGACCATTACTGGCTGGCCACTCTCCTTGATCCACGGTACAAGGGTAAGGTTGCGGACCTTATGTTACCGTCGCAGAGGGAGCAGAGGATGAGACAACTCCGGGAGGCCTTGCAGAAAGGTCTGTGCAACGCGTTCCCAGAGACTGGGAGGTTGCAAACTCCTGGTCCTGGACAACGAGTTGCTGAGGCTTCGGCCAGTCAAAGAAGGAGCGGTGGGGAAGGTGGCCGTCTGACCGATGCGTTCAGACAATTCTTTAGTCCGCAGCCCCAAAGTATGATCGGTTCCAGCAACCATCGCCAGCGTCTGATAAACATGGTGCAGGAATATCTAGGGGCAAGGTCAGACTTGGACACCTTCCCCACCGAAAATCCTCTGGCTTACTGGGTCTTGAGGATGGATCACTGGCCAGAGCTTGCACAGTATGCAATTGAGCTACTGGCCTGTCCTGCATCCAGCGTTCTTTCGGAACGCACATTCAGTGCTGCTGGAGGATTTGTCACGGATCACAGGGTGCGCCTGTCCACCGACTCGGTTGATCGACTGACTTTCATCAAGATGAACCAGTCTTGGATCACCACCAGCTACCACACACCTGATGCTGATATAACAGACTAATTGATTTTACCATGTCACATCCCTTCAAGACTGATGCTGATGCTGAGTGCCTGTGCTGTTATGTTGACTGGCTATCCTCCTCCTCCGAGTCCTCAATGATACGATTGATGATGATAGCTTGGAAGATCATTTTTGTTTATGGGTGCCGCCACCAGTGCCTAACGCCCAATTTTTCAGCCCCTGTTTAACAGGGGCGTGTAATTACAATTTTTGAAGCAATACTTTGCAACAGGGCTCATTGCTGTGCTCCAAGTACAGTATCTGTGAGGAGTTGCAGTGTTGTGCCACCAGTGCCTAAGGCCCAATTTTTCAGCCCCTGTTTAAAAGGGGCGTGTCATTACAATTTTTGAAGCAATACTTTGCAACAGGGCTCATTGCTGTGCTCCAAGTACAGTATCTGTGAGGGGTTGCAGTGTTGTGCCACCAGTGCCTAAGGCCCAATTTTTCAGCCCCTGTTCAACAGGGGCATGTAATTACAATTCTTGATCTAATAATTCACAGCAGGGCCCATTGCTGCACCCACCAAGAGTAACTGTCAGGGCTTACAGTGTTGTGGCACCAGCACCACCATCAAAGGCCCAATTTTTACTACCACTGTTCAACAATTATATGTAATTAAAATTCCTGATATAATAGTTGACAGCAGGGCGTTCCAGCACCAACCAAGAGTAACTGTGAGTGCTTACAGTGTTGTGCCAACACCAACAACTAAGGGGCCTATTTCTGCAGAGTATATACGGCAGGTCCCTACTTTCAAACATCCAACTTACAAACGACTCCTACTTGCAAACGCAAGAAGACAACAGGAAGTGAGAGGAAATCTACCACTAGGAAGGAAAATTCTCTCCTGTAAGAATAAATATGGGAGAAAGGTGTCTCCTCTGTACTGATGCTTTATCAGCAATCCTTGTTTCAAGAAAAACACCACATTTCAAAAACAGTTGTCATTGGGACGGAAAGTGAGGTGAAATGTTCTGAACAGGGGCACAGACAGCAAAACAAATGTTACAGGGGTGATAACCCTTACCTATGTTTTCCAAAAAGTTTAAAAATAGATTTTTGGTCTGGAGCTACACTTCAACAATGTACCTGTTCAAAATTACAAACAGATTCTACATAAGAACAAACCTACAGTCCCTGTCTTGTATGCACCGCCTGTATATGGCTGTTCAGAGTATATAGGGCCTTTTTTATTTTATGTGCGGGGTTCCCCTTAATATCCATACAAGACCCAAAGGGGCTGGTAATGGGCTGGGGTAGGGGGGGGGTCATGGGGTAGCTATGCCATTTTTCTTAAAGAATTTCATCCATATTACCGGAACCAGACATTACATTAAAGCCGCAAGCAGTTTTAAATGGCTTTTTTTTCCTTTAGAAGTGTCATTTTGTGCAGGGACAGTTCTAAACACGGGAAACACGTGGCACTTCACAGGCATACTTTAGACACCCCCCAGGTACGATATTTAAAGGAATATTTGACTTTTTTTTTTCACTTTATGCATCATTAAAATGACTGCTCCCGAAAAACGACCGTTTTTAAAACTTCTTTTTGCATTGATACATGTCCCCTGGTGCAGAACCCGGGTTCCCAAACCCTTTTTAGGACAATAACATGCATAATAGTTGTTATAATTAGCACTTTAGAATTCGAACGTTCGCATCCATTGTATTTAATAGGGTTCTAATGTTCGTTCGAACTTTCGGTCCGTTCGCGGGTTCTGGTGCGAACCGAACCCGGGGGTGTTCGGCTCATCACTATTGGACATGTATTGTAATCTTTTTTTTCATGCCCACCATTAGAATACCTCCCTTCATCCACCCACTTCTAATGATGGGCATACATGAACCATTTATATATGCCGAAGCATGGGGGCATCCTCCCGCAAAAGTTATGCCGCGTACACACGGTCAAACTTTTCCACGGGCAAGCCTCTGTCGGAATTTTGACCGTATGTACGCAGCATTAGGAGCAAAATCGCTCCTCCTCCCCTGCTGCCCCCATGCTTCGGCAAAAATATGCTCTTTTTTTAAACTGTGGTGGTGAAATCACCTCCTACAGCACTGGAGTCGCAGGGATCAGGCCTGTCTCTGCGAACGCTGCAGTTATGTGTGTTGTGTTTTGTAAGATCGATGCTGCACTTGGGTGGGCTGGGCTGGGCGGAGGGGCTAAATGCAGGTGCTAGCAGGTATCTGGGCTGATCTCACTAACACTGCGTTTTTGGGAACCCTAAACTGCTGGGGACGCTAGTATAGATCTGATCAGATCAGATATTGACCTGTTCAGATACTATACTACTAAGGGAGGTGTATGCTTTGCGCGTGGGTGTTAGCGTTACTGACACTAACCTGACGCTGCCTGGGGCGACGCAGATCCTCTCTGACGCTAAAACCTAATTGATATCACCCATCGGGCGATCAGGGGGTTAAACCTTTATTGGGTTATATACGGCGGGTGCCCTGACACTATAAAAAGCAAACTAACTAACCAGCGTCACCCGTAACACTTATACGGTGATCAATGGTGAAAGGGTTAACTAGGGGCAATCAGGGGGTTAAAACCTTTATTAGGTAATATATGGGGGTACCTGACGCTATATAAAAACCTGACGGGGAACCTAAATAACTAACTAGCTAACCAGTGACACTTATACGGTGATCACTGGTGAAAGGGTTAACTCTAGGGGCAATCAGGGGTTAAAACCTTTATTAGGTTGTATATGGGGGTACCTGATGCTATAAAAACCTGGCGGCGAACCTAAAAAAATAACTGGCTACCTAGCGGCACCAGCAACACTAATATAGCGATCAGAAAAACGATCGCTTAGTGACACTGGTGATGGGGGGGGGGGAAAGGGTTACATGGGGGGCGATCAAGGGGTTAAATCTTTATTAGGTAATATATGGGGGTACCTGGCGCTATATAAAAACCTGACGGGTAACCTAAATAACGAAATAGCTAACTGGTTAACCAGTGTCACCAGTGACAAATATACGGTGATCACCGGTGAAAGGGTTAACTCTAGGGGCAATCAGGGGGTTAAAACCTTTATTAGATAATATATGGGGGTACCTGATGCTATAGAGAATAACAAGTAGAAAAAGGGGTACAAATCCAGGAATGACATACAGTATAGAAATTGAAGGTAAAAAAATATAAGCCCATGTGGTGCAATAAAGATTGTTACAGTCTTATAGAAAATAGAGTGCCAGGGGCACACAGCACCATTATAACAGAATATCTAAGAGATGATTACAGTGAAAGAATAACATCTCTAAAATAACAGAAATCCAAATATAACTGGTCCGAGATTTGTTTTACTTTGCTTTTTGTCAATAAGGTTTACATTTTTTTTGCACGCGCACAAATATTATCTTGGGTTTAGTAAAAAAAGAACCTGCAGTATGTGGTACATGGCCAAAGTTAAAGCAATATTAAAGCCTTGTTTTTTTGTTTTTTAAAATAACAAACATGTTATACTTACCTGCTCTGTGCAATGGTTTTGTGCAAACCCTCTCCTTGGGTCCCTCGCCGGCGCTCCTGGCTCCTCCCTCTCGCCCGGTGCCCCCACAGTAAGAAGCTTGCTCTGGGGGCACCCAAGCAGGCGTGCCCCCGAGCTGTGGCTCTGTTTGTCCATTCACACATGGAGTCGGGACTCGATCCTGCCCCCTCCATTTTCTGATTGGCTCACTGGCTGTGATTGACAGCAGCGGGAGCCAATGGCTTCCACTGCTGCCAAAAGCCAATCAGGAGTGCGAGTCCCCAGGGAGACAAGGCTCTCATGGACATTGCTGGATCAAGAGGGAGCTCAGGTAAGTATTTGGAGGGGCTGCTGCACACAAAAATATTTTTTTGCCTTCATGCATAGAAAAAATATTTCAAATATATTAATAGAAAAAAGGTCAGGTCTGAGCATGTAGGCCCATTACAAAATAATCTGGAGTGTGTGCCCGGGGGCAAAAAGAAGGCAAATTTATTACATATATACAAGGTAAAAGTATGGGGAAAAAAGAACAACACTGAAAATTGGTATATAAGTAAGATTCTGCTGACTTAGCCAAAATTGGATGAGGTTCCTGGAGCCAAAATAACATATGCACAAAAAAGTAAACCTAAGTATATAGAACCAAGGTTTAAAGAGTATAAATAGTTTTATAATACATATATGGGGGGATCAAATTACACAAAATGTTGTATTGGGATAAATTAGAGGAAAATGCATTTTATTCATTTTCTTACTATTTATTTATAATAAAAACCAGGGACATCAAAATAAATGTATCCAAATTTTCTACCAAATCAAATCGTTTCTGCTACAAAAAAGGCATAGCATACATGAAAAGGTAGAGTGCAAAACTCATAAGATATAATGTGTTGAACTGACACATCACGAAAGCAAAAAAAATTCTAATTGCTCTGGGACCCAAGGAAATTAAGGGTGAAAAAGGCCTGGTGACTTAGCTGGTACATTTTTGCAAGGACACAAGGTTTTGTTGAAGCATAGGTCTTGCCTTGTTTCTTAAGGCCTCATGCCCACGGACGTTTTTACAGCCGTGTTTTTTACAGCTTAAAAACGCCTGTCCATTTTATTGTATAATTTTTTATTTATTTTTTTTAAAACAAAAAAAAACGCCGGAGCTTAAAAACGCAATCGCAGCGTTTTTGCGTGTTTTTTACGCTTCGCGTTTTTTTATGCCTGACGCCGGCGCTGAGGAACGCACTGGTCCTGTTTTTTTTTTTAAAAGCTTAAAAACGTCTATGCTATTTGCAGCTCAAAAACGTCTAGGTGGGCATGAAGCTATAGACTAACATGGACAACCGTTTTTAAGCTGTAAAAAACGCTCAAAAACGCGGCTGTAAAAACGTCCGTGGGCATGAGGCCTAATGGTAGCTCCAGTATACATGGTTTTGTATAAAAAAATATACATATATAAAAATAAATAAAAAATAACTAACGACTAAATACAATTTAAAAAAAACACATAAAAAATACCTCACTGTGTAGAACCTCTGCGTCTCACTTTATACTTATCAGACTTAGTTTTTTTAATACAAGGGATTAAATGTAATGGCAGCTATGGAAACTTGGGGAGAGGGAATAGAGGGTGCTTGGTGAACAGCACTGTTTCACACAAGTATGCAGTGACATTCTGCAGAAAAAAGGGCAGTATTCTTAGCAACAAGAGTGAAAAAAAGGCACCTTGTGGGTGGTCAGTCAGCCTATGTTCTCACTTTTTTTATCTCACTGCAGCTATGCCTACAGTTAAACCAAAAAAAAATTGTATTGATACTGTACATCGCCCCCAGGACATTGCCCAGCAACCCATGCCGATATTTGGAAAAAAATCCCTTGCCTTGAAAATGGCCAGAATTGCTTTCCAAGATTGAATCCCATTAGAATCTAATAAGGTTTGTATTAAACTACACACATTTTTGTCTTTATGATGGGTTCAATGAAAGGTCTATGGTCTTGCTAATCCAAATTATCTACATATTATTTAGCTTGTTGGAAATTGACCTAGTCATACTATGTGCTTATGAATTTTTCCTCTCTGTCCCTAAGGGAGGAAGAAAGGTGTTCAATTGACATAATATCATTTACCCTGGATAACCATTGGCCTAAAGTTTGGGGTGGGGGTGGGGCTTTGTTTTGCTTCCTATTGCTACGGATATAGACTTTGGCCACTAGGTGGATTAAAATAGATTTCTTGCATGTTTTCCTGAAGAAGATGGAGAAAACTCTAAGGATATTCAGTATCAGTAAACCAGTAAATGATATTTGTTACCTGTTGTCAAAAGATGAATGAATGTATTGGGCAGAAAAAAATGCATGGTACCTCTGGCTCAGTTGCAATGCCAGTATTTGTCACCCAGCTGTGGGTATATTTTGAAGAGCAGGTATCTTGTACCATCTGGTCAGGATTTTGTAATTCATTTAACCACTTGTCCCCCGCCCACTGTCAATAGACGGCGGGCGGAGGATACTCTCGTTCTGGGAGGACGTCATATGACGTCCTCCCTTTAAAACGAGCTAGGAGGCGCGTGCCCGCCGCGTTCACAAGGCCCCGATTGCCGCCGGGCACCCGCGATTGCCCGGGAAACGAGCAGGAAAGTGGATCTCTGTGTGTAAACACAGAGAGCCACGTCCTGTGAGGGAGAGGGGACCGATGCTGTGTCCCTTGTACATAGGGACAACCATCGGTCACCTCCCCCAGTCATTCCCCCCCCCCACAGTAAGAACACTTTGAGGGAACATATTTAACCCCTTCCCGCCCCCTAGTGGTTAACCCCTTCCCTGCCAATCACATTTATACAGTAATCAATGCATTTTTATAGCAGGGATCGCTGTATAAATGTGAATGGTCCCAAAAATGTGTCAAAAGTGTCCGATGTGTCCGCCGCAATATCGCAGTCACAATAAAAAATCGCAGATCGCCGCCATTACTAATAAAAAAATAAAATAAAAAATGCTATAAATCTATCCCCTATTTTGTAGACGCTATAACTTTTGCGCAAACCAATCAATACGCGCTTATTGCGATTTTTTTTTTTTTACCAAAAATATATAGACGAATACGTATCGGCCTAAACTGAGGAAAATTTTATTTAAAAAAAAAATGGGTATTTATTATAGCAAAAAGTAAAAAATAGTGTTTTTTTTTCCAAACTGGACGCTCTTCTTTTGTTTATAGCACAAAAAATAAAAACCGCAGAGGTGATCAAATACCACCAAAAGAAAGCTCTATTTGTGGGAAAAAAAGGACGCAAATTTCGTTTGGGACCCACGTCGCACGACCGCGCAATTGTCATTCAAATTGTGACAGCGCTGAAAGCTGAAAAATGGCTTGGGCAGGAAGGGGGTTTTCGTGCACAGTAGAGAAGTGGATAATAATAATATTAAATAAAAAAATTAATAGGTGCTCAATGAGTAAAATATCAGGGCTCTGTCTGTCTGATAATCACTTATGTTGTGCAGTTTTTTCACTATAGGGTATAATGGAATGTTTATCTCCTTGCAGGCCTTTAAAGGTGCAGGCAATGTGTTAAACTATCAGGTCATGGAAAAGCCTGAAAGGATATACTGCATTTTCCAGAAGAGAATGAAGAGGGGTATATGGAGCTTCATGCTCCAAAAGCAGGGTTTTTTTCAGCCCAAACTTGGCAAAACCAAGTTCACTACTGCCACCCATAAACACAGAAGCCGTCTTCTGTGTTTATAAGTGATAGTACTCCTTTCCAAGAGGCACACATAAAACATTTCCTACTTTGCATATGACAGCAGAGGAGGAGGTGGGGGAGTGGCATGAACTTCATGTGCAGTTGCTGTTCTGAACGAGTATACAGACTCCTGTCTCATATCAACATGCCCTTCTTAGCTCCTAATGAGCCTATTACGGTCTGCTCAAGGCCTGCAATTTACTGGCACTATCCATGCCCTGCAATGTAAAGTCAGCTTTGTGAGTGGTGCCTCTTTTCCCACAAGAGGTGCAGGCACACCTTCCCTGTCTTCTTAGTGGCTGTCGGTCCCAGGACACTAAGCCACCTCCATTCTGTACAGCAGCTGCTCAGAGCTCTGTTCCCCCACTGTTTCAGGGATGGGTATACTGCTGTATACTGCCTGTACTAGACATCTCCAAAATCTTCCCAATCTGGCCAAATACTCTGGGTACTCCAAGTATTCTGAGTGCACCATGGTATGTGATACTCAGCATGCACAGTCAGGTCACATAGGGCACACTACTCTTACTTAGTGTACCCAAAATACATACACAGAGCATGATCCCCCCCCCACACCCACTTAGCACTATTGCTCCCTTCCCTCACTAAGCAAAAATGGCCATCACTTTCCCTCTACATTTATCACCAATGCCCCCTCCCACACATAGCACCAATGCCCCCTCTTCCCCACGTATCCCAAATGTCCACCCTATCCCCCTTTAAGCACCAATTGCCCCCTCTCTCTTCAATTAATATCTTTGACCCTTCTCCCTCCACTTAACACCAATGGCCCCTCTTCCCTCAATTAACACCATTGCCTGCTCTCCCTCCACTTAGATGAATTTCCCCCCCACTTCCCCCCCCACTCACACTTAGCACCAAGTTCCCTCATCTCCCCACACTTAGCATAAATTTCTCACTTCCCCACTTAGCAGGAGTGTCCCCCCTTTCCCTCCACTGAGCACCAGTGTCCCCCCTACTGAGCACTGATGTTCACCCTTCCTCCCACTTAGCACTAATGCTCCCCCCTCTCCCCAACTAGCATATTGTTCCTCCTCCATTTACTGTGACACCAGTGCCCCCCCTCTCCCTACAAATTAGCACTAGTGTTACCTCTTTCTTCCCACTGGGGAATTTCCTCTTCTATTAATCACCAAAATAGGAAGAGCAGTTTCTTCCTCCCACTGGCCTTTTTTTTTTCTCCAGCTGACCAGCAATACCATGTATTTTTCCTCCATCCTGAGCACCAACATTGGATATTTTTCCCTCCCCATGACAACTGGCACCAGACATTTTTTCTTGCCCTGACCATCAAAGCCAGCCATTGTTTACACTTATTGACCACAGGCACCCGTCATCTTTTTCTCCCTCTGGCCAGAAACATAAGGGGCATTATGGCACTGCTTAACAATGTATATTGTACATAATAATGTGCTGACTGCTGTACATTACATACTTCTGATCAAAGTGTTTACAGTCTGAACAGTGGATGGTTGCTAAGTAGTTTATGGCTATTTTAATGAAAGTGTTCTGTAAGATCTATCCCGATTTTCTGGGAGCCTGATGGTGACTACAGGGGGTAGTGATGGCTGACATACATTCTCAGGGTGCAGGTTTGTGGGCATGGTGGGTGATGAACAAAAAAGAACATTGGGCGCCAGTCACTTTTATGCTTTAAACAGAGTGAAGTTTATTTCTTGAACAGGGGACATGTGGGAGAGAGGGGATCGGGCACAGGATACCCTTAATACCAATCAGCAACCGGCAGACTCCTTAGACAAAAATAGGTGAGATAAGGTAGACAGCAGTACAGGAAAAATAGCCTTTAAGCAGGACCAGCACATCTGTACTCTGTAGGAAAGGCAGTCTCCTCTAGTAACTGAACTTTGCTCACAGCTTCATGCACAGATTCCCTTGGATGAGTTCTCTCTTGAGGTCCTCCCAGCTCATGAAGAGTCCCCTCTGGTGCTTCCTTAGAACCCCATTCCTCTCAGAATCAATTCCGGATCTTGGGAAGGCTTTCTTCTGCATAAAATTTAACACCCGGATAGGCCTCAGATAGGCCTAGCAGCCAGGAACTGTACACACATCAACCCAGGCCGAAGCCCTGGGCGGAAGACTAACTGATCACCTGACTTCTTTTCAGTAAATAGTTTTTCCCAGCATAGTATTGAATAAGATTGGCTGAGAAAAGTATGTTTATCCACAACTTGGATGTACTGTAGCTCATCATACTCATGTCAAATGCAACAGTGCCCCCTACTGAAAAAAGGGAGAAGCCACAACTAAATAGGATTTAGAACAGAAGTCATTTGATCATTAACTACTTGAGGCCCGCGCTATAGCCAAATGACGGCCTCCCCTTCGCGCGCTCACCGCGCTCGCTGTGATCACACGAGTCACTGAGACTCGGGTGATCACCGATCCGAGTAAGGGTCCGGTCCCGACCCCTTACCACGTGATCAGCTGTCAGCCAATGACAGCTGATCACGTGATGTAAACAAAGAATCGGTAATCATTTTTTTTCTCATGCTGACAGCATGAGGAGGAAAAAAATGCGATCACTGGCTCGCTCACAAGGGACATCGGTCCCGAAGAGGAAGGAGGCAGATGTGTTTCATCAGTGCCAGCTGCCAGTGCCTGCCAGTATGATAATAATTGCTACCTGCCAGTGCCCACAGTGCCACCTATCAATGCCCACAGTGCCACCTATCAATGCCCACAAGTGCCACCTATCAATGCCCGCAAGTGCCGCCAATAAGTGCCTCATCAGTGCCACCTAGCAATGCTGCCTATCAGTGTAACCTACCAGTGCCCATTATTGCCCATCACTGGCACCTATCAGTGCCCATCACTGCCACCTATCAGTGCCACCTATCAATGCCACCTATCAGTGCCACCTATCAATGCCACATATTAGTGCCACTTCTCAGTGCCCACCAGTGCCACCTATCAATGCCCTTCAGTGCCACCCATCAGTACCACCTCTCAGTGCTGCCTATTAGTGCCCACCAGTGCTGCCTTTTCGGTGCCCACCAGTGCCGCCTTATAGGTGCCCATCAGTGCAGCCCATCGGTGCCCATCAGTGCCCATCAGTGCAGCCCATCAGTGCCCATCAGTACAGCCTCATCAGCGTGCATCAATGAAAGAGAAAAATTACCTGTTTACAAAATTTTATAACAAAATATAAATATATATATATATATATATATATATATATATATATATATATATATTTTTTTTTAAATCTGTCTTTATTTATTTTTTAACAAAAAATAAAAACCGCAGAGGTTATCAAATACCAGCAAAAGAAATCTCTATTTGTGGGGAAAAAAATTGTCATTCAAAGTGCATCAGTGCTGAAAGCTGAAAATTGGTCTGGGCAGGAGGGGGGTTTAAGTGCCCAGTAAGCAAGTGGTTAAACACTACAAACTAGTCAAAATAGCTACCACCCAGCATAACTAAATTTGTTTGCAGTCCTATTCTAGGATGAGGGTGCTACATTAGTCAAGGAGTCCCAACATATGACCTTCCAAACTGACCCATTGCAATCAGAAAACGCTCCTGGGGCTGGGAGCGGGTGATGTACATGACCGCTCTAGTCTTCATGCAGAAATTGCTCCAGAAGCCAGCCCAGGCAGCCTGAACTCCTACCATAAGTTGTAGCTGCTCTTCTGCAGCAACCCGTCTCTCTGATACTCTGTAGGGGGGAGAGAGAATTTGGGGGGTTTGGGGTGGGAGGAGAGTTCTGTGCTGGAAGGGAGCAGTTGTAAACTGGATAGGAGATATGCACTCCTGAACACATGAAGTTTGCGCTGCTCCACATGGACCACACAGGAGGAAGTGATGTCATCCAGATCCTCCTGTCCTTTCCACGATCTGGATGACATCACTTCCCCCTGTGTGGTCCATGTGGAGAAGCCCAGACTTCCTGTTGCTTCCTGCCTCCCAGCTCTCTCCTCCACAGCCATCTGGACCCCGGGAGACACACTGGACTGTGGCAGCATTTGAGGATGATGATTTCCACAATGTGTGTGTTCTGCCTACATCTTGAGAGTGCAATGTATCTTGTGCAATAAACTGTGTTACTAATACTACACTTAGGTGCGCCTCCCTCTCCCCTCCTTTTCAGTCTGTTCGCAATGCACTTGTCACGTACCAGGCTTGAGGCTGAGGTGATGAGAGGGCTCCCCCTGTGGCTGAGAGCAGAGTACCCCTGGAGTTGGAGACAGAGGGTGCTCTGCCCAGAGATGCATGGGTTGCCTGCCAATGAAGCAATCTGATGGTTCCAGAAGTGGACACCCTGGAGCAGAGAAGGCGGTCAGAGACAATGGTTCCCTGGAGGCGCTGGCGGATCTTAGCAGGTGGAAAAGCAGAGACTTTGTCAAAAGCCAGGCCGGGGGTCAAACACAGGAAGGTAGTCAGAAACAGAGGCAGGAGGTGTGGTTGTGATCAATCAGGGGTCAAACACAGGAAGTCAATCTGGAACAGCTGGGTTCAGAGCCAGGGGAGAAGCCAGAGCAGGTCAGGGTAAGCCGGGTCGGTAACAGGTAATCAATCTGGAGCAAGATACACAAGAACACAGGATACAAATTTGACGATAATCCAGCAATTTATGAGAGCAGTTGGAGTCCTTATATAGGCCAGCAAAACACTGCTAATTAGCATGTTTGCGTACGCACGTTAGCTGTTGTTAACATGCTTTCGCCATTACGCAACGATTGCTAATGTGCATGCACGGATTAGCGAGGCCATAAGGATATAGGCATATCTGCCGGTTCTTCTCAGGTTTCCTCCCTGACAGCACTCCTGAACCCTGCACTCTTTGCATACTGTAGCTCCCTTTTGAACTCTGCATACTGTATGTAGCACACTCTTGAACTCTCCACTCCGTATGTAGCACACTCCTGAACACTGCACCCTGTGCATAATGCACTCCTGGTTTTTAACAGTGCCCTAGTAAGACACTCCCACTGTTTTTGCAATTTGGTCACCACCACCTTTTGATGTGGCATGCTCTACCCCATAAGGAAAGGGGGTGTTAATGGCAGATGTTGCAGTGAGGGAGTGGTTGAGTCTCTGCACCTATTCTCTGAGAAAAAAAGCCTTGTTCAAAAGTATAGACTATACTTTAAGTTTTTCCAGTTTTAAAATGACATTGTCTGCACAAAAGGATAATTTGAATTCACTATTTTCTAATTTTACTCCTAACATGTTCTCAGCCTGTTCTGTAAAACTATACCATATGTCACAAAGCATGACAGAGTTGAACTTGGACTGTAGTACTAAGTTTGGTAGGTCTAACCACCGTTGAGAGTCTATGACCACTATTGCAACATCCTTTGACATTAGCAATTACTTTGTAGGGAAACATTATACATATGGTCTATTATTTGTCCCAATGATTAATGTGGTGAAGCACAGAATCTGAATAAAGCTGCAGTCCACGAAAAGGGCCAGGCTAGTAGGAAAGTCCAAAGAGTTTATTTCTAAAAACTGAAGAGTCAAATGTAAAGGCAGAAACTTGAGATACCCTAGATGAATAAAGCCGACACCAAGAGGGATAAACAGCCAGTGAGTACGGCTGTTTACCACATGATTGGCCGTGATCCATTCACAGCCGATCACAGATGGCTCAGTCCCTTTGTAAATGGTGAAGGCGCGCGATCAGGAGCGAGCTGCGCAGGGATGTCAGTGGAGGCGTGTTCCCAGGAATGCGGCTCATTACCAAAAGTAGTAAACAGCCAATGACCATGGCTGTTTACCACGTGATCAGCCGTGATCCATTCTCAGTTGTTCACAAATGTAAACACAGACTAACTACTGTAGCTGTTACTGGCTCTTCTCTCCTCACACACCACTTCCAGTGTGAGGAGAGAAGAGCCAGAAGCAGCGAGTTACTATTCTGTGTCTGTATTGTACTGCACAAAGCACACAAATTAAGAGAACCTGTCTCGTCGCCCCTATAGCAGTGTAACAGTCCTCATCAGTGCCCAGCAGTGTTACTGTTGCCTCCCCCATTGCACCTGTCACCCAACAGTCACCACATCAGTGCCTATAAAGTGCACCTGTTACCCATCAGTGCATCAGAGACTGTCATCAGTGACCGTAAGCATTGCATCTGTTACCCATCAGTGACCATCATCAGTCACGCATCAGTGACCATGATCAGTCACCCATCAGTGACCGTCTCCTGTCACCTATCATTGCCCATAAAGTGCACCGGTCATCATCAGAGATTGTCATTGGTGACCGTCTGTGGTTCACCTGTCACCCATCAGTGACCGTCACCTATCAGTCACCCATCAGTGACTGTCATCATTCACCCACCAGTGACCGTCACCTAGAAATGTAATTTTGCTGTGGGACTGTAAAACACATCAGACAGATGCGCCACTTTACAGCCAGACTAAAGGGACCCCCATGCACGATATTTAAAGGAATATTTCATTTTTATTGTTTCACTTTAAGCATTCTTAAAATCACTGCTCCTGAAAAAATTTAAAAAACTTTTTTTGCATTGATGCATGTCCCCTGGGGGAAGTACCCGGATCCCCATACACTTTTTAGGGCAATAACTTGCATATAAGCCATTAAAATTAGCACTTTTGATTTTTCATGTTTGTTTCCTATAGACTTTAATAGGGTTTGCATGTTCGCACAAATTTTTTGCAGGTACTGGTGCGAACCGAACCAGGGGGTGTTCGGGTCATCCCTAATAGACAATATTCCTGCCTGCTGCCTGGATAATTGAGATTGTTGTCGCTAAGCATGTCCCTGCCTGCTGTCTGGACCAATGCTCTTTTCTGTGGACAACTGCACTACTAAAACCACAGGTAATACTTATTTTTTTTACCCTTTCCTCAATAGAATTTATTTTGCAGTGTAATTCTTGGTATGCTATGTGTTAGAAATATGAAGGGCCTTCAAAAATTATAGGCTGTCAGGAAATTAGATGTGTAATTTATGCTCCTAGAATGTCTGAAGGTGCTACTTGAATGTTGGGGCTCTGTATGTGGCCAGGCTGTGTAAAAGTCTCACACCTGTGTATCGCCATACTTAGGAGGAGTAGCAGCATGTATTTTGGGGTGCAATTTTTGCTATGTACATGCTATGTGTTCGAAAATTATTGTATAAATGGACAACTTTGTGTAAAAAAAATGCGTTTTCTCTTTTTTTCCACAGTTTCCAAAAACTTGGGGGAAAGAACGACATGTTCAAAATACTCATTATGCCTCATAGTTTATATGTTGGGGTATTTTATTTCCAAAATGGGGTCATTTTGTGGGCGTTTCCATTGTCCTGGTGCTCCAAGGCCTTCATAAATGTGATAGGTCATTGTGACATTAGATTTATGTCCCTAGAGCACCCGATGGTGCACCCTGCATGTTGGACCACTGTATGTGGCTGGGCTGTGAAAAAGTCTCACACATGTGGTATTAATATATTTCCATAGTAGCAGAATGTGTTTTGGGGTGTACTTGCAAGTATGCACATGCTGTGTGAGAGAAATAACCTGTTAATATGACAATTTTGTAAAAAAAATAAAAAAAACTTTATTTTGCAAAAATTTGTGGGAAAAAATGACATCTTAACAAAATTCACCATGCAATTTACTTACCTTGGAATATCTACTTTCCAAAAATGAGTCATTTGGGGGGTATTTGTACTTTCCTGGCTTGTTAGGATTTCAAGAAATGAGATAGGCCTTCAGTACATCATGCGTGACCAGGTGTGATAAATTTGCAATGATTAGCACCATAGCTTGTAGACTCTATGGCCCCTTTCACACGGACCGTTCAGGTCCGCCTGTCAGTTTTTTAGGCGGACCTGGACGGACGCTCCATGTAGCCCTGTGGAGGCACGGATGTCAGCGGTGACATGTCCGCTGACATCCGCTCCGCTCCGCCAAAGTGTGAGGGAGGAAAACCCTATTTTTCCTTCCGTCGGTGGAGCGGCTCGGATGACAACGGACTCTACGGTCCGTCGTCATCCGATCCCCCATAGGGGAGAGCGGCGCTCTGACAGGGCGGTCCCTGCACAGTGTGCGGGGACCGCCCAGCCATCCGCCGGCTCAGCGGGGATCAACTGAGCGATCCCCGCTGAGCAAGCGGAGCTTCATGGGGCGGATCATGACTGATCCGCCCCGTGTGAAAGAGCCCTTAAACTTCCACAAAGACCAAATAATATACACTGATTTGGGTTATTTTTACCAAAGATATGTAGTAGTATAAATTTTGGCCAAAATGTATGAAGAAAAATTATTCATTTGCAAAATTTTATGACAGAAACAAAGAAAAAGTATTTTTTTCATAAAAAGTATTTTTTTATTTATAGCACAAAAAAATTCAATAGTGATTAAATATCATTAAAAGAAAGCTCTATTTGCGTGAAAAAAAGGACATTTTATTTCTTTGGCAGTTCTGTAAGTGGGTTGTAATTGATTGGAAAGCTTACCACTTGACAAATTTAATAGGAAATCATTAAAAATATTTGTAAACTGGAGACATATATTTTCATAAAAATATGGCTAAAGAGCACCTTTTTACATTTAAAATAAAAATATACAAACATTATCACACCTAGAGTATTCCTAGCAAATATTGTCTATATGCTCTGCTTATTCTGTGGTCAGTATGTGGGATGTCAGAAGAAAACATCTAAATTAAATAGGTTAAATAGAGTTAAAAACTCCTTCAGAAAATAATTGTATGTGTAAAAGTTGCCACAACCCCAAACTTCTTCCAATTGTATCTTCAGCATTGTAATTTTCTTCCATGTATATATTCTGTGTGTGTTGGTAATCTCGCGCCTTAAAAAAATATATAAATAAAATATATATATAAAGAAAATATACTATGAATAATATATTTAAAAGTAAGCTGCTACTTTTGAGAAATAATATAGTGGATGGTTATATGTGCAAATTAACAAATATATTGGGGGCGCTGAGAAACTATTAAATCACTAACAATAATATATATTAGTAAACATATTAATGAGTTAATATTGATTTAAATATACACACCAGCAAAAGTGAAAAAAAGATGAAAATGGGTCACAATAATCAGTCTATGGCTATCCAACCAATAAACACAATAACATGTGAAATCTCCTTAATGGATTAGCAATGATGACCCATCAAATAAAAATCAAATCAATGAATTAATGTGACACTGAGTGCAACAAAAAAAATCCAAAAATTATGATGCCAATATTGGTGATTAGATGTCCCAAATTGATTGAAACAAATATCAGCAATATAGTATATAATACACTGTGCAATATCAATGGTGACAACTGAATGTCCCAAAATTGTACAAATGTTGAAATAAATAAGAGTCCATAAGTGAAACTATAAAAATGAATCCTTATGCAAAAAGCTTATTCCATCAGAAATGTTGCTTGAAGTGATAACCTTCACCAATTTAGTGTGAAACACCCGATAGTGCTCGTGGTAAATAAAGCAGCTTACCAGATGTTGTTGACTCTTTTAATTAAAAAGGAGTCATATGCGCTGTTAGCAAGTTCCACTTGCTAACATGGATAATGATGTCAGATATAGGCATAGGAAATCCCTGCCTCCCGGAGGCTCGGATGAAGATGTATAAACCACAAGAAAGAGAAATGGAGCGGAAATAGTGTAATTCCGTTTAATAATAAAAATTAAGTAACAACATGGCAACCAAATGCCCCCTTACTTGAATAGTGCCTTGAGCCCGGCACTGAGGCTGGGGAGCGTGGACTAGTAGGGCTAGTGACCCGAATAGAGATGAGTCGGCGTGCGTTCCACCTTGTTTGGAGGAAGAACCAGCAGGACCGGAAGTGTCGTCAGAACGTAGTCTAGCGTCGCCTCGACAGCTGTTTCGTAATGCACGTCGTCAGGAAGCGTGCTAGACTACGTGGGACTGACTATTAAATACGGATGTCAATCAAGGAGAGGGGAGGAGTCACCGAAATCAAATCCAGCCTCAATGCCGTCTCTCCGCATTCACAGCAATGATTTTAATACAACGGAAGTCCATACAATTAAATAACAAATTAATATAAGTAGTATATATCCCGCTGACAACACATCTATTATACTACATAAAACATAGTATGCATACATAATCTATGCTAACTCTATAGCATAGATAAAAAGTTGTGCGCGATGATAGCGCCCTCTAATGTATAAGTGGATAAAAGCACTCTCAATCAGTATATTGTGCAGAAAAGAGTATATACAATGGTGTCATTGAATATAAATTATAAAAAAATTATTAAAAATAATTGATTTATTATATAAATTCATAAAGCAATAAAAGACAATAAAAAACAATAAAAAAGGGATAGAAATATAGAAATATATATTTCTAATTGAACCCATATATCTACAATCCAAATTGGTAATTGGATAACTATTTATTCGTTAGTGAGGAAGCAATTCAAATCTAGGTCAATATTGAGGCCCAGCGGCTGCATGGTGGACAGTCTAAACAGCCACTGGGTCTCATTCTGAGATATGGCCTTGGTGAGGTCCGTCCCCCTCCAGTTAAATATAGCCCTATCAATACCATAAAACACCAGTAGGCGAGGATCTCTATTATGATATTGAAGAAAATGACGCGATACGCTATGGTTAGGAAAGCCTTTGGCTATATTTGCCACATGTTCATTTATCCTAATTCTGAGCTCTCTTGTAGTCCTCCCCACATATTTCAGGGAACAAGGGCATTCTAAAACGTAGGTCACGTATCTGGAATAACAAGTAATTAAGGGTTTAATCTTAAATTCTTCCTGTGTTACCAAGGATTTGAATTTACTTATTTTCTTGGTACGTCGAGATGTGGTACGGCAAGCCTTGCATCTAGTACAGTAGTGAAACCCAGACCCATCCAGAAAAGTCAGAGGGTCAGGAACATTAGGTGCAATGATGTTTCTCAAACCTGGCGCCTTTCTATAAATAAATCTAGGCCTTTGGGGTAAAATATATGCCAAGTCTCTATCCTTTTGTAGTATAGGCCAGAACTTTTTGAAGATTTTTTCAATACTTTTGTATTGCCTATTAAAACCTGTGATAAATGGCAGTGTTCCCATGGTTGAAAGATCTTTTTTCTTTTTGGATTCCAGAAGGGAATATCTGTTCATATTCCCCACCTGTTTTTTAGCTATGACCAATTCATTCCTAGCATATCCCTTCTCACAAAACCGATCTGTAAGGATTGCTGCCTGGGTATTATAATCGCTATCCTCAGCACAGTTGCGCCGGATGCGCATGAACTGGCCCTTGGGTATGGCCCCAAGCCATTGGGGATGATGGCAGCTGTTAGTTGGCACGAAGGCATTCCTATCGGTGGCCTTAAAGAATGTCTTTGTGCCAATCTTGCCATTTTGTTTGACCAAAGTGAGGTCCAAATAGTTAATGGTTGTCAGACTAAACTCGGCTGTAAATTTTAGCCCATATTGGTTGGAATTTAAATCCTGCAGGAAGCTATGTAATGTGGTCTGGGATCCCTCCCACAACAACACTACATCATCGATGTACCTTTTATAATATAATAGAGATGAAAGTTGATCTGTATAAATGGTTTCCCCCTCCCATTTGTTCAGTACCAAATTAGCCACGCTTGGGGCATAACGAGCCCCCATTGCGACCCCTTTTATTTGCTTATAGAACTCCCCCTGTGCCCAAAAATTGTTGTTTCCCATAGCGATTTTGAGTCCCTCAACTAAAAAAATATTTTGGGATTTTTTGAGCTGTGAATCTGCAGTAAGTGCCATTTGGACTGCAGTAAGCGCATCCTCCTGTCTTATATTAGTATAGAGGGACTCTATGTCCACTGTAACCATAATGGTTGCATCTGTCACCTGGATGTCGGTGAGGGATTTGATCAATTCACGACTATCCTTGAGATAAGACCTGCTTTGAATAACCAAGGGCTGTAGGAATATATCTAAATATTCTCCTACTCTGGAGTAGAGGGAACCAATCCCGCTTATAATTGGGCGACCTGGTGGTTTTTCTTTATTTTTATGTATTTTTGGTAACACATATAGCACCGGAGTACGTGGTACTTTGGGTGAAAGGTACTGTGCTTCCTTTATATCTAGGATCTTTTGACTGACCCCTTTATCAATCCAAATATCAAGTTCTATCTTTAATTTGTTCAATGGGTTAAATGGCAGTGGTTTATATGTATTAGTGTCTTTTAACAACCTTTGGATCTCTCCATAGTAGTCATCTTTGGTAAGTATAACTACACCCCCCCCCTTTGTCCGCTGGACGAACTACTATATTTTTGTTTTTTTCCAATTGTTTAATCCCCTCTGACAGGGATTGATTAGTTCTGGCCTTTTTAATTTCTAAGGATTTTTTTTTTTTTCCAAAATATTTTATTGGTTAATAAAATAAGGTTTACAATGCATTTAAACAAGGAGTCTGAAGCAATACAAAAGGTTCTACAGCAGCGATGGTCAGAACTAGCATGCAATAATATTTGCAGAGAATTTTCAGCTTAAGTCGACAGAGCGAACATTGCTTGAAACATGACGTATGGTTATGATTAGTCTGCTAAATAACCATGCTTACCACAGTAATATTACTTCTGTCTTGTGTCAAATCATGTTTGGGTGTGTTTTGCGGATAAAGCTGGGGATTTGCTAGTTCATGAGGTAACAACCAACTTTAAGTAATTAATTTCTTCCTACAACCAAGCATCTGAAGTTGGTTAACTATCGTTTTTTTGGGTGAAATAGAGCTCTGCTGGATAAAGGGATTGGCTCAGGGTGTAAACCAAAAAAAAAAGGGGAAAGAAAAGAGAGGAGGGGAAGGGGAAGAATGGGAGGGGGGAAGAAGAGAAAAGGGAGAGAGAAAAAATAAAAATAAAAAATAAAAAATAAAAAGGGAAAGAGGGGGGAGGGGTGGGTTGGGTCCGGAATACCCCACAGTCTCTGCCATCAATTCCGAAGGATTGGAGTAAGGTGGGTAAAGAGGCTTGGTCTGAGGCTATTTGGGTGTTGGTTTAGATATATTGAAAAGGCTCCTCCCTCAATCTTCCCTTGTTTAGGGGAGGGAGGCCAATTGTCTCATGTTTTGCTGAGGATAGTTTATGAAATGTAGGAGTATAGTCATTAAGGGTTGCAGTCGTCTTGGGGTGGGTGGTTTGTGATAGTTTGGCTCGTTAATAGTTTGTACTTGGCTGTGGTACGGACGTGGGTCCAACAGGCCCATGTGTGTGAGAATTTGGTTGGACAGTCTTTGGCTATGGAGATTAGTTCCTCCATTTCCGCAATTTTTTCCACTCGTTTGAGCCATTCAGGGATGGTCGGAACATGGGACGTTCCCCAATGAAGAGGGATACATAGTTTAGCCGCATTTATTAGGGGCGGTATTAGTGTTCTGCAGTATTGGTGAGTCGGCAGGTCCGAATGGTGAAGGAGGAACTGCGTTGGGGTGTGTTCTAGAGTGTATGTAGAGATCTGTGATGTCAGTTCCCGGATTTGGGTCCAGAACGGTTGGATTAGGGGGCAGGACCACCATATATGTTCTAAAGTACCTGTATCCCTGGAACATCTCCAGCATTTATCAGAAAGGGCAGGATTATATTTGTTGAGGAGTACTGGGGTTCTGTACCAGCGCATTAGGATTTTATAGTTGTTTTCCTGGATCGAGACATTGAGGGAACCCTTGTGCGTTATCGTAGATATGCGTTCCCATTGTGCCTCTGTCATCTCTATTTGTAGGTCTCTTTCCCAGCTTAAACAAGCTTTGTTAGTTTTCATTGAGCTATATGAGGAGAGAATGTTGTAAATCTTAGAGATCACATGCTGCTGGGGTGCAGAGTGAGTGCATAGCTGTTCAAATGGTGTGAGCATACGAGAGACAGAGGGTGTATGGTCAGTGTCTTTTAGGAAATGTCTGATCTGGAAATATGTCCAGAGAGGAAATGCAATGTTGTCTGTGTTAGCTGGTAGGGAAGAACACTCCAGAAATATACCTAATCGGAAGAAGTGGTGGGCTAGAACCTCTGTGTGTTGCCAGGTGTCCGGCAAAAAAATTGTAGACATACCAGGCGGGAATGCTGGATTGAGTTTTATCGAAGTAAGAGGTCCAGGGTTAGAGGAGATGCGTAGCTTTCGGCAGGTTTCCTTGAAACTGCGGAGTGTCGGGGCAATGAGAGGATGATCATTCAGATTCCTCGGTGTGTGCTTGGGTAAGGTCCAAGGCAGAGATCGTAGTGGTAGGGGGGAAAATGTGTGTTCAAGAGCGACCCAGTCTTTACAGTGGCTATGTACTGACCAGTCCACAATTCTAGAGAGGTGGCAAGCCCAATAATATTTCTTGAGGTCTGGGAGACCAATGCCCCCCATTGTTTTCGGTTTCGTCAGTTGTTCGTAAGCTATCCTAGGTCTTTTCTGATTCCATAGAAACCTGCTACACAGTCGTTTATATGATTGAAAGAAGGTTGGCGGGAGCTTAGTAGGTAAGGTTTGTAGGATATATAGAATGCGTGGAAGTATATTCATCTTTAGAATTGCTGCCCTTCCAAACCAGGAAAAATGGGGTTTGTTCCATTTACTTAGGTCGTTTGTGATGGCTTTGAGGATGGGTTGATAATTTTTGGAGAATATGTCTGACAGATTTGCCGTTAGGTGTATCCCAAGATATTTAATCTGATCACGTTTCCATTGAAAGGGGAAGTTGTTTTCACATTGTGTTACTATTTCCTGTGGGAGGGAGATGTTCAGGGCCTGGGATTTCGTAAAATTAATCTTGAAATTGGAAATATTATAAAAGAGATTAAATTATTTTAGAAGATTTGGGATTGATATGTGTGGTTCCTTCAGGAATAGTAAAATGTCATCAGCGAAGGCAGCTATCTTATAAGTGCGACTGGCGATGAGAAAGCCTTTGATATTGTCGTTAGATCTGAGATATTGGAGGAAGGGTTCAAGGGTTAGGACGAATAAAATTGGGGAAAGTGGACATCCCTGTCTTGTTCCATTACTAATGGAGAAGGCGTTCGACAGGTGGCCGTTTACACGAACCCTGGCGGTTGGGGCCGTATAAAGGGACATAATGGCATTAAACATCCGGTCCCGGAGACCAATATGTCTCAGGCCGCTCCCAGGTAGTCCCATGCCAGCCTGTCAAACACCTTCTCTGCGTCCAGTGATAGAAAGAATCCCTCCTGTTTGTGTGTTGTAATCCAATGGTTTATATTCAGGGCTTTGATTGTGTTATCCCTGGCTTCTCTTCCAGGGATAAAGCCCACTTGGTCTTTACCTATCAAAGATGGCAGGAAAGGCACCAGACGGGAAGCTAAAATCTTGGAATACAGCTTTATATCTACATTCAATAAGGATATCGGCCTGTAATTAATAACTGATGCAGGGTCTTTCTCCTCTTTTGGGATTACTGTGATGTGGGCTTCCAGTAGTCTATTGAAAGGGAGAGTGGACGATGTTAAGGAGTTAAATGTCTTAATAATATGTGGGGCTAAAGTGTCTGTAAAGGCCTTGTAGTAGGCAGCTGTAAGCCCATCGGGGTCGGGGCTTTTACCGTTTTTAAGCTGTTTGATTGCCGATTTGAGTTCCTCTTCCGAAATAGGGTTTTCTAACTGAAGGGCATCTTCTTTGTTTATGGGTTTGGGGCAGTATTTGTCGAGGAAAGACTTGATTGAGGTCTGTCTAGTTTCAGATCTAATTTGATTTGTTGTATGTTTGGGGAGATTATACAGGTTAGAGTAATAAGTCTCAAACTGGGCTGCTATGTCTGTCGGGGTGATATGGGACTTTCCATGAGGATCTTTGATGGTGTGAATATTCGTGTGTGCTTTCCTGGTCTGGAGGGCTTTGGCTAGATATTTTCCGCATTTGTTGCCAAATTCATAGAAGAGCTTTTGGTGTAGGACAAATTTGCGTCGCGTTTTACGGTTTAATTCTTCACGTAAAAGTTTCCTGTTTTGGGTAAGCTCGTGATAAATTTGCTGAGCTTGTGATTGTTTGTGGGCAAGTTCAAGGTTTTTAATCTTGTCGAGTAGGTCTGCAATTGTTTGTTGTTGGGCCTTTCGGCGGGATGACTTAAGGGCGATGAGTTTCCCTCTAACCACACATTTATGGGCCTCCCATTGGGTAAGCGGGGCTGTGTCAGGTGTGTCGTTCTCTATGAAAAATGTGTGTATGCATTTGCGGATGTCACTGATGACCTCTTCCGAAGTAAGCAGTGCCGAGTCTAGGCGCCAAATGTTTTTGGGAGTATGTGTGTCTGGGAGTGTCAGGGTCATTGTAATTGGGTGGTGGTCTGACAGCAGCATTGGTTCAATGGTGGCGGTGGATAGAAAGGGGATATCTTTATGGGATAGGAATAGGTAATTGATTCTAGAATATTTATTATTTGGGGCAGAAAAAAAAGTTAAGTCTTTTTCGTCGGGGTGAAGTGAACGCCAAGTGTCATGTAGAAGAAGATCTTGAATCTGTATCTTGATTTGTCGGATGGCTTTGTACGGTAAGGAAGCTGTACCAGTGGAGGTATCCAAAATTGGGAAAAGGGCTACATTGAAATCACCTCCTAGGATGGTCAATCCGGAGTGAAAGTCTGAGAGCAGTCGTGAGATGGATCTAAAGAAGCTTACTTGTGCAGTATTAGGGCTGTATATGTTGGCCAGGGTCACAGGTCGCCCCTGGAGTCGGCCCTTTAGAAAGATGTATCTGCCTTCTGTACGTTTCTCTGGGATGTTGAGACCCTTTGTGTTCAGTGAGACTACTTTAAGTGTGGAGGGTTTTTTTGTAGGGCGTGTGTGGGACATTGTGTTCATGTTCGGTCTTTGGATTTTGGGGAGACCGTGAGGTGTTAGGCAGGTATCTTTTTACGTGTGAACGGGGGGATCTGAAAAAGGCAGGTTATGGGGTAGTTTTGTTCTAGTATAGGTGTGGTGGCGGCGGAGACCGTGAGGTATAGGAGGAAGGGAAAGGGAAGGAAAGAGAGGGGGGGTGCGAGAAGAGGGAGAAGGTGAAAGAGAAGGGAAAAGAAGAGGGAAGAGAAAAAGAGAAAGAAAAAAAAAAGGGGGGGGATAGGGATCAGGGGGAAAGAAGGGGAGGAGGAGGATGGGCAAGTGAACTGGGCGTTAGGAGAAAGTGGGGTAGGCGTTAATCCAGAGTTAGGGAGGTTATACGTAACCTTCCCTAAGATAAAAAAATGTATCCGGTAACGTTTGACAGGAACACGCACGTTCCCGTCTTGTGGAGAGGTGAAGGGTGTCGGTATGGAACGGTCAAGATTCTGTATCTCTCGTTCACAGGAGATTCATGCTGCTGAACGTGTGGGGGAGCCAGTATTTATTCGTGCTAGACAGAATAGCTGTAGGTCTAAACTCAGGGGAGTCAAACATGCTGCAATTTCCTAAGGTCATTTAGCAAGTGCATTGAACAAACAATAACAGTCCTAGAATCTAGAGTATAAACATAACATATTATATTATTATAGAAACCAGACCAGTGATACAGGGTCCTCTTTACACATATGTATCTTACGTCACTTCTCCAATTAAATGGAGAGGGGGGAGACTTCCAACATTGAGGCAATTCAACAATGTTTATAACATTCAACGTGAATAATTATAATATAACTTTAATTGAGTCTATATCAGAAAGCAACCTTTCTTGTGTGTGTGTGTGTGGTCGGGCAGCGTCCAATTTATGATCGGTCCTGTGGCATATTCCAGTCCAAATTGGGTTGAAACGGGATCGTCACAGGCCCTAATGTAGTTAGTATCTCCAAAGTCACAAGGTGGGATAGACCCATAATTCCCTGTAGTGGAGTTCATTAGGCACATGTAATCAACCCATTGGTTGAGTGTGATCGATTTGGGAGCTTTCAAACTGATCGTTTAACAGAGTTTTGAGTACACAACAAGATAAGTGAGAAGGAGCCATCTAATATAGTCTAACTTTTAAACACTCTCATAACATCTTTTTTAAGTGAGGCATTTGGAAGGGGGGCGAGGCTGCACAGACGCCATATCAGGGGAGCTATGTGAAAAGTCTGAAACGCTTAAAGAGCGTTTTTCCATAGCAACAGATTCTCCTTAGTTTAGGTAAGGTGGTGGCGAAGCAGTTCATTTAGGCTTGTAACCCTTTGTAGGAAGAGAGTTGGCCTCTGTGCAACATCACCCCACAAAGGCAACCTCCCAAGGAGCACCCAAGATAACAGTAGTTACACCCATTGACCCTCTGTTCAGGGTAGTTCTGTGAACAATTATCAAGGAGGTTTATGTGTGGAATACCTTTGGGGGTAAATCGGATTGGAGGGAGGTTAGGATGGGGAGGGAAAGGGTTGGGGGATTGGGAAGGGGGAGGGTAAGGAAGAGGGTTGAGAAGGGGATTGGGGAGGGATGCGGGAAGGTATTTGGAGCGAGAACATTTCCCCTGAGGAGGTATACCTATCTATATGAGATACTCAATATCTCGGTTCAGTCCTAGGCGGTTTTAATGGAGGGCATGTGATTACCCCTAATAGAATGTCTTTTACCTTTGAGACCGCTAGCTCTTCTAGGAGGGTCAGTCAAAACCCGGGGGTCTCCCAAGGGAAATAAAAGACTTACAGTACAGGTGGGGTTGTGTCCACTTGTTTTGGATCAGACTTCTAGGGAATGATGTTAAGAACAGTCAGGAACATCTGGGGTTGGCATTAACTGGGGAAAGAAAAGAAAAGTTATCTTTGATGTGACCGTTTGCTGTACAGCTTGTCGTCTTGAGTGCTACAAACGAGCGTTGTTGAAAGGTTCCTGTCTTGATGTGGCACAGTCAGCGTTTAAGATCTTTGGGAGGGTAGGGATGAGACTGTTCAGTCGGATGCTGCATGGCGGGCTCTCCTGTGAGCCGGGGAAGCCGTTGGGCTGTTGAGCACAGCATTCTGGGGGTCTGACATGTTGGATTCTCTTGGTGGTGTGGGTCTGCGGCGTCTTATGTGAAAATCATCACGGACTGGAATAGCGTCAGTGGAAGTTGATCTTCTCATGCGTGGCGGGCGAAGGGTGTTGTACCAATCTGGGACGTCAATGCGGGGAAGATTCAGTGTTTCACAGAAAGCGGGTAGATCTTCCGGTAGGCGTAAGTTTGCTGTGCGGCCTTGAAAGGAGGCAGAGAGGCAAAAGGGAAATTTCCACCGGTACTGGATCCCTCTAGTGCGCAGGAGGTCAAGGAGAGGGCGCAAGTCTCTTCTATTTTGAAGGGTAATAGGCGAGAGGTCTTGGAATAACTTTATGTCTGCTCCTTGATAGAGTAGGGAGCGACGATCTCTAGCCCTATGGAGAATTTCCTCCTTTAGTTTAAAGTTGACAAGACAACAAATAACATCCCTGGGGGGATCAGTATCTCTGCTTCTAGGTTTCAAGGCCCTGTGCAAGCGCTCAAATTCAATGGGCGTTTCAGGGGGTCTGCCCAGAAGATCATTAAAGATGGCGATAGTGGTTTTCGTAATTTGCGAGTTTTCAACAGATTCAGGGATGCCTCTAACGCGGATATTGTGGCGACGTCCGCGGTTATCTAAATCTTCCATATGTCTTTGGATATCCCTGAGCTGTGTATTTTGGGAGTGGGAAGAGGCCTGCAGTTGCTGGATGGCAGTGTCATGGAGGGTTGTTGTTTCCTCCACATCATCTAACCGCGCTGACATTGCCTGGACGTCTCTCCTGAGATCTGTGAGGGCTGAGGAAAGTGTGGCTTTAATGTCTTCAGCCACAGAGCGGAGGTCCTGCATGCACAGGGGCTGTGGGGAACATATTACAGCTGCTGTGGGCTGGGGTTGCGTGTGACTCCTGCCTGAGGGGCTGAGGCTGGAGGATCGTGCGGCGCTCGAGTAGGCCCGATTAGAAGCCGGGGCCTCACGTACCTGGGTCCGGAAGATGTCCGGTATGTGGCGGCCGATTCGCATTCCGGATCCTCTGGGGGATCGGGACCTAGTTGGGGAGAGGTCCCCCAAGGTTTTTCCCATTCTTGGCTGCAAATGGCTCGGCAGAGCTTACTGTGGAATCTCCTGTGGACGGGAGCTCGGGAGTCAGGCAGCCATTCAGGTCCGGCACCAAACCACGCCCCCCTAAGGATTTAATCTCATCTTGCACCATATGTTTAAACACCTCGATGTGATGGTGTGTTCCCTTTTGGGGATTGAATATGGAGTTGTTTTTCAGCCCACTATGTTTGAATTTAGTCATTTCTATCATAGGGGGACTAGGATCCTTCTGAGAAAATAATTTTTTAATATTGAGCTTCCTCACATATTTTTCCACATCAATAAAAAGTTCGAATTTATTAAGATTCTTATTGGGTGCAAATTTTAATCCTTGTGCTAAAACATTTAATTTGTTTTCTGAAAACGAATCACCTGCTAAGTTAAAAATACCTTCATCTAGCTGTCTCTTTGTCTTTTTCTTTCTGGCTCCCCCTCTTCTACCTCTTTTTCTATATATTCTTTCGGGTATTGGGGTGTAATGGGTTGAATTTTGTAAGGTTCTTTCCATCCCCTCCATTCCCCCCCTTGTTGGTAGTTATTTTGATAGGGCGTTGGTCGTCCTCTAAAGTTACCCCTATAGTTACCCCTAGGGGGCCTAGGCGGAAAATGGCTAGGTCATTGATGGTAATAAGGATAGCCATACTCATTAGATCTATTATCTAGGGGTCCATACCTGTTGTAAGTAGGTACTGAATAAGAGGTAGAGTAGTAATCATTTGACGGAGGATAATTGCCCCCATTTGGGGGTGGTGGGGGATAACCCCTATTACCTTGAGTGGCTGGGCCCTTAGGATTGGATGGAGCTTTAGATTTCTTTGGGGTATGGATTTTATTTTTGTTTTAAATTTTTATTGGCTGTGTATCCGTATTATGTACTTCCATATCCCTATCGACCGGGGATTCTTTAGGATTCTCCAAATCTAAATCATCCTGCCATTTGTATACCTTGTTTTCCTCATAATCTTTAATATCTATCTGGTATTTTTTCAGTTTTTTCTGCTTGATCTCTCCATCATATTTGGATAGGTGGGTCTGAAGACTTTGCGCCCTCTCCAAATATTCTTTGGTTCCCATGAAGGGCTCCATATTGTTTTTGAGATCAGCTATATTGGCTTCTACCAATTGATTTTTGGCTTTACGCCTCCTAATCATTAGCTGCATTAATTTTTGTTCGCAGCTATTAAAAAACTGAAACCATTCATCTAACAAAGTGAGATTGTCTACACTATCAGCTGGGTTAACATCCCATCTTAACCTACGGGGGGTTAAGTTTTTTCCTATATACATCTCAAATGAGGCTATGTCCCACCATAGCCTTATTTGTTTCTCCATGTCATATTGAAGTTGTTTAAAACCCCTTTCAATATCCAAATTTGGGCTGGGTGTTTGCTGGAATATTTCTTTGAATATTAGTCTGTCGACCCTTCATGAAATTAAATACATCCATGGCTGCGTAGATTGAAAAGGATTATAGTGAAACCTCTGAAGATGTGTGTGTTGGTAATCTCGCGCCTTAAAAAAAATATATATATAAAAAATATATATAAAGAAAATATACTATGAATAATATATTTAAAAGTAAGCTGCTATCCCCAAAATTCCCAAAAAAGTGGTTCTTGAGAAATAATATAGTGGATGGTTATATGTGCAAATTAACAAATATATTGGGGGCGCTGAGAAACTATTAAATCACTAACAATAATATATATTAGTAAACATATTAATGAGTTAATATTGATTTAAATATACACACCAGCAAAAGTGAAAAAAAGATGAAAATGGGTCACAATAATCAGTCTATGGCTATCCAACCAATAAACACAATAACATGTGCAATCTCCTTAATGGATTAGCAATGATGACCCATCAAATAAAAATCAAATCAATGAATTAATGTGACACTGAGTGCAACAAAAAAAATCCAAAAATTATGATGCCAATATTGGTGATTAGATGTCCCAAATTGATTGAAACAAATATCAGCAATATAGTATATAATACACTGTGCAATATCAATGGTGACAACTGAATGTCCCAAAATTGTACAAATGTTGAAATAAATAAGAGTCCATAAGTGAAACTATAAAAATGAATCCTTATGCAAAAAGCTTATTCCATCAGAAATGTTGCTTGAAGTGATAACCTTCACCAATTTAGTGTGAAACACCCGATAGTGCTCGTGGTAAATAAAGCAGCTTACCAGATGTTGTTGACTCTTTTAATTAAAAAGGAGTCATATGCGCTGTTAGCAAGTTCCACTTGCTAACATGGATAATGATGTCAGATATAGGCATAGGAAATCCCTGCCTCCCGGAGGCTCGGATGAAGATGTATAAACCACAAGAAAGAGAAATGGAGCGGAAATAGTGTAATTCCGTTTAATAATAAAAATTAAGTAACAACATGGCAACCAAATGCCCCCTTACTTGAATAGTGCCTTGAGCCCGGCACTGAGGCTGGGGAGCGTGGACTAGTAGGGCTAGTGACCCGAATAGAGATGAGTCGGCGTGCGTTCCACCTTGTTTGGAGGAAGAACCAGCAGGACCGGAAGTGTCGTCAGAACGTAGTCTAGCGTCGCCTCGACAGCTGTTTCGTAATGCACGTCGTCAGGAAGCGTGCTAGACTACGTGGGACTGACTATTAAATACGGATGTCAATCACGGAGAGGGGAGGAGTCACTGAAATCAAATCCAGCCTCAATGCCGTCTCTCCGCATTCACAGCAATGATTTTAATACAACGGAAGTCCATACAATTAAATAACAAATTAATATAAGTAGTATATATCCCGCTGACAACACATCTATTATACTACATAAAACATAGTATGCATACATAATCTATGCTAACTCTATAGCATAGATAAAAAGTCGTGCGCGATGATAGCGCCCTCTAATGTATAAGTGGATAAAAGCACTCTCAATACGTATATTGTGCAGAAAAGAGTATATACAATGGTGTCACTGAATATAAATTATAAAAAAAATTATTAAAAATAATTGATTTATTATATAAATTCATAAAGCAATAAAAGACACTAAAAAACAATAAAAAAGGGATATAAATATATAAATATATATTTCTAATTGAACCCATATATCTACAATCCAAATTGGTAATTGGATAACTATTTATTCGTTAGTGAGGAAGCAATTCAAATCTAGGTCAATATTGAGGCCCAGCGGCTGCATGGTGGACAGTCTAAACAGCCACTGGGTCTCATTCTGAGATATGGCCTTGGTGAGGTCCGTCCCCCTCCAGTTAAATATAGCCCTATCAATACCATAAAACACCAGTAGGCGAGGATCTCTATTATGATATTGAAGAAAATGACGCGATACGCTATGGTTAGGAAAGCCTTTGGCTATATTTGCCACATGTTCATTTATCCTAATTCTGAGCTCTCTTGTAGTCCTCCCCACATATTGCAGGGAACAAGGGCATTCTAAAACGTAGGTCACGTATCTGGAATAACAAGTAATTAAGGGTTTAATCTTAAATTCTTCCTGTGTTACCAAGGATTTGAATTTACTTATTTTCTTGGTACGTCGAGATGTGGTACGGCAAGCCTTGCATCTAGTACAGTAGTGAAACCCAGACCCATCCAGAAAAGTCAGAGGTTTTTCAGGAGGGTCAGGAACATTAGGTGCAATGATGTTTCTCAAACCTGGCGCCTTTCTATAAATAAATCTAGGCCTTTGGGGTAAAATAGATGCCAAGTCTCTATCCTTTTGTAGTATAGGCCAGAACTTTTTGAAGATTTTTTCAATACTTTTGTATTGCCTATTAAAACCTGTGATAAATGGCAGTGTTCCCATGGTTGAAAGATCTTTTTTCTTTTTGGATTCCAGAAGGGAATATCTGTTCATATTCCCCACCTGTTTTTTAGCTATGACCAATTCATTCCTAGCATATCCCTTCTCACAAAACCGATCTGTAAGGATTGCTGCCTGGGTATTATAATCGCTATCCTCAGCACAGTTGCGCCGGATGCGCATGAACTGGCCCTTGGGTATGGCCCCAAGCCATTGGGGATGATGGCAGCTGTTAGTTGGCACGAAGGCATTCCTATCGGTGGCCTTAAAGAATGTCTTTGTGCCAATCTTGCCATTTTGTTTGACCAAAGTGAGGTCCAAATAGTTAATGGTTGTCAGACTAAACTCGGCTGTAAATTTTAGCCCATATTGGTTGGAATTTAAATCCTGCAGGAAGCTATGTAATGTGGTCTGGGATCCCTCCCACAACAACACTACATCATCGATGTACCTTTTATAATATAATAGAGATGAAAGTTGATCTGTATAAATGGTTTCCCCCTCCCATTTGTTCAGTACCAAATTAGCCACGCTTGGGGCATAACGAGCCCCCATTGCGACCCCTTTTATTTGCTTATAGAACTCCCCCTGTGCCCAAAAATTGTTGTTTCCCATAGCGATTTTGAGTCCCTCAACTAAAAAAATAATTCGGGATTTTTTGAGCTGTGAATCTGCAGTAAGTGCCATTTGGACTGCAGTAAGCGCATCCTCCTGTCTTATATTAGTATAGAGGGACTCTATGTCCACTGTAACCATAATGGTTGCATCTGTCACCTGGATGTGGTTGAGGGATTTGATCAATTCACGACTATCCTTGAGATAAGACCTGCCTTGAATAACCAAGGGCTGTAGGAATATATCTAAATATTCTCCTACTCTGGAGTAGAGTGAACCAATCCCGCTTATAATTGGGCGACCTGGTGGTTTTTCTTTATTTTTATGTATTTTTGGTAACACATATAGCACCGGAGTACGTGGTACTTTGGGTGAAAGGTACTGTGCTTCCTTTATATCTAGGATCTTTTGACTGACCCCTTTATCAATCCAAATATCAAGTTCTATCTTTAATTTGTTCAATGGGTTAAATGGCAGTGGTTTATATGTATTAGTGTCTTTTAACAACCTTTGGATCTCTCCATAGTAGTCATCTTTGGTAAGTATAACTACACCCCCCCCCCTTTGTCCGCTGGACGAACTACTATATTTTTGTTTTTTTCCAATTGTTTAATCCCCTCTGACCGGGATTGATTAGTTCTGGCCTTTTTAATTTCTATGGATTTAATCTCATCTTGCACCATATGTTTAAACACCTCGATGTGATGGTGTGTTCCCTTTTGGGGATTGAATATGGAGTTGTTTTTCAGCCCACTATGTTTGAATTTAGTCATTTCTATCCTAGGGGGACTAGGATCCTTCTGAGAAAAGAATTTTTTAATATTGAGCTTCCTCACATATTTTTCCACATCAATAAAAAGTTCGAATTTATTAAGATTCTTATTGGGTGCAAATTTTAATCCTTGTGCTAAAACATTTAATTCGTTTTCTGAAAACGAAACACCTGCTAAGTTAAAAATACCTTCATCTAGCTGTCTCTTTGTCTTTTTCTTTCTGGCTCCCCCTCTTCTACCTCTTTTTCTATATATTCTTTCGGGTATTGGGGTGTAATGGGTTGAATTTTGTAAGGTTCTTTCCATCCCCTCCATTCCCCCCCTTGTTGGTAGTTATTGTGATAGGGCGTTGGTCGTCCTCTAAAGTTACCCCTATAGTTACCCCTAGGGGGCCTAGGCGGAAAATGGCTAGGTCCTTGATGGTAATAAGGATAGCCATACTCATTAGATCTATTATCTAGGGGTCCATACCTGTTGTAAGTAGGTACTGAATAAGAGGTAGAGTAGTAATCATTTGACGGAGGATATATTCTGTCCCTCAAGCCTCGTACACACGGCCGAGTTTCTCATCCAAAACCGGCAAGAAAAGTGCCGCGAGAGCTTTATTGTCGAGAAAACCGTTCGTGTGTATGGTTTTACGACGAGAAAACTGCAGTGAATCTCGACGAGAAAATAGAGAACCTGCTCTCTATTTTCTCGTCAGGATTCAAATTTCCTTGTCGTGTTTCTCGTCGGCCTGTTTTGTGACGAGAAAATGGTTCGTGTGTATGCTTTTAAGACTCTTCCAAAAGCGCGCATGCTCAGAATCAAGTATGAGACGGGAGCGCATCTTCTGCTAAATCAAGCCTTCGTAATGGAGATAGCACACTCATCACGCTGTAAATTATTGCATCGTTTAAATGTTGTGCATTGAAATCTTCTTTAAAATGTTACATTAATCTAAACGAATGAACTTGTTTTGCTGCTGATATTCACACAGAGTTATGACTATCTTTTTTAAAGCTTTTTCATGCTGCTCTTAATTAGATTTAGGTGTATTATATCATGCAAGATCTTCTGAATATTTTAATGTTTTATATTTTTGAAACAGATGTTAATTGTAATTTGTCAATGTTTTGATAGTGATCTCCCATTGTATATTTGAATTTTTTTTGTGTCAAGTTTACACCCTATATTTTTTAAAGAATTTTTTATTATTTTTTTGGGGTTGTTATCTGTCCCTTTTTTTGGTGTCAAATGTATCTGCTTACTCCAAAGCTAAATTAAAAATTTGAAAAAATAAACGTAGTCAAGTATGAACTTAAACAAAAAAAACATTTATTCATGTTTTTACCAAAATAAAGAGAAGGCAGCGCTGGAGAACCTGCTGCCATTTGTGCATCCCAGGGACCCCAGAGCACACATCAACCCTGTGTGGACACTAAAATTGGGAGCTTGAAAAGGCCAACAGTTCTGAGCACAATCTGATGCTGGCCTCCCAGAGGTCAGGAACAGCAGCAGGTGATATATATGTCCCAAGTGTGTGGTACTACAACAGGCTGCCTTCTGTCAGACCACAATGAAGCAAGGCCATCACTTCCTCGTCTTCTTGGCAACCTTCCCTGCAACCTTCCCTTTAGCCTTCTCTGCAGCCTTCCTTCTTCGTGTGGCTGGAGGCTGGGCCACTGGAGGGGTACTCCTGTCAGGAGGAGGAGGAGGTGGAGGAGAAGGGGGTGGCGCAGAAGAAGAAGAAGGTGGAGGAGGAGGTGGAGGAGAAGGGGGTGGGGCAGAAGAAAAAGGTGGAGGAGGAGGTGGAGGAGAAGGGGGTGGGGCAGAAGAAGAAGGTGGAGGTGGAGGAGGAGGTTGAGGTTGTGATAGCTGTGCCACCTCACATATGGCCGTATTGGGGGTAATTCTCTCCATCACCCCCTTGTTCAGCAAGGTGATGAGCAGGGGCTTGCATAGGAGGCGTTGCTCCATGCTCATCACCTTGAACTTTGCCTCAACTAGGCCGGCAATGGCCTCTTCAGGGGATGTGGGCTCCTGGAGAGTGGCATGTGCCTCTCTAATAAGGGCCATTGCTGCCTCACTAGTGGTCCTGTCCCTCCTGCTTCTTTTTGGAAGGCGGATGGGAGGCACCTGAGATCTAGTGCTTCTCCTCGGGCCGGCCACCTCCTGTCTGCCACTGGGCCCTGCCACCTCCTGGCTGCCACTGGGCCCTGCCACCTCCTGGCTGCTACTGGGCCCTGCCTCCTCCTGCCTGACAGTTTCCAGACCCTCCTCCTGGCTGATTTCATCCTGTGTATGAAAAAGGGACATAGTTTAATATTTTGGTTTATTATTTTCATACAACTTTCAGATCATGAATGTAGCAATTTGAATGTAAATCAAGAAAAAAAGTAAATTTTTTTAGGACTACATCAGATTGACTATTTAGCACCCAATTTAGGGCAGACTAATGTCTCGAAATCTTGATTTCACTTTTGGAACCCAAAATAGTTTATGATTTTCATCTTGACTTTTTTTTCCATCATTAAGTTTATCCCAATACATTTGCATTAAATACTATACCTGGCTCCAGATGGCCAAATCAGGTTCATCCAGGATGGCTGCCTCCTCTTGCTCCAGAGAAGGCTCAGGTTGGCTGCAGGGAAGTCTGGGGGGAAGAGTGGACAGTGATGGCCTTGCCTCAATGTGGTCATCCAGAAAGGACATCCTGCTGTAGTACCAAAAATTCGGGACATACACATCATCTGCTGCTGCTCCTGACCTCTGAGAAGCCAGGACCTTAGAGCGTTCAGTCCTGTATGTGCCTCTCAAGCTCCCAATTTTAGTGTCCACCTGTTTTGCTGTGGCTGTGGGCACCTTGGTATGCACAAATGGGAGCAGGGTCTCCAGCGCTGCTTTTCATACCCCTTTTTTTTATGGATGGGGTTTTTTGTTTCCCACAGAGCGGGCAGCTCCCTTACCCGGTCTATAAATTCCGCAAGGAATTCCTTGTCACTTATAAAGACATTCATTTTGGGTCTGCAAGTCAAAAAAATAATTCAAATAATTAATGTGAGGCACACAGTCTAACCTCCTTAAAATCTTATTCACCATATATATCCTCCAACATTCTCAAGACAGTATAGGCCACCAATTTATCAAAGTCACAAATTCACATACCTTCGTTCGCACGTCCGTCACTTGAACTCCTCTCTCCGCACACCGAACGTAGTATAGTCACATGTGTGTTTGCTATATATACACCACGCATGCGTAAAACTACGCACACGTCGCTCCGCACACGTCGCCCGCCCATGACGTTCTAACTAACATCTTTTCCCCGCCCCTTCTCTTTCGGCGCGCAGACTGATATGGCAGATTCACAGCAGGTGTCTGATAATTCCTCAAATAACGAGGAGGAGACAAGCACCGGAGACTGAGGAAACGTCACGACCAGGGAGGAGATTCAAGGCATCTAATATGTCTTATGCGGAGATGGCGGAGATGGTGGACATATTGCTAAAGTCGGATTATGACGCAAAGCATGGGCCGTATAGAAAACCTAATAGAAGGAAGGCCAAAATCATGAAGAAAGTCGTGAAGAGTCTGAAGAAGAATTTCGGGGTGAAACGATCAAATGAGCAGCTCAGAAAGAGGTGGTCTGACTTCAAACTGAGGGAGCCGGAGCAGTTAAGGAGCATTAAGAGAATGCTAGGAAAAAGTAAGTACTTTTTCCACATTTTTCCTATTATTGTATTTCACAACTTACATGTTGCTCCATGTTATTGCAATTTTCTATTGTACTACCTTACAAAATGTCATAGTTTGAACTTGGTTGGGCACAGTAATCGTTCGTTACAGACACATCGTTCGCCCACTATCCTCGTTTTTTTTAGATTTTACAGGGTTAAATTAAATTAGACATCTGCCTGTTTTGATTCAATTGTTGTTCTTACATTGTTGGCTAGTTGATGTGTTTGTAAAGAGAATGAAATGCAAACTTTAATCAGTGTAAAGGAGAGGACACTCAGCAGCTGGTTCCACATCTGTACTTTTGAGCACTATAGTGTGGGCCAACAGAACCGCCATTTTTGGGTGTCCCACACAGGTGCATCAGTGAATTTTTGTGGTGCCTCCATGTCTCAAAATTGACAGCCAAAGGTGAATACTAAACATATTTTTGGGAAGAAATAATGTCTTCATGTGGAAATTCCACACAAACACACACTTGTACCCCACTTTAAAGCAATTTAGCCTGTTTTTAGTTTTCATAGAGAATTTCAGTGTGATAAATAGACCTTTTGTTTGATTCTCATAGGGGAGAGAAGACTGGGAGGAGAACACTCCAGGGAGCACAGGAACCCCACAGCTTCGAAACAACCCCAACCTCACAAATAACCACAACATGTTGAGGAAGTTGAAGAGGTGGAGGAAGGAGAAGTGCAGGAAGGAGAAGTGGATGACGTGGTGGAACTGGTCACCACAACAGGTCAGTATCTGTCACCACAGCTTCAGGTAAGAGATGTAGGCCTGCAGAGTTATAATACCTTTTTATTTTGTTTTTAGGGGATGCAAATGTTGTGGTGAAAGAAAGTACACGTTTCTCTGCTGACAGTGCCCTACGAATCATACAGCAAGTGATGGAATGTAGCACAGAACTGGACAGAATTAAGCAAAGAATTCATGTGATGGATCAAACCTTTAAAGACATCCTAGATGTTTTGGGTAGAATTGAATAAGGCATCAAAACCCCCATTTTTGTTTACAGATTGTTCTTCCCCCTTTTATTCTCTTTTAGGCAATCAAAGCAGCCAAAAATTGAATATGCACACAGTGTGTCAACATGTGCCATCTGCCATCATGGGATATCCAGGTACGGCTTTTGGGGGTGCAACCCCTTCCTCGTATCTCAAGTAGGTGAACTGAAGAAGGGGTTGCACCCACAAAACACGTCCATTGATCACCCCTGATGGCAGATAGCACATGTTGACAATAGGGATCAGGAGTCTAAAATCCCTATTGGAAATTACTTCATATTGTGTGCATATTCAATTTTTGGCTTGGCCAGGGGTGCCAAGACCCCATATTAGGACGGCCAGATAGAGACATATTTTGTGTAAGTGAATGTCTCATATTGGCCACAGGTATCCAATGTTGTACTTTTTGGAATGCAATTGATGGTTTTGTATTTTCATAAAAAAAAAATTTGCCGGTTTGTGGCCAGCCAAAAAAATAAATAAAAAAAGTATTTACCATGTGTGTGAATGTGCACAGAGTAAAATTTTTGAACACAAACAAAGTGTAGCTTCTTTTTCAAATACGCTCTAACCTTATTTGTGTATATTTTTGTGGTTCATAGTGAAATGGTTGTTATTTACTAAAGGAAAAAAACACGTGTCACTACAAATGCACTAAGACAAATTAGGAGACAGGAAACAAACAAAGTTACAAGATAAAAAATGATTTTTAATGATTTCTTTATGCACAAATATTTACTCATGGCCTGGCATAGGAATTGCCCCCCTACCCGTGAAAAATTCCATATATTTATCCCGAACCTCACGGGATAAAGCCAGGATGGGCAGATTCGAGGCCCGGCAGGGGATTGGCATAGGAAAGTCCTGCCTCAGGCAATACTGAGGCCATATAATTACTTGATTTTCGGCACAGAAAATTATGGAGCACACAGCAGCATAAAACGACATAGTTTATCTTGTACTCCGCCAAGTGGATTGGAGTCATAAAAAGGCGGAACCGGCTGGCCATTATCCCGAAGGCATTTTCAATGACTCTTCGGCCCCTGGCCAGCCGGTAATTGAACACCCTCTTCTCTGGGGTCAGGGTCCTCTGTGGAAATGGCCTCATGAGGTGCGGTCCGAGTCCGAAGGCTTCATCAGCCAAAAAAACAAAGGGGAGTCCTTCAACATTTCCTGCATCCGGTGGCAATGCAAGGTCGTCACTCTGGAGACGGAGGGCAAACTCCATCTGGATGAAGGATCCCCCATCGGACATCCGGCCATTCTTCCCTACATCCACATAGAGGAATTCATACCGTGCTGACACCACCGCCATCAGCACAATGCTATGAAACCCCTTGTAATTGTAGTAGTAGGACCCAGAACGGGGTGGCGGCACGATGTGGACGTGCTTCCCGTCAATGGCACCACCGCAGTTGGGGAAGTCCCACCGCGTGGCAAACTCCGATGCCACAGTCTGCCATTCCTGTGGCATGGAAAGAAGCTGGGGAGTCAAACAAGATGAAAAAAAATTAGAAATTTAAAACATAACATTGCAAGCAGATTATAAGAAAATACATTCGAGGCCAACATCAATCAAAATCTCAGTTTAAGGTGTTTTGACTAAGTATAATGGAAGGCTCAAGTTTCATATTCATTACCCCCTCTGATGGTCCATTCTAAACAAATTTGGGGGGGGGGAGATGTGTTTGGCCACAGGATAGCATTGCAGTGGCGGTGCGTCCAGAGTGGGCGCTGGAGCACTGCCCCCTCTATCCTGCGCCCGTCACTCAGAACAATACATAGGTTCATGCCTTGCATTAACCTATGTATTGTCAATGCCGCCCACTATTCAGGTGGATGGCCCCCTGTTGAGCGACGGCCATATGAATAACTGCAGCATTTATGGGGTGAAAATTGCATATCAGAAACAGGGGGGCAAATAGGCTTGGCAATTACAGCCTGAGGGATGTAATTGGCTTGCTAAAAGTTAAATAGGGGACGCGGGGGGGGCATTCCTTGGGTAAACACTGACAGGCTGCTCTGCCAATCATGTTCACCAAGTCTGTTTAACAGTAACATGATTGGCTGATGCAACATCAAGGGCAGGAAAAGACATCAAGGACAGAAGAAGGATGGCGCGGACCAGAAGAAGGTAAGTGCAGGGTTGGGGGGGAACTGGCTGCATTGGAGGGGGCAAAATGGCTGCATTGGAGGGGACAAAATGGCTGCATTGGAAGGGGCAAAATGGCTGCATTGGAAGGGGCAAAATTGCTGCATTGGAAGGGGCAAAATGGCTGCATTGGAAGGGACAAAATGGCTGCATTGGAGGGGACAAAATGGCTGCATTGGAGGTGGCAACTGGTGGCGTTTAATAGGCACAGTCGCAAAAAAGGAGGAAGTTTATATATATAATTTGGGGGTGGCCCCCCAAACATTTGGAGCAGCAGTCGCCACTGATGGAGAGGTTAGTGAAGGGAAATATGCATGGAGGAGAAAAAAGGGGCATTTAAAAGCTTCCAGCATGCATGAGGACAAAGGGGACATTCTCAGCATATTACAATCATGGTAATTAGGGAAGGATGAAAGAAATACAATACATTAGCATACATGAAATAAATAAAATGTGATGTTAATGCAAAAAACTTACCCTAATATAGTCCTCCTGCAGGACTTGGATAATGGCAGAACAGGTGTCTGGGATTATGAGGCCCAGAGCCTGGGGGGAGATGCCTGTGGTGAACTTCAAGTCCTGCAGACTTCTCCCTGTCGCCAGGTAACGTAACGTGGCGATGAGCCTCTGCTCAGCACTGATGGCTTCCCGCATAACAGTGTCCTGCCTGGTAATATAGGGGGACACCAAAGCCAACAGTTTCTGAAAAACAGGGTCAGACATCCGCAGAAAATTCCTGTAGTCCTCAGGATTATTCTCGATGATCTCCCGCAGCAGAGGCATATGGCAGAATTGGTCCCGCTGGAGCAACCAATTCTTGGTCCATGAACTCCTTCTCACCCCGTTCATGGACTGGTCTTGGTCCAAAACAAGCAGACCAACACCAAGCGCCCGCACAGCACGAACTTGATGACGAGAACGTACCCGCGGCATGGCTAGGAAACGGTCGTCTGATCAGAACGTACAGAACAGAATGCACTTTAGAACAGCAAGGCCTATGAAGAACGAACTGAAAATCAGAAACGAGCAGACAAGAACGCACTGTAAAACAGATACGACCTGCCTACACGCCCTGAAAGACAAGATACGAACCCACAAGCACAAACTGAACCGCAGAAAACGAACTGAAAAGCACGAAGACTGAAAAGCGCAAATCGTCTCTTCCCAAAGTTTTACTTCACACGCGGTAACACGAGATCAGCAAAAGCAGCCCAAGGGGTGGCGCCAGGGAAATCGATCTTCCCCTTTATACTGCCGTCGTATGTGCTGGACGTGACCGCGCTGAACAACGAGGAAATTTGGAATTGTCAGTGTGTACGCATGGAAAGCTTGACGAGAAACTCGTCAAGGTTAACAAGAATCTCGTCGAAAAATACTATGTGTTTTTAACGACGAGAAACTCGGCCATGTGTACGAGGCTTCAAATTAACCTTTTTATGTAACACAATTTAAATTTTTGGGATAAATTGTGTTCAGAGTTTGACAAATTTGCATAAAAGCTGGGAGATCAAGGCTAAGAAGAGGTGTAGGAGAAGTTGCTTATCCGTATCGTGATTTCAACAAAATTGGTTTACGGCTTGGAAAAATTGGAAGTGCCAACTCTGTCTTTAAAAAAATAATTCCTCACTGTTCGTGTGCCCCTTAGCAGCGCAGTCTAAGTCACTGAGGGTAGAAATGCATACCAACAAGGCTTGCAAAATTTTTTTTTTTTTTAATTTGCATCAGATAATCTTTATAAAGAAAAAAAATCGTTAGTGGATTCCTATTTACATTTTTAGGGGAGCATTCAATTCATTTAGCTTGCAGCTTATACTGTGAAGACATGAAAACATTTTTATTCTTGTTTACGCAAAGGTCAGCATGTGCTGCATTAAAAAAAAATGTGGTAAATAAATGGCTGTTCGACCATAAACGACAGGTGGTATTTGAATCACTCTTGTTTTGTAATTTTGAAGCTACTTTAAATGTATTAGCTCTGCCAGAGACAACAAATCACAAACAAACTTGCTGTCTGCATGAACATAGCTACATTAATTGTTGTCTATAAATGGCAGCATGACATTATTCCAGTAAGTTACCAGTAGAACACCAAAAGACATTCAAAGAAATGTTATCTGGCAGGAGGGCATTTTTCTCAAGTTCCTATGGTGAATAATTATGCTCACTTTGTAAAAACGAAATACGCTACTTGGAAGGTATTTATTTTAAACAAACTTTCTTTTTTGAGGTTGCTATGATACTGAGACATCAAACACTATCTCAGGACACACACAAAATACCTAATATAAAAGACAGAAAAAGCATACTGTTTGCCTTCTGTAGGTGTATATAATAAGTTACACCGATTGACTGAATTAAATTTAATAACGTTTTGTAAAAGTTTATTACAGACAAAAGAGTCCTGCAAATAGTTAAATTACTATTTTCAAAACTCAAATGTATGCTATTTCACAGCTGGTACATTGTGATTCCTCTAATAAGTAAAATACAATTCTCAGGAATATTTAAAAAATAATAATTTACAAGACAAACTGAAAAGCTTTTTTTTTTTATATATATATATTCTTCACAGTATAGACACAAAAAACACAAAATAGACACAAGATTTCAAGGTTGTTGAGATATATACACAGCAGGGCCACATAGAAGCAAATAAAACTACAGGTATATTTTAGGGAGTTTAGGTGTAATCAGAGGGAACCAATGCAAACACTATAAGAACATATGAATTCAATAGAGCTAAGTAAACCCAGGAATCTGGTGTGTCAAGGCAAGAGTCCTAACCACTTAACCCCTAGCAACCCTTTGATGTTATTGAAGGATTCAGTGACTAGATAAATTCATAAAATTACCACATGTGCACAATATTTCACCACTTTCACTGACCCTATATTGAAAAAGGTGCAAATCAACTTTTAATGGATAAAAGACATTACAGTGTATTTATTTTATGGAAAAACTGTATTGTAGTGACTGCATGCACAATATTTAAACGCTTGGTTGTATTTTGAGCAGGACCCACGCCAACCTTTTTTTTATTAAAAAACATAAAAATAATTTGTTTCAAATTAGAAAAAAGAGAAAAGCCCCCAGAAATATTGTAGCGAATATCTGGACTGTATTTACTCACTTTGACTAGGTCCTACTTGAACAGGAAAGACAAGCATTTAAGCAAAGAAACAACATTATATGTTTTTTTTTAAAATAGTATTACCGTATATACTCGAGTATAAGCTGACCCGAATATAAGCCGAGGCACCTAATTTTACCATAAAAAACTGGGAAAACTTATTGACTCGAGTATAAGCCTAGGGCATCCATCTGCATGCCTCACTGTGTTCATGTGCATGCCTCACTGTGCCCATGCCTCACTGTGCCCATGCCTCACTGTGCCCATGCCTCACTGTGCCCATGCTTCACTGTGTCCATGCCTCACTGTGTCCATGCCTCACTGTGTCCATGCCTCACTGTGCCCATGCCTCACTGTGCCCATGCCTCACTGTGTCCATGACTAGACTTACGTTTAACATGGGAGTATATGGAAGGGGTGCCCGGCTTTGAAAAATCGGTGCTTCCCAGCCATAGGTCCTCCAGACATAAAAATGTGTACACTTGTAGAGGAGAACTGGGGCTACATGTGTGCCAACGGCCGGCCGGTACCGGGTCCCCAAAAATTACCGGAGAAATTACCGTTTAACATGGGAGTCTATGGAAGGGGTGCCCGGCTTTGAAAAATCGGTGCTCCCTGGCCGTAGGTCTCCCGGACAACAAACTTTGCACACTTGTAGAGAAAGAGTGGGGCTACATGTGTGCCAAGTTTAGGTACCGGGTCCCCAAAATCCGGGAGATCAGGCACAAAAAGGTGAATCGAGTATAAGCCGAGGGGGGCATTTTCAGCACAAAAAAATGTGCTGAAAAACTCGGCTTATACTCGAGTATATATGGTACTTGATACCACTGGACTCCCTGCTCAAGCCACTGCAGCAACAAAACAAACACAGCAGTAGGGATGGGCCCGGTGTTCGATTCGAGCCCACGTTCGAATCGAACATCGGGCGTTCGCCCACTCGGCGAGCCCAGAACTATTTGGGCCGTTCGCATCACATTCGTGTGATGCGAGCGGCCCGCAATGCATTGCGCCAGTCGCAGTGCATTGCTGGCTGATGATTGGCCAAGCATGCACTGTGACCCCGCATGCTTGGCCAATCACAGCGCCGGCAGCGAGGAGAGCAATAATTGGCTACAGGCAGGACGCCTGTAGCCAATTATAGCTCAGGGGCTTTAGTACACGCCCCACTGTATAAAAGGCCGCCGCGCCGTCGGCCTAGTGCACTGTGTTCCGGCTTGATTCTGATATAGGCAGGCTGCTGATGCTGATGCTGATTCATTATCATTACTGTACTGAATACTGATCATTTGATTGCATCACTGATTCATTCTGCTGATTGCACTGCTGCTGAGTCTAACTGCTGTGATTCTGTTAGTCTGGTGTGTGCATGCTGTTAGTACAGCATTGCAGTATCACCTTCTGTCCTATTGTGATCTAAGGCAGGCAGGCATTTATAGGAGCTAGCGTGTGTGTGTGTGTGTGCTGTGTTAGTACAGCACACATAAAACCACCTCAGTCACTCTATCTGCTATAAGGCCCAGTTGTTGTCATCTAAGGCAGCCTCTATCTGCCGTAAGGCCCAGTTGTTGTCATCTAAGGCAGGCAGGCATTTATAGGAGCTAGCGTGTGTGTGTGTGCTGTGTTTGTACAGCACACATAAAACCACCTCAGTCACTCTATCTGCTATAAGGCCCAGTTGTTGTCATCTAAGGCAGCCTCTATCTGCCGTAAGGCCCAGTTGTTGTCATCTAAGGCAGGCAGACATTTATAGGAGCTAGCGTGTGTGTGTGTGTGCTGTGTTAGTACAGCACACATAAAACCACCTCAGTCACTCTATCTGCTATAAGGCCCAGTTGTTGTCATCTAAGGCAGCCTCTATCTGCCGTAAGGCCCAGTTGTTGTCATCTAAGGCAGGCAGGCATTTATAGGAGCTAGCGTGTGTGTGTGCTGTGTTTGTACAGCACACATAAAACCACCTCAGTCACTCTATCTGCTATAAGGCCCAGTTGTTGTCATCTAAGGCAGCCTCTATCTGCCGTAAGGCCCAGTTGTTGTCATCTAAGGCAGGCAGGCATTTATAGGAGCTAGCGTATGTGTGTGTGTGTGCTGTGTTAGTACAGCACACATAAAACCACCTCAGTCACTCTATCTGCTATAAGGCCCAGTTGTTGTCATCTAAGGCAGCCTCTATCTGCCGTAAGGCCCAGTTGTTGTCATCTAAGGCAGGCAGGCATTTATAGGAGCTAGCGTGTGTGTGCTGTGTTAGTACAGCACACATAAAACCACCTCAGTCACTCTATCTGCTATAAGGCCCAGTTGTTGTCATCTAAGGCATCCTCTATCTGCCGTAAGGCCCAGTTGTTGTCATCTAAGGCAGGCAGGCATTTATAGGAGCTAGCGTGTGTGTGTGTGTGTGTGCTGTGTTAGTACAGCACACATAAAACCACCTCAGTCACTCTATCTGCTATAAGGCCCAGTTGTTGTCATCTAAGGCAGCCTCTATCTGCCGTAAGGCCCAGTTGTTGTCATCTAAGGCAGGCAGGCATTTATAGGAGCTAGCGTGTGTGTGTGTGTGCTGTGTTAGTACAGCACACATAAAACCACCTCAGTCACTCTATCTGCTATAAGGCCCAGTTGTTGTCATCTAAGGCAGCCTCTATCTGTCGTAAGGCCCAGTTGTTGTCATCTAAGGCAGGCAGGCATTTATAGGCGCTAGCGTGTGTGTGTGTGTGTGCTGTGTTAGTACAGCACACATAAAACCACCTCAGTCACTCTATCTGCTATAAGGCCCAGTTGTTGTCATCTAAGGCAGCCTCTATCTGCCGTAAGGCCCAGTTGTTGTCATCTAAGGCAGGCAGGCATTTATAGGAGCTAGCGTGTGTGTGTGTGTGTGCTGTGTTAGTACAGCACACATAAAACCACCTCAGTCACTCTATCTGCTATAAGGCCCAGTTGTTGTCATCTAAGGCAGCCTCTATCTGCCGTAAGGCCCAGTTGTTGTCATCTAAGGCAGGCAGGCATTTATAGGAGCTAGCGTGTGTGTGTGTGTGTGCTGTGTTAGTACAGCACACATAAAACCACCTCAGTCACTCTATCTGCTATAAGGCCCAGTTGTTGCCATCTAAGGCAGCCTCTATCTGCCGTAAGGCCCAGTTGTTGTCATCTAAGGCAGGCAGGCATTTATAGGAGCTAGCGTGTGTGTGTGTGCTGTGTTAGTACAGCACACATAAAACTACCTCAGTCACTCTATCTGCTATAAGGCCCAGTTGTTGTCATCTAAGGCAGCCTCTATCTGCCGTAAGGCCCAGTTGTTGTCATCTAAGGCAGGCAGGCATTTATAGGAGCTAGCGTGTGTGTGTGTGTGCGTGTGTGCTGTGTTAGTACAGCACACATAAAACCACCTCAGTCACTCTATCTGCTATAAGGCCCAGTTGTTGTCATCTAAGGCAGCCTCTATCTGCCGTAAGGCCCAGTTGTTGTCATCTAAGGCAGGCAGGCATTTATAGGAGCTAGCGTGTGTGTGTGTGTGTGTGTGCTGTGTTAGTACAGCACACATAAAACCACCTCAGTCACTCTATCTGCTATAAGGCCCAGTTGTTGTCATCTAAGGCATCCTCTATCTGCCGTAAGGCCCAGTTGTTGTCATCTAAGGCAGGCAGGCATTTATAGGAGCTAGCGTGTGTGTGTGTGTGTATGCTGTGTTAGTACAGCACACATAAAACCACCTCAGTCACTCTATCTGCTATAAGGCCCAGTTGTTGTCATCTAAGGCAGCCTCTATCTGCCGTAAGGCCCAGTTGTTGTCATCTAAGGCAGGCAGGCATTTATAGGAGCTAGCGTGTGTGTGTGTGTGTGCTGTGTTAGTACAGCACACATAAAACCACCTCAGTCACTCTATCTGCTATAAGGCCCAGTTGTTGTCATCTAAGGCATCCTCTATCTGCCGTAAGGCCTAGTTGTTGTCATCTAAGGCAGGCAGGCATTTATAGGAGCTAGCGTGTGTGTGTGTGTGTGTGTGTGTGCTGTGTTAGTACAGCACACATAAAACCACCTCAGTCACTCTATCTGTTATAAGGCCCAGTTGTTGTCATCTAAGGCATCCTCTATCTGCCGTAAGGCCCAGTTGTTGTCATCTAAGGCAGGTAGGCATTTATAGGAGCTAGCGTGTGTGTGTGTGCTGTGTTAGTACAGCACACATACAGTAAAACCACCTCAGTCACTCTATCTGCTATAAGGCCCAGTTGTTGTCATCTAAGGCAGCCTCTATCTGCCGTAAGGCCCAGTTGTTGTCATCTAAGGCAGGCAGGCATTTATAGGAGCTAGCGTGTGTGTGTGTGTGTGTGCTGTGTTAGTACAGCACACATAAAACCACCTCAGTCACTCTATCTGCTATAAGGCCCAGTTGTTGTCATCTAAGGCAGCCTCTATCTGCCGTAAGGCCCAGTTGTTGTCATCTAAGGCAGGCAGGCATTTATAGGAGCTAGCATGTGTGTGTGTGTGTGTGTGCTGTGTTAGTACAGCACACATAAAACCACCTCAGTCACTCTATCTGCTATAAGGCCCAGTTGTTGTCATCTAAGGCAGCCTCTATCTGCCGTAAGGCCCAGTTGTTGTCATCTAAGGCAGGCAGGCATTTATAGGAGCTAGCGTGTGTGTGTGTGTGTGCTGTGTTAGTACAGCACACATAAAACCACCTCAGTCACTCTATCTGCTATAAGGCCCAGTTGTTGTCATCTAAGGCAGTCTCTATCTGCCGTAAGGCCCAGTTGTTGTCATCTAAGGCAGGCAGGCATTTATAGGAGCTAGCGTGTGTGTGTGTGTGTGCTGTGTTAGCACAGCACACATAAAACCACCTCAGTCACTCTATCTGCTATAAGGCCCAGTTGTTGTCATCTAAGGCATCCTCTATCTGCCGTAAGGCCCTGTTGCTGTCATCTAAGGCAGCCATCTGCAGGAGTTAGTGTGTGTGCTGTGTGACTCCAGCACAATATACACTACCCACTACAATGCCTGGAAGACCGCCAAGGAGAGGCAGACAGTCCCGAGGCAAGAACACAGGGCAAGCAGGCTCTGTTTCTAGAGAAAACAGTGCTGGTCGTGGACGTGGACGTGGTCGTGCATCGTCATCAGCACGTGGCCATGGGACACGCTTGTCCTTGTTTTCGGCAGCTGGACATGTTGAGCCGCATCATGCCGAAGGCTTGGTAGAATGGATGACCAAGCCTTCCTCATCCTCCTCATCCCCTCTCACCCAGGCTCAGGGTACTGGCAAAGCAGCTGCCAACGCGTACTCAATGGCATCATCAGGCACCCCTTCCCTAGACCCACCATGTCCTCCTGAGGAGTCCCCCGAACTGTTTGAGCACAGTGTTGGGTACATGCTCCAGGAGGATGCCCAACGTTTTGAAGGCTCGGATGATGATACCCAGCTAGAGGAAGGCAGTAGCGTGAGCGCAGAGAGAGGGGATGCTCAAGGACAGCAATCTGGCAGTCATGTTCCACCAGCTGCAGCTTACTGCCAGGTTTGCTCCAGTGGTGAAGAGGGAGGGGATGATGAGGTCACTGAGTCCACATGGGTGCCTAAAGGGAGAGAGGAGGAGGAGGAGGCGGCGACACATGTCCAACGAGGCAGGATGCCCTCCGGAGGCCAGCTAGAGGCCAGCACACCAACTGAATCACACCGCAGAGCTCCGCCTGTGCAGGGCGCTGCCTCTGCACGTTATCACAAAAGTTCTTTGGTGTGGGCCTTTTTTGAGACAAGTGCATCAGATCGCAGCACTGCTATTTGCAACATATGTCTCAAGCGTATCTCGCGTGGCCAAAACATCAGCCGCTTGGGCACCACAAGCATGACCAGACATATGTCGACCTGCCATGCAGCTCGTTGGCAAGCGCACATTAAAGACCCACACCAAAGAACAAAGCGGACCTCTCCTTGCTCTTCATCAGCTGGGATCTCCAACCCCACTATATCTTCAGTCCTCTCTGAAAGCTGCTCTGAGAGGAATGAAGGTGTAGAATTAGGTGTGTCACAGCCAAGTACTTGCGGGCATTCTGTTAGCAGTACACCGACATCCGATTCTACCAGGCAAATTTCCCTGCCCCAGCTGCTGGACCGTCGAAAGAAGTTTACTCCCAGCCATCCACATGCCCAGCGGTTGAATGCTAGCTTGGCTAAATTGCTAGCACTTCAACTGCTGCCTTTTCAGTTGGTAGACTCGGCCCCCTTCCGTGAGTTTGTTCAATGTGCGGTTCCTCAGTGGCAGGTTCCCAAACGCCACTTTTTCTCAGGGAAGGCAATTCCGGCTCTCTACCGGCATGTGGAAGGCAATGTCCATGTCTCGCTGGACAGGGCGGTCAGTGGTAAGGTGCATATTACCGCTGACTCATGGTCCAGCAGGCATGGACAGGAACGTTACCTGTCTTTCACGGCCCATTGGGTCACTCTATTGGCAGCTGGGAGGGATGCAGGACAAGGTGCAGTAGTGTTGGAGGTTGTTCCGCCACCACGCCTCCAAAATGCTACTACTGGTTGTGACACACCTCTCTCCTCCACCCCCTCCTCTTCTTCTTCCTCCATGGCCTCTTCGAGTGCTCTGTCCTCGGAACCAGCGGTGCTCTGTAGGCGTACAAGGGGCTACGCGAGTACGCAGGCAAAAAGATGCCATGCCGTGCTTGCGCTGGTGTGTTTGGGGGACAGGAGCCACACTGGGGCAGAGGTTCTGGCAGCTCTGCAGGGGCAGGCCGAGAGGTGGTTGACACCACGCCAGCTTAAGCCAGGAATGGTGGTTTCTGACAATGGCACCAACCTCCTCTCCGCCCTGCGACAGGGGCAGCTGACCCATGTGCCCTGTATGGCTCACGTCCTCAACCTGGTGGTGCAGCGGTTCTTGGGCAGGTACCCAGGCTTACAGGATGTCCTGAGGCAGGCCAGGAAAGTCTGTGTGCATTTCCACCGATCGTATAATGCCAGTGCTCGGCTGGCTGAGCTGCAAAAGGAGTTGAACCTGCCCAAGAACCGCCTTATATGTGACATGCCCACCAGGTGGAACTCAACGTTGGCCATGCTGCAGCGACTGCACACGCAGCAGAGGGCCATCAATGAGTACCTGGGCGACTACAGCACCAGGACAGGGTCAGGGGAGCTTGGATTTTTTCCCCCACGCCAGTGGAGCATGATCAGGGATGCATGCACTGTCCTCTCACCATTTGAGGAGGCCACGAGGATGGTGAGCAGTGACAGTGCATGGATCAGTGACACTGTGCCTCTTGTCCACCTGTTGGAGCATACGCTGCGTGGCATAATGGACAGGGCACTTGAGGCAGAACAGAGGCAGGAAGAGGAGGACTTCCTTGCCTCTCAAGGCCCCCTTTATCCAGACACTATTCCTTCTCTCCCACCCATCACACAGGAAGAGGATGAGGAGGAGGAGGAGGAGGAGGAGGATTGTGTGAGCATGGAGGTGGAGCCTGGCACTCAGCATCAGCAGCAGCAGTCTTTTAGGGATGATGTACAGTCCCAACAAACCAGTGGACTTGTACGTGGCTGGGAGGAGGTGGCTGGCGATCATGTCGTCCTCAGTGACCCAGAAGACTCCGGACCGAATGCCTCAACTAACCTACGTTGCATGGCCTCCCTGATCCTGCAAAGCCTGCGGAAGGATCCTCGTATTCTTCGGATCAAGGAGAGGGACCATTACTGGCTGGCCACTCTCCTTGATCCACGGTACAAGGGTAAGGTTGCGGATCTTATCTTACCGTCGCAGAGGGAGCAGAGGATGAGACATCTCAGGGAGGCCTTGCAGAAAGGTCTGTGCAACGCATTCCCAGAGACTGGGAGGTTACAAACTCCTGGTCCTGGACGACGAGTTGCTGAGGCTTCGGTCAGTAGCAGAAGGAGCGGTGGGGAAGGTGGACGTCTGACCGATGCGTTCAGACAATTTTTTAGTCCGCAGCCCCAAGGTATGATCGGTTCCAGCAACCATCGCCAGCGTCTGATATACATGGTGCAGGAATACCTAGGGGCAAGGTCAGACTTGGACACCTTTCCCACCGAAAATCCTCTGGCTTACTGGGTCTTGAGGATGGATCACTGGCCAGAGCTTGCACAGTATGCAATTGAGCTACTGGCCTGTCCTGCATCCAGCGTTCTTTCCGAACGCACATTCAGTGCTGCTGGAGGCTTTGTCACCGATCACAGGGTGCGCCTGTCCACCGACTCGGTTGATCGACTGACCTTCATAAAGATGAATCAGTCTTGGATCACCACCAGCTACCAGGCACCTGAAGCGGATATAACTGAATAATTTATAATGTCACATCCCTTCAAGACTGCCTATGTTGATGCTGAGTGACTGTCCTGTTATGTTCACTGACTATCCTCTTCCTCCTCCTCAATGATCCATTCCTTGATAGCATGGAAGAACATTTTTGTTTCTGGGTGCCACCACACCAGTGGCTAAGGCCAAATTTTTCAGCCCCTGTTTAACAGGGGCGTGTAATTACAATTTTTTAAGCAATGCTTCGCAACAGGTCTGACTGCTGTGCTCCAAGTACAGTATCTGTGAGGGGTTGCAGTGTTGTGGCACCAGCACCAGTGCCTAAGGCACAATTTTTCAGCCCCTGTTTAACCACTTAACGACCGCCCACCGCCGATTTACGTCGGCAGAATGGCACGGACAGGCAGAATCACGTAGATCTACGTGACTGCCTTTGTACAGTTGGGGGGTCCATCCGGACCCCCCTTCTGTGCCGTGAGCGGTCGTTACTTCACCGGGAGCGATCCCAGATGAGGGGGCGGCCTTTCGATTCCGGCCCCCCCCTCGCGATCGCTCCCGGCGAATGGAAATGCCTCCTCTGTCTGTTTCAGACAGAGGAGGCAGGAGGAAGTGATGTCATCTCCTGTGCGGCGCTCACATATACCGAGCGCCGTACAAGAGAAGACATCAGGTCAGTGAGCACAACACTACACTGACACCAGGACACATAGGAACACTAATCGCCCCCCCCAGGACCCCCAGACCCCCCCAGATCACCCCCCAGATCACCCCCCAGCCCCCAGTCACAGTGTCACTGATTGCAGTGACCATTTATTTAGTGATCACTGCAATCAGTGACATTTGTGACTGTGAAAGTGTCACTAAAGTTTAGTTTTAGGTCCAGTGTAGCCCCCTAACCCCCCCTAATAAAGGTTTAACCCCCTGATCACCCCCCAGATAACCCTTTCACCCCCTATCACCGCTGTCGCTATGCGATCATTTTTCTGATGGCTGTCTTAGCATCAGTGATGGCGATCGGTAGCCAGTAATTTTTTTTAGGTTCGCCGCAGGTTTTTATAGCGTCGGGTACCCCAATATATTATCTAATAAAGGTTCAACCCCCTTGATCGCCCCCCAGGTAACCCTTTCACCCCCTATCACCGCTGTCGCTAATCGATCGTTTTTCTGATGCTGTCTTAGCATCAGTGATGGCGATCGGTAGCCAGTAATTTTTTTTAGGTTCGCCGCAGGTTTTTATAGCGTCAGGTACCCCAATATATTATCTAATAAAGGTTAAACCCCCTTGATCGCCCCCCAGGTAACCCTTTCACCCCCTATCACCGCTGTCGCTATGCGATCATTTTTCTGATGGCTGTCTTAGCATCAGTGATGGCGATCGGTAGCCAGTAATTTTTTTTAGGTTCGCCGCAGGTTTTTATAGCGTCGGGTACCCCAATATATTATCTAATAAAGGTTTAACCCCCTTGATCGCCCCCCAGGTAACCCTTTCACCCCCTATCACCGCTGTCGCTAATCGATCGTTTTTCTGATGCTGTCTTAGCATCAGTGATGGCGATCGGTAGCCAGTAATTTTTTTTAGGTTCGCCGCAGGTTTTTATAGCGTCAGGTACCCCAATATATTATCTAATAAAGGTTAAACCCCCTTGATCGCCCCCCAGGTAACCCTTTCACCCCCTATCACCGCTGTCGCTATGCGATCATTTTTCTGATGGCTGTCTTAGCATCAGTGATGGCGATCGGTAGCCAGTAATTTTTTTTAGGTTCGCCGCAGGTTTTTATAGCGTCGGGTACCCCAATATATTATCTAATAAAGGTTTAACCCCCTTGATCGCCCCCCAGGTAACCCTTTCACCCCCTATCACCACTGTCACTAAGCGATCGTTTTTCTGATCGCTGTCTTCGTGTCGGTGATGCCAATCGGTAGCCAGTCATTTTTTTTAGGTTCGCCGCAGGTTTTTATAGCGTCAGGTACCCCCAAATATGATCTAATAAAGGTTTTAACCCCCTAATTGCCCCTAGTTAACCCTTTCACCAGTGATCACCATATAAGTGTTACGGGTGACGCTGGTTAGTTAGTTTGCTTTTTATAGTGTCAGGGCACCCGCCGTATATAACCCAATAAAGGTTTAACCCCCTGATCGCCCGGTGGGTGATATCAATTAGGTTTTAGCGTCAGAGAGGGTCTGCGTCACACCCCAGGCAGCGTCAGGTTAGTGCCAGTAACGCTAACACCCACGCGTAAAGCATACACCCCCCTTAGTGGTATAGTATCTGAACAGATCAATATCTGATCTGATCAGATCTATACCAGCGGTTTAGGGTTCCCAAAAACGCAGTGTTAGCGGGATCAGCCCAGATACCTGCTAGCACCTGCGTTTTGCCCCTCCGTCCAGCCCAGGCCACCCAAGTGCAGTATCGATCGATCACTGTCACTTACAAAACACAACACACATAACTGCAGCGTTCGCAGAGACAGGCCTGATCCCTGCGACTCCAGTGCTGTAGGAGGTGATTTCACCACCACAGTTAAAAAAAAAAAAGCATATATGCCGAAGCATGGGGGCAGCAGGGGCAGCAGGGCGGAGGAGCAATTTTGCTCCTAATGCCGCATACATACGGTCGAAATTCCGACGGAGGCTTGCCCGTGGAAACGTTTGACCATGTGTGTGCGGCATAACTTTTTTGCGGGAGGATGCCCCCATGCTTCGGCATATATAAATGGTGCATGTATGCCCATCATTAGAAGTGGGTGGATGAAGGGCGGTATTCTAATGGTGGGCATACCCACCGATCAATCTCTTTTTTCGTTCAGCCAACAGGCTGCATGAAAAAAAAAGATTACAATACATGTCCAACAAGGACCAGCAACGTACTGGTATGTTGCTGGACTTTGAATGGTTATACCAGATTGATGCCTGCGGGTTTAGGTATCATCTTGGTATCATTCTTTTCAGCCAGCGGCCGGCTTTCATGTAAAAGCAATCACAGCGGCTAATTAGCCTCTGGACTGCTTTTACAAGCAGTGGGAGGGAATGTCCCCCCCCCCCGGATATAAAAAGCGCCATTGGGAAATTGGGAAAGCATTTTATCACACCGATCTTGGTGTGGTCAGATGCTTTGAGGGCAGAGGAAAGATCTAGGGTCTAGAAGACCCCAGTTTTTTCAAAAAAAGAGTACCTGTCACTACCTATTGCTATCATAGGGGATATTTACATTCCCTGAGATAACAATAAAAATTATAAAAAAAAATATATATGTAAGGAACAATTTAAAAATAAAATAAAAAAGCAAAATTAATAATAAAAAAAAAAAAAAAAAAAAAAAAAAGCACCCCTGTCCTGCCCTGCTCTTGCCCAATGGCGAACGCAAGCGTCGGTCTGGCGTCATATGTAAACAGCAATTGCACCATGCATGTGAGGTATCACCGCGAAGGTCAGATCGAGGGCAGTCATTTTAGCAGTAGACCTCCTCTGTAAATCTAACGGGGTAATCTGTAAAGGCTTTTAAAGGCTTTTAAAAATGTATGTAGTTTGTCGCCAATGCGCGTTTGTGCGAAATTTTAAAGCATGTCGTGTTTGGTATCTATGTACTCGGCCTAAGATCATCTTTATTATTTCATCAAACATTTGGGCAATATAGTGTGTTTTATTGCATTAAAATTAAAAAAAGTGTATTTTTTCCCCAAAAAATGCGTTTGAAAAATCGCTGCGCAAATACTGTGTAGAAAAAAAAAATGCAACACCCACCATTTTAATCTGTAGGGCCTTTGCTTTAAAAATATATATAATGTTTGGGGGTTCAACATAATTTTCTTGCAAAAAAAAAATATGTTTTCATGTAAACAAAAAGTGTCAAAAAGGGCTTTGTCTTCAAGTGGTTAGAAGAGTGGATGTAAGCTTCCTAATGTTGTGTATAAAATGCCAGAACAGTTCAAAACCCCCCCAAATGACCCCATTTTGGAAAGTAGACACCCCAAGCTATATACTGAGAGGCATGTCGAGTCCATGGAATATTTTATATGTTGACACAAGTTGCGGAAAAAAGACAATTTTTTTTTTTTTTTTTTTTTTTGCACAAAGTTGTCACTAAATGATATATTGCTCAAACATGCCATGGGCATATGTGGAATTACACCCCAAAATAAATTCTGTTGCTTCTCCTGAGTACAGGGATACCACATGTGTGAGACTTTTTGGGAGCCTAGCCGCGTACGGGACCCCAAAAACAAAGCACCGCCTTCAGGCTTTCTAAGGGTGTAAATTTTTGATTTTACTTCTCACTGCCTATCACAGTTTCGGAGGCCATGGAATGCCCAGATGGCACAAAACCCCCCCAAATGACCCCATTTTGGAAAGTAGACACCCCAAGCTATTTGCTGAGAGGTATTGTGAGTATTTTGCAGATCTCGCTTTTTGTCACAAAGTTTTGAAAATTGAAAAAAAAAAAAAAAATAAATAAATTTTCTTTCTTCATTTTCAAAAACAAATGAGAGCTGTAAAATACTCACCATGCCTCCTCAGCAAATAGCTTGGGGTGTCTACTTTCCAAAATGGGGTCATTTGGGGGGGTTTTGTGCTATTTTGGCATTTTATGGCCTTAGAAACTGTGATAGGTAGTGAGGAGTGAAATCAAAAATTTGTGCCTAGAAATCCTGAAGGCGGTGCTTGGTTTTCGGGGTCCCGTACGCGGCTAGGCTCCTAAAAAGTCCCACACATGTGGTATCCCTGTACTCAGGAGAAGCAGCAAAATGTATTTTGGGGTGCAATTCCACATATAACCATGGCATGTGTGAGCAATATATCATTTAGTGACAACTTTTTGTAATTTATTTTTTATTTTTATTTTTTGTCATTATTCAATCACTTGGGACAAAAAAAAAAAATATTCAACGGGCTCAACAGGCCTCTCAGCAATTTCCTTGGGGTGTCTACTTTCTAAAATGGGGTCATTTGGGGGGGTTTTGTGCTATTTTGGCATTTTATGGCCTTCGAAACTGTGATAGGTAGTGAGGAATGAAATCAAAAATTTAAGCCCTTAGAAATCCTGAAGGCGGTGCTTGGTTTCCGGGGTCCCGTACGTGGCCAGGCTCCTAAAAAGTCCCACACATGTGGTATCCCCGTACTCAGGAGAAGCAGCAAAATGTATTTTGGGGTGCAATTCCACATATAACCATGGCATGTGTGAGCAATATATCATTTAGTGACAACTTTTTGTAATTTTTTTTTTTTTTTGTCATTATTCAATCACTTGGGACAAAAAAAAAATATTCAATGGGCTCAACATGCCTCTCAGCAATTTCCTTGGGGTGTCTACTTTCCAAAATGGGGTCATTTGGGGGGGTTTTGTACTGCCCTGCCATTTTAGCACCTCAAGAAATGAGATAGGCAGTCATAAATTTAAAGCTGTGTAAATTTCAGAAAATGTACCCTAGTTTGTAAACGCTATAACTTTTGCGCAAACCAATAAATATACGTTTATTGACATTTTTTTTACTAAAGACATGTGGCTGAATACATTTTGGCCTAAATGTCTGACTAAAATTGAGTTTATTCGATTTTTCTTATAACAAAAAGTAGAAAATATCATTTTTTTTCAAAATTTTCGGTCTTTTTCCGTTTATATCGCAAAAAATAAAAATCGCAGAGGCAATCAAATACCATTAAAAGAAAGCTCTATTTGTGGGAAGAAAAGGACGCAAATTTCATTTGGGTACAACATTGCATGTCCGCACAATTTACAGTTAAAGCAGCGCAGTGCCGAATCCCAAAAACAGGCCTGGTCCTAATGGCCCGAAATGGTCCGGGGCTTAAGTGGTTAACAGGGGCGTGTAATTACAATTTTTTAAGCAATGCTTCGCAACAGGTCTGACTGCTGTGCTCTGTGAGGGGTTGCAGTGTTGTGGCACCAGCACCAGTGCCTAAGGCACAATTTTTCAGCCCCTGTTTAACAGGGGCGTGTAATTACAAATCTTGATCTAATAGTTCACAGCAGGGCCCATTCCTGCGCCCACCAAGAGTAACTGTGAGGGCTTACAGTCTTGTGGCAACACCGTCCACCACCAAAGACCCAATTTTTCAGCCCCTGTTTAACAGGGGCGTGTAATTACAAATCTTGATCTAATAATTCTCAGCAGGGCCCATTCCTGCGCCCACCAAGAGTAAGTGTGAGGGCTTACAGTCTTGTGGCAACACCGTCCACCACCAAAGGCCCAATTTTTCAGCCCCTGTTTAACAGGGGCGTGTAATTACAAATCTTGATCTAATAATTCTCAGCAGGGCCCATTCCTGCGCCCACCAAGAGTAACTGTGAGGGCTTACAGTCTTGTGGCAACACCGTCCACCACCACCACCAAAGGCCCAATTTTTCTGCCCTGTTCAACAGGTGCATGCAATTACAAATCTTGATCTAATAATTCTCAGCAGGGCCCATTCCTGCGCCCACCAAGAGTAACTGTGAGGGCTTACAGTCTTGTGGCAACACCGTCCACCACCACCAAAGGCCCAATTTTTCTGCCCTGTTCAACAGGTGCATGCAATTACAAATCTTGATCTAATAATTCACAGCAGGGCCCATTCCTGCGCCCACCAAGAGTAATTGTGAGGGCTTACAGTCTTGTGGCAACACCGTCCACCACCACCACCAAAGGCCCAATTTTTCTGCCCTGTTCAACAGGTGCATGCAATTACAAATCTTGATCTAATAATTTACAGCAGGGCCAATTCCTGTGCCCACCAACAGTAACTGTGAGGGCTTACAGTGTTGTGACTACACCAACATCTAATGGGGCAAATTTCTGCAGAGTATATACGGCAGGCCCCTACTTTCAAACATCCAACTTACAAACGACTCCTACTTGCAAACGGAAGGAGAAAACAGGAAGTGAGAGGAAATCTACCCTTAGGAAGGGAAATTCTATCCTGTTAGATTTAATTTGGGAAAAAGGTATCTCCTCTCTACTGATGCTTTATCACCAATCCTTGTTTCAATAAAAACCCTACTTTTCCAAAAACATTTGTCATTGGGGCAGAAAGTGAGGTGAAATGTTCTGAACAGGTGCACAGACAGCAAAACAAATGTTACAGGGGTGATAACCCTTCCCTATGTTCTCCAAAAAGCTTAAAAATAGATTTTTTTTGGATGGAGCTACACTTAAAAATGTACCTGTTCAGATTCTACTTAAGAACAAACCTACAGTCCCTGTCTTGTTTGCACCGTCTGTATACTGCTGTTCAGAGTATATAGGGACTTTTTTATTTTGTGTGTGCAGGGTTCCCCTTAATATCCATACAAGACCCAAAGGGGCTGGTAATGGGCTGGGGTGGGGGGGGGGGGCTGATGGGGTAGCCATGCCATTTTTCTCAAGGATTTTCAGCCATATTGCCAGGACAAGACATGACATTAAAGCCGCAAGCAGTTTTAAATGACTTTTTTTTCTTTAAAATTGTAATTTTGTGCAGGGACAGTTCTAAACACGGGAAACACATGCCACTTCACAGGCATACTTTAGACACCCCCCAGGTATGAAATTTAAAGGAATATTTGACTTTTTTTTCACTTTATGCATCATTAAAATGACTGCTTCCGAAAAAACGTTAGTTTTTTAAACTTCTTTTTGCATTGATATATGTGCCCTGGGGCAGGACCCGGGTCCCCAAACCTGTTTTATGACATTAACATGCATATTGGCCATTATAATTAGCACTTTTGATTTCGAACGTTCGCGTCCATTGTAACGAATAGGGTTCGAAAATTTGCACAAACTTTCGGTCCGTTCGAAGGTTCTGGTGCGAACCGAACCCGGGGGTGTTCGGCCCATCCCTACACAGCAGTATGTTTCCATGCAGCAGAAAACTCTGCGCATATACTTCACTGTGATTTGAGAAAATAATTGAACATTGCGTCCTAGGTGCTGGCACCCAAGCTTTATGTGGGGCAGAGGTGTGCTGTTTTATTACATTTTTATAGAGAATGATGGATGAAGGGCATTTGTTCTTGAGGTACAACTTCACTACTCCTGTAAGTGGTGTTACATGAACTTAACACCTGGCAACTTGATTGCAATTTACTGCTTTTCATTCTTTAACTGAAAAAAATGTTTTTAGCCATCTCCTGGTTACTTGATACTCTAGACCCTGTCTTTTATCATCCTTGTAAAATAATATGGTGCTCATATCACTTCTTTCTTCCATATGTCAGAATTTTTTTTCTGACATTTTTACAAGGAGCCATACAAATAATCGGCTCACCCATCTTTTAGAAAGTAATATAGAAACATATAAAGAGATGGCAGAAAAAAAAACAAGTGACCACTACAACATTTTTTTAACTTATAATGTCTAAGTATAGAGCTATGTTTGTCCCAAGTGTGTTTGGATCCACTTACTGTTACATAGTTATTGTGGCTGAAAAAAAAGACATAAGTCCATATAGTTCAATCAATAAAAGAGGAAACAAATTATACAATCTGACATATAAAGTACAGTTGATCTACAGGAAGGCAGAAAACCCCAGCAAAGAGTGATCCAATTTGCTCCAGCAGGAAAAAAAAATATTCCTGATCCCCCGAGAGGCAATTGGATATTCCCTAGATCAACATTATCTATAAATGTTAGTATTCAATTATATTATGTACATTTAGGAAATAATCCAGGGCTTCTTATTCTACTGAGCTGGATAGAACCAGCTCCTGGGGGAGTCTATTACACATTTTCACAGCTATTACTGTGAAGAAAGCTTTTCATATTTGGAGATTAAATCTCTATTCCTCCAGATGTAAAGCATGCCCCCTTGTCCTCTGTGATGACCTTAAACTGAATAAAATGCTAATAAAATGCTTAAAATGCTAACCATAACATACAAGGACATTCACAACATCGCCCCCATCTACATCACCAACCTCATCTGCAGATATCGCCCAAATCATCCCCTCCGCTCCTCCCAGGACCTCCTGCTCTCTAGCTCCCTTGTTACCTCCTCCCATGCTCACCTTCAGGACTTCTCCAGAGCCTCTCCCATCCTCTGGAACTCCCTGCCCTAGTATGTATGATCAGCCCCTACCCTGTCCACCTTCAGGAGATCCCTGAAAACTCATTTATTCAGGGAAGCCTATCCCACACCCACCTAACAACTATCCCCGAGCCACCCCCATCAAATTTTTTGCAGCTATTACCTTTTGTACCACCACCCCTCCCTTTAGAATGTAAGCTCTATGAGCAGGGCCCTCCTGTACCTTTTGTATTGAACTGTACTTTAATTGTGTTGTCCCCCCTATACATTGTAAAGCGCTGCGTAAACTGTTGGCGCTATATAAATCGTGTATAATAATAATAATAATAACTCAACACCAAGTTCACTATATGGATCACTTATGTATTTATACTTATACCTATTTTTATCACCCCATAATCTCCTCTTCTCAGAAGAATACATGCAGTTCCTCTAATCTTTCCTCATAGCTGAGCTCTTCCATGGCTCTTAACAGTTCAGTTGCCCTTCTCTGCACTTTCTCTCGTTCCCCAATATACTTTTTGTGCCCAAAATGCACTGCATATTTTAGATGAGATCTTACTAATGATGTGTACAGGATTAAAATTATGTCTCTCTTCTGGAGTCTATACCTCTCTTAATACAAGAAAGGATGTTGCTCACTTTGGAAACTGCACCTTGGCATTGCATGCCATTATTAGGCTTATAGTCTATCAGAACACCCAGATCTTTTGCCACCATTGATTTCCCCAGTTGTACTCCCCCTAGTATGTATGATACATGCATATTCTTGGGTCCCAAGTGCATAACTTTACATTTATCAACATTAAACCTCATTTGCCGCATAGTTGCCCAATTAAACAGTGCACTGAGGTTGGCTTGTAGGTTTGAGATATCCTGAGAGGATGTTATTCCACAGCATAGCTTGGTATTATCTGCAAAGACTGAAATGGTACTTTTAATCCCAGACCCTATATCCTTTATAAATATATTACAAAGCAAAGGTCCTAACACTAAACCTTAGGGTACCCCACTAACAACCCTAGACCATTCAGAGTATGAATCATTAACCACTACTCTCTGAATACAATCTTTTAACTAGTTTTCTATCCATTTACAAACTGACTTTTGTTGACTGGCTCATTACCTCTACTGGAAGTCTATTCCAAGCATCAACTATTCTCTTAATAAAATAATATTTTCTAAGATTAGTTTTGAACAGAGTTGGGCGAACAGTTTGGGGCCAAACACTTGAATTTGCAAGCTGTTCGGCAGGTGTTTGCCCCACCGTACACCCTGCAATGCACTGCACGCTGCACAGTGCATTCTAAGCCCTGATTGGGTAAAGCTTTGCCCAATCAAGGTGCAGTGAATAGCTGGTTGTTAAGGAGCGAGCTGAGAAGCCGCCTGCGGCATCCTTAACAACCGATGAGTAATCAGCTGCCAATGAGCTTCTGAATAAAAAAACATTGCCGGCAATAAAAAAGTGAAAAGAAAAATGCAAAAAAAATCCATACCAGACCCTTATCCTAGCACGCAGCCTGGCAGGCCAGGAAAGGGGGGGAGCGAGCAGCCAGTGCATGCTGGGTGGGTAATGTCACAAGGGGGCAGTGCCACCAGGTGCCATGGCCAGGTGGCCCAGCCCTTACCTATATAAGAACTGTTAAATTGTGAGCCAGGCATTCAGCGGTTTGCCTAAGTTGACTGCAGGGTGATTTTTTTTTTCTTTTTTGGGTCCAGCGGTGTGGCGGGCGTTGTGATTGATGATGGATTTACATCAGGGACACAGTTTTCTTTTTTCTTTTTTTGTTTTTAATAAAGGACTTGTCAAAAACTGTCTGTATTTTTATTTTACTTACTTTTTGACACTTTTTTGGTGAATGGGTAGGGGTACTCTGTATACTCATTCACATGGAGGGGGGCGGGATTTGGGGGCTCACTTGTTAAAGACAGCCTCCAGATTCTGATAAGCCCTCTGCCCACAGACCCCCACAACCCAGGGTTGTGGAGATGAGGCCCTTGTCCCCATCAACATGGGGACAAGGTGCTTTGGGGTGGGGGGACACAGTAAATGGGTAGGGGTACTCTGTATACTCATTCACATGGAGGGGGCAGGATTTGGAGGCTCACTTGTTAAAGGGGGCTTCCAGATTCCAATAAGCCCAGATTCCGATAATCCCAGGGTTGTGGGGATGAGGCCCTTGACCCCATCAACATGGGGACAAGGTGCTTTGGTTAAAGACATGTGGCCTGGTATGGTTCGAGGTTGTTCGCTTGTCCTCCTCCCCTTTCCTGACCTGTCAGGCTGTGTGTTTGGATAAGGGTCTGGTATGGAATTTGAGGGGAGCCCCACGCCATTTTTTAAACATTTTTCTATTGCTGGAAATGGTATTGTATTGCCGGAAATTTAAATGTAATAATTTTTTTTTTTCTTTAGAAATAAAATTTTTGCTGCAGCATGTTACATACATGCTGCATAGTTACATAGTTACATAGTAGGTGAGGTTTAAACAAGACACAAGTCCATCAAGTCCAACCTATGTGTGTGATTATACAGTATGTCAGTATTACCTTGTATATCCCTGTATGTTGTGGTCATTCAGGTGCTTATCTAATAGTTTCTTGAAACTATCGATGCCCCCCCTGAGACCACTGCCTGTGGAAGGGAGTTCCACATCCTTGCCGCTCTTACAGTAAAGAACCCTCTATGTAGTTTAAGGTTTAACCTCTTTTCTTCTCATTTTAATGAGTGGCCACGTGTCTTGTTAAACTCCCTTCCGCAAAAAAGTTTTATCCCTATTGTGGGGTCACCAGTATGGTATTTGTAAATTAAAATCATATCCCCCTCTCAAGCGTATCTTCTCCAGAGAGAATAAGTTCAGTGTTTGCAACCTTTCCTCATAACTAATATCCTCCAGACCCTTTATTAGCTTTGGTGCTCTTCTTTTTGCTGGCTCCATTTCCAGTACATCCTTCCTGAGGACTGGTGCCCAGAACTGGACTTTACTCTAGGTGCGGCCGGACTAGGGTCTTGTAGAGCGGGAGAATTATAGTTTTATCTGTGGAGTTAATCCCCTTTTTAATGCATGCCAATATTCTGTTTGCTTTGTTAGCAGCAGCTTGGCATTGTATGGCATTGCTGAGCCTATCATTTACTAGGACCCCCAGGTCCTTTTCCATCCTAGATTTCCCCAGAGGTTCTCCCCCCAGTGTATAGATTGCATTCATATTTTTGCCACCCAAATGCATTATTTAAAAATTTTCTACATTGAACCTCATTTGCCATGTAGTTGCCCACCCCATTAATTTGTTCAGATCTTTTTGCAAGGTTTCCACATTCTGCGGAGAAGTTATTGCCCTGCTTAGCTTAGTATTGTCCGCAAATACAGAGATTGAACTGTTTACCCCATCCTCCATGTTATTTATGAACAAATTAAATAGGATTGGTCCCAGCACAGAACCCTGGGGGACCCCACTACCCACCCATGACCATTCAGAGTACTCCCCATTTATCACCACCCTCCGAACTCGCCCTTGTAGACAGTTTTCAATCCATGTACTCACCCTATGGTCCATGCGAACGGACCTTATTTTGTACAGTAAACATTTTTGGGGAACTTTGTCAAATGCTTTTGCAAAATCCAGATACACAACTACGGGCGTTTTTCTTACGATTCTTCATGAATCCATGCTGATTACTGCTACTGATACCCCTCTCATTATTAAATCTTGTATATAGTCCCTTGTCATCCCCTCCAAGAGCTTACATACTATTGATGTTAGGCTAACTGGTCTGTAATTCCCAGGGATGTATTTTGGGCCCTTTTTAAATATTGGTTTCTCCAATCAGCTGGTACCATTCCAGTCAGTAGGAAAAATTAGGAATAAAGGTCTGGCAATTACTTGACTGAGTTCCCTAAGTACCCTCGGGTCAAAGCCATATAGTCCCAGCTACAGATGTGCCACTTTACAGGCAGACTATGGGGACCCCCAAGCACTATATATAAAGGAATTTATATTTTTTATTGCTGCACTTTAAGAATCAGTTAAGCATCTGCTCCTGTAAAAGCGGTCTTTAAAAAATAATAATTTGCATTGATATATGTCCCCCAGCGCAGTACACTGACCCCCCATCCCCCTTTAATGGCCAATTACTTGCATATAAGCCTTCAAAATGGGACTCTTGATGTTTCAAGTTCAGGTCCTATTGACTTTAATAGGATTTGCAGTTCGGGACAGTTCTGATGTGAACCAAACCTTTCTAGTTTTGAACTTTCTAGTTTGAGGTAATGTTCCCATGCTCTTGATCTTGGATTCATATTGAAAATTCTGCCCTTCTAAACTTTATTCACCCCTTGATGTATTTACGGGTTGCAATTATGTCTCCCCTTTTCCATATTTCCCCTAGAACAAGGGTTTCCAAACTATGACCCCTTAGCTGTTGAGTAACTACAAGTCCCATCATGCTTCTGCCTCTGGGGGCCATGCCTGCAGCTGTCTTGCAATGCCTCATGGTACCTGAAGTTACTTAGCTGGATGGCTGTAGTTTGGAGACTCCTGCTCTAGACTTTACATATTAAAGTCCCAAAGTCTCTCTTGAAATGTTTAATCCCTCAGACCATTTTTATCGCCCATCTCTGGACTTGTTTTGTCTTATCAATATTTTTGTGTAAGTGAGATCTCCAGAACTGGACATGATATTCCAAATGAAGTCTAACTAAAGATTTATATAGGGGAATCAGGACCACCTTCCTTCTGATGGTGATTCCTCTAGTGATGCATGCTAGACTTTTGTTTGCTTTTCCCACTGCATTGCCACACTGTATGCTCATTTTGCAATCATCTGAAATCAAATCTTTTTTCTCTGTAGTGATGGCCAACACTGTACTCCCAATAGTGTACTCTATCAAGGGATTCTTTTTTCCATAGGTGCATTCATTGCATTTAGAAATATTGAACTAAAGTTTTCACTGCTTTAACCAACCTTCCAGCAATACCAAATTATGCTCCATGTCACAGACACTTCCAGGAATGTCAACCATGTGTCATCAGCAAAAAGATATGCCTTGCCCACCAAACATTTAGTTATATCACTTACAAATAGATTAAATAGAACAGAACCTAATACAAAGCCACACGTCACGTGCGTGGGTGACCCCGCCCCCTCTCTGACACAAGGAGAAAGCTCAGGGTTACCTAATGACCTGTACGGGTGACCCCGCCCCCTCTTGCGCAACGTGGGTTTCCCGTAACGCGTTAGAGGGGCTTTCTCCTTGCGTCAGAGAGGGGACGGGGTCATCCGCGCACGTGACATGTGGCCCCGCCCTCATCTATGAATGAGCTATCAACCCTGCAGAGCGCCATTCAGCCGGGCGCCTGCTATGAGGCAGTATCGTTTCTAGCAGCGTTTTTTTTTTTCCGTATCGCTCGAGAGCGGATTACATCGTTGGAACCTTTTTTTTTCTATTTTATTTTTTTATTTTTAATTAAGGACTTGTCCCAAACTGTCTCCTGTGTTTTTAAAATTTTGACACTTTTTTTTGTGAAATGGTAGGGGTACAATGTACCCCGTTACCAATTCACATGGGGGGCGGGATCTGGGGGTCCCCTTTGTTAAAGGGGGCTTCCAAATTCTGATAAGCCCCCCGCCCGCAGACCCCCACAACCACCGGGCAGGGTTTGTGGGGATGGGGCCCTTGTCCCCATAAACATGGGGACATTCTCCCCATGTTGAGGGCATGTGGCCTGGTACGGTTCAGGAGGGGGGGCGCTCTCTCATTCCCCCCTCTTTTCCTGTGGCCTGCCAGGTTGCATGCTCAGATAAGGGTCTGGTATGGATTTTTGGGGGGAACCCCACGCCATTTTTCTTTTTATTTTGGTGCGAGGTTCCCCTTAAAATCCATACCAGACCTGAAGGGTTTTAAAAAAAAATGGCGCAGGGTTCCCCTTAATGTCCATACCAGACCTGAAGGGCCTGGTATGGAATTTGGGGGGGACCCCACGCATTTTTTTATTTTGGTTTGGGGTTCCCCTTAATATTCATACCAGACCCAAAGGGCCTGGTAATGGACTAAGGGGAACCCATACTGTTTTTTTTCAATATTGCTGGAACCCGACAATTCATTATAGCCGCGATCAGTTTTAAATGACTTTTTTTTCCTTTAGAAATGTCATTTTGTGCAGGGACTTTTCTAAGCACGGGAAACATGCACTACTTTACAGGCATACTATAGACACCGCCCAGCTACGAAATTTAAAGGAATATTTCACTTTTTTTGTTTCACTTTAAGCATTATTAAAATCACTGCTCCCGAAAAAACTTCAGTTTTTAAAACTTTTTTTTGCATTGATACATGTCCCCTGGGGCAGGACCCAGGTCCCCAAACACTTTTTATGACAATAAATTAATTGCATATTAACCTTTAAAATTAGACTTTTAAAGGGTGTTCCGCGGCTTTTCGAATTTGCCACGAACACCCCAAATTGTTCGCTGTTCGGCGAACGGGCGAACAGGCAATGTTCAAGTCGAACTCCTGTTCAACTCGAACAGATAGCCCATCCCTAGACATGGGGAACTTCTCTTGTTAGAAGAGATTGATTAAAAAGATCTTGTTAATGGTACAGCAACTATATCTTAAAGTTCTCTTAGAACTTTTGGATGAATACATGCGGGATCCATTGCTTTATTAAGCTGTAACCGAGCCAGTTCCTCTGTTACCTCTTTCTGTAGAAATCCTGACAATGAACCATCATTACTAGAACCCATATGATCCCCCAACATGTAGTTTATTTCTGAGTAGACTGAATAAAAATATTTGTTTAAATGGTGTGCTACATTCAGGTCTCCCCAACATAAATGTTGTGCTCAGCTTTCATTTTCGTTCCTATTATGTATTTTTTCCCATCACTGATGTACCGTATATACTGGAGTATAAGCCAAGTTTTTCAGCACATTTTTTTGTGCTGAAAATGCCCCCCTCGGCTTATACTCGAGTCTGTGTCCATCTTCATCTTTGTGCACCTTATCCCGGCCAGCCGTAGGTCCCCTGGACCCACACATAGTAGCCCCACTCTTCCTCTACATGTGTGCAAAGTTTTTTGTCCGGGGGACCTAGGGCCGGGGAATACCGATTTTTCAAAGCCGGGCTCCCCTTACATAGACTCCCATGGTAAACAGTAATTTCTTTGGTGATTTTGAGGACCCCGTACTGGCTGTCCCTAGGTCTCCTGGACCCCAATCTTGGCACAAATGTAGCCCCACTCTTCATCTATAAGTGTGCAAAGTTTGTTGTCCCGGAAACCTACGGCCGGGGAGCACCGATTTTTCAAAACTGGGCACCCTTTTTATAGACTCCCATGTTAAACGTCAGTCTAGTCACACAGCGCCGGAGGTCAGGTAGGGAGATTGGGCACAGTGAGGCATGGACATAGTGAGGCATGGGCACACTGACAGTGAGGCATGGGCACAGTGAGGCATGGGCACAGTGAGGCATGGACACAGTGAGGCATGGGCACAGTAAGGCACAGTGAGGCATGGACACAGTGAGGCACAGTGAGGCAGGCACATGGACACAGTGAGGCAAAGTGAGGCACAGTGAGGCATGCAGGTGGACACCCTAGGCTTATACTCGAGTCAATATGTTTTCCCTTTTTTTGTGGTAAAATTAGGTGCCTCGGCTTATATTCGGGTCGGCTTATACTCGAGTATATACGGTACTTAAAAAAGGTTTTGTCTCCTTTCTTAATCATTTTAGCTATTCCCCCTATTTCTGTGCTTTCACAGTATTGATATTGTCTTTGGCCTCATTGGAGTTTATTTACTAAAGCCAGAGAGGGCAAAATTTGGCACATTTTGACATAGAAACCAATCAGCTTCTAACCTCAGCTTGTTCAATTAAGCTTTGGCAATAAAACCTGTAAGCTGTTTTGTTCCTATCCAGAATTGTGACTAATATTGCTCTCTCTAGCTTTAGTAAATTAACCTTATTTTGTCCATTTTTATACACTTTCCTATCAGATACATTTACTGTTTCCTTGAATCTCCTATATGCTGATTTTTTTCTCTCTTAATATTCTATTTTCCTCTTTAGTGAGCCATATGGTTTTTGTCTTACATTTACTTTTACTAACTTGCCTGCCATATGATCTAGTTGCCTCTAGAATGGTAGACTTTAACAGTGCCCACTGATTACTGACTCCTGATATTTTACTCCAACTTATTAATTTTTTTTTTTTTAGAAATGCATCCATTTTAGCAAAGTTTGTCCAGAAATCCAGAACCTTGGGTTTTGTAAGTAATTTTTCAGTTCTTGTTTTAATATCAAGCAAAAGACATTGGTGATCACTAGAACCCACATTTTCTCCCACCTCAACAGCACATAATCAATCCCCATTTGACAGTACTAGGTCTAGAATATGATCTTCTTAGGTTGTACTTTTTTAACTGTTTCAGAGAAACCCCAGTTGATGCCTCCTTTAGAGAATTATAGTTAATGTCAGGCATGTTAAAGTCATCCGTAATTAACCACTTGACCTCCAGGAGATTTTCCCCCCTTCATGACCAGGCCATTTTTTGCGATAGGGCACTGCGTTATTTAAACTGACAATTGCCCGGTCATGCGACTCTGTACCCAAACATAACGTATGTCCACTTTTTCCCATAAATAGAGCTTTCTTTTGGTGGTATTTGATCAACACTGCGGTTTTAATTTTTACGCTATAAACAAAAAAAGCCACCAATTTTGAAAAAAAACTATATTTTTTTACTTTCTACTATAAAACATATCCAATAAAATAAAAACAAGAAAAAAAATAAAATGTCTTCATCAATTTAGGCCAATATCTATTCTGCTACATATTTTTGGTAAAAAAAATCCAAATAAGCGTAATATTGATTGTTTTGCGCAAAAGTTATAGCGTCTACAAACTATGGGATACAGGGGGTCCTCGACTTATGAATGCCCGACTTGCGAACAACTCCTACTTGCGAACGGGACGCTGCGGAGACCATATGCCATTCTGTGAATGCGCGGCAAGCGAAGCCTCGGAAATGTCCGGAATTGCCGTTCTGTGCATGCGCGGCCATTCAACGGACATTGGAAAACATCGGAAATGTCCGGAATTGCCGGTCTGCGCATGCGCAGCCCGAGTTACGAACATTTCCACCTTACAAACAGGAGGAAAGTCCCTAACTCGTTCGCAAGTCGGGGACCCCCTGTATATACTGTTTATTACTAGTAATGGCGGCGACTAGCGACACATCGGGACTGCGATTTCGCGGCGGACAGTTGGGACACGAACTGACACTTTTAAACACCTTTTGGGGACCAGTGACACGAATACAGTCATAAGTGCTAAAAATATGCACTGTCACTGTATTAATGACACTGGTTGGAAAGGAGTTAAACACCAGGGGCGATCAACAGGTTAATTGTGTGCCTAGCCAGTGTTTGTGCACTGGTGTGGGAGGTGCTTTTACTAGGGAAAGGCATGGATCCATGTTCCTGCTTTACACCAAGAAGTGTCAGATCAGGTACCTAGTACGTGATCCAGTGCAGCAGTGCCATCTTGCTGCAGTATATCTACATTATACTGCCGGCATGTGGTTAAAACCTCTTCTTTCATTGCCATTTGAGTTATCTCATCAGTCAACAGGTTATCATAATTTTCAGTCTTTCGTGGGTGTCTGCATATTACACAGATTCTAAGGAAAGATCCCTCTCTGATTCAAAGGCAGACTCAGAGGGTTTCAAGTACTTCATTTGTTTTTAAATTAACATTAGCCTTATGCCATTTTTCTACATATAGCTCAGCTATATATCAGCTCAATATCAGACCACCTGCTAGCTTCATGACTAACAAGGCTGTTTATGCTGTTGCCTGTTTTATGGCATAGATTTCACAGGGGTGTTTATCCACATTGTATACAGCTATTGATACATTTATGGCCATTTGACTTTTTGGTCTTTTTGGTCACCATAAAATTATCAAAAATTACTTTTTGGTATACTAAGGCAGTCTAATATTTTTAGTGCTCTTAACATGGGCTTTTTGGCCCAGTTTCACCATAACCTAAACATTTCTTTTCCATATCTGCTATGCAGCAGTTTCGTCAAAGATTTGTTGCAGTATCTCCAGTGATAATGAGCACAACAAAGCTACAAAAATCTGTAGCGTCCGATACACAGTTCTCCCAGTGTGGTGAAAAATATCAATTTTTCCTTTACTGCTAGGGACTTGGGAACACTGGCTGTGACATCTTGCAAACCTCCATTACCTTTATAATGAGCTTTTGGTAGTCTGCCAAGTAGCCATATATTGTGAAATAGTGGTTCCAGCATGCTGGACATTTACTGTTCCCTCTGACATTTTTTTTTCCTTCTGTGTTGTACCTTTAGCCCAGGTTCACACTGGGCTGCAGGAGTGAAGCCGTGCGAGTTCAGCTGAACTCGCACGATTTCACTCCTGCCTGTCAGTCCCGATTTCAGCTCGATTACAGAGACATCTGACACAGATGTCAATGTAAATCGCGGCTGAAATCGCAAAAAGTAGTACAGAAACTACTTTTTGAAATCGGTGCAACGCCGCAGATGCGGCGTCGCACCGATTAGGACGGTGCCATTGCCCGCAAATTTTGCCAATTTGACATGCGATTTGACATGTCAAATCGCACCAGTGTGAACCAGGGCTTATGGTAGAAAATTCTCAGCATTCATTGGCAGCTATTTCACAAATCGTAGTTTACTATAGCTGTTCAGCTTTTAAATCTGGATTATTGCCATGAAGTGAAAGCGTCAAAGAAATATGTGAGGATAATATAGGCGCTACTATGTTGATTAGTCTTTAAAAGTGATCCTGGATTGTCATCCTTATTCTGTCTTAACTAGATAGTAAACCACTGACCAGGAACAGCCATTTATCAAGTAAATCCCATCTTGCAAGACTGTTCCAGTTCCTGTTCACTAGGCAGTGAAGCCAGGATACAAATTGACAGCCTCAGGCACTGCTCCTTTTTCAGAAAAATATTATGATGATAGGTTTATTTTATTTTCTTCCACAAACACCATACTATACATGATTCTGAGTGGAAGTAAACAGCAGGGTAACCAAACTCATAGCAGACAACAGTGGTAAATCCAGTAATGTATCATTAAAGTATAATTAAAAACAAACTTTTTTTTACGTATTGAATGGAGAGCAGAGGGAATACATTGCTTGTCAATTTTTATTGCTGTGTGTTCCCCTGTTGCGGAGATTTACTCTCTCTATTTGTCCTTTTTACCATTATCATTGAAAGTGAAAGAAAATACTACAATATGGGTTGTCCCCAGAAAAGTAACAGAGGGGAAATCTTCCAATGGGGACACTTGTTCTGGTGACCTGGAGGTCTCCAGGGAATTCCCTTAATTTGAAGAGATTTCCCCTCCCTTCCTGTTTGGCTATGGGACAGGAAATGAAGGTAAATCTCCACAATGGAAAACAGGTGGAAAAAAAATCTTTCAGGGGTTATAACCCTCTCTTACTCTATCCAAAATGAAAAGTATAGTTATACTTTGAGGATTGCATAGGTCACTGTTAAAACTGGCCTTGCACCCCCTGTGACATTAAGAAGAACTGAAATCAGACACATAGCAGAAGACATCAGAATTGCAATGTTGTTGCTAGCCACAGACAGATCCCCTTTGCAGGCTGTGCAAGAAGGTGAATTTTAGCTGTCTTAGTGTAAATGTATTGTCCTCAGAGCTTCCAGTCATTCTGGCCATCATTGAAATTAATATGTTTGTCAAATACAGTCTTTCTCAGGCTGTAAAAAATATTTATTATTGCTACTACAACTTTTTTACAAAAACTTATTTCTTTTACCGACTACAGTACTTGACAGCCATTATCAGCATTTACTTGCTGGGGTGGTGGAAACAGGTGAAAATACTTGACATCTATTCCCTAATAACTTCTGTGCATAGCACTAGTCTCTAGTAATGTATCAACTATGCTGACAGCCAGGGGCGGGCTGGGCCAGGAGGCAAGGTGGCAATTTCCCCCCAGGCCGTCCCAACTTATATGCAAAGCGGCCGGCGATCGTCCGCTGCCATTTTTTATTTATTTTTTTCTGTGTTGAGCCAGGGGCATGGCCACGGCATCCGGCCGCATGCTTTGGATTCTGGGAATTGTAGTCTACGCAAGCGCCCTGTGATTGGCCAACAAGGTTACATTTTCAGCCACAAGCTGTGGCATTCTGGGATTTGGAGTTCACACGAGCGGTGCGCCCTGTGATTGGCCAATCAGGTTCAATTTTCGGCCACACGCTGTGGCATTCTGGGATTTGGAGTTTAGGCGAGCGGCGCGCCCTGCGATTGGCTCGGCGGAGCTGGTCATGTGTGGATGCGGCCAGACACAGAAGGTAAGGGACAGTCTAAATGGAGAAGAGATAGACAAGGAAATTACATAGGAGGTGATGGGTAATCTGAACAGAGAGAAGATAGACAAAAGAGATGATGGAAAATATGAAAGGAGAATGGATAGATACACGCCTGTCCCTCTGTCAGCCCATCCCTCTCTGTCCACCTGTCCCTCTGTCAGCCCATCCCTCTCTGTCCACCTGTCCCTCTGTCAGCCCATCCCTCTCTGTCCGCCTGTCCCTCTGTCAGCCCATCCCTCTCTGTCTGCCTGTCCCTCTGTCCACCTATCCCTCTGTCAGCCCATCCCTCTCTGTCTGCCTGTCCCTCTGTCCACCTATCCCTCTGTCAGCCCATCCCTCTCTGTCTGCCTGTCCCTCTGTCCACCTATCCCTCTCTGTCCGCCTGTCCCTCTGTCAACCCATCCCTCTCTGTCTGCCTGTCCCTCTGTCCACCTATCCCTCTCTGTCCGCCTGTCTCTCTGTCTGCCTGTCCCTCTGTCCACCTATCCCCCTCTGTCCGCCTGTCCCTCTGTCAGCCCATCCCTCTCTGTCCGCCTGTCCCTCTGTCAGCCCATCCCTCTCTGTCCGCCTGTCCCTCTGTCAGCCCATCCCTCTCTGTCCGCCTGTCCCTCTGTCAGCCCATCCCACTCTGTCCCTCTGTCAGCCCATCCCTCTCTGTCCACCTGTCCCTCTGTCAGCCCATCCCTCTCTGTCCACCTGTCCCTCTGTCAGCCCATCCCTCTCTGGACGCCTGTCCCTCTGTCAGTCCATCCCTCTCTGTCTGCCTGTCCCTCTGTCAGCCCATCCCTCTCTGTCCGCCTGTCCCTCTGTCAGCCCATCCCTCTCTGTCTGCCTGTCCCTCTGTCCACCTATCCCTCTCTGTCCGCCTGTCCCTCTGTCAGCCCATCCCTCTCTGTCTGCCTGTCCCTCTGTCCACCTATGCCTCTCTGTCCACCTATCCCTCTCTGTCCGCCTGTCCCTCTGTCAGCCCATCCCTCTCTGTCTGCCTGTCCCTCTGTCAGCCCATCCTTCTCTGTCCGCCTGTCCCTCTGTCAGCCCAACCCTCTCTGTCCGCCTGTCCCTCTGTCAGCCCATCCCTCTCTGTCCGCCTGTCAGGGTGTGGGTCCTGCTGGGAGCTGGCCACTGACCTGTGGGTCCTGCTGGCCACTGACCTGTGGGTCCTGCTGGCCACTGACCTGTAGGTCCTGCTGGCCACTAGCTTAAGGTGACCAGACGTCACCGTTCTTTCTGGGGACAGTCCCTAGACCAAGTCTGTCCCCGGTTTTGTCCCTTGCAGGGCCAATCGGGGGCTGGGGCAGTGGAACGGTGCCCAGGGCTGGCCCTACAATGGGTCCCGCTGTGCCCATTGGGCTGCCTCAGAGGGGAAGTGCCGCCACAGAGCGGGGATCTCTCACTTACCTGGCAGCCGCTGTCATATAAAGTCCCGCCACCTGGACTGGCTCCTATGATAGACAGCACACTGATGACATCCATCATAGGAGCTGGTCCAGGAGGCGGGACTTCATATTACATCGGCCACGCTGGGTAATTGGGAGATCTCCGCTCTGTGTAATCTGGCTGCTCTCCTCTCTCATCTCCATGCACTGGTGAGGCTGCGCTGATGGGCACTGGTGAGGTTGCGCTTATTCTGTGGTTCAATGGGCCACTTGACTGGACTTGCCCCCCAGGCCTAAGGCTGCCAGCCCTCCCCTGCTGACAGCTCTCCTACTACTTGGCATTGATTTAGACATATTTTATGTTAAGATCAAAGACAGTGGAAAGGTGACTGATTAACATTTTTCTATGGGGTCCCATGATCTGTAGACACACCCTTGCATGTGTAGAGTTGCTCTTAAAATTTTGCCATCTAAACAGAAATATATTTATTGAGAAGCAGCTATTTAGGTTGCTATTCCTAGTCGTAGGGTTTCCTTTTTATTTACGTATTTTTACAAGTCGTTTTACACTCATGAAATGTATAAAGAAATTGCTAAATAAAAGCATTTTGTGAAAATATGATTTTACCTGAAACAACGATCAGTCAGAGGTGTAAGGACAAGTCTTCCAGCATTGCCTAAATATTCATATCCATAAGTTACAGTTGTGGTAACCATTCTAACTACAACATTGTTTTCCTCCCAGTAATATCTCATTTGTGCAATCCAGCCAAAATCTGAACATGTAATCCCACGATTATTCAAATTGAAAACAACATCTCGTGCTAAAAAAAAAAAAGAAGGAAAAAAATCATACAGTAATACTACATAAAATGCAACCCATACGGAAGAAATGGATTATAAAATACTAAGTAGCTACAGTATTTCTGGCACAAATAAAACAGAACTACATCCAAAAGAATATTGAGTTCCTAATGTACTTATTAATATAGTAAATCAGTGATCTTTCAATGTTCCATATTGCTATAAATTGTCCAGTAAAGCATTATTTTCTATTTACTTTTTTGTGACATTTAGAATAGGAAATTATGCATTGAGGAAAACGGAGCAAAAAAATATATAGAAACATGAAAAATACCAAATATGTAAATCATTTATTAACAGTCAAAGCTCCCCAAAGCAAACACAAAATTCAACATGGCTAATAAAGAGGATTTGCTAAGTAAAGAGCATATTTAAGCATATTTTTATTATGGTAAGGACTAAATGAAAAAAATGTAAAGATTATGTCATTTAACCTCCCTGGCGGTATGATTCTGTCTGGAATTATGTACCAAAAGCGGTACAATTATTTTGCATGGAAATTTGGTGTTATGTATTGTAGGCCTGCAATTCTTTGTAATTACTTACTTAAACCTGACCAAACAAGAGTCTAGTAGACATCCCGGGTATGATAAAGTTTGAAACACAAGATCATAAATTATAATATAATAAATAACTATAAATAATTATAACAAATAGTAATGTAATTATAATAAAAAATATTCAATAATGTAATAAAATCAAAAACACTGAAATTTGCTCAGTTGCAGAATTGTCGCTGTCATTACTTTCAGTGTTTGATGACGAATTTCCCCACAAATCGCTATCGCTCAATTCTGCAAGTGATTTGAGTTTATTATCACTGTTTTCTAGCTGGTCTAAAACCACTTTTGATATAAAGGGACACTTTTTGGTTGCTATGGACAATCTCCAGTTTCCAGGCAGAAAGAACAGTTTTTATAATATAAAACTGCATGCAGGACACAGGACAGACCACTAGGGACAAAGGGGCTGTGTAATTATTTGATACAGTACTGTAATCTTTTTGAATTTGGCGCCAAACTCCGTCCCCATGCGCCGCAACGTCGCAGGGAATGGAGCTCGGCACTCGGCAGTGTGAATCGAGCGAGGAGACAGCTCGCACACACTTCGGGAGGACATCGCAGGATCCAGGGAACAAGGTAAGTAACTTCCCTGTATCCTGCAATGCAATCCCGAGTCTGGCTCAGGGTTACCACTCTTAGCATGAAAAACTCACCCCGAGCCAGACTCTGGATTACCGCCAGGGAGGTTAAGCATTGCATGCATATTAAGATGTAGTGATGAGCCGAACACCCCCGGGTTCGGTTCGCACCAGAACCCGCGAACGGACCGAAAGTTCGAACGAACATTAGAACCCTATTAAATACAATGGATGCGAACGTTCGAATTCTAAAGTGCTAATTATAACAACTATTATGCATGTTATTGTCCTAAAAAGGGTTTGGGAACCCGGGTTCTGCACCAGGGGACATGTATCAATGCAAAAAGAAGTTTTAAAAACGGTCGTTTTTCGGGAGCAGTCATTTTAATGATGCATAAAGTGAAAAAAAAAAAGTCAAATATTCCTTTAAATATCGTACCTGGGGGGTGTCTAAAGTATGCCTGTGAAGTGCCACGTGTTTCCCGTGTTTAGAACTGTCCCTGCACAAAATGACACTTCTAAAGGAAAAAAAAGCCATTTAAAACTGCTTGCGGCTTTAATGTAATGTCTGGTCCCGGTAATATGGATGAAATTCTTTAAGAAAAATGGCATAGCTACCCCATGACCCCCCCCCCTACCCCAGCCCATTACCAGCCCCTTTGGGTCTTGTATGGATATTAAGGGGAACCCCGCACATAAAATAAAAAAGGCCCTATATACTCTGAACAGCCCTATACAGGCGGTGCATACAAGACAGGGACTGTAGGTTTGTTCTTATGTAGAGTCTGTTTGTAATTTTGAACAGGTACATTGTTGAAGTGTAGCTCCAGACCAAAAATCTATTTTTAAACTTTTTGGAAAACATAGGTAAGGGTTATCACCCCTGTAACATTTGTTTTGCTGTCTGTGCCCCTGTTCAGAACATTTCACCTCACTTTCCGTCCCAATGACAACTGTTTTTGAAATGTGGTGTTTTTCTTGAAACAAGGATTGCTGATAAAGCATCAGTACAGAGGAGACACCTTTCTCCCATATTTATTCTTACAGGAGAGAATTTTCCTTCCTAGTGGTAGATTTCCTCTCACTTCCTGTTGTCTTCTTGCGTTTGCAAGTAGGAGTCGTTTGTAAGTTGGATGTTTGAAAGTAGGGACCTGCCGTATATACTCTGCAGAAATAGGCCCCTTAGTTGTTGGTGTTGGCACAACACTGTAAGCACTCACAGTTACTCTTGGTTGGTGCTGGAACGCCCTGCTGTCAACTATTATATCAGGAATTTTAATTACATATAATTGTTGAACAGTGGTAGTAAAAATTGGGCCTTTGATGGTGGTGCTGGTGCCACAACACTGTAAGCCCTGACAGTTACTCTTGGTGGGTGCAGCAATGGGCCCTGCTGTGAATTATTAGATCAAGAATTGTAATTACATGCCCCTGTTGAACAGGGGCTGAAAAATTGGGCCTTAGGCACTGGTGGCACAACACTGCAACCCCTCACAGCAACTGTACTTGGAGCACAGCAATGAGCCCTGTTGCAAAGTATTGCTTCAAAAATTGTAATGACACGCCCCTGTTAAACAGGGGCTGAAAAATTGGGCCTTAGGCACTGGTGGCACAACACTGCAACTCCTCACAGATACTGTACTTGGAGCACACCAATGAGCCCTGTTGCAAAGTATTGCTTCAAAAATTGTAATGACACGCCCCTGTTAAACAGGGGCTGAAAAATTGGGCCTTAGGCACTGGTGGCACAACACTGCAACTCCTCACAGATACTGTACTTGGAGCACAGCAATGAGCCCTGTTGCAAAGTATTGCTTCAAAAATTGTAATTACACGCCCCTGTTAAACAGGGGCTGAAAAATTGGGCGTTAGGCACTGGTGGCACAACACTGCAACTCCTCACAGATACTGTACTTGGAGCACAGCAATGAGCCCTGTTGCAAAGTATTGCTTCAAAAATTGTAATTACACGCCCCTGTTAAACAGGGGCTGAAAAATTGGGCGTTAGGCACTGGTGGCGGCACCCATAAACAAAAATGATCTTACAAGCTATCATCATCAATCGTATCATTGAGGACTCGGAGGAGGAGGATAGCCAGTCAACATAACAGCACAGGCACTCAGCATCAGCATCAGTCTTGAAGGGATGTGACATGTTAAAATCAATTAGTCTGTTATATCAGCATCAGGTGTGTGGTAGCTGGTGGTGATCCAAGACTGGTTCATCTTGATGAAAGTCAGTCGATCAACCGAGTCGGTGGACAGGCGCACCCTGTGATCCGTGACAAATCCTCCAGCAGCACTGAATGTGCGTTCCGAAAGAACGCTGGATGCAGGACAGGCCAGTAGCTCAATTGCATACTGTGCAAGCTCTGGCCAGTGATCCATCCTCAAGACCCAGTAAGCCAGAGGATTTTCGGTGGGGAAGGTGTCCAAGTCTGACCTTGCCCCTAGATATTCCTGCACCATGTTTATCAGACGCTGGCGATGGTTGCTGGAACCGATCATACTTTGGGGCTGCGGACTAAAGAATTGTCTGAACGCATCGGTCAGACGGCCACCTTCCCCACCGCTCCTTCTTTGACTGGCCGAAGCCTCAGCAACTCGTTGTCCAGGACCAGGAGTTTGCAACCTCCCAGTCTCTGGGAACGCGTTGCACAGACCTTTCTGCAAGGCCTCCCGGAGTTGTCTCATCCTCTGCTCCCTCTGCGACGGTAACATAAGGTCCGCAACCTTACCCTTGTACCGTGGATCAAGGAGAGTGGCCAGCCAGTAATGGTCCCTCTCCTTGATCCGAAGAATACGAGGATCCTTCCGCAGACTTTGCAGGATCAGGGAGGCCATGCAGCGTAGGTTTGCTGAGGCATTCGCTCCGGAGTCCTCTGGGTCACTAAGGACGACATGATCCGCAGCCACCTCCTCCCAGCCACGTACAAGTCCACTGGTTTCTTGGGACTGTAAATCATCCCTAAAAGACTGCTGCTGATGATGCTGAGTGCCAGCCTCCACCTCCATGCTGACACAATCCTCCTCCTCCTCCTCCTCCTCCTCCTCCTCTTCCTGTGCGATGGGTGGGACAGAAGGAACACTGTCTGGGTAAAGGGGGCCTTGAGAGGCAAGGAAGTCCTCCTCTTCCTGCCTCTGTTCTGCCTCAAGTGCCCTGTCCATTATTCCACGCAGCGTGTGCTCCAACAGGTGGACAAGAGGTACAGTGTCACTGATGCATGCACTGTCACTGCTCACCATCCTCGTGGCCTCCTCAAATGGTGCCAGGACAGTGCATGCATCCCTGATCATGCCCCACTGGCGTGGAGAAAAAAAACCAAGCTCCCCTGACCCTGTCCTGGTGCCGTAGTCGCACAGGTACTCATTGATGGCCCTCTGCTGCGTGTGCAGCCGCTGCAGCATGGCCAACGTTGAGTTCCACCTGGTGGGCATGTCACATATAAGGCGGTTCTTGGGCAGGTTCAACTCCTTTTGCAGCTCAGCCAGGCGAGCACTGGCATTATAAGATCTGCGGAAATGCACACAGACTTTCCTGGCCTGCCTCAGGACATCCTGTAAGCCCGGGTACCTGCCCAAGAAGCGCTGCACCACCAGGTTAAGGACGTGAGCCACACAGGGCACATGGGTCAGTTGTCCCTGTCGGAGGGCGGAGAGGAGGTTGGTGCCATTGTCGCAAACCACCATTCCTGGCTTAAGCTGGCGTGGCGTCAACCACCTCTCGGCCTGGCCCTGCAGAGCAGACAGGACCTCTGCCCCAGTGTGGCTTCTGTCCCCCAAACACACCAGCGCAAGCACGGCATGGCATCTTTTTGCCTGCGTACTTGCGTAGCCCCGTGAACGGCTACGGAGCACCGCTGGTTCATAGGACAAACCACAGGAAGAGGCCATGGAGGAAGAAGAAGAGGAGGGGGTGGAGGAGAGAGGTGTGTCACAACCAGTAGTAGCATTTTGGAGGCGTGGCGGTGGGACAACCTCCAACACTACTGCACCTTGTCCTGAATCCTTCCCAGCTGCCAAAAGAGTGACCCAATGGGCCGTGAAAGAAAGGTAACGTCCCTGTCCATGCCTGCTGGACCATGAGTCAGCGGTAATATGCACCTTACCGCTGACCGCCCTGTCCAGCGAGGCCAAGACATTGCCTTCCACATGCCGGTAGAGAGCCGGAATAGCCTTCCGTGAGAAAAAGTGGCGTTTGGGAACCTGCCACTGAGGAACTGCACATTGCACAAACTCACGGAAGGGGGCCGAGTCTACCAACTGAAAAGGCAGCAGTTGAAGCGCTAGCAATTTAGCCAAGCTAGCATTCAACCGCTGGGCATGTGGATGGCTGGGAGTGAACTTCTTTCGACGGTCCAGCAGCTGGGGCAGGGAAATTTGCCTGCTAGAATCGGACGTCGGTGTACTGCTAGCAGAGTGGGCGCAAGTACTTGGCTGTGACACACCTAATTCTACACCTTCATTCCTCTCAGTGCATGTTTCAGAGAGGACTGAAGTTATAGTGGGGTTGGAGATCCCAGCTGATGCGGTGCAAGGAGAGGTCCGCTTTGTTCTTTGGTGTGGGTCTTTGAGGTAGGCTTGCCAACGAGCTGCATGGCAGGTCAACATATGTCTGGTCAGGCATGTGGTACCCAAGCGGCTGATGTTTTGGCCACGCGATATACGCTTGAGACATATGTTGCAAACAGCAGCTGTGCGATCTGATGCACTAGCCTCAAAAAAGGCCCACACCAAAGAACTTTTTGAATGACGGGCAGAGGCAGCGCCCTGCACAGGCGGAGCTCTGCGGTGTGATTCCGTCGGTGTACTGCCCTTACGCTGGCCACCAAAGGGCATCCTGCCTCGTTGGAGATGTGCCTCCTCCTCATCCTCCTCCTCCTCCTCTCTCCTATTAGGCACCCACGTGGAGTCAGTGACCTCATCATCCCCTCCCTCCTCATCACTGGAGCCAATCTGGCAGTATGCTGCAGCTGCTGGAACATGACTGCCAGATTGGTGTCCTTCTTGAGCATCCCCTCTGTCTGCTCTCACGCTACTGCCTTCCTCTAGCTGGGTTTCATCATCAGACCCTTCGAAACGCTGGGCATCCTCCTGGAGCATGTACCCAACACTGTGCTGAAACAGTTCGGGGGACTCCTCAGGAGGAGGACATGGTGGGTCTAGGGAAGGAGTGACTGATGATTTGTCTGACATTGATACCAGGGAAGACGACGCTTTGGCAGCTGCTTTTCCAGTACCCTGAGCCTGGGTGAGAGAGGATGAGGAGGAGGAGGAGGGCTTGGTCATCCACTCTACCAAGTCTTCGGCATGATGTGGCTCAACATGTCCAGCTGCCGAAAAGAAGGACAAGCGTGTCCCATGGCCATGTGCTGATGACAATGCACCGCGTCCACGACCAGCACTGTTGCCCCCAGACACAGAGCCTGCTTGCCCTCTTTTATTGCCTCCTGACTGTCTGCCTCTCCTTGTTTGCCTTCCAGACATTCTAATAGATGGCCTGCAGGGAGATGGGAAAAAAGCAATAAGGGCTACCTTCAGGTGTCCTTCTCTGTCCCTTGAAACAAGGACTTGCAGAGTGAAATAAACTGACACTCTCCCTACCTACAGTTTTCTGTCCCTAGAATAAATGTTTTTTTTAATCACAATATAGCACAAGGACAATTCAGTCACTGTCCTTCCAGGTCCCTGGAAACAAGGACTTGCAGAGTGAAATAAACTGACACTCTCCCTACCTACAGTTTTCTGTCCCTAGAATAAATGTTTTTTTTAAGCACAATATAGCACAAGGACAATTCAGTCACTGTCCTTCCAGGTCCCTGGAAACAAGGACTTGCAGAGTGAAATAAACTGACACTCTCCCTACCTACAGTTTTCTGTCCCTAGAATAAATGTTTTTTTTAATCACAATATAGCACAAGGACAATTCAGTCACTGTCCTTCCAGATCCCTGGAAACAAGGACTTGCAGAGTGAAATAAACTGACACTCTCCCTACCTACAGTTTTCTGTCCCTAGAATAAATGTTTTTTTTAATCACAATATAGCACAAGGACAATTCAGTCACTGTCCTTCCAGGTCCCTGGAAACAAGGACTTGCAGAGTGAAATAAACTGACACTCTCCCTACCTACAGTTTTCTGTCCCTAGAATAAATGTTTTTTTTAATCACAATATAGCACAAGGACAATTCAGTCACTGTCCTTCCAGGTCCCTGGAAACAAGGACTTGCAGAGTGAAATAAACTGACACTCTCCCTACCTACAGTTTTCTGTCCCTAGAATAAATGTTTTTTTTAATCACAATATAGCACAAGGACAATTCAGTCACTGTCCTTCCAGGTCCCTGGAAACAAGGACTTGCAGAGTGAAATAAACTGACACTCTCCCTACCTACAGTTTTCTGTCCCTAGAATAAATGTTTTTTTTAATCACAATATAGCACAAGGACAATTCAGTCACTGTCCTTCCAGGTCCCTGGAAACAAGGACTTGCAGAGTGAAATAAACTGACACTCTCCCTACCTACAGTTTTCTGTCCCTAGAATAAATGTTTTTTTTAATCACAATATAGCACAAGGACAATTCAGTCACTGTCCTTCCAGGTCCCTGGAAACAAGGACTTGCAGAGTGAAATAAAAAAAAAACTCTCCCTACCTACAGTTTTCTGTCCCTAGAATAAATGTTTTTTTTAATCACAATATAGCACAAGGACAATTCAGTCACTGTCCTTCCAGGTCCCTGGAAACAAGGACTTGCAGAGTGAAATAAACTGACACTCTCCCTACCTACAGTTTTCTGTCCCTAGAATAAATGTTTTTTTTAATCACAATATAGCACAAGGACAATTCAGTCACTGTCCTTCCAGGTCCCTGGAAACAAGGACTTGCAGAGTGAAATAAACTGACACTCTCCCTACCTACAGTTTTCTGTCCCTAGAATAAATGTTTTTTTTAATCACAATATAGCACAAGGACAATTCAGTCACTGTCCTTCCAGGTCCCTGGAAACAAGGACTTGCAGAGTGAAATAAACTGACACTCTCCCTACCTACAGTTTTCTGTCCCTAGAATAAATGTTTTTTTTAATCACAATATAGCACAAGGACAATTCAGTCACTGTCCTTCCAGGTCCCTGGAAACAAGGACTTGCAGAGTGAAATAAACTGACACTCTCCCTACCTACAGTTTTCTGTCCCTAGAATAAATGTTTTTTTTAAGCACAATATAGCACAAGGACAATTCAGTCACTGTCCTTCCAGGTCCCTGGAAACAAGGACTTGCAGAGTGAAATAAACTGACACTCTCCCTACCTACAGTTTTCTGTCCCTAGAATAAATGTTTTTTTTAATCACAATATAGCACAAGGACAATTCAGTCACTGTCCTTCCAGGTCCCTGGAAACAAGGACTTGCAGAGTGAAAGAAACTGACACTCTCCCTACCTACAGTTTTCTGTCCCTAGAATAAATGTTTTTTTAAGCACAATATAGCACAAGGACAATTCACTCACTGTCCTTCCAGGTCCCTGGAAACAAGGACTTGCAGAGTGAAAGAAACTGACACTGTCCCTACCTACAGTTTTCTGTCCCTAGAATAAATGTTTTTTTTAAGCACACTATAGCACAAGCACAAAACACACTGACACTCTCCCTACCTATCCTTCTCTTTCCCTAAACTAAAGGAATCCAGGTTAAGCAAGAAAGAAATAACAGTCACTGTCCCTGCCTATGCTGCTCTATCCCTGCTCCGGAACACACTACACTAGGCCGCCGTGCTGGCGGCCTTTTATAGTGTGGGGCGTGTACTAAACACCCTCAGCAATAATTGGCCACAGGCATCCTGCCTGTGGCCAATCATTGCTCTCCTCGCTGCCGGCGCTGTGATTGGCCAAGCATGCGGGGTCACAGTGCATGCTTGGCCAATCACAGCGCCTGGATGACACTGCGATGGCGTAGTGCATTGTGGGCCGTTCGCGTCACTCGAATTTGGCGCGAACGGCCCAAATCGTTCGATCTTCGTCGAACGATCGAACAGCCGATGTTCGAGTCGAACGTATGTTCGACTCGAACACGAAGCTCATCCCTATTAAGATGTAGTATCGTCTTTTTGAACTAGCAGATATGTTTTTTTTTTCTCTATTTACATATGATTGAAAAAAATCTTTTTATTTACAGGTTCCATAGCTCAAACTGAAATATATACACATACAGTAAGTGAATAACTGATCAGCAGGGATGAGCCGAACACCCCCCTGTTCGGTTCGCACCAGAACCTGCGAACAGACAAAATGTTCGTGTAAACTTTAGAACCCTATTAAATACAATGGACTCGAACGTTCGAAATCTAAAGTGTTAATTATAAAGGCTGATATGCAAGTTATTGTCCTAAAAAGTGTTTGGGGACCTGGGTCCTGCCCCATGGGACATGTATCAATGCAAAAAGAAGTTTTAAAAACGGCAGTTTTTTCGGGAGCAGTGATTTTAATAATGCTTAAAATGAAAAAATAAAAGTGAAATATTCCTTTAAATTTCGTACCTGGGGGGTGTGTATGATATGCATGTGAAGTGGCGCATGTTTCCCGTGCTTAGAACTGTCCCTGCAAAAAATGTCATTTTTGAAAGAAAAAAATGCATTTAAAACTGACTCGCGGCTATTAATGAATTGTCGGCTCCCGGCAATACATACAAAAGTCATTGATAAAAAAAAAAAAAAAAAAAGTGTGGGGGTTCCCCAGAATTCAATTACCAGGCCCTTCAGGTCTGGAATGGATATTAAGGGGAACCCCGCTGCAAATTAAAAAAAAAATTGACGTGGGGTTCCCCCAAATATCCATTCCAGGCCCTTCAGATCTGGCATGGATTTTAAGGGGAACTCCACCCCAAATTTAAAAAAAATGGCGTGGAGTCCCCCTAAAAATCCATACCAGACCCCTTATCCGAGCACGCAACCTGGCCAGCCGCAGGGGAAAAGGGGGGGACGAGAGAGCGGCCCCCCCTCCCTCCTGAACCGTACCAAGCCACATGCCCTCAACATGGGGAGGATGTCCCCATGTTGATGGGGACAAGGGCCTCATCCCCACAACCCTTGCCCGGTGGTTGTGGGGGTCTGCGGACGGGGGGCTTATCGGAATCTGGAAGACCCCTTTAACAAAGGGGACCCCCAGATCCCGCCCCCCCTATGTGAATTGGTAAGGGGTACATTGTACCCCTACCATTTCACGAAGAAAGCGTAAAAAAATGTTTAAAAAAACACACAAACACCTTGAAAAAGTCCTTTATTTAAAAAAAACAAAAAAACAAAACATTCCAGCGGTGAAATCCAGTGTCCCGCGGCGATCCCGATGTCCAGCGCTGTCCTTCATTGGTTGTGCCTGAGCGGACCTGATGGGGAACTCCCTCTCAGTATTTTAAATGTATAGACCCGCCCCTTCTAAAGTTCCCCATCAGGTCCGCTCAGCAGACGAGATGCGGAACATGAGAAGGGGCGGGTCTATACATGTATTACCAAAGTGAGAGCAGTTCCCCATCAGGTTCGCCCCCTCGGTATGTCGGACCCGCCTACGTCATTGGCTTGAGCGGGGAACTTCCTTCACTATGTAAATTTAAATTACACAGTGAAGGAAGTTCCCCGCTCAAGCCAATGACGTAGGCGGGTCCGACATACCGAGGGGGCGGACCTGATGGGGAACTGCTCTCACTTTGGTAATACATGTATAGACCCGCCCCTTCTCATGTTCCGCATCTGGTCCGCTGAGCGGACCTGATGGGGAACTTTAGAAGGGGCGGGTCTATAACTTTAAAATACTGAGAGGGAGTTCCCCATCAGGTCCGCTCAGGCACAACCAATGAAGGACAGCGCTGGACATCGGGATCGCCGCGGGACACTGGATTTCACCGCTGGAATGTTTTTTTTTGTTTTTTTTAATAAAGGACTTTTTCAAGGTGTTTGTGTGTTTTTTTAAACATTTTTTTACGCTTTCTTCGTGAAATGGTAGGGGTACAATGTACCCCTTACCAATTCACATAGGGGGGGCGGGATCTGGGGGTCCCCTTTGTTAAAGGGGTCTTCCAGATTCTGATAAGCCCCCCGCCCGCAGACCCCCACAACCACCGGGCAAGGGTTGTGGGGATGAGGCCCTTGTCCCCATCAACATGGGGACATCCTCCCCATGTTGAGGGCATGTGGCTTGGTACGGTTCAGGAGGGAGGGGGGGCCGCTCTCTCGTCCCCCCCTTTTCCCCTGCGGCCGGCCAGGTTGCGTGCTCGGATAAGGGGTCTGGTATGGATTTTTAGGGGGACTCCACGCCATTTTTTTTTAAATTTGGGGTGGAGTTCCCCTTAAAATCCATGCCAGATCTGAAGGGCCTGGAATGGATATTTGGGGGAACCCCACGTCAATTTTTTTTAAAATTTGCGGCGGGGTTCCCCTTAATATCCATTCCAGACCTGAAGGGCCTGGTAATTGAATTCTGGGGAACCCCCACGCTTTTTTTTTTTTTTTTATCAATGACTTTTGTATGTATTGCCGGGAGCCGACAATTCATTAATAGCCGCGAGTCAGTTTTAAATGCATTTTTTTCTTTCAAAAATGACATTTTTTGCAGGGACAGTTCTAAGCACGGGAAACATGCGCCACTTCACATGCATATCATACACACCCCCCAGGTACGAAATTTAAAGGAATATTTCACTTTTATTTTTTCATTTTAAGCATTATTAAAATCACTGCTCCCGAAAAAACGGCAGTTTTTAAAACTTCTTTTTGCATTGATACATGTCCCCTGGGGCAGGACCCGGGTCCCCAAACACTTTTTAGGACAATAACTTGCATATAAGCCTTTATAATTAGCACTTTAGATTTCTCCCATAGATTTTTCGAATTTGCCGCGAACACCCCAATTTGTTCGCTGTTCGGCGAACGGGCGAACAGGCAATGTTCGAGTCGAACATGAGTTCGACTCGAACTCGAAGCTCATCCCTACTGATCAGCCCTGACTCATTGCAGTGACTCATTTCCCATCATAAGTCTCTGTTGCAAGTTTCAATCAAACAAATGGCAGACAGCCAATGCTGTGCTGTCTTTAGCTAACCCATAGTTCTCTAAGTATTATGTAAGCTATAACATGTTTTACATTTCTCTGGAAGTAGTTTCCTCATCTACTTTCTGTCCCCTCCTCATTATAAATAGTGTTGCTAGGTAAATGGTGCTGGCACATCTGAGTTGCACCGCAGATGCGATGCTGCACAAAGTCAGTATAGGACACTAAAGCTGCTTAAAGGAGCAGCTTTAGTACCCTATACTGGCTTTTTGCAGCATGTTGGAGGAATTATGCTTTTTTCTCTATGTACAAAAGCACAGGTTTGTATTGTGTTAAGAAACTTTAGCTATTGTTTGCAACCTGTCCAACCTGCAAACTGTATTTTTTGCAGCTGGCTTGTCTTCAGTAAACATTCTATTTAGTTGCAAAGGGGGGATTTACTAAAACTGTTGTACACTGGTGCAGTTGTGCAAATAACCAATCAGCTTCTAGGTTTTATTGTCAAAGCTTAATTGAACAAGCTGAAGTTAGAAGCTAATGGGTTACTATGTACATCTGCACAAGTTTTAGTAAATCTCCCCTAAAGTGTCTGTGATATCTTGAACCACTTATGAACGCCCTATTGCAGAAGCAAACACTCCACAATGACACAAGCTATCTACCATGTTTTATCAACAGTAGCTCCAACACGTATACATTATAAAAATTATGTGGAAGATATAATGGCAGAAGATAGCACTAATGGAATAATTGGCTTAAGGAATAAGGTATGATACATTGTCAGGGAAATAGGCGCATCCCTGTGCGTAATGGTGCAGGGTTGGCAAACCTGCATAGGCAAAGGCACTGTCAGGCAACCAACAGCAGGAGAAGGACTTTAGGACCCAGCATCTCTGGCAGGAGAAGGACTTTAGGACCCAGTATCTCTACCAGCAGGTCACATGGGCCTATATAAGGAAGTCTGCTAGTGTCTGCATTTGCTGGTTTATCTTCAGCTCCCCCTGTGTTCCTGTATCCTGAATCACCTGTTGATCTGATCTCCTGTGTACCGACACGGCTTGTTCTGACCCACTCTTCCTGATCCTCTGGCTCAACTCTTGGCTTGCACCTGACTTCCTTCTGCCTGCTCCCTGCATCTGACCCCGGCTTATCTATTGAACTCTGCATATCCTGCCCCCTTGTACTAAGACTCGGCTAACCCCTGGTCATTCTGATTACGGACTGTCTTCCTGTGAATGATTCTTGGCCTGGCTCCCGGCTTAGCTTTCCAGTTGCTCCACTGGTCTCTGTCTCCTGGACCTTCCAAGCACGACTGTCTTCAGCTACCAGGCACCCGTGCTTCTGTGGGCACTACACCTGCTGTGTCATCTTCAGTGGTGTGCTGCACTCGGCCGCAAGGGGAGCCCTCCCAGCATCTCGGCCTCCTACCAAGTTCCTGACATACATTTTGTCATAAAAAATAAAGAAGTTGCAGCTATAGGTAAAACATGCAAATACAAATTGAAATGTTCTAATCTGTAGAAAGAAAAATACTATTTATATATTTTATTAATCTTAACATTAAATGATGGAAGATCAGCCCTTTATTTATTGTCATTAAAAGAATATGACAATTCAACTCAAAGCTTGTATTTCAATATAGCATTGTTCCAGTGAAGCTAAATTATTCTTATTGCTTCTTATTGCTCAAGCACATTAGTGATGACATATTTCCAATGAGATTCCCAAATCTGCCCAAGGTTCCTAGTGCATAAGGCCTTGAGTCTTAACCTGGCCATAGATGGATATAATTGCAAATTAAAATTCTTGGGAAAAGTCTTAAGTTTTTTTTAACGAAAATTCTCATAACATTCTTTGAATGTCATTAGAAAGATTTTGTTTGCTTTTAACATTTGATTTTGCAATTAATGGACTTTATGTAATGAAAACCACATACACAGGCCCAGTTTCTCCCCTGGGACACTTCTTTCTTTCCCTCCCTCTTCCCTCCCTTGAGGGACTCTTCCCCTCCTTTTATTTTTTTCTCAGCCCTTGCTACCTTTCTTTCTTCTACTTATACTCTCCATCTATGTTTTCCACTACCAACCATGTGTCCTTTTCAGTCCCTTTGAGAACCATACCCTTCATATATTTCGTACCTAACCTCTTTATCCTGGTAGGCTTCTACACACAGCTGTCTGTCCTTATGGTCTTATCCAGCTTAATTATTCTCATGGGAGTTATCTCCCCTATTCTACCGACCAATTTCACTATCTTTGTATGGTTGTGTAAAACTTACCTATTGTTATTTCAGATAATTACCCTGTGTCAGAAACTCCTTTTGTTTAACTTTTTGAAACAACACTGTTTTCCCCACGGATACCTGGTCATTCTTTACTGTTCTTATGATTATTTTCTTAGACATTTCTCTATTGATTGGTTGTACCTTACTATATTTGCCTTATGTCTCAAAAGTGACATGTTTCTTTTTTGTATCCTTGATTCTTGTCATCAATAAAATATCTGAACAAGAGAAAACCACATACACTGCTAAAAAAATTTTTGAGAAAGACTTTCCCCCCTGCTCCTTTTCTTGTCACTGTGGTTGAAAATAAACATTGATTCGAACCACTAATGATTAAAAAACAAACTTTCTAAGAACACTTTTTTTTACAGGATTTTTTTGTTTGCTCTCAGCCTGATAACGTATAGTGACCACTCTGCAACTATTCTTTTGGCTTTGTTATAGGAGAATTAAGTTTTGTTTACTGAAATATATATGTTTTAAACCAAAGAAAGTGAATAGAATATGTTATTATTCTATGTTGGGAAAACAGGATTATGGAGAGAATAACTGCAATTTGTTAATCAAAGTTTAAACCCTATGGCTGAGGGAAACTTAAGGCGAACATGCCATATATAAAACCACAATAGTAAAACAACAACAAGTCCTTTAAATAAGTCTTGTAAATTACTAAAGCAGCGCTAATTGTCACTCCTCTAACGTGACCAATCTTTCTTATAATAGTTCATAAGAGGAATATATGGAGGATAGAAGATGTGTCAGAGTCCAGGTAAACCCACAGGTGCTTCTAGACTACGATGTGCTCTCCAATGCAAGTTGCTCCCACCGTGTGTCACACACCCCTTTCGGGTTTGTACTCACCAAAAGGTTGAGTTTATCAGGCACTGACAAATTGGTTCATCCAATCGTCCTCCACATCCTGGATGTACTCGATCCCAAGAACAATCTCCCAATATCCTCAGGTTAAAAGGAAAGAAAGACTCACAATAGTGTGATCCCGTTTCACCTTTTTATTCAAAAGTCCTTGGTAACATCCATAACTTCGATAAAATTCATAAAAACGTATTCAGCGTGCGCTGAAGTCGTAAGGACGGAACATCAGGGAGTGACCTTGCGGCAGTAGGAAGTGACACTGTGTGTTCCATAAGCGTTCTATAGTAAGGAAGTAGTGTGACGTTGGTAGCAGTGGATGAGATCAGCACACACACACTGCCTTATTGGAGCTACGGACGGCGCGTCTTTTGAAAAAGTGCATGTTGAATACGTTTTTATGAATTTTATCGAAAGCTTTTTCAAACCTGCCTGGCTTTATGTGAAAAATTTAATTGCAGCTTAAACCTAATAACTGGTTGTACCACCCTTGGCGGCAACAACTGCAATCAAGCGTTTGCGATAACTGACAATGAGTCTTTCACATTGTTGTGGAGCAATTTTGGCCCACTATTCTTTGCAGAATTGTTTTAATTCAGCCACATTGGAGAGTTTTCCAGCATGAACGGCCTGTGTAAGATCATGATACAGCATCTCAATTGGATTTTAGTCCAGGCTTTGACTAGGCCACTCCAAAACCTAAATTTCGCATTATTTGGACCATTTGGGGGTGGACTTGCTGTTGTGTTTCGGATCATTGTCCTGCTGCATAACCCAAGTGCACTTGAGCTTGAGGTCATGAACTCATGGCCGGACATTCTCCTTCAGGATTTTCTGGTAGAGCTCAGAATTCATGGTCCCATCAATTATGGTAAGTCGTCCAGGTCCTGAAGCTGCAAAGCAGCCCCAGACCATCACGCTACCACCACCATGTCTGGCTGTTGGTATGATGTTCTTGTTATGATATGCTGTATTCGTTTTATGCCAGATGTAACGGGACGCACATTTTCCAAAAAGTAAAATTTTTGTCTCATCAGTCCACATAATATTTGTCTTGGGGATAATCAAGATGTTTTTTGGTAAATGTAAGATGAGCCTTTGTGTTCTTTTTGGTCAGCAGTGGCTTTGGCCTTGGAACTCTCCGCACATAATCACCTTTTTTTTTATCTTTAATACTCTATTCAGCTGCCATAACAAAGAAAAGGCTTAGCATTTTTAGGTAAAGAAGGGCATGTGAATCACTCCAGAGACTCATAGGGCTTTATTTACTAAAGCTGGAGAGTGCAAAATCAGATGCATTTCTGCACAGAATCCAATCAGCTTCCATATTTTTATTGCCAAAGCTTAATTGAACAAGCTGATGGGTGAAATTGAAAAGACACATAATGAGAGTAAATGGTGCTGCTCACCCCGGATATATGCAATATGGAAAAGTTCCCCCAATGGGGTTTTTAGGCAAGCAAAAAATTCAATGATTATAAATAATATGCATTGTTATGTTTAAAAGATTTTATTGGATGTAAACATGTGGCGTGAATCATGACAATTGAAAAAGCTGATTGGCTACCATGCAATGGTGCACCAGATTCTGAGTGCAGCAGTTTTAGTAGCTCTCCTCCATAGACTCTTTAATGATTGGCGTGAGACGACTGGACTGGTGCAAGGCCAATTCAGAGCCTATAATTAAAAAGGGCTCAAAGTATCTACTAAGTAACTACAGAACAGGGGCGGATCCAGGTGGGCAATGGGGCAATTGCCACCCCGAGAAATTTGTTGCGGGCCGGGCGGGTGAGAGAGCGTGCAACTCTGCAGGCCACTCCATGGGTGGGTGAGATAGCGGGCGGCTCCGCGGATGGGTGAGAGAGTGGGCGGGCCGGGTGGCGCAGTTTGTGGGCGGGCGGGTAGCGTGGTTTGTGGCGGGCCGGGTTGCCAGGTGGCTCAGTGTGTGGGCAGGTGAGAGTGAGAGAACAGCCTCGATGTGAGCGGGCAGCTGACTAATCAGCTATCTGGGGGTGAGGGAGCAGAGAGATGAAATCTTCTCTCACCGTCCCGCGCCCGCCCTGCATCCCTGCAGTAACTTCCACCCTCACTGTGCAGGCAGCATGGACAGCAGAGCGATTACATTATGTCTCTGCTGTCTGACTTTGGGAGTCTGGGACACAGCAAGAGACAAGCAAAACACTTAGCAGGCAAGTGACAATCTGCAAGGTGTGGCAGGTGACGTGGCAAGTGAAAATCTGCAGCGTGTGGCAGGCGACGTGGCAAGCGACAATCCGCAAATTGTGGCAGGTGACGTGGCAAGTGACAATCTGCATCTGGTGGCAGGCAAGTGACAATCCGCAAGGTGTGGCAGGTGATGTGGCAAGTGACAATCCGCAAACTGTGGCAGGTGACGTGGCAAGTGACAATCCGCAAGGTGTGGCAGGTGACAATCTGCAGCATGTGGCAGGCAACATGGCAAGTGACAATATGCAAATTCTGGCAGGTGACGTGACAAGTGACAATCTGCATCTGGTGGCAAGGAAGTGACAATCCACAAGGTGTGGCAGGTGACGTGGCAAGTGACAATCCGCAAAGTGTGGCAGGTGACGTGGCAAGTGACAATCTGCATCTGGTGGCAGGCAAGTGACAATCCGCAACATGTGGCAGGTGACGTGGCAAGTGACAATCCGCAACGTGTGGCAGGTGACGGTGGAAAGTGACACGCTCAGGGCTCCCACTGATTCAGCATTATGGTGAGTTGAAACATTTAATTTTATATTACAATGTAATAATAGAAATAATGTGCTTCAATCATCCTGACACCATAACAACCATGGTGCCAGGATGATTGAAGGGCCAACACCAGCCATTTCCCCGATAAATTGCCCACAAAAAAACATATTTTCTGGCAGTGCCCCTCCCGAGACAAAACTCTGGATCCACCCCTGCTACAGACTGGCTAAGTTGAACTATTATAGTTGGGAATATACTTGAGAGTGTAATAAAAGACCACATAAAGGTTTTTTTTCTGGAAAACAATAGGTAAAACAATAGACAGCATGGAACAAATGAAAGACCAAAGTTGTCAAACAAATCCGTTTGCCTTTAATGAGGAAGTAAGCAAAAACTTAGACAAATGTGTGGTAGTGGATACGGTATACTTGGATTTTTCCAAGCATTTGACACAGTTCCCCACACATGGCTAATGTGTATGTTAATGTCTACACACTTAAAAAAATCAGTTTGTAAATAGATAGAAAACTCGCTAAAAGACTGTATTTAGAGAGTAGTGATTGAGGATTTATACTCTGAATGGTCTAAGGTGATTGGTTCGAAATTCAGTGTTTTACACCCCCACTGTTTTCAGGTGACACCAAGATGTGTAATGGAATAATGTCCTTGCAGGATATCTCCAACTTACAAGCCAACCTCAATCCACTATTTTTTTTTAGCAACTATGTGTCAAACGAGGCTTGTTGTGCATAAATGTGAAATTATACACCTGTGGCTAAAAACCTGCATGCATCATACATTCTAGGTGGAAATTAACTGGAGGAGTCAGGATCTTGGTGTTCTGTAGGGATGAGCCGAACACCCCCCGGTTCGTTTTTTTGGGCAACTATGTGTCAAACGAGGCTTCTTGTGCATAAATGTGAAATTATACACCTGTGGCTAAAACCCTGCATGCATCATGTAATAGAATGTATAAATAACTGACAAAATTTTTAGGTAAAAATGAACTTTTCAATATGTGTTTTGACATAATTAGCTTAACTGACAGTTTGCATAGAAACACACTCTGCAAGTCATTTTGGTTAAGCTGATTCATGAAGCAGCCTGTTGTGTAAACAAAATTATTAGCTAGTATGTGTTAACCAAGTCAGCAAGTTTAATTCATGATAAGAAAGTACAGAGTTTGTATAAACTTTTAGAAACGTATGCATTAAGACATAGCCCCTCCTATCTTTCTTTTGCATATAAGCCACAGTGGTACTGAATAAAGTTAGAGATCTAATGAACACACAAGTCTGTTTCCCTGTGTTATTTGTCTCTAATGGATCTGGGGTCACTGAAAGTTATCCTGCATTACCTAAAGTACACCTGGGTGGCGGTATTACCTGCTTCACATCATACATTCTAGGTGGAAAATAACTGGAGGAGTCAGGATCTTGGTGTTCTGGTAGATCATAGACATAATAATAGCATGCAATGCCCAAGCTGCAGTGTCTTTGTCTGGATTAATTGTGGGTATGGGATTGTGTATATGGAGGTTTTCTATTTAGTTATATTTTTTTCTGTTGATTGAACAAGATGGATTTGTTTTTTTTTGTTTTTTTTTCAACCTGACTAACTACTGTATGTAAGCTAATCACCTGGCATCAGTACTGTCAAAAAGAGACAGTATGTAGCAATGGAGGAATGAAGGTGAGTCCGTACTGATAAGTAAGGGAAGGTGGCTTTGCCTCACACAATAAGTTCACATGATACTTCTAAAATACAATGAAAACTTGTATCTTTGCAGCTAAACCCAGTGTCTAATTTCCCTAACCTCCTCCTTTACAGCATCAAAGTTTGAAAAGCCAATGAATCTTAGCATTACTAAAACTACTTTTTTCCCATTAACAACAAAATGTTTTTTATGTTTTTCTCCATCCTCCATTCTCAATTGTATTCCTATTATTACTGTACCCTGGCTGTTTGATTTGAGGGAAGTACCAAAAACATGACCCTTGCAGAGTACTGTTAGACTGGAACTGAGAAACTGTACTAGGCAATCCAAGTTTACTGAAGCAAATATTGTAAATGATTTGTATTTAAGTTAATATTCCATACATACCAGGATGGGGGTGTGAGGAATAACATGTGAGACTGGTTATTATAGACTGATTGGGAGAGATTTTACAGCTGTTTTTATTTCTGGATGGCAGAAAGGCAAAATCATCTATGAGCCAGGCTCTAATATAACGATAGTATTTACTTTGTTAATTTTTGTATAATTGGGTTTTCACCTGAAAGTTATGTTACAAAGCTATTAAATCAAAGAACTTTATCCCTATCTGATTTTGCCTGGATATCTGTTTATTGTGCTAGTATTCTGTGATATTTAATAGGAATCTGGTTGATTAATGAGGTGTTTAATTTTTATAGTCACTATTAAAATGAAAAGCAGTCTGCTTTATCTCAGAAAAATCTATTTCAAAGGAGCTTGATGCTCATTATGAATAATCACTTGCAACTCTTGAAAGAAACATAAACCCAATACAGCTCAAAAGTTAAAAAAGGAGAGAAATCAGAAACTGAAAACCTCCCGTTTAAATTTTTAGTCATGTAAATGCAAGTCCAATGGATGCAGCTATGATTTGTCATTGAATTTATCCCATTTTAAATGCATGCAATACCCGATAACTTGCAATAGCTACACTCATTTTTTAATAACTAAAAACAAAATAAACTGCAATCTAAATTACCAGATGTGTGTAGTAACTATGTAATAATCATATGAAACAAAATAGGGTTAATTTTGCTTGCTCTGGTATTAGGCAATACTGGTTTATGTATATTTTTTGGTTCTCATCCAAACCTATATCTAAATTAAAGGGAAAAAAATGTGAATTTTCAAAGGAAACATATTATGAGTTATTTTGTAATGTTTGCTTTACGTGGACACCCTTTATTTTCTAGCACTTTTCCATAGGGTTTAATTTTTATATAAGGAAATGGTGCTGCTCTCTGCAGACGTCTTCTGTAAGCCCAGGGAAGTTTTATGATGCACATCCTTGATGCCCTGAATGCAAACAAAGTGGGCTGCATGATGCTAAATCACATATGGGTGTGTCTGCATGTGATAGTGCCAAGAAGAAAATAAGTATTGTGGGAAGAGCGGATATTTAGTTTTACTAGTGCAGGACTGGTTATATTTTATATTTTTTCATAAGCTGGGGTTGAGCTTTTATTTATTTATTTATTTATTTTTTGTTGTGACTTGCTCATTTTAATAAGCTTTCCTTTTTTTCAAATTTGGACATTTTTAGCTTAGGCAGACAGTAGATGCAGTATACTTTAGCTACTACAATGATTTTGTATATTTTACAATTTAAAAACTGTTAAGATACAATAGCAGTTACATGAGGAGGGCATAGATTTCAAAGAATCAGTAAACACACAGACTTGGATTGTGAGAGTGACACAGTAAACTATACCCATTGTGTACAAATGAAAGTCAAAAAGTAGAACTAACATTAAACTTGCTGACCACCCCCAGTATATATGCATTGTTACTTTGATGTTAAATACTGTTGTTATGGCAGCAGCTAGCTGCCAAACCACCGGTATCATTTTTTAATGTGGGGCGATTTAGCATCTGATAAAAGTGGTCCCACAGGCGAATTTGCCACGGGATAACTTTTAGAGGCGACAGGAGAGATGCTCCCCCTCTGGCCACTTCCCGGTCATTTTCAAGCTTACCGGAGCTGTTACAGTGTACACAGAAAAACAGCCAAAAAGGGTTAATTTTAGAACATACTGTACAAGGAATTTGAGAACAGTACATAAAAAAGAGGCAAATGTGTCCAGTTTTATAGTGGAGGCTCACAAAATCAAATACAGAACAAGCGATAAGAAGATGTAAGGGCTGCTCTGGGGGGGGGGGGGTAGGAGCTAAGCCATCTAGAATCTGCTTGAACAGGGAGATACCCAGCTCTAAAGAGAAGAAAGGGAGAGATATAAAGAGGAAAAGGAAAAGAAGGGGTAGAGAAAAAAGGAAGGGAAGAGAGAAGGGGAGGTCCCAGGAGGTCTCGGTAGTCAGGAAAATAAATTGTCAAGAGGAGATGGTCAAAACTTGAAGGATAAGTGTATTCAATCCATGGGTGACAAATTCTGAGAAAAATTTGTCATGTGAATTCATCATAATAGCTGTCAACTTTTAATTGATTATGATACAATTTACATGGTGTTTTACTGCCTCAAAGCTGAGGGCAAAGGATTTCCAAGCCCTAGCAATTGTTAGTTTGGTAGCAGTGAAAAGGTGTGCAGCCAGTTGGCGTTCCAAGCAGCAAAAGGAACCATGATTATCATACCTAGTAAATATTGGATTCTGTATGGTTAGTCTATTTGAAAATCTTGAAATAATCTTGAAATTTAAAACAAATGTTATTTTACCATGTACACTTACTATGAGATTTAACCACTTAAAGACCGGCTCACGCTGATATACATCGGTAGAATGGCACGGCTGGGCAAAGTGACGTATACTTACGTCACTTTGAATTTCCCGCCGTACGGGCACACGTGCCCCTGCTGCGAGCTCCGTGACCGTGCCCGCGGGACCCGCGGACTCGATGTCTGCTGGTGTCCCGTGATCGGGTCACAAAGCTGCAGAACGGGGAGAGGCCAGTGTAAACAAGGCATCTCCCCATTCTACCTAGTGACACAGCACTGATCTTCTGCTCCCTCTCATCGGGAGCAGCGATCAGTGACGTGTCACAGTAAGCCACGCCCCCTAACAGTTAGAATCACTCACTAGGACACACTTAACCGCTTCCTATCCCCCTAGTGGTTAACCCCTTCAATGCCAGTCACATTTATACAGTAATCAGTGCATTTTTATAGCACTGATCGCTGTATAAATGTGAATTGTCCCAAAATAGCATCAAAAGTGTTCGATGTGTCCGCCATAATGTAGCAGTCACAATAAAAATCGCTGATCGTCGCCATTACTAGTAAAAAAAATATTAATAAAAATGCCATAAAACTATCCTCTATTTTGTAGACACTATAACTTTTGCGCAAACCAATCAATAAACACTTATTGCAATTTTTTTGACCAAAAATATGTAGAAGAATACGTATCGGCCTAAACTGAGGAAAATATTAGTTTTTTTATATATTTTTTGGGGATATTTATTATAGCAAAAAGTAAAAAATATTGCTTTTTTTTTAAATTGTCGCTCTATTTATGTTTATAGCACAAAAAATAAAAACCGCAGAGGCGATCAAATACCACCAAAAGAAAGCTCTATTTGTGGGAAAAAAAGACGTCAATTTTGTTTGGGAGCCACGTTGCACGGCTGCGCAATTGTCAGTTAAAGCGACGCAGTGCTGAATCGCAAAAAGTGGCCCGGTCATTTGGCAGCCAAATGGTCCGGGGCTGAAGTGGTTAAAGAATCTTATCAACCAAGTTCTTTTTAAACCAACACATTTGCACATATCCTAAAGAAATACAAGTTTAATAGAAGTATTAGAGAAATGTTACGTTATTAATGATACATATAGTCAATGTGGTAACATAAACTACATCCTATACATCACAACAAGAGCAGTATCATTTATTACATCTATTTAACAGAAAGCAGAGCTGTTGACAATAAAATCTGTAGACCACATTACAGCCAGTTCAATGTGCTGCTAAACACGTACTTTCCACATCTGTCTTCTGAAAAATAAACAAGCGTCCATGCAGTGATGCTAGCTGGGCAGGAGTGCAATAATAATGCCATAAGTCAAGGATAAAGTGCCAAATTTTTATTGTACGTTAAAAAAAAAAAAAAAAATAGGTAACTTGACTGAATTGCTGCTATCAAGAAAAAGTTAAAAAGGTGTGCTAAAAAGAAAGTTATAACTGTCTAGGGGCTAGCTTAACTTTTGTGCTAACAAATTAAATGGATTTTCAATCCACAATCTTCTTTCTTATTCATTGAAAAAGAGAGCAATTTCGCTGGCTCTGCTCTTGCTATTCGATATAAACACCATTGCAGAAGCTCATATATTCTTCTCTTAACCTTTTGTGAACCTTCATTGTACACATGCCTGTTGTATGTCTTTCCATGAATGCTGAAAGGGCGCTGATCTCAAACTGCTAGAAAATGGTGGAACAGCTAAAGCCTCAGATGAGAATTCTTGAACTCTAAATTCTAACACTAAAATAAATACATTTCCTGAAAATATTTTTCAGATAAAATGGTCTTACGTAGCATGTATTTTAAAGCATTATTGACATTCAAAAAGCACAAATGCCATTATTTAATAAGGTTTTGCAATGAGATTAATAAATGTTAAGTGCAGTATCCCATAGCAGCCACTCAGATATTTGCTGCTTTAGCAAGACTGGGTAAAATGTATTCATATTGGTTGCCTTTTTTTCTTTATGAAATAAACACAAATTGGTCAAACAAAATAAAGTCATGTGCTCTGATGCATTACAGAAACATCTGAAAGAAATCTTAATGACTGATGGTAGTTACAGTATGTTCCCTGTATAAATATCAAGTTTTTTTTTTCAATAGCATATACCCGTACCATTTGGCTGGCCAAAGACCAGGCTACTTTTTGCGATTCGGCACTGCGTCGCTTTAACTGACAATTGCGTGGTCGTGCGACGTGGCTCCCAAACAAAATTAACGTCCTTTTTTTCCCACAAATAGAGCTTTCTTTTGGGGGGTATTTGATCACCTCTGCGGTTTTTATTTTTTGCGCTATAAACAAAAATATAATGCCAATTTTGAAAAAAATTCTATATTATTTACTTTTTTGCTATAATATATATCCCTAAAAAATATATAAAAAAAATATTTTTTTCCTCAGTTTAGGCCGAAAAAATCGCAATAAGCGTTTATTGATTGGTTTGCGCAAAAGTTATAGCTTCTACAAAATAGGGGATAGTTTTATGGCATTTTTATTAATATTTTTTTTTACTAGTAATGACGGTGATCAGAAATTTTTATCATGACTGCGACATTATGGCGGACACATCGGACACTTTTGACACCATTTTGGGACCATTGTAATTTTTACAGCGATCAGTGCTATAAAAATGCACTTATTACTGTAATAATTACACTGGCAGTGAAGGGGTTAACCTGTAGGGGGTGCTAAAGGGGTTAAGTGTGTCCTAGGGAGTGATTCTAACTGTTAGGGGGCGTGGCTACGAGTGACACATCACTGATCGCTGTTCCCGATGAGAGGGAACAGACGATCAGTGACATGTCACTAGGAAGAACGGGGAGATGTTGTGTTTACACTGACATTTCCCCATTCTTCAGCTCTGTGACCCAATCGAGGGACACTGGCGGACATCGAGTCCGCGGGTCCCGCGGGCATGGTCACGGAGCTCGCGATAGCGTAGCGAGCGCGCCGCTGGCGCTGTGTGCACGATCACATGGTGGAAATTTAAAGGCGACGTATATATACGCCCATTTGCGCAGCCGCGCCATTCTGTTGATGTAAAAAGTTGTGCGGCGGTTGGCAAGCGGTTAAACACATCACGGCTTACCAAAATATAGCGTATCATGAATACACCTGTCTGCATCATGTATTAAATTCTTCATGTAAACTAATGTAAAATGTATACATTTTATTAATTCTCCTGCATGATTGAATGCTTGAAAATTAACTGCTTCAGCCCCGGACCATTTTGGTGGTCAAGGACCAGGCCACTTTTTGCGATTCGGCACTGCGTCGCTTTAACTGACAATTGCGCGGTCGTGCGATGTGGGTCCCATACAAAATTGACGTCCTTTTTTTTCCTACAAATAGAGATTTATTTTAGTGGTATTTGATCACCTCTGCGGTTTTTATTTTTTGATATAGAGCGACAATTTTGAAAAAAATGCAATATTTTTTACTTTTTGCGATAATAAATATCCCCCAAAAATATATAAAAAAAATTCCACAGTTTAGGCCGATACGTATTCTTCTACATATTTTTGGTCAAAAAAATTTGAATAAGCGTTTATTGATTGGTTTTTCACAAAAGCTATAGCTTCTACAAAATAGGGGACTGTTTTATGTCATTTTTATTAACAATTTTTTTTTACTAGTTATGGCAGCGATCAGTGATTTTTATTGTGACTGCGACATTATGGCGGACACATCGGACACTTTTGACACCATTTTGGGACCATTGTCATTTTTACAGCGATCAGTGCAATAAAAATGCACTGATTACTGTAAAAATTACACTGGCATTGAATGGGTTAACCACTAGGTGGCGCTGCAGGGGTTAAGTGATTCCTAGTGAGTGATTCTTACTGTGAGGGGGCGTGGCTACACGTGACATGTCACTGATGACCGTTCCCGATCACGGGGAACAGTCATCAGTGACAGTGTCACTAGGCAGAATAGGGGAATGCCTTGTTTACAAAGGCATTCCCCAATTCTGCTCTTGCCGACCGCAATCGCGGGACTCCCAGGAACATCGAGTTTCCGGGGCCCGCGGCCGCACTCGCGAGGCAAGCGGGGGCCCGCGCGCCTTCAGGGCGGCAGATTTAAAGGGACGTACCTGTACGCCAATCTGCCTGCCCGTGCCATTCTGCCGACGTACATCGGTGTGTGAAGGTCGGCAAGTGGTTAAAACAGTTCAATAAACTGTACCTTAGTAGATCCAATATTTGGACAGTACTAAAGTTACAATATTTTCTGCATCTTTAATACATTTTAGAATTAATTTTGTTTGTCTATCTTTAACAGTAAATTATACAATAGGTTACATCTTAGAGTTAAAGGCCTAGAAAATTCAAGGGGATAATCTTGCTAGTCTAAAGGTTGTAAAAAATCATTAATTATACACACTCTTTGGCCCCTTTCACACTGGGGCGGGAGGTGCGGTGGCGGTATAGCGCCGCTATTTTTAGCGGCGCTATACCGTCGGAATTGCCACAGAATTGCGGCGGTATTCGGCTGCTAGCGGTGCGGTTTTAACCCCTGCTAGAGGCCGAAAAAGGGTTAATACTAATCTGCAAAGGCGCATTGCGGGCGGTATTACCGCGGTTTCCCATTGCTTTCACATTGAGAATGCTGGGGCAGGATTATTTCAGGCGTTATTTTTGCGCTATTTTTAGCGCTAAAACACCTGAAATATGCCTCAGTGTGAAAGGGGCCTTTTTATTTTTTTTATTTTTTTATGTTTTTCTCTCTTTTATTAAGTATTCATAGAAAATATGGGAAAAATTAATTTAAAGGGATTTCAGTGCCCACACACAATATAATACTTGCTTTTCTGGTAAAATATAAAAGATGGGGTTACATTGAGTAAGTAGATACCAAACATGTCAAGACTCAAAACTGCGTGCTTCTGTGAAATGGCGACTAACGATGGCACCTAAAATTTTTCATAGGTGACACTTTACAAGCCTTTACAGCAGTGGCGGAACTACTGCCATAGCGACCCACGCGGGCGCTATGGGGCCCGCAGCCGAGGGGGGCCCTGTGAGTTGACTGTGTGGGCAGCGGGTGAACCGCCGAGCTGCCCGTCCGCTCGGCGTTCGCACAGTCACACGCTGGGGCCGGTGGCAAGGGGGAGATTTCCCCCCGGGCCGCTTCCATTATCTTTTAAAACGGCCGCAGTCCGCGGTGCTAGCTGTCTGTTTTTTTTGTTTGTTTTTTTCCCAAAAGTCGGCCGTGGCGGCCGCCGATTGGCTGGCTGCTGCCTTCTGCACACGCACTGCATTGTGGGAGTTGTAGTTCGGCCGCACTACATAGGTAATGAACCTATCAGCGCAGCAAACTACAACTCCCACCTCCCAGGAGTCTCAGAGGCTGCCAGGCAGGTCATGTGGCACGTCAGGGGAGGGTCAGGGGGTACGAGTGTCGTCAAGAGCGTCACACTCGTGGGCTGGGACTGGCTGCAGAGGAGAGACGTGAACATCATTAAAGTAAGTGTGAATGATGACCCCCCCCCGCCAGCACCTCCCCCTCCCTCGGCCAGCCAGCATACTCAGCCCAGCACCCCCCTCGGCCAGCCAGCATACCCAGCCTAGCACCCCCCTCGGCCAGCCAGCATACTCAGCCTAGCACCCCCCTCGGCCAGCCAGCATACTCAGCCCAACACCCCCCTCGGCCAGCCAGCATACTCAGCCTAGCACCCCCCTCGGCCAGCCAGCATACTCAGCCCAGCACCCCCCACCCCAGTCGGCATACTCAGCCCAGCACCCCCGTCCCCAGTCGGCATACTCAGCCCAGCACCCCCTCCCCAGTCGGCATACTCAGCCCAGCACCCCCCTCCCCAGTCGGCATACTCAGCCCAGCACCCCCCTCCCCAGCCGGCATACTCAGCCCAGCACCCCCCTCCCCAGCCAGCATACTCAGCCCAGCTGGGAGGCTCAGTGGGTGGACTGGCCAATCAGCAGGTGGCGGAGCAGAAAGATGACATCTCTCACCACCTGGCGCCCGCCCTGCATCCCGGCAGTTCCGCCCTCACTCACTGTGCAGGCAGCAGAGAGATTACATCATCTCTCTGCTGCCTGACTCAGACTGGGACATAGGAAGTGACAATCCCCATTCCCCACCTTAGCAGGAAAGTGACAATCTGCAACTTGTGGCAAGTGGACAATTTGCAACGTGTGGCAGGTGTCGTGGCAAGTGGACAATCCGCAATGTGTGGCAGGTGACGTGGCAAGTGACAATCCGCAATGTGTGGCAGGTGACTTGGCAAGTGGACAATCCGCAACTTGTGGCAGGTGACGTGGCAAGTGGACAATTTGCAACGTGTGGCAGGTGTCGTGGCAAGTGGACAATCTGCAATGTGTGGCAGGTCACGTGGCAAGTGACAATCTGCAACGTGTGACAAGTGACAATCTGCATCTGGTGGCAGGCGACGGTGGTGAGTGACAAACTCGGGGCTCCCACTGATTCCGCATTATGGTGAGTTGAACTATTTCATTTTATATAACAATGTAATAATAGAAATAATGTGCTACAATCATCCTGACACCATAACAACCTTGGTGCCGTGATGATTGAAGTAATTTCCCAAATAAATTGCCCGCAAAAAAATCCATGGAGGTCAGCAATGTGTGTCCTTCAGGGGCAGCATACAGTATACTGCATACTTTGTTGTTCGAAATTAATAAAAGATGTTGCCTGGGTACTGTGCCACGTGAGTGTGGTAATCTGATGTTCAATGGCACTAGTTCATTTTTTTGGTGGGGGGGGGCTGTTTACAGGGGGGGGGCATACAACATTTTGCTATGGGGCCCTGTGATTTCTAGTTAGGCCCCTGCTTTACAGGTTACCAGTTTAGAGTTAAAGTGGTTCTTTATGCTATAAGCATTTATAGAAAGACAGATATTACCCACATATGGTATGGAGGTACCAAAGTAAAGGTCCTACAACTCATCTCAACACAACAATAGTTGAGTAAAATTGAAATAGAGAAACCATATTCCTAAATTATTTGCTAGTAAAGGCTTTTCAAAAAAGCACAGTTCTAAAATCAAAGGAACAAGAAAAATTGAAAAAGATCACTGCAAAACATTTTTAAGCTTTTTCTATATAAAATTCTAAGCCACCTGGTCCTTGTGATTTATTCACATTAAGTTTTTATATTCTATCTTGAACACAGCTTTATGTCACCCACATGGGTATAACCAATACAATGTTATTAACATTACTGTCTTGTCTGTTATACTGGTTTTGTTTGTATAAACTGAGGAGAAGAATGTATTTATACAGTTGCCCTGTTCCTGTCTCTTGTGACAAATTCCCCATATCATCTTTTTTGGGCCAAACATGTTGTGACCTAGCCTTTTTACCAAATATATTTGAAAAATGTGTTGTTGTTTTTTTACTCTCCTCAGCAATCTGTCTCTCATACACTGTTTTAGCTGCCCTGGTCATGTTCTTGCATTTGTTATTGAATTCTTTGAAGTTTTAAATTGATGATTCTGACTCTTTTGTCTTCAAAATCAAAAATCAAAATCCATTTTCCCTTATTATTTAGCCACCTAAGTTTAACTTTTGCTCTTTTGTTTTTGTTGCCCAGTGGAATGCAATGATGAATGACATTCTTTAATAAGTCCCTGAGACCCCATTCACACAGGGGCGACTCGTCAGGCGTCTCAGCCGCCTGATGAGTCGCGTCCCATTCTGTACAATAGAACCGTTCTAAGCGGAGCGACTGAAGTCGCTCCGACTTAGAAAAAGGTTCCTGTACTACTTCAAGATGACTTCAAGGCGACTTCCATTGACTTCTATACAGAAGTCATTTTGGAAGTCTGCTTTGAAGTCGTCTTGAGATCGCCCAGCAAGTCGTGCCTCCCCTGTGTGAATGGGCTCTAAAGCACTCCCACTTTTCTTAAATGTTCTTTGTTGCAATAATGCAATTTCATGTAGTATTACTGTATGTAGCATGGAGCGCAGCTTAATAAAGTTGGCTATTTTGAAAGTTAGTGTTCTTATCCTTCCCTCATGTCTTTCTTTCCTATAATTTCTTGCAAATGTAAATACTCTGTGATTGCGGTTACCTAAATTATCCCTTACTTTCACTTCTGCAATCAGTTCTATGTAGTTTGAAATTGAAAGGTGCAGCAGAACATTATATCTAGTTGGGACTTCTACCATTTCACTTATAGTGGATGTAAACCCGATTCATTAAATTTCTGTAGTGTTCCCTTATCTGTCTCCAAAGCACTAAGTCACAAGTTTTTGTGCTGCTCCCTTCTTCTGTTATCAGCATGATAACTTCTGACGTGTTTTTAGAGACGGGAGATAAAAGCAGCCTGGAATAAAAAGAAGTTCTGGGAGGTTGCTATAAATATATTAGCAGAGGGCTTGCCTTGTCATAGTACAGCTCTGAAAGCATTTTCCTTCTTCTGCCAATGTGGAAGGGGGGTGTGCCTTTCTTTCAATCAGCTGTCACACAGAGTATTTCAGAACGACACTGCTACTGTTGAATGAGGAAGTGACTATTCTTTCCTGATGTAAGAATTCTAAAGCATATAGCAAGATGAAGACAGCAGATATACATGTAAAACTTATGCAGGGTTATTTGTTTCATCCCTGTGTCAGTGGCGGAATTATCATTGTCGCAGCAGTCGCAATAGCGACTGGGCCCCGCAGTTCCGCTACTTTAGGGGGGCCCATGGGCCCCCCTTCATCCGTCCGCCAGTGTGAGGTGCCCGCGGGCCCCCCTTCGTCCATCTGCCAGTGTGAGGTGCCCGCGGGCCCCCTTCATCCGTCCACCAGTGTGAGGTGCCCGCGGACCCCACCGCCATCCATCCGCCAGTGTAAGGTGTCCGCGGACCCCCCGCCTGTCCATCTGCCAGTGTGAGGGGCCTGCCAGTTAGCTCCGCCGCGGGAGGAGGGGGGGTTTCATCCGCTGATAGTGTTGAGGATGAGGGGAGAGAAGGCAGAGCTGAGACAGTGGACGTGGACCGCCCCGCCCCGCCCCTATCCAGAGAGAATGTAGGGAGGCGAGGGCGGTCACTGAAAAAGAAAGTCAGCTGACCAGCTGACACCAATTGCGTAAATGGGGAGGGGCTCTCTTCTGCGATTGCCAGGAGTGCACATGAGAAAAAGGCCTCCCTAGGCTCACCGTGTGACAGAGTTCTGAGGAGGAATCAATTGCCTGAACTAAGTAAGTGACAAATTGCCAGTGCAATCAATTCCAACCTCCACCACCTCTGCTTCTTACTGATCCCATCCCCCCACCACTGCTGCCACCACCCCTCAATATCAACGCTGCCACCCCCCTCAATACCACTGCTGTCACCCCCATCCACACTGCCACCTCTGACACCCCCTTCAACACCACCGCCGCTGCCACCCCCTCTCAACACTACCACTGACACGCCCCCTCAACACTACCACTGCCTCCTCTGACACACCCCCTCAATACCACCGCTGCCACCCCCCACTGCCACTGATGCCACCCCCCCAGCACCCCTAAAAAAAAGTATCAAAATTATGCTTTTTCGGGGGGGGGGCTTCATGATTTCTTGCACCGGGGCCCTGAAGTTTCTAAGTACGCCTCTGCCCTGTGTAATACATGTAAAACTTATGTAGGGAGATTTGTTTCATCCCTGTGTATCATCTGAGGCTGTTCACTTCACTGGGTATATGTGGGAGTTCACATCCACTTTAAGACATTTTCCTGCAGTATGTTCAAGAAATGCCAAGCATTAATTGAGTGTGCAGCTCTGTCTGTCCAACCAAGTTTGCAGACCATACCTGGGTGCCATGGATTTTAAAGGTGAAAAGGGAGGAAGAGGCACATTAAAGAGACATGATGATATCCAGGGCCAGGGTCAGCTTGCAGAGGAGTGGGGGAAGCAGCCATCCACCAGAAGGAACTCTGGTACAGACTATTGATAAGTAGGTGTAGGCTGTTTGTATCCCTAGGTCCACTTCACATAGCACAGCATTCATATCCTTTTTTAACATGTCTGTAAAAATGTGCAACAACCCCCCGGTAAATGAGGTGTGTTTAGAATCATGCTAGCACCAAGTTGAAGCCCTCAGGAGTGCCCCACTAAGGAGTGAAAGGGAACAAGGAGACTATGATGTGGAGATGATACAACAGGGAGTGGCTAGAGAATTGAAATGGGAAGCATAGGAAAGGTTAAGACAAGCTCGGTCAGCAACAGGCAAGACTGCAAAAGACTGGTCAGTCCAATCCAGTTTATTAACAGCAGAACAGTCGTCAGGAAAATCTGGGTTGACAATGGACAAGACACCAGAACAGGGGTCAGGTTCCAGTAAAAGGCATAGATAGGCAGCAAACAAAAGACCAGTCAGGCCAATTTGGGTCACCAGAAAACAGGCAATCAGTAGTATAGTATAGTATAGCTTTTTTGCAGAAAGCAGGGTAGCTGGCAAGAAGACATATAACAAGTCACTTCTCTTTGGTCAGAGGACACACCAATATTGCTTCAGAAAGATCTGAAAGTCCTGGCAGGAATTTTGTAAGCACCATTTGAAGTACTAGTAGAGTTTCTATGAGCGCCATTGGAAGTCCTTCTTTTTATCATTATTTCTATTACCTAGGTTTGGATATTAGACATGTGTACTGCTGGAAAATTTGTTAGTTTTTGTTTTATTCTTTTTTTTTTTTTAGTTTTTCGGGTCCTTCTATATGATCACAATTCGTAATTTCGAGAATTCATAAATTCGTAAATTTGAAAATTCGAAAATCAAAAAATAAGAAAGAAAATCTGAAAATTCTAAAGAATAGCTTACTAAATAACTAATAATAACTAACTATTAAATTATAGGTATTGGAATTTCCTTTCAAATTTGGCTGTTAGTGAACATAACGAATACGAATTTATCCGAAGTTACGAATTATCTGAAATAACGTATGCCGTATCTAAACTGATGGAATGGAACAAATTAATAATAAACAATAATAATAAAAAAAACTCTTTTTATTATTATTGTTATTTATTATTATTAATTTGTTATGTTCCATTCGTTTAGATACGGCATTCGTTATTTGGAATAATTTGTAACTTTGGATAAATTTGTATTCGCTACGTTCACTAACAGCCAAATTTGAAAGGAAATTCTAATACCTATAATTTAATAGTTAGTGATAGTTAAGTTATTAATAATTAGTTGTTGTTTCAGATTTTCTAATTTTCAGTTTTTTGGGGATTTTCGAATTTACGAATTTGAGAATTTACGAAATTTTCAATTTTAGATTATTCAAAGTGATGAATATTCAGAAAAAATAGTTAAACAGGTTTTCATTAATTCGGATATTTCCGAATTAACAAATTTGTTGGAATTCGTTAAAAGACGATTATGGAAGGAAACAAAATGCACATGTCTATTGGATATGTTGCTCTTGTAGCATCTTAGAATTCAAGGACAGAGTAATAAGTTGATCAGGTGCATTGGGAACAGTGAATTCTAGTTAACAGTTGAATAGAGAAGCTGGGTAGAAGACATAATTGGCACAGAATAGGGACTGCAAGTGAGCAGAATATGAAGCATTGTTGTACACAAACTTGGCCAAAGAAGAAGGGAGACCCAGTCATCCTGTGTCCTAAATTGGTTTGGGTTTTCAGTCTGGCTGTTTGCCAATAGTATCCAGACATCAGAGAGAAGTAAACCTTTAACTTTTTACACAAATCCTGACAAAAGCTTTAACATAAATTTTACACTTCTTATACCATCTGGTAGGGATGAGCTGAACACCCCCCAGTTCGATTCGCACCAGAACTTGCGAACAGGCAATAAATTTGTTCAAACATCCGAACACCGTTAAAGTCTATGGGAACATGAAAAATCTAAAGTGCTAATTTTAAAGGCTAATATGCAAGTTATTGTCATAAAAAGTGTTTGGGGACCCGGGTCCTGCCCCAGGGGACATGTATAAATGCAAAAAAAAGTTTTAAAAACAGATGTTTTTGGGAGCAGTGATTTTAATAATGCTTAAAGTGAAACAATAAAAGGGAAATATTCCTTTACATGTCGTACCTGGGGGTGTCTAGAGTATGCCTGTAAAGCAGCGCTTGTTTCCCATGCTTAGAACTGTCCCTGCACAAAGTGTCATTTCTGAAGGAAAAAAAGTCATTTAAAAGCACTCGCGGCTATAATGAATTGTCGGCTCCCGGCAATACAGAGAAAAGTCATTGATAAAAAAAAAATGCGTGGGGGTCCCCCAAAATTCAATTACCGGGCCCTTCAGGTCTGGTATGGATATTAAGGGGAACCCTGCGTCAAATTAAAAAAAATTACGTGGGGTTCCCCCCAAATATCCATACCAGACCCCTCAGGTCTGGTATGGATTTTAAGGGGAACTCCACGCAAAATAAAAAAAAAATGGCGTGGATTTCCCCCCAAAAATCCATACCAGACCCTTTATCTGAGCACACAACCTGGCAGGCCACAGGAAAAGAGGGGGGGGTCGAGAGAGCGCCCCCCCTCCTGAACCATACAAGGCCACATGCCCTCAACATGGGGAGGATGCTTTGGGGGTCTATGACCCCTCAAAGCACCATGTCTCCATGTTGATGGGGACAAAGGCCTCATCCCCACAACCCTTGCCCGGTGGTTGTGGGGGTCAGCGGGCGGGGGGCTTATCGGAATCTGGAAAACCCCATTAACAAAGGGGACCCCCAGATCCCGGCCCCCCCTATGTGAATTGGTAAGGGGTACATTGTACCCCTATCATTTCACAAAGAAAGTGTAAAAAAATTAAAAAAACACACAGACACCTTTGGGAAAAGTCCTTTATTAAAAAAATAAATAAAAAGATTCCAGCGGCGGTAATCCACTCTCGGTATCTTGCGATGTGTGATCTCCTCTCCGGGGTCCAGCGATGGATGATCTCTCCTCTCCGGGGTCCAGGCTCCAACGATGATGTCCAGCGCAGCGAGGAACAGCACTCTTCACCGGAGCGGAGACACCCCGGGAATGACGCGGCTTCAGCCAGTGACAGCTCTTAAGTAGCTGAGGGTGGGGCCCCTCTGACGCAAGGTGAAACCTGCGTTACATCAGAGGGGGGCGGGGTCACAGACCCCCAAAGCATCCTCCCCATGTTGAGGACATGTGGCCTGGTACGGTTCAGGAGGGGGGGCGCTCTCTCGTCCCTCCCTCTTTTCCTGCGGCCTGCCAGGTTGATGCTCAGATAAAGGGTCTGGTATGGATTTTTGGGGGGAACTTCACGCCATTTTTTTTTTATTTGGCGTGGAGTTCCCTTTAAAATCCATACCAGACCTGAAGGGTCTGGTATGGATATTTGGGGGGAACCCCACCTCATTTTTATATTTAAATTTGACGCAGGGTTCCCCTTAATATCCATACCAGACCTGAAGGTCCTGGTAATTGAATTTGGGGGGACCCCCATGCATTTTATTTTTTATCAATTACTTTTCTCTGTATTGCCTCGAGCAGACTATTCATTATAGCCGCGAGTGCTTTTAAATGACTTTTTTTCCTTCAGAAATTAGATTTTGTGCAGGGACAGTTCTAAGCACGGGAAACAAGTGCTGCTTTACAGGCATACTTTGCACACCCCCTAGGTACGAAATTTAAAGGAATATAGTTCTAAGCAGGGGAAACAAGTGCTGCTTTACAGGCATACTATGCACACCCCCTAGGTACGAAATTTAAAGGAATATTTCACTTTTATTGTTTCACTTTTTAAGCATTATTAAAATGACTGCTCCCAAAAAAACGTCCGTTTTTAAAACTTTTTTTGAATTGATACATGTCCCCTGGGGCAGGACCCGGGTCCCCAAACACTTTTTATGACAATAACTTGCATATAAGCCTTTAACATTAGCACTTTAGATTTCTCCCATAGACTTTTACAGGGTGTTCCGCGGCTTTTTGAATTTGCCGCAAACTAATGGGTTTTTTTTCAAAATTGTTGCTCTTTTTTTGTTTATAGCGCAAAAAATAAATACAGTAGAGGTGATCAAATAACACCAAAATAAATTTTGTTTGGGTACAGCATAGCATAATCGCGTAATTGTCAGTTAAAGCGACGCAGTGCCAAATTGTGAAAAGTGATCTGGTCAGGAAGGGGTAAAATCTTTCAGGGCTGAAGCAGTTAAAATCATTACTCATAAAATTTGCATTGATACATGATCCCCAGGGCAGTACCCAGACCCCCATACCCTTTATATGGCCAATTACTTGCATATAAGCCTTCAAAATGTTTTTTTTTTTTTTTATCAGGTGAATGCCCTCACGATCACCCCACCAAGGAGCAAGCAGGGTCAAGAAGGCTATGATGTGGAGATGAAAAACAGGGAGTGACTAGAGAATTGTAGGGACCAGGCAGAGGTTGACATTGGGCAACAAAGTAGCAAGGTGTTCTGGACAATCAGGGTCAGCAACGGTGAAGACAGCAGAAGAGTGGTCAGTTTCAAGTGGAGGTCATTGGCATGTGGCAGGGAAAAGAGTAGTCAGGTCGAAAAACAAATCATGCAATCAATAGTGTAGTATAGCTATTTTGCAAAAAACAGGGTAGCAGTCAAAATAATACAGCACCAGCCACTTTCAAGTCTGATGCTTAAATACAATGTGGGTCAAAGAACATGCCCAGAGTCATTTCAGTCAGCTCTAGAAGTCCTAGCAGGTGATATTTGAGCATCATTAGAAGTACTGGCAAAAATTCTGTGGGTGCCATTGGAAACACTGGCCAGGCTTATGTAAGTACCATTGAAATTATTGGCAGAGATTCTTGAAGTCCTGCAGGAATTCTGTGAACATCGTTGGAAGTACTGGTAGGGATTCTGGAAGTCCTAGTGAACCTGAAGGCACTATAACAATGTGCCAATTATTTGGATATCACATGCGTGAGGAGACACGTGATTATTCACCACAATGTTCAGTGGGAGTAGCACATCACTTATACTAGTTGGCATCAAAATGCCCATACTCATTCTTCCCTTTCCACTTCTGCTCCCACTCAGAAGACTCTTTGAGATCGGTCTGACAAGGGGTTTGAAAGGCTTACTTTATGGCACATCAATTGAGTAAGAGGGGAAGCATGGGGCCACACAAATTAGGGCTGAGCACAGGTTTGAAGCTGTGCTTGAAGCTGTACTAAACCCCACCCACCATCTTTAGCAAGTCCTTAAGTCACTGAAAGGAGAAGCACTGGAGTCACTGGTTGCCTCACAAAGCTTTAAAGGATAGGTTCACCATAAAAAAAAATATATATACACATTTTTGCAGAAATAAAAATGTGCATTTATTATTTTTTCGTTCAGGAGCCTGGAAAGCATTGCACTCATGATCAGTGGATCTGGAGTGCAATGTCAGGCTTCTGTATTTAAGCTTTGCAGCTTTCTGACTGTACCCTCGTACAAGGTTCAGGGCTTCTGAATAAATTACAAGAGCACTAAGCAGTGCCGTTGCTGTTCATTCAGAACTACAAGCTATTGGCTGCGGTGGCTGATGGTAGTTGTAGTTCATTTATAGGAAAATGAATGAATGACGTGGTCCTGAGGGCAGAGCCCCTCATGGCCACGCTGTTTTTAAATTGTGACAGCGGGTAGAACTGCCAAAATTAATTAACTGCCCATGTTGAGGGCATGTGGCCTGGTACGGTTAAGGAGGGGGGCACTCTCTCGTCCCCCCTCTTTTCCTGCGGCCTGCCAGGTTGCGTGCTCGGATAAGGGTCTGGTATGGATTTTTGGGGGACCCCCACGCCATTTTTTTTATTTTGGCGCGGGGTTCCCCTTAAAATCCAAACCAGACCTGAAGGGTCTGGTATGGATTTTGAGGGGGACCCCTATGCCATTTTTAAAAAAAAAATTGGCGCAGGGTTCCCCTTATTATCCATGCAATTTTTTTTTTTTAATTGGTTCGTGGTTTCCCTTAATATTCATACCAGACACAAAGGGCCTGGTAATGAACTGAGGGGGGGACCCATGCTGTTTTTTTCAATGACTTTTATCTGTATTGCCGGGACCCGACAATTCATTATAGCCGCGAGTAGTTTTAAATGACTTTTTTTCCTTTAGAAATGTCATTTTGTGCAGGGACTGTTCTAAACACAGGAAAAATGTACCACTTTACAGGCATACTATAGACACCCCACAGGTATGAAATTGAAAGGAATATTTCACTTTTATTGTTTCACTTTAAGCATTATTAAAATCACTGCTCCCGAAAAAACAGGCGTTTTTAAAACTTTTTTTTGCATTGATACATGTCCCCTGGTGCAGGACCCAGGTCCCCAAACACTTTTTATGACAATAACTTGCATATTAATCTTTAACCACTTAACGACCGCCCACTGTAAATATACGTCGGCAGAATGGCACCGACAGGCAGAATCACGTACATATACGTGATTGCCTTTGTATAGTTGGGGGGTCCGATCGGACCCCCCTTCTTTACAGTGGGTGGTCGTTTTACCTTCGGGAGCGATCCGGCATGAGGGGACGGCCGTTCGATTCCGGCCACCCCCTCTCGATCGCTCCCGGCGAATGAGAGCTTCCCCTGCCTGTGTACTGTTTACACAGGCTGGAGGAAGTGATGTCATCTCTCCTGCGGCGCTCACATATACCGAGCGCCATACAGGAGAAGATGCAGGTTAGTGCACACAACACTACTCTGACACCAGGACACATAGGCACATAAATCGCCCCCCCCAGGCCCCCCCAGACACCCCCAGATCACCCCCCAGCCCCCAGTCACAGTGTCACTGATTGCAGTGACCATTTATTTAGTGATCACTGCAATCAGTGACATTTGTGACTGTAAAAGTGTCACTACATTTAGTTTTAGGTCCAGTGTAGCCCCCTAACCCCCCCTAATAAAGGTTTAACCCCCTGATCACCCCCCAGATAACCCTTTCACCCCCTAGCACCGCCGTCGCTAAGCGATCATTTTTCTGATCGATGTCTTGGCGTCGGTGATGCTGATCGGTAGCCAGTAATTTTTTTTAGGTTCGCCGCAGGTTTTTATAGCGTCGGGTACCCCCATATATTACCTAATAAAGGTTTAACCCCCTTGATCGCCCCCCAGGTAACCCTTTCACCCCTTATCACCACTGTCACTAAGCGATAATTTTTCTGATCGCTGTCTTAGCGTCGGTGATGCAGATCGGTAGCCAGTAATTTTTTTTAGGTTCGCCGCAGGTTTTTATAGCGTCAGGTACCCCAATATATTACCTAATAAAGGTTTAACCTCCTTGATCGCCCCCAGGTAACCCTTTCACCCCCTATCACCACTGTCGCTAAGCAATCATTTTTCTGATCGCTGTCTTAGCGTCGGTGATGCAGATCGGTAGCCAGTAATTTTTTTTAGGTTCGCCGCAGGTTTTTATAGCGTCAGGTACCCCCATATATTATCTAATAAAGGTTTAACCCCCTGATCGCCCCCCAGGTAACCCTTCACCCCCTATCACCACTGTCGCTAAGCGATCCTTTTTATGATCGTTGTCTTAGTGTCGGTGATGCAGATCGGTAGCCAGTAATTTTTTTTTAGGTTCGCCGTCAGGTTTTTATATAGCGTCAGGTACCCCCATATATTACCTAATAAAGGTTTTAACCCCCTAATTGCCCCTAGTTAACCCTTTCACCAGTGATCATCATATAAGTGTTACGGGTGACGCTGGTTAGTTAGTTTGCTTTTTATAGTGTCAGGGCACCCGCCGTATATAACCCAATAAAGGTTTAACCCCCTGATCGCCCGGCGGGTGATATCAATTAGGTTTTAGCGTCATAGAGGGTCTGCGTCACACCCCAGGCAGCGTCAGGTTAGTGCCAGTAACGCTAACACCCACGCGTGAAGCATACACCTCCCTTAGTGGTATAGTATTTGAACAGATCAATATCTGATCTGATCAGATCTATACTAGCGTCCCCAGCAGTTTAGGGTTCCCAAAAACGCAGTGTTAGCGGGATCAGCCCAGATACCTGCTAGCACCTGCGTTTTGCCCCTCCGTCCAGCCCAGGCCACCCAAGTGCAGGATCGATCGATCACTGTCACTTACAAAACACAACACACATAACTGCAGCGTTCGCAGAGACAGGCCTGATCCCTGCGACTCCAGTGCTGTAGGAGGTGATTTCACCACCACAGTTAAAAAAAAAGCAAATATGCCGAAGCATTGGGGCAGCAGGGGCGGAGGAGCGATTTTGCTCCTAATGCCACGTACATACGGTCGAAATTCCGACGGAGGCTTGCCCGTGGAAAAGTCTGACCATGTGTACGCGGCATAACTTTTGCGGGAAGATGCCCCCATGCTTCGGCATATATAAATGGTGCATGTATGCCCATCATTAGAAGTGGGTGGATGAAGGGCGGTATTCTAATGGTGGGCATACCCACCGATCAATCTTTTTTTTTCGTTCAGCCAACAGGCTGCATGAAAAAAAAGATTACAATACATGTCCAACAAGGACCAGCAACGTACTGGTATGTTGCTGGACTTTGAATGTTTATACCAGAATGATGCCTGTGGGTTTAGGTATCATCTTGGTATCATTCTTTTCAGCCAGCGACCGGCTTTCATGTAAAAGCAATCCTAGTGGCTAATTAGCCTCTGGACTGCTTTTACAAGCAGTGGGAGGGAATGTCCCCCCCGGATATAAAAAGTGCCATTGGGAAATTGGGAAAGCATTTTATCACACCGATCTTGGTGTGGTCAGATGCTTTGAGGGCAGAGGAAAGATCTAGGGTCCAATAGACCCCAGTTTTTTCAAAAAAGAGTACCTGTCATTACCTATAGCTATCATAGGGGATATTTACATTCCCTGAGATAACAATAAAAATGATAACAGTTTAAAAATAAAATAAAAAAGCAAAATTAATAATAAAAAAAAAAAGCACCCCTGTCCTGCCCTGCTCTTGCCCAATGGCGAACGCAAGCGTCGGTCTGGCGTCATATGTAAACAGCAATTGCACCATGCATGTGAGGTATCACCGCGAAGGTCAGATCGAGGGCAGTAATTTTAGCAGTAGAACTCCTCTGTAAATCTAACGGGGTAACCTGTAACGGCTTTTAAAGGCTTTTAAAAATGTATGTAGTTTGTCGCCAATGCGCGTTTGTGCGAAATTTTAAAGCATGTCGTGTTTGGTATCTATGTACTCGGCCTAAGATCATCTTTTTTATTTCATCAAACATTTGGGCAATATAGTGTGTTTTAGTGCATTAAAATTAAAAAAAGTGTATTTTTTCCCCAAAAAATGCGTTTGAAAAATCGCTGCGCAAATACTGTGTAGAAAAAAAAAATGCAACACCCACCATTTTATTCTGTAGGGCCTTTGCTTTAAATATATATATAATGTTTGGGGGTTCAACATAATTTTCTTGCAAAAAAATATGTTTTCATGTAAACAAAAAGTGTCAAAAAGGGCTTTGTCTTCAAGTGGTTAGAAGAGTGGATGTAAGCTTCCTAATGTTGTGTATAAAATGCCAGAACAGTTCAAAACCCCCCCAAATGACCCCATTTTGGAAAGTAGACACCCCAAGCTATATACTGAGAGGCATGTCGAGTCCATGGAATATTTTATATGTTGACACAAGTTGCGGAAAAAATATTTTTTTATTTTTTTTTTGCACAAAGTTGTCACTAAATGATATATTGCTCAAACATGCCATGGGCATATGTGGAATTACACCCCAAAATACATTCTGTTGCTTCTCCTGAGTACGGGGATACCACATGTGTGAGACTTTTCGGGAGCCTAGCCGCGTACGGGACCCCAAAAACCAATCACCACCTTCAGGCTTTCTAAGGGTGTAAATTTTTGATTTCACTTCTCACTGCCTATCACAGTTTCAGAGGCCATGGAATGCCCAGATGGCACAAAACCCCCCCCAAATGACCCCATTTTGGAAAGTAGACACCCCAAGCTATTTGCTGAGAGGTATTGTGAGTATTTTGCAGATCTCGCTTTTTGTCACAAAGTTTTGAAAATTAAAAAAAAAAAAAAAAATGTTCTTTCTTTCTCGTACATCACGGGACACAGAGCGACATAGTCATTACTATGTGGGTTATATAGATACCTTCAGGTGCTGGCACTGGCAACTTCCAAAACCGGAAGTACCCTCCCCTATATAAGCCCCTCCCATCCGGGAGCACCTCAGTTTTTTGCCAGTGTCTAAGGTGTTGGCCAAGAAGTAACATGTGTTTTTCACTGAGCTTGCGTACAGGTTCTTTTGGGCCTCAGTAAGCTATTCCGGATCCGACCAAAAAAGCTTCATAGCTAAACGGTCGGTACCCGGGCCTTGCAAAGAGAAGAGCAAGGTTTTGCCTGTAATGCCTCTCTTAGGAGGGCTGGACCCTGGGATCCAGAGCTCTGGTCATACCCACGACCAAGATGTTTTCTGTGCAGGGTGCTATACAGGTCCAGGGGAGTGGAATCCTTGGGAACCCGGTCCCTGAAGGTTTAATTACAATGCCTGCCGTGATAGGTGAAGTTTGGGCTTCTGTGGACCAAACAGAGTCCTGCGGCGAGGAAAAGGTAAGTGGGGGCCCTCAGGAACTTGGTTCTATTGGGGGACCCCCAAGCCTATTTTGTCTTTCTGCCTGTTACCTAAGGTATTCCCGCTAATATTCTGTGTATGCCTGTTACTACTGAGAAAATGTAAAAATTTTAATAGTAGGCAAGAAAAAAAAAATGTGTAAGACCGCGGTACCTGTGTTAGACACTAGAGGCCGCTATGGTTCTTTTTTCTTGTAATGTGGATTTTTTTTTTCTTCCAAAATCAAATCCAGGCAGTTGGTAAGTTCTCTGCTGGGAAGCTGTCTCCTCTGCCCTGTTGCTGCGCTCATCCATCCCCGGGCCCTGCGGCAGGGACCCTGGCTCCCATCTAGCTCCTTATTTTTTTCAAAAAAGGCGCCGAAGGCGCACGTGCCCGCGTGCGTGCGCGTGCATGCGCCTCTAATATATAGAGGCGATCTGGAAAAAGGGGCGGAGCGGGTGGATGACGCTCGGTGTGCGCCGCGGCACTACTGCGCATGTGCGGGCGTCCAGCGTGTTTTAAAGCACAATCACAGCTGGCTATTGAAGTGCACAGACAGAGCTAGCAACAGTAAAAAGGCACACAGAGGCGGTTGATGCAGGCATCCCCTAGAAAGGCACTTTAGTAGACACCAACTGTTATATAGCAGCAATTGTGCTAGACTATTCTCAGTAAAAGTGGTGTTTTTACGGCTGGAATACCTCAGCTTTAGGCTTAGGAATATGCCGTCCAGAAGCTCCGGAACTGAATCTTCCAGGAAGCGAAGGGGGTCTCATCGGGCTCGGAGGATCTTGGGCATGCTTCTGCTGCACCAGTCTCCCCTGAAAATTCAGAGGTAAGTGACCGTAGAGACCCCGCAGGGGTACTTGGTACTGTGGCTGTCCTCAGTTCACCTGCTCCTGTGTATGTAACAGAGGAGGTTTTTTCCTCAGCTCTGGGAGGATTAGAGAGAGATTGTCAACATTGATCGCTGCCTCCCTGTCAGGGAAAGCACGCCCGATCTCCGACTCCTCCTTCAGAGTGCCTGTTAGCAGAGCAACAGTCCCATACAGGGATCGACCTGCCTGAAGGGGATCAGGATGAGGTTGATTCTGTTATAGAGGAATCAACAGTGGAGGAACCTTTCTCAGCATCTCAAGCTGAAAGATTATGGGTTCAGTCTCTGACTAACATGGTCCGATCAGCATTTAAAATGCACCTTGCGGAACCATCAACCACTACTGTATCCTCGTTGGGGTCGCTAGAAGCCACCAGACTGTCTGTTCTTTTCCACTTCACCCTTTACTGGAAGGGCTCATTTACCAGGATTGGGAACATCCTGAGAAAATATTTATTCCCCCCAAGAGATTTCCGGTGGTCTATCCCATGGAGGATAAGTTCATCAAAAAATGGAAGGTCCCTACAGTGGACGCAGCCATCTCTTGTGTGTATAAATCACTGACATGTCCAGTGGATAATGTCCAAATGTTCAAGAACCCAATAGATAAAAAATTGGAGTCCTTATGAAAATCTGCTTCTTTCTACAGCAAGCTTGGTGACACAACCAGCAGTGGGGTCTGCTAAGCAGTGAAGGATCAGTTGAAACAGGTCTTGAGGGACTTGCCAGATCAGCAGGCCCTTGCCCTAACTGATCTACCTAGAGCCTTAAGCTTTGCGGTTGACGCCATAAAGGATTCAATCCATCAGGCCTCCCGCCTTACGCTGTCTGTAGTACATATGCGTAGGCTTCTATGGCTCAAAAACTGGTCTGCTGAAGCTCCCTGTAAAAAATGGCTGGTTAGCGTCCCATTTTCATGGTGAACGCGTATTCAGGGAAGACCTGGACAAATATATCCAGAAAATTTCCAGCGGTAAAAATACACTCTTGCCGGTTAAAAACAGAGTTAGAGGTCCCTCTTTAAAGAGGCCTGCTTCTCCAGTCCCTGGGGCATCGGCTGTGAAACAGTTCCGACGGCCTCCTCGGTCAATTCCCGGGGGTAAAATTCAGGGACAATCGCAGGGTAATGAGAAACCCTGGGTCAGGAGAGGTACAAAACCTCCCCCAAAGTTAAATTCATTGAAGGGTTGCCCCCACTCAGTCGGGTGGGGGGAAGACTCCAGTTGTTCGCAGAGACCTGGCGGGACACGATCAGAACAGATAGGTGCTCTCCGCAGTATGTTTGGGATACAGATTGGAGTTAAATGACTCTCCTCCTTCCCGTTTTTTGAGGTCAAACGTGCCAAGGGATCCCCGGAAGAGAGAGTCCCTCCTGTTGGCACTAGAACAACTATTGCTCCAAGGAGTAATTATGGAGGTTCCCCTGGAAGAATGGGGGTTCGGGTTTTACTCAAACCTCTTTACAGTCCCGAAGCCAAACGGGGACGTGAGGCCCATATTAATTCTAAAAGGGCTAAACAAATTCCTGTATATCAGGACTTTCCGATGGAGTCGATCCGATCGGTGGCCACTGCCCTACAAGGGGAGGAATGGTTAGCCGCGATCGACATCAAAGATGCTTATTTGCACATTCCCATCTTTCCAGTCCACCAAAAATTTCTACGCTTTGCAGTAGAAGGGCGCCATTTTCAGTTCAGAGCCTTACCCTTCGGTCTGGCCACAGCACCACGAGTGTTCACAAAAATTCTGGCCCCATTATTGGCCAATCTAAGAACGCAAGGTGTAACGATAATGGCATATCTAGACGACTTGTTGCTGATAGACCACTCAGTGAAAAAACTAGAAGTAGTCATTCACAAGACAATCAAGTATCTGGAATCTCACGGTTGGATTATCAACCGAGACAAGTCGGCCCTAAAACCAGTCAAAAGTCTGGAATACTTGGGGCTAAGGCTAGATTCAGGCCAGAAGAAAATATTCTTGCCTCGAAAAAAGGTGTTGTCTTTGAGAGATTTGATCCACTTAGTGGGTACAAAAAGACAGCCGTCCATACGCCTGTGCATGAGGCTGCTGGGAAAAATGGTGGCATCATTCAAAGCAGTACCCTACGGTCAATTCCATTCAAGGAATTTGCAAAGGGCCATACTGTCAGCCTGGAACAAGAAAGTTCAGGCCCTAGACTTACCAATGGCCTTGTCCCCTTCCGTTCGCAAGAGCCTCTGTTGGTGGTTGGTTCCCCAGAATCTGGAAAAAGGGAAATCCTTCAGTCCGATTTCTTGGAAGGTGGTCACTACAGATGCCAGCCTTATAGGCTGGGGAGCAGTACTGGAGCAATGGTCTCTCCAGGGCAGATGGTTGGATGCGGAAAAGGCCCTGCCCATCAATCTCTTAGAGATACGAGCAGCCCGGTATGCCCTAGTAGCATGGACATCCAAACTCCAAGGGTCCCCTGTCAGAATTCAATCAGACAATGCCACAGCAGTGGCATATATCAATCATCAGGGTGGCACCAGGAGTCATGCAGCCCAGAGGGAGGTAAATTGCATCCTGAAATGGGCAGAAAGTTATGTCCCAGCCATATCCACGGTATTCATTCCAGGAGTGGAGAATTGGAAGGCGGACTTTCTAAGTCGCCAACAATTATGCCCAGGGGAATGGTCCCTTCACCCCGAGGTTTTTCGGACAATATGTCAGCGGTGGGGAACACCGGATGTAGATCTGCTAGCATCCAGATTCAACGCAAAGGTGGACAGGTTTGTCTCTTGGACAAGGGATCCCCTAGCTTGCGGCTCGGATGCCCTAGTGTTCCCTTGGAATCAGTTCAAGCTGATATATGCATTCCCACCGCCACAATTGTTACCTCGATTACTCCGCAGAATCAGGGTAGAAAAGAAACCAGTGATTCTGGTGGCTCCAGCGTGGCCCCGAAGAGCATGGTACGCGGAGATTGTAAAAATGTCAGTGGGGAGTCCTTGGACTCTCCCACATCGTCCGGACCTGCTTTCGCAAGGACCGATATACCACCCTTCCTTACCAGCCCTAGGTTTGACGGCCTGGCTATTGAAGCCCACATTCTAAAAAAGAGAGGGCTCTCTCTGACCCCATTTTGGAAAGCACACACCCCAACGTATAATCTATGAAGCATTATGAGTCTTTTGAACGGTTCATTTTTTTCCAGAAGGTTTTGGAAAATGTGGAGAAAAAATGAAAATGCATTTTTTTTTACACAAAGTTGTCCATTTATAAGATATTTCTAACGCATAGCATATACATAGCAAAAATAACACCCCAAAATGCATTCTTCTACTCCTCCTGAGTATAGCGATACCACATGTGTGAGACTTTTACACAGCCTGGCCATATACAGAGGCCCAACATTGAAGTAGCACTTTCAGGCGTTCTACAAGCATAAATCGCACATATCCTTTCTCAACCACCTATTACAATTTTGAAGGCCCTGGAGCACCAGGACAATAGAATTTTCCACAAAATGACCCCATTTTTGAAAGCACACACCCCAACGTATAATCTATGAGGCATTATGAGTCTTTTGAACGGTTCATTTTTTTCCAGAAGGTTTTGGAAAATGTGGAGAAAAAATTTAAATGCATTTTTTTTTACACAAAGTTGTCAATTTATAAGATATTTCTAACACATAATATGTACATAGCAAAAATTACACCCAAAAATGCATTCTGCTACTCCTCCTGAGTATGGCGATACCACATGTTTGAGACTTTTACACAGCCTGGCCACATACAGAGGCCCAACATCCAAGTAGCACCTCCAGGCATTCTAGCAGCATTAATTGCACATATCATTTTCTGACTACCGATCACATTTTTGAAGGCCCTTCATATATCTAACACATAGCAGGTACATACCAAATAACAAAAGATTACCTGTGGTTTTAGAAGTGCAGTGGTCCACAGAGGAGAGCATCGGTCCAGGCAGCAGGCAGGGATGAGGTCAGCAACAGCAAAAGCAATCATCCAGGCAGCAGGCAGGAATACTGTCCATAGTTCGCACAGGCAGAGATACTGTCAGCACAGCCAGAGCACAGCCAAAGCACAGGTCCAGGTAGCAGGCAGAGGTGTCCTATCCTATCCTATCGATGATATCTTCGATATATTGGAGGTAGTGGAGTCGGTGATTTTGAGTTGCTTTTTGGTAGCAGACAAACGAATTAAAAAGGGCCATGTGAAACAGGTGAAACGCAACTTTTTTGTGCCAATAATGGGACTTTCTGGTTGATAAGTAGGGCTGTAGCATCTGGTCGTTTAAATCCACCCCCCCCCATGTACAAATTGTAGTCATGGACACATTCAGGCTTTACAATGGAGCCGCGTCTTCTTGGGATCTCCACCATGGTGTCATTGTGGATCGTAGAGAGGATGTGGACATCTTTCTTGTCCCTCCACTTCATGGCCAACACCTCCTCGTTCCTCATGGATGCCGATTCTCCAGGTCGCAATTTTTTTGCCAATAAATTTTGTGGGAATCCCTTCCGGTTTTTTTTGAAGGTACCGCAGGCCGGGGTTTGTTTACTGTAAAGGTGGCGAAAAAGGGGCAGGCTGGTATAATAATTATCAACATATAAATGGTAACCTTTTCCGAACAGGGGGTATGCCAACTCCCAGACAATTTTCCCACTGGTTCCAATATATGTGGGGCAATCACGGGGCTGGAGCTGGGAGTCTTTGCCTTCGTAGATCCTGAAGTTGCAGACGTATCCAGTGGCTCAATCACATAATTTATTTAATTTTAACCCATACCTGGCTCTCTTGCTTGGTATGTACTGCTTGAACTGCAGTCGGCCGGTGAAATGTACGAGGGACTCGTCCACACAAATTTTTTGGTCTGGGATGAAAACGTCTTCAAATCGCTGGGAAAAGGCATTGATTAGGGGGCGTATCTTGTACAATTTGTCGTAGTTGGGATGATCTCGGGGAGGGCACTGTGAATTGTCATTGAAGTGGAGAAAGCGCATAATCATGTCGTATCTTTTCCTGGACATGACAGCGGAATATATGGGCATGTGTTGGATGGGGCATTTGGACCAATATGAATGGACTTCGTTCTTTTTTGTAAGCCCCATATTGAACATAAGGCCCAAAAATAATTTAAATTCCTCCAATGTTAGACGCCGCCACTGGAACATGCGGGCGTAGGAAGAATTGGGGTTGGCAGCAATAAATTGGGATGCATACAGATTCGTTTGATCCACTATATTCTGCAGCAAATCTTGTGGGAAAAATAAACAAAAATAATCAAATTTAGAAAAATTTGTAGTGTCGGGCTGCACACCTGGCTGTGCGGTGAAAGGGGGGATGATAGCGGATCCTGAGTTGGCAGGCAACCATAAGGGGTTTGCCAGGGCATCGGGAAGGTAGGATTGGGGCTGGATTCTTCGGGTTGGGCGTGCATTTCCATTGCTTGTACTGGGCTCCTCTTCCTGGGGTATGGCGCTGCTGGTGGTGGGCAGTTCTCCTGATCTTGGTGCTGATCTTGGTGCTGATCTTGGTGCCGATCGCATTCTTTTGGGAGGGACGGTTTCCTCCGGGGACTCGGACTCTGAGCCACTATCCTCCACTGGCTCGTATTCCGAACCAGAATCGGATAATGGGAGCTCCCCGCTGCTCTCATCATCCGACATGGCAAGAATGGCATATGCCTCCTCAGGTGTGTAAACCCTTTGGGACATTATGGCAGTGCTTATTGGTGGGCCTGTGTAATGGTACTGCTGGTGGTAGTGGTGGCGGTCTGTGTGGTAGTACCGATGGAGGTATTAGTGGTGGGCCTGTGTGGTGGTACTGATGGCGGTATGGGTGGTGGTGGTACCAATGGCGGTACAGGTGGTGGTGGTACCGATGGCGGTACGGGTGGTGGTGGTGGCGGCGGTACCGGTGGCGGTACGGGTGGTGGTGGTAGCGATGGCGGTATGGGTGGTGGTGGTACCGATGGCGGTACAGGTGGTGGTGGTACCGATGGCGGTACAGGTGGTGGTACAGGTGGTGGTGGCACTACCGACGGTGGTACGGGTGGTGGTACTGGTGGTGGTACCGATGGCGGCACTAGTGGTGATACTGGTAGCGGGCCTGTGTGGCAGTATAGATGCTGGGCCTGGTGGCGGTACTGGTGGTGGTACTGGTACCGATGGCGGTACTGGTAGCCTGTGTGGCAGTGCCAATGGCGGTACCGATGGAGGTGGGCCTGTGACAGATGATTGACAGATGGGCTGATTGATTGATTGACAGATGGGTTGATTGATTGACAGGTGGGGTGATTGATTGACAGGTGGGGTGATTGATTGACAGGTGGGGTGATTGATTGACAGGTGGGCTGATTGATTGACAGATGGGCTGATTGATTGACAGATGGGCTGATTGACAGATGGGCTGATTGACAGATGGGCTGATTGGCTGGGCTGATTGATGTGCTGGGCTGTGTGACAGGTCCTCTTTATGGGGGGGGGGGCGTGTTGTGCACTGTAAACTTATGTAGACAAACTACACTGAGCTAACTTACTGATCTCTTCTCTCTCCTCACAGATCGGTGTGTGAGGAGAGAGCAGGGATCAGGTAGTAACTCCTGTGGAGTTTGTTTACATTTGTGACCGGCTGTGATTGGACACAGACGGTCACGTGGTAAACAGCCAATTCATTGGCTGTTTACTCTGCAAGCCTGTGGCGGCGCGCACGGAGCGCGCCGCCGAGTTTGTTTTGACAGGTGATCGGCTGTGACTTTGATACAGCCGATCACATGGTAAACAGCCAATGAAATTGGCTGTTTACCGTGATTGGGGTAGCGCTGTGTCCGAGGGACACATGCCGTCCCCGATCACCGCGCTGCGCGCCCCCGCGGGCGCGCGCAAGGCAATATCCTGCAGGACGTCATATGACGTCCAGTATCGATATTGCAACCACTTCCCGGACGTCAATTCGCTATTGACTGGGCGGGAAGTGGTTAAACAGTGATTATGGCTCACCCCTGTGTACAAAAAACATAAACCAACAAAGCACTCAGAATTCCTATCTGTGATCGTAGGCCCCTTTCACACAGGGGGCTGCCTCCGCTAGGAGCCTGCCTGGTTAGCTGGGAGTCTTCCAGGTGATCCTCACTGAGCACGGGCGCACATGTTTGCGTGCAGACATGCGTGCTCGCAACTAAGTGGCGTCAAATGGACTATATAAACCCCCCAGCTGCACTAGGATTTTGCCTTATGGTTTACAGCGTTCGGCTACCTGTTTCCTGCATTTGATCCTGTTGCCATTCTGATCCGTCTGACCACGCTTAGACTTCTACCTGAACCGACCCCTGGCTTGCGCTTCGACCACATCTCTGCTTGATCCCTCTGTTTGTCTGTTTGCCGCTGCCAACTCCAGCCTGGACCTGACTTCTCTGCTGCTTACTGCTCTGTTCCTGAAGTGCCTGCTAGTGACCAACCCGGTGTGTCTGACCCTGCTCTGCACTCAGCCTGCCAAGTACCTGCTGTCTGCTACCTGTCAGCCTGCCAAGTGCCTGCTGTCCTGCATCATGATCCAGCCTGCATCCACATATGCACATACCCCTCATCTGCAGCCTTCACCATCTGACCTACTAGGCACTCATGCCACTCCAGGCTTCAATGCCTCCTGCTTGCTCTATCAGGGGTACCAGGCCGGAGGAGTAAGAGATCGCCTTACTTTCCACGTCAGGCTCCATCTCCAGGTACGTGACACCATCCGTCTAGTTGATCGGATCAGATGGCAGTCTAATGCTCCATCAAGGATAATGGAGGATCTGATCGGTCCTCCCATGTGAAAGGGATCTTAATTGTTCAGTGCCACATGCAGATATAACCGTTGGTGCCACTATTCCTCCACCACACACACATATACACTATACTACCAAAAGTCCTGGGACGCCTGCCTTTACACGCACATTAGTGCGTGTCCTCACAAATGCGCTTTTGGAAGAATGCTCAAACATTCCCATAGACACAATACTAAACCTTGCGACAGCCTTCCCAAAAGATTTGAAGCTGTTATAGCTGCAAAGGATGGTCCAACTCAATATTGAACCCTCCCTACAGACTAAGACCGGGATGCCTTTAAAGTTCATGTGTGTGTAAAGGCAGGCGTCCCAATACTTTTGGTAACATAGTGTGTGTGTGTGTATATATATATATATATATATATATTTTTTTTTTTTTTCTTTATTTTTTTTTTTATCATACATCATGGGACACGGAGTTAGGCTAATATTTATTACCTCAAAAGAGAAAAGGTAGGTCCCCTGCTCACTAAATATCAAAATACTGTGCAGAGTATAAGATCCTAGCACAGTATCCCATTCATTGTGGTCTCACCAAAAAGGTGCCGTCCCCGTTGGCCAAGTAACAATGCAAAGACAAACCCACCGGGGAGAAAAAGAGAAGAACCCCCCCCCCCGGATAAATAAGCCACAGGTGGACCACGCCGCATGAAAAAAATTCAATTTATTGGTAGAAAACAATTGCAATTACATATATAACAGGCACTCAAAACTAGGGCTGAGTGAACCCAAACTGTAAAGTTCGGGTTTGTACCGGACCTTTGGGTTTTTGGTACCCGGACCCGAACAATGTACTGTATGTTCGGGTTCGGGTTCAGTGTTCGGCAATGTAATAGTGCATTTTAAAAAGCTGCAGGGCAGCCAATCAACATTTGTTTAACTTGTGTGCCCTTAGAAGCCATCACAGCCATGCCTACTAATGGCATGGCTGTGATTGGCCAGTGCAGCATGTGACCCAGCCTCTATATAAGCTAGAGGCACATAGCACAGCACGTCACTCTGCTTCAGTTAGTGTAGGGAAAGGTTGCTGCTGATGCTGCTTTGAGGGAGAGAATTAGATAGGAGTCCTTATTCAGAAATCAAATTACTCAGCGATCTACCTTGCTTTTGTTGTGTGGGTGCAGTGCACAATCTTTTTATCCTGCCCTGAGCCCAGTGCCAGAGAAAAGATAACTTCTATCCTTCTGTTAGTTAGGTTGGCTTCGGCGGGCATTTTATGCAAGCTCAGTGCACCAGCACTGCATATGTTACTGTGAGATACACCCTTTAGATACTGTTCTCCTATTCTGCTATTCAAAAAATAATAATTTAGGGCAAAAATATTTTTTTTGGTGCATTTTCTGCATATCTGTACGTGTGAGATAGACACTTTAGATACTGTTCTCCTATTCTGCTCTTCAAAAAAACTAATAATTTAGGGCAAAAAAAAAAAATTTGGTGCGTTTTCTGCCATAAAAATTTATTTTGGTGCATTTTCTGCATATCTGTACGTGTGAGATACACACTTTAGATACTGTTCTCCTATTCTGCTCTTCAAAAAAAGTAATAATTTTGGGCAAAAAAAAAATTTTTGGTGCGTTTTCTGCCCAAATAATTTTTTTGGTGCGTTTTCTGGCCAAAATTTTTTTTTGGGTGCGTTTTCTGCATATCTGTACCTGTGAAATACACCCTTTAGATACTGTTGCTCTATTCTGCTATTCAAAAAACACCCATTTAGGGCAAGATACTAAATTTGAGAAATATGAGGAGACCGTCAAATAAGCTACGTGGCCCCGGACGTGGTGCTGCTGGTGGAGCTCCTGTTGCAGGGAGAGGACGTGGTCGATCTGTGCCAGCTACACGCAAAAGTGAAACACCTTCCTCAGGTGCGAGTAGGCGACAGAGCCTGCAGCGGTATTTGGTCGGGCCTAATGCGGCTCTACGAATGTTGAGGCCAGACCCAGGACAAGTACAGTCAATAGTAGATTGGGTTGCTAGCAGTGCCTCCAGTTCCTTCACATTGTCTCCCACCCAGTCTACTGCTGAAAGATCAGAGTTGGCACCTGCAGCCGATGTCCATCAGTCTTTCACCTCACCCCCTTGCAAATCAGCCAAGCAGTCTGAGCCCCAAGTCATGCAGCAGTCTCTTCTGCTTTTTGATGACTCTGTTAGCAGGGTTTCCCAGGGCCATCCACCTATCCCTGCCCCAGAAGTGGAAGAGATTGAGTGCACCAATGCCCAACCACTTATGTTTCAAGATGAGTACATGGGAGGACCATCGCAGCACTTCTCGGATGATGAAGAAACACAGGTGACAACTGCTGCTGCTTTCGCAATTGTGCAGACTGACAAGGAGGGCAGGGGTGAAGACTGGGTGGAAGATGATGTGGAGGACGATGAGGTCCTTGACCCCACATGAAATCAACGTCATGCAGGTGACCTGTGTAGTTCGGAGGAAGAGGCGGTGGTCACACAGAGCCACCAGCACAGCAGAAGAGGGAGCAGGGTGCAAAAGCGGAGCGTCCATCCCCTAGACAGTACGCCTGCTACTGCCCAACGCAGCAAGGGACCGAGCACACCAAAGCCAGGTCCAAGGAGTTCCTTAGCGTGGCTGTTCTTCAGACAATGTGCTGATGACAAGACACGCTGTCTGATTGCACGCTGTGCAATCAGAGCCTGAAGCGAGGCATAAACGTTCTCAACCTGAGCACAACCCGCATGACCAGGCATCTAAGTGCAAAGCACGAGCTGCAGTGGAGTAGACACCTCAAAAACCAAGAAAGGTCTCTGGCTCCTCCTGCTTCCTCTTCTGCTGCAATCTCGGCCTCTTCATTCACCTCTGTAGTGACAGTGGCACCTGCCACCCCGCAAACAGAGGATCTGCCAGCAACATTACCACCTGGGTCACCAACCATCTCCACAATGTCCGATGGAAGCGTTCAGCTCTCTATCTCCCAAACACTGGAGCGGAAGAGGAAGTACCCCCCTACCCACCCTGGCCCTGATAGCCATTATTGCAAAATTCCTGGCCTTTGAAATGCTGTCATTCCGTCTGGTGGAGACGCAGAGTTCTTAAAGCCTGATGGCATTGGCTGTCCCACAGTACGTCGTGCCCAGCCGCCACTACTTTTCCCGGCGAGCCATTCCTTCCCTGCACAACCAAGTGGGGGACAAAATCAGGTGTGCACTGAGCAATGCCATCTGTGGCAAGGTCCACCTAACTAAGGATACGTGGACCAGTAAGCACGGTCAGGGACGTTTTATCTCCCTAACAGCACACTGGGTAAATGCAGTGGCGGCTGGGCCTGAGGCGGATAGCAGTTTGGCGCATGTCCTTCCACCACCGAGGATTGCAGGGCGTTTCAGTTTTCCTCCTGTTGCTAACTCCTCCTACTCCGCTTCCTCATCCTCTACCACCTCCTCATCCAGTCAGCGTAACACCTTCATCACCAACTTCAGCACAGCCAGGGGTAATCGACAGCAGGCAGTTTTAAAACTTTCCTGTTTGGGGGAAAAATGCCACACCGCGCAGGAGTTGTGGAGTTACATGGAACAACAGACCGATGAGTGGTTGGTTGCAGTGAGCCTCAAGCCCGGCCTGGTGGTGTGCGATAATGGGCGAAATCTCGTAGCAGCTCTGGGCCTAGCCGGTTTGACGCACATCCCTTGCCTGGCGCATGTGCTGAATTTGGTGGTGCAGGGGTTCCTTAAAAATGACCCCGATATGCCAGAGATGCTGCAGAAAGTGCGGGCCATCTGTGTGCACTTTCGGCGTTCTCACCCTGCTGCTGCTCGCCTGCCAGCGCTGCAGCGTAACTTCGGCCTTCCCGCTCACCGCCTCATATGTGAGGTGCCCACAAGGTGGAACTCCACCTTGCACATGCTGGCCAGACTGTGCGAGCAGAAGCAGGCGATAGTGGAGTTTCAGCTGCAGCACGCACGCATGAGTCGCTCTGCGGAACAGCACCACTTCACCACCAATAACTGGGCCTCCATGCGAGACCTGTGTGCCTTGTTGCGCTGATTCGAGTACTCCACCAACATGGCCAGTGCCGATGACGCCGTTCTCAGCGTTACTATCCCAGTTCTATGCCTCCTTGAAAAAACGCTTTGGGCGATGATGAAAGAGGATGTGGCATAGGAGGAGGAGGAGGAAGAGGGATCATTTCCAAGGCTTTCAGGGCAGTCATTCACAAGTGGCTCCGAGAGTGGGTTCCTGAACGCCAGGTACACAATTGTCCAGCAAGGGCACAGTTCTGGAGGATGACGAGGTGGAGGATGAGGAGGAGGAGATGGAGGAGGAGGAACCATGTTCACAGCAGGGTGGCACCCAGACCAGCTCATGGCCATCACTGGTGCGTGGCTGGGGGGATACAGAGGACACAGACGATACACCTCCCACAGAGGACAGCTTTTCGTTGCCTCTGGGCAGCCTGGCCCACATGAGCGATTACATGCTGCAGTGTCTCCGCAACGACCACGAGTTGCCCACATTCTAACAGGTGCTAATTACTGGGTGGCCACACTGCTGGATCCCCGTTACAAGGACAACGTACCATCCTTAATTCCCTCACTGGAGCGTGATTGTAAGATGCGAGAGTACAAGCGCACACTGGTAGACGCGCTGCTGGTGGCATTCCCACCTGACAGCGGGGGCACAGTGGAAGCACAAGGCGAAGGCAGAGGAGGAGGAAGAGGTCGCCAACGCAGCCGGGGCACCACCAGCACCTCAGAAGGCAGGGTTAGCATGGCCGAAATGTGGAAAAGCTTTGTCAGCACACCACAACAACCAGCACCACCAGCTGATATGGAACGTCTTAGCAGGAAGCAGCATTTCACCAACATGGTGGAGCAGTATGTGTGCACACGCCTACACGTACTGAATGACGGGTCTGCCCTCTTCAACTTCTGGGTCTCCAAATTGGGCACATGACCTGAGCTTGCCCTTTACACCTTGGAGGTGCTGGCCTGCCCTGCAGCCAGTGTATTATCTGAACGTGTATTTAGCACGGCAGGGGGCGTTATCACAGACAAGCGCAGCCGCCTGTCCAGAGCCAATGTGGACAAGCTCACGCTCATTAAAATGAACCAGGCATGGATCCCACAGGACGTGTCCGTAGCTTGTGCAGAATAGACATGTATACCGGCCTTACCCAGCCATTGTTGTATTTTTGATCTCTCTAAATTTTTTTGGGGTGTACCCTAATTTAAAAAAAAATACAATTAAAAACAAAAACCAGTGTTGGCTACCTCGTCCTCCTCCACCGCCGCTTCCACCTACACCACCACATCCACCGCCACCTGAACCTGCTACATCATATGGACCTCGTCCTCCTAGGTTAAAATTATTATTTTTTATTTGTATGTATTTTATGTTATTTTAAGTTATTATTTCCCTATCCACATTTGTTTGCAGAGCACTTGCCATGCTCTTAACTAGGGATGAGCTTCGAGTTCGAGTCGAACTCATGTTCGACTCGAACATTGCCTGTTCGCCCGTTCGCCGAACAGCGAACAAATTGGGGTGTTCGCGGCAAATTCGAAAAATCTATGGGAGAAATCTAAAGTGCTAATTATAAAGGCTTATATGCAAGTTATTGTCCTAAAAAGTGTTTGGGGACCCGGGTCCTGCCCCAGGGGACATGTATCAATGCAAAAAGAAGTTTTAAAAACGGCCGTTTTTTCGGGAGCAGTGATTTTAATAATGCTTAAAATGAAAAAATAAAAGTGAAATATTCCTTTAAATTTCGTACCTGGGGGGTGTGTATGATATGCATGTAAAGTGGCGCATGTTTCCCGTGCTTAGAACTGTCCCTGCAAAAAGTGTCATTTTTGAAAGAAAAAAATGCATTTAAAACTGACTCGCGGCTATTAATGAATTGTCGGCTCCCGGCAATACATACAAAAGTCATTGATAAAAAAAAAAAAAAAAGCGTGGGGGTTCCCCAGAATTCAATTACCAGGCCCTTCAGGTCTGGAATGGATATTAAGGGGAACCCCGCCGCAAATAAAAAAAAAATTGACGTGGGGTTCCCCCAAATATCCATTCCAGGCCCTTCAGATCTGGCATGGATTTTAAGGGGAACTCCACCCCAAATTTAAAAAAAAATGGCGTGGAGTCCCCCTAAAAATCCATACCAGACCCCTTATCCGAGCATGCAACCTGGCTGGCCGCAGGGGAAAAGGGGGGGACGAGAGAGCGGCCCCCCCTCCCTCCTGAACCGTACCAAGCCACATGCCCTCATCATGGGGAGGATGTCCCCATGTTGATGGGGACAAGGGCCTCATCCCCACAACCCTTGCCCGGTGGTTGTGGGGGTCTGCGGGCGGGGGGCTTATCGGAATCTGGAAGACCCCTTTAACAAAGAGGACCCCCAGATCCCGGCCCCCCCTATGTGAATTGGTAAGTGGTACATTGTACCCCTACCATTTCACGAAGAAAGCGTAAAAAAATGTTTAAAAAAACACACAAACACCTTGAAAAAGTCCTTTATTTAAAAAAAACAAAACAAAACATTCCAGCGGTGAAATCCAGTGTCCCGCGGCGATCCCGATGTCCAGCGCTGTCCGTCATTGGTTGTGCCTGAGCGGACCTGATGGGGAACTCCCTCTCAGTATTTTAAATGTATAGACCCGCCCCTTCTAAAGTTCCCCATCAGGTCCGCTCAGCGGACCAGATGCGGAACATGAGAAGGGGCGGGTCTATACATGTATTACCAAAGTGAGAGCAGTTCCCCATCAGGTCCGCCTCCTCGGTATGTCAGACCCGCCTACGTCATTGGCTTGAACGGGGAACTTCCTTCACTATGTAAATTTAAATTTACATAGTGAAGGAAGTTCCCCGCTCAAGCCAATGACGTAGGCGGGTCTGACATACCGAGGGGGCGGACCTGATGGGGAACTGCTCTCACTTTGGTAATACATGTATAGACCCGCCCCTTCTCATGTTCCGCATCTCGTCCGCTGAGCGGACCTGATGGGGAACTTTAGAAGGGGCGGGTCTATACATTTAAAATACTGAGAGGGAGTTCCCCATCAGGTCCGCTCAGGCACAACCAATGAAGGACAGCGCTGGACATCGGGATCGCCGCGGGACTCTGGATTTCACCGCTGGAATGTTTATTTATTTATTTTTTTAAATAAAGGACTTTTTCAAGGTGTTTGTGTGTTTTTTTAAACATTTTTTTTACGCTTTCTTCGTGAAATGGTAGGGGTACAATGTACCCGTTACCAATTCACATAGGGGGGGGGGGCGGGATCTGGGGGTCCCCTTTGTTAAAGGGGTCTTCCAGATTCCGATAAGCCCCCCGCCCGCAGACCCCCACAACCACCGGGCAAGGGTTGTGGGGATGAGGCCCTTGTCCCCATCAACATGGGGACATCCTCCCCATGTTGAGGGCATGTGGCCTGGTACGGTTCAGGAGGGAGGGGGGGCCGCTCTCTCGTCCCCCCCTTTTCCCCTGCGGCCGGCCAGGTTGCGTGCTCGGATAAGGGGTCTGGTATGGATTTTTAGGGGGACTCCACGCCATTTTTTTTTTAAACTTGGGGTGGAGTTCCCCTTAAAATCCATGCCAGATCTGAAGGGCCTGGTAATTGAATTCTGGGGAACCCCCACGCTTTTTTTTTTTTTTTTCTCAATGACTTTTGTATGTATTGCCGGGAGCCGACAATTCATTAATAGCCGCGAGTCAGTTTTAAATGCATTTTTTTTCTTTCAAAAATGACATTTTTTGCAGGGACAGTTCTAAGCACGGGAAACATGCGCCACTTCACATGCATATCATACACACCCCCCAGGTACGAAATTTAAAGGAATATTTCACTTTTATTTTTTCATTTTAAGCATTATTAAAATCACTGCTCCCGAAAAAACGGCCGTTTTTAAAACTTCTTTTTGCATTGATACATGTCCCCTGGGGCAGGACCCAGGTCCCCAAACACTTTTTAGGACAATAACTTGCATATTAGCCTTTATAATTAACACTTTAGATTTCGAACGTTCGAGTCCATTGTATTTAATAGGGTTCTAAAGTTTACACGAACATTTTGTCTGTTCGCAGGTTCTGGTGCGAACCGAACAGGGGGGTGTTCGGCTCATCCCTGCTCTTAACAACATTTTGCAGCCATTTGCAGCCCTCTAGCCCTTTCCATTACTTTTTTAGAGCAATTTTAGTCCTCAAAAGTTCGGGTCCCCATTGACTTCAATGGGGTTCGGGTTCGGGGTCAAGTTCGGGTCAAGTTCGGGTCCCGAACTCAAACTTTTTTCCGAAGTTCGGACGAACCCGAACATCCAGGTGTCCGCTCAACCCTACTCAAAACCCATCACCAACACCCAATATGATTAAAATTAGATTACAAATGTTTTTATTGAAGATAAAAAAAAAATATATACAATTATGGGAAAGCATATATCGTATCGATCAGATCATCAATGAACGTAAAGAACAACATACAAAAAAAAAACTGAAATCAAAAAGAGTAAAATAAAAGACAAAAAAGAAAACAACAGTTTCCTTGAGCATAACAAATAGAACATCAGGAGATAAGGATCCTAAGGATTATTAATAACAAGGATATAGAAAGGGTGACCCAGGCACACCCGGAAGCATCTGCTTCCGGAGGAATATGTTCCGTAAAGTATATGCTAGGTTCAGGACCATAGTATATTCTTGTGTGTCGTCCAGGGTTCCCATCTTTGGTCAAACAAGATCATTCTATCTTGCCAGGTGTACAAAATCCTCTCCATCAGCATTATAGTATCTTTTCTGTATAGAATTGAGGGACTTGGGACAGCAGGGGTTTTCCAGTGCAGGGCAATGCTCCACAAAGTGGAGACACAAATTGTGTGTAAGAGGCATTCTTGCCTATGGGAGATACCCGGGATCGGTGCTCCTAGGAGACCCATTGAGACCGTGAGCTTTAAAGGGGTCCCCGCAATAGCCGAGGCTAAGGCGGAAATCCTATCCCAAACTGGGGAGAGCTTTTCACAGTCCCAAAAAATGTGCCTCAAGGTGCCTGAAATATTACAACCCCTGAAGCACAAACCCTAGGTACCAGGAAACATAATCTGAAGCTTGGATGGGGTATAATACCACCTCGTTAGGACTTTGTAGGCGGTTTCCCTCACTGCTAGGGATTTCGTGGCCTTGCGCAAGTTATCCAGCATGGTGTCCCAATCCTCAGGAGAAAATTGTTCTCCACAGTCAGCCTCCCATTTTGCTTTATATGGAGGCTCTCCAGAGAAGGTCGATGCTACCGTATCCCTATATAGTAATGAGATCAGACCTTTGCCCCTGGGAGAATCACGACAAATCCGTTCAAAGACAGAAGGGGGGTGAGACGGGGTGAGTGAAAAATGGGAGCTAAAAAAGTGCCTGATTTGTAGATACCTATAGTATTCTTTAGGTGGGGCCTGTTTACGGGTCCGGAGAAGGTCTAAAGAGGCAAAAGCACCATCCATTTGGAGGTCTAGTAGTGAGACCAAGGAGTTGGTTATCCACCAAGAGAAGTTTTGGGGGCGTACCAATGCCATGGCAAATAAGGGCTCACCTAAAAAGGAAGACCCGTGGGGAGCAGAAGTAACAAGGTTCAGTTTGGATTTATACCGGTTCCAAAGAATAAGGGTGTGGGACACCACGGAGTTAAGGGAGGAGAGTTTGTGCGCTAAGTTAGTAGGGGACCACAGAATGGATTGAATACAATAGGGTTTGATGGACAGAGATGCAAACATGACCCATGGGACTCTTGAGTTAGGGATACTCCATTGAGCCATTTGAGAGAACCGGACAGCTAAAAAATACAACCAAAGGTCCGGCAAACCTAGGCCACCAGCCCTCTGGGATCTATACAGCACCAACTTGGAGCATCTGGGCTTCCTATTCTGCCAGATAAAGTTATTAACCTCTCTCTGCAGTTTGTCTATGTAGGACTTGGGGATCATTACAGGGAGGGCCCTGAATAGATACAAAAGTTTTGGAAGCAGGGTCATTTTGATTTGCCGTGACTCTCCCAAGAAATGAAATACGATAGGAGCTCCACATTTTTAGAAGGTTATGTAGTTGGGAGACACATGTTGGATAGTTCACTTGAAAAATAGTAGACCAGTTTTGTAGGATATAGATGCCAAGGTAGGGAATCTTGTCCGAAGACCATTGAAAGGGGAAGGATTTTTTGAGCACTTCACACTGAGCAGGGGGTAAGTTGAGGGGGAGAACAGTAGATTTAGTAACATTGAGCGTAAGGCCAGAAATAGATGCAAAATTTGACAACAGGGAGAGTAAGTTAGGTAAGGAGATATGGGGTTGGGTCAAAAAAAGCATGACATCGTCCGCATACATGCAGAGCTTAAAGGGGGTTGACTCTAGAGGGTAGCCGGATATGTCTGGGTGTTGTCTAATAGCTGTAGCTAGGGGTTCCACGACCAGGGTAAATAATAAGGGTGACAGGGGACAACCCTGACGGGTGCCCCCCTGCCCAGTGTGAAAAACCCAGAGTTGCATCCCGGTAGTTTAATGCGTGTGCAAGGGTTGTGGTATAGTGCCTGTATACCTCTGAGAAAATCATCTTTGAAGCCCATGCGCTGTAAAACCATGAAAAGATAAGGCCAAAGAACGCTGTCAAAGGCTTTGTTAATATCAAGGCTCAGCAGGAGGGCTTGTTTGTGATGGAGAGTAGCATCTTGGAATATGTTCATAGTGAGCTGGATATTATCAGTGATAAGTCTGTTAGGAATGAAGCCTGATTGGTCAGAAGAGGTCAGAGATTCAACAATATTAGCTAGTCTGTCAGCCAGTATACGACTAAATTTTTTTAGGTCATTGTTAATGACCGATATAGGCTATAGTTTTGTGGGAGCGTATGGTCCTTCAGGGGTTTGGGAATCAGGGACATGTTTGCCAAAGTAATTTCATCAGGGAACTGTTCACCATTAAGTATCTTGTTAAGCATAGAAGTTAACCTTGGGACCAGAATAGAGGCATAATGTTTATAGTAGCTGGACGTAAAGCCATCGGGGCCTGGTGCCACCGAACGTTTCAGGGATTTAATCACACCTAACACTTCCTCCTCTGTGAATGGAGCATTAGGGAGTCTAACTGTGAGGGTGTTAAAGAGGGTATGGGGAGAGCATCTAGCCAGTCATATGTCTTGTCGGTGGGGAAAGGAGGTGGGTTTGAAAGAAGATTAGAATAAAATTGTTCAAATATATGTAGGACCTCTTTAGGGTGAGAAACTAGTCTGCCAGAGGAATTACGGAGTTTGTATAGATGAGGGGGCTGTAAGGTCTGGTTTAATTTGCGGGCAAACATGGAGAAGGCCGTATTGCTGTGCAGGAGAAATTTAGCCTTGGACCAGCGGAGGGATTTTTCAGCCTTAGATGATAAAATGGTGTCTAATTCCAGTCTCTTTTGAGAGACCAAGAGTTCATTGGGCCTAGAGGGATTGCCAATTAGAAGTTTGTGAAGTCTATCCAATTCGGTTGTCAGCTCATAAATCTTATGCCAGCGTTCCTTATTTTTACGAGAGGCTATACTGATGAGACGTCCTCTAAGGACCCCTTTATTGGCTACCCATAGAGTGTTAGGGGATACGTCAGGAGTGGTATGTAAAGCAAAATATTCCTGAATAGCTGTAGCTATTTCCTGGCAGACAATAGGGTCTGTAAGTAAAGAGTCATTCAAGCGCCAGGAGTAAGGGGTGTCAGATAAGCCAATGAGAGTCGTAGATAGGGAAACCATGTTATGGTCCGACCATGGGCATAGATGTATAGATGAGTCAGTAGAATTAGCTAGCACGATGGGAGTGCAAAAGATATAATCTAACCTGGCAAAGGAGTTATGAGGGTGAGAATAGAAGGTGAAATCTTTCGCCCCCGTATTATGAGCTCGCCAAGCATCAGTGAGTTGGTAGGAGCGCAGAGATTTAGATAATGTTTTGGGGAAATCTAGATTGAGTCTAGATACAGGGTTCCTATCCAAGTGGGGGTGGGCTGCAAGGTTAAAGTCTCCCCCTACGAACATGTGAGTGGAGGAAAACCTTTCAAGAATCTTAAAGAAGGCAGAAAAAAAAGTAGCTTGAGCCACGTTAGGGGCGTACACATTAGCAATTGTAAGGTCACGACCAGCAATAACACCCTTAATTATGATGAATCTACTCTCAGGGTCCTTGTATACTCGTTTGACCTCAAAGGGAAATGAGTTATGCAATAGGATAGCCACACCCCTACATTTATATTGGAATAGTGTATAAAAGGCTTGTTTATATGCCCTATGGAGAAAAGAGGGGTGGTTGTCAGAGGCAAAATGGGTTTCTTGTAATCGGATAATTTGAGCCCCCAATTTTTTATAGCTAGTGAAGGCTTTCTTCCTTTTGTGTGGAGAGTTAAAGCCCTGCACATTATGAGTGATACATGTGATTGTCATTTATGTGGTAATAACCAAATACGCTCACCTGATGGGTGTAGTGGCAAGGGGAGAGTTACACCATAAAACTCCGGTACAAAGGGAAGGTTGAGCTTGGGGCTCCCTTGAAAACAGACTGCCTTAGAATCAATAGGATTTGTAGAGATAAAATAATGCTCAAAGAAACAGAAAAACAGAAGCAGAAAATCAACATATACAATCATAAACATCAAAAAAATGAATGTCAGCCAAATGATTTGTGGCTGAAACATCGCCGGGTCAGGTTGCAAGGCGCATAAACCTGAAACAGAGAAATTGGTCAAATGAGGGGCAAAATTGCCCCTAACTCCAGGGGTCACGGCCGGACCTCTAAGAGAGGTGGGGACGTGAGTGGAGTGGGGTGGCATAGCATTGACGTCCGCCAAACCAGCCTGTCTATTAACTTTATAGCATCAATAGTGCATGCAGAACCGAGGCAGAGGGAGAAGAGAAAAAAAGAGGTACATCAAAAAAATGAGAGTTTACACTCCCCTCCTCTTCCCCTCCCCCCTACCTGTTTTCTTTCGTATAACAATAAAACAAAAAAGTAAAGAGGACATGGTATGAATACAAAAACCCCATCAAAAGAAAAGAGAAAAAAAAAGAGGGATCATTAAAAAATTAAATGTATTTAGAAGTAGCATGGTGAATCACCCTGCGGTGGGTTGTCCTGGGAGTTCCATTCCGGGTATATGAGACTGGTCTAGAGTAAGGTAAGTCAGCATACCCAGGTACTCTATGGGATAGTTATGAAAGTAAGTGAGACACAGCTTATACCTCATAGATACTGCAGAGCGTTCAATGCCAAAAATGGCCACAAGATGGCTCTCTCACATCAGAAACTTCAATAAAGTGATCTCTATGTCAAAAAGTGAAAAAAATAAATAAAGCAGCTTGGTAGTGAGAGCAATCAAATCACAGCAAAGATGGATGTCAGTGTAGTTGTGGACCTATATCCATTCTAACCCGTCTCCTGTCACGTCTTGGGGAGGGTGTCCGCCAGATAGGTGTTGGACGGGGAGTGGAGGGTGGACGAGGTAGTGCCTCAGCTTCCAGCAGGCCCAGCTTGACCAAAATTTCTAGACCCTTTTGGAGTGTAGTAGCAGAGTAGATTGTCCCATTATGCGGGACCGTCAATTTAAAGGGGAAGCCCCATCTGTATCGAATCCGCGCAGCAGCTAGAGCAGATGTCACCTCTTTCATCCCGCGGCGTCTGTCCAGGGTCGCGGGTGAAATATCCGGATAAATTTGTATCGGGGTGCCATCCAAAAAGATGTTTTGGGTGTTGCAGGCAGCACGGAGGATTTCCTCTTTAATAAGAAAGTCCTTTAGGCAGAGAACAATGTCTCTAGGTTTGTCAGGTGGGGGTCTGGAGCGAAGCGCTCTGTGTATGCGGTCGCACGTGAGGGCCTCCGTCGCACGATCCGGCAGCAAGGAGTGGAAAAGTTTGTGGATGGCTGGGATAAGCTCAGTGGTAGTTTCGGGGACCCCCTCACCCTAAGGTTGTTCCTGCGATTTCTGTTATCGAGGTCCTCAATTTGGGCTTGTAGCTGGGCCACAGTCGCAGAAAGGGAGTCATGTTCTCTAGAGAGATCATTGTGAGCAATGCTGAGTTCATCGTGCTTAGTTTCTAAGTGATCAGTGTGGGAACCCAGTGCAGCTATCTCCTGTGTGAGGGTATTAGTGCTTTTTGTGAAGTTCCGATTGGAATTTAGAAGCCATTTTACTGTAAATTGCCTCTAGGCTTTTATCCAGATCCTCTTTTGTAAGGGGGGGGTGTACTCAGTCCTGTGAAGGAGATGTGTTGTCCTTTGAGAGCAGCATGGCAGGGCTGCCGGCGCCATCTTGCGACATGCTGTATCGCTCTTTAGACTTCAGCAGAAAGTTTGTCAGCGTCTTCTGTGAGGGCGCCTGTCCCTTCTTCCTCTTCGGCGGCATGCACAGCTTGATCCCGGGGTGTGACTGACCTACCTCATTGACTGCTTTGCATCAACAGCCATTCATTACAGGATTCTTTCTGTCCAACTGTGCTGTTTTAGTAGTGTCTGATGTCATCTACCTATATGAGCCCTTGCGCATAGCCATCTCCAATACTACTCTAGTTTATTTTCCATAGGGGACCTGGTCAGTCCACCTGGCTGATCCATCAGTTTGCAGTGTAATCAAGTGGATTCTTTATTTCCAGCTGATCACCCTGCTAGAGTATTGCATGCATGCACTTTGTGACACAGTTGTAGTTTTAATATAGACAACGTTGTCTTATTAATTTTAATCATATTGGGTGTTGGTGATGTGTTTTGAGTGCCTGTTATATATGTAATTGCAACATATTTTTTCTACCAATAAATTTCCATTTTTTCATGCGCCGTGGTCCACTCGTGGCTTCTTTATCCGGGGGGTTCTTCTCTTTTTCTCCCTGGTGGGTTTGTCTTTGTAATATTTATTACCTACTGGGTTATATGCCATCTCTAGGTGAATGGACACTGGTAGACAAAGTCTTAGACAGGAAGTGATCCCCTATATAACCCCTCCCATACAGGAAATACTTCAGTTTTTTTACCAGTGTCTGCAAGTCTGCAAGGTGGATGGGCATGTTTGTTGAGCTCTCTGAGCTCCAGGTCTTTAGTCCCAAAAACGGTTCTTAAATGAATCAAGAAATTGAATGATCTGATCCATTTAACACAGGCTTATAAGATTAAATGTTACCCGAGTCTCGCAAAGAAGATGCAAGGATCCTGCAAAGTTTTGCCTCTAATGCAACCTCTGGGTGCTGGACCCTGCATAGTGGAATCCTGGACACCACAGAGCTAAGGCATTCCTGCAGGGTGCAGTACAGGTCCAAGGGAGTGGACCCTAAAACATGAAAAGGGTACCCAGTCCTTGAAGGTCCTCAATTGACAGGAACCTGCTGTAATGGGTGAAGATTGGGCTCTTAGTTTCTAAGGCTGCCCTGCGCCTGGACGGGTAAGTGAAATCCCTCCTTATTTACTTATTGTGGAGCGCCCCAGTGATTGTAACAATCAGTCAAGCTAGCTAGAGGCTGGACACCTGTGTACGGTGACCACAAGGGGGAGTATTGGGCTAGCTGTGGGTGTTTGCAAAGAGTACCTTTATTTCTTGTTGTCCGGCTGTTTTTACCTTAAATGGATGGTCCGCGCACGAGGGTATGCCATTGCGCATCTTGGTTCACATGGCATACGTGCGTTCGTCAAAGTACTTAGACGTTCACGGTGTTTAGTGGCCATGACGCAGGTGGCTTTGCCACAGGCGGTGTGTGCACACGGGGCTCGCATGTGCCGTAGCGTAATCTAAGTGCATGAAGATCCACGTCATATGGGAATACAGCTGCGCACAGCCAGCTTATTTAAGCTGTGTATGCCAAACATGCGGTGCTTCCAGAGGCCAGCTGTGGGACACAGAGCAGGCTCTGAATCAGGCATTTTTAGCGGTTCATTTCTCATTTCCTGGGTCACGTGAGTCATCTGTGTTGCTTGGCAGGCTAAGGTGCTTAGCAGGATTGTTGCATAGGGGCTTGGTAAATCCTTTTAAGGGGTCTCCCTTCTGGGGTATGTAAATACTAAACCCAGGTACTCCCTTTTTGTGGCTTGCAATGTCTTTATAAAAGAGGAGCGGGGTTAACACTGCAGGGAAAGGCACACCTATGTCGTCAGTAGCTCCTGAGGAGCCTAGTCGTAACCCTAGTGTTGTATCTCCTGAGAGACCAGAGGCTTCCAGGCAATATGAGCCGCTGCGCCTGTCTGGTATTGTGCCTACAGTCAATGCTGCTGCTTCACCCTTTATCACCAGGGATGAACTGTCCTCAGCCCTAGCCGGGTTAGAGCACAGGATTGCTGGCATGAAAGCCTCCATCTTGCAAGGTGACAAGAAGTGTGACAGATCCCCCTCCCCTGAGCCACCTAATTTGGAACAGGAATGGGTTGAGGATGGGGAAGAGCTAAATTCCAAGGATTCTGTGGAGGGTCTGGTAGATGAGTATGCTTCTGAGCAACCTGGGCCAGAAGATGTCCAGTTCGTATCTGCCTCTTAGTTGCAGAGGTTTTGATCCAGACTCTTACCGAGATGGTTCATTCCGCCTTTAAGTTGCCTCCTGCAGAGGTTTCTGAGCACCCCTGAGGCCTTCTCAGGCTTCACAGGCTTTCCCCTTGAACCCACTGTTGGAACAGGCAGTGTATGCTAATTGGGAACAACCCGACGGGATTTTCATTCCTCCTAAGAGGTTTGCCCTTTTATATCCCTTGGAGGAAAAGTTTGTTAAGAAGTGGAGCATGCCAGCCAGTCTTTTTCTTAAATAAATATTTAACTTGTCCGGTGGATAACGCATGGGGCTTGACCCTGTTGACAAGAAACTGGAGTCACTATTAAAGGCTAACTTTTCTTTGGCCAGTTCAGGTACTCAACCAACTGTCGCAGCAATTGGAGTCTGCCAGTCCTTAAAGGATCAGGTCAGATGGCCTGACAGGCCTAACCAGAAGGATGATCTGCACTTTGTGGACATTTGGAGAACAGTGGTTCAGGACGAGAGGATCACCAGTAGAAATACAACTTCTATATATGATTTTAGCCTTCAGCAGAACAGCCAATGTTTGGTCCAAACCCAAGTTCCTGGTCACCCTCTTATATATGTATATGTCTTGAAACCATATGTACCTAAAACATAGCTTAATTTAATCACCATGCAGAAAAAAAAAATTACATAGTAAAATACCACCTTTTATAAAAAATACCACTGTATGAGATTAAGTATTAATGTTTTATTTAAAGACTTTTTTTTGCAAATGGGTCAGTTCTCAGGAGTCAGATCAAGATAACTGATCATGTAATTAAATGAGAGCCCACCACAGTTTTTAATCACTATCAAATTTCAGTCTCAGCCTCAAGAGGGCTAATATATAATTGCTGACTTAATTTTTACTATCTACTTTTTTTTACCTATTGCAGGCATTGCAGGGTCTTGCAGCAGATATAAGTTAAAGCAACAGCATTTTACTGTCCACTAACAAATATAAAAATACATACACATCTAAAAGAAGAACCAAAGCACTCATGAGTCTTGCAGAAAAGTATAAGTTAAAGCAAAAACAATTTATTAAATCATTAAAGAAATAAAGTGTAGCGCTCCTGAATACACCATCCCTACATCCAAATGAATTAATTAGTGCAAAGACATGGCTTAATTTGGGAACTTTATGGGAGGAGCAAAGATAATTCAAGGAATTACCCAGTGAACTGACCAGCATTCCAGGTGGCTCAGTAAGCAGAATCCTTGCCAGACACAGCAGAGGTCCCAGGGTCAAGTCCAGGCCTTGACATATTTAGTATCTGTTTACTCAACTTCCAAATGTTGCTAAATAAATGAGAATTATATTGTGTTTGTGTGAACTAAAATCAATGTGAGTGCATTTTATTGATAAGATAGGTTTGTGCAATTTTTAAAAATAGGAAATACAAACTTTTTATGCCATAAGTTCACTGCTTTCATAAAATATATAATGTTTTTTAAGTTTTGAGTAATTGTAAGACATACAATGTTTATTTTAAGATGGAATACATTTTAAAAGCTAATTTTAATGCAACTATTTGCATGTTTTTCTGTGGTAAGTGTAACGTTAATGAGGTTAGGAAAGTGGTGGCGCCATCTATCCTCAAAGCAGAAACTGTCTGGGTGGTCATAATACATTATTCATACGCTTAAACTGCCAGATCTATTTTGTTCAGTTATGAAACAACACCACAGGTTGGACACCTGCAAAGGTTTAAATAGGGTTTCTTTGTTTGCCTCTGTTGGATGTAAAGAAAGATGGATGTTTACAGTGATCTTGTCATTTTCCCTCATGCAATATTTACATAATTTGCAAACCCCTATATATTAATCACAAAATCTAACCAACAAAGACTTATGATTAAAATGAGATCACATTAGTGTGACATTTATGTAACTTAGAAGAATGGTAAAGCTCAACGTGAACATATGCTTTTTTTTTGCTTTACAAGAGCTTTATTCCCCTTTTGATGCCACAGTTGGAGGCAAGCAGGAATAAAACATTTGCATAAATTGTTAGCATAGTATTAGGGCAATAAAAATTTGGCTTGATGAGCACATAAATTAAAATAAATTTCACAGGTTTCAAATTGCTAAAAATTGGAATCACGTTGCATTTACTTGGATGAACATTTGATACTTGCACAATGCACACAAGTGTCATCCGTATCATCTGAGGTGTGCAGCAACAGATCAATATAGCAGTGTTCTACTCCTATAGGGAAAAGCTGGACAGAGCTGCAACAGCTCTACCTGAACCTTTGCACTAACAAGAAGTGCCATGGGGTCACCTCACTACACTCCCGATATAAACAATGTGGAAACATAGGGTTTACATTCACTACTACAGTGATCTTTAATGAAGAGATCTGTAGAAGCACTGGAAGCTCAGAAAATGCTTTTTTCATATCCTGAACTTAGTGCTAAGTTGGTGCTTCTAGCAGTACCCTTTTAGGTGAATTTATAGCCTTTTTTGTTGCAAATAAATTGGTGTGTGTTACAATTAAGGATGAGCGAAGCTGCCCAAGTTTGATTTATGGCAGGGTTCATAAAATCCTGTTAGAAATATGCCAAACCTGAACTTAGCCTTAAAAACCACTCAAGTCTATAGGGAGTGAAACCTACTATTAAGTTCTGTCATTTTCAAACTTAATAGGTAAACTATTTTCAAAAGGGTACAGGTAGTTGAGCATTTCCATGAGGGACATTTAACTAACGTGAAAATAAATAAATAAATTACCATGCAGCAGGGAGAATGTCCTCTTAATGTAATTTTAAGGGAGGCATGGAAAAACATAAATTATTTAACCACTTGTCGACCGTGCTATAGAGAAATGATGGCTACAGCACGGCAGTCTAGTTTTGACGGTGTCCCGTGGCCGCGCTTCTGGCGTGCCCCCTGGGGCACGCATCCAAAAGTGTCTGTGATAGCTGGGACCACGGGACCCAGGGCACCATGGATTGGGGTAAAGGGTCAATCACAACGGCCCTTTACCACATGATCATTCTGTCCAGTGACGAGCGATCGATTGTCAACAAACCGGGATCATGCCCCATTCAGCTTGTGCAGCTGCGGTTTTTCTCTCTCCTCTCCTCACACTATGTTTCAGTGTGAGGAGATGAGAGAGAAACACTGCAGCAGCACAAACTGGCATGATCCTGAGTGCCATCAGTGCCATTACAGTGCCATCAGTGCCACTACAGTGCCATCAGTGTCCATAAGTGCCATTACAGTACCATCAGTGCCACTACAGTACCATCTGTGTCCATCAGTGTCATTACAGTGCCACATCAGTGTCAAACAAAATCTCCTGTGCTCAACAGTAGTCGGATGGCAATGGAAGAAGCCTAGAATTTTTATGGCTCCTAGTACATGCACAGACCTTGCTGCCTTCCAAGGGTCAGGGGCACATTACCCAAGTAATATTTATTAAAATCAAAAAGAAGGAAACATACTCACAAACAGGATAGAAAAATAGCCGGCAACTCCAATCCATAAGTATAATTTATTGCCACATGTAGGAAAACAAAAAAACAGACGTGTTTCGGCTGGAGATCCTTGGTCATAAAAATGACACATTCTATATATAATATATGGGGATCTCCACCCACCCAATCAGCATCAGGCTAATAAAGCAAATTTAAGAGTTGTTGGGTTGGTGGGGGAGTATACCACTATGAAAAAATCTCAGGAACCGAACATGCTATTGGTTAATGACCTATGCACATAAGCAGACAGAAAAGTAATTAAACACTAGATGTGAAAATACTCATGACACAAGTGAGATAGGAAAAAGGAAAAACGGAAGAAGGGAGCATAATTATTTTATGTTCAATTAGACATACTATTTACAGTGTAGAGGGGATGCCAAGTTTCAGCATCATTGTCAAACTTATACATGGGGTGGTGGGAGGGGAGGAGCAATTTATTTTTCCCCACTCTAATCCCAATGTAGGGGCAATCAAATGGTACGGCAGGTACATAGATGATTTGATCTTAGTGTGGGATGAGACAGTCGGTGAGCTGGCATCTTTTATTATGTATGCCAATGAAAATTATCTAAACCTAGGATTTAGCTTTGAGACCCACCAGAACATAATACATTTTTTAGATGTCACTCTTACTAGCAACATTGAGACCCATTCTGTCCAGTCCCACACTTTTGGGAAAGAATGTGCAGGAAATTCTTTGTTACTGCCCACTAGATGTCATCCACAACACACCATCAAATCAGTGCCTGTGGGAGAATTCATCTCAACTGCTCTGATGAAGTATCCTTTTCTAGGGAATGTGAGATTATCTCTATAAGACTTAGGGAAAGGGGATATCAACAGTGGCTCATTAATAGAGCCTTTGCGATAGCCTCTAAGAAAGAAAGATTGCAACTGTTAAACAACAGGGGAAATAAGTATAGGAAGAAAAAAGATAGATTGATATCTGGTTCTGGAGTGATACTGGAGATTAATATCTCTCATTGTACCCAAAATCCAGTGACTTCCGTCACAACGTTTTTACAGGAATTTAATTCTGTGAAAAGGATCATCTCTAATTATCTACCAGTCCTACTTGCTGATCCTGGTTTGGCTCCCGTCCTGTCTACAGGATGTAGATTCTCTAGCTGACGTTCCCAAACTCTGGGTAACATTTTTGTCCCCTAGTCTCACCCACCGCTCGAAATAGGAGATGGTTACATGTCCAGGGCTCATATATGTGGATTAAACACTTGCCGTTTTTTTGTGTAATGTACAGTAAGGATCCCTGTCCCCTTTCTATCCCCCTCCTCACTCCCATCTCCTTCTCCCACTTTTCTCTCTCTTCTCTCTTCATCCTTCCCCCCTCTCCCTCTTCTCCCCTTCTCTCTCCCTCTCGTCCTCCCTTCCTTTCTCTCCTCCTCTCTCCCTCCCCACCCCCTTCCTATTTTTTCCCTCTCTCTTTTATCTCCCCTCCCCCCGCCTGCCTCTTTCTCTCCAACTCCATCTTCCTTCATCCCTTTTCCATCTCTTCCCCTCTCTTCCCCCCTCTCTCTTCTCCCTCTCTATCTCCTTGCTTTCTCTCCCTCCTCTCACTCTCACCCCCCTCCCCCTCCTCCATCCTTCTCTCTTTCTCTCAAGCCTTCCTTTCTTCCCCTCTCTCTTCATCCTCCTTCTCTCTCTCCCCTCATCCATCTCACCCTGAAATTCGTAAATTGGAAATTCAGAAATTCGTAAATTAGAAAAAAAATAAAACGAAAATTAAAAAATCTGAAATAAAAACTAACTAATAACTTAACTACTACTAACTATTAAATTATAGGTAATGGTATTTCCTTTGAAATTTGGCTGTTAGTGAACGTAACAAATACAAATTTATCCGAAGTTACGAATTATCCGTAATAATAAATGCAGTATCTAAACCAATGGACAGTAACGAATTAATAATAATAATCAACAATAATCATAATAATAAAAACATATTATTATTATTAATTATTATTTTGTTCTGTTCCATTTGTTTAGATGCAGCATTCGTTATTTTGGATCATTTGTAACTTCAGATAAAGTTGTATTTGTTATGTTCACTAACAGCCAAATTTCAAAGGAAATTCCAATACCTATAATCTAAAAGTTAGTTATTATTAGTTAGTTAGTTATTATTTCAAATTTTGGGATTTTCGGATATTCTTTCTTTCAAATTTTCAGATTTTGGAATTTCCGAATTTTCAAAGTTTCAAATTTTTTCTTTATTGAATTATCAAATTTTCGGATTACTGAATTATCAAATTATCGAATTTTCAAATTTACAAGAAAAACAAAACATGAATGAAACAAAAACAAAAACAAACACATTTTTGGGCAGAGCACATGTCTAATATTGATAATTGCAAAAGAATGGCACTTTGTATATATTTCCAAGGGTACAATACCGACCAACAAAAGAAATATATTAATTTTTTTAACACTTTATTCAAACTCTATTCATTAAAAAGACTTAAAACTATGTACAGTATATAAAAAGATTGATGTCCCTATGGCCTTAAGATCAGATTGTAAAGGTCAACATGTTCTCAGGAGACCCAGCTTCATCAGGACCTGGAATCTCAATATAAAAGTGCAGTAACCATATATATATACAGGTCCTTCTCAAAAAATTAGCATATTGTGATAAAGTTCATTATTTTCTGTAATGTACTGATAAACATTAGACTTTCATATATTTTAGATTCATTACACACAACTGAAGTAGTTCAAGCCTTTTCTTGTTTTAATATTGATGATTTTGGCATACAGCTCATGAAAACCCCAAAATCCTATCTCAAAAAATTAGCATATTTCATCCGACCAATAAAAGAAAAGTGTTTTTAATACAAAAAAGTCAACCTTCAAATAATTATGTTCAGTTATGCACTCAATACTTGGTAGGGAATCCTTTTGCAGAAATGACTGCTTCAATGCGGCGTGGCATGGAGGCAACCAGCCTGTGGCACTGCTGAGGTGTTATGGAGGCCCAGGATGCTTCGATAGCGGCCTTAAGCTCATCCAGAGTGTTGGGTCTTGCGTCTCTCAACTTTCTCTTCCCAATATCCCACAGATTCTCTATGGGGTTCAGGTCAGGAGAGTTGGCAGGCCAATTGAGCACAGTAATACCATGGTCAGTAAACCATTTACCAATGGTTTTTGCACTGTGAGCAGGTGCCAGGTCGTGCTGAAAAATGAAATCTTCATCTCCATAAAGCTTTTCAGCAGATGGAAGCCTGAAGTGCTCCAAAATCTCCTGATAGCTAGCTGCATTGACCCTGCCCTTGATAAAACACAGTGGACCAACACCAGCAGCTGACATGGCACCCCAGACCATCACTGACTGTGGGTACTTGACACTGGACTTCAGGCATTTTGGCATTTCCCTCTCCCCAGTCTTCCTCCAGACTCTGGCACCTTGATTTCCGAATGACATGCAAAATTTGCTTTCATCCGAAAAAAGTACTTTGGACCACTGAGCAACAGTCCAGTGCTGCTTCTCTGTAGCCCAGGTCAGGCGCTTCTGCCGCTGTTTCTGGTTCAAAAGTGGCTTGACCTGGGGAATGCGGCACCTGTAGCCCATTTCCTGCACACGCCTGTTCACGGTGGCTCTGGATGTTTCTACTCCAGACTCAGTCCACTGCTTCCGCAGGTCCTCCAAGGTCTGGAATCGGTCCTTCTCCACAATCTTCTTCAGGGTCCGGTCACCTCTTCTCGTTGTGCAGCGTTTTCTGCCACACTTTTTCCTTCCCACAGACTTCCCACTGAGGTGCCTTGATACAGCACTCTGGGAACAGCCTATTCGTTCAGAAATTTCTTTCTGTGTCTTACCCTCTTGCTTGAGGGTGTCAATGATGGCCTTCTGGACAGCAGTCAGGTCGGCAGTCTTACCCATGATTGCGGTTTTGAGTAATGAACCAGGCTGGGAGTTTTTAAAAGCCTCAGGAATCTTTTGCAGGTGTTTAGAGTTAATTAGTTGATTCAGATGATTAGGTTAATAGCTCGTTTAGAGAACCTTTTCATGATATGCTAATTTTTTGAGATAGGAATTTTGGGTTGTCATGAGCTGTATGCCAAAATCATCAATATTAAAACAAGAAAAGGCTTGAACTACTTCAGTTGTGTGTAATGAATCTAAAATATATGAAAGTCTAATGTTTATCAGTACATTACAGAAAAGAATGAACTTTATCACAATATGCTAATTTTTTGAGAAGGACCTGTATATATATATATATATATATATATATATATATATATTGTGACAGTAGGAGCTACTGTCGCGGTAAAATGTCCAGACTTTGCTGATTACCAGCAGGGTGTGTGCTCAGATGAGCACAGCCCTTATAATGAATGTATGGGAAGACCTCATGGCTCCCAGTTGGAGACGGCTCCACACCAAGAGACAGGAGGTCTTCAGGAGTCAGAGAGGCTGTAGGTGACAGCCAGAACATTGGTGACTGCAAGAGGCAGAGCTGTGGACGCTAAAGGGAAGCCGTCTACTTTGAGGAGTCCGGTGGTCTGGGTGACCAGGAAAGTGCAGAAGTACTGCTACAGAGAGCCAGGTGGGCTAGCATTTTCTGTTATGTGTATTTGATGGAGAAGAACCCCTGCGTGGGAAACCTTTGTTTGGACTTTTATTTTGCCTTTTTTAATAAAAATGGGCTACCCATGCCCTTAAATATAGTTCCTGACTGGCTTGAATCGCTGGGAAAACGCATCTACCACTTGAGCTAAACAACCCCCATCTCACAAATGGTGGATTCAGCGGGCACAAGACGGTGGAATCCGGGTCCTTGCTCCACAGTGAGTTCAGGTCAGGAACTGTTGGCTGTGTGTGGAAGTGCAGCCAGGCAAAAGGCATTGCGTGTTGCAGGTGGTGTACCTGTGAATGAAAACTGTGTGTGGCAGCCAGGCGAACTGCATTGCACAGGAGTTCAATTGATGGACTGTGTTGCATACAGGCGGTGTACCTGTGGAAGTGAGCTCAGCGTGGCCTGAGAAGATGTCTCCACCTAGAAGGGTCAGTCCAAAAGGCCTAGTGATGCGTGAGACAGTGAATGGATGGTTCAAGTGGAATCGTAAAGACTGGGATGCAGTGCAAGGGGCTGTGATCGAGGTCTCTGACTATATGCAACCCATGCTGCCTACAGAGGAGGTTGTGGACTTCCTGCTAAGATTTGAAAAAGTTGCTGTAAAGAGAAAATGGCCTAGGAACCGGTGGCCAAAATTGCTGCAAACATTGTTACGGATAGAGTACCGGTCGGTTTACCATTTGAGGGATGGGGACCAGGATGACTACCGCAGGTTTAAAGAGGAAATCCTTCTCAGAGGAGAGTTCCATCGTATCATGGGCCGCCAGCAATGCTCCAGGATGGGAGAAGTGTCACCGGTAGACTTCGGTTTTGGAAATCCAGAGTTACCTGCTACAGGATATGGTAAGACTGTTGCAATTTGTGGGTCTGATCCCAGTGAAGTGGCATTGTGTTCGGTGGGGAGATCCACAGGTGTAAAAATGGACTTGCTGCAGTGTGCTACCCAGATCAGCGGGGAGACACAGGTTAAAACCCAGCTTGCAGCAAGGTCAAGGACTGAAAAGGACATGTGGACTCTGTGTGCACCTAAGGTAATCCAGCAGAGTGCTGGGAGAGATGTGCTAGGGGTAACCAAAGCAGTTGGTGTGCCATGTTCCCTAGTGACAGTGACAGGTGCTGCAGAGTTGCCAAGGGAAACCGCCAAGGAGCCTGCAGTGGTTCAACTGTGAAGCCGCCCTAGTAGGAAAAATAATTCCTTTGGAGAGGAAGGGTGGTGTGCTGAGTGGCACGCAGGGTGCCATGCGTTATGACAAAAGAAAACCTGATAGAGCTTATGAAACTGCTATGTTTATGAATGCTGATGATAAAGGTATTGCTGATTATACATGTACTTATGGTGATGTGTTCTTTAGTAATGAGAAAAGGGGGATGTCTCCCTTGGCAACCAGAAACAAAGCCACAGTGTTGTCCATGGAAATCTCTGGGGGTCTCCAGGTGTTGGAGCCAGAGATTGTCCAGGACAGCCCTGATATTGCTCTGATGGAACAAACAGGGTCTACACCATGCAGTGAGAGTTTGTGTGAGCAGTCCATTTATCATATGTGTAACCCAGTTGGTAAGGGGTTAAGTCAGCTGGCCAGAGCTGAAGGTACACAGCTGAGTGTGTTAGCGCCCCCAGAGCAAGGTAGTGATGGTGTATTACAGCCTGCCTTGTTTGATGAAGCTTTAGCAAAGAGTAAAAGCATGTTGTCAAAATGTGATTTATATAGAACTGACAAAGTTACTGTTTGCACTGCAGAATCCCAGGTGCCTCCTAGAGCCGATGATGAGGTACTGCTGAGCCCTCATAATGGAAGCACATCGGATTGGGACAGTTGGGCCAAACAATTACTAGCCATGATAGACAAGGCTATGTTGAGCTACAGGGGTGTGAATACAACAACTGTTATGCCAGACAGGGAAATCACAGAGCGACTGATGGTTGAGGGTGCGTTGGTCCCTACAAGGGTTGTTTCCCCCCAGTCGGAAGGACCAGATCAGGGCGCATGTATGGCAGATGTGGTGTTCACAGCCCAGCCACTGAATGTCAAGTGTGAAGGTGACAATGTAACAAATATTTACCTGCAGGGGCTCAGTGTTGAGTTGGAAGGGATGAGTGGGAGACAGTGTTCCAGAGGAGCATCAGGCTGTGATGGGTACCGCCAGTGAGGTGGAGGCCCGTTTAAATGTCTCGGCCCCTCAAGCCGCAGTGAATGAGCCCCTCCATGTCTCTGATGAGGTTAAGGTCACCAAAAATGTTTTGCATATTGATGTGGAGTGTGTAGAAATTACAGATATGTTAGTGGAACTGCTTGAAATGGTGAAAGCACAGTCCTTGTATACCTGGGTGCCTCCATTACAGTCGGATGTGGTGGTGCTGCGTGGTACCAATGGATGGAGTCAGGTAGTACAACCTGTGCTTGTTAAAATGAATCGCCAGTGGAACTGGTTGGTACAGTGCTTTCTAGTAGTGTGGCAAATGATCTCCCAGTTTCCTGTGAGGGTGCTTTCGGATACGGTTCAGTACGGAAGGCGCTCTGGGGGGCTGCTGGAGACAGAGGTCTCTCCGCCTGATGCAGTGATGGACATGTCTGCTAGTGCGGTCCGAGGTGCGGCTGAGCAGGGATTAGTAAATGGCGCAGATACTGCCTCATCCGCTAGACCTCCTAAGAAGGAAGGGCCAGATATGGACGCGGCAAAAGCAGAGATTCTGTCTGTCACCTGCAGAGAGGTACAAGATGGGGTACCCGGAGATGCTCTCAAATATAGTGTGGAGAGGAACAAAAATTGTAACATGGAAAAGTGTGAGTTGGCAAAGATTGGTACTGCTAGAAATGGGTCATGCGTTGTTCAATGTCAGTTGTTGGGACAACTGCCCACAGAGATTTGGACAGCAGGTGAAGTGAAGCCTTGTGAATGTCTCATAGGGGATAGCTGCTCACCTGTGTGTTGTCCCTCCTTGGGCTTGGCCCTAACAAGCCCTGAACAAGAAATAACTGATGATATTGATAATTGGAGAAATGGTGACTTATTACTGAATGTTAATGTAAATAATGGCCTGGATATGAAAATGAAGAATTTCTTGGAAAATGAGGGTGATACACAGATGTTGAGCCCTGGGGAGTTGGTAGTCAAGGGCAAAGGAGTTGGTAAACCCAAGGGACCTATTGTGATGGGGAAAACGGGTACCAGTGAGGGAAAAGGTGGTTCCTCATCAGGCGTAGTGTCTGGAGCAGGTTCCTTACAGAATCCAGAAACTGAGTTTAAAGGAAGTAGCAGGAAAGGCAGGGGGCTGCCAGAAAAGAAACGTGAGCTCAGGAACCCCACGGACAGAGGGAGTAGGCTGGGGATACAGAAAGGTAGGACCCTGTTGCGATCCTGGGTAAGGCGTGCCTGGAAAAAACACCCGAAAAAAAGATTGGGCCTACGCAGCGAACAGCTGGCACAGAGGTGCACCAATCAAGGATTCAGGCTTGTGTGTTCCGCCCCCTTTGGGTCCGAAACATGGGGGGGAGATATGTGACAGTAGGAGCTACTGTCACGGTAAAATGTCCAGACTTTGCTGATTACCAGCAGGGTGTGTGCTCAGATGAGCACAGCCCTTATAATGAATGTATGGGAAGACCTCATGGCTCCCAGTTGGAGACGGCTCCACACCAAGAGACAGGAGGTCTTCAGGACTCAGAGAGGCTGTAGGTGACAGCCAGAACATTGGTGACTGCAAGAGGCAGAGCTGTGGACGCTAAAGGGAAGCCGTCTACTTTGAGGAGTCTGGTGGTCTGGGTGACCAGGAAAGTGCAGAAGTACTGCTACAGAGAGCCAGGTGGGCTAGAATTTTCTGTTATGTGTATTTGATGGAGAAGAACCCCTGCGTGGAAACCTTTGTTTGGACTTTTATTTTGCCTTTTTTAATAAAAGTGGGCTACCATGCCCTTAAATATAGTTCCCGGCTGGCTTGAATCGCTGGGAAAACGCATCTACCACTTGAGCTAAACAACCCCCATCTCACAATATATATATATATATATATATATATATATACACAGTGCCTTGAAATAGTATTCATATCCCTTGAAATTTGCCACATTTTGTCATGTTACAACCAAAAACTTAAATGTATTTTATTGGGATTTTATGTGATAGACCAACAGAAAGTGGCACATAATTGTGAAGTGGAAGGAAAATGATAAATTGTATTCAACATTTTTTATAAATAAATATGGGAAAAGTGTGGTATGCATGTGTATTCAGCCCCCTGAGTCAATACTTTGTAGAACCATCTTTCGCTGCAATTACCGCTGCAAGTCTTTTTGGGTATGTCTCTACCAGCTTTGCACATCTAGAGAGTGACATTTTTGCCCATTCTTCTTTGCAAAATAGCTCAAGCTCTGTCAGATTGGATGGAGAGCATCTGTGAACAGCAATTTTCAAACCTTGCCACAAATTCTCAATTGAATTTAGTACTGGACTTTGACTGGGCCATTCAAACACATGAATATGCTTTGATCTAAACCATTCCATTGTAGCTCTGGCTGTATGTTTAGGGTCATTGTCTTGCTGGGAGGTGAACCTCCGCCCCAGTCTCAGGTCTTTTGCAGACTCTAACAGGTTTTCTTCTAAGATTGCCCTGTATTTGGCGCCATCTATCTTCCCATCAACTCTGACCTGCTTCCCTGTCCCTGTTGAAGAAAAGCATTCCCACAACATGATGCTGCCACCGCCATGTTTCACGGTGGGGATGGTGTGTTCAGGGTGATGTGGAGTGTTAGTTTTCCGTAGTGTTTTGCTTTTAGGCCAAAAAGTTAAATTTTGGTCTTATCTGACCAGAGCACCTTCTTTCACATGTTTGCTGTGTCCCTCACATGGTTTCTCCCAAACTGGGTATGAATACTTTTTCAAGGCACTAAATATATGTGTATTTTCACTGAAAAATGTCATATAAAATGTCAGAAATACATATCATATGACGATATCAAAATAGGTAAAATACAATGCATCACTACCATACCCACTCTGGATAAAGAAGAGGATGAATAAAAAAGGAATAAGAAAAATATAATAAATAGATGTGTCACCAATGGTGCCGTTATCACATATGACCTTTCCTGGTACAAGAAAAATAACTTAAATAAATTAAATATCTCTTCGGAACTGACAGTATCTCTCCCCCAGTGCCCTAGGCAAACCAGCTGCAACACTGAATGATTGTAAAACTGTACGGTACTATTTTGACTGATAAAAAAAGGGAGCTGTGCTCTCAAAGTGACATACAGTACATATTAACTGAGTATAAATGCAAACAAATATAAATAAATAAATGAATAAAAATAATAACAAGTCCCAATGAGTGAATCATGTGACATATATAAAGTCCTTCGGTGGACAGTGAAACCTTGGAAAATCCTCCAATGGAAAATTAATACACAAACAGCAAAGGTTGGTGAAAATCCTGTGACTTTAAGAACTGACAAAGTGAATCCACCACCACAGAGAATGCACGCTTACCAGCTGCACAAGCTTTAACACTTGTGGCTAGTACTCAGCCAGGGCCTTTTCCTCCAGGGACTTCCGATGTCTAATTGAGCCATATGACGCTGTGGACCATTGATCCTGAAGGTGGTCAGAGGCACAGCTTGCAAACCTACACGCGATGTAAAAGGTAGTGTCAGCCCAGAAAAAAAACAGGGAAAGTCGCCATAGGTTAAAACCAGATGGTTGTTTATTGATAAAAAGCAGTATCGCTTCCAAAACCAATAAAACCAATAAAAGATTCAAATAAAAAATGGACTAATCAGTGACGTTCCTCCAGACGTGTTTTGTCACAAGTCTAACGTCGTCCAGGTCTATTTTGACTGAGCCTTTGCTTAGCCTTTTGAACACTTGCTGGGGACTGGTGGTTCCCATGAAATGGTCATTGAGGAGGAGAAAGAGTTGGAGGTGTTTATGCTTTCACGATCACCAACTGTAAGGACATATGTTGGCACAATCAGCTTCAGTTGTGTGTCTTGCCCTGCAGCCTTACCAGCTACCTGGATATTTACCTAGTGGGATGTGAAAGATATATATATATATATTTATATATATATATATATATATATATATATATATATATATATATCATCCCCGCCCATGCTTGCAGGATCAGGTTCTTTGGTCAGGTGGGCCTTCCTGTGATTGTGCGGTTCAGTGATGTGTTAACATTACCTTGCACATGGTGGTGGAGGGCTAAGATGGCCTTACAGCTGTGAACATTCCAATGTACAGATGATACTCGAAAAATTAGAATATTGTGCAAAAGTTTATTTCACTAATGCAACTTAAAAGGTGAAACTAATATATGAGATGGACTCATTACATGCAAAGCAAGATAGTTCAAGCCGTTATTTGTCATAATTGTTATGATTATGGCTTACAGCTCATGAAAACCCCAAATCCACAATCTCAGAAAATTTGAATATTGTGAAAAGGTGCAATATTCTAGGCTCAAAGTGTCCCACTCTAATCAGTTAATTAAGCCATAACACCTGCAAAGGGTTCCTGAGCCTTTAAATGGTCTCTTAGTCGGGTTCAGTAGGAATCACAATCATGGGAAAGACTGCTGACCTGACAGTTGTGCAGAAAACCATCATGGACACCCTCCATAAGGAAGGAAAGCCTCAAAAGGTAATTGCAAAAGAAGTTGGATGTTCCCAAAGTGCTGTATCAAAGCACATTAATAGAAAGTTATGTGGAAGGGAAAAGTGTGGAAGAAAAGGGTGCACAAGCAGCAATGATGACCGCAGCCTGGAGAGGTTTGTCAGGAAAAGGCCATTCAAAAGTGTTGGGGACTTTCACAAGGAGTGGACTGAGGGTGGAGTCAGTGCATCAAGAGGCACCACACACAGACGGATCCTGGATATGGGCTTAAAAATGTCGTATTCCTCTTGTCAAGCCACTCCTGAACAACAAACAACGTCAGAAGCGTCTTACCTGGGCTAAAGAAAAACAGACCTGGTCTGTTGCTCAGTGGTCCAAAGTCCTCTTTTCTGATGAGAGCAAATTTTGCATCACATTTGGAAACGAAGGACCCAGAGTATGGAGGAATAATGGAGAGGTGCACACACTGCAAGATGCTTGAAGTCCAGTGTGAAGTTTCCACAGTCTGTGTTGATTTGGGGAGCCATGTCACCTGCTGGTGTTGGTCCACTGTGCTTCATTAAGTCCAGGGTCAACGCAGCCGTCTACCAGGAGATTTTGGAGCACTTCATGCTTCCTTCCGCAGACTAGCTCTATGGGGATGCTAACTTCATTTTCCAGCAGGACTTGCCACCTGCCCACACTGCCAAAAGCACCAAAACCTGGTTCAATGACCGTGGGATTACTGTGCTTGATTGGCCAGCAAACTCGCCTGACCTGAACCCTATAGAGAATCTATGGGGCATTGCTAAGAGAAAGATGAGAGATATGAGACCGAACAATGCAGAAGAGCTGAAGGCCGCTATTCAAGCATCCTGGTCTTCCATAACACCTCAGCAGTGCAACAGGCTGATAGCTTCCAAGCCACGCTGCATTAAGGCAGTAATTGCTGCAAAAGGGGCCAAAACCAAGTACTGAGTACATATGCATGCTTATACTTTTCAGATGTCCAATATTGTTCTATGTACAATCCTTGTTTTATTGATTGCATGTAATATTTTAATTTTCTAAGATTGTGGATTTGGGGTTTTCATGAGCTGTAAGTCATAATCATCACAATTATTACAAATCACGGCTTGAACTATCTTGCTTTGCACATAATGAGTTTATCTCATATATTAGTTTCACCTTTTTAAGTTGCATTAGTGAAATAAATTAACTTTTGCACGATATTCTAATTTTTCGAGTATCACCTGTACTGCACAGGCCAAAGATACACATAAAGGTCTGAACCAACCAGCTGGAAAAGCAGGAGCTGTAAATCCATTTTTATTGCTGAGCTGATTTTGAGCCATTTAGCACAGGGTTGGCAAGAGGTGTACTTATTCCATTCCAGCAGATTCAGAGAAACTTGCGTGATCAGTGCTATAACTGTATATGGCAGGGTGGGGTTGGCAGAATCAGGGAAGGTTGCAGTCTGTACTTGCTCCTATTCTTCCTCATGTCTTTACTTTGACCCATTCACCATGCTGACCCTCTTTTCCACAAGAAAAGCCATAAGGTAAACCTTTGACACCTCTTGAAGGACTTTAATCCTTATCATGAAAGTTGTTTATCAGAAATGTTATATAGAAGGAGTAAAGGTGGAAAGAGAGGAGATGGAAGGAGGGAACCTTGTCCTTTTCCTGACAACTGTTAGAATTCAGGTGCTGCTCCCCACTAGCTGTGTGTTTTTTCTAAATGTGTGGTATTTAGTTATATGTTGAAGTTATTGTCATGTTTATGATTTTGGCCTACTAGATTGACACTACTGTATCTGTCATTATTTGATGAGTATACACCATATCTCTTTATTATTATTTCTTCAGGCTTTGATGTTATCTCCAAACTCTGAATAAAGATATTTAAAAACAAAATGTGTGTTTCTTCATACAGTTTGTATCCAAATGACCAATGATATTGCCACACCTAATACACTTTAGGTAGAGACCACAAATGACTACAATGTGGTCTACAGCATGTGTTGAAAAAAGTGCACAGAGCTAAGATTTGGGGAGCGTACAGGTGAATAACAGTACCCTGCACACACGGAGCTCTACTGTGCAGTAGAATGGCTGCTCCCTCCAGGCTACTGCGAGCTAATGTTACGTCTCTCCCTCACTTTCCTACTCTGCTACATCCAGCACCCAGGTACAATCCAAAATCTCATTATCACCCCCCTCCTCATCACTGGAACCAACTTTTCAGTAGGTTTCAGCTGCAGGAACATATTTGCCAATTTTTTCTCCCAATGCTCTCCTCTGCCTCAGATGCATTTAATTGCTGTTCATATTTTTGCAGCAAGTAGCTGATGCTGTGCTCAAATAACTCAGTTGTCTCCTCTGTGCCAGTTGGCAGGGCAGAGCTTTGGATGACAAGGTAAAAATATAAAAGAGTATCAGCAAAAAAAAGACAAGTGGTCCATCAAGTCTGCCCCATTCTTTATAATTTAAAAAAAAAAAATTGTTTGAGTATAGATCTATTTTTGTTGCAAGCATGTTTGAATCCATGTACTACTGATTGACTCACTAAAGAACTAGAACAGGACACTTTCGCAATTGCTAATGACTTCAAGCTACTCTGCAGCTCACTGATGGAAGATGGGGATAATGATGGCTTGGTTAGCCACTACTACAAATCCTCCACATGCTCTGGGTGTATAGCACACCCATTGTGAGAAAAGAAAGGCACATATGCCCTGACTCTAGATGCTGAACCTCTCTGTTTGGGTATAGCAGACTTTATGTTGTTAATGTGCTGATGTTGTTATTGTAGGACATATTTCCTACTTTTATTAGTGGCCATGGAAACATGTGTATGTGTCAACTATACTCCTTGCACTCAGTGTACATAAATCAGAAATCAATGTGGTACAATAAAAAATAGTGATAAGTGAAAAAGAATTAAATAGAATAGAATAGGAGGGAAGCTGCACATTATAAAATGTCAGGATGTCAAAACAAATAGAATTGTAATAAACATATAGATGCACTGTCTCTTTATATAGATATGTAATACATACGCTGTGCCTTGAATTATATAACAGCATAACATTATACAGTATTACAAGTGCCTAAAATAAGCGATGCAGTGAATAGTCCACATAAATATTCAAATCAATATTATACCGTGTTTTCCCGAAAATAAGACCTACCCCGAAAATAAGACCTAGCGCTATTTTACAGGAGAGCTGCAATATAAGTCCTACCCCATAAAAAATCCCTAGTTTAATATGCTTGTTAAATTCTATAATCCACTCTATTACAGTAGTATATAATGTACAATGTGTGTGTTTCTGTGATATAATTGCAGGGAAGAGAGCTCCGGCGGGTCACAGAAGCGCAGATCGGCGCTATAAAAAAGGTATTTGATACCTTGACCTCATGGTCTTAGTGAAGGATTTTCTCCCTTAAGGCCACTTTTGGCACTCTGCACTCCTAGGCCCAAGGTGGAGTTCTGTTTGGTGCGGTTAGTCCCCTCTCCCCTACTACTAGAGAGATGGGGCCAAAGCAACAAACGAGTCCAAGTCTCTGTGCCCTCCATGTCTCTTTGTTTCTGTTTACTTCACCAACCCCCCTGGTATCAACAGGGGAGGGAGGGGTGTATTGGGGGAGGGGGGGTGGGGTGGTAAGGTAGGAGGGGGGATGGAGAAGGGGAGTAGGATCTGCACATCCCAGAACAAAAAAAAACATCTGTAGGAGTAAGAAATGGGAAGAAAAGGAAAATGAAAATGCATGACTGATGTAAACTTTATTACATACAATGTTAGAGGTCTCAACTCTCCAGAAAAAAGACACATGGTATTAAGGGAGATGGAAAGGTATTCCGCAGAAATAATTTTCTTACAGGAGACTCATATAGCGTTGGACTCCAACACAAAATTATATTCACGGGCGATCCCAACCTGGTACTAAGGAGATTCCCCAAATAAAAGAGCAAAGGGAGTAGCCATAGGGGTGGGGAAGAACATCAGTTTCACTGTTGAAGAAAGGAGAGTTGATCCAGAAGGTCGGTACCTGTTCTTGAAGGGGATACTCCAGGGGAAGAAATACACTTTAGCAAACGTATACTGTCCTAATAGACACCCTAAAAAATACTTGAAGGGGATCTTAAACGCCCGAATGGATTTTAAACAAGGTTATGTGATTCTTGCTGGAGATTTCAACTCCTCAATGGAACATGAGCTCGATAATACATCTTGTGCACTGATGCAAGACAGTAAACAATTAAAATTGGTTAAGAAAAAAATACACAACCAGCAACTGGTAGACCCATGGAGAATAACACATCCAAATAAAAAGGACTACACTTATCACTCATCGGTGCACAACACGTATTCGAGACTCGACTACATGCTGGTGGATCATGGGGTCTTGGAATATGTAGTTGAAACTTCAATCGGTATAACATCAATCTCTGACCATGACCCTGTAATAGTTAAAATATGATTCAATGAAATAGAACAAAGAAAGAGGACCTGGAGTTAAAAGGAAGACCTTATAGACAATATAGAAGTAGGTAAAATAATGAGGGAAATCGAACAATATTTCAGGACAAACAATACACCAGAATTGAGAGCAGCAACAATATGGGAAGCCCAAAAGGTGTACATCAGGGGCAAATTGATTTCCATAGGGGCGGGAAAAAAGAAGGAAAGAGAATTATTGATGAAAAATGCAATAAAGGAATTACAGGATCTTGAACAAAAACCCAAAACACATCAAGAAAGGGAAATACACCAAAAGATAGTAATCAAGAGGGGTCAACTTAGAGACATGATGGAACATGAAACAAGAAAAGTATTTAACAATGTAGCAAAAAGAACGATATAAATGGGGAAACAAGCCGGGGAAATATTTGGCAAGATTAGCAAAAGAAGAGGCGCTCAATGTTTCCCCGATTGTGGCACATATGGAGAGCAGGCTGCGGACTTGGGCCTCCTTACCACTTAATCTGATTGGTCGGGTGAATATTTTCAAGATGATATACCTGCCAAAATTTTTATATGTTTTTCGGGCATCTCCGATTTTTTTGTTTAAAAAGTTTTTTAATAAACTCAATTCCCTCCTCGGCACTTTTCTTTGGCATGGCTCACACCCACAGATTGCTAGGGCCTCTCTTCAAGCAGCTAGGCTTGACGGCGGGCTGGCATGTCCAAATTTGAGACTGTATTTTTTGGCGGCACAGTTAACATACGTTTACGATTGGTTCCTGGAGACCCCTTCCTCCTGCTCTACTGCCCTACTGGGGGCGTTTATGAAGCCTGGGGACTCCCTGGTCGACGGCCTGCACAGGTCAGTGCCCGGGAGATGTTCCCGGGGCTCCCCGATAGACGTCAGTTGGCTGGCCTGGCATGAGGGTAACGGTGTACTCACGGGTTCGGACGGGATATCTCCCAATACTCCCTTGTGGAAAAACCCTAATTTCTCTGAGCTTCTGGGGCACCCCGATTCTATGTGGTGGACCAGACTGGGGGTCCGGCAAGTTTCCCACATCTTCGTACACAACACGTTTATCTCCTTCGTGGAAGTAAAAACAAGGTTTGGGGTGGCAGACAAATTCCTGTACAAGTATCTATTACTGCGCCACGCGATTCGGGCGCAGTTTGGGGGAATGACCCAGGAGCTCACAGAAACACCTTTAGAGGTGCTCATGTCGTGCCAAGATATTGACAAGCTGGTCACGACTATATATTCCCGCCTGCAGTCCGTGGGGGTCAAACCCTTCCAGATTGCTCAGCGGAAATGGGGGTTGGAGATTCCAGGGGTGACCGAGGAGGCGTGGGAGGAGGCCTCGGAGGCCTGCTTCCTAGATCTTATCGGCTCCAACGATCGGTATGTACAATTTAAATTTATACACCAGTTGCACTATACTCCTGCCAGGTTGGCTCACATGGGATTCAGTTCTGCTGCTTCCTGTTCTAGGTGTGGCTCCACTGAGGCTGGTTACTTGCATATGTTCTGGTCATGCCCGGGCCTATCAGAGTTTTGGAGAGAAGTGTTTGTATTCTTTAAGGACTCCCTGAATGTACCCCTTCCCCACACACCGGAGGTGGGACTGTTGGGTGTGCTAAATGACTCTGTCCCCGCAGTCCATACTCGAACCCTGGCACACACGATACTATTTTATGCTAGAAAAATTATACTATTGCAATGGAGGAGTGCCTCTGGTCCGGACATTAAAATGCTATATAGGACTGTTAATAAGGTCCTACCCATGTTCAAATGTATATACAAGGGCAGGGCCTGCTCGCAGAAGTTCTACAAAATCTGGCAACCTTGGCTTGACATTGAGGATTCCTTCTGGAGGGACACCCCACTGTCCCAGCCCTAGGGGGGAGCGGTTGCAGGCGGTATGGATATGTTTTGGGAACGGATGGGAGTTCAGCTGGGGGAGTGTGCGGCGGGGGGGGTGGGGGGGTGGGAGGCGGAGTGCGTGAGTGTGAGTGTGTGAAGGTTGTGTGTATCTGCTCTCTACGAGCTTGTTTACAACTAATGACTATGGATACTGTATACTATTAAGGGATGTACTGGGGTACCTTGGATGTCCCACGCGGCTCATCCAATACCCAGTAAATGTTGTTACTTTCCTCCGTTGAGGATTTGGGGCTAATATTGTCCTCAGGGTTTTTTATTTTGTACTTCTAAAGCGAGATATATTTTTCTCTATGTCGGATGTAAAAGATATGTGCAATGTAACCGTTTATGTACCTCCTTGAACGCTGTACTGTGTAAAATTTAAATAAAAAGAGTTTTCATGAAAAAAAAAAAAAAATGCATATAAAAAAATAAAATAAAAAAAAAAGATTAGCAAAAGAAAAAAAAAACTTGAATTACATAGAAAAGATAAAGAACCAGATAGGAGACATGAAATATAAAACCTCGGAAAGCGCCAAAGTTTTTAAGACATACTATAGCACGCTATACTCTATTAGAACGAACGAGACATGACAGGAAGAGGAAAGCAGAAAAATTAAAATACAGGAATACCTAGAGTAAGCTAACCTATCAAAAATAGCCCTAGAAAGTGCTGAGTCCCTAGAAGACCTAATCACCCAGGAGGAAATAAATGAAGCTCTCCAAGAAACACCAGGAGGAAAAAGCCAAGGCCCGGACGGATTCCCATTTAGGTACTATAAGAGATTCAAAGAAGCTCTAGTTCCGGAATTATGTAATTACTTGAATAAAATAGGAGAGGATGAAGAAATAAAAAAAGAGTCACTTCTTGCCAACATTTCAATTATACCAAAAGCATTACTATTTGTTCCAATTACCATCCTATAGCGCTGCTAAATGCAGACACAAAATTATACGCAAAAATATTGGCAACAAGATTAAAAAACCTAATGCCGGAAATGATAAACATAGACCAGGCGGGCTTTGTATCAGGAAGGGAGGGAAGAGACAATAGCATAAGAACGGTCTTGTTATTTCGCAGAGGTAAAGAGAAGAAACCCCCAGTCGTACTCATGTCAATTGATGCTGAAAAAGCATTTGACCGAGTCAACTGGGGGTTTATGATGGATACACTCCGGAATATATATAGGCATGGGGCCTAGATTTATGAGATGGGTAAATAATTTATACAACCATCCTACAGCTAGGGTCAAGGTCAATGGGAGTGTGTCGTCTGTTTTTGAGATGTTCAACGGAACAAGACAGGGATGCCCGCTCTCACCTCTCCTATATGTAATATCATTAGAACCATTACTGGCAAAAATACGGAATAACCTGGATATGGGGGGGGGGGTGAGAGTGGGGGAGGAAGAGCATAAGGGGGCTGCATATGCAGACAACATACTCCTATACCTAACTAAACCCAGACTATCACTGCCCAATTTTTTTTTTATCTTTCGTATCTTATCCTTTGTATTTTATCTATTGTACTCACAGGGAGACCAATTACAAAGCACAAGTGTAGCGCTACCCCCATTGGAGCTGCTTGATATTGCTTGTCCTCTTGTGCTGCCCTGTCCCTGGGAACTTCCCAGCCCTTCTGACACTCTAGGTTCTGACATGATGTATACCCCTTTAAATGAACCACAGACACAATGTAAATTGAATGCAGCAGATATCTGTATTGGCTAGCAACGGGTTTAAAAGGTGTGAGTCAGCCAAACCCTGGTACAACACCCAAGACTGGTCAAAGTAAACACCTGGCTGTTAGGTATATTCAGAATAACAAAGGCAGTGATGAATAAAAACACTTAAATATGCAAAGAATGGTAGACACTGAATAATTGAATGGGCCCAGAGAGCTCAATGATGGGGAAAACTATGATTAGAGAGAGACTTGACTGCAGGGGACTTTACTCCTACGGGGAAAAGGTTAATCACCATTTGGGCCAGCTCAAACCCTGCAGATAGTGGGATCAGGGCAGTCCAAGTGTCAGGCCTGAACACAGTCTTCGCCGGCACATTGGAGCTCAAAGATGTTGAAAGGAAAGTCATCAGAGAGGGAAAGGGGGAAGGTTCAAACAGTCAGCAAGCAAATTGTGGGTATAACAGACGTGACAAGTTCATTTGTTATCTGGGTTATGTCTGCATGCACTGTCCATGTGCTGAGTGTTGCTGAAAAGAAGGGGATTTGGGCATAAGCCCGCTCATCAGATCCTGCAGGTAGTCGGCACACACAGGAAGGGCTATACATCAGCCAGAAGAAGTATGGATGTGGTAGGTCAGTCGATAGTCTGGGTTGGCACCCGCTGTGTGGTCCACCGATCACCAGCAGGGGGGGTATAGGATCTTCTAATGTTGTACAGCGATGGTTCACAGGGTCCTGGAAGGCTGTGGTTCCAGTAGCTGGACAGCAGCTCTGATGCTCACTGATGGATCCTGGGGAGAATAGAGTGAGGGCCTGCCAAAAACAGCTCTTTAAATAGCCTTTCCCATTCCCTTTCAATTAGAAGCTTTTTTGGGAGATATAGTCTAAGGGAAGCTCTGGAGTCCAGTTATGGCTAAACAAGTCCCACAGTCCTTTTCTTCTTTGCTCAGGAATATGATGCAAGCAGTCTGAGTGCAGCACTAGAGGAACAAATTGGAACAGTCTGCAGCAAGGAAGGTAATGCCCACTGCATTTATATTTGTCAGGGAAGGTATGTCCATAGTGCAGATGGAGTTACTCGGCGCATGCACAGACCGGCAGCTGGCTGGGCAGATGTGCATAGCCATGGGCATAGGCACTTGTGCATCAATGCGCATGCCTGTCTCTAATGCTGACGCCAAACGGGTTCTTTAAACAGGCTTCATTATGGGCTCATTGCTGTTTGGTCTGCAGCTTCTCTGTGTTGTTTCCTGATTCTTGAGTTTGACCTCTGATCCTGACCTGGCTTACTTCTGACCTGTATTTGCCTACTACCTGAACCAAGCTCAGCTTGTCTCTGGATTTTTCTTCTGCCTCCTGTTTCTGCTTGATCGACCTCCCGTTGCTGACTTGGTTTGTGCTGACTATCCTGCGGTCTGACCCTGACCATTACCAACCCAGCTTGTCTGACCCTGTATCTTGCTCATCCAGCCTGCTACAGCTCTTCAGTCCAGCAAGCTCTTATCTGGCTCATGCTTTCAGCTGTTTACCACAGTCTGCCACCAGCCAAGCTCCATGCTAGCTCATCTGCCATCAGCCTGCTCTGCTGACACATCCACCTGCCGACTGCTGCCACACAGACTACTGGACTGATCACAGGCACTCATACCTTACCGTGCTCTTGTAGCCACTGTCTCACTATCAGTGGCCCCAGAGCCAGAGCTGTATGAGAGGCCTTCCTCTGCACGTCAGGCTCATTGCCCGGGTACGCAACAGTATTATTGTAGCCAGCACCTGGCTACACAAGTAAAACAGCAGACCGCATACATGTTGAGTTCAGTTTTTGTGTTTCATTCCCACAGACATCCTCAAGGGGATGAAAGATTGGCAGCAACACTTACACTATACCATGCTGTACAGAAATTGCAGGGAAGAGGACTCCCACCACCAAATGGGCAAAACTTACAAACCAATACTAATATTTTAGAGGTAGATATATAATGTAAACCCACCAATAAAAATGGATAGTGTACACAAAATCTTTGTCAAAAGGCAGATATACTGCCATCTAGTGGCCAAATTAGTAATTGCAATTGAAAATGCCATAACTGTATAGGGATTCCTTTCACCTTTAATATTCCTAAAAAAATAATTTACGTACTACAAAAACAGACAAATCAATTAATACATGAAATCCTTAAAGTGGCTGTAAAGGCTGTAAAGGCAAAATGTTTTTTTATCTTAATGCATCTATGCATTAAGATAAAAAAAACCTTCTCTGTGCAGCCCCCCTAATACTTACCTGAGCCCCATCTATATCCAGCGATGTTGCAACAGTGTTGCCTGGGACTTCCCTCATATATAATCATTTTAATAATTACGTGATACATGATCAAAATAATATCAATAAAATAACAACAACTCCACACCCAAATAACACATTACATTAAAAATATATAACACCAAAATAGTGCTACGTTGTTATCACAACTGATTGGAGAAAATGTAAATCCTTAAAATTCAGCTATTAATGATAAAACAATTAAGTTGCCAATCTATATTTAGGCCACAAGGAAGATAAGTTGTCAGATATCCATTGGGTTTCTGATTGTGAGATCCCTCTTTTAATATTAATACCCCTCCAATGTGGGGAATGTTTATTTATACCAATAACTTTAATTCCAGAGGGATCTTTCTTATGGTACTGGACATAGTGTTTGGACAAGTTGTACTCAATTCTAATTTGTAGAGCCTGTGTGGTCCTGCTGACATATTGGGGGTGATTCACTATCAACAGTGCGCTGCGCCGGTTCATACCTTAATTGGTGCGCCTGATAAATCCTTAATTGAGCGCATGAACCGGCGGCGCACTGCTATAGTAAATAAAAATGACAGCGGCGCTCTATTGAAAATGAATGGTTCCCTATGGGAGCCCATTGATTTGAATAGAGGTCGCCCGGGAAGTCGGATGAAGACGATCCGATTCGCGGGGCGACTCGTGTGCCGGTTGACAGAGGGACGGCGCGACTTTGCGAGGCAACTTGGACACGACTTGAGCGTGAAGCAGCCGCTCAAGTCGTGTCCTAGAGGCGACTAACTGCCTGAGAATGTCTCCAGCGCGATGCCATCGCGCTGGATCTCGGCGACAGGGTACTGCAAGCCTCGCGCTCGCTGTCCCCTGTGTTTGGTATGAATCATGAAGGGGAACTCCACGCCAAATTTTAATAAAAAAACCGGCATGGGTTCCCCTCCAGGAGCATACCAGGCCCTTAGGTCTGGTATGGATTTTAAGGGAAACCCCCTACGCCGAAAAACGGCATGGGGGTCAGCCCAAAATCCATACCAGACCCTTATCCGAAGCCCGGCAGGTCAGGAAAGGGGGGCGAGCGAGCGTGCCCCCCCTCCTGAACCGTACCAGGCCGCATGCCCTCAACAAAGCACCTGCCCCCATGTTGATGGGGACAAGGGCCTCTTCCCGACAACCCTGGCCGTTGGTTGTTGGGGTCTGCGGGTGGGGGGCTTTTCGGAATCCGGGAGCCCCCTTTAATAAGGGGGCCCCCAGATCCCGGCCCCCCAACCCTATGTGAATGAGTATGGGGTACATCGTACCCCTACCCATTCACCTGGTGGCAAAAAAAGTCAATAAAAAAAACAACACAGGTTTTTAAAGTAATTTATTAGGCAGCTCCGGGGGTCTTCTTCCGACTTCGGGGGTCTTTCCGCCGGGCTCCCCGCTATCTTCTTCCAGCTCTTTTGCTAGCAGGGTCCCAGTCTTCATTGTCGTCTTCTTCCGACTTCGGGGGTCTTTCCGCCGGGCGCCCTGCTATCTTCTTCCAGCTCTTTTGCTAGCAGGACTCCCGGTCTTCATCGTCGTCTTCTTCTGACTTTGGGGGTCTTTCCGCCGGGCGCCCCGCTATCTTCTTCCAGCTCTTTTGCTAGCGGGGTCCCGGTCTTCATCGTCGTCTTCTTCCAACTTCGGGGGGTCTCTTGTTCTGTTCTCCGGTGTCGTCTCCGCGCTCTCCGGTTCTTCTCCCGCTCTCCGGTGCCTTCTCTACGATCTCCGGTTCTTTCTGCCTTCTGCCAGGCGCCCCACTATCTTCTTCCAGCTCTTTTGCTAGCGGGGTCCCGGTCTTCATCGTCGTTTTCTTCCCTCTTCTCTCTGCCCGATGTTGCCTCGTCGCTGTCTACCGCTACAATGCTGTGTTCGCGGAGCGCACCCACTTATAATGGCATGGGGCGTGGTCACCGGGTGATGCCACCTGCTGACCCCGCCCCTGTATGACGTCACAGTCCCGGGGAATGATGGGACTGTGATGGCATACGGGGGCGGGGTCAGCGGGTGGCATCACCCGGTGACCACGCCCCATGCCAATATAAGTGGTTGCGCTCCGCCCACACAGCATTGTTACGGCAGACAGCGACGAGGCAACATCGGGCAGAGAGAAGAGGGAAGAAGACGACGATGAAGACCGGGACCCTGCTAGCAAAAGAGCTGGAAGAAGAAAGCGGGGCGCCCGGCAAAAGACAGAAAGAACCAGAGATCGTGGAGAAGGCACCGGAGAGCGGGAGAAGAAACGGAGAGCGCAGAGACGACACCGGAGAACAGAACAAGAGACCCCCCTAAGTTGGAAGAAGACGACGATGAAGACCGGGACCCCGCTAGCAAAATAGCTGGAAGAAGATAGCGGGGCGCCCGGCAGAAAGACCCCCGAAGTTGGAAGAAGACGACGATGAAGACCGGGACCCCGCTAGCAAAAGAGCTGGAAGAAGATAGCGGGGTCCCGATTTAGGAAGAAGACCCCCGATTTAGGAAGAAGACCCCCGGAGCTGCCTAATAAATTACTTTAAAAACCTGTGTTGTGTTTTTTATTGACTTTTTTTGCCACCAGGTGAATGAGTAGGGGTACGATGTACCCCATACTCATTCACATAGGGTGGGGGCCGGTATCTGGGGTCCCCCCTTATTAAAGGGGGATCCCGGATTCCGATAAGCCCCCCGCCCGCAGACCCCGACAACCAACGGCCAGGGTTGTCGGGAAGAGGCCCTTGTCCCCATCAACATGGGGACATCCTCCCCATGTTGAGGGCATGTGGCCTGGTACGGTTCAGGAAGGAGGGGGGTGCTCTCTCATCCCCCCTTCTTTTCCTGTGGCCTGCCAGGTTGCGTGCTCGGATAAAGGGTCTGGTGTAGATTTTTAGGGGAACTCCCACGCTATTTTTTTTAAGTTTGGCGCGGGGTTCCCCTTAAAATCCATACCAGACCTGAAGGGCCTGGTATGGATTTTGAGGGGGACCCGCACGTCATTTTTTTTTAAATTGGCGCAGAGTTCCCCTTAATATCCATACCAGACCTGAAGGGCCTGGTAATGGAATTTGGGGGGACCCCACGCATTTTTTTTTTTTTTTTATCAAAGACTTTCAATGACTTTTCTCTATATTAACGGGAGCCGACAATTCATTATAGCCGCGGGTGCTTTTAAATGCCTTTTTTTTCCTTTAGAAATGTTATTTTGCTGGCGCACTGTTATATAACGGCAAGTTCAGAGCTGCGCCTGTTCAACTTATGCAAATTGATTTACGTGACTTGACATTTACGAAGATTTTGCCGGCGCAGTGACCCGGCGCATTTGAACACGTGAAATTCCCGCGCTGAGCACAAAAAAACCTCTCGCAGTTCTAAACGTACTTGCCGGCGCAGCAGGCTGGTTCAGAAAACGTTACTTCCTCACTCTATTTTGGGCATATTTGTTACTTGGGCAGGTGTCACTAAACTTCCTCACATCACCCCATGTCACCCCATTATATTGGCACTTCCAGCTTCTTTATATTTATATTTTAAGATGCCGTGCGCCAGGTCCATAGTGGCGCACTGAGCGCCTCCTCCCGTGCGCCGAGAACACTATAGTAAATGGGGAATAGCGCTGCTCTACCGGCGCAAATGTTTTGTAAATACAAAAACAGCCGTTGCGCACGCAGATGCGCCAATACTCATGGCGCAAACGTTTCGTAAATCAGCCCCTTTGTATCTCCTTCAGGCTGCACTGAAGGAGATACAAGATATTCTTAGTAGAACAAGGGATAAAGTCCCCAATATTGTCATTTTTATTAGTGATGTTAGAGGTAAAAGGATCTTGTATGTACTATATTTTGTTGGCCACATTTACAAACTTCAAAAAACAAACAGCCAATTCTTCAAATAATGAAACCTTTTTTTGGTTGTTATACAAGATTATCATGTCTCTCAGAGACAAAGTTTTTTAAAGATGATATCAGGATGTCTACAAGGATGGATGGAGCTTTGGCTCTGACATCATTGCGCTCATGTGTTCGGCTGAATGGCGTGCTGTTTTGCTTGTGCTTTGTAATCGGTCTCCCTGTGAGTACAATACAGCTGAATTAACATTTGTTTTAAAAAGATAATGCACTATAGTTCTTCCATTTTCTTTTATGCTGAACTGGATGCTGTGCTGGGACAACTTTTGGTGTGAGTCTATTATTACCTTGACATATTTAATCTGAAGCAGGGGAGCTGAGGAGTTGGCGTTTCTTGCTGCATGGTGATTAAGTTGGCTCTTGGGTTTCATACCACATCTACCTCTTATTTATGGGGTCTATGATTTCATACATAACATCAATTTGAATATTTACATGGACTATTCACTACATCACTTATTTTGGGCATGTATATCACTGTGTGGTGTTATATGTTTATATAACATCTATATGTTTATTACAACATGTGTATGTGAGGGATATGATGCTTGGTGCACTGGAAACTGTGAAGTTTGTGGACTAAACTGCACCAAAATAAGTATTTCACTGCAAAAAAAAAATAGGCTTTTTATAAACAGCTTACCTGTAAAATCCTTTTCTTGAAAGTACATCACAGGACACTGAGACTTAGATAATTACTAAGTGGGTTAGATAGTCACCATCAGATGATTGGACACTGGCAACCCTAATTACAAGGTGAGTTCCACCCCTATATAACCCCTCCCATATGGAGAGCACCTCAGTTTTGTAGCAAAGCAATAAGTGTCCCAACGTATAATCCCGAAGACGGGCGGGAGCTCTGTGTCCCGTGATGTACTCTCAAGTAGGGATGAGCCGAACACCCCCCGGTTCGGTTCGCACCAGAACATGCAAACAGGCAAAAAATTAGTTCGAACACGCGAACACCGTTAAAGTCTATGGGACAAGCACATAAAAAATCAAAAGTGCTCATTTTAAAGGTTAATATGCAAGTTATTGTCATAAAAAGTGTTTGTATCAATGCAAAAAAAAGTTTTAAAAACTCTTGATTTTTCGGGAGCAGTGATTTTAATAATGCTTAAAGTGAAACAATAAAAGTGAAATATTCCTTTAAATTTAGTAACTGGGGGTGTCTAAAGTATGCCTGTAAAGTCGTGCATGTTTCCCGTGTTTAGAATTGTCCCTGCACAAAATGTCATTTCTGAAGGAAAAAAAGTAATTTAAAAGCACTCGCAGCTATAATGAATTGTCGGGTCCCGGCAATACAGATCAAAGTCATTGAAAAAAATGGCAGGAACCCCGAACCAAAAAAAAAAAAAGCGTGGGGGTCCCCCCCAAATTCCATATCAGGCCCTTCAGGTCTGGTATGGATTTTAAGGGGAACCCCGCACCAAAATTAAAAAAAAAATGGCGTGGGGTCCCCCCAAAACCTGTCAGGCTGCAGGAAAAAAGGGGGGCGAGAGAGCGCCCCCCTCCTGAACCGTACCAGGCCACATGCCCTTAACATGGGGGGGATGTCCCCATGTTGATGGGGACAAGGGCCTCATCCCTACAACCCTTGCCCGGTGGTTGTGGGGATCTGCGGGCGGGGGGCTTATCGGAATCTGGAAGCCCCCTTTAACAAAGGGGACCCCCAGATTCCACCCCCCTATGTGAATTGGTAACTGGGTACATTGTACCCCTACCATTTCACAAAGAAAGTGTAAAAAAAACTAAAAAAAAACACACAGACACAGTTGGGATAAGTCCTTTATTATAAAATAAAAAAATTAAAAATCAGAAAACCATTCCAGCGATGTAATCCAGTCTGTCCAGCATTGTTCTCTATGTCCCGCGGTGATCCGATGTCCAGTGATGCTGCAGTCTCAGTCTCCACTCCACACGAAACTCCCATGACGTAAGAGGGGGCGGGGTCACCTGTCCACATCAAAGGGAAGCCCCGGTTTTACCCGCTTGCCGGGGAATACCCTATGACGTCGGCGGGTGACCCCGCCCCGTGACATCACACCCTTGGGTATTCCCCGCTTGCCGAGGAAAGCTGTGACTTACCCTATGACGGGTGACCCTGCCCCCTCCTACGTCATGGGGGTTTCGTGTGGAGTGGAGACTGAGACTGCAGCATCGCTGGACATCGGATCACCGCGGGACATAGAGAACAACACTGGACAGACTGGATTACATCGCTGGAATGGTTTTCTGATATTTAATTTTTTTATTTTTAATAAAGGACTTATCCCAACTGTGTCTGTGTTTTTTTTACAATTTACACTTTCTTTGTGAAATGGTACAACCACCGCTATCTCACCCCCCCTCTTTTCCTGCGGCCTGCCAGGTTGCGTGCACGGATTAGGGTCTGGTATTGATTTTTGGGGGGACCCCATGTAATTTTTTATTTTTTTTGGTGCGGGGTTCCCCTTAAAATCCATACCAGACCTCAAGGTCCTGATATGGAATTTGGGGGGGACCCCCACACTTTTTTTTTTTTGGTTCGGCTTAACTCATGTTCGACATAAAGCTCATCCCTACTCTCAAGAAAAGGATTTTACAGGTAAGCTGTTTTAAAAAATTCTATTTTCTTGTTCATACATCACGGGACATAGAGACTTAGATAATTACTTAGTGGGAAGTCCCATAGCAATGCCCAAATTGAGGGGAGGGAGACACAGATCAGAAAACACAGACTGCCATCGGACAAGAGGACCTACACTACTGCCTGCAGTACACTGCGCCCAAAGGCGGCATCCTCATGCCCTCTCATATCCACTTGGTAAAATCTAGTGAATGTATGGACCGAAGACCAAGTAGCAGCCTTGCAGATCTGAGCCATGGAGGCCTGGTGATGCACTGCCCATGAAGCACTAACTGCTCTAGTCGAGTGCGCTTTAACCTGAAAAGGAGGAATCTTCTTTTCCAAAACATAGGCTTGAATAATAACTTGTCGAATACAACTTGAAATAGTGGACTTCGACACTGCCTGGCCCTTCCTCAGGCCCCCTGGCAGAATAAAAAGACAATCAGTCTTTTGTATCTGAGCCATAGCTTGCAAATACATTTTTACCGCTCTTACAACATCTTAAGAGTTTAGCCTCTCTTCCTCCGCGGACTGCGGATCTGGAAAAAAGGACGGTAGGACTACATCTTGATTCAGATGGAATCCTGAAACCACTTTAGGTAAAAAAGCTGGTTGAGGATGCAACACTACCCTGTCTTCATGAATGGTCAAATATGGCTCTTTACATGAAAGAGCTGCCAATTTCGATACCCTCCTCGCTGAGGATATGGCTACAAGAAAAAACAGTTTCTTTGTCAAAAGAACTAAAGAAGCATGGTGCAATGGTTCAAAAGGTTGTTTCTGTAAAACAGATACAACTAAATTTAAGTCCCATGGGCACACAGGAGGCTTAACCGGCAGATTCAAGCACAGCACTCCCTGGACAAAGGCCTGGATCAGGGAATGAGAGGCAAGCGGTCTTTGAAATAATACCGACAAGGCCGAGATCTGGCCCTTGATAGTGCTCAAGGCCAGCTTCATTTCAACGCCTAATTGAAGAAAGGCAAGAATCCTGCTAATGACATACCTTCTAGGATGCCACCCCCTGGATTCACACCAGGAAACGTATGCCTTCCAGATTCTGTAGTAGATGAGCCTAGAGGCCGGCTTTCTAGCATTAACCAGAGTGGATAGGACTGGGCCCGAGAGCCCACGACTCTTCAGAATGTGGGTCTCAACAGCCAAACCGTCAAATTTAGACTTCGTAAGGCAGGATGGAATATTGGACCCTATGAGAGTAGATCTGAGCGGAGCAGAAGAACCCAAGGGTTCCCCTCTGCCATCTTCACGATCTCCGCATACCAGGATCGCCTGGGCCAAGCTGGGGCTACCAAAATCACCGGCTTTCCTTCTCTCTTGACTCTCCGGAGGAATCGTGGGAGAAGCGGAACTGGAGGGAATGCATAAATCAGAGAATACTGATCCCATGGAATTGTTAAGGCATCCGACACTTGTGCCAGCGGATCTCTTGTCCTTGACACAAAGCTGTCCAGCTTTGTGTTGAACCTGGAGGCCAACAGGTCCACATCGTGGGTACCCCATTTCCAACATATGGCCTGAAATATGTTGGGGTGTAGAGACCATTCTCCTGGACTCAGCTGCTGGTGGCTTAGAAAATCTGCCTGCCAATTTTCTACCCCTGGAATGAAGACTGCAGACAGACCGAGAACATGCCTTTCTGCCCAAGAAAAAATGTGATTCACCTCTTTTTGGGCATCCAGACTCCTAGTGCCCCCTTGGTGATTGATATAAGCCACTGCTGTGGCATTGTTGGACTGTATCCTGACAGGACAACCCTGCAACCTGTAAGTCCAGACCCTGAGGGCTAGATGAATTGCCCGAATCTCCAGAATGTTGATGGGCAAGAGCTCTACGTCTCTGGACCATTTTCCCTGGGCAGAAGCTTCTTCCAGAACTACCCCCAGCCTATAAGGCTGGCGTCTGTGGTTACGATTAAGTAACCACAGATCCAAGTAACCGGAATAAAGGATTTTCCCTTAAGCAGATTCTGGGGCAGCAACCACCAATTGAGGCTCAGTTGAACCCCCGGTGACAGGTGCATTGGAAGGTCCAAGGCTTGAACTTTTCTGTTCCAGGCAGACAAGATGCTGTTCTGCAAAGGCCTTGAGTGAAACTGGGCATAAGGAACCTCATGCCCAACTGAGGAGTTGGCGTTTCTTGCTGCATGATGATTAAGCTGCCTCTATCTCTTATTTATGGGGTCTATGATTTCAGTAAACAGGTAGAAATGTATCTGCAGTGACGGAATATTGGGATCACATTGAGGAGTGCTGGAACTTGTGGTTCACTGGCCAAAAAATTGTGTTATAACATCAATTTGAATATTTACATGGACTATTCACTACATCACTTATTTTTGGCATGTATATCACTGTATGGTGTTATATGTTTATATAACATCTATATGTTTATTATGTTTATTACAACATGTGTATGTGAGGGATATGATGCTTGGTGCACTGGAAACTGTGAAGTTTGTGGACTAAACTGCACCACAATAAGTATTTCACTGCAAAAAAAGGCAGCTTTTGTGGTGTAACCAACAACTTTATGATGCTGCTGCTGCTGCTGCTGCTGCTGCTGGCCATATAAAAAGAATAATAATAATAAAATAAAAAACTGCAACAAAATGAAACACAAAAAGTAAAATAGTTAAGCAAAAAAAAAAAAAACTCTATACAGCAGCCCTAAAACACAAGCAAATAAAGCCTCCCTCCCCCAATATTAAAAAAGAAAAAAGTAAATGCTAATACAATTAAAACAAAACAAAACACCCTCCTAAAAGAAAATAAATATAAAAATGGGGAAATAATAGCAACACAACAGTTGCTGCTACAACCAGGGGCGTAACTAGAAATCACAGGGCCCCATAGCAAAATGTTGTATGGGGCCCCCCTGCAAACAGCCCCCCTCCAACAAAAAAAATGGTAGGGCTTAAATTAAATAGTGGGCGTGGCTTAAAGGGTGTGCCTCAAATCGGGTGTTGTTCGAGTATGAGAAGAATGAGGGACAGAGGAATGAAGAAAGAAAGAAAGAAAGAAAGAGAGAGAGAAAGAGAGAAAGACAGCAGGCCCAGATCCTACACCACAATAGCAATATGTGTATTCCAGAAAGTTTAACAATCAGTAGATAAAGATACTCCAAACACCTGGTGTTAGCGCTTCAATCATCATGGCACCATGGTTGTTGTGGTATCAGGATGATTAAAGCGCATTATTTCTTATATTACATTGTAATATAAAATTAAATAGTTCAACTCACAATAATGCAGAATCAGTGGGAGCTCCGAGTGTGTCACTTGCCACGTCGCCTGCCACCAGATGCCATCAGGTGTCCCCAGCAGAGTCCATCCTTATATCAGGCATTCCCAGCAGAATCCGTCCTTATATCAGGTGTCCCCAGAAGAGTCCCTCCTTACATCAGGTGCCCCCAGTAGAGTCCCTCCTTACATCAGGCATTCCCAGTAGAGTCCCTCCTTACATCAGGCATTCCCAGTAGAGTCCCGCCTTACATCAGGTGCCCCCAGTAGAGTCCCTCCTTACATCAGGTGCCCCCAGTAGAGTCCCTCCTTACATCAGGCATTCCCAGTAGAGTCCCTCCTTACATCAGGTGCCCCCAGTAGAGTCCATCCTTACATCAGGCATTCCCAGTAGAGTCCCTCCTTACATCAGGTGCCCCCAGTAGAGTCCCTCCTTACATCAGGCATTCCCAGTTACCGGTGGCGTCACTAGGGTTGGTGTCACCCGGTGCAGAAAAAGTACAGTACAGACCCTCCTCTATCAGTATAGACCCCCCTACATCAGTATAGACCCCCCTCAGGATAAACCACCCCCTCCTCCATCTGGTACAGACCCCCCCTGGACAAACCAGCCCCATCTGTACAGACACCCCCAGGACAACTCAACCCCCTCCAACTGTACAGACCCCCTCCAAGAGTACAGACCCCCAAGATAACCCCCCATCAGTACAGATCCCCCAGGACAATTCACACCCCAGGAGTACAGACCCCAGGACAATTCACCCCCCCCCACAGGAGTACAGACCCCCCAGGACAATTCACCCCCCCAGGAGTAAAGACCCCCAGGACAATTCACACTCCAGGAGTACAGACCCCCCCAGGACAATTCACCCCCCCCCAGGAGTACAGACCCCCCCAGGACAATTCACCCCCCCAGGAGTACAGACCCCCAGGACAATTCACCCCCCCAGGAGTACAGACCCCCTCACTATGCTCATCTCAGCGCCATTTACAGAGCCAAGAGGTGGAGCCTGGGTAGCAAGAAAGCGGACAATAGAAATGGAGCTCCATTTCTATTGCAGCCGCTTTCATTGCCACCCGGGCTCTGCCTTTTAATTCTTCCTTAGCTGGTCTTCTGTAAAATGGAGATGAAGACAGAAATGACCAGTGCCACAGATCTCTAGCGGTGGCAAGGAAAAAAAAAAAAGTTGGCAAGTACAGTATGCATTCCTCATCCTCCCCGGGCCCCACTGGGCTGCGGGCCCCATAACACCCGCGTGGGTCGCTATGGTGGTAGTTCCGCCACTGGCTACAACCCTTTCTACTGTCAACTGCCCATCAAACTGAGACAGCGGCCTTTTAAGCTGCCCATACATGGATCAAGATTCAGTCAGTTCAGAAGTGAACTGCTGAATTTTGATCCAAGTATGGGCAGGCTGGTTATATACCAACTGTACAACCATCCTGTCAGATATTTCACGCTCTTATAGTGTGTTGGCTGCAAATAGTGATGAGCCGAACACCCCCGGGTTCGGTTCGCACCAGAACCCGCGAACGGACCGAAAGTTCGTACGAACATTAGAACCCTATTAAATACAATGGATGCGAACGTTCGAATTCTAAAGTGCTAATTATAACAACTATTATGCATGTTATTGTCCTAAAAAGGGTTTGGGAACCCGGGTTCTGCACCAGGGGACATGTATCAATGCAAAAAGAAGTTTTAAAAACGGTCGTTTTTCGGGAGCAGTCATTTTAATGATGCATAAAGTGAAAAAAAAAAAGTCAAATATTCCTTTAAATATCGTACCTGGGGGGTGTCTAAAGTATGCCTGTGAAGTGCCACGTGTTTCCCGTGTTTAGAACTGTCCCTGCACAAAATGACACTTCTAAAGGAAAAAAAAGCCATTTAAAACTGCTTGCGGCTTTAATGTAATGTCTGGTCCCGGTAATATGGATGAAAATCTTTAAGAAAAATGGCATAGCTACCCCATGACCCCCCCCCCCCCCTACCCCAGCCCATTACCAGCCCCTTTGGGTCTTGTATGGATATTAAGGGGAACCCTGCACATAAAATAAAAAAGGCCCTATATACTCTGAACAGCCGTATACAGGCGGTGCATACAAGACAGGGACTGTAGGTTTGTTCTTATGTAGAATGTGTTTGTAATTTTGAACAGGTACATTGTTGAAGTGTAGCTCCAGCCCAAAAATCTATTTTTAAACTTTTTGGAAAACATAGGTAAGGGTTATCACCCCTGTAACATTTGTTTTGCTGTCTGTGCCCCTGTTCAGAACATTTCACCTCACTTTCCGTCCCAATGACAACTGTTTTTGAAATGTGGTGTTTTTCTTGAAACAAGGATTGCTGATAAAGCATCAGTACAGAGGAGACACCTTTCTCCCATATTTATTCTTACAGGAGAGAATTTTCCTTCCTAGGGGTAGATTTCCTCTCACTTCCTGTTGTCTTCTTGCGTTTGCAAGTAGGAGTCGTTTGTAAGTTGGATGTTTGAAAGTAGGGACCTGCCGTATATACTCTGCAGAAATAGGCCCCTTAGTTGTTGGTGTTGGCACAACACTGTAAGCACTCACAGTTACTCTTGGTTGGTGCTGGAACGCCCTGCTGTCAACTATTATATCAGGAATTTTAATTACATATAATTGTTGAACAGTGGTAGTAAAAATTGGGGCTTTGATGGTGGTGCTGGTGCCACAACACTGTAAGCCCTGACAGTTACTCTTGGTGGGTGCAGCAATGGGCCCTGCTGTGAATTATTAGATCAAGAATTGTAATTACATGCCCCTTTTGAACGGGGCTGAAAAATTGGGCCTTTCGTGGTGGTGGTGGTGGTGGCGTTGCCACAACACTGTAAGCCCTCAGACTTACTCTTGGTGGGTGCAGGAATGGGCCCTGCTGTGAATTATTAGATCAAGAATTGTAATTACATGCCCCTTTTGAACAGGGGCTGAAAAATTGGGCCTTTCGTGGTGGTGGTGGTGGTGGCGTTGCCACAACACTGTAAGCCCTCAGACTTACTCTTGGTGGGTGCAGGAATGGGCCCTGCTGTGAATTATTACATCAAGAATTGTAATTGCATGCCCCTGTTGAACAGGGGCTGAAAAATTGGGCCTTAGGCACTGGTGGCACAACACTACAACCCCTCACAGATACTGTACTTGGAGCACAGCAATGAGCCCTGTTGCAAAGTATTGCTTCAAAAATTGTAATGACACGCCCCTGTTAAACAGGGGCTGAAAAATTGGGCCTTAGGCACTGGTGGCACAACACTACAACCCCTCACAGATACTGTACTTGGAGCACAGCAATGAGCCCTGTTGCAAAGTATTGCTTCAAAAATTGTAATGACACGCCCCTGTTAAACAGGGGCTGAAAAATTGGGCCTTAGGCACTGGTGGCACAACACTACAACCCCTCACAGATACTGTACTTGGAGCACAGCAATGAGCCCTGTTGCAAAGTATTGCTTCAAAAATTGTAATGACATGCCCCTGTTAAACAGGGGCTGAAAAATTGGGCCTTAGGCACTGGTGCCACAACACTCCAACCCCTCACAGATACTGTACTTGGAGCACAGCAATGAGCCCTATGGCAAATTATTGCTAAAAAAATTGTAAGTACACGCCCCTGTAAAACAGGGGCTGAAAAATTGGGCCTTAGCCACTGGTGGCGGCACCCATAAACAAAAATGATCTTCCAAGCTATCATCATCAATCGTATCATTGAGGACTCGGAGGAGGAGGATAGCCAGTCAACATAACAGCACAGGCACTCAGCATCAGCATCAGTCTTGAAGGGATGTGACATGTTAAAATCAATTAGTCTGTTATATCAGCATCAGGTGTGTGGTAGCTGGTGGTGATCCAAGACTGGTTCATCTTGATGAAAGTCAGTCGATCAACCGAGTCGGTGGACAGGCGCACCCTGTGATCCGTGACAAATCCTCCAGCAGCACTGAATGTGCGTTCCGAAAGAACGCTGGATGCAGGACAGGCCAGTAGCTCAATTGCATACTGTGCAAGCTCTGGCCAGTGATCCATCCTCAAGACCCAGTAAGCCAGAGGATTTTCGGTGGGGAAGGTGTCCAAGTCTGACCTTGCCCCTAGATATTCCTGCACCATGTTTATCAGACGCTGGCGATGGTTGCTGGAACCGATCATACTTTGGGGCTGCGGACTAAAGAATTGTCTGAACGCATCGGTCAGACGGCCACCTTCCCCACCGCTCCTTCTTTGACTGGCCGAAGCCTCAGCAACTCGTTGTCCAGGACCAGGAGTTTGTAACCTCCCAGTCTCTGGGAACGCGTTGCACAGACCTTTCTGCAAGGCCTCCCGGAGTTGTCTCATCCTCTGCTCCCTCTGCGACGGTAACATAAGGTCCGCAACCTTACCCTTGTACCGTGGATCAAGGAGAGTGGCCAGCCAGTAATGGTCCCTCTCCTTGATCCGAAGAATACGAGGATCCTTCCGCAGACTTTGCAGGATCAGGGAGGCCATGCAGCGTAGGTTTGCTGAGGCATTCGCTCCGGAGTCCTCTGGGTCACTAAGGACGACATGATCCGCAGTCACCTCCTCCCAGCCACGTACAAGTCCACTGGTTTCTTGGGACTGTAAATCATCCCTAAAAGACTGCTGCTGATGATGCTGAGTGCCAGCCTCCACCTCCATGCTGACACAATCCTCCTCCTCCTCCTCCTCCTCCTCCTCTTCCTCTTCCTGTGCGATGGGTGGGACAGAAGGAACACTGTCTGGGTAAAGGGGGCCTTGAGAGGCAAGGAAGTCCTCCTCTTCCTGCCTCTGTTCTGCCTCAAGTGCCCTGTCCATTATTCCACGCAGCGTGTGCTCCAACAGGTGGACAAGAGGTACAGTGTCACTGATGCATGCACTGTCACTGCTCACCATCCTCGTGGCCTCCTCAAATGGTGCCAGGACAGTGCATGCATCCCTGATCATGCCCCACTGGCGTGGAGAAAAAAAACCAAGCTCCCCTGACCCTGTCCTGGTGCCGTAGTCGCACAGGTACTCATTGATGGCCCTCTGCTGCGTGTGCAGCCGCTGCAGCATGGCCAACGTTGAGTTCCACCTGGTGGGCATGTCACATATAAGGCGGTTCTTGGGCAGGTTCAACTCCTTTTGCAGCTCAGCCAGGCGAGCACTGGCATTATAAGATCTGCGGAAATGCACACAGACTTTCCTGGCCTGCCTCAGGACATCCTGTAAGCCCGGGTACCTGCCCAAGAACCGCTGCACCACCAGGTTAAGGACGTGAGCCACACAGGGCACATGGGTCAGTTGTCCCTGTCGAAGGGCGGAGAGGAGGTTGGTGCCATTGTCGCAAACCACCATTCCTGGCTTAAGCTGGCGTGGCGTCAACCACCTCTCGGCCTGGCCCTGCAGAGCAGACAGGACCTCTGCCCCAGTGTGGCTTCTGTCCCCCAAACACACCAGCGCAAGCACGGCATGGCATCTTTTTGCCTGCGTACTTGCGTAGCCCCGTGAACGGCTACGGAGCACCGCTGGTTCATAGGAAAAACCACAGGAAGAGGCCATGGAGGAAGAAGAAGAGGAGGGGGTGGAGGAGAGAGGTGTGTCACAACCAGTAGTAGCATTTTGGAGGCGTGGCGGTGGGACAACCTCCAACACTACTGCACCTTGTCCTGCATCCTTCCCAGCTGCCAAAAGAGTGACCCAATGGGCCGTGAAAGAAAGGTAACGTCCCTGTCCATGCCTGCTGGACCATGAGTCAGCGGTAATATGCACCTTACCGCTGACCGCCCTGTCCAACGAGGCCAAGACATTGCCTTCCACATGCCGGTAGAGAGCCGGAATCGCCTTCCGTGAGAAAAAGTGGCGTTTGGGAACCTGCCACTGAGGAACCGCACATTGCACAAACTCACGGAAGGGGGCCGAGTCTACCAACTGAAAAGGCAGCAGTTGAAGCGCTAGCAATTTAGCCAAGCTAGCATTCAACCGCTGGGCATGTGGATGGCTGGGAGTGAACTTCTTTCGACGGTCCAGCAGCTGGGGCAGGGAAATTTGCCTGCTAGAATCGGACGTCGGTGTACTGCTAGCAGAGTGGCCGCAAGTACTTGGCTGTGACACACCTAATTCTACACCTTCATTCCTCTCAGTGCATGTTTCAGAGAGGACTGAAGTTATAGTGGGGTTGGAGATCCCAGCTGATGCGGTGCAAGGAGAGGTCCGCTTTGTTCTTTGGTGTGGGTCTTTGAGGTAGGCTTGCCAACGAGCTGCATGGCAGGTCAACATATGTCTGGTCAGGCATGTGGTACCCAAGCGGCTGATGTTTTGGCCACGCGATATACGCTTGAGACATATGTTGCAAACAGCAGCTGTGCGATCTGATGCACTAGCCTCAAAAAAGGCCCACACCAAGGAACTTTTTGAATGACGGGCAGAGGCAGCGCCCTGCACAGGCGGAGCTCTGCGGTGTGATTCCGTCGGTGTACTGCCCTTACGCTGGCCACCAAAGGGCATCCTGCCTCGTTGGAGATGTGCCTCCTCCTCATCCTCCTCCTCCTCTCTCCTATTAGGCACCCACGTGGAGTCAGTGACCTCATCATCCCCTCCCTCCTCATCACTGGAGCCAATTTGGCAGTATGCTGCAGCTGCTGGAACATGACTGCCAGATTGGTGTCCTTCTTGAGCATCCCCTCTGTCTGCTCTCACCCTACTGCCTTCCTGTAGCTGGGTTTCATCATCAGACCCTTCGAAACGCTGGGCATCCTCCTGGAGCATGTACCCAACACTGTGCTCAAACAGTTCGGGGGACTCCTCAGGAGGAGGACATGGTGGGTCTAGGGAAGGAGTGACTGATGATGAGTCTGACATTGATACCAGGGAAGAGGACGCTTTGGCAGCTGCTTTGCCAGTACCCTGAGCCTGGGTGAGAGAGGATGAGGAGGAGGAGGAGGGCTTGGTCATCCACTCTACCAAGTCTTCGGCATGATGTGGCTCAACATGTCCAGCTGCCGAAAAGAAGGACAAGCGTGTCCCATGGCCATGTGCTGATGACAATGCACCGCGTCCACGACCAGCACTGTTGCCCCCAGACACAGAGCCTGCTTGCCCTCTTTTATTGCCTCCTGACTGTCTGCCTCTCCTTGTTTGCCTTCCAGACATTCTAATAGATGGCCTGCAGGGAGATGGGAAAAAAGCAATAAGGGCTACCTTCAGGTGTCCTTCTCTGTCCCTTTACTTAAGGATTTCTAAATATGGTTGAGGATGATTGCTTTTGCACAGAATAGCACAACGACAATTTCCCTGACTGTCCAAAAATCAAGGATTTCAAAGATGGTTGATGAGGAATGCTTTAGCACACTATAGCACAAGGAGAATTCCCCTCACTTTCCTTCTTTGTCCCTAGAAACAAGGACTCGCACAGTGAAAGAAACTGACACTCTCCCTACCTAGAGTTTTCTGTCCCTAGAAAAAATGTTTTTTTTAAGCACACTATAGCACAAGGAGAATTCACTCACTGTCCTTCCCTGTCCCTGGAAACAAGGACTTGCACAGTGAAAGAAACTGACACTCTCCCTACCTAGAGTTTTCTGTCCCTAGAAAAAATGTTTTTTTTAAGCACACTATAGCACAAGGAGAATTCACTCACTGTCCTTCCCTGTCCCTGGAAACAAGGACTTGCACAGTGAAAGAAACTGACACTCTCCCTACCTAGAGTTTTCTGTCCCTAGAAAAATGTTTTTTTTAAGCACACTATAGCACAAGGAGAATTCACTCACTGTCCTTCCCTGTCCCTGGAAACAAGGACTTGCACAGTGAAAGAAACTGACACTCTCCCTACCTAGAGTTTTCTGTCCCTAGAAAAAATGTTTTTTTTAAGCACACTATAGCACAAGGAGAATTCACTCACTGTCCTTCCCTGTCCCTGGAAACAAGGACTTGCACAGTGAAAGAAACTGACACTCTCCCTACCTAGAGTTTTCTGTCCCTAGAAAAAATGTTTTTTTTAAGCACACTATAGCACAAGGAGAATTCACTCACTGTCCTTCCCTGTCCCTGGAAACAAGGACTTGCACAGTGAAAGAAACTGACACTCTCCCTACCTAGAGTTTTCTGTCCCTAGAAAAAATGTTTTTTTTAAGCACACTATAGCACAAGGAGAATTCACTCACTGTCCTTCCCTGTCCCTGGAAACAAGGACTTGCACAGTGAAAGAAACTGACACTCTCCCTACCTAGAGTTTTCTGTCCCTAGAAAAAATGTTTTTTTTAAGCACACTATAGCACAAGGAGAATTCACTCACTGTCCTTCCCTGTCCCTGGAAACAAGGACTTGCACAGTGAAAGAAACTGACACTCTCCCTACCTAGAGTTTTCTGTCCCTAGAAAAAATGTTTTTTTTAAGCACACTATAGCACAAGGAGAATTCACTCACTGTCCTTCCCTGTCCCTGGAAACAAGGACTTGCACAGTGAAAGAAACTGACACTCTCCCTACCTAGAGTTTTCTGTCCCTAGAAAAAATGTTTTTTTTAAGCACACTATAGCACAAGGAGAATTCACTCACTGTCCTTCCCTGTCCCTGGAAACAAGGACTTGCACAGTGAAAGAAACTGACACTCTCCCTACCTAGAGTTTTCTGTCCCTAGAAAAAATGTTTTTTTAAGCACACTATAGCACAAGGAGAATTCACTCACTGTCCTTCCCTGTCCCTGGAAACAAGGACTTGCACAGTGAAAGAAACTGACACTCTCCCTACCTAGAGTTTTCTGTCCCTAGAAAAAATGTTTTTTTTAAGCACACTATAGCACAAGGAGAATTCACTCACTGTCCTTCCCTGTCCCTGGAAACAAGGACTTGCACAGTGAAAGAAACTGACACTCTCCCTACCTAGAGTTTTCTGTCCCTAGAAAAAATGTTTTTTTTAAGCACACTATAGCACAAGGAGAATTCACTCACTGTCCTTCCCTGTCCCTGGAAACAAGGACTTGCACAGTGAAAGAAACTGACACTCTCCCTACCTAGAGTTTTCTGTCCCTAGAAAAAATGTTTTTTTTAAGCACACTATAGCACAAGGAGAATTCACTCACTGTCCTTCCCTGTCCCTGGAAACAAGGACTTGCACAGTGAAAGAAACTGACACTCTCCCTACCTAGAGTTTTCTGTCCCTAGAAAAAATGTGTTTTTTAAGCACACTATAGCACAAGGAGAATTCACTCACTGTCCTTCCCTGTCCCTGGAAACAAGGACTTGCACAGTGAAAGAAACTGACACTCTCCCTACCTAGAGTTTTCTGTCCCTAGAAAAAATGTTTTTTTTAAGCACACTATAGCACAAGGAGAATTCACTCACTGTCCTTCCCTGTCCCTGGAAACAAGGACTTGCACAGTGAAAGAAACTGACACTCTCCCTACCTAGAGTTTTCTGTCCCTAGAAAAAATGTTTTTTTTAAGCACACTATAGCACAAGGAGAATTCACTCACTGTCCTTCCCTGTCCCTGGAAACAAGGACTTGCACAGTGAAAGAAACTGACACTCTCCCTACCAAGAGTTTTCTGTCCCTAGAAAAAAAGTTTTTTTTAAGCACACTATAGCACAAGGAGAATTCACTCACTGTCCTTCCCTGTCCCTGGAAACAAGGACTTGCACAGTGAAAGAAACTGACACTCTCCCTACCTAGAGTTTTCTGTCCCTAGAAAAAATGTTTTTTTTAAGCACACTATAGCACAAGGAGAATTCACTCACTGTCCTTCCCTGTCCCTGGAAACAAGGACTTGCACAGTGAAAGAAACTGACACTCTCCCTACCTAGAGTTTTCTGTCCCTAGAATTTTTTTTTTTTTAAGCACACTATAGCACAAGGAGAATTCACTCACTGTCCTTCCCTGTCCCTGGAAACAAGGACTTGCACAGTGAAAGAAACTGACACTCTCCCTACCTAGAGTTTTCTGTCCCTAGAAAAAATGTTTTTTTTAAGCACACTATAGCACAAGGAGAATTCACTCACTGTCCTTCCCTGTCCCTGGAAACAAGGACTTGCACAGTGAAAGAAACTGACACTCTCCCTACCTAGAGTTTTCTGTCCCTAGAAAAAATGTTTTTTTTAAGCACACTATAGCACAAGGAGAATTCACTCACTGTCCTTCCCTGTCCCTGGAAACAAGGACTTGCACAGTGAAAGAAACTGACACTCTCCCTACCTAGAGTTTTCTGTCCCTAGAAAAAATGTTTTTTTTAAGCACACTATAGCACAAGGAGAATTCACTCACTGTCCTTCCCTGTCCCTGGAAACAAGGACTTGCACAGTGAAAGAAACTGACACTCTCCCTACCTAGAGTTTTCTGTCCCTAGAAAAAATGTTTTTTTTAAGCACACTATAGCACAAGGAGAATTCACTCACTGTCCTTCCCTGTCCCTGGAAAGAAGGACTTGCACAGTGAAAGAAACTGACACTCTCCCTACCTAGAGTTTTCTGTCCCTAGAAAAAATGTTTTTTTTAAGCACACTATAGCACAAGGAGAATTCACTCACTGTCCTTCCCTGTCCCTGGAAACAAGGACTTGCACAGTGAAAGAAACTGACACTCTCCCTACCTAGAGTTTTCTGTCCCTAGAAAAAATGTTTTTTTTAAGCACACTATAGCACAAGGAGAATTCACTCACTGTCCTTCCCTGTCCCTGGAAACAAGGACTTGCACAGTGAAAGAAATTGACACTCTCCCTACCTAGAGTTTTCTGTCCCTAGAAAAAATGTTTTTTTTAAGCACACTATAGCACAAGCACAAAACACACTGACACTCTCCCTACCTATCCTTCTCTTTCCCTAAACTAAAGGAATCCAGGTTAAGCAAGAAAGAAATAAAAGTCACTGTCCCTGCCTATGCTGCTCTTTCCCTGCTCCGGAACACACTACACTAGGCCGCTGTGCTGGCGGCCTTTTATAGTGTGGGGCGTGTACTAAACACCCTCAGCAATAATTGGCCACAGGCATCCTGCCTGTGGCCAATCATTGCTCTCCTCGCTGCCGGCGCTGTGATTGGCCAAGCATGCGGGGTCACAGTGCATGCTTGGCCAATCACAGCGCCTGGATGACACTGCGATGGCGTAGTGCATTGTGGGCCGTTCGCGTCACTCGAATTTGGCGCGAACGGCCCAAATCGTTCGATCTTCGTCGAACGATCGAACAGCCGATGTTCGAGTCGAACGTATGTTCGACTCGAACACGAAGCTCATCCCTAGCTGCAACTTTTGACAAACCCATAACTGGCCAAAGTCTTGCACCTGGCCTCTCATTTGCAGTGCATTGCAGTTTGTGTGGCTAGGGAGAGTGGTATATGTACCTGCCTGCATTCACTGTGATTTCTAAGGGCTCATTTAAACTTGCTTCGGCTTCAAAACACATTAACGGCTAGTTTACACTTGCTTGAAAACAAGGCTTCGGACAGGCTTTGTTAAAACTCTCTTAAGGCTAGTCAAAGCTCGTGTCACTAAATAAAATGGTTAGCTTACAGTCCTGTTTACACCTTGCTTTTATACCCCATGTAGATTTAGTGGTGCTTCAAAGCATTTTCAAAGCCTCCATAGAAGTCTATGGCAAAGCTCACTTGAAGCTCCATTGAAGCTCCACCGAAGCCTCATCAAAGCCCCATGAAGCCTCACTGAAGCCCCACCAAAGGCTCATCGAAGCCCCATCGAAGCTCCACCAATGCCTCATTGAAGCCCCACTGAAGCCTCATCAAAGCCTTTATCGAAGCACCAAGCAAAAGCAAGGTGTAAACAGGACTGTAAGCTAACCAATTTATTTAGTGACAGGGGCTTTGACTGGCGTTCAGAGAGCTTTAACAAAATGTGTCCGAAGCCATGTTTTTAAGCAAGTGTTACCGAGCCCTAAGTCCTTTTAGGACTCCTTTTTGTTGTTTTTTTTCAATGCATTATGGGACATGCAGAGGAGCAATTTCCACTGAACATCAGCTAAATTAGGATCAAACTATTAGTTAATCCTTAGTCATCCTGCCTTTTTTACTTTCTCTCACTCATTTCTGACTGCATTGGTCAGCCTTCATTATACCACCTGATGCAACCTTGGAATTCTAATGAGAAAAGTTGCGGTGCACACAGCCCTTTAAAGTGGTTCCAAAGGCTGAAGATTTTTTACCATCCTATGCATGAAGGTAAAAAACATTTTGTGTGCAGAGCCCCCCCCACCCCCAATTCCTACCTGAGCCCTCTCTGATACAGCAATGTTCACAAAAGCCTGGGCTGTATGGGGACTCTCCCTCCTTATTGGCTGAGACAGCAGTGGGAACCCATTGGCTCCCCCTGCTGTCAATCACAGCCAGTGAGCCAATGAGGAGAGAATGGGGAGGGGGGGTTGAGCCACAGTTCTATGTGTTTAATAAATAATTACTCAAATATTGTGCAATGGACCCAGGAACTTCCACATTACCCCCAGGCTCCTTCTCCAGCCTCCCCTGAATCCCTTTTAGGCCACACCATGGATGACTATGCCCTGTCCCCAGCGGAGCCTACTCCTCCATTCCAGCACGTTACATCTCCCCCAGCCTGCCTGATCAGGACCCATACTCCCAACAGGGAGATCTTTTCCTCAAACTTTCAGCCCTCCTGGAGAGAGGACTTTCCAACACAGCTGCCCAAATCACAAGAGACATTAAATCTGACTTTGCCAACCTGGGCTCCAGAATGGAGGCTATAGAAAGTAAACTAGACATTACTGTTTCCCATACTAATCAAAATGCAGCTCATATCCAGGTCCTCCAAGACCAACTTGACACTGCTCTGTCCAGGATTGACAACCTCGAAAACAGGTCCAGGAGGTACAACCTTAGGATCCGTGGACTCCCTGAGACCATCACGGATATCCCCGCCGCAGTACAAGACCTCATTAACGAGATCTTATCTAGCACACCTCCTCACCGCCTAGAGTTGGACAGAGCTCACAGGGCCCTGGGACCCCCCATAAAGGATGGCTCCCCGAGGGATATCATTGTGAAGCCACACTTCTACGCCATTAAAGAGGAAGTCATGAGACAATCCCATCTCAAGCAGCAAGTTACTTGCCTTGGTCACCAAATACAAATCTTTGCTGTCTTGTCTCCTTCCACCATCCAAAAGAGGTGAGCTCTTAAACCACTTCTCACAGTCCTCTCCCAACAGGACATCAAGTACCGTTGGGCCTTCCCCTGTGCAGTAAAATTTTCCATCCAGAGCAAAGCTTATGCCTTCTCCAGCTTACCGGAAGGTGAAAGGCCTCTGCGAGCTCTGCCAAGCGACCAACCCCGACAAGTCCAGTCTCCCCCCTTTGGAACACTGGGAAGACCAAGAAATCCAAAGACGGCAGGCCTCCATAAGACGGTTGTTCCAGTTTGTCCTCCTCTCTGCCCCCCACTTGGGCACCCCACTCAGGGACTTTTGTTTCCGCTGTAGATGGAGCTTCGAGCTCCTACCCTAAACCGTTGCCAGGTTGGCACTTTTTTTTTTGTCTGCCTACAGTTTTTAGTTTTTGTTGTTGAACATTTTCTCCAGGTTTTTCTGTTCCTTGTGATGGTTCTCCTCTCTCAGGGCTCACAAGCGTCCTGAAGGACTTGCCGGAGTTCTCCCCAAAGGGACATCATGATATGCCTAAAGATGTTCTATTAGACTTGGTCCTTTGGGATGAAAACTCCATGGCAGCCATCTCAGCCCCCTTCTGCGGGTACCCTGACGCTCTTCTAGAACTCCACCGGAGAAACCAAGTCACTGCAAGCCATCCAGGCTGGAGGTTTCTTGAGATTTTTACTTCCAGGAACTTCCCTAAATTCATATATGCACTATTACTTGTTCAATTTTTTTTGCCAAATGTTATTGTTAGCTGTGTCAGTTTATATTTCTGATCCACTGATATGCAAGGGTCAGGGGTGACACCTTTGCACCTCCACCCATCCCTCAGAAGCGGGTTTTCGCCTCTGCGGAATGGGACGTCGGCCCTCACTAGGAGGTCTCCAACGCCTTTTAACAGGTCTCTGGCTGGATTTTTCCTCACCAGACGCCTTTGATCTTCTTGGAAGATGTTGTTTAGTGTATTATTTGTTCCCCCTTTTCTCCCTTTTTCTAACCTTCTTTTTCTTTCGAGCCAATCGGCAGGACGTGCAAGCCCTATGTTCCCGGTCCCGGACCGATACCATCCATATTCTCTTCCCTAGCCGACATCGAAGGGTAGGTGACAGTTGTTCCAGTAGCTTTCCACGCCTCTGTCCCAATGACTGACCTAAACCAGCCTAGAAAGGACCTCAAGGTAGCCACACACAACGTTCAGGGGCTGAACTCACTCCGGAAACGGAGATTAGCTTTCGAATACTATCGCTCCGTTAGGTGAGATATCGTCTTGCTCCAAGAGACGCATTTTCCGATTCGATACAACCCCAAATTCCTCCACTCACATTACCCAACATCTTATATAGTGAATGCAGAAAACAAGACTCCCCCTTGTAGAGGGTAAGGTTATCTTTGGAGGGGACTCAAATGTGGCCTTCAGTCGGGGGCTTAACAAGTCTAGACCCCCTAAGACCCAGTTGACATGCGCTACTAAGGCCAGCTTGAACATAGCAAGAACCCTTCATGCCCACAACCTAGTCGACATTTGGAGAGAGTTGAACCCCTCGAAAAGGGATCACACCCGCTATTCCGCCCCCCACCAGTCCTATGCCAGGATAGATCACATCCTTGTGCCTCCCAACCTTATCCCTTCAATACACAAAGCATCCATCATTGACACGGCCTGGTCTGACCATTCTCTTGTCTGCTTCACCTTGCAAAATACCCTTACTAGGTCGTCAGGGACTCACTGGCGTCTTAATGAATCCATCCTGAGTGACCCCATCAATACCACAGACATAGAGAATTCCCTAAAGGAATACTTCCTTCCTTCTTAACAATGTAGATAATATCTCCCCCAAAGTACTCTGGGCTGCCCATAAAGTAGCTATTAGGGGCAAAATAATCGGCATTGCGACCCGTCTCAAAAAAGAGAGGCTATTGGACATCGAAAACCCAACACAAGAAGTTCCCTTCCAAAGCCCTAGCAGAACAATTGGATGCTACCAGGTTGCAATTTAACTTGGCTCTCACAGCAAAAGCAGAGAAAGATATCCGCTGGAGTGGAGCGAAATTCTACCACCAAAAAGACAAAATTGGCTCCATGCTAGCTTCCAAGCTATCCCCGCGAATTCGCACCCACTCCATACCCAAGACCAAAGTCGCAGGACAAACCCCCTCAGCCAACCCCAATAAGATACTTGAAGCCTTCCAAGAGTTTTACTTCAAACTCTATAGCTCGACCCAGTCTGACAAAAGCCCAGAGGTTTCTGGCTTCCTTCGGGATCTCCCCATCCCAACACTCTCGCCTGACCATAGGGACATCCTGGAGGCGGACTTTTCAGTTGAGGAAATAAAGGAGGTCATAAAGAACCTCAGGACAGGTTCAGCCCATGGACCTTATGGCTTCTCTGTGCCATACTACAAGGCCTTTGCAGACACTTTGGCACCATTTATGGCAACATTTTTTAACATAAAAGCTAAGGGTTCTCCTTTAGACCCTCAACTCAACACCGCCAACATAACAGTAATCCCTAAATATAATAGGAACTCGGAGGAAGTTGAGAACTATAGACCCATTTCCCTCATAAACAATGACCTTAAGATATTGACAAAAATTTTAGCCAATCGCCTAGCCTCCTTCATTGGAAGATACATCCATAAGGACCAAGAAGGGTTTATCCTGGGTCGACAGGGGCCTGACCAAATCAGGAGGGCCATTGGTGTAGTCTCCCTACTTCAATCGGGTTGGGATGGAGGTCCCAAACAAGAAGGGATGCTTTTATCCCTTGATTTACACAAGGCATTCAACTCCATCGAATGGCCCTACATATTCTCTGTCATGGAACAATGGGGTTTCGGTCACCATTTCTTAGGCATCCTACACTCCCTCTACTCCACCCCGAAAGCGATGATTCGCCTTCAAGGATATTACTCGCCACCGTTTAACATCTCCAGGGGCACCAGACAGGGATGCCCCCTCTCCCCCTTAATTTTTGCCATCGCTCTGGCGATATTGAGACTTATTGAGACTCTGGCGATAGCTATACGCTCCAATCCCAACATCTATGGTGTCTCGTGTGGAACGCAGACCCATAAATGCGGCCTATTCGCAGACGACATGCTGCTCTTCATAACTTCCCCCATCACATCTCTCCCCAACCTCTGCAAAACACTAAAAGATTTCACAAAGGCTTCAGGCCTTAGAGTAAACTACGCCAAGTCCCACGCCCTCAACATCTCACTTAAATCTGACACAGTAGTATCACTACAGAGCGATTTTGATTTTGAGTGGAAGGACTCTTCCATAGAGTACTTGGGGATCAATCTTACCGCTAAAATAGAACATCTATATTTTGCAAACTTTCTACCTACTTATAAGAAGCTTGAGTCGGACCTGAAAATTCAGCTAAGGGCAAACTATCCTGGCTAGGTAGAATACATTCCATAAAAATTACATTCCTTCCGACTGCTATATTTGCTTAGAGCTACCCCGATTAACATCAGGAAATACCACCTGGAATCCCTTCAATGAAAGTGAACCAGTTCATTTGGGGGGGGCAGGGCATAGGTTACCCCGAAATACGCTCTTCAGACTAAAAAAGAAGGGGGGGCTGGGTCTACCAAGACTGCTTTGGTATTTCCAGGTGGCACGACTTGTCCAACTCTCTACGGTGTATTCCAAATTAGAAAAACCGGACTGGATACAATTAGAGAGACAAGTTGCCCCCACATACACCCTAGATTTCTTACTATGGGTCCCCTCCAGGGAACGACACCCCCCATAGTCTCTCCTGTCCTCTCACAATCCCTCTCCCTATGGGACAGGCTGAAAAGCGAGACTTCTCTAACCTCTGAATGCCATCCCCTAGCCCACAACTTCAACAACCCAGACTTTACCCGGGTAGAGACATCAAATCCTTCCAATGGTGGTTGGACAAGTGGTTGTATCGAATCGGACATTTTTTTATGGCCTTGGGACCAATAACTCTGAAATTCTGTGAGCGACAGTTGGAGATCCCGACCTCGGAACACTTCAGGTTTAGCCAGATACAGCACTTTCTTCACAAAATTTTTAAGAGGAAACCCATTCCACCGTGCTTCACAGCTTACGAGTTGTGGTGTGGACAGGCCACGGAACAGAGGGGTGGAATCTCTGTTATCTATCAGTCACTTGCCCAGCGGGTCTGCACAGCCCCATTTATGACGGCTTGGGAAAATGATCTCCAAATACAATGGGATCTGGAAACATGGTTATCCTCCTTTTCTAGAACCTACAAGGGGATAAGGAATATTTCCCTAATTGAGGCCAACCTCAAAGTGATGACCAGATGGTACCTCACCCCCGCCAAATTAGCACTCATGTATCCCTCCGCGGACCCGCTCTGCTTCAGAGGCTGCGAAATGATGGGATCTATGGCCCACATCTGGTGGGAATGTCCCAAAATTAGACCTTTCTGGAAAAAAAAATTCAACTTAATCCTAAAAGCATAGGCGTGCGCAGGGGGGGTGCCGGGTGTGCCTGGGCACACCCTAATCATCCCAGGCGCCAGTTTCATTCAGTGTTCAGAAGTGTAGGGGGGCACATAAGCCATGAGGCAAGGGGGACCCACTGTGCCTTGTCACGCACTACATCCTCACTCCCTCTCTCTCACCCCCTCTCTCTCTCTCTCTTTCCCCCTCTCCCCCTCTCTCTCTCTAACCCCCCTCTCTCATCCCTCTCTCTCTCACACCCTCCTTTCTCCCCCCTCTCTCTCACCCTTCCTCTCTCTCTCAACCCCTCCTCTCTCCCTCTTACCCGTCTCTCTCTCTCCCCCCCAGTTTCAGCCCCTCTCTCCCCCCTACTTCTCTCTCTCTCAACTCACTTTCTCTCTCACCCCCCTTTCCTCTCTCTCTCTCACCCCCCACTTTCTCCCTCTGACCAGCTCTGCCATAATATGTAAAATGTGTTGAAACTGTTAAAAATGTTTTAATACATTTCAAAATGTTTGTTTACAATTATTTAAAAGATTGTGTGGTTGTGTGTGTTTATATATACACACTCATACCCGCATGTGTGTTTGAGTTTTGGGGTGCACACCCTAATGCAATAGGCTGCGCACACCTATGCCTAAAAGTGACAGACCTCCAGATCCCAAGAACCCCCGCTGTAGCCCTCTTTAACGCTTTCATCCCCAAGACTCACAAATTCACCCGCAATTTAATCCACTTCATTTTGTTAGGTGCCAAGCTGACAATAGCTAAGGCTTGGAAACAGCCCAGGGTTTCCTTTTTAGCCGCCAAACGCAAAATCTCCTGGATCATGTCCCAGGAAAAATTGATTAGCATTTTGCTTGATTCTAAAGATCGGTTTGAATCCACCTGGGAGCCCTGGGCCCATCATATGGACATTGCCCTCCGTCCGGGGATTCCGGCATAACAAACACACAGTTACTCTGCATGGCCGGTTCGCGTCCTGCCGATTGGCTCTTCTTCTTCCTCTCTTCCCTTTTCTGTTCTGTTTCCCTCCCCTCCCCCTCTAAGTATGTAATATGGTCCCCCACTACAACCAAAGTGAACTTGTAGTCTAGTTACCTTATGGTAATTAGGTCAAGGAGCCCCCTTCTCGAGATATATAGGCTAGGTACCTAAACACCTTTGCAATCAAAAAGCTCATGGATGGCCCATGATAACGGTCACTCTCCGGGTTCCCGGGGGGGCCTGTCCTGGCACAGCATGTTCCCATTCGGGGTGCTGGGGCGGTCTCCTCGGGATCCCGGTTCTGGTTTAGTAATGGCATGAGTTTTCGGTCATAATAAGGGTACCACGCTAGGATTATTAGCCTTATTGTGTCTGTTATGTTTTTCTCCTCTCCTTTTAGTGAGAGTTGTTTATTGCCTCGTGAATATCTTGTATTACATGTTTGTCTATCTATAAAGAATACAAATTTTGAAAGTAAAAAAAAAATATTGTGCAACGACCACCTTTGTATTTTATAGGGTTTCTGCTTTCAGAAAATTCATACTTTGTGTGTGTGTGTGTGGGGGGGGGGGGGGGGGGGGGGTAATGGGGGTTACAGTAATTTGTAGCAAAAAATGCAGATTTTAACGTGCAAACTTGCCCTGGTAAAAAAGTAATATGTGGAAACAACACTGCTTCATCAATGCTCCTCTGAAGTGTGGCCTCTAACTCTAGAATAAAGTTGGCCCCACAAACAGTGAGCGCAGCACATATATTAAGCATATTATGCCCAAGTGAAAGGAACAACTCCAGGCCCTGGAGAATAAAATAGTGGAAGTTTAATTTTTTTATGTCACACACTATTTGTGCAATGATTTGCCAAGCATACATGTTCAGTAAAAAAAAAAAAAATTCAGGCGCACAAATGCAATTTATTACACAATTTTGGTAAAATATGAGGTTGTACAGAGTAAATAGATACCCAACATGTCAAGCCTGTGCAATGGTGACAAACTCAAGTACCCTAAGGGCACTTTCACACGGACATGTCCGTGTGCGGGCTCCGCTTTGCTCAGCGGGGATAGCTCCGTCGATCCCCGCTGAGCAGGCAGATGACAGGTCTGTCTCCGCACACTGTGCAAGGGACCGACCTGTCAGAGCGCCGCTCTCCCCTATGGGTGATCGGATGACGACGGACCGTAGAGTCCATTGTCATCCGATCCGCCAGATGGATGGAAAATAGGGTTTTCCTCCGTTACACTTTGGCGGATCGGAGCGAGGTGGATGTCAGCGGGCATGTCACCACTGACATCCGTGGCTCCATAGAGGTGCACAGAGCGTCCGTTCAGGTCCGCCCAAAAAACTGACAGGCGGACCTGAACGGTCCGACCGTGTGAAAGGGACCTAAATTTGAGTGAAGCTTTTAGAGCTAACCATGATAAATGCCCCTAGAAATATTGTTCTCCCTCGAGCCCTTGTGGAGGCCCATAACGTGTAGCCCAATCATCGTTTTCAATGTTATGTTAGTATGTGTGTGTGTAGGAGAGCAGGCTCAAAAATGTTTAGGGGGTTGGAAGTAACTTTCTTTTTCCCACTTTTTCTCTAAAACTATTTATATCACGTAGGGGACCAAAATATCCCTATGTGACAGCCGACAGTGACAGCTGAACCCAGAAGAGATGTAATGCATATTTCTCCTGGGTTATTACTAGGTAAGGGAGATTATAAAATGGATTTTCACTTGCCTCCTTGCACTCTACATAAAGGAATCAGCCATGGGGTTTCTGAGCCATCAGGTGGGAGAAAGGAGCACAGAAACATGGCAGGGGGGCATGCGGGGGGTTGGGCAAATGTATCAGGAGTGTGTGGGTGCAATGAGGCAGCTGTATAGCAATTGAATTGCTTCCACCTGATAGCTGGAAATTTACATTCATGTGTGTGTTTGTAAAACCACAACTGCTGCTGATGTATGATATACATGGATGGCAGCAAAAAAAGGTTAAAGTGTCACTTATGAAAATGTTTAGGTTCTGTCATTTTTCACCCTTTAACAAGTGCAAGCAATTTTAAGGCTTGACCTATTGGGTGTCTATTTACTTTATGTAAACTCATCTTTCATATTTTATTGGTTCATATGTACAGTATGTGCTTGCAAAGATACACAAATAAATGTGGGTCTTCATTTCTGAAACTTGGGTGAAAAATGGAAGTAAAATCAAATGCCAAGAAATATATTTATTTTCATTATGCTGGTACCAGTCGTATATGGTACACTAAAATGTATGCAAATATTTCCAGTGATATACACATTTAGGCTCCATGTACACAGAAGCTCAAAAACGGTCGTTTTGAATACCAGATTTCTGGCAGAAAAAAGCTGCTTTAAAATATAGCTTTTATCAGTGTTTTTTACTAGCGTTTATTAGCGTTTTTCAGTGTTAGCTTTTTTTTTCAATGGATCAAAAAACGTGAAAAAACGCTGGCGACCTGCGTTTTTGAGTGTTTTGAGCATTTATTCGCGTTTTTCGGCGTTTTGCGTTTTTTCCCACTGAAAAACGGCACTTTGAACACGAATTTCTTGCGTTCAGAAAAAAGCCCATTAACTCCACTGCTCATTAACGCTAAAAAACCCTATGTGTACATGAACACATAGGCTAACATAGAGTGCAGTTAATGGGCTTTTTAAAAAAACGCCAAAACGCCAATAAACTGCAGTTTATCAGCTTCAGTGTACATGGAGCCTTAGCTTTAAAATACAGCTGTTTTAACATTTGGACAATTAGATTCACTCTGGTACCAAGTCTTGCTTTGGTGGTACCAATCAAGTTTAGTCGAGTAAAAAAAAACACATTTAAATAATCATAAACATTTCAAAGAAATGCTATGAAAAATGCCAGCAGTGTAAAAGAGACACTGACATAACTGACAAGCACAAAGGAATCTATCTGGAAAATGATAACAGAAATTCATACTTCTGAAGGTGACAGGTAGTGTAGATGAAAAAAATTTTTTGTAAAGACAAGGAGAAACAACTTCACAAAATAGGCAAGCAAAATTCAAATGACAAAATGCTATAATTCAATATGTCATGTACTGAAAAGACTGATATCCACCATAATGTTTACATTATTTAGTGATGAGAGAAATTGTAAAAATAGACACTTTCCAAATTTACAAATGTGAAAATTTGTGCAGTTTGAATCAAATCTAGATTCAGGCAATTCTCAATCTAGTCCTATACCATCATGGCTTGTTTGAGCATGTGGCTGAGTATAGATTGTAGTTGCTATTTGTGTATGATGAGAAATACATGCATAATAATGTAGAAACAAAGCTCGCTATCAGTTATTCTGACTATCGAGACTCCATCTGCTCTGTGGATGCCTTTATTTATCATTCTGTCTTGCCAAGATTTCCAACCTAGCATTCCTGTTTGATTTATCTAGTGTGATTTCTGCCAGCCCTGACTACTGCCATTTTCCTGAGTAGGGATGAAGTGGGGGCCAAAGTAGAATTCAGTCCATACTTTGTGTAACATTTGACAAATTGGAGACTATAAGTATTTCTTATTTTTATCAATCCATGCAACCGCATCAAGTGGGCTAAAACGGGGTCTCTTCCCTCGCAATAATTCTTAGCCATGCTGTTTAAAACATAGCATATGACACTTTCCTGGCATTTAGCACATTTTCTTTGCTCCACTGCAGTAAATTCTGGTTATAGTGATATCTTTATATAATTTATTGTATTATACTCAAGGCAGTGTACTCTCGTCAGAACAGTACCTCTATCCTGATAGTTAATAAACTGGTCAGGTTTGATTTGGCATTCCCCAAGGTGGAGAGGGTGGCTCAGCACACAATGAGCCCTCTTCACTGCAAACACAGACAGAAGCCATACTCTGATATTGTATATTATTCCTCTCAACCTTTTTTTAGAACTTCAACAAATCTAATGTTGTTCAAATGCAGTCTATTTTCAGTGGTATTCATTTTATAGTTATTAACATAACATCCCATTGTCCCCTTACAACCTATCAGACACCCCAATAAACTTTAAATCTTGATGAAGAGGGACACTTTGAAAACAAGGATCTGTGCTTTTGGAGTCTGCTATATACACCATGCCTATAGGATGTAGCCTTAGTACTCACAAATAACTCCTTAAAGCAGCATTAAACCCAAAACCAAAAATGGAATATATCACAGCTTACCAATCATTAGATGTGGTGGCTGCATTTGTTTTATTTTTTTAGACATTTTGCTTCTGTTTCCACCTACTGATTTGGCCAGTAACATACTTCCTGTGTTAGAGTGTTCCTACTCTGGAAGATACACGCTGTGTCCAGGAGGCAGGAGATACACTCTGTGTGTGCTGTGTGAAAGCAGGGGACCGTGAGAGAGCGAATGGGACCATGACACCGGGGCAGTAACACACAGACCCGACCGGGAGAGGCAGCCGGGGCCGGGAGACCGAGGTGCCCAAAAATTGAATGACCGATCAGGAGAGCTGGCGGGGACCCGACAGGGGAGACCATGAGTGCGGGACTAATCAGGAGAGGTGGCGGGGGCCCGGGGGGGTGATAAGCAGACAGGGGAGCAGTAGGTACAGGATCGGTACGATCGATCGATCGGTACGAGTGAGAGCAGAGCGAAGCAGAGAGCAGAGTGAAGTAGAGCAGCCACACACACACAAAAACCACATATAGTTTCTTGGTGAAACCTAACTGTGTTGTGTGTTTTGGTAGCTGGGATTACCTTTAGTACTGGGGGTAACTGGGAGTACCTGAGTACTTGGGAGTACTCTTAGTGACTGGGAGTACCTTAGTACCTGGGAGTACCTTAGTGTCTTGGAGTACCTTAGTACCTGGGAGCACCCTTAGTGACTGGGAGTACCTTAGTACCTGGGAGTACCCTTAGTGACTGGGAGTACCTTAGTGTCTTGGAGTACCTTAGTGTCTTAAAGTACCTTAGTACATGGGAGAACCCTTAGTGTCTGGGAGTATCTTAGTGTCTGGGAGTACCTTAATGCCTGGGAGTACCCTTAGCGCCTGGGAGTACCCTTAGCGTCTGGGAGTACCTTACTGCCTGCGACTATCTTAGTACTCCTTAATGAGTACTCCTTAGTAACCTTAGTGAGTGACGTGAGGTGCTGTGAGTGTCGCGAGGTAATGTGAGTGTCGTGAGGTACTGTGAGCGTTGCGATGTGCTGTGAGTGTTGCGGGTGCTGTGGGGGCTGTGAGGTAATTGAGTACCTGTAGCGCCAGGGGTAAGTAGTGTAGAGTACCAATAGAAAGTCTTTAATTTCTATCCCCATTAGATAAGAGGGTAAAAATGTCCAATGGGATTGCTGATGCCACACAGTGCACATCCTGCTCCAGGTATGCGTTCCTCGATGAACAAATTGTGGGCGAATACTAGTTGTTTCTCTGGAAGCCCAGATCCTGGATCTAAAAAACACTGTGCAGAATAAACAACCTAGAAAAGTGTTTGGACATTACCCAGCAGGTGCTGGCGGGGGACAGTGTAGAGAAAATTGGATACATGGAGGCGCAGGGGCCAGAGGTAGGTAGCGGGGTGGCAACTGGAAGAAGGGGTACAGGGAAGAGCGCTAGGGAGGCCAGTCCTGAGATGGTACACCCCAACAAATATGCCAAGTTGCAAGATTCTGGGGATATAAGCTCAGGGGTGACAGTGCTGGAGCAGATGCCCTCCTCTAGCTGCCAGGGAGGTGACTGCTCCAGTAAGGAGAGGGGCAGAGATACAGGAAAGGTTAGGCAGGTAATGGAAGTAGGGGACTCAATTATTAGAAGGACAGAGAGGGCAATCTGTCACAAAGACCGTGGTCGCCGAATACTATGTTGTTTACCGGTTCGGCACATCGTGGGTAGGTGGATAGATTATTGGGTGGGGCTGGGAAAGACCCAGCTGTCATGATACATGTTGGCACCAATGACAAATGAGAGGAAGGTGGAGAGTCCAAAAAAATTATTTCAGGAACATAGGAAATAGATTGAGAAGATGGACCTCCAAGGTGATTTTCTCTGAAATACTACCTGTACCTCGAACCACACCAGTGAGGCAGCAGGAGATTAGGGAACTGTACAAGTGGCTGAGGAACTGGTGTAAGAAAGAGGGGTTCGAGTTCCTGGAGAACTGGGTTAACTTCTCAGTCGGTTACCGGCTCTTAATTGGGATAGTACAGCTCTATTGAGAAGAAAGATGGCCACAAAGTTGGAGGGGCTTTAAAACTAGGTGTTGGGGGAGAGGGTTTAGAGGTAGCGATAACCGGCAGTGAGCATAAGACAGAGGGGAATATTGGAGACACTAGTGAGTTTATATCCATGACATCTAAAAAAAATATGCACCAAAACAAAACTGAGGGGAATGTTCAAAAATGCCAGGAGCCTAATCAACAAAACAGAACTTGAGCTGCTTTTACACGAGGAGGATGTGGACTTCATGAGAATAACAGAAATTTGGTTTGACAGCTCACATGACTGGCTGGAAAACATCCAGGGGTATTCCTTGTATCGGAGGGACGGGGAGGGTAGGAGACGGGAGGGGTGTGTCTATACATCAGGAATGATTTATAGGTAGAAGAGCGGAAAGACATTTGTGATGGGGCAGAGTGGAGATGTGGAGTCCGTATGGGTGGAACTCCAAAGGGTGGAAGTAAGCGGGAAATTACTAGTGGGGGTATGTTTCAGGCCCCCTTCCCTGAGGGAAGAGGTGGAGTTGGATCTCCTCTCACAGTTAGAAATGGCAGCAAGACAGAGAAATGTCATCATAATGGGAGACTTCAACTATCCAGACATTGACTGGGCAGAAGGGACAGCCCACTCATTAAAGGCCCGTCATTTCTTAAATGTTCTACAGGACAACATCATGTCCCAATTGGGGGATTCCCCAACTAGGGGTAGTGCATTGCTGGATCTTTTAATTACAAATGATACATAGTAAAATAGCCAGTGTTCAAATCTGGTGTTAAGTTGTTTAGAGTAAACTTTTAATAGTATGGTGTTGAATTACAGGGAATTAACACTATTAGTGTAAATAATCGTCACTGTTCTGTGAAAAGTTGAACAACTTTTATGAGTGTTAATTTAACTCTGGACAGTGTGGATCATATAAACACTAGGAAAGTGTTTATATTATCCCACAGAGTTACATTTAACACTTTTTACTGTGTACAGATCTGATTGCAGATGTGGAAATATGGGACAACTTGGGAACTAGCGACCACAGAATCATTACATTCCGCATAAATCATAGGAAAGGGAGGCACAAGGGGAGTACAAGGACACTAAATGTCAAAAGAGTCAACTTTTCTAAACTTCGCTCAATGCTGCAGGATATTAAGTGGGACCAAATCCTTGAAACAGGGAAAACAGAGGAAAAATTGGAATGCTTTATGAATATATTAAATAAATGTGTCACCGAGAGGCAATAAATATAGAAGAACAAAGGTTAAACCTGGGTGGTTGAACCAAAATGTAAAATGTCATATTAAGGACAAAAAAAATTAAAAGTACAAAGTGGATGGGTCATTGTCAGCATTCCAACAATACAAGCAATGCAATGTGAGGGGTAAGAATGCAATTAGGGTGGCAAAAAAAAACTATGAGAGACAAATAGTGAAGGAGAGTAAAAATAATCCCAAGAAGTTTTTTAAATATATTCACAGTAAAAAGGCGAGGTGCTAATGGACAGAGTATAATCTACATAAGTTTCTCACAATAGGTTGATAACCAAATGAACTTATAAAACATCAAAAAATAAGGTGCATCACATCATAAAGGTGAATTCAACTAAATTAGTCCATAAATAAAGTGCATTCAAAATAATCTGATATTTTCAGAGAGAAAGTCAATCTCTTGAATGGAAATTGGATAATTTCCTGTGTAGGCAAAACAAAGCTGAGGGGAAGAGGGACAGGTAAGGGAGTCCAAGTTTTGTAAGTATGCGAAAATAACGTATAGGTGTCCTTTCAGAATCCTTCCCCGATAGTACCAGCCTCTCACCTTGTAGATGGACCCCAAAGGGTCTAGTAGTGCCTCAATAGATGTTCACCATCCAGGACACTGTATTTTTAAATAAACGCACAATACTTTTAAAAAATGTATCACACTATGGAGAATCTTCTTTCTTGCCTCTGATTTTGTGGATCGGGAGACATTGGCTCTTAGGAACAGGCTGTGGAGATCGTTGAAGAGGCTGCAGTGATCCCCTGTCCTAGATATACCAAGGAGCTGGAAACAACCGTCCTGGATGGTGAGCATCTATTGAGGCACTATTAGACCTCTCGGGTCGATCTACAAGGTGAGAGGCTGGTACTATTGGGGGAGAATTCTGAAAGGACACCTATACGTTATTTTCGCATACTTGCAAAACTTGGACTCCCTTACCTGTCCCTCTTCCCTTCATCTTTGTTTTGCCTACACAGGAAATTATCCAATTTCCGTACAAGAGATTGACTTTCTCTCTGAAAATATCAGATTCTTTTGAATGCACTTTATTTATGGACTAATTTTGTTGAATTCACCTTTATGATATGATGCACCTTATTTTTAGATGTTTTATTTGTTCATTTGCTTATCAACCTATTGTAAGACACTTGAGTAGATTAAACCCTGTCCATTAGCACTTTATTTGACTAATTAGCACTGTTCACTTTAATAATTAGCGCTGCTTCACCATTTATTTTTATAAAAAGTAAGATAACATCCGCAGTAGAGATAGGAGTAGTGAAACACTAGCCTCCTCACCACACTTCCGTTCTCGATGTGTGTTCTCTCTGTTGTGCTCAGCTTAGAGGCAACCCTGTTCACCTGTCTGCTTAAGAAATCTTCCCTCAAGCATGGCTCCCATACTGGGAGGATTGGTACCTGCTAATTGGCGAAAAGCCCACGTGGTACCAATATTCAAAAAAGGGCAGAGATCTATTCCTGGGAACTATAGGCCTGTCACTCTAATGTTGGTAGTTTGTAAACTATTTGAAGGGATGATAAGGTATCATATCCAAGAATTTGCTGACGCAAACAGTATCATTAGCAGTAATCAGCATGCGTTTACAAAAGGTCTTGCCAAACCAACCTATTAATCTTCTACGAGGAAGTGAGCTGCTATCTGGACAAAGATAGGCCGGTGGATGTGGTATCTGGATTTTGCAAAAGCATTTGATAGTCCCCCACAAATTCATAATTTACAAGCTTAATTCTGAGGTCTGTAGGCATGGGCCATAAGGTTTGCTTTTGGATAGAAAAAGGTCTACGGGGTCGTGTCCAAAGGTTTGTGATAAATAACGTATATTCAGAATGGTGTAGAGCAGTTGGTGGGCTACCAGCCTGGGACCAATTCTGTTTATTTTACTTATAAATGATATAGAGGGTGGGATAAATAGCTCGATCTCAGGTTTTGCTGATGACACAAAAATATGCAGGGCAATATCAACAGCAGGATATAGAAACTTTACAAGAGGACTTGAATAAATGAATGGAGTGGGCTAATGCATAGCAAACTAAGTTTAACATTGAAAAATGTAAGGTAATACATTTGTCGGGTAAAAATAAATAAAACACAAGTTACTCATTAGGTGGAGAACCCCTGGGGGGAAAAGGATTTAGGGGTCCTAGTTGAAGACAGACTGAGAAATAGCATGCAGTTTCAAGCTGCGGCTACCAAAGCCAGCAGATTATTAGCATGATTAAGAAGGGAATTTACTCCAGAGATACAACTATAATCCTGCCACTTTATAAGACTCTGGTTTGGCCGCATCTGGAATATCCCATCCAGTTTCGGTCACCAATCCTCAGAAGGGATGTGCTGGAGCTAGAAAGAGTGCAGGGAAGGGAAACAAAATTAATATGGGGACTGGAGGACCTTAATTATGAGGAACGACTGCAAGCGCTAAATTTATTTAGGTAGTGTCCAGTTTTAACCTGAACCAAGATGTCTCTCTGCCTTCCTTTTTTCCAGATCCTCATTCTCTCGATGTGGTGAGAGCTGTTAGGCTCTATCTGAAGGTGACAGCTCAGATACGGAAAACTGATGCTTTGTTTGTGCTGCCAGAAGGCCCCTGGAGAAGAGACGCTTGAGAGGAGATATGATAGCAATATACAAATATCTCAATGGTGATCCCAGCGTAAGTATGAAACTTTTCAGTCCCAGGGAGTGTAAGAGGACACGGAGCCACACAATGAGACTGAGACTTAAGCTGCGTAGGGAGTTTTTTACTGTCAGGGCGGTACGGATGTGGAACTCCCTTCTACAATCGGTGGTGTCTGAAGATAGTTTTAAAAGACTCTTGTATGGGGATCTTAGCGAAAACAATATAAGGGAATATGGGAAATTAAAAAAACACACACACCTACACAGGTTAAACTGGAGGGACTGTTGTCTTTATTCAACCTTACCAACTATGTAACTCTGGATGGAGGAGCACAGGAGCACCTTTGGACGCAGCATTGTCAGTCTGGGGGGAGGTGAGTGTTAGATGTACTAGCAGATTTAGACACTTACAAATTAAAGCCAAACTTCAGCTCACACTGCAGTTACACAAGCAGCTGCAGCAGCAGTTTTTTCTTTTGGGGTAAAGGTTTTACATGAATTAATAAAAGCTAATCATTGTAGGGACCCCTGTTAGTGGCAAATGGTTTATCTCAGCACTCTAACTGATACAGGCAGAACTTTTTCTGCTGAAGAAAACAGACTTACTGGCTGGATCACCAGGTGAAAATAAAGTAAAGAAAGCTTAAAAAGCAAAACAAATGCAGTCATGGCAACTAAGAAATGATAAGCTGCAATATAATAATTGTGTTCTCTTGGGCTTAAAGTGAAAGTAAACCCTCCTATATTTTACAGCCAAGGAAGCTGCCATCTTAGCCTCTGCTTGATCTGCAGTTGACATGGTGCTACACATGTGATCAGTTATGACACCAGCCAATTGATGGCTTGACAATTCAGTAGAGAACTAACACGTTTTTGGAATAAGATAAATTGATGGGTTTAGTTTTGCGTGTTTAAGCCCTGGTTCACACTGGTGCGATTTGACATGCGATTGTCAAATCGCATGTCAAATCGGCGAAATTTGCCGCAAATTGCGGGCAATGGCACCGTCCTAATCGGTGCGACGCCGCATCTGCGGCGCTGCACCGATTTCAAAAAGTAGTTTCTGTACTACTTTTTGCGATTTCAGACGCGATTTACATTGACATCTGTGTCAGATGTCTCTGTAATCGAGCTGAAATCGGGACTGACAGGCAGGAGTGAAATCGTGCAAGTTCAGCTGAACTCGCACGGCTTCACTCCCGCAGCCCCAGTGTGAACCTGGGCTTACACACACACACAAACCCCAGCACAATTTTTATTTTTTTTAATTATACTCTTTCATTACTCACCCTTGTTACCCCTTGGATGGTTATTGTTCCATGAGTACTTGAGTATTGGTAACAATGTTTTTTACCCAGACAGAAAATATTTTGAGCCCAACAGGAATCCCTTCCCTGAACACATTCTGTCAGCATAAATCATGTCCGGTGGTCTTGATACCTTGAATAAAGCATTTTGTGTCTGAGGTGATAAAAATACAGCACTCTCCTTTGTTGAAATGTTATGACTAGTGTTGAGCGAACCCGAACTGTAAAGTTTGTGTCCGTACCGAACTTTAGCTTTTTCCCTAACCCGAACACGGACTTTGCGCAAAAGTCCGGGTTCGGGTTCGGCAATCTAATTACGCATTTAGAAATGCTTCAGGGGCCAGCCAATCACCTTTTGATTAGATGGTGTGCCCTTAGAGGCCATCATAGCCATGCCTACTAATGGCATGGCTGTGATTGGTCAGTGCAACATGTGACCCAGCTTCTATATAAGCTAGAGGCACACAGCACACACGTCACTCTGCTTCAGAATAGATAGGGAGAGGATCTTGGCTGCTGCTGTTGCTAATAGGGAGAGATTGTAAAATACATGAGGTAGTCCTGATTCTGCAATCTGAGGGAAAAGATAGAGAGATGGTGTAGTGTAGGGCCAGGTTCCTGTTGGTGCTTTCAGGGAGAGAGAGATATATTATATAGGAGTCCAGATTCAGAGATTAAAATCAGCGATCTGCATAGGTTTACCTGTTTGTGTTGCAGTGCACAGTCTTTTTACACTGCCATGAGCCCAGTGTCAGAGAAAATCTAACTTTTATCTGCAAGCTCAGTGCACCAGCACTGCATATTACGTTGAGAGATACACCGTTTCCATACTGTGGGTGTATTCTGCTCTTTGAAAAAGATCCATTTAGGGGAAAAAAAAAGGCACTTTATTGTGCTCTTTTCCAAAAGACCCATAGGGCAACAAAAATAAAAAATTTGCATTTTATTTTGCTCGTGCAAAAAGAGCCATTCAGGGCCACAAAAAATAGTTTGCAGTGTGTTATACATATTTGGAGGTGTGTGAAATAAACAATTTCTATATAGTTTTCTCCTACTGTGCTATACTAAAAAAACAACATTTTTTTTGAATAGCATTTTCTGCAGTTCTGTAGCTGTGCGATTCAGCGGTTACGTACTGTGGGTGTGTTCTGCTCTTCCAAAAACACCCATTTAGGGCAACATCCTAAATTTGGAAAATATAAGGAGAGAAGGTCAAAGGGACGTGGTGGCCCCGGTCGTGGTGCTGCTGGTGGAGCTCCTGTTGCAGGGAGAGGACGTGGTGGATCTGTGCCAGATACACGCACAAGTGAAACACCTTCCTCAGGTGCGAGTAGGCGACCGAGCCTGCGGCGGTATTTTGTCGCGCCTAATGAGGCTGTACGAATGTTTAGGCCAGGACAAGTACAGGCGATAGTAGATTGGGTTGCTGACAGTGCCTCGGGTTCCTTCACATTGTCTCCCACCCACTCTTCTGATGAAAGATCAGAGTTGGCACCTGAAACCCATGTCCATCAGTCTTTCACCTCACCCCCTTGCAAATCAGCCAAGCAGTCTGAGCCCCAAATCATGCAGCAGTCTCTTCTGCTTTTCGATGACTCTGTTAGCAGGGTTTCCCAGGGCCATCCACCTAGCCCTGCCCCAGAAGTGGAAGAGATTGAGTGCACCGATGCCCAACCACTTATGTTTCATGATGAGTACATGGGAGGACCATCGCAGTACGTCTCGGATGATGACGAAACACAGGTGCCAACTGCTGCTGCTTTCGCAATTGTGCAGACAGACAAAGAGGGCAGGGGTGAAGACTGGGTGGAAGATGATGTGGAGGACGATGAGGTCCTCGACCTCACATGGAATGAACATTATGCAGGTGACCAGTGTAGTTTGGAGGAAGAGGCGGTGGTCGCACAGAGCCACCAGCACAGCAGAAGAGGGAGCAGGGTGCAAAAGCGGAGCGTCCGTCCCTTAGACAGTATGTCTGCTACTGCCTAACGCAGCAAGGGACCGAGCACACCAAAGCCAGGTACAAGGAGTTCCCTAGCGTGGCAGTTCTTCACACAATGTGCTGATGACAAGACACGAGTGGTTTGCAGGCTGTGCAATCAGAGGCTGAAGCGAGGCATAAACGTTCTCAACCTGAGCACAACCTGCATGACCAGGCATCTAAGTGCAAAGCACGAGCTGCAGTGGAGTAGACACCTCAAAAACCAAGAAAGGTCTCTGGCTCCTCCTGCTTCCTCTTCTGCTGCAGTCTCAGCCTCTTCATCCACCTCTGTAGTGACAGTGGCACCTGCCACCCCGCAAACAGAGGTTCTGCCAGCAACACTACCACCTGGGTCACCAACCATCTCCACGATGTCCCATGGAAGCGTTCAGCTCTCTATCTCCCAAACATTGGAGCGGAAGAGGAAGTACCCCCCTAGCCACCCGCGATCCCTAGCCCTGAATGCCAGCATTTCAAAACTCCTGGCCTTTGAAATGCTGTCATTCCGTATGGTGGAGACGCAGAGTTTTAAAAGCCTGATGGCATTGGCTGTCCCACAGTTCGTCGTGCCCAGCCGCCACTATTTTTCCAGGCGAGCCATCCCTTACCTGCACAACCAAGTGGGGGACAAAATCAGGTGTGCACTGCGCAACGCCATCTGTGGCAAGGTCCACCTAACTACGGATGCGTGGACCAGTAAGCACGGTCAGGGACGTTATATCTCCCTAACAGCACACTGGGTAAATGCAGTGGCGGCTGGGCCTGAGGCAGATAGCAGTTTGGCGCATGTCCTTCCACCACCGAGGATTGCAGAGTGCTTCAGTTTGCCCCCTGTTGCTAACTCCTCCTACTCCGCTTCCTCATCCTCTACCGCCTCCTCATCCGGTCAGCGTAACACCTTCACCACCAACTTCAGCACAGCCAGGGGTAAACGACAGCAGGCAGTTTTAAAACGTTCCTGTTTGGGGGAAAAACCCCACACCGCGCAGGAGTTGTGGAGGGACATGGAACAACAGACCAATGAGTGGTTGCTGTCAGTGAGCCTCAAGCCCGGCCTGGTGGTGTGCGATAATGGGCGAAATCTCGTAGCAGCTCTGGGCCTAGCCGGTTTGACGCACATCCCTTGCCTGGCGCATGTGCTGAACTTGGTGGTCCAGAGGTTCCTTAAAAATTACCCCAATATGCCAGAGCTGCTGCAGAAAGTGCGGGCTGTGTGTGCGCACTTTCGGCGTTCTCACCCTGCTGCTGCTCGCCTGTCAGCGCTGCAGCGTAACTTCGGCCTTCCCGCTCACCGCCTCATATGTGACGTGCCCACAAGGTGGAACTCCACCTTGCACATGCTGGCCAGACTGTGCGAGCAGCAGCAGGCGATAGTGGAGTTTCAGCTGCAGCAATCACGCGTGAGTCGCTCTGCGGAACAGCACCACTTCACCACCAATAACTGGGCCTCCATGCGAGACCTGTGTGCCTTGTTGCGCTGTTTCGAGTACTCAACCAACATGTCCAGTGCCAATGACGCCGTTCTTAGCGTTACTATCCCAGTTCTATGCCTCCTTGAAAAAACGCTTCGGGCGATGATGTGGCACAGGAGGATGAGGAGGAGGAGGAGGAAGCGGGATCATTTCAAAGGCTTTCAGGGCAGTCTTTCACAAGTGGCGATGATGGAAGAGGATGTGGCACAGGAGGATGAGGAGGAGGAGGAGGAAGCGGGATCATTTCAAAGGCTTTCAGGGCAGTCTTTCACAAGTGGCTACGAGGGTGGGTTCCTGCACCAACAAACGCCAGGTACACAATTGTCCGGCAGAAAGGGCACAGTTCTGGAGGATGACGAGGTGGAGGAGGAGATGGAGGAGGAGGAGGAGGAGGAGGAGGAGCCATTTTCACAGCAGGGTGGCACCCAGACCAGCTCGTGGCCATCACTGGTGCGTGGCTGGGGGGATACAGAGGACACAGATGACACACCTCCCACAGAGGACAGCTTTTCTTTGCCTCTGGGCAGCCTGGCACACATGAGCGATTACATGCTGCAGTGTTTCCGCAATGACCGCCGAGTTGCCCACATTTTAACTGGTGCTGATTACTGGGTGGCCACCCTGCTGGATCCCCGTTACAAGGACAACGTACCGTTCTTAATTCCCTCACTGGAGCGGGATCGTAAGATGCGCGAGTACAAGCGCACGCTGGTAGACGCGCTGCTGGTGGCATTCCCACCTGACAGCGGGCGTACGGTGGAAGCACAAGGCGAAGGCAGAGGATGAGGAAGAGGTCGCCAACGCAGCCGGGGCACCGGCAGCACCTCAGAAGGCAGGGTTAGCATGGCTGAAATGTGGAAAAGCTTTGTCAGCACGCCACAACAACCAGCACCACCAGCTGAGATGGAACGTCTTAGCAGGAGGCAGCATTTCACCAACATGGTTGAGCAGTATGTGTCCACAGGCCTACACGTACTGGATGACGGGTCTGTCCCCTTTAACTTCTGGGTCTCCAAATTGGGCACATGGCCTGAGCTTGCCCTTTATGCCTTGGAGGTGCTGGCCTGCCCTGCAGCCAGTGTATTATCTGAACGTGTATTTAGCATGGCAGGGGGCGTTATCACAGACAAGCGCAGCCGCCTGTCCAGAGCCAATGTGGACAAGCTCACGTTCATTAAAATGAACCAGGCATGGATCCCACAGGACTTGTCCGTACCTTGTGCAGAATAGACATGTATATCGGTGTTGTGACAAAAACTGTCCCACCATCGGATTGTGTCCGGCCCATACTGCGAAGGCGCAGCGCTTGCGCAGTACAGGGGACAAGGAGATTCACAAAATCTCCGAAGATGAACGGCGCCTGCGCAGTGAGTGCAGGTTCAAGCCCCACCATCCAAGTGGACATACGGTAGCGCATAGTAACAGGGCCCCTCACGGGCTCGGTTCGATCGCCATGCTTCGGGCATGGCCTCACTTGGCTTGGCTTGAACCACGGATGGTGTGGTGTGGCCTTCACCTGAACTCACCACGCAGGCGCCGTTCGTCTTGGGAGATTTTCTAAATCCCCTTGTCCTACATACTGAGCAAGCGCAGTACAGGGTGGACACTATTTGACGGGGCACAGAATTCGACACATCACCGGCCTTACCCAGCCATTGTTGTATTTTTCAATTTAATGATTTCTCAGTATATTATTTAGGGTTTTAATTTACCTAAATGTATTACACTTTTTTGAAATAGATAGTGATTTAACTTGGTAGCTACCTCCAAAGGCATATTTTAGTAGTGTAAAAATATTTTTTAAGATTGGATTTTGTTTTGACAGTGTATTGTTTCAACAACAAAGCAGTAGCAGTAGCAGCAAGTAGTGTGCATGGCAATTTGGCATACAGTGAAAGAAAATAGAGGAAAGGAAAAACGTACCGCTCAAAAGCTTGAGAATTCACCAAATAGCTGCTTCCGCCCGGTCACTCACACAGGTGCTGGCTCTGCACTGATGCATGGGAGAAAAAGAAACCCTGGACTGCCGCACTCTGTATAGACAGTTATTTATTCCAAAATTTCAGGTAAAAAATCCAAATTCAAAATAAATCTAGCTATGAGTAAGCGTCAATTCGTGACGTGAAACGCGTTAGCCACCCTTCCCTGCATGCACACCATCTGCATTTGTTGTTTTGGATTTATGGATTTATTTTGAATTTGGATTTTTTACCTGAAATTTTGGAATAAATAACTGTCTATACAGAGTGCGGCAGTCCAGGGTTTCTTTTTCTCCAGTGAAAGAAAATAGTAGGATCATTTGCAAATGCCTGGTCAACAATAGCTGTCTATGGTCAGCTCTATTTAAAGAATGGCAACATATAGCTAATAATAGATATGTTTTTGTAATATGACTGTACCATTGCACAACTAGTCCTGCTTAAAATTAACCTGAGCATTTACCTATTTACCTATGGCCTAATGCAGTCTCAGTAACGTAGAGCAGCCAACTCCAGATGCATAATTGCATAATTGGATAATCTGCAGAGTGCCTGAATTTCCCTAAAGGTGCTCTATAATGCAATGTCCAGCACAGATTTTATGGTCAATCTCTACTTGCCCTCCTCTTCAAGCCATCCCTTTGGATAGCACACGTGATTCACAAATCACCACCTCATGGGCCAATATGAATGTAGGCTGTGGTAGTGGGGGGATAGAAAAAGGCAGGCCATGTATGGAATCTGTTGCAAGCATTTGAATGATGAACATGTTTTTAGGATACCTAGGTATTCTTAAAGCAGTTGAAGAGGCTCAAGTTTTTTTTTTTAATTAGGTAAAAAACCTTCTGTATGCTGAAGCCCTGTCAGGGCTGGGCTCAGCCCTTCCTTCTCTGAGCAGGCCGCTCAGCTGTCGGTTAATTGCCAGCTCCTATCTCTCCACAGTGACTCACCTATTGATGATTTCCTGCTTGTCAGTCCTGCTTACTTAAGCAGTCAAGTTATGTTCATGTTAAAGACTTGCTTGGCTAACGTTCCTTCTGGCTCCAGATCCTGCTTGCTTTTCCTGGCTTCCTGACTTTCTGTCTTGTCTGACTATCCGTTCCGGTTACCAAACTTTGGCTATGTTTTGACTACGTTTACTCTGTTTACCTTTTTTTTACTATTATTAAACAAGTGTGATTTAACTGTCTCGGTCTGATGTCCATGTCTCGGTCTGATTCATGGTTTCTGACAAGCCCCCCCCACTCCCCTAATACTTACCTGAGCCCCATCTCAATCCAGCAATGTGCACAAGTGCAGCAGCTCTCCCGGATATCTTCCTCCTCATTGGCTGAGACAGCATGAGGAGCCAATATGGCTCCTGCTACTGTCAATCATAGCCACTGAGCAACGAGCCACACTTCATGTGTGAATAGACACACAGAGCAGGGGCTCGGTAGTGAGTCTGCTCGGGTGCCCTCATAGCAAGCTGCTTGCTATGGGGGCACTCAGCAGGAGGGAGGGGCCAGGAGTGCCGGTGGGCACCAAAGAATTGGAGAATTGGGGCTGGTCTGTGCAAAACCACTGCACAGAGCAGGTAAGTAAAACATGTTTGTTATGTTTTTAAAACTGCCTTTAATATCACTTTAAAATAAACTTAAAATGTTAGTAAGCACATGAGGGTTTATGCTTTCTGGACCCAGGGGCTCCTTAGAAGTTAGGTGGTTCCAGTGCTTACATTTTATGTATATTTGAAAAAGAAGTTAAATTAAATTCTAGCATTGCCTCAGATCTAATAATGTATAATAGACCTCTGTATAGATTTATGATGAATATTTGTTGATACACTATATTAAACAGGAAAAAGCATAGCTGTTATACATAGAAAAGCAAATGTTTGGGTCATTTCAGATATCTGATAAGGAACATTTACAATGTATCATTATTTGACATACTGAAATAAGCAGTTGATTTCTATAACATCCATGAAAATGTAATCTTAACAAATACAAAATCAGAAGCCATTAAAACACTTTAAATACCCCACAGAATCCATGACACCACATTAATTAAACTATGCTCAACACTGAGCACAGTAACTCATATTTATCTCCACAGATTTAGAAGTGACAGATGATCATCATTAAGGAGATGACAACATGATGTATCTGACATTAACTGTGAAATTTGAGCTAAGTTCTTTCTCAGGTAATGACACCTAGATACAGTGTATTACTTTTTTTATATTTATAAATTATGGTTTACTTTTAAAATAGGTTTTAAAGAAATCCCCATGAATATATGTGGCAATGTTTGTAACTTTGCTACAACAGCTTCCCACAAACATCTTTATTAGTCAAACACAATTTGTTAATCACTTCCACTCTTTGTAAAAAGATTGACTGAAGAACATTGCCAGTCCCAGATCCTATGATGGATCTTAGCTCAAATCATTAAAGTGATTGTATTAGTGCAAAAGGACAACACAATTGAGTAACCCTAGAAGTAGGGGGTTACTCTTGAAATCTTGACCTAAAAATGTAACTGTTAGTGCACATAAAAAAAGCATTATGGACAGTACCCAACTGAGCTAAAGTGGTCAACACTTTTGATAAATGCTACCAATATAAACTTTGTTTCTTTCATTCTAGCTATGAATAGCTGGTTACTAATGACATAGAAGCAACCACCACAAGTTTATGATTTACATAGTCTTAAAAAATTGTAAATTGTAAAGAAAACATTTTTTTAATCATGATTAATGAATAACTAAATAAGAAACTTGCTTATCAGATTAACAAAATTGTCAGATTAACAATGAGAACAAAATTATACAAAGCACTTAAAATTGGTATTGCCTTTTTTGCTGTATTACATTAAAATCTAAAGCCGGCCATAGACAGTTAGAATCTTTGCAGGTTCAGCAGGAACTTGGGTACAACCAGCCTGTCATACATACGATTATTGCTAGTAGCAGGGGCGGCTCCCCCAGCCTCTCCGCTGGCAAAATACAATGGCTCCGCTGGAATTCTCCACTGGAATCCACTGGGATTCCCTCATCAACACTGACGGTGTTGATGGGGAATTAAACAATTTTCTTTCCTGCAACCCTGTTTTTGCAGGAAAAAAATTTGCTCCATCAATGGCTTATGTAACATACGATTTGCACTGCCTTTTTATTTTAATATTGCTATATTGCATTAAAATCTATCGTATTGCTTTTAAAAAAAAATCAATCTGATCTATGAGTACATTGCACACATATGTAAATTACTACAGTTTTTAATATTTAGGCTGGGTTCACACTTGAGATTGCAGCGGCTCACGGCAGGAGATGGTGCCTTTTTATTCACCGTTTCAGGTCAGATTTCAGCCTGAATTTTAGGGTGAATTCAGTCCTGAAATTGACCAAAAGACACACAGGGCTCCTGTGCAATTCACAGCGGAACTGTGTGAACCGGCTCCATAAAGAGCCGGTCACAATCTCCAGCTATGGGAATTGGAATGCGGGGAAACTCGCATCCAATTCGCACTGGTGTGAACCCAGCCTAAGACTTCTGTTTAAAAAAAAAAAGTCAGGTCTAACAGAAACAGAAACATCCTTGTGTCAATGACTATAACTTTGTTTGTATTATTGAAAAAAGAACCTAAATAAGCACCTCTTAAAAAAGATCTTAACAGTATGAATGCAAAGTTAATAGCAAGGTGATAATAAGGTGATTAGCACTCATTTTCTGAATGCATAAGGTGGGTACCACACTATAAGCTTGCTTATTAATACCATTGTATTATTTAATGCATTTTCTGTATACACAGTGGTAATTTATTTTTTACTTCATATTGCTGCACAGGAGAGCATATTGATATATGATATTGTGGAATATCCACATCATCCATTTAATTGTTGCATTTAGGTGAAAATAAATAATTGAACTTGTTTTACATACAATTCCCATATATTTAAAAGAACAATGAAATATGTGTAATAAAGTTGGTCTTAAACACAAATGTTAAACTCCCCAATGTGACTTAAAGTGTAACTAAACCCACAACAGTAAAGTCAGTCTGTATATGCAGTAAAGCAGGCTTGTTATACTTACCGTGGAACCTAAGGAGTTAATCCTCTGCATTGTGTAAAAATGATGTTTCATCCTGTCTTCTCTGATCCTCCCCTTCTTTTACTGTCCCCAATCCATCTTCTGATAGAGTCCTAGCTGGCACTCTGCAAATGCTCAGTTTGGTGTGTATTGCTAGAGAGGTTTTTTTGTGGGAGGTAGCATGTGTTCAGCACAGGGCGAATCAGCACTGTCCAGACAGAAAGTTAGGAGTCATGCAGCCTCATAAGACAGTTAGAGAATAATAAAAACTCCTACTAGCTTTAACCAGTGCTTGATCGGACACTGATAGAGGTCACAAGACTGCTGTATAATGCTGATGAGAAAAGCAGTTTATATTTACTAAAATTATTGCATTTTCTGTGTGCTGTGGGAGGCCAGATATAATGAATGCAGGTTTCTGGGTTTAGTAACATTTTAACACATGAAAGTGTGTATGGTCAAATCTGTACAGTCCAGTCTTTCAGTGCTTCTGCTAAATTTCTAGATCATTTAGGTGGCAAAAAGAAGGTTCATGCTATGCTCACATATTATTGTATATTTTCCAACCTGCCCTAACAATATCTAATAAATATTGATCAAGCAGGAGAGTTGGCTTCCATATACACTATATTACTGCCTTTACACTTTGCACATGAACTTTAGAGGCATCCCAGTCTTAGTCCGTAGGGTTCAGTATTGAGTTGGCCCACCCTTTGAAGCTATAACAGCTTAAACTCTTCTGGGAAGGCTGTCCATTCTTCCACAAGAATGTACAGTCACTGATTTGGACGAGAATGCCTGTCTCGCAGTCTCCGCTCTAATGCATCCCAAAGGTGTTCTATCGTTTTGAGGTCATGACTCTGTGCAGGCCAGTCAAGTTCCTCCACCCCAAACTCACTCATCCATGTCTTTATGGATCTTGCTTTGTGCACCGGTGCGCAGTCATGTTGGAACAGGAAGGAGCCATCCCCAAACAATTCTCACAAAGTTGAGAGCATGAAATTGTACAAAATGTCTTGGCATGGTGATGCCCTAAGACAGGGATATGCAATTAGTGGACCTCCAGCTGTTGCAAAACTACAAGTCTCATCATGCCTCTGCCTCGGGGTGTCATGCTTGTGGCTGTCAGAGTCTTGCTATGCCTCATGGGACTTCTACTTCTGCAACAGCTGGAGGTCCGCTAATTGCATATCCCTGCCCTAAGAGTTCCCTTCACTGTAACTAAGGGGCAAGGCCAAACCCAACCCCTGAAAAACAACTACACACCATAATCCCCCTCAACCAAATGTTTTGGACCAGTGCACAAAGAAAAGTCCATAAAGACATGGATGAGTGAGTTTGGGGTGTAGGAACTTGACTGGCCTGCACCTCAACCTGATAGAACATCTTTGGGATGAATTAGAGCAGAGGCTGTGAGCCAGGCCTGACCTCACAAATACGCTTCTTGAAGAATGATCAAGCATTCCCAAAGACACACTCCTAAACCTAGTGGACAGCCTTCCCAGAAGATTTGAATCTGTTATAGCTCCAAAGGGTTTGCCAACTCAAAATTTAACCCTGTGGGCGAAGACTGGGATGTCATTAAAATTCATGTGCGGGTAAAGGTAGGTGTCCCACTACTTTTGGTAATATAGTGTGTATTCACTATTTATAAAATAATGAGTTACACAATTGTTTAAACAAACTTACTGTACTTATGTAATTAAACATACTGTATAGCAAAAAAAAAATAAGTTTCAACTTCTGTTTATACTTATGACCTTTTGCTAAAGGTGAACAATGGGATTCCTTTTCTTACAATGTTGGATTAATAAGGCAATTACAGATTAACCTGCAGCTGTGAATGAAATGTGTACTCCTGGAAGGCTTTACTCTTTAACACTGGCACCCACTGTATCTAAGCATTTGGACTTTAGTCCGCAGAGCTATAAAAACAAGGGAGCTCTGGAAATCTAGGATTCCTCCATGTTGTTAGGGGAGTCACAAACTGATAAGGGATTTCCATTGCTCAAGGAAATCTGTTTTAATTCAACAATGCTACATTTGTCATTATATTGAACATACCATGGACATCAATGGTAATCAGAGCACCCAGTGTTATTCGTTCCATTTTTGTTAACCTTCCTCTGACTAGACCGACAATTTCATCAATTTGCTCACTGCATTGTTTCACAAAGTTTTGCAGTCCTCTTTTCTGATCAAAAGCCTGAAATAATATGGAAAGAAAAGCACACAAATATAATGTAAGGATTCGCTGCAAATAATAGCATTTATTACATTTTATCCATTCTTCTTTTTCTCTTTAAAGCTTAAAAATGAAATGTGCTTCTTAAATCATTGCTGTTTCTATTATAAATCAATGGTATGTTTCAAGATATTATTTCTTACAGTACTTGTGACAAGAAACTTTGAGAGTTTTTATTATCTGAGAAGTAATAGAGATTTTAAAAACTGTTCATTCTCTGCAATTTAAGACACTTTAGGCAGGTTTGTATTCCTTATCCCTCACTGCATTCCTTATTTTGTTGGTGGGCATTAAAAAAAGCTGAATACAAAGTTGTACTAGTAATAGACATATTTCATTCTACCCATTTAGCAAAAGTAGATGTTTTCTACAATGCAGATTTATCATAGAAAAAGATGAGAGAAGATGAGACCTATTATTATTTTTTTATTCTGAACCAGGTCAGGCAGTTTGATGCCAGATGGAAATGTATTGTTCTTTGCCAGTCTTCTAGTTTGGTGCACCTTGTGTAAAATAGGGAAACATTCAAAATAACAGCCTTTTACTAATGGACACAAAACTTTTCTACTTTTCCACCTCAATTGTGGGGCTGATATATTAAAACTATAGAGTGCAAAATCTGGTGCAGCTCTGCATAGAAACAAATCTTCTTCCAGTTTTTTTTTTTGTCAAAGCTTATTTGAACAAGCTGAAGTTACAAGTTAATTGGCTACCATGCCCAGCTGCCCCAGATTTTGCACTCTCTAGTTTTTCTAGTTTTAGTAAATCAACCCATGTGTCTCCACGTTTTTGTGAGATATAATTTGCTGCTCAGTGAGATTTTTATTTTGATTTGAACACTATTTATATCCTCCCTCCCTCTTCAAACTCCTCAACTAAAGGTGAAAGGCATTCAGGCTGATATTAACCACTTGCCGACCGGCTAACGCCGATATACGTCAGCAGAATGGCACGGCTGCGCAAAGCAATGTACCTGTACATTGCTTTGAATTTGCCGCCGTGACTCGATGTCCGCTGGGAGCCCGTGATCATCTCACGGATAGGCAGAATGGGGAGATGCCTATGTAAACAAGGCATTTCCCTGTTTTGCCTAGCAACATGACAGAGATCTACTGCTACCTGTCATCGGGAGTGGTGATCTCTGTCATGTTCTAGGTAGCCCACCCCCCCACAGTTAGAATCACTCCCTAGGACACACTTAACTCCTTGATCGCCCCCTAGTGTTTACCCCTTCCCTGCCAGTGTCATTTACACAGTAATCAGTGCATTTTTATAGCACTGATCGCTGTATAAATGACTATGGTCCCAAAATAGTGTCAAAAGTGTCCGATGTGTCCATCATAATGTCGCTGTCACGATAAAAATTGCTGATCGCAGCCATTACTAATAAAAAATAATAATAAAAATGCCATAAAACTATCCCCTATTTTGTAGACACTATAACTTTTGCGCAAACCAATCAATATACGCTTATTGCAATTTTTTTTTTACCAAAAATATGTAGAAGAATGCATATCAGCCTAAACTGAGAAAGAAATTTGTTTTTTTATATATATTTTTTGGGGATATTTATTATAGCAAAAAGTAAAAAATATAGCTTTTTTTCAAAATGTTTGCTCTTTTTTTGTTTATAGCACAAAAAATAAAAACCGTAGAGGTGATCAAATACCACCAAAAGAAAGCTCTATTTGTGGGAAAAAAAGTACATAAATTTTGTTTGGATACAACGTCGCACGACCGCGCAATTGTCAGTTAAAGTGACGCAGTTCCGAATGGCAAAAAGTGCTCTGATCAGGAAGGGGGTAAATTCTTCCGGGGCTTCCGGGGCAGAATTGGTTAATATAGCAGGGGACCCTCTCATGCCACTTTTACTATGAGATAGTATATTTTTTGAATAGTGTGCAAAACTTATATAAATAAGGTGTGTCATGTTTCACATGCTTTGTGATATGCCTTTAACCACTTCAGCCCGGACCATTTTGCAGCTAAAGGACCAGGCCCCTTTTTGTGATTCGGCACTGCGACACTTTAACTGACAATTGCGCGGTGGTGCGACGTGGCTCCCAAACAAAATTGGCGTCCTTTTTTTCCCACAAATAGAGCTTTCTTTTGGAGGTATTTGATCACCTCTGCGGTTTTTATTTTTTGCGCTATAAACAAAAATAGAGCGACAATTTTGAAAAAAATTAAATATTTTTTACTTTTTGCTATAATAAATATCCCCCAAAAATATATATAAAATATATATATATATATTTTTTTCCTCAGTTTAGGCCGATATGTATTCTTCTACATATTTTTGGTAAAAAAAATCGCAATAAGCGTTTATTGATTGGTTTGCTCAAAAGTTATAGCATCTACAAAATAGGGGATATTTTTATGGCATTTTTATTAATATTTTTTTTTACTAGTAATGGCGGCAATCAGCGATTTTTATCGTGACTGCGACATTACGGCGGACCTATCGGACAATTTTGTCACATTTTTGGGACCATTGTCATTTTTACAGCAATCAGTGCTATAAAAATGCACTGGTTACTGTAAAAATGACACTGGCAGTGAAGGGGTTAACCACTAGGTGGCACTGTAGGGGTTAAGTGTTCCCTATTGAGTGTTTCTTACTGTAGGGGGATGGGCTGTGTGTCACATGACACTGATCTTCGCTCCGAGTACACGGAGCGGAGATCCGTGTCTTTGTCACTAGGCAGAGTGGGGAGATGCTTGTTTACACAAGCATCTCCCCGCTCTATACCTCCGTGAGACGATCGCGGGGATTCCCGCGGCGATCGAGTACGCGGGACCCGCGTTCCGACTCACGGGGAAGGCGGCAGGGCAGGGCGCACGCACACGACCACACGTCAGGCATTTAAAGGGCAACGTACAGGTACGTGATTGTGCCTGTCCGTGCCATTCTGCCAACATATAAGTACAGGAGGCGATCGGCAAGTGGTTAAATGTTATATGCATTATTCTGTCCCTGGTTCCTCCCCTTCCAGTATTTGAGCGTATCCTGTATAGTTAGCCCCACCCCATTATCCCAGTAATGCATCAGCACACGTGTGGACTAGATCACTTTATGATCTTTTGACCTATCCGATGTTCATTGTTGTAAGATCCTCACAGTTTATGGATTAAAATTTCACAAGATCAACAAGGTGTCGCTCGGATCGGGTCACTGTCTGTTTATCCAAATAAGATTGGGGTTATCGACATCTCAACACAACTAACTGTAAGTTACGGAGATCACACTTTCAATGCTTAGATTGGAGAGACAGAACAGTCAAAAGATCGTTAGAAAGATCAGTCAATACATCCTTAGAAAGATCAATCAAAAGATCTGATCCTTGCTAGCTCTGGATCCACTGTGTTATATGGACACAGGAAATAGCAGCTATCAGACAGTGCAGCCATTAATACACAAGCCTGTGTGTGTGTCTGCAAGCAAGTCTCAGCATAGCACTCATCAGCCACAGGACAATATTACTGCTGTGAATGTTCATACAAACAGCTTATACACTGCCTCTTGTCTGTGCAATCTTATGAGAAAGTAAGACTAAACCTTTCTTAAAGCGGAGGTGCAGCCAGATTTTTTTTTTTTTTAAAGTCAGCAGCTACTAACAGTGTAGCTGCTGACTTTTAATAAGGACACTTACCTGTCCTACTCGACCGTGATGTCGGTCCCGCCACGACGATCGATTGCTGCTGGCAGGTCCCGGCTCCATCCTGTGTAAGGGAAACAGGCAGTGAAGCCTTACGGCTTCACTGCCCGTTTCCTACTGTGCATGCGCCACTTGCACGGCGCTTTGTGAATGGGTGGCTTGCCTGCTGGGATACACACAGTTCCCAGAAGTCAGCGCGCCCCATTCACAAGAAGAGGAAGCGGAAAGAGACCCACCGCGGATTAGAAGAGACACATTAGAGGCAGATTAGGGGACTTCCGCATAGCAACGGGCATTTCGGGTGAGTATAATATTTTTTTTTTCTATTAATTTTTTTCTTTTTTTTATAGGATTTTTAATGTAAAAAAAAATTCTGGGTGGACTTCCGCTTTAAACTGCAGCCTATGAAACCTGATCTCAGACACAGCAAATTGATACATTTCTCTGCTGCTGCAAAACTTTACTCCCTAAATTTGCATAAACCCTCTCCTTGTTAACAAGATGTTTCAGCAAGACAATATGCAATCTGGGGATGCACAGCCACTCTTTTCAGATGAGGATATAAACCCTGAATCAAACCAAAGGGAAAAATGCTTAACAAAACCAACCTGGAAAGTGCAAGAGAATCTTAATGCTGACAAAGAAGAACTACTGTCTAATATCAATGACTTATGGTCTAATACTGTTAAATGCATGTCTGCTCTCTCCTAACAATCTCATGAGCTATTACAACTATAGGGCGCTATCAAGCAATTGAATATTGCTTATGAGAACTATCAAAGACTGTGTGTTAAATATACTGATCTCTTAAAGCGGTACAACACTCATTGGAAGAATTAAAGGGATTTGAAGAGCTCAATCTTGAAAGAGACAATTTAGTGGTGCAAACAAAGGCATAAGTGAGAATAACACGGCTTCATGAATCCAGATCTTATCGCTCTGCATCTACTAGACACTCTTCAAGATCTTCCAAATCCCTACAATCAAGATCTTCTGCACTCAGTCAACAACTCATAAGGGCCCGTGCAGATGCTGAAGCTTCCAAAATTCAGGCAGCTTTTTCCCAAAAGAAAGCAGAGATGGAAGCCGAAGCTGCACACCTGAAAGCCCGAGGCCGCACGCCAGAAAGCAGAGGCCGCACGCCAGGAAGCAGAGAAAGAAGCTGAAGCTGCACGCCAGAAAGCAGAAATGGATGTTTTGGAAAAACAACGTGAGCATGCCACAGCCATGGCAAGTTTAAGGGTCTTAGAACAAGCCGCTAGTGAAAGCGAAAGAGACAACAGTTGCAGACACTCAGTTGTATCTTATGCCTCAGATTCTTCACATACCTCTCCAGAACGCCAACTCCCTGTCACAGCAACCAAAGCACTCAATCAAAGTCTCTTATCTGCACCTACTGTACCTCAAGACAATTTGCCTTTATATCTTCCAGTACACCAGACTGCAGCATCTCAGCAAGCAGCAGACACTGGTATGCATATTAAAGACTGTCCACCTTACTTTGGCACTAACCAAGTACCTCCTGGCAAGCACACTTATCCACAGCTACAAACCAACATATCAATGAACTTTAAGCATTGAATGCCTTCGCACCAACATATGTTCCCAAGTCACTTAATGCCAATGCACCAGGCATTACAACTAACTCTGTTCCACCTGCAGTCATGCATGTAAAGTCTGAGAACACGGACATGCCACAGTTTGCTAAATACATGCTCCGCACACTTCCGGTTCCGGCGCCGTATGGAGTAGCTGCCTCCCTCATTAGCTCCGCAGCTCGACCCCAAAAAACCGGCATATAAATCAATAGGACGCCTACCCTTACCATCCGCTCACCCCCCTGGTCACTTACGGCCACGCCATGGACCGTTTTGTCGGAAAAAACGGCATTCGCCCGTACGTGACCGCGGTGGCTCCACAGGCACACCCGCAAATCGAGTCCGCGGCTTCGGCCTACTCGGCTCCCTCCTCGGAAACGGTGCTTGCAATGGAGGTAAGCAGTGATTCGCTCACCTCCCCACCACAGCCTTCTCCTCCTACACCTCCTGCTGGGGACAACACCACAGAAAGGATTGCACAGGCTGTAGCAGCTCTCCTCACCCCCATGATAGCTGCCTCTGTGGAGAAAGCTGTCAGTGCAGGCATGCAACAGCTCAAGGCTCAACTAGGAGAACATTCCACTAGGCTCAATGAGGCAGAACACCGCATATCTACCTTGGAGGATGAACTGTACCAAGCCCAGGCCCTGGAACATGCTCAGGATAAAACCAATCAGTTCATATTAGACAAGCTGGACGATTTGGAAAATAGGTCCAGGAGGTGCAATCTGCGCTTTATTGGCATACCAGAATCTCTGCAACCATCAGCCCTCACGGATCTATGTGCAAGACGTATTCCAGAGTCCTTAGGCCTCCCCGGCCCCTGCACAGTGGAAAGGGCACACCGCATGGGTCTTTTTAACTCAGATCGCAAGTCGCCACGACCGATTATCGACAAATATCTAAATTACGCAGACAAAGCCTCCATTCTGCAAAAATTCCGGCAATCCAGATCTCTCCAGATAGATGGAATGCAGATCTTAATTTTTGCGGACTACTCCATAGAAGTATCAAAAAAAAGGAAGGCTTTCCAGCAAGTCTGCACGGAACTGCACCGCCAACAAATAAAATTCACCTTGGCCTTCCCCGCCACCCTGCGGCTCAAAGCACCCAATGGCGACCAGCTATCATTCCAAGACCCATCTGAAGCGGAAGCCTTCCTACGCTCTCTTCACTCGGGACCTCACATCAGCCCCTCACCCAGGACGCCTCCAATCAACCGAGGTCTCGACCAAAGAAGCCCGCGTAAGGACCCTCCAAAAAGATTCAGGCCCTCGAAACCAGACCTACGCCAACCCATGCTCAGCTGAATCGACTAATACTCTTCTTCCATCTTCTCGGCTATAGCCACGCCTGACCCAACCGATCAGCCCTACCCCTGAGGCGAGGTACCTCACCGGTCTCTCCTACCGACTTTGAAAACCAGACTTGCATTTTGATGGTAGGCCAGTCCTTTCCTTTCTCCTTGCTCTTTACATGTTTATGATAATTATGTTTTTCTTTTTTTCTCTCTCTGCTTTTAAATTGCTGGTACAAATGTTTGTTCCCTCTGGCCTCCCTGCGTAGAGCCTTTATCTCTCTCCGTACACGATCCGAATCTGCTCCATTGACCACCCCTGAAAACGTGGGTTTTCCTTTTGTCAAGGCTGCATTATTCGGGTCTTGCGATGGGAGCTGGACTACACAGCGACTCCATGCGGAAAAAAGTGAAGTCCATACGATATATTTTTTTGTTCTTATTTTCACAACCCCTCCCCCGATATCCTTCTTTTCTTTTACCTCACCCAAGCCAAGTTATGCTTCCAACACTGATCACTTCATCACCACCTCCCCATACCGTAGACAACTCATTGTCCCATACTACTCTCATAGCTCGCTTCCGTTACCTACTTCGATCCAATCCTGTCACACCGGCCCAACTCCTCTCGATTGACCCCCTATTATGAAAATAGTCTCCTGGAATGTTAAAGGCCTTCGCTCCCCTAATAAGAGACTGAAGATTCTCCGTCATCTAAAAAGACTCAAAACAGACATTGCCCTCCTTCAGGAATCCCACCTCTCCACTTCAGATTTCCCACGCATGAAAAAACTATGGGTGGGCTCAGTCCTCGGCTCCGGATCGGGCGCAGGGCAGGGGTCCTAATACTCATTCACAAAAATCTTCCATGCACGGTGGTCTCTACCCACTCAGATACACAAGGACGTCTCCTATCGATTCATGTTCAGTTAGGGGTAAAAGACTTCATTATCTCTAACATTTACGCCCCTAATAACCCCCCCAAACTTTTTTTTAGCGAACTGTCTACTTGGCTCCTTCGAGATCCGCTTATCCCACATATTATCGGCGGAGACTTTAACACTATCCTTCACCCTATTGACGACAGGTCTTGTTCCAGAAGCCCCCGATCTCTATTTGCCCCCAGAGACGCGACCCTCCTTGCCTCCATGATTGACTCCCTTCAACTTCATGACGTTTGGCGTCTCAGGCACCCAGCTGACAGAGAGTTCACTTTCTACTCCAACCCCCACAACGTTTTCACCAGGATTGACTACAATTTCTGCTCTGACGACATTGTCCCCATGATATCGGAATCTGACATCCATGACATTGTCATCTCAGACCATGCTCCTGTTTCGGTATCACTCGACATCCCCGACCTTCACCCAAACCCCAGACTATGGCGATTCCCCACATACCTACATAATAACTCTGATTTTTTACAGTACATAGAAAAATCATGGTCCGAATACTCCTCGGCCAATGCTCTGCACCTAGATAACCCTAATTTGTTTTGGGAAGCTGGAAAATCCTTCCTGAGAGGTCAGATCATATCCTATGCCGCCTCTTTCAAAAGGAATGCCGTGGCAAATTACAAATTGGCTAGCTCCCGGCTACACCAAACCCAACGATCCCTGTACTTAAAGGACTCCCCTGATAATAGGAAGGCTTGGCAAGTAGCTAAACGAGCCTTTGAATCATGGGCAGACACCCTTGAACTGACGAAAAAAGCGCACATTGACGCCTCCCTACATAAATTCGGGAACAAAGCAGGGAAACTACTGTCCAGACTTTGCAGGGGTCCTCAACGCCCGACATGTATCTCCTCCCTCCGAGACGCTACGGGTTCTATCAGAACCTCACAGCGAGACATCAACGAAGCTATGCTCCAATACTACTCATCCCTATACGCTGCCGATCCCATAGATAAACCGTTGGCACTCTCATTCCTTGAAAAAATATCCCTCACCAAAATCACTACCTCACAATTAGAAAGCCTGAACCTGCCCATATCCCTCTCTGAGATATCATTGGCCATCCGGAACCTAGCCCCTTCTAAAGCCCCTGGCCCTGATGGTTTCACAGGCAAATTTTACAAGTCCCTAAGATCACTATTGGAACCCACCCTATGTAAGGTATATCAACATATATGGTCTGGTGGCCCGTACTTACCCACAGGGAACCAAGCCACCATAAAATTGCTGTCCAAAAAAGGCAAAGACCCCCTAGAACCAGGTTCCTATCGGCCTATCTCACTTCTAAATCTAGATGTCAAGATTCTCTCAAAAATTATTGCCACCAGGTTAGCATCCATCATTCCTTCTTTGATCCACTCCGCTCAATCGGGTTTTGTTAAAGGCAGGACTGCCACTCTAAATATCAGGAAAGTGATGCTGGCCCTGGATCATGCCAAAAATAATCTGAGGGGTGATTTTGCAATCATCACTCTAGATGCGGAGAAAGCCTTCGATAACATTAGTTTCGAATGGCTTTCTTTAGTAATGTCCTCAATGGGATTCACCGGCCCCTTCTACCGCCTCATAGAGTCCATGTATACCGCTCCAGCAGCTAGGCTGGTGGCAGCGGGCCTTCTTTCGGAGGAATTTCGTCTTCATAAAGGCACTAGGCAGGGCTGTCCTTTGTCCCCGCTCCTGTTCAATATAGCATTAGAACTCTTATCGCGATTTTTAAACCAAACGGCCCCACTACATGGCATTCACATTGGTGATCACGAACTACGTACTTCCCTCTTTGCCGACGATGTTCTTATTTTCTCTTCTAACCCATCTTTGGATATGCCCACGATCAAATCAGTATTCGATGAATTCAGAATATGTTCAGGCCTTCGTATAAATTATAGCAAAAGTGAAATTCTTCCCATAGGCTCATGCCCTGACCCTCCATGGATACATCACTCTATCTTCAAGGTAGCACATTCACATATCACATACCTAGGGATCAAAATAGGGAAAACACCTGCCTCTCTCTATCATCTCAACTATCCCCCTCTACTCACGAAAATAACTCAGGAACTTGATAATTTGATGGATCTGCCTCTCTCACTCTTGGGAAGATGTCACCTGGTGAAAATGGTCAGCTTTGCTAGTTTACTTTACCCACTCCAAACTATACCACTGCTTCTACACCATAAGCATACAAAAGTTCTCAATGCAGCTATCTCTAAATTCCTTTGGAAAGGTAGGCGACCGCGTATAGCCCTCCAGAAACTATATCTTCCCAGGCGCGAAGGGGGTATTAGTCTTCCCAATATTAGAACCTATAACCTAGCCTGCCTACTACGGACAGGTCTAGACTGGATAGCCCAAGCGTCCCGCTACTCCAATTATGCCTTGGAAACTCAAATGGCACACCCATACTCCCTAGTAGCTCTCCTCCACTGCAAGTGGAAATCTGTTCCAATACCATTCCAACATAACCTTTTACTAAGAGACACGGCCATTGCTTGGAGAGAAGTCAGAAAAAGCCTACATCTTTCGCCCTTCATATCCGGCCACCTTCCAATTCAAGGCCACCCGAGTTTCATCCCAGGCCTAGAGCAACATCCCTTTGCCACCTGGCACCGGAAAGGACTCACAAAATTTTCACAACTCTGTGATCCGGAGACAGGTCGTCCCATAAATTTTAAATCCCTAGCCGACGCATTCTCACTTCCACATTCCCACGCTTTTCACTATGGACAATGTGTCAGTTTCCTGAAGAATGCATGTAGACACGATAACACACGGTTCAAAAATTCTATAACGGAAGTCCTTCTTTCGGAAGGTTCGTATAAGATCTCGGATATATATCGACCTCTTCTACTAAAAACAACGTCATCCCTAGCCTCCTCATCAGTGGCCAACTGGACCAAAGACTTCCCAGACACAGAGCTGGTCAACAAACTATTACAGGGTCTTAATACTATACATAAACTGATCCCCAATGAAATTTGGAGGGAAACTCAGCTGAAAATTATGCATCGTGCTCACATTCCCTTTCTCTATGCCAATCAATCACAAACCTCCTCTTCATGCCCTCTCTGCCGTCAACTCAAACCTTCCCTGACGCATCGCTTCTGGTCGTGCCCCCACATATCCGTCTTCTGGGATAAAGTCCTGGCTTACATCTTCAAAGTGACCCTGATGAAACTACCTAAGGACCCACTCCTCCTCATCTTTGGTTATTGGGACCCTTTGTTGCTGCCATGGTCCCCGAAGGCCCCCCTTCACATAAAGAATGGTCTTTGATATGCCTACTACTCGCCAGGAGAGCCATCTTGAAAAATTGGATATCCAATATACCCCCGAATACATCACAAGTCAAAAAGGAACTTCTGCTGCTTCTTTTCAAAGACAGACTAAATACAGACTTCTCGCTTGACACTGCTAAACAACGTTTCTACCACAGATGGCAAGCATATTTGGTCTATGCGCACTCCCCTGAAGACCGGGCAAACCTCGAGCTGTTTTCATTCTCCTATTACGGGACACCCCTCCCATCACCTCCAGTGTCTCTACTCCCCCCCCCCCAGGTGACCTATCTTGATGGGACTAAATCTAAATCTGAATCTGAATCTATATGGTGAGATGCACTCTAGATATTTCCAGTGCAATTTGATGTCTACCTCCTTGTTACCTCTCATAATGGTAGCTTGGTGTCTACTTCCACCCCCGCCCCCCCCCCCCCCATCATCCCCCATTCCTCCCTTTTTTTTTTTTTCTCCTTCTCCCTAGGTTTTTCGGTTTTTGTTTTGTTCTGTTCTCTGCTCTCCAGTTTTCCTAGGGTCCTCCCCAGTTCCAGGATCCATTCATTTATCCTCCCCCCTTACATAGGGATGTTTAGCTTTGAAAGCTCTTACCTCCTACATTGTTTATTCATCCCTTGCATGGGACCTTATTCTTTTATCTCTTTTATCTCCTAGGATGCGTATTGTTATCTATGCATTATTGTCTTCTTTTACCATATTTACTGGTTTGACACAACTATTGATATGTTAAAATAAAATTACTTCTATTGCTGTAGTAATCTGTATGACTTATACCTTCAATAAAATCTATTTAAAAAAAAATTAAAAATAAAAATACATGCTCCGCAGAGAGCTCACTAAGACAGGCCTCACCACGTTTGATGACAAGCCTGAAAATTACAGAGGCTGGAAATCCACCTTTAAGGCCACAATGAGCGACCTAGACATCAATGCCACAGGGGAATTAGATCTGCTCATCAAATGGCTGGGTCCCCAGTCAAGTGAACGCATCAAGAGGCTCAAAGCAGTTCATATCGACAACACCACTGCAGGCCTTAATGCTGCTTGGGACAGACTTGAACGTACCTTTGGCAGCCCAGAGGCCATTGAAGATGCCTTATTCAAAAGGTTGCAAAGCTTTCCAAAGATTTCTTCTAGAGACAATCTAAAGTTTCAAGAACTCAGCGATGTTCTATTAGAGCTTCAACGTGCTAAGGCGGAGATCAACTTACCTGGTCTCATTTACCTTGACACCGCTCGTAGCGTCAACCCTATTGTTCTCAAGCTACCATATGGTATTCAAAAAAAATGGGCAGCGCTTGGATCAAAGTATAAGTGTAGCGATATCTCTAAGTCCTCCCAGACTATATGGGCCGCAAATTATTTATTTTGGGTTCTGCAGCGAGTTACCTCCTTCCGCTGGTTCCCGTCCCCAGGATAAAGGGGCAAGTCTATCTTCTTCCCCTCCCCAGTAAAGCTAATGTCCAGACTGTGTCACTCCAACAGAGAGTTTATTTTATCATCTGCTCAGGTAGCAAGGGAAAAGTTGACAAGAGAAAAAGGTTAGCAAGATTAGGAGGTAGGTCCAGGCACAAGATTTCTACTCACTCGTCGCCACTCAATCCCGAGTGGGTCTAGCTCACCCGGATAGGTCCCTCTCACAGTCCGAGCAGCAGGAGTGGAGCTCAAACAATACTGTCACTTTGCCCCCTCCAGGGACGGGTTCAGGAGATCCCCTTTAATAGCAAGATCCTGTTGCTCCTGAATCCAGAACATGGAAACCTTCCCTCTGACAGGTCACCAGGCCTCTCCCGAGACAGCAATCTCTTATCACTCGTCTCCTCTATGGGACCAATCTTCCCCCGGCGTCCTCTCAGTCAGAGCGGGCCACCCTCACCTGGGTGCCCTGGGACTACTTTTTCTTGAACAGGCCCCAGCCAAAGGTGCTGGGCCCACATAGCTGAGTTGCAGCCTCAGGCTAAAGGTGCCTGAGGCCAATCCTCACGCGCACACTCCTGGCCTAAGGGCCAGAGCGTGACCCGCTCCACCCGGGGGTCCCTCTTTGAACTCACCCCCGGAATTCAACCCTGGACCATGGCGTCTGCCCCTTTTGTACCCTCTCCCGGCATGCACAGCGGGTAGACCACACCCACCGCACGGTTACCGAGAGAGGACACACAATCACGCCATTGTGTCACCTGTGGTTCGACCCTGAGCCTGGGCAACAGTGCCACCCGCAGGCCAAAGGGGAACTGCACACCAGACAACACCACAGCAGAGCAGAGTCCAATCTAACAAATCAAAGGCCCGAGCCAACTATTACTTAGGCTGTCCCCTAAATCTGGGCATAGCGACCCCCTAGAATTTAGGGGTCTGCTACACATACCCCCCCTTGAGAAGCCACTGTCCCCAGTGGCTGGAAGAGATCAGAAAACCCATTCAATCCTGAGCGGGATCTGGTCTTTTCCAAACTATGTACAAAATTTGGATTCTTTTGTGAATCTGTGCCTGAACTGAAAATATTTAGGAACAGAGTAAAAGAAAAAGAAAGGGGAAAAGAGAAAAGAAAACATGCAACAGTTCACATTACATTTTCATGAAGGTATTTATTCTCCTTCTTTTCCTTACAATCCCTCCCTCTCCTATCATGTCTCCCCCACCCATTCTCCGGTAGAGTTGATCACCTGCAGAAGGAGAGAGAAAAAAAAAAAAAAAAAACACATCCTAATTTTTTACAAACAGAAACTAACCATTCCTTCGGGAAGGAATGACTGTTTTCTGCAGCATGTATTGCTAAATTTCCACTGAAACTTTCTGCAGAACACCACCACCTAGTGGCAGCGCACATCACTACACTCTCAATAATGTGCATAGGCATGTTTTAACACACACAGGAATCCTCCATCTTGATCACGGCGGCTTCCTGCTTTGGCCCTTACTAAACTAACCCAATGTTCACTAAGGAAAAAAAAAAATTCTCTTCTTTTCCGGTAACTGAAGGAGGAAAAAAAAACTCTCCGGTTCCTCAACAGAGTAGGTTTCCCTTAAGCAGGGCAAAGTTATATGTTCCAGGTAGGGTGTTTTCTAAAAGCGGGGTAATAAAAAAACACAGAAGTTCCCACTCTAGAGATAGTAATGAGGATCTGGAAGGACAAGAGTTTTCCCATGTTCATCCACAGTCTCTATGGAGTACACAGCATCTTCTCTGTAGGGATGAGCTTCGTGTTTGCGTTGAACACACGTTCAACTCAAACATTGGCTGTTCGATCGTTCGACGAAGAATGAACGTTATGGTCCATTCGCGCCAAATTCGTGTTGCGCGACACGGCCCATAATTCTCTGCGGCATCGCAGTGCATTGCTGGCTGATGATTGGCCAAGCATGCACTATGACCCGCATGCTTTGGCCAATCACAGCGCAGAAAAAACGGAGAGCTGTAATTGGCCAAAGCCAGGGTGGCTTTGGCCAATTATGGCTCAGGGGGTTTAGTACACGCCCCACACTATATAAGGCCGCCTGGAAGTCGGCCTTGTATAGTGTGTTGGCGTTTGTGAAAGAGGCAGTTTCAGAGAGATAGACAGTGTCATTTATATTGAGTTAGATAGAGCAGGCATGCGAGTCAGTTAGCTGCTGTTACAGTGTGTAGAGGATATATATGCATCCTAGGTATATATTTATACACTGTATTGAGTTTAGCTAGATCCATTCCTGTTAGTCTCTATACTGTGACAGGAAGCCAGGTGATTGTGCTAGCTGCAGACAGTCAGTGTTTCACTTAGTGTACTACTGTGTGCTTTGCATAGCATTCACCTAAAGCTCACCTGGATACAGTTATTCTCTATACTGTGACAGGCAGGCCGGTGATTGTGCTAGCTGCAGACAGTCAGTGTTTCACTTAGGCCCCTTTCACACTGGGGCAGTTTGCAGGCGCTATTGTGCTAAAAATAGCGCCTGCAAACCGTCCCTAAACAGCGTCTGCTGTTTCTCCAGTGTGAAAGCCCGAGGGCTTTCACACTGGAGCGGTGCGCTAGCAGGGCGGTAAAAAAAGTCCTGCTAGCCGCATCTTTGGAGCGGTGAGAGGAGCGGTGTGTTTACCACTCCTCCACCGCTCCTTCCCATTGAAAGTAATGGAAAACCACGGTAATACCGCCGGCAATGCGCCTCTGAAGAGGCGCATTGCCGGCGGTATTAACCCTTTTTCGGCTGCTAGCGGGGGTTAAAAGCCCACTGCTAGCGGCTGAATACCTCCGCAATTCCGACGGTATAGTGCCGCTAATAATAGCGGCGCTATACCGCCACCGCACCCACCGCCCCAGTGTGAAACCAGCCTTAGTGTACTACTGTGTGCTTTGCATAGCATCCACCTAAAGCTCACCTGGATACAGTTATTCTCTATACTGTGACAGGCAGGCCGGTGATTGTGCTAGCTGCAGACAGTCAGTGTTTCACTTAGTGTACTACTGTGTGCTTTGCATAGCGATCACCTAAAGCTCACCTGAATAGTGTGTGCTTTGCAATACTTTGCAACAGGGCTCATTGCTGCGCTCTAAGTACAGTATCTGTGAGGGGTTGCAGTGTTGTGGCACCAGCACCAGTGCCTAAGGCCCAATTTTTCAGCTCCTGTTCAACAGGGGCATGCAATTACAATTCTTGATCTAATAATTCACCACAGGGTTCATTCCTGCACCCACCAAGAGTAACTGTGAGGGCTTACAGTGTTGTGGCACCAGCACCACCACCACCACCAAAGGCCCAATTTTTCCTACCACTGTTCAACAGTGGCATGTAAATACAATTCCTGATATAATAGTTGACAGCAGGGCGTTCCAGCGCCCACCAAGAGTAACTGTGAGGGCTTACAGTGTTGTGGCAACACCAACACCTAAGGGGCAAATTTCTGCAGACTATATATGGCAGGCCCCTACTTTCAAACATCCAACTTACAAACGACTCCTACTTGCAAACAGAAGGAGACAACAGGATGTGAGAGAAAATCTACCCCTAGGAAGGCAAATTCTCTCCTGTAAGAGTTAATATGTGAAAAAGGTGTCTCCTCTCCACTGATGCTTTATCACCAATCCTTGTTTCAATAAAAAAAAACATATTTTCCAAAAACATTTGTCATTGGGATGGAAAGTGAGGTGAAATGTTCTGAACAGGTGCACAGACAGCAAAACAAATGTTACAGGGGTGATAACCCTTCCCTATGTTCTCCAAAAAGCTTAAAAATAGATTTTTTGGCTAGAGCTACACTTAAAAAATGTACCTGTTCCAAATTACAAACAGATTGTACTTAAGAACAAACCTGCAGTCCGTGTCTTTTTTGCACCGCCTGTATACTGCTGTTCAGAGTATATAGGGCCTTTTTTATTTTGGGTGCGGGGTTCCCCTTAATATCCATACAAGACCTAAAGGGGCTGGTAATGGGCTGGGGTAGGGGCAGCTGATGGGGCGGCTGATGGGGTAGCCATGCCATTTTTCTCAATGATTTTCATCCATATTGCCGGGACCAAACATTACATTAAAGCCGCAAGCAGTTTTAAATGGCTTTTTTTCCTTTAGAAATGTCATTTTGTGCAGGGACAGTTCTAAACACGGGAAACACGTGCCACTTCACAGGCATACTTTAGACACCCCTCAGGTACGATATTTAAAGGAATATTTCACTTTTTTTTTCACTTTATGCATCATTAAAATCACTGCTCCCGAAAAAACGACCGTTTTAAAAGATTATTTTTACATTGATAAATGTCCCCCTCGGGCAAGACCTGGGTCCCCAAACCCTTTTTAGGACAATAACATGCATATTAGGCGTTATAATTAGCACTTTAGATTTTGAACATTCGCGTCCATTGTATTTAATAGGGTTCTAAAGTTCGTGCGAACGTTCGGTCCGTTTGAAGGTTCTGATGCGAACCGAATGGGGGGGTGTTCGGCTCCTCCCTACTTCTCTGTCTCTGCTGAAAATTACCACTCGGTCAGCATGGATGTGCCAACCCAGAGTCCAGTCTTTCCGGCAGCCTTTGTATAGATCCGTCACTACCGCTGAACACTTAAAGTACCTGTAACCTCTTGGTACTTCCAGATATTCCCATACAAAATCAGCATACCACCGTTAACGGTAGGCCTCAATTTCGAAGAGAAGGTTCTTGGGAACATATGGGTATTCCCATCTGGACTCCACAGACAGAGGATCTCGGGCCTAGCAAACAGTTTAGAATCCTGAGTGCTCTCTTACCCAACCGGACCAGTCCGTTCAACCGATTCGGCTGCTTGGGCTCCGGCATACGATCTCTCTATCACCCATAGTCTCTGCTCCTCCAGACGACCAGCCGGGAGTTTGGAGATGAATCGACTCTTGGGTGCTCTGAGATGTCAGCAGGCTCTCTGGATGAGGTCTCTCCCTCTCTGGCAAGCAGGCTTTCCCAGGTTCGGTAGGCCCAGACACTCCGGCCTAGACGGGCACGACAGGCCCCAACACAGGCTCCGACTTGCTGGGCGAGCGATGTCCCAAAGAGACCGCGTGAAGCCCCTCCTCCCTTTAAATAATCCATCCCCAGCAGACCTTGCGCCGGGCAATGCACTGTGGGTGCACAGTTGCACTGTGGTACAGTAGTCTATATCGTATCCACGCCAATGGAGTCCAATTCTCCCTGTACCACAAATCCCACCACGCACTTTTCCGCTCAATAGTCTAACAGTAGTCCAATAGAGTCCCGGAGAGATCTGGGTTCACTTGCATATAGAAGTAGTCTTTAAAGTACACCATAAAGTGACACCCCACTACATAAGGAAACTCATCAAGTTGCCTTTCCTCCTTTTTGCTACTTATGCAAGGTCATCAAAAGAATTGCAGACACTAAGAATGACCCAAGTTTCTCCTATGGTGACTGTAACCCTCTCAGTTTACCCTATCCAAGACCTATGAACAAACGTATGACACACAGAGACTATAGAAGTCCAGTGTTAGTGAAAAGGACTAATGTTCTACCTGCACCTGCTACAGTTCTCGAAAAGACTGATCAAAACAAGAAAATTTAGAACCCAAATCACCAATGTCCGATACATGACAAACCACATCCACTTAAGAAATGTATCGGCTTCAGAAAGAAAACCATATAAGAACGTAGAAATTTGGAGTTTGCTACAAATGCTGTGCCTCCACAGAACACTTTGCAAAGGACTGTAAAGCTATCATCAAATGTATAGAGTGTGACATTGATGACCATGTGCAAGCTCTTCATCAATATCCGCACAACTCTACTACATTCACAAACAATCAGGCAAAGCAAGGCGGGGAGCGCACAAAACAAACAGCACCTTCCACCTCAGTGTTATTTACATGTACAGAAGTCTGTGGAGAAGGACTCGGTTCGTGTATACCCCAAAGGTCAATCTGAAAAGGCCATAAGACTGTATACTATTCTGGATGAGCAGAGCAACAGATCTCTTGCAAGAACACAGTTTTTTGAATTGTTGAACATAACAGGAGATGCTCTACCTTATACCCTGAGCACTTGTGCCAGCACTACAGAAGTCTTATGTAGGAGAGCCAGCGGTCTTGTAGTTGCTCCCCTGAAGGACAATGTGGAAATATTTTTGCCCACAATCACTGAGTGCAACCAAATCCCAAGCAACAAAGAGGAGATCCCTACTCCTGAAGCTGCCTTTCACCATTCTCACTTGAAGGACTTGAAGGCCAACCAAATACCAGTCCTCAATGAAAGTGCTGATATCCTGCTGTTACTTGGCCGAGGCATCTTAAGGGTGCACAAGGTTCGTCAGCAAATCAACGGTCCACATGATGCACCATATGCTCAGTGTCTGGATCTAGGCTGGGTTGTCATAGGCAATGTCTGTCAAGACAAAAGCAGAAGGTCTTACTCGGTCTCTTCCTTTAAAACACACGTCCTGTCAAACGGACTGACTACTTGTTCTGCACAACGACCACTTCAATATAACGTGAAAGATGGACTGTTTGAAAAGGGTGCACAACGTCACATCATACAAGACGAGAAGAAAGCCCTTAATTTCTGTAATGACAACATCGGCAACACAGTGTTCGAAGTAACCACTAAAGACCAGGAGTTGGCAGCTACCATGGAAGACAAAGGATTCTTGAAAACCATGAGAAAAGAGTTCTATCAAGATGATTCCAACAGTTGGGTAGCACCTCCACCATTTCGTACCACAAGAAAGAGATTACCAAATAACAGAGTGGAACGCATTAGCAAGTTCTCTACACCTGAACAATGGCACTATGTTCCCATTAACCTCAACCCTGCTGATCGCAGCAGTCGTGCAGTACCTACTACTGCATTTATGGACACATCATGGCTATCTCCACCAGTACTCTTGAATGATAAACTCATCTCAGGTTCTACAGATTCTAACTTTGAACTGGTTCATCCAGAATCTGATAAGGAAATCAGAGCTGTTACCACCACACTCAACAAATCTGTGAAACCAAGGGTAAGGCTGAGTCCTCACCGCTTTGAACACTTTTCTAAGTGGTCCTCTGTTGTACTAGCCAATGCACGTCTTATTTATGTTGCTCATCAATTTGCAAACAGCTCTAGCAATGGAAAAGAGTGTCACAAGTGGCACATCTTTAAAGGCCCTCCCGCACCTGAGGAAGTCTCTCAAACAGAAAAGATTGTGAACTTCTTGAATGACAACAAGTGTAAATGGGAATTCAACCCACCTCATTCCTCTCACATGGGAGGCTCCTGGGAACGCATGATTGGAGTTGCAAGGAAAATCCTGGACTCTATGCTACTGGACCAGAAAACTTCCCATCTTACCCATGGAATCTTAGTCACTCTTCTTGCAGAGGTGTCTGCTATAATCATTGCAAGGCCTCTGGTCCCTGTGTCCTCAGATCCAGAGTCTCCAGTATTGCTCACTCCAACCACTCTTCTTAACCAAAAAATTGGGATAGCCACTATTTCCACAGAGGAACTTCATTATCCTAATGTTTACAATCATCAATGGAAGCAGGTTCAACATCTTGCTAATATGTTTTGGAACCGTTGGAAGATGGAGTACCTTTCTAACCTTCAAAGTCGCAGTAAATGGCAAGCCAGCAAACCCAACCTACAAGTGGGAGACATAGTTCTCTTGAAAGAGACAGATTCTCATCGCAACCATTGGCCTATGGGTCTTATTACAAAGATTATGCCAAGTAACGACGGAAAAGTACGGAAAGTAAAAGTTAAAGTAATGAAAGAAGGTTCTGCACACTTTTACTTCAGGCCTATAAAGGAACTAGTACTACTTTTGCCCAAAGAAGAAGACAAGTCATCAACTTGATTCAAAGGGAGGTATGAAGGATTGATGCATGTTGCTGCCTTCCCCTCTGAAGATGGATATTTCCTTGTTACAGCCTGGACCTTCCAGACCAACATCTACAAGTATATGTTAATGTTTGCATTGCTCCCCTTGTCTTCCCTTCCCTCTTGTTTTGCAGGTGTTCTTGGAAGAATTTCCATTACTTATATTTGGACTAAAGTTTGTTAATAATAGAAATCATAGATTTCGACGGGGAGTGTCATGTTTCACATGCTTTGTGATATGCCCTTAAATGTTATATGCATTTTTCTGTCCCTGGTTCCTCCCCTTCCAGTATTTGAGCTTATCCTGTATAGTTAGCCCCACCCCATTCTCCCAGTAAAGCATCAGCACACGTGTGGACTAAGTCACATTATGATCTTTTGACCTATCCGATGTTCATTGTTGTAAGATCCTCACAGTTTATGGATTAAACTTCACAAGATCAACAAGGTGTCGTCTGGATCAAGTCACTGTCTGTTTATCCAAATAAGATTGGGGTTATCGACATCTCAACACAACTAACTGTAAGTTACGGAGATCACACTTTCAATGCTTAGATTGGAGAGACAGAACAAGGTGCATTTTTTTTGCTTTTTTTTTTATATTTGTTTTAAAACATATACATTTTGCTTTTAGGCTGCATTCACACCTAAGCGTAGCATTTTTCCAGCGTTTTTTTTTTTTTTTTGCACATTTTTTTGCCTGATTTTAGCATGTTTGTGTGTGCATTATTGCACATATTTATACAGCTTTTTTGAGCTTTGGTGTTTTTGTTATTAGTCAATGCATCATTTGTTGCTAGGTTTTTCAGCCTTTTTAGCTTTTCCATCAGCTTTTTTTTTTTTTTATTATTATTATTAATTTATTATTATTTATTTGTTAGCGTAAGGGGTTCGAGTTAAGGTTAGGGTTAGGATTAGAGATTGGGGTTAGGATTAGGATTTCATGCATTTCCTTTAATTTTTATGGGAAAAAAGTGCCAAAAATGCGCAACTCTGCCAACGTTGAGCTCCAACAAAAAGTTTTGGCTTCAGATGACTGGAAATGTGAACTAGCTCTATAGAGAATAATTTTGTTTATTTTCTCCTCCAGCGTTTTGGAGCTTCAAGCTTCACCCTACAAGAGCTGAGGTGTGAATGGGGCCTTAGGCCATCAGTGGGCTACATAAGATTTTTTGGGGCTTATTTCACAGAGACATTTAACATATATTTTCTTGAACTGTGTAAAATTTACTTTCTGAGATTGTATTTTTGTGTTATAATAATGCCAAAACAAGGAATTAATGTTACGTTTGCTATACATGAATAAAAATGTTTTTAATTTAATTCCAAATTGAAGAGTATGTAAACCTTAAAAATGTATTTCTCTGTGTTTTTTTATATCTGTTTTAAAGGTCCAGAAGTTACTTTGCTTGTAAACTTGTGAGCTGGTAACTTTATGTGCTCTTTGCCTGTACTGCACTTTTTTCACAGTGATCACTAGTATCCATAAGGACTACAGAACTACACCTCCCTATGTTATGGGTATCCTTAGGCAACCCATACACTCAAGGTAAATTGGGGAATCCTGCCACTGCGCTATTGTATCCTGGCAGTGGGGAGGCTTCTCGAAATATAAAAAAAAACGCTGATCAAGTGGAAAATTGAACAGGGAGGTTTTACAGAAATCGATTGGTAGATTGACTTTTTTACAACCTCCCTGCACATACAGTACATGGATAGAAATGGATACATGGATACTTGTATGGCTGGCTTAAGATTGGAAGTGTATTACGGTTGAAATTACAAAACAAAAAGAAAAAAAAAACTTTAAAATGAAAACAAATGTAGTCATCATGTCTAATGACTTTTTTGAGTTTAGATACACTTCTAAAGTGTAAAAGTATAACCTATTTTTTTCTTAGTTTTGCATGAAGTAGTTTGGAGTTTTTAGTTTTATTTGTTTGGTGTCGTGTTTGGGAATTTTTCCCTCACTTTCTGTCCCAGTGACAAAACAGGTGGGAGGAAATCCCCTCATAGGCTGAACATACATTATATATAAAACCAAGTGTTTGATCTATTTTAGATCTACCATCAACTATGTAGTGCAAGTGCCTGCCTGCATTGATAGTAATTGAATGGATAGTTTAAAATGTAACGCCTCTTCTTTTAAATTTTCAGCATTGTAAATTTTAGTAAAATTCAATGCAACATGGCAACCTAGAGGCTTTCCTTACCCCATTGGTGTATGGAATACCCCAAGAAATGTAATTTCCTGTTTGCGAAATTGGCTCACTGATTTTCCCAGAAATCCTGCATGGCCGCACACCATAGAAGGCATCTTTATTAATAAAGTAAAATCCAATATAGTCACTTCATATGTAGGAAAAACTGTAAAAAAACATCTAACGCGTTTCACACAGTGTAGTGGTGCTTAGCATGACTAAGCAGCACTACATGGTGTAAAACGCGTTAGCTGTTTTTTTCCTACATATGAAGTGACTATATTGGATTTTACTTTATTAATAAAGATGCCTTCTACAGTGTGCGGCCGTCCAGGATTTCTTTTTTTCTTCAAGTTTGTGCAGAGCCAGCACCTGTAAATTCAATTAGGGCGAGTGTTTCTCCTACAGATTTGGGGCTTTATCAGCAGCAATATCTTGCTATATTGATTTTCCCAGAAGTCTGCACTAAGATACAAATCAAATTTTAGGCATCCTCTGCAACAAAAATGTAATTTTTGGTGAGATACTACCAAACAGCTAAGGCATACATACACTGTATTTACCAATGAGCGTACATATATATGTGGCATCATGGAAGTTGGTCTTTTTCTGTGGGGCTGCATATACTGTATGCACCACTGTGTTTGTGCTGAGAGCTGCACAGCACATGCCCAGTACAAAGATTGAGTTCTCACTGAGAGCACTGGGTCTCATACTATCAATCAGGAACTGGGAGGCCCAGTTACCAATCAACTGATCTTTGTGTGTAACCTAGCTTTTGATTAGCTATCACAGTGATCAGTCAGTATACAGTCTGTGTTTTTTGGTTTCTCCTCTTGCATCTTTTTCTTCTTGCTAGAGGTAAAGGGATATGTGTTTTAGTGGGTTAGAGTTAGGGTTATAGTTAAGGTAACTGTCACGTTCAGACTCAAAGGTCAGGGTTAAAGGCCAGTGTGTAGGATTTAAAAAAATGCACACTACTGTTTCTGGGCTCTACTACAGGTACAGACAACAAATAATATACACATATGTGGTATCGCTGTGATTGTCAAGAGAAGGAGAATTTATTCTGGGTCGTTCTTTGAAAGATCAGGAGATATCCTTTGCTATTTACCCCCAAACGTTGTTCAAGCATTAGGATTTGTGTTACCCAAGGGGTTAAAAGACACTCCCATTTATATTCCCTCTGCAGACAACAAACTGCGTTAGAGCAGAAACAGGTAGGACTCTGCAACAAAGTTTGTTAAAATCCTTGCAATGTACATTGAACACCCAAAAGGGATTGCTTTTTCTCAACAAAAACCAAGTTTCTCTTTAAGTTTGTCCTCATATTACATAGCTCTGGTAAATTTAAAGGATATTGTAAAATAAGTTTGTATAGTGTATGGTCATCTTTAGAACTGCCACAGAAATAATAACACATTTTTCCTTTTTGTCAGGTGGCAATTGACCAATTTTTTCTTTGCTAACAATAGTCATAGGACAAATAGAGAGGGGGGACCTCCCCAGCAAAGACAAAGATAACAACAAAAAGTTGACAGGGGTTCCATTCCTTCCCCACTCCCTACTTCCCCAATATCCAAAAAAATCATTAAAAAAAATACAGATACTAATTTGGGTATCAGGCAAATAAATCTTTAAATATGATTTACAAAAAGGGTTGATTGGAAAATATTAAATTCATTATTTTAAGAGATGCAAAGAGGGGGGAATAGGTTGGTTTCTTTGGTATCTTGGGAGACCTTGATGTTTAACTACCTGTCTCTTTGCTTACTGTTTATTTTTTTTCTACCAAAGTCTGTTTTCAATATGTTACTTGAGAAAGCAGTCTTAGCACTACATAATACAGATCTCCTTTCTTTTCTTTGTCTTGTTTTCAGTATATTCTTCCCTGTTGGTTATGGGAAGTGATGATGCAACATATGTTTTACCTAATTTGTAATCTTTGTTATCTACTTGTAATCTCTCCTTTGTTCCTTCTTGTTTATGCACTACAACGTTTATGCAAAAAAAAATAATATATATATATATATATATATATATATATATTTTAAGAACATTTTTGAGGAATATTTTTCTATGAGAAACAGATTTTTTGGTAAATGTTATTTCATTTTTTATGTTTATGACTGCTGTATGTGTTTTTGAATATTGACATTAAATCTTTATTTACAAACAAATATGAAACATTCTAACGAGAGAGTCCAAACCTAGATGCTTATTTTTTGACTGTCTCAATCTAATTTAAAATCTATTTGCAGAGCAGAGAGAGTGTTCCTCCTGATTCATCTGTATAATGTATAATTTGAGCTCCAGCTTTTAATGGTCTGTTCACAACACAGCATGCAGCACAGCAGCGGTAAGAAGGGAAAAGCAGCCTTGTACTACATCTTCTAGCTGCAAGTGGTTATCACATGCATCGTTTTGTATTTACTTAACTACCTGATGAAAATATATCTAAGAAATTTTTCTTATGTGTTTCCTGAATTAAAACATTTGGTTTCTTAAAATTCATTTTTGAGGATTTCTTTTATGTTTAGTGAGATAAACAAGAGGTCACCTTTATGCAGTTAGTTAATGCAACAGTCAATTGTGGGGCTCTTTAGAATAATTGTATCAGAAATGGAAACCTGTGGGGCAATAGCAAGTATTATTGAACATGTTTTGGTTTCCCACATCACCGTATGAAACAATACATTACTTTTGGTAGGAGAACATCCATTAAAGGTTATTTTGCTATTGGATGTTTTATTGCTTTTCTGATAATTTCCATCAAATCATAGATGAATGTTAACTAGTTTAATCTCTAAACGTAATCTGATAAAATATCCTATTATTGCAGTCTCTTGTTTAAACATTACTTTATTGTTGTATATTTTTAAATAAAAAGAAGCAACATAAAAAAGAAATATAAAGTAAATAAATTAATCAACACTGGCAAAGCTATAAAACCTACTGTGTGCCCTGGGCTAGGATTTAAAACACTTTATATTTGCAGTTTCTTGATCTTGACACTCTGTAACAGTTCAGTTACTCCTGGGGAAAAACCTGTTGAATAACCTTTCAAGAGGTTAATAGCCATACGTTTTTGATGTGCCTAGGTTATGAGAAATCTTTTTAACAGAATGTTGCGTTGCAAATTAATTGACAACCAATGCTAAGAATGTTCATGGCTCAGTGCACATACACAGAATAATATAATGCTAAGACAGTCTGATTAGGTCAAAGAAAAACTAGTTGCTACTACTGAGATTCCAAAAGGTTCTTTTACAGTTTAGTATGATTTACATTATTAGAAAAGCTATTTTCTAAATGTTCATGATTTTCCAATAAAATATAGGATGAAACAGTAAGTTGCAGAATTGTACAGAAGGCTGTAGCTGTGGTCAGAAACATACCTCTCAATACCTGGGTCTAAGCAGTAACATTATTATGTAATTAGAGTGATTATGCACAGTGAGCCATTGGAATTCTCCACAAGTGCAGAGTAGAGCTTGGAAAACCCATATATTCAATGGTAGCAGCAACTTCTGCCCCATTCGCATTGTATTGATGTAAGTGGCTTGAGCTGGTGCAGTTAAATTTCTGATTGTGAGTGTAGCTGATTTTAACGTCAGCTTATGTGATCACAAACAGATGCAGGGCAGGGAAGGGGGCGGGGGAGGGGGGTTGAGGGACAATAAACCAGAAAGCTTACTCTTCTGCCCACTTTATCAGTAACCCACTGTTTCTTTTGTTTCTACCATCAGTGTTCAAAGCAGCAGCATCAGTGTAGCCTGAGTAACACTTGTAGCCTCACTTGCACGCTCAAGGTAACAACATAGCAATGTCACCATATTACAGAAGTGCCTGAGCAAGCTTCAACAAGTTGAACAACCTTCATGGCAGATTCGCCAAGTACAGGCAGTCCCCGGGATATGAACACGTTAAGGACTGTAGGTTTGTTGGTAAGTGAAATCTGTTTGTAAGTCGGAACACTGCTTGTAAGTGTAACTTCCGCCTGTGCAGGGATGTTTTCGGGCGTCCACCTGTGGAGTGATGTGGGATGTTCCGGGCGCTTCTGGGGCTCTTCTGGCCATGCCGTACATGAAGTACTGCAGTGTGGAATGTGGCAAGATAGCTGCTCGGAGATATCCAGGACCAGCGTGGAGTACAAGCAGAAGGGATTGAGGCCAAAGGAGGAGGAGTAGGAGACGTTCGTAAGTCGGGCGTTCGTAAGTCGGGGACTGCCTGTATTATTTATTTTAATGAAAGCTGCAATTTCAAAACTATTGAAAATTACTTTTGAAATTACATATGCTTGTTTGTGCTTATATGAGATCTTAATGATTTGATTTACAAATTATATATACAGAATATGAAACAATCTCCCAAATATGGACTAATTCTTGGAAATGTGTTTGGAAATAGTGTATGCTGTGACTGGTTGGTGAGTAGGTTTTGTATATGGGTTTCAGGTTTTGATAACTTGCAGTGTCTAAAAATGGACTACCAACTTACAATAACTAACAAATGTAATTCTCTATTGAACATGTAAATTAGCATCAAGTTTACTCTGTAATTAAAATCAGAAAAAAACTGTGGCCAGATTTGAAAGACATTAGACACCCAATCCATACTATCAAAACATTTCTGTTGTTGACATAAATAGTGACTGCATAGATTTGTATGGTAACTGTCAAATTTAGTTAAGGCCCCTTTCACACAGGACAGATCCGTGAAGATCTGCCCAGTGAACCTCCGCTTGCTCAGCGGGGATCGCTCTGCTGATCCCCACTGAGCCGGCGGATGACAGGGTGGTCCCCGCACACTGTGCAGGGACTGCCCTTTCAGATCTCCGCTCTCCCCTATGGGGGGATCGGATGAACACAGACCGTCTGTCCGTGTTCATCCGATCCGCTCTGTAGACGGATAGAAAAATAGGATTTTCCACCGTCTGCGAATTTTCCACCGTTAGCTTAATAAATAAGAGATCATGTAATGTGCAATTTTTTTTTATAAAAAGTCGAAGAAAATGATGTTGGTATACTTTAACAAAAAGCTAACCTTCAAGACCCCCGTTGTCCAATGGACCATGCTTGATGCTAAAACAACTTGTCCAGGCCACTGAAGAACCCATTCTTTTCTTGGAGATTCTGCATATGCTTTAATAGATTGGTTCATAACTTCATGCAGGGATAGTTTCATAATCTTTTCCACCTGGAAAATCAAATATGTAAAATATGTATAAAAATCAGCTTGAAATGTAAAAACTGAATTGTTTGGTTAGTTGTGTGAGTGAAATACAGTTAAAGGCAGAGTGACATACAAATCATACCAAGCTTCTTAGTTTGATATGTATATATATATATATATATATATATATATATATATATTTTTTTTTTAAATACTGCAATTCTACTTCACACACCAGAATGGGTGAATGTAGTGCAATATTCAATTTGTTTATATCAAAATACACCAACGAACACATAACCTGGAAGGTATTTTGAAATTGATTGCTCCTTTTTTATGCATTTTTATGCTATTCTTACATGCTAGAATTCAAAATGTGCATATATATATATATATATATATATATATATATATATATATATAGAGAGAGAGAGAGAGAGAGAGAGAGAGGAAGATCTCTCTCTCTCTCTCTCTCTCTCTCTATATATATATATATATATATATATATATATATATATATACACACAGGTGCATCTCAAAAAATTAGAATATCATCAAAAAGTTAATTTATTTTAGTAATTAAATTCAAAAAGTCAAACTCATATATTATATGCATTCATTACACACAGAGTGGTATATTTCAAACATTTCTTCCTCTTAATTTTGATGATTATGGCTTACAGCTAGTGAACACCCAAAATTCAGAATCTCCAAAAATTATAATATTGTGAAAAAATTTAATACTGTAGACTCATGGTGTCACACTCTAATCAGCTAATTAACTCAAAACACCTGTAAAGGTTTCCTGAGCCTTTAAATGGTCTGACGGTTGTCCAGAAGACAGTCATTGACACCCTCTACAAGTAAGGTTAAGTCACAAAAGGTCATTGCTAAAGAAGCTGGCTGTTCACAGAGTGCTGTATCCAAGCATATTAATGGAGAGTTGAGTGGAAGGAAAAAGTGTGGTAGAAAAACGTGTACAAGCAACAGGGATAACCATAGCCTTAAGAGGATTGTGAGGCAAAGGCCATTCAATTGGGGGAGATTTTCAAGGCGTGGACTACGGCTGGTGTCAGTGCTTTAAAAGCCACCACACACAGACATATCCAGGAAATGGGCTACAACTGTTTCAGTCCTTGTGTCAAGCCACTGCTGAACCAGAGACAATGTCAGAAATGTTTTACCTGGGCTAAGGAGAACAAGGACTGTTGCTCATTGATCCAAAGTCCTTTTTTCAGATGAAAGTAGATTTTGCATTTCATGTGGATATCAAGGTCCCAGAGTCTGGAGGAAGAGTGGCGAGGCACAGAATCTTAGTTTAATGAGGTACTGTGTGAAGTTTCCACAGTCAGTGATGACTTAGGGAGCCATGTCATCTGCTGTTGTTGGTCCACTGTGTTTTATCAAGTCCAAAGTCAGTGCAGCCCTCTACCAGGAAATTATAAAGCACTTAATGCTTCCCTTCACTGACCAGCTTTATGGAGATGCTGACTTCAATTTGCACCTGCCCACACTGCCAAAAGTACCAATACCTGGTTTAACCACTTCCATACCGGGCCTAACCTGGCACTCCTCTCCTACATGTAAAAATCATAATTTTTCTTTGCTAGAAAATTACTCAGAACCCCCAAACATTATATTTGTTTTTTTTAGCAGACATCCTAGGGAATAAAATGGCGGTCATTGCAACTTTTTATGGCACACTGTAATTCAGTTTCATGAATTAAAAAATAACAAAACTGTAAAGGTAGCCCAATTTTTTGAAATATGATGTTATGCTGAGTAAATAGATACCCAACATGTCATGCTTTAAAATTGCGCACACTCGTGGAATGGCGTCAAACTTGGCACTTAAAAATCTCCATAGGCGACGCATGAATTTTTTTTTACAGGTTACATGTTTAGAGTTACAGAGGAGGTCTAGCACTAAAATTGTTGCTCTCGCTCTAACGCACACGGTGATATGTCATTAGGGATGAGCTCGGTGTTCGAGTCGAACATACGTTCGACTCGAACATCGGCTGTTCGATCGTTCGACGAAGATCGAACGATTTGGGCCGTTCGCGCCTAATTCGAGTGACGCGAACGGCCCACAATGCACTACGCCATCGCAGTGTCATCCAGGCGCTGTGATTGTCCAAGCATGCACTGTGACCCCGCATGCTTGGCCAATCACAGCGCCGGCAGCGAGGAGAGCAATGATTGGCCACAGGCAGGATGCCTGTGGCCAATTATTGCTGAGGGTGTTTAGTACACGCCCCACACTATAAAAGGCCGCCAGCACGGCGGCCTAGTGTAGTGTGTTCCGGAGCAGGGAAAGAGAAGCATAGGCAGGGACAGTGACATTTATTTTTTCTTGCTTAACCTGGATTCCTTTAGTTTAGGGAAAGAGAAGGATAGGTAGGGAGAGTGTCAGTGTGTTTTACTGTGCGAATCCTTGTTTCTAGGGACAGGGAAGGACAGTGAGGGAAATTCTCCTTGTGCTATAGTGTGCTAAAGCATTGATCATCAATCAGCTTTAAAAAAACATTTTTTCTAGGGACAGAAAACTATAGGTAGGAAGAGTGTCAGTTTCTTTCACTGTGATAATCCTTATTTCTAGGGACAGGGAAGGACAGTGAGGGAAATTCTCCTTGTGCTATAGTGTGCTAAAGCATTGATCATCAATCAGCTTTAAAAAAACATTTTTTCTAGGGACAGAAAACTATAGGTAGGAAGAGTGTCAGTTTCTTTCACTGTGATAATCCTTGTTTCTAGGGACAGGGAAGGACAGTGAGGGAAATTCTACTTGTGCTATAGTGTGCTAAAGCATTGATCATCAATCAGCTTTAAAAAAACATTTTTTCTAGGGACAGAAAACTATAGGTAGGAAGAGTGTCAGTTTCTTTCACTGTGATAATCCTTGTTTCTAGGGACAGGGAAGGACAGTGAGGGAAATTCTACTTGTGCTATAGTGTGCTAAAGCATTGATCATCAATCAGCTTTAAAAAAACATTTTTTCTAGGGACAGAAAACTATAGGTAGGAAGAGTGTCAGTTTCTTTCACTGTGATAATCCTTGTTTCTAGGGACAGGGAAGGACAGTGAGGGAAATTCTACTTGTGCTATAGTGTGCTAAAGCATTGATCATCAATCAGCTTTAAAAAAACATTTTTTCTAGGGACAGAAAACTATAGGTAGGAAGAGTGTCAGTTTCTTTCACTGTGATAATCCTTGTTTCTAGGGACAGGGAAGGACAGTGAGGGAAATTCTCCTTGTGCTATAGTGTGCTAAAGCATTGATCATCAATCAGCTTTAAAAAAACATTTTTTCTAGGGACAGAAAACTATAGGTAGGAAGAGTGTCAGTTTCTTTCACTGTGATAATCCTTGTTTCTAGGGACAGGGAAGGACAGTGAGGGAAATTCTACTTGTGCTATAGTGTGCTAAAGCATTGATCATCAATCAGCTTTAAAAAAACATTTTTTCTAGGGACAGAAAACTATAGGTAGGAAGAGTGTCAGTTTCTTTCACTGTGATAATCCTTGTTTCTAGGGACAGGGAAGGACAGTGAGGGAAATTCTACTTGTGCTATAGTGTGCTAAAGCATTGATCATCAATCAGCTTTAAAAAAACATTTTTTCTAGGGACAGAAAACTATAGGTAGGAAGAGTGTCAGTTTCTTTCACTGTGATAATCCTTGTTTCTAGGGACAGGGAAGGACAGTGAGGGAAATTATACTTGTGCTATAGTGTGCTAAAGCATTGATCATCAATCAGCTTTAAAAAAACATTTTTTCTAGGGACAGAAAACTATAGGTAGGAAGAGTGTCAGTTTCTTTCACTGTGATAATCCTTGTTTCTAGGGACAGGGAAGGACAGTGAGGGAAATTCTACTTGTGCTATAGTGTGCTAAAGCATTGATCATCAATCAGCTTTAAAAAAACATTTTTTCTAGGGACAGAAAACTATAGGTAGGAAGAGTGTCAGTTTCTTTCACTGTGATAATCCTTGTTTCTAGGGACAGGGAAGGACAGTGAGGGAAATTCTACTTGTGCTATAGTGTGCTAAAGCATTGATCATCAATCAGCTTTAAAAAAACATTTTTTCTAGGGACAGAAAACTATAGGTAGGAAGAGTGTCAGTTTCTTTCACTGTGATAATCCTTGTTTCTAGGGACAGGGAAGGACAGTGAGGGAAATTATACTTGTGCTATAGTGTGCTAAAGCATTGATCATCAATCAGCTTTAAAAAAACATTTTTTCTAGGGACAGAAAACTATAGGTAGGAAGAGTGTCAGTTTCTTTCACTGTGATAATCCTTGTTTCTAGGGACAGGGAAGGACAGTGAGGGAAATTCTACTTGTGCTATAGTGTGCTAAAGCATTGATCATCAATCAGCTTTAAAAAAACATTTTTTCTAGGGACAGAAAACTATAGGTAGGAAGAGTGTCAGTTTCTTTCACTGTGATAATCCTTGTTTCTAGGGACAGGGAAGGACAGTGAGGGAAATTCTCCTTGTGCTATAGTGTGCTAAAGCATTCCTCATCAACCATCTTTGAAATCCTTGTTTTTTGGACAGTCAGGGAAATTGTCGTTGTGCTATTCTGTGCAAAAGCAATCATCCTCAACCATATTTAGAAATCCTTAAGTAAAGGGACAGAGAAGGACACCTGAAGGTAGCCCTTATTGCTTTTTTCCCATCTCCCTGCAGGCCATCTATTAGAATGTCTGGAAGGCAAACAAGGAGAGGCAGACAGTCAGGAGGCAATAAAAGAGGGCAAGCAGGCTCTGTGTCTGGGGGCAACAGTGCTGGTCGTGGACGCGGTGCATTGTCATCAGCACATGGCCATGGGACACGCTTGTCCTTCTTTTCGGCAGCTGGACATGTTGAGCCACATCATGCCGAAGACTTGGTAGAGTGGATGACCAAGCCCTCCTCCTCCTCCTCATCCTCTCTCACCCAGGCTCAGGGTACTGGCAAAGCAGCTGCCAAAGCGTCCTCTTCCCTGGTATCAATGTCAGACTCATCATCAGTCACTCCTTCCCTAGACCCACCATGTCCTCCTCCTGAGGAGTCCCCCGAACTGTTTGAGCACAGTGTTGGGTACATGCTCCAGGAGGATGCCCAGCGTTTCGAAGGGTCTGATGATGAAACCCAGCTACAGGAAGGCAGTAGCGTGAGAGCAGACAGAGGGGATGCTCAAGAAGGACACCAATCTGGCAGTCATGTTTCAGCAGCTGCAGCATACTGCCAGATTGGCTCCAGTGATGAGGAGGGAGGGGATGATGAGGTCACTGACTCCACGTGGGTGCCTAATAGGAGAGAGGAGGAGGAGGAGGATGAGGAGGAGGCACATCTCCAACGAGGCAGGATGCCCTTTGGTGGCCAGCGTAAGGGCAGTACACCGACGGAATCACACCGCAGAGCTCCGCCTGTGCAGGGCGCTGCCTCTGCCCGTCATTCAAAAAGTTCTTTGGTGTGGGCCTTTTTTGAGGCTAGTGCATCAGATCGCACAGCTGCTGTTTGCAACATATGTCTCAAGCGTATATCGCGTGGCCAAAACATCAGCCGCTTGGGTACCACATGCCTGACCAGACATATGTTGACCTGCCATGCAGCTCGTTGGAAAGCCTACCTCAAAGACCCACACCAAAGAACAAAGCGGACCTCTCCTTGCACCGCATCAGCTGGGATCTCCAACCCCACTATAACTTCAGTCCTCTCTGAAACATGCACTGAGAGGAATGAAGGTGTAGAATTAGGTGTGTCACAGCCAAGTACTTGCGGCCACTCTGCTAGCAGTACACCGACGTCCGATTCTAGCAGACAAATTTCCCTGCCCCAGCTGCTGGACCGTCGAAAGAAGTTCACTCCCAGCCATCCACATGCCCAGCGGTTGAATGCTAGCTTGGCTAAATTGCTAGCGCTTCAACTGCTTCCTTTTCAGTTGGTAGACTCGGCCCCCTTCCGTGAGTTTGTGCAATGTGCGGTTCCTCAGTGGCAGGTTCCCAAACGCCACTTTTTCTCACGGAAGGCTATTCCGGCTCTCTACCGGCATGTGGAAGGCAATGTCTTGGCCTCGCTGGACAGGGCGGTCAGCGGTAAGGTGCATATTACCGCTGACTCATGGTCCAGCAGGCATGGACAGGGACGTTACCTTTCTTTCACGGCCCATTGGGTCACTCTTTTGGCAGCTGGGAAGGATGCAGGACAAGGTGCAGTAGTGTTGGAGGTTGTTCCACCGCCACGCCTCCAAAATGCTACTACTGGTTGTGACACACCTCTCTCCTTCACCCCCTCCTCTTCTTCTTCCTCCATGGCCTCTTCCTGTGCTTTGTCCTCTGAACCAGCGGTGCTCCGTAGCCGTTCAAGGGGCTACGCAAGTACGCAGGCAAAAAGATGCCATGCCGTGCTTGCGCTGGTGTGTTTGGGGGACAGAAGCCACACTGGGGCAGAGGTCCTGTCTGCTCTGCAGGGCCAGGCCGAGAGGTGGTTGACGCCACACCAGCTTAAGCCAGGAATGGTGGTTTGCGACAATGGCACCAACCTCCTCTCCGCCCTCCGACAGGGACAACTGACCCATGTGCCCTGTGTGGCTCACATCCTTAACCTGGTGGTGCAGCGGTTCTTGGGCAGGTACCCGGGCTTACAGGATGTCCTGAGGCAGGCCAGGAAAGTCTGTGTGCATTTCCGCAGATCTTATAATGCCAGTGCTCGCCTGGCTGAGCTGCAAAAGGAGTTGAACCTGCCCAAGAACCGCCTTATATGTGACATGCCCACCAGGTGGAACTCAACGTTGGCCATGCTGCAGCGGCTGCACACGCAGCAGAGGGCCATCAATGAGTACCTGTGCGACTACGGCACCAGGACAGGGTCAGGGGAGCTTGTTTTTTTTTCTCCACGCCAGTGGGGCATGATCAGGGATGCATGCACTGTCCTGGCACCATTTGAGGAGGCCACGAGGATGGTGAGCAGTGACAGTGCATGCATCAGTGACACTGTACCTCTTGTCCACCTGTTGGAGCACACGCTGCGTGGAATAATGGACAGGGCACTTGAGGCAGAACAGAGGCAGGAAGAGGAGGACTTCCTTGCCTCTCAAGGCCCCCTTTACCCAGACAGTGTTCCTTCTGTCCCACCCATCGCACAGGAAGAGGAGGAGGAGGAGGAGGAGGAGGAGGATTGTGTCAGCATGGAGGTGGAGGCTGGCACTCAGCATCATCAGCAGCAGTCTTTTAGGGATGATTTACAGTCCCAAGAAACCAGTGGACTTGTACGTGGCTGGGAGGAGGTGGCTGCGGATCATGTCGTCCTTAGTGACCCAGAGGACTCCGGAGCGAATGCCTCAGCAAACCTACGCTGCATGGCCTCCCTGATCCTGCAAAGTCTGCGGAAGGATCCTCGTATTCTTCGGATCAAGGAGAGGGACCATTACTGGCTGGCCACTCTCCTTGATCCACGGTACAAGGGTAAGGTTGCGGACCTTATGTTACCATCGCAGAGGGAGCAGAGGATGAGACAACTCCGGGAGGCCTTGCAGAAAGGTCTGTGCAACGCGTTCCCAGAGACTGGGAGGTTACAAACTCCTGGTCCTGGACAACGAGTTGCTGAGGCTTCGGCCAGTCAAAGAAGGAGCGGTGGGGAAGGTGGCCGTCTGACCGATGCGTTCAGACAATTCTTTAGTCCGCAGCCCCAAAGTATGATCGGTTCCAGCAACCATCGCCAGCGTCTGATAAACATGGTGCAGGAATATCTAGGGGCAAGGTCAGACTTGGACACCTTCCCCACCGAAAATCCTCTGGCTTACTGGGTCTTGAGGATGGATCACTGGCCAGAGCTTGCACAGTATGCAATTGAGCTACTGGCCTGTCCTGCATCCAGCGTTCTTTCGGAACGCACATTCAGTGCTGCTGGAGGATTTGTCACGGATCACAGGGTGCGCCTGTCCACCGACTCGGTTGATCGACTGACTTTCATCAAGATGAACCAGTCTTGGATCACCACCAGCTACCACACACCTGATGCTGATATAACAGACTAATTGATTTTAACATGTCACATCCCTTCAAGACTGATGCTGATGCTGAGTGCCTGTGCTGTTATGTTGACTGGCTATCCTCCTCCTCCGAGTCCTCAATGATACGATTGATGATGATAGCTTGGAAGATCATTTTTGTTTATGGGTGCCGCCACCAGTGGCTAAGGCCCAATTTTTCAGCCCCTGTTTTACAGGGGCGTGTAATTACAATTTTTTTAGCAATAATTTGCCATAGGGCTCATTGCTGTGCTCCAAGTACAGTATCTGTGAGGGGTTGGAGTGTTGTGGCACCAGTGCCTAAGGCCCAATTTTTCAGCCCCTGTTTAACAGGGGCGTGTCATTACAATTTTTGAAGCAATACTTTGCAACAGGGCTCATTGCTGTGCTCCAAGTACAGTATCTGTGAGGGGTTGTAGTGTTGTGCCACCAGTGCCTAAGGCCCAATTTTTCAGCCCCTGTTCAACAGGGGCATGTAATTACAATTCTTGATCTAATAATTCAAAGCAGGGCCCATTCCTGCACCCACCAAGAGTAACTCTGAGGGCTTACAGTGTTGTGGCAACACCACCACCACCACCACCACCACGAAAGGCCCAATTTTTCAGCCCCTGTTCAACAGGGGCATGCAATTACAATTCTTGATCTAATAATTCACAGCAGGGCCCATTGCTGCACCCACCAAGAGTACCTGTCAGGGCTTACAGTGTTGTGGCACCAGCACCACCATCAAAGGCCCAATTTTTACTACCACTGTTCAACAATTATATGTAATTAAAATTCCTGATATAATAGTTGACAGCAGGGCGTTCCAGCACCAACCAAGAGTAACTGTGAGTGCTTACAGTGTTGTGCCAACACCAACAACTAAGGGGCCTATTTCTGCAGAGTATATACGGCAGGTCCCTACTTTCAAACATCCAACTTACAAACGACTCCTACTTGCAAACGCAAGAAGACAACAGGAAGTGAGAGGAAATCTACCCCTTGGAAGGAAAATTCTCTCCTGTAAGAATTAATATGGGAGAAAGGTGTCTCCTCTGTACTGATGCTTTATCAGCAATCCTTGTTTCAAGAAAAACACCACATTTCAAAAACAGTTGTCATTGGGACGGAAAGTGAGGTGAAATGTTCTGAACAGACAGCAAAACAAATGTTACAGGGGTGATAACCCTTACCTATGTTTTCCAAAAAGTTTAAAAATAGATTTTTGGGCTGGAGCTACACTTAAACAATGTACCTGTTCAAAATTACAAACAGATTCTACATAAGAACAAACCTACAGTCCCTGTCTTGTATGCACCGCCTGTATACGGCTGTTCACAGTATATAGGGCCTTTTTTATTTTATGTGCGGGGTTCCCCTTAATATCCATACAAGACCCAAAGGGGCTGGTAATGGGCTGGGGTAGGGGGGGGTGATGGGGTAGCTATGCCATTTTTCTTAAAGATTTTCATCCATATTACCGGGACCAGACATTACATTAAAGCCGCAAGCAGTTTTAAATGGCTTTTTTTTCCTTTAGAAGTGTCATTTTGTGCAGGGACAGTTCTAAACACGGGAAACACGTGGCACTTCACAGGCATACTTTAGACACCCCCCAGGTACGATATTTAAAGGAATATTTGACTTTTTTTTTTCACTTTATGCATCATTAAAATGACTGCTCCCGAAAAACGACCGTTTTTAAAACTTCTTTTTGCATTGATACATGTCCCCTGGTGCAGAACCCGGGTTCCCAAACCCTTTTTAGGACAATAACATGCATAATAGTTGTTATAATTAGCACTTTAGAATTCGAACGTTCGCATCCATTGTATTTAATAGGGTTCTAATGTTCGTACGAACTTTCGGTCCGTTTGCGGGTTCTGGTGCGAACCGAACCCGGGGGTGTTCGGCTCATCACTATATGTCATATGTGTGGTTTGAACGGGGTTTAAATATGTGGGCAGGACTAACGTGTGCGTTCGCTCCTGTGCGTGAACACACAGAGACAATCACTTGTATTCCTATTACAAGGAATGTAAACATCCCTTGTAATAGGAATGGTGTGTGACAGGTCCTCTTTATGGAGAGATATGGGGTCCCCACATCTCTCCTCCAGGCTGGAAAGCATCAGATCGGAAAAAAAAAGACAGATCTGATGCTTTCCAGTCGAGATTGCCGCTTTGTTGACATCCGTGGCCCGGACATGACGTCATAATGTCGCGCCCGTGACTCCAACAGTCAGAGAAATCTCTATGCTCTTCCTCCAGAAACAGCGGATTCTTTCTCCGGGTCTCCGATGGCATGGGAGAGCCTGGAGAAGCACCGGAGGGCAGCGGGAGGGGGGATGTCTCCTCCCGTCGCCAGTAAGAACGATCACGCGGCGGAACTGCCACTATTATCATTTTTACGGTTCACAGAAAATAATGATATCTGAATGATGCCTGCAGCTGCAGGCATCATTCAGATATCCCCACTGAAAGTCAAGGACATCATATGACGAACTGCGGACGGGAAGTGGTTAATGATCATGGTATCTTTGTGCTTGATTGGCCAGCAAACTCACCTGACCTAAACCCATAGAGAATCTGGGTCCCTGTCCTCACAGTATGATTCAAACATAGTCCGCTGACTATGAAAATGTGACGGGGGACCTAGGGTTCGAAAGCAGTAATGAAGTTAAAGGGCCTGCCAGAAAGTTAGCCCGTACCGGCCGTCCGGCTGCATCAATGTGGAGATTTTGGGCCAGGTATCAGAGGTTAAAAAATGGGAGGCTTGAAAGCAGTCTCTCTCAAGGAGACTCCAAAACGGGCCAGGCTCTGTGCCCGGAGGGAAGCTAGGTTTTTCCAAGATGGGGTACAGAGGAAATTGAGCGGAGGAAAACTAACGATTCCTATACACCATGTAGCCGGCTCGGAGAGTAGGTCCTATAGTAGGATGTGACTTAAGGGAAGTTGGTAAGGCTGTATAACACCACAGCGCCCTACACAGGGGAATAGGGCTGAACTGCTGCTAAATGTTCGTCCAAAGTTTAAATTCCCCATGCATACACCAGTCAATCACTCTGCCTAGGTGAACAGCTTGGTAGTATTTAAATGCGTCTGGAACGGCTACCCCCCCCATAGATTTTAGGTACTGTCAGAAGGTGTCTACAGAGCCTGGGTTGTTTGTGTGCCCATATAAACGTAGTAAAGAGGGCATTTTTTGGATGAAAGAACGCAGAGGGGATGGAAATGGGTAAAGTCTGAAAAAACTTTGATAAGATACAGTACTCATTTTGATGATGTTACAGTAGCCAAAACAGGAGCACAGACCTCAATGCCACTTATCTAAATCGGAACAGACTTTGCTGAGCAAGGGAGGGAAATTCAGCTTAAAGGTATCAGCTAAGTTTGGGGGAATATGGGTCCCTAAGTACTTCAACGCAGAAGCCCATTTAAAGTTGAAGTTGAAGAGGAGCTGCAGTCTGCTCACATAATTTGTAATAAAAACATCTTTGCCATTCTGAAGCTTCCCTTAAAACAACTTTGCATATTATTTTTTATATACTGTGATTCTGTACTTTCCAAATATGCTGCGGAAATCTCCCTCCATTAAGTCTGGCTGCATCCATTTTAACTGTGGGCAGTTAAGCTGCTGCCTGTTCACTTCCTGGATTTACACACAGACACACAGAGGCCCACCTCCAGCTCTGCAGCCCTGCAGCTCTTATTGGCCCTCTTATAGCTCATCCCCCTCACTTCCTGGCAAACTCTCACAGGGTTGAGAGAGAGAGCTGTGCATGATGTCATAAGTCTAGACTAATGACCAGACAAGAAACAGGAAGTGGGCTGTATAAGGTATTTACTGGTTTTACTATCCAAAGTTAAAACAACAAGGGCAGAAGTTTTAATAGATATAAAGATGAAAAAATGACTGAAGGTCCACTTTAAGTTGTAAGGTACGCAGTTGCAATTTTCTATGTTGCATGATAACTGTTTATCAAGTGCATATTTTCAGGAATAATACAGTAAAGTGAATTTTAGTGCATCAGATTCTAACTTCAGCTTGTTCGATTAAGCTTTGACTGGAAGCTGATTGGTTTCTATGCAGAGCTACACCCAATTTTGCACTTTCAAGTTTTAGTAAACCAACTCCTACGTAATACCTAATTTTGTGGGAAAATATAAAACATGGGGTTGCGTCAAATAAATAGTTACCAAATATGTCAAGACTTAAAATTGCGCATGCCTGTGAAATGGCGAAAAAAAATGACTAGTGTTGAGCGAACCCGAACTGTAAAGTTCGGGTCCGTACCGAACTTTAGCTTTTTCCCGAACCCGAACCAGGACTTTGCGCAAAAGTCCGGGTTCGGGTTCGGGTTCGGCAATCTAATTACGCAGTTAGAAATGCTTCAGGGGCCAGCCAATCACCTTTTGATTAGCTGGTGTGCCCTTAGAAGCCATCATAGCCATGCCTACTAATGGCATGGCTGTGATTGGTCAGTGCAACATGTGACCCAGCTTCTATATAAGCTAGAGGCACACAGCACACACGTCACTCTGCTTCAGAATAGATAGGGAGAGGATCTTGGCTGCTGCTGTTGCTAATAGGGAGAGATTGTAAAATACATGAGGTAGTCCTGATTCTGCAGTCTGAGGGAAAAGATAGAGAGACAGTGTAGTGTAGGGCCAGGTTCCTGTTGGTGCTTTCAGGGAGAGAGAATATTATATAGGAGTCCAGATTCAGAGATTAAAATCAGCGATCTGCATAGGTTTACCTGTTTGTGTTGCAGTGCACAGTCTTTTTACACTGCCATGAGCCCAGTGTCAGAGAAAATCTAACTTTTATCTGCAAGCTCAGTGCACCAGCACTGCATATATTACGTTGAGAGATACACCGTTTCCATACTGTGGGTGTATTCTGCTCTTTGAAAAAGATCCATTTAGGGGGAAAAAAAAGGCACTTTATTGTGCTCTTTTCCAAAAGACCCATAGGGCAAAAAAAAAAAAAAATTGCATTTTATTTTGCTCGTGCAAAAAAAGACCCGTTTAGGGCAAAAAAAAAATAAAATAAAAATTTGCACTTTAATGTACGCTTGCACAAAGAGCCATTCAGGGCCACAAAAAATTGTTTGCAGTGTGTTATACATATGTGGAGGTGTGTGAAATAAACAATTTCTATATAGTTTTCTCCTACTGTGCTATACTAAAAAAACAACATTTTTTTTTAATAGCATTTTCTGCAGTTCTGTAGCTGTGTGATTCAGCGGTTACGTACTGTGGGTGTGTTCTGCTCTTCCAAAAAACACCATTTAGGGGCACAAAAAATAGTTTGCAGTGTGTTATACATATGTGGAGGTGTGTGAAATAAACAATTTCTATATAGTTTTCTCCTACTGTGCTATACTAAAAAAAAACATTTTTTTGAATAGCATTTTCTGCAGTTCTGTAGCTGTGCGATTCAGCGGTTACATACTGTGGGTGTGTTCTGCTCTTCCAAAAAACGCCATTTAGGGGCACAAAAAATAGTTTGCAGTGTGTTATACATATGTGGAGGTGTGTGAAATAAACAATTTCTATATAGTTTTCTCCTACTGTGCTATACTAAAAAAAAAAACATTTTTTTTGAATAGCATTTTCTGCAGTTCTGTAGCTGTGCGATTCAGCGGTTACGTACTGTGGGTGTGTTCTGCTCTTCCAAAAAACGCCATTTAGGGGCACAAAAAATAGTTTGCAGTGTGTTATACATATGTGGAGGTGTGTGAAATAAACAATTTCTATATAGTTTTCTCCTACTGTGCTATACTAAAAAAACAAAATTTTTTTTGAATAGCATTTTCTGCAGTTCTGTAGCTGTGCGATTCAGCGGTTACGTACTGTGGGTGTGTTCTGCTCTTCCAAAAAACGCCGTTTAGGGGCACAAAAAATAGTTTGCAGTGTGTTATACATATGTGGAGGTGTGTGAAATAAACAATTTCTATATAGTTTTCTCCTACTGTGCTATACTAAAAAATCAAAAAAAAATTGGAATAGCAATTTCTGCAGTTCTGTAGCTGTGCGATTCAGCGGTTACGTACTGTGGGTGTGTTCTGCTCTTCCAAAAAATGCCGTTTAGGGGCACAAAAAATAGTTTGCAGTGTGTTATACATATGTGGAGGTGTGTGAAATAAACAATTTCTATATAGTTTTCTCCTACTGTGCTATACTAAAAAATCAAAAAAAATTTTGAATAGCAATTTCTGCAGTTCTGTAGCTGTGCGATTCAGCGGTTTCGTACTGTGGGTGTGTTCTGCTCTTCCAAAAAATGCCATTTAGGGGCACAAAAAATAGTTTGCAGTGTGTTATACATATGTGGAGGTGTGTGAAATAAACAATTTCTATATAGTTTTCTTCTACTGTGTTATACTAAAAAAACAATTTTTTTTTTGAATAGCATTTTCTGCAGTTCTGTAGCTGTGCGATTCAGCGGTTACGTACTGTGGGTGTGTTCTGCTCTTCCAAAAACACCCATTTAGGGCAAGATCCTAAATTTGGAAAATATGAGGAGAAGGTCAAAGGGACGTGGTGGCCCTGGTCGTGGTGCTGCTGGTGGAGCTCCTGTTGCAGGGAGAGGACGTGGTGGATCTGTGCCAGATACACGCACAAGTGAAACACCTTCCTTAGGTGCGAGTAGGCGACCGAGCCTGCGGCGGTATTTTGTTGCGCCTAATGCGGCTATACGAATGTTTAGGCCAGGACAAGTACAGGCGATAGTAGATTGGGTTGCTGACAGTGCCTCGGATTCCTTCACATTGTCTCCCACCCACTCTTCTGATGAAAGATCAGAGTTGGCACCTGAAACCCATGTCCATCAGTCTTTCACCTCACCCCCTTGCAAATCAGCCAAGCAGTCTGAGCCCCAAATCATGCAGCAGTCTCTTCTGCTTTTCGATGACTCTGTTAGCAGGGTTTCCCAGGGCCATCCACCTAGCCCTGCCCCAGAAGTGGAAGAGATTGAGTGCACCGATGCCCAACCACTTATGTTTCATGATGAGTACATGGGAGGACCATCGCAGTACGTCTCGGATGATGATGAAACACAGGTGCCAACTGTTGCTGCTTTCGCAATTGTGCAGACAGACAAGGAGGGCAGGGGTGAAGACTGGGTGGAAGATGATGTGGAGGACGATGAGGTGCTCGACCCCACATGGAATCAACGTTATGCAGGTGACCAGTGTAGTTTGGAGGAAGAGGCGGTGGTCGCACAGAGCCACCAGCACAGCAGAAGAGGGAGCAGGGTGCAAAAGCGGAGCGTCCGTCCCCTAGACAGTATGTCTGCTACTGCCCAACGCAGCAAGGGACCGAGCACACCAAAGCCAGGTCCAAGGAGTTCCCTAGCGTGGCAGTTCTTCACACAATGTGCTGATGACAAGACACGAGTGGTTTGCACGCTGTGCAATCAGAGCCTGAAGCGAGGCATAAACGTTCTCAACCTGAGCACAACCTGCATGACCAGGCATCTAAGTGCAAAGCACGAGCTGCAGTGGAGTAGACACCTCAAAAACCAAGAAAGGTCTCAGGCTCCTCCTGCTTCCTCTTCTGCTGCAGTCTCGGCCTCTTCATCCACCTCTGTAGTGACAGTGGCTCCTGCCACCCCGCAAACAGAGGATCTGCCAGCAACACTACCACCTGGGTCACCAACCATCTCCACAATGTCCCATGGAAGCGTTCAGCTCTCTATCTCCCAAACATTGGAGCGGAAGAGGAAGTACCCCCCTAGCCACCCGCGATCCCTGGCCCTGAATGCCAGCATTTCAAAACTCCTGGCCTTTGAAATGCTGTCATTCCGTCTGGTGGAGTCGCAGAGGTTTAAAAGCCTGATGGCATTGGCTGTCCCACAGTACGTCGTGCCCAGCCGCCACTACTTTTCCAGGCGAGCCATCCCTTCCCTGCACAAGCAAGTGGGGACAAAATCAGGTGTGCACTGCGCAACGCCATCTGTGGCAAGGTCCACCTAACTACGGATGCGTGGACCAGTAAGCACGGTCAGGGACGTTATATCTCCCTAACAGCACACTGGGTAAATGCAGTGGCGGCTGGGCCTGAGGCAGATAGCAGTTTGGCGCATGTCCTTCCACCACCGAGGATTGCAGGGCGCTTCAGTTTGCCTCCTGTTGCTAACTCCTCCTACTCCGCTTCCTCATCCTCTACCACCTCCTCATCCGGTCAGCGTAACACCTTCACCACCAACTTCAGCACAGCCAGGGGTAAACGACAGCAGGCAGTTTTAAAACTTTCCTGTTTGGGGGAAAAACCCCACACCGTGCAGGAGTTGTGGAGGGACATGGAACAACAGACCAATGAGTGGTTGCTGTCAGTGAGCCTCAAGCCCGGCCTGGTGGTGTGCGATAATGGGCGAAATCTCGTAGCAGCTCTGGGCCTAGCCGGTTTGACGCACATCCCTTGCCTGGCACATGTGCTGAACTTGGTGGTCCAGAGGTTCCTTAAAAATTACCCCAATATGCCAGAGCTGCTGCAGAAAGTGCGGGCTGTGTGTGCGCACTTTCGGCGTTCTCACCCTGCTGCTCGCCTGTCAGCGCTGCAGCGTAACTTCGGCCTTCCCGCTCACCGCCTCATATGTGACGTGCCCACAAGGTGGAACTCCACCTTGCACATGCTGGCCAGACTGTGCGAGCAGCAGCAGGCGATAGTGGAGTTTCAGCTGCAGCAATCACGCGTGAGTCGCTCTGCGGAACAGCACCACTTCACCACCAATAACTGGGCCTCCATGCGAGACCTGTGTGCCTTGTTGCGCTGTTTCGAGTACTCCACCAACATGTCCAGTGCCAATGACGCCGTTCTCAGCGTTACTATCCCAGTTCTATGCCTCCTTGAAAAAACGCTTCGGGCGATGATGGAAGAGGATTTGGCACAGGAGGATGAGGAGGAGGAGGAGGAAGCGGGATCATTTCAAAGGCTTTCAGGGCAGTCTTTCACAAGTGGCTACGAGGGTGGGTTCCTGCACCAACAAACGCCAGGTACACAATTGTCCGGCAGAAAGGGCACAGTTCTGGAGGATGACGAGGTGGAGGAGGAGATGGAGGAGGAGGAGGAGGAGCCATTTTCACAGCAGGGTGGCACCCAGACCAGCTCCTGGCCATCACTGGTGCGTGGGTGGGGGGATACAGAGGACACAGACGATACACCTCCCACAGAGGACAGCTTTTCTTTGCCTTTGGGCAGCCTGGCACACATGAGCGATTACATGCTGCAGTGTTTCCGCAATGACCGCCGAGTTGCCCACATTTTAACTGGTGCTGATTACTGGGTGGCCACCCTGCTGGATCCCCGTTACAAGGACAACGTACCGTCCTTAATTCCCTCACTGGAGCGGGATCGTAAGATGCGCGAGTACAAGCGCACGCTGGTAGACGCGCTGCTGGTGGCATTCCCACCTGACAGCGGGCGTACGGTGGAAGCACAAGGCGAAGGCAGAGGAGGAGGAAGAGGTCGCCAATGCAGCCGGGGCACCGGCAGCACCTCAGAAGGCAGGGTTAGCATGGCTGAAATGTGGAAAAGCTTTGTCAGCACGCCACAACAACCAGCACCACCAGCTGAGATGGAACGTCTTAGCAGGAGGCAGCATTTCACCAACATGGTTGAGCAGTATGTGTCCACAGGCCTACACGTACTTGATGACGGGTCTGCCCCCTTTAACTTCTGGGTCTCCAAATTGGGCACATGGCCTGAGCTTGCCCTTTATGCCTTGGAGGTGCTGGCCTGCCCTGCAGCCAGTGTATTATCTGAACGTGTATTTAGCACGGCAGGGGGCGTTATCACAGACAAGCGCAGCCGCCTGTCCAGAGCCAATGTGGACAAGCTCACGTTCATTAAAATGAACTAGGCATGGATCCCACAGGACTTGTCCGTACCTTGTGCAGAATAGACATGTATACCGGTGTTGTGACAAAAACTTTCCGGCCATCGGATTGTGTCCGGCCCATACTGCAAAGGCGCAGTGCTTGCGCAGTACAGAGGACAAGGAGATTCACAAAATCTTCGAAGATGAACGGCGCCTGTGCCGTGAGTGCAGGTTCAAGCCCCACCATCCAAGTGGACATACGGTAGCACATAGTAACAGGGCCCCTCACGGGCTCGGTTCGATCGCCACGCTTCGGGCACGGCCTCACTTGGCTCGGCTTGAACCACGGATGGTGTGGCCTTCACCTGAACTCACCACGCAGGCGCCGTTCGTTTTGGGAGATTTTCGAAATCCCCTTGTCCTACATACTGAGCAAGCGCAGTACAGGGTGGACACTATTTGACGGGGGACAGAATTCGACACATCACCGGCCTTACCCAGCCATTGTTGTATTTTTGAACCAGTGTTGGCTACCTCGTCCTCCTCCACCGCCGCTTCCACCTACACAGCCACATCCACCGCCACCTCAACCTCCTACTCCATATGGACCTCGTCCTCCTAGGTCAAGATTATAATTTTTATTTTATTTTTTTGTAGCGCACAGATCCTTTCCCCCTTACCTGCCTTTATGTTGCTGGCTACTCGCAGGAGGGAGAAAGGCACACCGCACTACCAGCCCGTACCCTCCTATATAAAGAGGTTGAGCGGTGTACTTGACGGGCCGTGTCCACAGCCGGAGTCAAAACTCCTCCAGAGGATGATAGGATGATTCTCACCTCTACTGTAGGTAGAGGCAAGTCCTTTAATTCCCAGTAAAGTCAATGTCCACACCAGCTGAAATTACAACTCTTATTCTCTCATGGCAAAATAAACTCTACTCGGATAGAAAAGGTTAGAGCAAAGAAACAGGACAGCTTAAGGTATGGAGGAGGTCCAGGCACAAACGTAGCACATTCACTTCACTGCTTAGGTTTCTCAAACAGTTTTAGGTGCACGGTCTCTGCCACAGACCTTGAGGTTGGTCTCTGCCACAGACCGGGTGTACAAGGCCCCTGCCACGGACCTGGAGAACTTTGGTCTCTGCCACAGACCAGGGTGTATAAGGCCCCTGCCACGGGCTGGGTGAATAAGGCCTCTGATACAGTCAAGATGACCTTGAGCTTCTCCTTCTACGAACCTAGCCCATATCAAGGGGAAGACATCTCTCCAGGGAGTCAACAGACCCTTTCTTCACCGTGACTCCCGCATCGGTCCATCAGAATGATCCTCCCTTCACTGGAACATGGTCCCCTACACGAGGCGGCACCCTAAGACTCCTCGACCCTTAGCGGACTCCAGACGAAGGCTCTGGACTCCAGGCTTTACTCCCGCACCTAGGCCTCCATACCCAGGGCAGCAGGAACTCCAGGATAGTACCTCACCCCGGGCTAAAGGTACCCGAGATGGAACAGGAACACATGCACCCAGGCCGAAGGCACCTTGGCGTGGACCCCACTGGACATCAGCCCCCAGGCCAAAGGTCTGCCCCTTTTATATGCTCTCCCGGCATGCACAGCAGGTTCCCCGCCCCGCTGTACTACTGCCAAGAGGGGACACAAAAGGCACAGCACTGTATCGGCGGTTCAACCCTAGCCTACCATGGCAGTGCCACCTGTAGGCCGCAGGGAACTGCACACCAATACTGTCCCCCGAGGACAAAATGGTCCATGAATCCTACAGAATTAGGGTGTTTGAGCCTATTTACCACTCAAACACTTCCCTTAAATTTAGCACCCCGCTACATTTTTATTTCAAAGTATTTTATTTTCCCACTAGCTTATCCATTAAATTGAATAATTTATTCCAGAAAGGGCGTATTCTGGGGCATTCCCACCATATGTGTGGCATCGTGCCGTTGAGTTTCTGAGGTTCTTACTGACTTCCCGTACCTCTTGTGCTGAAAAGGGGGCCTCCAGCATATTTTTTTATTTTTTTAATGTTATTTTAAGTTATTTCCCTATCCACATTTGTTTGCAGAGCACTTGCCATGCTCTTAACAACATTTTGCTGCCATTTGCAGCCCTCTAGCCCTTTCCATTACTTTTTTAGAGCCTTTTTAGTCCTTAGAAGTCCGGGTCCCCATTGACTTCAATGGGGTTCGGGTTCGGGTTAAAGTTCGGTCCCGAACCCAAACTTTTTTCCGAAGTTCGGCCGAACCCGTTGAACCCGAACATCCAGGTGTCCGCTCAACTCTAAAAATGACAGCAGCCAAAAGTTTCCATGGACAATGCATTAAAAGCCTTTACAGGTTATCAGTTAGTGTTATCCATAAATGATTTCCCTAGAATTATAGCTGTCACTCGGACTTGGATGTTTATAGACATGCCCCATGTGTGGCGCAATCATTGTTTACATACACGTGCATGCCTTACACACTTGTTTGTGTTCAGGTGTGTGTGGAGCAACAGAGTTGCTTTTACATTTTTTTTAATTATTTATATTTATATTTTTAATATTACATTTTTTAAACTCTTTCTAAATTTCACCTAGCCACCTAGATCACTTTTATGTGAAAGCTGGGAGTCAGCAGAAAAAAAACAATACCAAGCAATGAGCTTGTATGTTTGAGCTTGTTGTTTTAACCCCTGGAGTACCAGTATATTTACAAAATTACCTTGGTAGACAAGGGATTAAGCATATGTTAGAATGCAAGAAAGCCTTGACCAGGTGAAGGACTGATTGGTAGGTGGATGTTTCCTCTCCCCACAGAAGATACTAGATAGTCAGATTGGCCAGATATGGCTCCTCCCTCATCAGTAGAGTTGTGCTGCAGGAAGAAGCATGTGTGTGTAGACAGGCACACTGGGAGAGTGTGTGTCCAAACCTAAGAAACAGGTACTTTGACCAAACCAATTTCCTTTGGCTGATGTTAGTCATATATATATATACACAGTATCTCACAAAAGTGAGTACACCCCTCAAATTTTTGTAAATATTTTATTATATCTTTTCATGTGATAACACTGAAGAAATTACATTTTGCTACAATGTAAAGTAGTGAGTGTACAGCTTGTATAACAGTGTAAATTTGCTGTCCCCTCAAAATAACTCAACACACAGCCATTAATGTCTAAACTGCTGGCAACAATAGTGAGTACACCCCTAAGTGAAAATGTCCAAATTGGGCCCAAAGTGTCAATATTTTTTGTGGACACCATTATTTTCCAGCACCGCTCTAACCCTATTGGGCATGGAGTTCACCAGAGCTTCACAGGTTGCCACTGGAGTTCTCTTCCACTCCTCCGTGACGACATCACGGAGCTGGTGGGTGTTAGAGACCTTGTGCTCCTCCACCTTCCATTTGAGGCTGCCCCACAGATGCTTAGTAGGGTTTAGGTCTGGAGACATGCTTGGCCAGTCCATCACCTTTACCCTCAGCTTCTTTAGCAAGGCAGTGGTTGTCTTGGAGGTGTGTTTGTGGTCGTTATGTTGGAATACTGCCCTGCGGCCCAGTCTCCGAAGGGAGGAGATCATGCTCTGCTTCAGTATGCCACAGTACATGTTGGCATTCATGGTTTCCTCAATGAACTGTAGCTCCTCAGTGCTGGCAGCACTCATGCAGCCCCAGACCATTACACTCCCACCACCATGCTTGACTGTAGGCAAGACACACTTGTCTTTGTACTCCTCACCTGGTAGCCGCCACACACGCTTGACACCATCTGAACCAAATAAGATTATCTTGGTCTCATCAGTCAACAGGACATGGTTCCAGTAATCCATGTCCTTAGTCTGCATGTTTGCGGGCTTTCTTGTGCATCATCTTTAGAAGAGGCTTCCTTCTGGGACGACACCATGCAGACCAATTTAATGAAGTGTAGCGCGTATGATCTGAGCACTGACAGGCTGACCCCCCAGCCCTTCAACCTCTGCAGCAATGCTGGCAGCACTCATATGTATTTCCCAAAGACAACCTCTGGGTTTGACGCATGGCGAGACCTGTTCTGAGTGGAACCTGTCCTGTTAAACCACTCTATGGTCTTGACCACCATGCTGTAGCTCAGTTTCAGGGTCTTGGCAATCTTCTTATAGCCTGTGCCATATTTATGTAGAGCAACAATTCTTTTTTTCAGTTCCTCAGAGAGTTCTTTGCCATGAAGTGCCATGTTGAACTTCCAGTGACCAGTATAAGAGGGTGAGAGTGATAACACCAAATTTAGCACACCTGCTCCCCATTCACACCTGAGACCTTGTAAGACTAATGAGTCACATGACACCGGAAGGGAAAATGGCTAATTGGGCCCAATTTGGACATTTGTAATTAGAGGTGTACTTACTTTTGTTGCCAGTGGTTTAGACATTAAAGCAGAGGTTCACCCAAAAGTGAACCTCCGCTTTTCGGAATCCTCCCCCCCTCCGGTGTCACATTTGGCACCTTTCAGGGGGGAAGGGGTGCAGATACCTGTATAAAACAGAAATTTGCACCACTTCTGGGAATAGAGTCCCGCCCCTTCGCGTCACCCCCCCCCATTGTGTTCTGGGAAACACAGCTCCCAGAAAACAGCGGATGACCAGTGAGGACGACGCAGCGCGACTCGCACATGTGACATAGGGAACCGGGCAGTGAAGCCGCAGCGCTTCACTTCCCGATTCCCTCACCAATGATGGCGGCGAGGGGGAAGCGGAGAGCCAAGCGGTAGCTCGGCTTCGGCTGCCAACGTCGCGGGCGACCTGGACAGATAAGTGTCCATTTTTTAAAAGTCAGCAGCTGCAGTATTTGTAGCTGCTGGCTTTTTAAAAAAAAAATCCGGTGAACCTCCGCTTTAATGGCTGTGTGTTGAGTTATTTTGAGGGGACAGCAAATTTACAGTTAACCAAGCTGTACACTTTACATTGTAGCAAAGTGTCATTTCTTCAGTGTTGTCACATGAAAAGATATAATAAAATATTTACAAAAATGTGAGGGGTGTACTCACTTTTGTAAGATACTGTGTATATACAGTATATATATATATATATTGTGACAGCAGGAAGGTAAAGTCACCTGGTTGCATCCAGGGGGGTAGGTATATTTCTCCCAGATTCAGGCTTTATGCCGACTTATACAACTAGGGAGAGAGTTGATGAAGCCCAGCTGAGGCTAGTGGGCTCATGGATGATTCATACCTCTAGGGAGAGTGCTGGGCGTCGTGCAGGCAGGGAGTTGATGAGACCAGCTGAAGCTCGTCAGCTCGTTTAAGGCCTCTATAAAAACTCCCAGCTTCATTAGGTGTTTGCTCATGCCTGGAACCAGACCTGTGTGGACTGTCTAGGGAGAGTGAACCCCTGTGCGGTGAGACAAAGCCTGTGTGGCTATTTGTTTGGACATTTACTAAACCAGGGACTTAGGGACTAGGACAGCACCAGGCTGATCCCAGTTGTTAGTTAGGGAAACCTGCATGTTTAGTCAGAGGTCAAGCTGACCAGGATTTATTTTGTTTATGTTTCTTTTTGCTTTGCTGTGTTTTTGTCACTGTAAATAGAGAAATAAACCGCACCTTTTGATCTTGAAAACCACAACCTCCGTCTGCTGGGCCTGTTTTTGTGTGGGGAGCCCATCCAGGGGGTCACACACACCCGCTACCGAACTAACCCCCTCACAGTTGGTGGAGAACCAGTGGCAGTTTTTTTTAAGCCAGCATGGAGGAGATACTGAAACAGCTGGCTCTAGCAAATGCCAATCAACAGCAGACAAATGCAGGTTTGCAAAAGAGCCTTGCAGCTCAACAACAGAGCTTCACAGCCCAGCAACAAGCCCAGCAGCAATCTGAGGCCCGCTTCATAGACCTGTTGCAGAAGCAAGAGCAGAGACTACAACAACAGATGGAAGCAGTAATGCAGCAACGTCCGCAGACCAGTGAGGAAAGCCGTCCCACTAATACCGCGTCCTTTGGGGTGAGTCGTTTATTGACAAAAATGACTGGAGAGGATGATCCAGAGGTATTTTTGACCACATTTGAAAGGACTGCTGAAAGAGAAAAGTGGCCTGAGGAGCAGTGGGCTGGACTGGTGGCTCCTCTGTTAACTGGTGAATCGCAGAAAGCTTACTATGACCTAGAGCCTGACCAAGCAAAAGACTATGTGATGCTAAAAGCTGAAATATTGGCAAGGCTGGGTGTCACCCTGGCTGTCCGGGCTCAGCGTGTGCATAACTGGACTTTCCAGCTTGGAAAACCCCCCAGGTCTCAAATGTATGATCTCATTCACCTGAGCAGGAAGTGGCTACAGCCAGAGACTTTGTCCGCACCGGAGATTGTGGAACGTGTTGTGATGGATCGTTTCTTGAGAGCTCTTCCTACCGCCATTCAAAAGTGGGTAAGCCATGGAGACCCAGAAACGGCCGGTAAACTTGTGGATCGTGTAGAGAGATACTTGGCTGCAGAGAACCTGACGGCCTCTTCCAGAGACTCTCGGACTTTCCACCCTAAGACCAGACCATCCCCAGGGGCGGATAAGAGGATTCCAAGGGGTGAGGGTGGAGAGAGTGAGAGGGTGGGAGCTCTGCCCAGGGTTTGGCGAGAACAGCCTGGGAAGTCGGGGGCTCAAGAGGCAGCCAAAAGGATTGTTTGCTACCGCTGCCGGCAAGCGGGACATATTGCAGCAAATTGCCCGGTTGTGGAGGAACCCATGCAATGTGACTTTCTGACGGACAGACGTCAGTCGCTGTGTGCGACAGTCGCATGCACTGCCATTCGGGGAACTGAGAAACATTTATGCAAAATGTGTATTAATGGTAGAAATGTTGTGGTATTACTGGATTCAGGTAGCCTTGTGACCCTGATAAAGGCTGAATTAGTTAAAACAGAGGTCTCTGGGAATAGCAAGGTAGCTGATATTTGTGTGCATGGGGACACCCGAGAGTATCCAGTGACTACAGTGTGTTTCAAGACCCCCAAAGGTACCCTCTCTCATCCAGTGGGGTTAGTATCTCAACTACCGCATGATGCCATTGTGGGAAGGGATTTTCCGAAGTTCTGGGAACTGTGGGATGATCCTGAGCCCCCCACTGGTGCCCCTATGTACCAGGAAGGTGATAGCCAGAACTCCTCTGAGAGTGGTGAGGACTCTCCAGAATTTCCCTTGTCAGTATTGGCAGGCGAGACTCAAGAAACTGGAGAGGAGCCCACCTCCTCAGACGAAAACCTACCGTCTGTGGAGTTTTCTGATCTTGAGGTTCACAGGGAAAATTTTGCCACAGAACAGTTAAAAGACCCCGCCCTAATAAAGGCACGGGAAAACGTAGTGGAAATAGATGGCGAGTTAGTGAACCCAGATAATACCTGCACTTACCCATACTTCAGCGTAGAGAAGGACCTACTGTATCGGGTGGCAAAAAGGGCAGAAGAAACCGTTGAGCAGCTTGTGGTGCCCAAACCTTACAGGAAGTTGGTGTTGGAGTTGGCCCATGGGCACATTCTTGGAGGTCATCTGGGGACAGAGAAAACCCGAGAGAGGGTATTACAGAGATTCTATTGGCCTGGGGTGATGAAGGACATAGAAAATTATTGTTCCTCCTGCCCTGTGTGTCAGAGGTCGGCCCCGATGCCACATTTCCGTAGCCCGCTGGTCCCTCTACCCATCATTGAGGTCCCGTTTGAGAGGATCGCAATGGATTTGGTAGGTCCTATAATCAAGTCCGCTAGGGGGCACCAGTACATATTAGTTATAATGGACTATGCCACCCGTTATCCAGAAGCGATCCCTCTCCGAAATACCTCGGCCAAAACCATAGCCAAAGAGCTATCTCTTGTTTTTAGCCGGGTGGGTATTTGTAAAGAACTGCTTACGGACCAAGGTACACCCTTTATGTCCCGGGTTATGAAAGAGCTGTGTAAATTGTTCAAAGTGACGCAATTGCGTACGTCTGTGTATCACCCCCAAACCGATGGGCTGGTTGAAAGATTCAACAAAACCCTAAAACAAATGTTGAAGAAAGTGGTGGATAGAGATGGAAAGGATTGGGACTGTCTACTTCCTTATTTGATGTTTGCTATTAGGGAGGTGCCCCAATCCTCTACGGGATTCTCCCCCTTTGAGTTACTGTATGGGAGACACCCAAGAGGGCTGTTGGATATTGCCAAGGAAACTTGGGAAAGTGAGAGTTCTCCCCACAGGAGTGTGATTGAGCATGTCGCCCTGATGCAAGATCGAATTGCACAGGTAATGCCCATCGTGAAGGAACATTTGGCCCAAGCGCAGTTGGCACAGCAGAGAGTGTACAACCGTGGAGCCAAGACCCGTACCTTTTCCCCGGGGGATAGGATATTGGTACTTGTCCCTACGGTTGAAAGTAAATTCCTTGCCAAATGGCAAGGCCCCTACGAGATAATGGAAAAAGTGAGCAAAGTGAATTACAAGGTCAGACAACCAGGAAGGCGAAAGCCCGAACAGATCTATCACGTTAATCTGTTGAAAGCCTGGAGGGATAGAGAGTCCCTAGTCGCAGAAACTTGGTCACCAGCTCAAACTGGTTGCGTGATTCCGGAGGTTGGAATAGCAGCCACCTTGTCACAACCCCAACAACAGGAGGTTAAGGAGTTTGTGCTTCGCAACAAGGAGGTGTTCTCTGAGCTGCCGGGACAAACATCTGGGGTAGAGCATGATATTATTACCCCGCCTGGTGAAAGGGTGAAGTTAAAACCCTATCGGATCCCAGAGGCCCGACGGGAGGCAATACGGGAGGAAGTACAGAAAATGCTGAACTTAGGGGTGATAGAGGAGTCCCAAAGTGATTGGTCTAGTCCCATTGTGTTGGTGCCTAAACCGGATGGGAGCTGGCGATTTTGTAACGATTTTCGTCAGTTGAACAAAGTTACAAAATTTGACACCTACCCCATGCCACGTATAGATGAGTTGATCGACCGGCTGGGAACAGCCCGATACATGACGACTCTTGACCTCACAAAAGGGTATTGGCAAATTCCCCTGGCCAAGTCGGCCAAAGAGAAAACCGCATTTGTAACCCCAGACGGGGCATTCCAATATAAGAGAATGCCGTTCGGGTTACAGAATGCGCCGGCCACATTCCAGCGGAAAATGGACCAGATACTGAGGCCCCATCGGAAGTATGCTGCGGCTTACCTGGATGACGTAATTGTCCATAGCACAGATTGGGCCTCACATCTGCCAAAAGTGCAAGCAGTCCTAGACTCTATCCGGGAAGCGGGGTTTACGGCTAACCCCAAGAAGTGTACCATTGGGCAGGAGGAGGCCAAATATCTTGGGTACACCATTGGCAGGGGAGTAATAAAACCCCAACTCAACAAAGTCGAGGCCATCCAGAGTTGGCCACGTCCCAACAGCAAGAAGCAGGTACGAGCCTTTCTGGGAATCGCGGGTTATTATCGGCGCTTCATTCCCCACTTTGCTTCTAAGGCTGTGCCCCTAACCAACCTGACGAAAGGGAAAGGGTCGGTCATGATTAAATGGACCCCCGAGGCTGAGGCAGCATTCCAATTCTTGAAACAAGCCTTATGTAGCCAGCCAGTGATGTACTCACCCGACTTCTCTAAAGACTTTGTCGTACAAAGTGATGCGTCAGATGTGGGGTTAGGAGCAGTATTGTCCCAGGTCTGGAACGGGGAAGAGCACCCAGTCATTTACCTCAGCAGGAAGTTGAAGTCCCATGAGGTAAATTACGCCACGGTTGAAAAGGAGTGTTTAGCGGTGAAGTGGGCTCTAGATTCCCTTCGGTACTATCTGCTAGGTAGGCACTTTGACATGGTTACGGATCACGCTCCGTTAAAGTGGATGGCTCAAAACAAGGAGACAAATAGAAGAGTAAATAGGTGGTTCCTGGCCCTACAGGAATTCAACTTCACAGTAAAGCATCGCCCTGGCGTTCAAATGGGGAATGTGGATGCTTTGTCTCGAGTACATGAATGCCTGATTGCTGGTGTTCCAACCCCAAGGTTAAAACAAGAGGGGGGGGGGTATGTGACAGCAGGAAGGTAAAGTCACCTGGTTGCATCCAGGGGGGTAGGTATATTTCTCCCAGATTCAGGCTTTATGCCGACTTATACAACTAGGGAGAGAGTTGATGAAGCCCAGCTGAGGCTAGTGGGCTCATGGATGATTCATACCTCTAGGGAGAGTGCTGGGCGTCGTGCAGGCAGGGAGTTGATGAGACCAGCTGAAGCTCGTCAGCTCGTTTAAGGCCTCTATAAAAACTCCCAGCTTCATTAGGTGTTTGCTCATGCCTGGAACCAGACCTGTGTGGACTGTCTAGGGAGAGTGAACCCCTGTGCGGTGAGACAAAGCCTGTGTGGCTATTTGTTTGGACATTTACTAAACCAGGGACTTAGGGACTAGGACAGCACCAGGCTGATCCCAGTTGTTAGTTAGGGAAACCTGCATGTTTAGTCAGAGGTCAAGCTGACCAGGATTTATTTTGTTTATGTTTCTTTTTGCTTTGCTGTGTTTTTGTCACTGTAAATAGAGAAATAAACCGCACCTTTTGATCTTGAAAACCACAACCTCCGTCTGCTGGGCCTGTTTTTGTGTGGGGAGCCCATCCAGGGGGTCACACACACCCGCTACCGAACTAACCCCCTCACAATATATATATATATATATATTCAAACTTCCAATCAAAAATAACTAGCTTAACTACTTTTTGGCATTTTTAAAAAATATATAAGACTAACACAGGCAAAAACTTTAGTGCTTAAAATATTCAGGGTAATATTTTAAAAATTCATAGTGGCGGTATATCGCTAATAACAGCCTTAGCAGCATCGACCAAACAACTTAAAGTCTAGTTTATTTTGTGCCAGAGGCAAAAAAAAGCAAAATGTATTCCATGGAATCTGTCTAAGCAAGGATTTTTGCCAAATGCATATTGCAGTGCAGCAGAATTAATGTTAGATAAAAATAATATACAGTCATTTACTTTTAAACCAATATGCTAGCTTATGTAACATTAAACATACACTCCAATCAAAACTAGTAAATAAACCTTGGCATGCTTATAAGAAACACAACCTGAAAACAAAAACAAAAAATTCTGCGCTGCCTGATTGTATAGCAGCTCATACAACCAATTGGAAAATGGTGGAATACGAACAAGACAAAAAAGTGTAGCGCAAAACTAAATGAGAACTGCACTGGAATGAAGTGCAGTATGTAACAGTGATAAACAGTCAAAATAAACAACGTAGCATTCAAGAAGTGATAAATGAATAAATTAAAATATTCAAATAGTCCTCAGTGATATGAGTTGTGTAACGTAAAAGTCACCAGAAAATACTGAGTTCATTAATATAAACAAAATTGATAGATGCTGGTGAGAATCAAAATAATGGTGCTCCTAAATGAACTTGACGTGAAGCGAGTGCACTTAAAGTGACCACCACCAATTGATAGTAGAAAAGGCTTACCAGAGAGAGTGGACCCCAAAAACATACGTTCAGAGGGTCAACCAAACATGGGTAAGCCGCTGTGAACAGCGAATCTCCAGCTGCGATTCAAACAGGAACCTCAAACTTCAATCAAATACAGAAGGTAGGGAGAAGTGTCTCTTGTATCCAGATGGTGATGACACTTGCAGGTAGTGCCCGGTTAGGGCCAGGTGGTGATACCAGATATATGCCAGAAAGTAAAAGGAAAGAAAAGGCACATAGTGTAATACTGTATAAAAAGGGTATGTAATGTAGGTAGGAACACTTACATTTAGAAGAATGTAACAGCGCTTTATCAAATGATCAAATGGCAACAGTAGTATTTTCTGGTGACTTTTACGTTACACAACTCATATCACTGAGAACTATTTGAATATTTTAATTTATTCATTTATCACTTCTTGAATGTTACGTTGTTTATTTTGACTGTTTATCACTGTTACATACTGCACTTCCTACCTGATCAGAACTTCAGTTTTATATTCCTGTATCAATGTAGTACATCAGTTCATCTATTCTATTTTGATAGTAATCTGATTATTTGAGAATCCCTCCCTTCTTTGAGGCGTAGCTATTCCCAAGCAGACTATTGATATCTCTCAAATACAGAATACTTTATGTGAAGAAAATGTCAGTTTTAACATGTTTCTCACAGCCACCAATTGGATTTAGACCTGATTTGGAAGTTTAAATTGTAAATGGTAATCATAGGCATGCACACAGGGTCTGCCGGTGTGCCTGGGCACACCCTAATCACCCCATGTGCATTTGCAATATCCAGGAGCGGCACCAGGTGGGTGGTTGGGGGTGCCAGTGTAAATGCCCCCAATATATTAAAATCTAGGTTCAACTTTAGGAATACGTTACACCCGTAAGTCAAGTCAAGCTTTATTGTCATTCTACTACACGTGAGGACATACAGTAGAACAAAATGTCGTATCTCACAGGGCCACGGTGCTACATACTAATTGAACATAATTATTAATATACAAAGAATAAAATACAGCGAAGAACCTAAAAAAATAAATAAAAAACAATAAACCTATACACATCTGGGAACTACGTAACTGTACATATGCTCCTATATATCCTGTATTTAGGGTGTACCGTAATATGCTCCCAATCAACTATCTTTCACCACCAGAGCCCCCTTCCTGTGATGGCAGATGGCGCAGATGCTTAATGCAATAGGCTGCGCACACCTATGATGGTAATAGTAAGCAGAGACAGAGGAACTTATAAAGCATATACTTCAGAATGAATATTCCCAGAAACTCTATGTACTGATCTCTGAATTCTGTCCTCATAACACAGATTAAAGGCCTGTGTCGATGAACTTTGGGCTTTCCCAATTTACCCATTCACAATTACTCTGGTTCCACTCCTTCCTTTGTTGTAAGAGGAAATGAAGAAGAGGCCAGTCAAGTAAACACTAGCATGTTATTGCTGTGATTAGTCATCATAGTGGTCACAAGGTACTTGAACTGCTTAGAATGACTTAGTACATTGTCTTGCCAAGATATTTGCAGGCAGAATGATTGTCAGTTGGCTGTTTTTTAGTGTTGTTTATATACTTAGTAAATAAACATCCACCAATTGAGAGGCAGTGGCTTCGAATTGTCAGCCTGCAATAGGAATTACTGGTACTGACAAGATCTCCAGCTAAACTTTGCTCTGGATTCACAAAAGTTGATTTGCTATGAGATATAAGATTTGAAAGTCCAAATTTGTACATTGCTGACCTTAGTTTTATCCAGCCCAGTAAAGCTAGAAGTCTTACACAGACTGAATTTTAAAACGGTTGTGTTCACTTAAACAGTTGTTTAAAATACCCCTAGACAGATCTTCATTCTTATGCCGCGTACACACAACCGTTTTTCATGACGAAAAAAACTCAATTTTTTTTATTTGATCATTAAAAACGATCGTGTGTGGGCTCCAGAGCATTTTTCACGACGTGAAAAATGGGCATTAAAAATTTGGAACGTGCTCTAATGTTTCTCGTTGTTTTTCACGTCGTCGTTTTTCTCGTCGTGAAAAAAACGCTCATGCTCAGAAGCAAGTGATGAGACGGGAGCGCTCGTTCTGGTAAAACTAGCGTTCATAATGAGGATAGCACATTCATCACGCTGTAACAGACTAAAGAGCACGAGGCTGAAAAGCGCGAATCATCTCTCACCAAACTTTACTAACACGAGGATCAGCAAAAGCAGCCCAAAGGGTGGCGCCATCCGAATGGAACTTCCCCTTTATAGTGCCGTCGTACATTTCGTACGTCACCGCGCTTTGCTCGAGCATTTTTTTTCATGATAGTGTGTAGGCAAGGCAGGCTTGAGAAGAATCACGTCGAGAAAAACATCGTTTTTTTCAATGACATTAAAAACGGTCGTATGTACGCAGCATTAGTCTTATGCGGCGTACACACGATCGTTTTTCATGCCGTTAAAAATGCAATTTTTTAAAATGGCCATTAAAACCGATCGTGTGTATGCTCCAGAGCATTTTTAACGGCGTTAAAAACGGCCATTAAAAATTTCGAACATGCTCTATTTTTTCACGTCGTTTTTCATGTCGTTTTTTTTAACGACGTGAAAAACGATAGTGTGTATGCTTTTACGAGGGGAAAAAAAACGCGCATGCTCAGAATCAAGTATGAGATGGGAGCTCTCGTTCTGGTAAAACTAGCGTTCGTAATGGAGATAGCACATTCGTCACGCTGTAACGGACTGAAAAGCACGAGGCTGAAAAGCGCGAATCGCCGCTCAACAAAGTTTACTAACATGAAGGGTGGCGCCATTCGAATGGAACTTCCCCTTTATAGTGCCGTCGTACGTGTTGTACGTCACTGCGCTTTGCTCGAGCGTTTTTTTTAATGATCGTGTGGATGCAAGACAGGCTTGAGAGGAAACATGAAAAAAAACGACGAGAAAAACGTTGGTTAAAAAAATGGCATGAAAAACGATCGTGAGTACGCCGCATTAGGATACGTCTCATTCATTTTGTCAGCTTGACTAATATTTTCAGGAAGGCACTAGCCATAGTACAGATGAAGCCTTCAACATGTACATGGGTGCACAGGCGTAGATGTGCGATTGCCCGTTTTTCTGTGCATAGCCGTTCGCAATTGCACATGCGCATGCACAAACGCAAACGCCCATCCACGCATGTTCTATTAGCCAGCACTGTCTGATCTACAGCTATTACCCATGTTCCAGTATCTGTTCCTGAGCTAACGTCTGTTATTGACCTGGCTTGCCCTGACCTTGCTTGAACGCTACCTGCTTGACTTTGGCCTCTCTCTGGATTTGCTCTGCCTCTTGCCTGATTCTATGTTGCTGACTTTTGCTTGTATCCTGACCATTCTCTGCCTGATGTTTATGCCTCTATCTGACCGTCTGTTGCTGACCTGGTTCATCTGACCTTGCATCCTGTTATCCACCCATCCTGCTCTGCATGCTACCTGGCCCCTGTTGGTCCTTTACCTACTGAGTACTGCTAGTTTTTCCGCACCTGCTACCTTCCAGCCTCCTGTCAAGCACCTGCCGCCTGCTGTCTGCCCAGTCCAGGGTCTGCTGTCTCTGCTTTTATATGCTGTTCCAGCGATCTGAACTGTCTCTGGCGATGCACCTGCTACCTACTGCTGCGGCTGATGGACATCTTACAGACACTCGTACCACAAAATCAGTGGTCTCTGAGCTGGGGCAGTACGAGAGGCCTCCCTCTGCACGTCAGGCTCTACCACAAGGTACATGACAAATATGATGACAGATTGCGCCTCCTTATTTCTTTCATTTAATTCTTTGTTTCTACCAAAAAAGAATACAACAAAAAAATGAATTAACAATACACAGGTACAGACACCAGTATAGTACAGCAATTTCTCCATAAAAAAAGTATGATATTACAAAAATAGGAAAGCAAGGTATAACAGAGTTGCATTTAGAATATTCCAAAAAATGGACATCCCTGGTGAGAATGCATGGATTCCTGACTAGTGTTGGGCGAACAGTTCTGACCGAGCATAGGTTTGGCCCTAACATCGCACATTCACCCATTTGGCGAACACCCGGATTTGCGGGCCGCTCAGTGGGATGTTCACCCTCCGAGCTCCCCACAATGCACTGTGTGCTGCACAGTGTATTCTAAGCCCTGATTGGCTGAAGCAATGCACCTGACCCCTGGTCAGGTGCAAAGCTTTTCACAATCAGGGCACAGTGAATAGCTGGTTGTTAAGGAGCAGACTGGAAAGCTGGACGTTGCATTCTTAACAGCAGCTTCCCCGCTGACAGCTGTATGAAAAAAAACATTATCAGCAATACAAAAATGTGAAAAAAAAAACGTCATGTGGGTCCCCTCCAATCCATACCAGACCCCTTGGGTCTGGTATAGATTTTAAAGAGAACCTCATGCCAAAATGTAAAAAAAAATGGTGTGGGGTTCCCCCTACAATCTATACCAGACCCTTAACAGAGCATGCAGCTGATCAAACGCCCCCCCTCCTGAACCATACCAGGCCACATGCCCTCAACATGGCGTGGTGCTTTAGGGCAGGGGGGCCTCTTCCCCACAACCCTGGGCTGTGGTTTTTGGGGTTTACAGGCAGGGGGCTTATCAGGATCTGAAAGCCCCCTTTAACAAGAGGGTGCCCAGATCCTGCCCCCCATGTGAATGAGAATGGGGTACATTGTACCCCTACTCATTCACCAAAAAGGTGTAAAAAAAATAAACACACACACACAGTTTTTGACAATTCCTTTATAAAAAAAATAAAACGTCCCACGATGTAGATTCAACATCAATCGCGACACCCGCCACATCGCCGGACCCAAAAAAAAGAAGAAAAAAAAGCCCTGCCCACTACGAAGGCTAATTTTTGGCTGCCTGTTCCACTGTTTGACAGTTCTTAAATAAGTAAGGGGTGTGACCACCTTACAACGTCACATGGTGGCACCACTCCCATATGATGTCACCGACCCAGCATGCACTGATTGGTGGCATCACATGGGGGCAGTGCCACCAGGTGATGTTGGCAGGTGGCTCTTTTTTTGCTTTTTTTGGGTCCGGTGGTGCGGCGGGCATCGTGATTGATGATGGATCTACATCGGGGGATGTTGTTTGTTTTTTTTTAATAAAGAAATTGTCAAAAACTGTGCGTGTGTGTTTATATTACTTTTTGACACTTTTTTCTGTGAATGAGTAGGGGTATGATGTACCTCTACTCATTCACATAGGGGGGGCTAGGATCTGGGGGCCCCCTTGTTAAAGGGGGCATCCAGATTCCGATAAGCCTCCTGCCCGCAGACCCCCACAACCACAGCCAAGGGTTGTGGGGAAGAGGCCCTTTGGGTGCTTTGGGGTGGGGGGGCAGAGCCGCAGCTCAGTGTGTCCATTCAGACACGGTGCTGAAGTTCAGCCCCGCCCCCTCTCTCCCCTGATTGGCTAACTGACTTTGATTGACATGAGCGGGAGCCAATGGCGCCGCTGATGTGTCTCAGCCAATCAGGAGGGAGATATGTATAAAGTAGATATCTCGCTCTTACCCCCAAAAAAAACCCACAACCAATTGAAATGTGCACATGAAGGTGCTGCAACTTAAAAAAGTACAAATACTCAACTTAAATACATATACCTGTATAACAAATAAGTGTGCAACCTATTATAATATGACAGTGCTAAAAAGTTTAGCAAAAAGAACAATCCACACTTGAAAGTGTCATTAAAATCTTATAAAATAAAAAAAATGTGTCCAAAAATGTGCTCTTTATGTGAGTTCATACACATCTGTGCTTAAAACGGTGCCCTCTCCAACACACAGGGAATTATAATGGATCCCACATGATAGGGATCTCACACGCTTGTTATGATATATGTAGTGGTACCCCCGTAAGGGCTACTGAAAGTTGTGGCCCACCTGTCACCCTGCCCAGCCTGGCATTCAATTCCCAATCACCTTGGAGACAATGAACTGTCCAGATGTTTGTTTTGTTATTTTTTGAGGGATTTGAACTTGGATAGGGATAGGAGTATATGGGATGCCCAATAGAACAAACAATTGGTTGAGTGAATCTTCATTTAGTTTAGACACTATATAGACTTTACAGCTCCAGTCTCCCCCAGCTCAACACTTGCTTGCAGACTGTTTCTTTCTCTCTCTCCTGCACAACACTTCACTTCCAGGAACAGCTAGCACATGGTTAGGCCCAACACTGACTCAGTCAAGCCCTAGAAATTGCCATTTGCAGATGAAGACCGAGGGTCCCTTTAATGTAGCAAAAATAGGAATAGGAAGTCTTTTAGTGCTAGCTGTCCTATGGAAGACTACTGCTCCCAGTAAGTCCTCTTCAGGCCCTGCCAGCCCTTCTGGCTGCAGCTGCCTGACTCTACTGCCCGTGACATTGCAATCCTTACTGGCTCCACACCCAGATCTGACTGTTTCCTCCCAGTCCTCTCTGGCATGCCTCTCCAGTCCTCCCGTTAGCACATGTCACTCAACAGCCCTCCTGGCTGCACACACCGGTGGTTCACTCCTGAAGACTTTCCCGGCAGTACTAGCTCCTGCTATCCTCTCTCTGACTCCTCTCTGTGTCTCCTGTTCAGATCCTTCATGCGTTCTTGAAGGGATCTGTCCTGCACCTGAGGGGAGTGCCCTCAAAGGCCCGGACAGCCTAGTACTCCATCCTCAGTTCTTCCACCCAACAACTCCTCCCCAGCTGGGCTGACGCTGGGTATTTAAGGAGGCCTGCGCCCTGCCAATCCTAGTTGAGGATTGGTCAGGGCTCCCTGAAACACCCCATACTGCTCTTCCCCACTTCTCCTCCTCCTCTTCTAGAATCCTATAGAAGTAAGAGAGAGAGTCCCAGATGGCCAAGGCACTCATGCACATCGCTGCATAGAGATGGGGCACAGGTAAGTATTAGGGGGGCTGAGGGGGTCTGCTACACACAGAAGGTTTTTTATTCTAATGCATAGAATGCATTAGGATAAAAAAAAAAAACTTCTGCCTTTGTAACCACTTTATTCTTAAGAAAAAGTAATATTTGTAAAGTTTCCTTTATTACAACCTGCCAGTGGATCTGTTTAGGACCCGTACTCAACCAAAATTGCAGAATCAAACCATTACCATATACAGTACAGTTTTGCTTGTGCAATATATTCAATAGACATTCTGATATATGGGAATTTATTTAAACCATTCATTGTGTTATATTACATATTATGCCGCTTCTCGGTTGTTGTTACTGTGACTCTTTCTACTTCAAAGGCCTGGCCATTGTTTTGTTTGTTTATCATATCTCACATGGGTTGGAAACAGCAACTTTATTTAGATCCTCCAATCAGGCTGCACCCTATATACATTTGTTAGGTTTAGTTACCAGTTGGTTTACCGTATATTAGCCCCTACACAGAAAGTAGAGAACATACATAATATATTGCTACCAAGCTTTGCAGTCTCTCTTTATCCTGGGACACAAAAGAACTCAGTATGACCAGATATGAAGCTGAGAGATAAACTAACTCCAGAATTTTTTTCTTCTTTTGGTGTACTTGTATTATTAACCACTTGACCACTGGGCACTTAAACCCCCTTAATAACCAGACCAATTTTCAGCTTTCGGTGCTCTCACATTTTGAATGACAATTACTCAGTCATACAACACTGTACCCATATGAAATTTTTGTCCTTTTTTTCACACAAATAGAGCTTTCTTTTGGTGGTATTTAATCACTGTTGGGTTTTTTATTTTTTGCGCTATAAGAGAAAAAAGACTGAAAATTTTGTAAAAAAATGATTTTTTTTTCGTTTCTGTTATAAAATTTTGCAAATTACTATTTTTTCTTCATAAATTTTGGCCAAAATTTATACTGCTACATATCTTTGGTAAAAATAAGTACAAATTGGTGTATATTATTTGGTCTTTGTGAAAGTTATAGAGTCCACAAGCTATGGTGCCAATATCTGAAAATTGATCACACCTGAAGTACTGACGGCCTATCTCAATTCTTGAGACCCTAACATGCCAGAAAAGTACAAATACCCCCCAAATGACCCCTTTTTGGAAAGAAGACATTCCAAGGTATTCAGAAAGAGGCATTGTGAGTTTTTTGAAGTTGTCATTTTTTCCCACAATTCTTTGCAAAATCAAGATTTTTTTTTTCTCTTTTTTTTTTTCACAAAATTGTCATATTAGCAGGTTATTTCTCACACACAGCATATGCATTCCACAAATTACACCCCAAAACACATTCTGCTATTACTCCCGAGTATGGCGATACCACATGTGTGAGACTTTTACACAGCGTGGCCACATACAGAGGCCCAACATGCAGGGAGCACCTTCAGGCGTTCTGGAGCACCCAGGCCAATTCTGACATTTCTCTCCTACATGTAAAAATCATCATTTGTTTGCTAGAAAATTACATAGAACCCCAAAACATTATATATGTTTTTTTAGCAAAGACCTTAGAGAATATAATGGTGGTTGTTGCAACTTTTTATCTCGCACGATATTTGCGCAGCAATTTTTTTAACGCGTTTTTTACGGAAAAAAAATGTTTTGTGCTTAAAAAAACAAAAAACAGTAAAGTTAGCCCAATGTTTTTGCATAATGTGAAAGATGAAGTTACGCCGAGTAAATAGATACCTAACATGTCGCCCTTAAAAATTGCACACACTCGTGGAATGGCGCCAAACTTCGCTACTTAAAAAATCCCCATAGGCGACGCTTTAAATATTTTTACTGGTTACATGTTTTGAGTTACAGAGGAGGTCTAGGGCCAAAATGATTGCTCTCGCTCTAACGTTCGCAGAGATACCTCACATGTGTGGTTTGAAAACCGTTTTCATATGTGGGCGGGACTTACGTATGCGTTCGCTTCTGTATGCGAGCTCACGGGGACAGGGGCGCTTTAAAAAAAAAAAAAAAATGTATTCTTCATTTTACTTTATTTATTTTAGTTTGACATGTTTTTCCGCCCTAAACATTTTTTTGATCACTTTTATACCTATTACAAGGAACGTAAACATCCCTTGTAATAGGAATATGGCATGACAGGTCCTCTTTACAGTGAGATATGGGGGGGGGTGTCAATAAGACCCCACATCTCACCTCTAGGCTGGGAAGCCTGAAAAAAATACAAAAAAAAAAACAACAATCCTGGCTTTGATCGTAGCGGTGAGTCGGTAGAAGCACCGGAGGGCGGCGGGGGGGGGGACATCCCCTCTCGCCTCCCGTAAGAATGATCAAGCGGCGGAACAGCCACTATGATTGTTCTTATGGTGTAGGGAATCGCCGGCTGAAAAAGCTAATATCTGAATGATGCCTGTAGCTGCTCCCATCATTCAGATATCCCCGCACAAAGTCAAGGACGTCATATGACGGCCGGAGGGCGGGAAGTGGTTATTGCAGAGTATTGCCGGGCATTGCGGAGTATTGCCGGGCATTGCGGAGTATTGCCGGGCATTGCGGAGTATTGCAGGGCATTGCGGAGTATTGCGGACTATGGCAGGGTATTGCGGTGTATGGCAGGGTATTGCGGTGTATGGCAGGGTATTGCACGGGTATTGCACAGGGTATTGTGGAGGGTATTGCACAGGGTATTGTGGAGGGTATTGCAGAGTATTGTGGAGGGTATTGCAGAGTATTGTGGCGGGTATTGCAGAGTATTGTGCAGGGTATTGCAGAGTATTGTGCAGGGTATTGCAGAGTATTGTGCAGGGTATTGCAGAGTATTTTGCAGAGTATTGCGCAGGGTATTGCAGAGTATTTTGCAGGGTATTGCAGAGTATTTTGCAGGGTATTGCAGAGTATTTTGCAGGATATTGCAGAGTATTGTGCAGGGTATTGCAGAGTATTGTGCAGGGTATTGCAGAGTATTGCACCAGGGTATTGCAGAGTATTGCACCAGGGTATTGCAGAGTATTGCACCAGGGTATTGCAGAGTATTTCGCAGGGTATTGCAGAGTATTGCACCAGGGTATTGCAGAGTATTGCACCAGGGTATTGCAGAGTATTGCACCAGGGTATTGCAGAGTATTGCACCAGGGTATTGGCAGGGTATTTTGCAGAGTATTGGCAGGGTATTTTGCAGAGTATTGGCAGGGTGTATTGCAGAGTATTGGCAGGGTATAGCACAGGGATGGCTGAGCAGGGATGGATGGATGGCTGGATCTGTGACTGCAATTGTCACAGATCCAGCCCACAGTGCTGCTGCTGCCATCCGCTCCCTCCCCCTCCCCTCTCACACTGTACCGATCGGTACAGAGAGGGGAGGGAGGAACCGGCGTCATCAAATGACGCCGGTCTGTTTACAAGTGATTGCTCCGTCATTTGACGGAGCGATCACGTGGTAAACGGCCGCTATCAGCGGCGATTTACCGCGATTCGGGATCCGCCGGGTCCTCTGGACCCGGCGGTCACGGAGTTTCCCGTGTGCGCGCCCCAGGGGGCGCGCGGGAGCGCGATTCTGGGAGGACGTTATATAACGTCCTCCCAGAGTTAAGCAACCACCTTGTCGACGTTATTTGTCGGCAGGTGGTTGTTAAGTGGTTAAACGTTGCTTCCACATTCAAGGGTAGTGCACATGACACTTATTGCAGAGAAACTCTCCACTTTCTAGGAAATTTACAGAAGAACTGACATTACTGTATATTATTTCACAAAGACCTTGACTTAATATTCCTATAAAACTGTGTGTAAAGAATAACGACAATGTGGTTGATTTCCTAAGATAATATAGGCTGTTCACTAAGAAAAATGAATGTTCATTTTGGAAAGGGTATATTCACTTTGCAAAGTGAAGACTCACTTAACGTTGTTAATAAGGTGAAGCTGTGTGCTTTTTGAACACATGCAAGCAAAATTCCTGTGTTTTTTTTGGATATTCAAAGTGAATACATGTTCGGCTTATTCACTAAGCTAGATGAACATTCACTTTTCTAAATGAAGATTCTCTTTTTCTTTAGAAAATCCACCACATTGCATGGTATACCCTGAAATCGTTCAGTAAATCTTCTCTAATGTAAAGAATACCCTAAAAACGTCATTTGTATTTTTTTAATCCTGCATGAAATAAGCTAACACATACACCATAAACGGTAATCCTGGGGCAATTTTTGTAGCAATATCTGGAATTAATATTTCACAAGCTTATATATTGTAATTATACAGGTACATACAATGTAAAATGTTAATATGTGGTTTGTAAGTAATTTCAAATACATCTTCTCCACAGATCAAGAACATCTTAATTGATTCATATAAATCATAGCAATAATAATTTCCTGTTTAGCAATGGTATGTGCTAAAAATAAAATCACTCTTTTTATACACTGTGGTTCTAGAATGAACCTCTGTTAAGCAGTACTTTTCAGTATGGTAGATTTGCCTCCTACTGAGAAGACAACCTGTACTGCCTGGTCTGTGTTTTAACACACTGGTTAAATTGATACTTTACAGTAATTTTACATTTGCTTTAGGTAAAAAACTCAATGGTTAGGCTGAATGTCTTTATGCTTTTAGGGAAGATTATTGGAAAAATTGAGCTTCAGAATGTGATGTGTTCATGGTTTGTGTACAGTAAAGCATAGACTGAGCCAAGCATCCTTAATAAATAAATAAATGTAAAAAATAATGGAAAGTTTTTTGATTTAATTTATGGTTTAACTGTTGTGGATGTTAGTGGTGCAGCTAAATACTTCATTTTTTTTTTTAATTGCTGTTAACAGCCATTCTGGCTTCACAGAATACCCTCTCAAAAATATGTTTAGAGGCAACAAGTGGACTAATTTGCATAGACAGCCTGTTCTAGACCTTGACTTTTCAGGTAGGATTCCCCAAATCCTTTAAATCCTGATTGGTGATTTGTGAAGCATCTTTTTTATTAAAGTATTTTTAGGTAAAGAGCAGTTATAACTAAAAGATGTAGTTGGTACACTTTTCTTCCATTGCCACTATCATTTCTACCATCAGTCTGGCAATCTGTGGTGCCAAAAGACAAAGATTTTGACTGATCACAGACTCTGTTGCATCTTCACTTCACCACAGTTCCGACCTCTGCAGTAAGATTAGCCTCTGCCATTCCTGCAGTTTGTGCAGCATCCACAGTCTAATGCCGCGTACACACGATCGGAATTTCCGTCGGAAAAACCTTGGATGGTCTTTCTGACGGAATTCCGCTCAAGCTTGGCTTGCATATACACGGTCACACAAAAGTTCTCTGAACTTTTGACCGTCAAGAACGCGGTGACGTAAAACACTACGACGAGCCGAGAAAATAAAGTTCAATGCTTCTGAGCTTGCGTCGAATTGTTTCCAAACATGCGTCGGAATTTTGGGCGTCTAAAATTGCTACAGACGATTGGATTTTCGGATAGGAATTTTTTACGTCAGAGAATTTGAGAACCAGCTCTCAATCTTTTGCTGGCAGAAATTCCGACAGCAAAAGTCCGGTGGAGCATACACACGGTCGGAATTTCTGACCAAAAGCTCACATCGGACTTTTGCTGGCAGAATTTCCGAACGTGTGTGCTCGGCATAAGCCTCCACAGCACCACCTCTGCACCCACAATCTCTGTGGCATCTACAGTCTGAACAGCCATTGTGCCACCTCTAAGCCCACTGCCTTCAGTTTCATCCTGCTTCCAGCTGTTCAGTGCAATGCACCTCTATCACATGTCTTTTCCTAGTTACCCGACACTCCACTTCTTATGTTAGGGTACCTGGGGGTAGCCTGCGGCTAAGCCCATACTCCTGTGAAGGGATTCCTGGCAGAACACCAACTACCTCTTAGATTCTATTTTCAGGGAAAGCAGCCTCACCAAGCATCAGAGTCTGCATTTCATGTTGTGACAATGTTTTTATATACAAATAATACACAGTCTTAGCCCAGGAACCCTACTGTGTTGAGGGCTAACTAGTCACATGCTTCAACCATATTATAGCCCTAAGTTCTGATTTGAATATACCTTAAAACACAGCTTTTACCCTGCCACCCAATGGCAACAGAGTGTCTAGGTTGCATATTTTCACGCAATCACGTAATAGCAAGTTTGCTTTTCACATGACTAATAGTAAATCATGTTGTGGTCAAATAAGGAAAACAAGGACTGTCTGCAGCCCCCCCCCCAAAAAAAAAAAAAATAATGTGGGCTTCACATATATTCCAGCCCGCTTGTTTATTTTACAGTATTTTGCTATAAAAAGGGACATTCATATTGTGAAGAAGGAATGGAGGTGAGGTCACGAGAGTGCATAATTTGGACAGTTGGAATTCATATTGCTCTATCACAGGTATAGAAAGAATGGAGGTGGGGTCATGAGATGGCATAATTTGAACAGCTCATGACATGTAATGCATTCTGATAAACCTCTTTACTCAACAGTGATGTACACGGGTATTAGTTGACTGACTGTAGCCTGTTACTTTGCACAGTTGCTTTCAGAGGTTCCCTGTTGTTTCCTTCACTAGCCAAATACATGAAAAGCCTCAGAAGCATTGTAATACATATATTCTGTTTTCATATCTTTGTTCCTATCATCTAGTATCCCAAAAATTTCTAGACTGTATTAAATGTGTTTTGAAATTCTGTGATTATCTCGCAGCTTCTGCATTAAATACAACCTTTGTAGTTCCCTTTAAAAAAAAAAAAAATAGGAACTTTACAAACTGTCCTTTAAGAATCTAAGTAAATGTCATACTGAGATAAAATACAGATTGCTCTTACAATATAAGTGCCATCATATTATTTCTCTGAACACACACTTATTGTTCAATCTCATTCCCACACAATTCGGTTTCATTGTCCTTTCTTTAAACAACTAATGTAATATCTGAAGTTGGCAGATGCTTAACCACTTCAGCCCCGGACCATTTCGCTGATCAAAGACCAGGCCACTTTTTGCGATTCGGCACTGCGTCACTTTAACTGACAATTGCGCGGTCGTGCGACATGGCTTCTAAACAAAATTGATGTCCTTTTTTCCCCACAAATAGAGCTTTCTTTTGGTGGTATTTGATCACCTCTGTGGTTTTTATTTTTTGCGCTATAAACAAAAATAGAGCGACAATTTTGAAAAAAAATCTATATTTTTTACTTTTTGCTATAATAAATATCCCCAAAAAATATATAAAAAAACATTTTTTTCCTCAGTTTAGGCCGATACGTATTCTTCTACATATTTTTGGTAAAAAAAATCACAATAAGCTTTTATTGATCAGTTTGCGCAAAAGTTATAGCGTCTACAAATAGGGGATAGTTTTATGGCATTTTTATTATTATTTATTTATTTTTTTTACTAGTAATGGCACCGATCAGAGATTTTTATTGTGACTGCAACATTATGGTGGACATATCGGACACTTTTGACACATTTTTGGGACCATTGTCATTTTCACAGTAATCAGTGCTATAAAAATACACATTTTACTGTGAAAATTACACTGACAGTGAAGGGGTTAACCACTAGGTGGTACTGTAGGGGTTAAGTGTGCCCTGATGAGTGCTTCTAACTGTAGGGGGGATGGGCTGTGTGTGACAAGACAGTGATCACCGCTTCCGATTACAGGAAGCGTGATCACTGTCATTGTCACTAGGCAGAGCGGGGAGTAGGGATGAGCCGAACCGGGGGGAACCGGGGAACATGCGAACGGACCGAAAGTTCGCGCAAACTTTAGAACCCTATTAAATACAATGGACGCGAACGTTCGAAATCAAAAGTGCTAATTATAACGGCTAATATGCTAGTAATTGTCCTAAAAAGGGTTTGGGGACCCGGGGTCTTGCCCCAGGGGACATGTATCAATGCAAAAATACGTTTTAAAAACTGCAGTTTTTTCAGGAGCAATGATTTTAATGATGCATAAAGTGAAAAAAAAAAGTGAAATATTCCTTTAAATATCGTACCTGGGGGGTGTCTAAAGTATGCCTGTGAAGTGGCACGTGTTTCCCGTGTTTAGAACTGTCCCTGCACAAAATGACATTTCTAAAGGAAAAAAATCATTTAAAACTGCTTGCGGCTTTAACCACTTGCCGACCGCTCACAGCATATATACGTCGGCAGAATGGCTCGTACAGGCACAATCACGTACCTGTACGTGGCCCTTTAACTGCCGACGTCGGGGTCGCGCGTGCGCCGGCGGCGGCGCGCTCGCGCCCCCCTGCCTTCCCCGTGAGTGGGACCGTGGGTCCCGCGGACTCGATCGCCACGGGGATCCCCGCGATCGTCTCACGGAAGCTCGGAGAGGGGAGATGTGTGTGTAAACACAGCATCTCCCCGCTCCTCTACTGACACTGTCAGTGATCTCCGCTCTGTGTAATCAGAGTGGAGATCGGTGACATGTCAGTCATGGCCACGCCCCCCTCAGTTAGTAACACGCCCCTAGGCACACTTAACCCCTTCAGCGCCCCTAGTGGTTAACCCCTTCACTGCCAGTGTCATTTTCACAGTAACCAGTGCATTTTTATTGCACTGATCGCTGTGAAAATGACAATGGTCCCAAAAATGTGTCAAAAGTGTCTGATGTGTCCGCCATAATGTCGCAGTCATGAAAAAAAATGCTGATCGCCGCCATTACTAGTAAAAAAAAAAAATTTATAAAAATGCCTTAAAACTATACCCTATTTTGTAAACGCTATAATTTTTGTGCAAAGCAATCAATAGACGCCGATTGCGATTTTTTTTTCACCAAAAATATGTAGAAGAATACGTATCGGCCTAAACTGAGGAAAAAAAATGTTTTTTTATATATTTTTTGGGGATATATATTATAGAAAAAAGTAAAAAATATGTCATTTTTTTCAAAATTTTCGCTCTATTTTTGTTTATAGCGCAAAAAATAAAAACTGCAGAGGTGATCAAATACCCCCAAAAGAAAGCTCTATTTGTGGGAAAAAAAGGACGCCAATTTTGTTTGGGAGCCACGTCGCACGACCGCGCAATTGTCAGTTAAGGCCACGCAGTGCCGAATCGCAAAAAGGGGCCTGGTCATAATGGCCCGTATTGGTTCGGGGCTTAAGTGGTTAATCTAATGTCTGGTACCGGCAATATGGATGAAAATCATTTAAAAAAATGGCATGGGTACCCCCCCCCCCAAGCCCACTACCAGCCCTTTTGGGTGTTGTATGGATATTAAGGGGAATCCCGCACCCAAATTTAAAAAAGGCCCTATATACTCTGAACAGTAGTATACAGGCGGTGCAAACAAGACAGGGACTGTAGGTTTGTTCTTAAGTAGAATCTGTTTGTAATTTAGAACAAGTACATTTTTTAAGTGTAGCTCCAGCCCAAAATCTATTTTTAAGCTTTTGAAAAACATAGGGAAGGGTTATCACCCCTTTAACATTTGTTTTGCTGTCTGTGCAGTGTGCGCCTGTTCAGAACATTTCACCTCACTTTCCGTCCCAATGACAAATGTTTTTTGAAAATTTGGGGTTTTTATTGAAAAAAGGATTGGTGATAAAGCATCAGTGGAGAGGAGACACCTTTTTCCCATATTAACTCTTACAGGAGAGAATTTCCCTTCCTAGGGGTAGATTTCCTCTCACTTCCTGTTGTCTCTTTCCGTTTGCAAGTAGGAGTCGTTTGCAAGTTGGATGTTTGAAAGTAGGAGCGTGCCATATATACTCTGCAGAAATTTGGCGCTTAGGTGTTGGTGTTACCACAACACTGTAAGCCCTCACAGTTAATCTTGGTGGGCGCTGTAACACCCTGCTGTGAACTATTATATCAAGAATTGTAATTACATGCCATTGTTGAACAGTGGTAGGAAAAATTGGGCCTTTGGTGGTGGTCCTGGTGCCACAACACTGTAAGTCCTCACAGTTACTCTTGGTGGGCGCAGGAATGGGCCCAGCTGTGAAATATTAGATCAAGAATTGTAATTACATGCCCCTGTTGAACAGGGGCAGAAAAATTGGGACTTTGGTGGTGGGGGTGGTGTTGCCACACCACTGTAAGCCCTCACAGTTACTCTTGGTGGGCGCAGGAATGGTCCCTGCTGTGAATTATTAGATCAAGAATTGTAATTACATGCCCCTGTTAAACAGGGGCATAAAAATTGTTCCTTAGGCACTGGTGCCACAACACTGAAACCCCTCACAGATACTGTACTTGGAGCGCAGCAATGAGCCCTGCTGCAAAGTATTGCATCAAAATTTTTAATTACACTCGCCTGTTAAACAGGGGCTGAAAAATTGGGCCTTAGCCACTGGTGGCAGTGCCCAGAACCAAAAATGTTCTTACAAGCTATCAACATGATCATTGAGGAGGAAGAGGATAGTCACTCAGAATCAGCATAGGCAGTCTTGAAGGGATCTGACATTTCAAAAAGAATTATTCGGTTACATCAGCATCAGGTGCTTGGTAGCTGGTGGTGATCCAAGACTGATTCATTTTTATGAAGGTCAGTCGATCGACCGAGTCGGTGTACAGGCGCACCCTGTGATTGGTTACAAACCCTCCAGCAGCACTGAATGTGCGTTCCGAAAGAACGCTGGATGCAGGAAAGGCCAGTACCTCAATTGCATACTGTGCAAGCTCTGGCCAGTGATCCATCCTCAAGACACAGTAACCCAGAAGATTTTCGGTGGGAAAGGTGTCCAAGTCTGATCTTGCCCCTAGGTATTCCTGCACCAAGTAAACAAGACGCTGGCGATGGTTGCTGGAACCGATCATACCTTGGGGCTGCGGACTAAAAAATTGTCTGAACGCATCGGTCAGACGGCCACCTTCTCCACCACTCCTTCTTTGACTGCCGAAGCCTCAGCAACACGTTGTCCAGGACCAGGAATTTGTAACCTCCCAGTCTCTGGGAACACGTTGCACAGACCTTTCTGCAAGGCCTCCCAAAGATGCTTCATCCTCTGCTCCCTCTGTGACGGCAAGATAAGGTCCGCAACCTTACCCTTGTAACGTGGATCAAGGAGGGTTGCCAGCCAGTAATGATCCCTCTCCTTGATCGCACGAATACGAGGATCCCTCTGCAGGCTTTGCAGGATCAGGGAGGCCATGCAGCGTAGGTTTGCTGAGGCATTTGGTCCGGAGTCCTCTGGGTCACGCAGGACGACAAGATCCGCAGCCACCTCCTCCCAGCCACGTACAAGTCCATGGGTGTCTTGGGACTGTAATTGATCCCTTGCAGACTGCTGCTGATGCTGAGTGCTAGGCTCCACCTCCATGCTGACACAATCCTCCTCCTCCTCCTCCTCCTCTTCCTGTGTGATAGGCGGGCCAGCAGGAACACTTTCTGGATAAAGGGGGCCTTGAGAGGTAAGGGAGTCCTCCTCTTTCTGCCTCTGTTCTGCCTCAAGTGCCCTGTCCATTATTCCTCGCAGCGTGTGCTCCAACAGGTGGACAAGAGGGACAGTGTCACTGATGCAGGCACTGTCAATGCTCACCATCCTCGTGGCCTCCTCAAATGGTGCCAGGACAGTGCTTGCATCCGTGATCATGGCCCACTGGCGTGGGGAAAAAATCCAAGCTCCCCTAACCCTGTACTGGTGCCATATTGCAACAGATACTCATTGATGGCCCTCTGCTGTGTGTGCAACCACTGCAGCATGGCCAACGTAGAGTTCCACCTGGTGGGCATGTCACAGATTAGGCGGTTCTTGGGCAGGTTGGATTCCATTTTCAGGTCAGCCAGCCGAGCACTGGCATTATATGACCATCGGAAATGCCCACAGAGTTTCCTGGCCTGCTTCAGGACCTCCTGTAAGCCTGGGTACCTGCCCAAGAACCGCTGCACCACCAAGTTAAGGACGTGAGCCAAACAGGGCACATGGGTCAGTTGTCCCTGTCGGAGGGCGGAGAGGAGGTTGGTGCCATTGTCGCAAACCACCTTTCCTGGCTTAAGCTGGCATAGTGTCAACCACCTCTGAGCCTGCCCCTGCAGAGCTGACAGAATCTCTGCCCCAGTGTGGCTCCTGTCCCCCAAGCACACCAGCTCAAGCACCGCATGGCATCTTTTTGCCTGCGTACTTGCATAGCCCATTGAACACCTACGGAGCACCACTGGTTTCCGAGGACAAAGCACAGGTAGAGGCCATGGAGGAAGAAGAGGAGGGGGTGGAGAAGAGAGGTGTGTCAGAATTACCAGTAGTAACATTTTGGAGGCGTGGTGGCGGAACAACCTCCAACACTACTGCACTTTGTCCTGTATCCTTCCCAGCTGCCAGCAGAGTCACCCAATGCGCCGTGAAAGATAGGTAACGTCCCTGTCCATGCCTGCTGGACCATGAGTCAGTGGTAATATGCGCCTTACCGCTGACCGCCCTGTCCAGCGAGGCCAAGACATTGCCTTCCACATGCCGGTAGAGAGCCGGAAATACCTTCCGTTAGAAAAAGTGACGTTTGGTAACCTGCCACTGAGGAACCGCACATTCCATAAACTCACGGAAGGGGGCAGAGTCTACCAACTGAAAAGGCAGCAGTTGAAGTGCTAGCAATTAAGCCAAGCTAGCATTCAACCGCTGGGCATGTGGATGGCTGGGAGCGAACGTATTTTGGCGGTGCAGCAGCTGGGGCAGGGAAATTTGCCTGGTACAATCTGACGTCGGTGTACCAATAGCAGATTGCCTGCAAGTACTTGGCTGTGACATACCTAATTCTACACTTTCATTCCTCTCATTGCAGGTTTCAGAGAGGACTGAAGGTATAGTGGGGTTGGAGATCCCAGCTGATGAGGAGCAAGGAGACGTCCGCTTTATTCTTTGGTCTGGGTCTTTTAGGTAGGCTTGCCAACGAACTGCATGGCAGGTCGACATATGTCTGGTCAAGCACGTGGTGCCCAAGCGGCTGATGTTTTGGCCACGCGAGATACGCCTCAGACATATGTTGCAAATGGCAACGGTGCGATCTGCTGCACACAACTGAAAAAAGGCCCACATCAAAGAACTTTTGGAATAACGCACAGAGACCGCAGCGTCATGCACATGCGGAGCTCTGCAGTGTGATGCAGTCGGTGTGCTGCCCTTAAGCTGGCCCCTGGAGGAGATGTGCCTCTTCCTCCTCCTCCTCTCTCCTATCAGGCACCCACGTGGAGTCAGTGACCTCATCATCCCTTCCATCCTCATCACTGGAGCAAATATGGCAGTATGCTGCAGCTGGGGGAACATGACTGCCAGATAGCTGTCATTGTTGGGCACCCCCACTCTCTGGGCTCACGTCACTACCCCCTCTCCCTGGGCTCACGTTACTGCCTTCCTCTAGCTGGGTTCCATCATCTGAGCCTTCAAAATGCTGGGCATCCTCCTGGAGCATGTACCCAACACTGTGGTCAAACAGTTCGGGGGACTCCTCAGGAGGACATGGTGGGGCTAGGGAAGGAGTGACTGATGCCATTGAGCCGAGGGAAGAGTCCTCTTTGGCAGCTGCTTTGTCAGACAAAGTACCCTGAGCCTGGGTGAGAGAGGATGAGGAGGAGGAGGACGGCTTGGTCATCCACTCTACCAAGTTTTGGGCATGTTGCGGCTCAACATGGCCAGCTGCCGAAAAGAAGTACAAGCGTGTCCCACGGCCACGTGCTGATGAGGATGCACCATGTCTACGACCAGCACTGTGGCCTCTAGACACAGAGCCTGCTTGCCCTCTTTTATTGCCTTGTGACTGTCTGCCTCTCATTTGTTTGCCTTCCAGACATACTAATGGCCTGCAGTGAGATGTAGCTGCACAACGGTGGGATGTGTGTATATATATATATATATATATATATATATAAAATATATTTTATATATATATATATATATATATATATATCTGCACTGATAATGCAGCTATCAGAATCAACTGCCTGCTGTGGTATTAGTATGGGAAAAGAAGCAATTGTCTTCAGTTAGTTTTAGGTGAAAACTGTGCAGAGGCCACAGTACACTAACTGAAAATACTTGCAGCTCTCTGCCTGTGGTTTTATTATGAGAACACCACTATTAGTCGCTAACTGTATTCAGGTAAGCTTTAGGTGAAAGCTATGCAAAGCACACAGTACACTAAGTGAAACACTGATTGCAGCTAGCACAATCACCTGCCTGCCTGTCACAGTATAGAGAATAACAGGAACGGATCTAGCTAAACTGAATACAGTGTATAAATATATATACAACACCTAGGATGCATATATATCTTCTACACACTGTAACTGCAGCTAACTGACTCGCCTGCCTGCTCTATATAACTCAATATAAATGACACTGTCTCTCTCTCTGTAAGCTCTCTCTTTAACCAAAACCGCAACACACTACACAAGGCCGCCACGGAGACGGCCTTATATAGTGTGGGGCATGTACTAAACCCCCTGAGCCATAATTGGCCAAAGCCAACCTGGCTTTGGCCAATTATGGCTCTCTGCTCAGGCGGCGCTGTTATTGGCCAAGCATGCGAGTCATAGTGCATGCTTCGCCAATCATCAGCCAGCAATGCACTGCGATGCCACTCGAATTTGGCGCGAACGGCCCATAATGTTCACAATTAGACGAACAACCGAACAGGCAATGTTCGAGTCGAACATGGGTTCGACTCAAACTCGAAGCTCGTCCCTAGCGGGGAGATGCTTGTTTACATAAGCATCTCCCCGCTCTATCTCTCCGTGAGACGATCGCGGGTATCCCCGCGGCGATCGAGTCCGCGGGACCCGCGGTCAGACTCACGGAGAAGGCGACCACACGGCGGCATCTTAATGGGGACGTACCTGTATGCCCTTGTGCCTGTCCGTGCCATTCTGCCAACGTACAAAGTCCTTAAGCGGTTAATGTTGAATGTTTGTGGGTTTTTCCTCATGTCAGATGCAATAAAGCAACTATTTTTGACATACTGCTGAAAGCAAAAAATGTTAACATTTCTTCAAGACTTTTTAAACTTTTTTTATATTTGTCAATTAATCTTTGGGAGCAGACATGAGTTACTGTATAATTAACTTTCTAAAGAGCATGTGTTTTACATTAGAAGCGGTTGCAAGAGTTCACAGTATTAATTAACAATGGGTCAGCATGGTGATAAAAAGCCAGCCTGAAGTATAGTCTTTTGATTTCTTGTTAACTTTTACTACACGCTGGTCTTCAAAAAAAACTTAGAGAAAATGATTGTTTTCTAGCAACTTTATTAGCAGAAAAATGTAGGCATTGCACAACAAGCAGCATCCTGAACTAATTAAGTTAAAATAATATACAAACCACCTGTTTTATAGGCAGGAAATGAGCCAAGTGCATAATATAGGAAAGCTGGTCCTATGCTACCTGCAAAACACATGTAGATTTCTCTCCTCTGAAACACTTTTTACATTGACTCTATCATATCATTTTAAGGCATCTATAAATCTTTCAGCCCTGGGGTCTCATTATTCAAACCATCCAAGCTGTACTTTAAATGAGGTTAGTGTAGCATCAGGGCAAGACATTAACACAGTGCTCAATTTATCATCCACTTCTAATTACATTTCCTAAGTCAATAGCCAGTTCACTTATCATCGAAGGCTTTTAAATGGCACTGTCTGCCGCATTTCTTTTTCCGTGGCAGACAACATAGACTATATACTTTTGGCATTTCTTCATCAACGTGTAAATGCCCCTTTGCACTTCCTGATTATGCATTAAGAGGGAATTATTTTGAAAAACAATATTATAACTATAACATCCAAAATTGTACAGCACACTTATTAGGGAAACATAATAGAGTCAGTGTTGTGTGTGTGTGGTCATCTATTTAACTTGTCATTTAAAGGAACATTAAAATAAAATGAACAGGAAAAAATACAAAAAAGGTCATGAGACACATGACATTATTTATTTGGTTTAAATTTTACTCTGGATTAGCCAGATTAATTCACATCCAAAGAAGGGATCTTTTTTTAAGCGTTGTTTACTCTTGTCTTTATGTTTTAATATTAAATTAGAAGGCAATAGGTAAGAGAAAAGATCTTTATGTGTATAACAAAGCTATAGCCTTCTAACAGTATGCCTCCTTAACGTGTCTATGAAGAAAAATTAAACACAAGGTTCTTCTATTCTCAACCTCACCACTATTTCTCTCCAAAAGACTGTCTCCTGGCCAGATAATGATTTAATATCCTTAACATTAGATTCCCTCCTTCCCAGGGATTCCCCCCCCCCCATAATGGACGTTGAACAACTCCCTACTTAGTCATCCTGCAATATGCCTGGATCTTCAAGTTGCATTGTCTGACTACTTTTACGCAAAATCATCTTTAGTCAGCTCTCTAGATCTTCTCTGGGAGGCCCATAAAGCTACCTTTAGTGGCAAGCTTATCCAGTTGGCCTCTTGTCAAAACAATACATCTACTAATGCTTCTAGAAGTATACCAGGCTGTCACAACTGTCTATACACAATTTAAATATTCCTTCACCCCTGAAATTGCAACCTGCTGTGAAAAGCAAATCAGTTGGAGGAAGTTTCAAGACTATCCTAAAGTAAACAAGCCTCATATCTTGATAGGCATCATGCTCCATAGTTCACTTCTGATTTACAACCCTCTGTCTTAAAATTGCTTTAGACCATTTACCTAGTAATCTATTAACAAATTATCCAAATCTTTCAAACACATCTATTCCATGATTTTTTTTTTAGGGAAATGGAAATCGGGATTTTAATGATGCCACAGGTATAAACAAAAAAGATATAATTTGTTGATAAAAAGTATTTTATTAATATCAAAATATTAAAAAGAGTGAACAAGGTTAACTCTCAAGAATGCAGAAATACATTAAAAACCTTTTATCAAGACATAATAAGGAACAATAATGTGCATATAAAGCTATAGTAGCTGTATAAGTGCCTGTTGGGCTCTACATGTTTTGCTATAGTGCTTCTTCAGGCACTGTAAGGCATATAATGGCTACAAAAGATACAAAAAATAAATATAAGATACATAACATATAGGACAATTAAATAAAGAATAATAATATACAGGTGAATATCATAAAATGAACATAAATATATAAAAATGCAACAACAAAAAATAACCCAACCGGAAGCCGACCTGGACGGACGCTCAGCCTGAGAGCTCTCCTCCAGCCCGCTGCTACTAAGCCAAATTCGGGGGTAAAAAGCTGCCATCCATGAGCAATACCCGTACCACTCGATCCTCCTCAGCTAGAGGATCATCCCTGCTGCCACCGGGTACTTCCACATCCTTCAGGGACTACTTTAAACTGCCCGACATGCCGCCTGGTAGACACAGCAAGATGGCGCCGGACGCTGAGGCCTCCACGCCACCATCCTCGCGAGTCTACCATCCGCAACAGGATCCGCCGGCATCCCTGAATGTGACACCGGGCTCCGATGGGCCCCTACAAGCGGTGAGTGTCCGCCAGCACCCCATCCATGTCCCGCCCACTCCACGTGGCGAGAAGGCCTCAACACAGCCTCCATTGCAGTACACGCAGTGTACTGAGGCCTTCCCCAAGCTGCTGAGAACAGCGCCAGACCCAGAGCTGCTGGGCACTGGCTCTCTCTCCCCCTCTCCCCTGGATGCCACAAATGACTTTCCAGCCCTTCCGAGTCCCATACACCCATCGGTGACCACGGGGCCGGAGAAGAGCAGGGAGCCCTGTCCCACTACCGGGGGGTCTCCGGACTTGCCAAAGGCCCAGAGGCCTTCCCGCTCAAGGGAAAACAGCCACTCCGGGGGACACCCAACAGCCCCACTGCCTTTATCCTGGGCCCAAGTGGCACAGACCCGGCCCCCACCCTCCCGGGATTACTCCCCAGCACCCACCTCGCAGTCCCCTCACGCTACATCGTGGTCTGAGCCCTGGGACCCTTCCCCTTTACAGCACACACCCCGGGCCCGAGGAGCCCCTGCTGAGAACAACTACCCACACTCTTCGTCTTCCCACCGGCCTTGGGATCAGGATGGAAGGGGATGCCCCTCATGGCAGTCCTACCTCCAAGCTTTTCCCACTAAAGAGGACTTTAAACAGTTGATAGCTGACGTAAAAGCCACCTGCCGTGCTGAGATTCAGGCCATACAAGCGGGCCTCAAACACCTAGCTGACAGGGTGGAAATGGCAGAAGAGGAGATCCAGGAGACCAAGTTGGCGGTACATCGCACCCAAATCCAGGGTTCGGACCACCGCCTGCTACTACGCGACATGCAGCGTCACGTAGAGCACCTGGACAACAGGGGGCGCAGGAACAATATCCGTGTACGAGGCCTGCCCGAATCGGAGAAAGCCGAGGACCTACAGAACACACTACAGGTGATGTTTAATGACCTTCTGGGAGCACCCACAGACACACATATTGCAATAGACAGAGCTCACAAAGCCCTTCCCCCAAAAGGCCCCCCTTCTAAGCCGAGGGACATCATTTGCCGACTACAATCTTACCCTCTGAAGGAGGACATTATGCGCAAGGCGAGCACGGTCCGCAACTTGGTCTTTGACAACTCCCCAGTACAGATCTACCCAGACCTATCGTGGATTACGCTCCAGAAGCGCAGGCTTCTGCAACCGCTGTTACGCACTTTGCAAGAAAAGGACGTCCCCTACAGGTGGGGTTTCCCCTTCAGCCTGAGTGCCAGACATCAAGGAAAATCGGCCACCCTACACTATCCAGAGGATCTGGATTCCTTTTGTGACACCTTGGGTATTCCTGTCCCCCACCTGCCGAATTGGGATCTGGTGGCAACCCCCCTCCACGTCCAGTGACATGGCAAAAGGTCCTGCCGACCAAGCGCCCCAGAGGACGGGAGCCCTCCCGCAAATCACCCAAACACAAGAGTGGCTGAGTCCCCGCTGGGGGTACACCCCCCCGGCGCCCAGTTGAACTATCCACGCATCTCTGTTGCCTGGCCAGGCAACACTACGAACTAACCCTCGCTCATGGAAATTCACTTGCTTTATTTACATGACTATCCCCCCCCGAAGGCCCTTGCTTTATTTTTGTTTTTGTGTCTCGGGCTGTTCTGGATTGGCCCTCCCCAGTAGGCTGACTTTGAGGTTACAGACCCCCCTGTGGTTTACCACTTAATAGTTTCCTACTGGACCTCGGTCCATTTGAGTCTCCCCGACCCGAATCTTCCTGACCCCTAGTTGGAGAGTTCAATTGGAACTGTTTTAGGCCCCAGGACCCCTCGGTCTATTAGTGCCTATGTGAAAATGTTTGTTATGTTTGCTGATATTGTTCTTACCTTGTTTTTCTCTCTCCTCTGTAGATTTCTCTGTCCTTCTCTTCCGCAGTCTGTCTCTTGGCCCGTTGGCTCCCAGCCCTCTCCGTGTGGACGCCTCACTCTCCGACCTGGTCACACCGTCATCCTAACTAGATAAGTAACTCTAATGCCCACACCCTCATGTACTATGGCTAAGATATTTTCACTGAATGTCCACGGACTTAACTCTAACAAAAAAAGACATTTGGCGCTCCGAGAGTTTAGGCAGTCACAGGCGGACATCATTATGGTGCAGGAAACGCACTTTCTCAAAGGGGACTCCTTTGCATTTGCCTCCAGACACTTCCCTCACATATACCAGGCCTGCGGCCCGTGTAAGCGGGCGAGCATCGCCATTCATTTCAAGAAGGGCACCCCCTTCAACTGCTCCTCCTCATACCTTGATCCCCGGGGACACTACCTTGTCCTTCGGGGTCTCTGGCTGACACAGGCCATTACCCTTTGTGTTGTATATGCTCCGAATACCCGCCAACACCGCTTCCTGACAATTGTACTTGCCCGGCTATCCCGGGAGACTCATGACTTCCTAGTAATTGGAGGAGACTTTAACTTGGCTCACTCCACATCTTATGACCGCCTAGTGGCGAACCCCAGGGCACCACAATCCCGAGCCCTTAGAAACTCCAAAATGTTCTGTCAGCTCACTAGGAGACATGCCCTGTTTGATGCCTGGCGGGCTCTCCACCCGGGCGACTGCCAATACACATTCTATTCGGCCCCTCACCACACTCACTCGCGCATAGATTATTTCTTTGTAAATAATAACACACTGCGTATCGTGGATTCAGCGCGAATACTACCCATCTCCTGGTCCGACCATGCCCCCGTCACGCTCTCTTTAAACTTAGATGCCCCCTCCGACGGCCCTACAACTGGAGGCTGAATACCTTCCTCCTACAACATACCCCATCGAAAGTTGAATTAGAGTCCACCTTGCAACATTAGTTTGTCGAAAATTACACCCCGGATATCTCCCCCTCCACACTGTGGGCAGCCCACAAGGCTGTCCTTCGGGGGTGGTGTATGGCACTCTCTTCGGCTATGAAGAGGGATGTCAACGCTGCCAAATTGTTAGCGGAAGAGCAGCTCAAGGCCCTGGATGCCCGGCTCCTACAAACACCGACTACCTCACTCCTTAAATGAATCATGCAAATACGTACGACACTGCGGGACCTCGCTTTGGGCCAGGTGGAGAAAGCGCTGATCCGTCTAAAACAGATTTACTATGACAAAGGCAATAAGGCACAGTCACTCCTGGCTAGGAAGTTGGCAGACCGGGCCCTTGCCTCCACCCCACATCAGATAAAGTATAGAGGGGGTGACATGTCGACCCACCCCCAGGACATAGCTAACACCTTTGCTAACTTTTATACAGACCTATACAACAAAGCGGAGATCCCACACAACCCCCCCTCACCCGACCTGACAGACCGGATGACTCAATACCTCGAGCAGGCAGGACTGCCCCGACTTCGAGAGGAGGACCTGCGAGACTTGAACGCCCCCATTTCAGCGGAGGAACTGGCGGCGACCGTAAAGGAACTCCCGACCCACAAATCCGTATGAATATTACAAAACCTTCCTGTCCCCATATGACTGAGCTATTTAATGCCTTTCTTCAACAGACCACCATCCCGGGTGACATGCAGGGATCCTTCTTGACCTTTATACCAAAACCAGACAAAGACCCCGCCTCATGCACCAGTTACAGGCCTATAGCCCTGCTTAATTCAGACCTTAAGATATTCACAAAACTTCTTTCCTTTTTTTTCTTCTCTCCACCCCTCTCCTCCCCTTCCTCCAAAAAAAACAAAACAATAATTTATAATATTTCCTCTCCCTTTTTTTGGGGGGGGGGAAATGGATAAAGCTATTTCTATACTTTCTCCTCTTGCAAGAATACACCCATATCAGTATCTATCGTTCATTGGATGGTCCTCCCTCCTCCATTGTCCCATCTAATAGTCTCATCCCTTCCTTCGAGTACATAAAAAGATTCCACTTCCATGTTTTATCATATTGCTCTCTCTTGTTTTGGGCTGAAAGAACTAGGTCTTCAAAGGCCCCTATCTCTCTTACTCTGTTCAACCACTCTGTAATTGAGGGGGATCTAGGGTCTCTCCAATGTGATGTAATCCCAGCTCTAGCAGCATTAATCATGTGGCAAAGCACCATTTTTTTATAGGTCTGGACTGGAATTTGCGAGCAGTGAAGAAGAAAAAAGGCCGGATCGTCTGGTATCTGGACATCTGTAAATTTTGGGCCATTCTCTGAATCTCTGCCCAATATTGTCTTATTTTTTTACAGGACCAAAATATGTGTAACATTGTCCCTTGCTCCTCTTCACTTCTCCAACACCTATCGGAATTTTCCACCGCAAATTTATGGAGTCTTACTGGTGTATGATACCATTGTGTTAAAATTTTATAATTAGACTCCTGGGTCCGTGTACATACCGAGGAGTTCAATGCTAAGTAGGTAATTTGTTTTCTTTGGGTTTGAGAAAAAGATCTACTCAGATCTCTTTCCCATTTACTGATGCTCGGCATCTCAAAATCCTCTTCAGGTTTATTTAGTAATCCATACATCTTAGAAACCACTCGAACGAGTGGTTCCTTCTCTTCACAGTATAGCTCGAAAGCTGTTAATTCGCGTTGGAAGTTCCGTGGTGGTCCCAGCGATCTCATAAAATGATTTATTTGCAGTGCTTGCCACAGATCAATTTCAAAGGGACCCCCAGGTTGCATCAATATTTTAATAGTTGGCCAGGTTTCTGATTGAAGGAAGTGTGAGACCTGATATAAACCTTTTTCTTTAAGGCTCTTAAATGCTCCTGTTTCCATACCCGGTGTAAAACTAGGGTAACCCAGGATGGGAAAAAGGGGCGATTGTTTTGATGAGAATCTCACATCTCGACATAATCTAGCTGTAATTCGTAGTGTTGTCCCAATAGTAGGATGTCTCTTCAAGTTGGTTGGCAGTACTGTATAGCACCACGGTGCTCTACATAAAGGGACCTCGCTAACTTGCTGTTCCATATCTATCCACCGTTTGAACTCAGTATGTCTACACCAATCCACAAGTCTGGCTAGGTGTACCGCTTGATAATATTTAGCCATATCGGGGACCGCCATCCCTCCAAAGTGCTTAGGTACCATCAATAGTTCTCGCTTAATCCTAGATCGTTTCCCTGCCCATATAAAATTCAAAAAAAGAGTTCGAATTTGGCGAAGGAAGGTTGCTGGGATCGTAATTGGTAACGCCTGAAACAAGTACAAAAATTTTGGTAGGATACTCATCTTAATTATACTGATGCGACCGAACCACGAATGCGAACCATGTTGCCATTTATCCAAAAGTGATCATATAGAGTTATATACCGGTATGAAGTTTAACTTAAAGGTGTCTCTCTCTTTTGATGGAATAAATGTGCCCCCAAGTACCTAAGTACCTGCCCCCACTTAAATCCAAAATTTTATTGTATTATATTCTGTTGTAGAGGTGGTACTGCTACACTCATAGCTTCAGATTTTGTATGATTTATTTTATGGTTAGATAATATACCATATTTCTCGATCTCTCCTACCAAAATAGGGAGTGACACATGTGGGGACGACACCGAGAACAACAGGTCGTCTGCATATGCCGAAACCTTATGGGTGCCCTCTCCCACCCGCACCCCCTGAATATCCGGGTTTTGGCGAACTCTATTCAATAGAGGTTCTAGTGACAAAGCGAAGAGTAGAGGTGAGAGAGGGCATCCCTGTCTCGTGCCATTTGTAATATTAAAAGGTTTCAAAAGGACTCCATTAACCTTCACAGCAGCTTGTGGATTGGTATAGACACCCATTATCCAGCCCATCATACGTTATCCTAATCCTATCTGTCTCAGCACTTGAAATAGAAAATCCCAATTTACTCTGTCAAATGCTTTTTCAGCATCAGTGTTCAAGAACACACAGGGTGTGTTGGTCTTATGGGCACTATGAATCAGATTTTTACGACTTTTGTCGTATTGTCCCTCGCTTCTCGTGTGGGGATAAACCCCACTTGATCTAAATCTACCAAGTGAGTGAGCCATGGTTGAAGTCGAGCGGCCAGTATTTTGGTAAATATTTTTAAATCTATATTTAATACTGAAATAGGTCTATAGCTTCCACAATCTGCTGGATCCTTGCCATCTTTTGGGATTACCGTAATGTGGGCCCTAAGTGTATCGGAGGGAAATGCAGAGATCTGACCTACCGCGTTATAAACTTTTATCATCTGATCTCCTAGGATCGGAAGAAATTCCTTATAGTATCTTATAGTAAAGCCATCTGGGCCAGGGGCCTTCCCTGATTTAACTGTTTTTAGGACTGCATTCAATTCTTCCACAGATATTGGATTTTCTAAGGCATGACAGGTTGGGGAAGAAAGTCTAGTAAGACCTGCTGAGGAGAGATAATCTTTAGGGTTGAGCGAACCCGAACTGTAAAGTTTCGGGCCCATACCAAACTTTAGCTTTTTCCCGAACCCGAACCCGGACTTTGCGTGAAAGTCCGTGTTCGAGTTCTGGTTCGGCAATCTAATGGCACAGTTAGAAATGCTTCAGGGGGCAGCCAATCACCTTTTGATTAGCTGGTGTGCCCTTAGAAGCCATTATAGCCATGCCTACTAATGGCATGGCTGTGATTGGTCAGTGCAACATGTGACCCAGCTTCTATATAAGCTAGAGGCACACAGCACACACGTCACTCTGCTTCAGAATAGATAGGGAGAGGATCTTGTCTGCTGCTTATTGGGAGAGATTGAAAATACATGAGTTAGTCCTGATTCTGGAATCTGAGGGAAAAGATAGAGAGACAGTGTAGTGTAGGGCCAGGTTCCTGTTGGTGCTTTCAGGGAGAGAGATTTATTATATAGGAATAGGAGTCCAGATTCAGAGATATAACTCAGCGATCTGCATAGGTTTACCTGTTTGTGTTGCAGTGCACAGTCTTTTTACACTGCCATGAGCCCAGTGTCAGAGAAAATCTAACTTTTATCTGCAAGCTCAGTGCACAAGCACTGCATATATTACATTGAGAGATACACCGTTTCCATACTGTGGGTGTATTCTGCTCTTGGAAAAAGACCCATTTAGGGCAAAAAAAAAGGCACTTTATTGTGCTCTTTTCCAAAAGACCCATTTAGGGCAAAAAAATAAATAAATAAAAAATTGCATTTTATTTTGCTCGTGCCAAAAAAGACCCATTTAGGGCAAAAAAAAAAAAAAAAATTGCACTTTAATGTACTCTTTCAAAAAGACCCATTTAGGGCCACAAAAAATATTTTGCAGTGTGTTATACATATGTGGAGGCGTGTGAAATAAACAATTTCTATATATTTGTCTTCTACTGTGCTATGCTAAAAAAACAACATTTTTTTTTTAATAGCATTTTCTGCAGTTCTGCAGCTGTGCGATTCAGTGGTTACGTACTGTGGGTGTGTTGTGGTCTTCCAAAAAACGCCATTTAGGGCCCCAAAAAATATTTTGCAGTGTGTTATACATATGTGGAGGTGTGTGAAATAAACAATTTCTATATATTTGTCTTCTACTGTGCTATACTAAAAAAACAACATTTTTTTTGAATAGCATTTTCTGCAGTTCTGTATCTGTGCGATTCAGAGGTTACGTACTGTGGGTGTGTTGTGGTCTTCCAAAAAACTCCATTTAGGGCCACAAAAATATTTTGCAGTGTGTTATGTTGTTGGCTCCTCGCAGGAGGGAGAAAGGCACACCGCACTACCAGCCCGTACCCTCCTATATAAAGAGGTTGAGCGGTGTACTTGACGGGACGTGTCCACAGCCGGAGTCAAAACTCCTACTGTAGGTAGAGGCAAGTCCTTTAATTCCCAGTAAAGTCAATGTCCACACCAGCTGAAACTACAACTCCTATTCTCTCATGGCAAAATAAACTCTACTCGGGTAGAAAAGGTTAGAGCAAAGAAACAGGACAGCTTAAGGTGTGGAGGAGGTCCAGGCACAAACGTAGCACATTCACTTCACTGCTTAGGTTTCTCAAACAGTTTTAGGTGCACGGTCTCTGCCACAGACCTTGAGGTTGGTCTCTGCCACAGACCGGGTGTACAAGGCCCCTGCCACGGACCTGGAGAACTTTGGTCTCTGCCACAGACCAGGGTGTATAAGGCCCCTGCCACGGGCCGGGTGAATAAGGCCTCTGATACAGTAAAGATGACCTTGAGCTTCTCCTTCTATGAACCTAGCCCATATCAAGGGGAAGACATCTCTCCAGGGAGTCAACAGACCCTTCCTTCACCGTGAATCCAGCATCGGTCCATCAGAATGATCCTCCCTTCCCTGGAACAGGGTCCCCTACACGAGGCGGCACCCTAAGACTGCTCGACCCTTAGCGGACTCCAGACGAAGGCTCTGGACTCCAGGCCTTACTCCCGCCCCTAGGCCTCCATACCCAGGGCAGCAGGAACTCCAGGATAGTACCTCACCCCAGGCTAAAGGTGCCCGAGATGCAACAGGAACACATGCACCCAGGCCGAAGGCACCTGGGCGCGGACCCCACTGGACATCAGCCCCCAGGCCAAAGGTCTGCCCCTTTTATATGCTCTCCCGGCATGCACAGCAGGTTCCTCGCCCCGCTGTACTACTGCCAAGAGGGGACACAAAAGGCACAGCACTGTATCGGCGGTTCAACCCTAGCCTACCATGGCAGCGCCACCTGTAGGCCGCAGGGAACTGCACACCAATACTGTCCCCCTAGGACAAAATGGTCCATGAATCCTACAGAATTAGGGTGTTTGAGCCTATTTACCACTCAAACACTTCCCTTAAATTTAGCACCCCGCTACATTTTTATTTCAAAGTATTTTATTTTCCCACTAGCTTATCCATTAAATTTAATAATTTATTCCAGAAAGGGCGTATTCTGGGGCATTCCCACCATATGTGTGGCATCGTGCCGTTGAGTTTCTGAGGTTCTTAATGACTTCCTGTACCTCTTCTGCTGAAAAGGGGGCCTCCAGCATATTTTTTTATTTTTTTATTTTTTTATGTTATTTTAAGTTATTTCCCTATCCACATTTGTTTGTAGAGCACTTGCCATGCTCTTAACAACATTTTGCTGCCATTTGCAGCCCTCTAGCCCTTTCCATTACTTTTTTAGAGCCTTTTTAGTCCTTAGAAGTCCGGGTCCCCATTGACTTTAATGGGGTTCAGGTTCGGGTTCGGGTTAAAGTTCGGTCCCGAACCCGAACTTTTTTCCGAAGTTTGGCCGAACCCGTCGAACCCGAACATCCAGGTGTCCGCTCAACTCTAATAATCTTCTATAGCGGTTATTGGGGTCGCTGTTCGAGTCAAATTATATAGGGATGAATAGTATTTCCCAAATATCTGAGCAATTTATTTTGGTGTTCGTATTAATTGTCCCTCTCTTCCTTTTATTTGTGGTATATATGTTGACCTATTTTTTTCTTAAATTTTTCCTGCTAACAATCTGCTACACTTATTTCCCAACTCGTAGTCTGCCCTTTTTCCTCTCTGTATTATGTCTTTTGCTTTAAAGCTCAGGATATCTGTAAGTTGTCTTCTCAGTTGGCTCAGTTCGTTGCCAACTAAGAGTGGTTGTGTCTTTTTATGCTGCACTTCCAACGCCTGAATTTTCTCTAATAACTCTCTAGTCTGTGTCTCTCGTTTCTTCTTCTGAATTGATCCATGTTTTATCAGGATCCCTCTGATCACCACCTTGTGTGCCTACCACACCATACCCGGACTATTTCCAGGGATATCGTTTAATAACATCCTCTCTCACCTCAGGGTTCTGGAACAGACCTTCATTTAATTTCCAACATCTCTCCTGTGTGAGGGCTGTGCTAGACAATGAGACACACAAGGTGACCAGGGCGTGGTCTGACCACGTTATGTTCCCAATCTTAATCTCTGTAATGGATGATAGCATATAATGTGGGATCAAAAATAAATCTATACGCGAATATGTTTGGTGAGGGTTCGAGAAGAAAGTATAATCTCTTTCTTCTGTATGTAAAATCCTCCATACGTCCTCTAGTTGTAATTCATGCATTTTCTGCAATATACCTCTTCTGATACTTCCTGCTGTAACCCCTGAAGATGTATCGATTCCAGGGTCTAAAGAGATATTAAAATCTCCTCCGAGAATCAGTTTACCTTCCGCAAATTTTATTATTTCGGAAAGAACTTTCTTCAAAAGTCTTGACGTACATTCGGTGCATATAGTGTAGCCAGTGTTACTTTAGTACTGCCAATACACCCCTTAAGGAAAATAAATCTACCATTTGGGTCTACCCGTTTACCTACTAAGGACCAGGGGATACGATTTGAAATCAGTATTGAGACTCCTTTGGTTTTTGTCTGTTGATTTGAGGCGTGGTATGCACATGGAAAAAATCTATTTTGCAGGAATTGGAGTCCCCCCTCTCTGAAATGTGTTTCTTGCACGTACGCAACATCCGTCCCTGAGCGTCTCAGGTCATTCAACAACATTCTTCTCTTTTCTGGAATGTTAAGCCCTTTGGCATTCAGGGAAGTGATTTTTACGTTCTCCATCTCCAAAAGGGAAAAAAAAAAGAGGGGGGGAACTACAGCAAGATTCTCCCTCCCACCTCCCTCCTTTATACCGTACCTCCCTCCCTTTCTAAACCCCTAAGGGAAAACACCCCTTACTGAGCCAATCCACTATGGCTTAAGTGGGTGTGTACCTAATTGGGGGTTTGGTCAGACAAGACAGGTTTTTCTCGCTCACCTCCCTCCCCCCCAGCTATCTTCTTCATCTCAAGGTTTTTCTTCTTTTTAAAAAAAATTTCTTCAGAAAACCTTTAAATATACCAGCATTATAATTACCATACAACCATTTTCATACTTAAACTTTCTTAATTCTCCTATATCCTCTAAATTCCTTTAACATAGAAGGAGGAGAGGGCGAGAAAGGCCCCCTGGACCAGGGTTCCTATTCTCATATCCTCTCCTCTCATCCGTTCCTCTCCTCCCTCTTCCCCCCGCCCTCCCATAACATCCCCCCCTTTTTTTCTTCCCTTTTCTCCCTTCACTATTTATTTTTTTAAATGGCTACCATAGATAATCTCTCTCAGTTTCTTTGTCTCTATCTTTCACATTCAGTCCTAAATCTACCCCTCTTCTCTCCTCCCTCTGACTTTTTTAACTAAAAAAGTGCGAAAGTGCTTGTACATGTCATATCTCCTTTTCTCGCTATATCTTTTATTCAGATTTGACATAGTGTTCTGTGCTTTCTTGTGTATATCATGTCTATATCTCCTTTTATCTCTAATAATAATCTTAGTTGTATTAATTATGATAATAATAAAAAAAAATATCCCTGATAACATTAATAACACCAACATCACTAATAATCCTTCCCCAACAGACAGAAGAAGAAGAAAAAAAAAACAACTAAACCAGGCTGAGAGAAAAAAAAAAAAGAGGGGGAGAAGGTTTTGTGTATATTTTATCTAGTGATATTTTAGTGACATTCTAGTGACATTTTAGTGACTTTTGTGATTAAGCCCGTGACTTCTCTTAGGGAGAAGTAAAAGGGGCAACACAGAAAAGTGCAGTGAAGAGGGGGGGGGAGGGAAGGGGGAAGGAATCCCCAATAAACCACCACCCCATCAGCGGCATTTGAACTCCTTATTACTGTCCTTATTTGGGGCAAGAAACAAGAGAGGGGTAAACAACATAGGGTACCAAAACAGGGGGGCGGAAACGAGGGGGGGGAGGAAGGAGGCCCAAAAAGAAAAAAAAATGTGGCCACCCCCCAGGAGCTGCGGCCCAGAGCCGGGGAAATAAAAAAGGATATATGCGGAAGAGAAAAAATAAAATAAAAAATAAAGTGTCAGTATGTTTCCTTTTCTTTTCTCATTGTCCATTTATGGAGGGCCCTTCGAGTGTCTCTCCTCTTCTTGCGTTGGCAATTCCTCTATTTCTGCTGGTTTTATTAATCGTCTTGGCTGTCCTAATGTGTTTTGCAACCAATCCGGTACCTCTATTGCTTCTGTCTCCAAAAACTCAAAGAGCTCAGGCAGTTCTCTCAGTTGTTGTAGATTAAATGAGCGTGTATTTCTTTTGATTACTAATGAAATTGGGTACCCCCAACGATATGTTCCCCCAGATTTTCAGATTTTCTCTAACAGGGGGCGCAACATCGCCCTCCGCTGTAGTGTAGATCGGGAGAGATCCGGTAAGATTTTTATCTGTGACCCCTCATATACAATTTCCTCTGCCTCCCATGCCGCACTGCTTATCATCTTGTTATGGGCGTATCGGTGGAAACAGCAGATCACATCTCTTGGTCTATTTATATTTGTTGAGCGAGGGCCCAAGGATCTGTGTAGTCTCTCAAACTCCAAAAGCTGGGGGGGGGGGAAGAGTAGCTAATTTAAGACAAATCATCTGAATAGTTTCTTGTAGACCTTCCCTCTCTATCGCTTCGGGGATCCCCTTGAACCTCAGGTTCTTACGACGGCTACGGTCTTCAAATTCCTCAAACCTCAGCTGCATTAAGTTGGTTTGGGATGTCTGGGAGATTTGTGTCTGTTCTAAACATAGAATACGTTTTTCAACAGATATCAGTGTAGTTTCATTGTTTTTTAACTTATCTGTTATCTGCTGGACTTCTCCACGGATCATCTCCAGATATCTATGGTGTGCCTCCTCTATGCGTGCAACCAATGCTTCCATGTCTTCCTCCACTCTGGTAACAAAAAGCTCCATATCTGCACGTGTGGGGAGGGCCTGCATACCTGCACATGTTGGTAGGGCTTGAAGTAGTGTCCTTAAGTCCAGCTCTGGCTGCCCTAAGCCTGCGAAAGGCACACTCATCTCCTCTTGTACATTTTTCCGATCCATCCCGTCCTCTCCGGTCCTCTAAACCAGCAGGGTATGCAGGGTAAGCGGAGCAGATACTGCTGCTTCGTTCAGTTTCACCAACGTCACCGGCGTCTCTGCTCCACGTGATCCAATACCACCGCGATCCCACTGGACAGCTGCTCTGGTTAAGTGAAACAAGCGCTGGATCTCCGGCTGCGACGGGTGCAGTAACTGTGCTGATGCTTTTGGAGCTTTAGCCTCCTTCCTCCTCATTACCGCATTCAAATTCCCCGCTCCAGGTCTCTTCTCTCTCAGCTCCCGAGACTCTTTCGAGTGCGATCTACAGTCAGCGGTAGTAATAAGTGCTTACTCGGTTAGGTCATATTATCTCCGGGTTGATCAGGTTAGCTGGGTAGGTGGATAGAGGGAGCTTCTTTCCATTAGACTAAATGTTATTCTCCCTGCTCTGATATACAAAGATCAGGTGGGCTTTGTCCCTTTACGCCAAGCGGGGGACAACACTAGAAAGGTCATAGACTTTATAGATGTCACTAACAGTCTAGATGCAGAGAAGGCCTTCGATCGCCTGAGCTGGCCCTTTATGCTGGCCACTTTGCGACATATGGGTTTCCGGGGTCCATTCCTTTACTCTAATCCCACCTCTCAAGTCAGGACCCCCTTTGCCACTTCACCCCCCTTCTCGATAGCTAATAGTACCCGCCAGGACTGTCCGCTCTCACCCCTGCTCTTCGCTCTGTGTGTTGAGCCCCTGGCGGCGACCATTAGGGGGAATCTGGACATTAGGGGTATCTCGGTAAGGGGTAAGGAATTTAAAACGTCCCTATTTGCAGACGACATCATTCTGACCCTGACTCACCCCAGGATCTCCCTGCCCAACATCCACACAGAATTAGACAAATATGTATCGCTCTTGGGATATAAAACAAACACGTCAAAGTCCACGGCCCTCCCAATCAATTTCCCAGTAGAAGAGATTTGTCACCTGCAGATGAACTTTCCTTATAAATGGGAAGGGTCCTCCCTTAAATACCTGGGGGTGCAACTAACCCCATCCTTCGGCTCCCTCTACCAAGCCAACTTCCCCCGTCTGTACCGGACGGTCAGAGAGCTCCTTCAAAGGTGGAAGGCCCATCACATTTCCCTCCTGGGACGAATCGCATCCATTAAAATGGTCATCCTTCCCAAGCTCCTCTATTTATTTCAGACGCTGCCCATTTCAATCCCGTATGCCCAGCTATGCAGACTCCAGAGTGATATCTTACGGTATGTCTGGAACTATAAAAAACATAGGATAACCTGTTCAGTCATGACAGCATCCCACGGGGATGGAGGCCTGGCATTCCCCAACTTTGTTAGATACTATCAAGCAACCCAGCTGCGAGCTATAGTAACGTGGTTCACCCAGAAGTCCTACAACAAATGGACGGAGATAGAAAAAATTTGGTTAGCTCCTGTACACCCTAATAGCCTCCTATGGGATGCAAATGTGGAGGTAGACCCCGGCCACCTACTGGGCTCCATGTCCCTGCTCCGCAGGGCTCTGGAGTAAGCTGTCCCGTGAACATGATGCTCGCTGATGAACTCTTTCATCTGCAACCCTAAAATAACAGACAGCCTAACTCATCAGATGTCCTGGCCCTGGGCCTCGCAGAATTTATTCCACTTCGGACATATAGTTGACCCGAGATCCCGTAGACTGCTGACATTCTCGGAGCTCCAAACAAAACACAAATTGCCACGACAGGTGTTCTACAGCTACTTGCAGATCAGACACTTTGCCCAAACCATAGCCCTGCGGCTTCAATTCTCGCCGCCCTCCCCATTAGAACGTATTGTCCTGGAGGGACGCCATAGGAGGGGATTGATCACAGATATGTACCAGATTCTGAATGCTTATGACATACCAGTCCATGGGAAACATGCACACATGCTACGGTGGGAGAGAGAGCTGGGAGAGGCGCTGCCGATAGAAGCCTGGCAGGCGGTCTGGAGGCAAGCAGCTAAAAGCTCCCTATGTACCTTATACAAAGAATATTCATACAAGATCCTTTTTTTTTGGTACCAGACCCTGGATATACTCCACAAAATTGATCCCTCCACCTCTGACCATTGTTGGCACTGCCGGCAGGACAGAGGCTCTCTCTTCCACATCTCCTGGCCCCGTTCTGGCAATCCACACAACAACTACTTATTGTCAGGTCACCTGTGGCCAGGTGACAGATGCACACCATTGGGGGTCAGGAGTGCACCACAAGGTAGTGAACCCTATGGCTGACTGCTGCGGATGGGACGCTGGGTGGTTGTGGAAAGCGGGACCAGTGGAGCACAACAGGGATCCTCAGGGAGCTAGAGCCTAAGATTCCCCAGGGCGTGAAGTCTTAGATCCAGCAGGTTTTCACCAGAGCCTCTAGTGGTGAGGATGTTATGCTGCAGCTGGGTCCAGGTCGCGGCCCCCAGAGTCCCCTAGCTCATGCTCCGTAGAGTAAGGAGGATAGAGGGGAAGCAGAAGCACAGGATACAAGAATAGTGAGGGGAAAAGCCAAGGTCAGGGCAACAAGCAGACAAGGATAAACGAGGGACAAGCCGAAGGTCAAGGTCACAAGCAGACAGGGATAGTCGGGAACAAGCCAATATCGAAACACAGAGACAGTCGTAGCACACGGCAGGCAGGAACCCAAACACACAATGCTTAAACAAACATGTTGATCAGCAAGGCAGACTTGCAGTGCACAGGTTAATATAGAGTTCTGTGATAGGGCCTGGGGTGGAGCCAGGCTGGGAGGAGAGATTATAAAAGCAGCCAGGTGAGGAGAGTCTGGCCTCTAAGGTGAACATATAAGGAGGAAGGTAAGCTGACAGACAAACATTACTGCATATCCATGACACTCATCCGCCTCCTAGAGGTACCAATCCCCCTGACGCCTATGCTGTTTCTGCTGGGCCTCTTGCAGCCTAAAGTTGCCAAACCTTACAAAAAACTTCTCAGACATATTCTAACGACAGCCAGATGCCTGATAGCCCTCAACTGGAAGAAAACCACCCCCCCGTGTCAGGAGGCTCTGTACTCCAGGATCAAAGATGTTGAGTTGATGGAGAGGATGACGGCCAGAATGCGTGATAAGTTGGACGACCACGATGAGGTCTGGAGGGAGTGGCGTCGGCAGGAGGACATGCCGGGAGCGGGCGTAGGAGCAAACGCAGTAACCAAACTTCTTCTCTTTTTTCTTCCTTCTCTCCTCCCCTACTCTTTCCTATCTTTCTCTCTTTCCCTCTCTAATTTGATTGTATACTTATGACAGAACTGTTAGTGACACTAAATGTCAGATGCTGCATACTGAGTTATGTTAGCGGACATAGCCATAGGAGGTGTTGGTTCTTATTTTTTGCACTTTTCGGCCCTCTGGCCCATGCCCTATTACACCCACCACATGTATACCACAAACTGTTGTATTTTGGCAAATGTCTGTTCTGACTTTTTGATATCAGTGCATTCCTATGATCTGTGAACTGCTTTATATAAATAAAAAAACGTTATTTGGAAGAAAATAACCCACAGGGGGTCATAATAAAAGCCCAATTCGATGGTCAATGGCTATATGGATCTCACAGAGGAAAATGTGTGTGATAGAAACAAAACTTACCCATCATATGTATGATAAATAGATTTATTGTTCAAATAAATTGTAGATAGGGAGCAATCAAAATCCAGCAATGGGAATCGCAGGGTGAACACCAAAAAATTATCAAAACAATTCCTAAATGAACATATATGAAAAATAGGGATTTATCCCTCCTATATAGATGCAAAAATAACTAAATGAATGTGAACAAAAAATGTGTGTGTATATGTATATATATATATATATATATATATATATATATATATATATATATGAGCAGGGGAGAGAGGGGGGAGGGGGTTAGAGGAAGAGGGGACCAGGAAAGGGAGGAGAGAGGGTGGGGAAAGAAAGAGGAAAAGAAGGGGGAGGGGAGAGGGGGAAAAGAAAAGGTGGGGGAGAGGGGGAAAAGAAAAGAGGGGAGGGGAAGAGAGGGGGGGAAAAGGAATGGAAAAAAGGGTTACCTCAAATCAACAACTGTAAAGATGCCCAAACGAAAAATTGTAGCTCCCTCCTCCCCTCTTCCTCCCTCCCCTTTTCTTTTTCTCCTCTTCCCTCTCCCCCTTTTTCTCTTTCTTTCCCCACCCTCTCTCCCTCCTACCTTTTCCCAGTCCCCACTTCCTCTAACCCCCCTCCCCCTGCATATATATATATATATATATATATATATATATATATATATACACAGTTATTTTTGCATCTATATAGGAGGGATAAACCCTTATTTTATCATATACGTTCATTTAGGAATCATTTTGATACTTTTTCGGTGCTCATCCTGCGATTCCCATTGCTGGATTTTGATTGCTCCCTATCTGCAGTTTATTTGAACAACTGGAGTTTAATAAATCTATTCATCATTGAATGGGGTTTTTATTATGCCCCCTTGTGTATTAATCTTTGTTGTTGCATTTTTATATATTTATGTTCACTTCTATATTATTCTGTTATTCTGTTATTTTTTGTATCTTTTGTAGCCAATATATGCCTTACAGCTTCTGAAGATGCACTATATATAGCGAAACATGTAGAGCCCAACAGGCATTTATACAGCTACTATAGCTTTATATGCACATTATTGTTTCATATTATGTCTTGATAAAAGGTTTTTATTGTATTTATGCATTGTTGAGAGTTAACCTTGTTCACTCTTTTTATTATTTTGATACCAATAAAATAATTTTTATCAAAAAAAAAAATTTTTGTTTATACCTGTGCCACCATTAAAATCTCCCTACAAATGCTCTAATGTGGGATGTGGGTGCCTTGATCCTTTGAGTTAATGTAGTCATTACATCTATTCCATCTTTACTTATCCCAGCAGCCTTTTAATAAAGAGCAAGCGGAAACTTTATTTTCCAAGATAGTTCTTCCTTGGGTCCCATCAAACTTCTGTTCCTTGCTTGAGATATTTCTTTTGTAGGTTTAATCTGTGATTAAAACTCTTAAATCTAATAAACATCATAGTCCTGATTTACTACCACTTATTATAACAATTTTGCTGACAGTCTAGGCCCTAAACTATTGTCTTTAACAGTATCATAGTTGCTGCACTTTTCTGCCCTGAATCCCTCACAGCAGCAATTAGTATGTTTTCTGATCTATCTACAGACAACACAAATTGGTTCAATTTTAAATTCCATCTCTCATAGTGAAAAGGCCAAAGCTACCCTTCACCCCTCTATGAGCTAGGAACAAGTTCATAAGCATAGGTTATAGGTCCTGCCCTTTTTTCAACCCCTTCTCCACTAGTTTATGGCCCATGCGTTACTAAAAACTGGTGCCCTAATGCCATTTTTTTTATTAGAAGGCCATTCTTGTCCTCCACCAACTGGACCAGAACAGAATATCACCTTCACAGCACACAGTAACTGGTGATGCTGCCCATGTACTGCACCTTGGAGGTGGCATCAGTGAAGTCATCTCTTCTTCTTTCTCCTTAATGGCCTCAGGTAGTCACTCCTTAGAAAAAAACTGTTCTCCCCAAGCACCCTAGAACTTATGCAACTTCCTATACAAAACCCAGTCATGCTGTTTTGCAGCTGGTAAGTCTGGGGGACAGGAGCCACACTAGGCCATAGACTTTTGAGGTTCCCCAGGGACAAGCAGGCTGAAAGGTGGCTGACCCCACATAAGCTTTTCCAGAGGCAAGCAGGCCAGAGGCAATCGGGGTGGAAAGATGTGATGAGGCTGCCGCACATATAGTGTGGTATAATAACCTGAACTCTGGAAGAACAACAGAAAACATCTTATTGTCTTGGCGCCAGAAAGATTTTTTGCCTATTGCCTCCATCCCTGTGAGGAACAAGCAGAAGGAGACAGAGGAGTAGGAGGATTGGGGTTCTGCTGGTGAGCAGGATTAGGGTTGTGCTGCTGGTGGTGTAAAGGAGGAGGGTCAGTGGTACTGGCGTGAAGTGGATACAAAAGGGGAATGATATACGGATCTCTGCCACCATCCAGAGCGCAAAGCACCCCATGGAGTGGTACAACAGTAAAGCCCCTTTTAACCACATCTACTGGTGGCTGGATCCACTGGCCTGTAAGCATAGGTGAATGGGGAACACCTAGAAGAAGGGTGGCTGTTCACTCAAGAAGGTGACATCAGTTTCAAACATGTTGCTTTTATAGGCAAAGCTTCGTTTTGTGAGTGACATATTACAGCACACTTCTAAACCACAGAGATTGTCCCACTGCTTGCCATATCTGCCATTACATTTAATTAATACAGTGGCTTTATTCCAGTGCACTAAAGGCTTTTCCACAGGGGATAAACCTAAGGGCATAGGCTGGCTGCCCTCACACAAGTTGACTTTGGTTGTGCCAGTTGTTCCTGACATGTTAATATTTAAATTTTGTTTATATGTTCTTTTAGCAGCGAAGGGCCAACAGTCTCTGAAAAAATTGAAATGATCAAGACCCACCCATTTTCACCTCAAGTGAAGGAGTGTGGAATTTTCCTTGCACAGTTTTTTTTAATATTTTTTTAGGGGGGGTTCAAAGAATGCATGAACATGCTGGAACAATAAAGGCAGCTCTGGAACAGATCGTCAGCAACGACAGACTGATGTGGTCTAATCACATAAAACTAAAAGTTAAAATTGAAATTATAAACTAAAATATTAATTTAAATTGTAGATATAAAATAAATTACAAGTTACACATTTGAAATAAGAGAGAACAGCCTGAAATATTGTACAGACATACTCCACAGAATGCAATGTTTACAAGCTTGCAATTACAAAGCGAGAAAGCAGGCAGGCTTTTAATTACACAATCAAAAGTGTTTGAATGCAGGTAAAAATCCAGACATGTTGCATAGATTACACAGGGGGAGATTTACTAAAACTGGAGCACTCAGAATCTGGTGCAGCTGTGCATGGTAGCCAATTAGCTTCAAACTTCAGCTTGTTCAATTAAGCTTTGATACACTGTAGGTTTCTATTGAAAGCTGCACCAGATTTTGAACTCTCCAGTTTTAGTAAATTCCCCCCACAGTGTCTGTTTAAGCAGCTTTAGTAGGCTACAGTTTAAGAGACAGGGACCAGGGAGGATTTAAGCAATGAGTCAAAACTATGGTATATTATGTCTCAGAAGAATAAAAGGAATACAAATTGTAATGACTCCATGCACAGTCTTTAAGCAATTATACTAGGCCACATTTTTATCAGGAAGGACACTAGCAATTTTGTATTCCACCAATCAACAGTGGAGTGTATTTTAGGTGAAACAAAGCCAACACATTTTTTTTGTGACTCACAGTACTACAAGGTCTCATTTTGAACAAGACACACATCAACCAGCTTTACCAGCAGAACATTATCATTTATTGTGTATTTAATTTTCTGGACAAAACAAACTGTTGTAGTGCCTCCATGTGCACTATTGCATAGCTAATACTAGGCCCCATTTTGAACAGGACACCCCACAGACCTTTTCTCATAAATAAATCAACATCACCATGTTATTGCCAAAAATAATCCACTTCCAGTTTTTTTTTTTTATCCCCAGTTATAACTAGATATTTTTTAGAGCAGGGCTGCCACTATCTATTGCAAATGATAGAATTCAACATTATGGTGCACTATGTTCACATAAAGATTTCGCTGAAATATTTTTGTGCCCATGGGCCCAGTATTTAATCATTTGTAGCAGGCTTTATTTTGAACAGGACCCCACCCACCATTTAACCACTTAACGACCGCTCACTGTATATATACGTCGGCAGAATGGCACCGACAGGCACAATCACGTAGAGTGTACGTGATTGCCTTTGTACAGTTGGGGGGTCCAATCGGACCCCCCTTCTATACAGTGAGCGGTGGCTAAGTGTCCGGGAGCGTTCCGGGATGAGGGGGCAGCCATTCGTTTCTGGCCACCCCCTCGCGATCGCTCCCGGCGAATAGAAATGCCCCCTCTGTCTGTGTCAGACAGAGGGAGCAGGAGGAAGTGATGTCATCTCTGGTGCGGCGCTCACATATACTGAGCGCCGTACAAGAGAGGATATCAGGTCAGTGCACACAACACTACACTAACACCAGGACACATAGGGACATAAATCGCCCCCCCAGGCCCCCAGACACCCCAGATCACCCCCCCAGATCACCCCCCCCAGCCCCCAGTCACAGTGTCACTGATTGCAGTGACCATTTATTTAGTGATCACTGCAATCAGTGACATTTGTGACTGTAAAAGTGTCACCAAAGTTTAGTCTTAGGTCCAGTGTAGCCCCCTAACCCCCCCTAATAAAGGTTTAACCCCCTGATCACCCCCCAGATAACCCTTTCACCCCCTATCACCACTGTCGCTTAGCGATAATTTTTCTGATCGCTGTCTTAGCGTCAGTGATGCCGATCGGCAGCCAGTAATTTTTTTTAGGTTCGCCGCAGGTTTTTATAGCGTCAGGTACCCCAATATATTATCTAATAAAGGTTTAACCCCCTTGATCGCCCCCCAGGTAACCCTTTCACCCCCTATCACCACTGTCGCTAAGCAATTGTTTTTCTAAACGCTGTCTTAGTGTCGGTGATGCAGATCGTAGGCAGTAATTTTTTTTAGGTTCGCCGCATGTTTTTATAGCGTCAGGTACCCCAATATATTATCTAATAAAGGTTTAACCCCCTTGATCGCCCCCCAGGTAACCCTTTCACCCCCTATCACCACTGTCACTAAGCGATCGTTTTTCTAAACGCTGTCTTAGTGTCTGTGATGCAGATCGGTAGCCGGTAATTTTTTTTAGGTTCGCCGCAGGTTTTTATAGCGTCAGGTACCCCAATATATTATCTAATAAAGGTTTAACCCCCTTGATCGCCCCCCAGGTAACCCTTTCACCCCCTATCACCACTGTCGCTAAGCAATTGTTTTTCTAAACGCTGTCTTAGTGTCGGTGATGCAGATCGTAGCCAGTATTTTTTTTTAGGTTCGCCGCAGGTTTTTATAGCGTCAGGTACCCCAATATATTATCTAATAAAGGTTTAACCCCCTTGATCGCCCCCCCAGGTAACCCTTTCACCCCCATCACCACTGTCGCTAAGCAATCGTTTTTCTAAACGCTGTCTTAGTGTCGGTGATGCAGATCGGTAGCTGGTAATTTTTTTTAGGTTCGCCGCAGGTTTTTATAGCGTCAGGTACCCCCATATATTATCTAATAAAGGTTTTAACCCCCTGATTGCCCCTAGTTAACCCTTTCACCAGTGATCACCATATAAGTGTTACGGGTGACGCTGGTTAGTTAGTTTGCTTTTTATAGTGTCAGGGCACCCGCCGTGTATATAACCCAATAAAGGTTTAACCCCCTGATCGCCCGGCGGGTGATATCAATTAGGTTTTAGCGTCAGAGAGGGTCTGAGTCACACCCCAGGCAGCGTCAGGTTAGTGCCAGTAACGCTAACACCCACGCGTGAAGCATACACCTCCCTTAGTGGTATAGTATCTGAACAGATCAATATCTGATCTGATCAGATCTATACTAGCGTCCCCAGCAGTTTAGGGTTCCCAAAAACGCAGTGTTAGCGGGATCAGCCCAGATACCTGCTGGCACCTGCGTTTTGCCCCTCCGTCCAGCCCAGGCCACCCAAGTGCAGTATCGATCGATCACTGTCACTTAGAAAACAAAAACACACATAACTGCAGCGTTCGCAGAGAAAGGCCTGATCCCTGCGACTCCAGTGCTGTAGGAGGTGATTTCACCACCACAGTTAAAAAAAAAAAGCAAATATGCCGAAGCATTGGGGCAGCAGGGGCGGAGGAGCGATTTTGCTCCTAATGCCGCGTACATACGGTCGAAATTCCGACGGAGGCTTGCCCGTGGAAAAGTCCGACCATGTGTGTGCGGCATAACTTTTTTGCGGGAGGATGCCCCCATGCTTCGGCATATATAAATGGTGCGTGTATGCCCATCATTGGAAGTGGGTGGATGAAGGGCGGTATTCTAATGGTGGGCATACCCACCGATCAATCTCTTTTTTCGTTCAGCCAACTGGCTGCATGAAATAAAAAGATTACAATACATGTCCATTAAGGACCAGCAACGTACTGGTATGTTGCTGGACTTTGAATGTTTATACCAGAATGATGCCTGCGGGTTTAGGTATCATCTTGATATCATTCTTTTCAGCCTGCGGCCGGCTTTCATGTAAAAGCAATCCTAGCGGCTAATTAGCCTCTGGACTGCTTTTACAAGCAGTGGGAGGGAATGCCCCCCCGGATATAAAAAGCGCCATTGGGAAATTGGGAAAGCATTTTATCACACCGATCTTGGTGTGGTCAGATGCTTTGAGGGCAGAGGAAAAATCTAGGGTCTAGAAGACCCCAGTTTTTTCAAAAAAAGAGTACCTGTCACTACCTATTGCTATCATAGGGGATATTTATATTCCCTGAGATAACAATAAAAATGATAAAAAAAAAAAATACTTGGAAGGAACAATTTAAAAATAAAATAAAAAAGCAAAATTAATAATAAAAAAAAAAAAAAAAAAAAAAAAAGCACCCCTGTCCTGCCCTGCTCTTGCCCAATGGCGAACGCAAGCGTCGGTCTGGCGTCATATGTAAACAGCAATTGCACCATGCATGTGAGGTATCACCGCGAAGGTCAGATCGAGGGCAGTCATTTTAGCAGTAGACCTCCTCTGTAAATCTACTGGGGTAACCTGTAAAGGCTTTTAAAGGCTTTTAAAAATGTATATAGTTTGTCGCCAATGCGCGTTTGTGCGAAATTTTAAAGCATGTCGTGTTTGGTATCTATGTACTCGGCCTAAGATCATCTTTTTTATTTCATCAAACATTTGGGCAATATAGTGTGTTTTAGTGCATTAAAATTAAAAAAAGTGTATTTTTTAACCCAAAAAATGCGTTTGAAAAATCGCTGCGCAAATACTGTGTAGAAAAAAAAATGCAACACCCACCATTTTAATCTGTAGGGCCTTTGCTTTAAAAATATATATATAATGTTTGGGGGTTCAACATAATTTTCTTGCAAAAAAAAAAATGTTTTCATGTAAACAAAAAGTGTCAAAAAGGGCTTTGTCTTCAAGTGGTTAGAAGAGTGGATGTAAGCTTCCTAATGTTGTGTATAAAATGCCAGAACAGTTCAAAACCCCCCAAATGACCCCATTTTGGAAAGTAGACACCCCAAGCTATATACTGAGAGGCATGTCGAGTCCATGGAATATTTTATATGTTGACACAAGTTGCGGAAAAACGACAATTTTTTTTTTTTTTTTGCACAAAGTTGTCACTAAATGATATATTGCTCAAACATGCCATGGGCATATGTGGAATTACACCCCAAAATACATTCTGTTGCTTCTCCTGAGTACGGGGATACCACATGTGTGAGACTTTTTGGGAGCCTAGCCATGTACGGGACCCCAAAACCAAGCACCGCCTTCAGGCTTTCTAAGGGTGTCAATTTTTGATTTCACTTCTCACTGCCTATCACAGTTTCGGAGGCCATGGAATGCCCAGATAGCACAAAACCCCCCCAAATGACCCCATTTTGGAAAGTAGACACCCCAAGCTATTTGCTGAGAGGTATTGTGAGTATTTTGCAGATCTCGCTTTTTGTCACAAAGTATTGAAAATTGAAAAAATATATATATATATATATATATATATTTTCTTTCTTCATTTTCAAAAACAAATGAGAGCTGTAAAATACTCGCCATTCCTCTCAGCAAATAGCTTGGGGTGTCTATATTCCAAAATGGGGTCATTTGTGGGGGTTTTGTGCGATTTTGGCATTTTATGGCCTTCGAAACTGTGATAGGTAGTGAGGAGTGAAATCAAAAATTTGTGCCTAGAAATCCTGAAGGCGGTGCTTGGTTTTCGGGGTCCCGTACGCGGCTAGGCTCCTAAAAAGTCCCACACATGTGGTATCCCCGTACTCAGGAGAAGCAGAAAAATGTATTTTGGGGTGTAATTCCACATATAACCATGGCATGTGTGAGCAATATATCATTTAGTGACAACTTTTGTAATTTTTTTTTTTTTTGTCATTATTCAATCACTTGGGACAAAAAAAATTATATTCAATGGGCTCAACAGGCCTCTCAGCAATTTCCTTGGGGTGTCTACTTTCTAAAATGGGGTCATTTGGGGGGGTTTTGTGCTATTTTGGCATTTTATGGCCTTCGAAACTGTGATAGGTAGTGACGAGTGAAATCAAAAATTTGCGCCCTTAGAAATCCTGAAGGCGGTGCTTGGTTTCCGGGGTCCCGTACGCGGCTAGGCTCCCAAAAAGTCCCACACATGTGGTATCCCCGTACTCAGGAGAAGCAGCAAAATGTATTTTGGGGTGAAATTCCACATATAACCATGGCATGTGTGAGCAATATATCATTTAGTGACAACTTTTTGTAATTTTTTTTTTTTTTTTAGTCATTATTCAATCACTTGGGACAAAAAAATAAAAATTCAATGGGCTCAACATGCCTCTCAGCAATTTCCTTGGGGTGTCTACTTTCCAAAATGGGGTCATTTGGGGGGGGGTTTGTACTGCCCTGTCATTTTAGCACCTCAAAAAATGAGATAGGCAGTCATAAATTTAAAGCTGTGTAAATTTCAGAAAATGTACCCTAGTTTGTAAACTCTATAACTTTTGCGCAAACCAATAAATATACGCTTATTGACATTTTTTTTACTAAAAACATGTGGCTGAATACATTTTGGCCTAAATGTATGACTACAATTGAGTTTATTCGATTTTTCTTATAACAAAAAGTAGAAAATATCATTTTTTTTCAAAATTTTCGGTCTTTTTCCGTTTATATCGCAAAAAATAAAAATCGCAGAGGCAATCAAATACCATTAAAAGAAAGCTCTATTTGTGGGAAGAAAAGGACGCAAATTTCGTTTGGGTACAACATTGCATGTCCGCACAATTTACAGTTAAAGCAGCGCAGTGCAAAATTCTGAATTCACCTCTGGTCCTCTAGCTACCAAATGGTCCGGGGCTTAAGTGGTTAAAAAAAAAATAATATATATTTCTGTAAATTTTTTGGTTTACAAAGATCACCCAGACGATTTTAGTGCCTATGTGCAAAGTATTTAATCATTTGTAGCAGGCTCATTTTAAACAGTCATGTTAAAATTACCCACTTCAGCCCCAGAAGGTTTTATCCCCTTAATGACCAGGCCATTTTTTGTGATACAGCACTGCGTTACTTTCACTGACAATTGCATTGATGTGCGACACAATACCCAAATAAAATATATGTAATTTTTTGCCCACAAATAGAGTTTTCTTATGGTGGTATTTGATCACCTCTGCGATTTAAATTTTTGTGCTATAAACAATAAAAAGAGCAACAATTTAGAAAAAAAAAAAAAAGTTTTTTACTTTCTGCTATAAAACACATCCAATAACATAATTTAAAAAAATCAAATTTCTTCATCTTTTAGGTCAATATGTATTCTGCTACATATTTTTGACAAAAAAATCCCAGTAAGCGTATATTGATTGGTTTGCACAAAAGTTATTGCATCTACAAACTATGGGATATTTGTATGGCATTTTTATTTGTTTATTTTTTTACTAGTAATGGCAGCGATCAGCGATTTTCATCAGGACTGACATTGTGGTGGACAAATTGGACACCTAACTGACACCTTTGACACTTTTTTGGGAACCAGTGACACTATTACAGTGATCAGTGCTAAAACAATGCATGGTTACTGTACTAATGGCACTGGCAGGGAAGGGTTTGACATCAGGGGCGATCAAAGGGTTAACTGTGTGCCTAGCTGGTGCTTGCTAACTGTGCTTAGCAGGAACACCGATCTCTTTCTTCTCTCCTGTCAGAACGGCGATCTGCCTTGTTTACATAGGCAGGCTGATGTTTTGCCTCTTTCAGGAATGATCGCAGGTGGCCCGGCGGACATCGGGTCCGCCGGACCCACTGATTGGCTCCCCATCTGTCCAATCAGCGCGCAATCGTACCTCTGGCAGCAGCGCATGATCCCCCCAGTGTCTATTTCACGAAATGACGTACAGGTATATAATTTCACGCAATAGAGCCGACCTGCCACACTGCAAGTGCGGTAGGCAGTCGGCAAGTGGTTAAAAAACCAACAGTGCATTGCACTCTGATGCCTTGTACACACGTCCGGTTTTCACGACGAGAAAACTGCCATTTTTTATATTGGTCGTGAAAACCGGTCATGTGTATGCTCCCTAACAGTTTTCTCGACGAAAAAACTGCCCGCAAAAAAATTAAAACCAGCTCTTTTTTCTCGTCGTGCTTCCCGTCAGTCTTTTTCTCATCGCGAAAAACGGTCGTGTGTATGCTTTTCCGAGGGGAAAAAACGCGCATGCTCAGAATCAAGTATGAGACGGGAGTGCTCGTTCTGGTAAAACTAGTGTTCAGAATGGAGATAGCACATTCGCCACGCTGTAACGGACTGAAAAGCACGAGGCTGAAAAGCGCAAATTGTCTCTCACCAAACTTTTACTAACACAAGGATCAGCAAAAGCAGCCCAAAGGGTGGCACCATTTGAAAGTAACTTCCCCTTTATAGTCCCATCGTACGTGTTGTACGTCACCGCGCTTTGGTCGGACCTTTTTTTGCATGAACGTGTGTATGCAAGTCAGGCTGGAGAGGAATCATTTAGGGAAAAACTACGGCTTTTTGCACGTCAGGAAAAACTATGGTGTGTACAAGGCATAAGTGTATTTAATAGGCTTCATTTTTCCATGTTGAGACTAGGCAGGATTTATAGGTAACTAAAAATGACAGCATAATATGCTAGCTACAGCCAGTGCAGACTAGACACCCAATAGTCTGAGGGTTCTGCTGCATACTTCAAAGAGTGAATTATATGATTTAGGAGTATGTTTTGCTTTTTTTCAGATGCAGAACCTTCTTGACCCTTAATAGTTGTGTGTATAATCGCACAGTATGTAAACTGTAATTAGTTATTTGTAGTAGGCCATATTTTAAACTGAACTCCCAACAGCTATTGTACCATCTATAAGTCAACATAAGATGTGTAATTTGTTCCTCCAAAAAAGCCCACAAACAATATTTTTTTTATCTAAGGTTGCAGCATAAAACTTATTGGCACCAGGCCCCAATATGTTATATTAAGCGAAGCATGTTTATATTCAACATAAATAGCAAAGCATTTAAAATATTACTATAAACTTAAAGAGACCCTGTCATCAAATTTAAAATTTACAGGGAAAAGCACAAAAAAAATCAAGTTTAAATGCAATGATTTTGAATACACTATACCTTTGAACTTGCTAGACAAATTGACTAGTCAGTTCCCTAGTAAAGCCCCCTTCCTCCTTGAAAATCATAGCCCTTTCCTCTTCTGGGTAGTTTGAGTACCCTCTTTGCTGCCAGCTCCTCTGTCTTGCCCTCACCTCCCTTTTATGTAGCTGCCAGGGGTGAAGTGAAAAAAAAATATCACATAATTTTACTTGAGTGACAGCTCTGACTTGGCTGCTAACATCAAACCCAAGATGCTGGAGCTAAGCAGTAATCTCAGGACATTTTAATGACTAGACAAGGGAGGCTTTTAAATTTAAATAACAAGAATAAAATGTGTTAAATGTACATTTTATGGGAAGATTGTTGTTAAAATGAATGATCTTGAGTTTTTTTTAAAGTTAACAAGTTACAAGTAATTTAAAAATGGTGTGCTTAGCAAGTAGTGTAGAGCCCTCAATTTGTAGTATATTCATGAGCTTAGCCCTGCTGTTACCAGCGCTGCCAAGTTACATAAACCTCTAAGAAAAGATTAAGAGAGCCCATATTTTCTTAGCCTCTTCTCGACATGCTTCCTTATAAAAAGCGACAAAATTCTGCCATATGACAGAGTGTTTATATCCGATGGTCCTACAGAAGATGACATGTACTGAACAAGAAAGGGCTACTGATACATTTGACAATGTCACAGTTGACATAGGTGAATAAGCATTGCAATAACCAACAAGAGAAAACTGTGCTTATATTTAAATATTCCCCAAATGCTCCGTTATTATTCAAGACCAAAAACAGAACACTTTTTGCACCTGTTAGTTCCTTGTTAGAATAGAGAGAATGTATATTTCGGTAAAACATTTTATAAAGAAATTGGGATAATAATACAGATATGTTATTCATTCAACCAAAACATAGTGGTGTGGACACATGTTCGTAATTGACAATCTGAAAAAGCTTGGAAATTCAAGGAATTGACACCTCACAAAAACAAAACAGGACCCTTTTTTCACCTGCTAGTTCTTTGTTAGATCCCCACTCAGAGATAACACTGTAGAGAATGAATATTTGAATTAAAACATTTGATAAAGAAAGTGGTATAATATTACAGATATGTTACTAATTCAACCAAGACATAGTGGTGTGGACATACAGTATGTTCATGTTTGAGAATCTGAATAGGTTTGGAGAATCAAGGAATTGACACCTTGCTTCTAATAAGTTGTTGACAGGACACTATTTGGCTTTTGGCTATAGATAAGAGTAATTAACTATATCTCACAAGTCATCAAAAGAATCCTCCAAACCCGGTGACTGCAAATCATTAAGGAGAGATTTCATTCCATATTGAAGCATCTCACTATCGGCAGACATTACTCATTTTCCAGAGATCAGAGGGAAAACGTTTAATCTCTCATAAGATCCAAAATATTAATCACAGGGAGATGAGGGTTATGTTTTCTGATAGTACAAACTATATGCTGCATGAAGACACAAAATGTTACATCCTGGCATGTGTGGACTTGCTGTGATTGGGATGAAGCACTGGTATCAGAAATCCTAACTCCAACCCAGCCATCAGAACCAGCTGGTCCAAATAACTACAGCCATTTCAAGAGGAAAGAACTGTCTTCACACCAAACAAGGTACCACCTACAGAGTTGCTAGGCCAAGAAGGAAAAAGACACCTTACCTTTCAACATCTTTAAATTAAGTAGTATGAAAATGAATAGAGTAATTGATCTGGAGCTTGTTCATCCAGAGTTTTTTTGCATTGATAGATATCCCCTCTGGCAGTGTTTAACTACCTATGCCATTTTTGTTTCCAAAACCTTGCAAATTGGCCATGAAAAAGGTAAGGAAAATTTAAAAAGATTCAGCCCCCATAGATTTCAATTGGGTTAGGATGCTATGTTTGGGGTTTGCAGATATTTTCAAATGTTTGAGGTATGTCCAGTGAACCAAACTTTGCTTGGTTTGCTCATCATTAGTGAAAAGGAGACTTGACGTTCACATGATGATTGGCTAGAAGACTACATAATATTTGCACACAATATTTATTTTTATAGATAAAAAATAAAAATAAAAATCCTTTTTAATCCTTACCAAAATAACAAAGGAAAACATTCCATTATACAAAATTAGCTTAATCGGTTATAGACAATGACTACATGAGCAATTTGTATTTCTTGCTATTGAGTTATTAAAGGCCTTTCCACACTGTAACACTGTGAACTGGAACATACGAATGTATGCTGAGGTGCTGGGCGGAACACTGCCTTAAACAACCCTTATATTAGCAGCCCAATTAAAGAAAAGGAATGGATGCATTTTTTTTTATTTTGCAGCTTAATGCACTGTAATGCACACTGTGTGTTGTAGTGTGCTACAGTGAATTGCAATGCAAATGCATTGTAGTAGCACTTTGGGGTGTCATTCAAAAGATTGATATTGCAGTGCACATTAGGTACGTTACCATGTGTTATCTAGGCATATGTGAATGGGTCCTTTAATTGAAAATCAATTAGTAGCACATTGATTTCATGTACCAATTTCCATTCCAAAACATGTAAACATAGTGAACCTTCACAAGCTGCTCCATAAGTTGTTTCAGGCACACTACTTCTGTCTCCAAAGTGTGCACCTAAAGTTAATTAAACAGCATAGTTATAGTTAAAAATTGTACCTGTTCTTAAGCGTCAATGGCTAAGCCAAAATCACCCAACCATTCCCCTGACTTTGACATACTGTACAGAAGGAGAAATGACACATGACTGTCATGGGAGGATAAGAGATATGTGTAACCCGTTTGAACTCTGGAAGATTTTACCCCCTTCATGACCAGACTCTACTTTAACTGGCAATTGCGCTGTCATGCAAAACTGTACGCAAATGCAATTTATGTATTTTTTTTCACATATATAGAGCTTTCTTGTGGTGGTATTTGATCACCACTGTTTTATTTTAATTTTTTTGCAATATAAACGAAAAAAAGACAAAACATTTGGGGAAAAAACTATATTACTCTTTCGTCCATGGACCGACACAGCTTCTCTATTGACAAAGTGGGTATGATCCGTTAATTAGGAGTGACTAGGCAGAAAAACTTGTAAAAAGTGTTGCATCACACCTTCTACAGTACCGCCCAGGGGGCGGACCCTCTGGGTATACCCTCTCAGTCTGCATCTTCGCAGATCAGTTTTTTTCTGTCTAGCAAGGAGTAGGACATGGCTCCCTTTGGGCCCATTGGTCCGGGGAAAAAAGATATATATATATATATTTTTATTTTTTTTGCTACATTTGTTGTTTCCTGCGATCTTCGATCAACTGCCGACTGGGTGACAGGCTGGATCCTCGATCCTTGTAGTCTCCCCAGTTTCGGCCATCGAGCGTGTGCCGACCCTAGCTACGCGCTGGGCTTTCCACGACATGCCCGTCGCTCCACGGGTGGCCGGTGAGCTTACGCTCCAGGGCCTGCATCGGACCGCTCAGCTTCGGCTGACCTTACGGCCGAGTCGCAGCAGCCTGGCCGGTGAGCTTACGCTCCAAGGCTTGCATCAGACCGCTCAGCTTCGGCTGACCTTACGGCCGAGTCGCAGCAGCCTGTCCGGTGAGCGTCATGCTCCAGGGCATACATATGATCGTCCCTTCTGGGTCCAATCACAGCATGCCTGGCCAACAGTCACCTTCCGTGCGCGGACGATGATCTGTTTGGAATGTCTTCCAGCAGAATACATGCAGGATAGGTAAGTAAAACTCCCCTGCCTCGGCTGGGTGATTTAGCTGGACATTCCTGGAGAGATCAAGTAAGTGGTTGTGGCCCCTTTCTTCCCTCTCTCCCTGCCTTTCCCTCCTCCCTGGGCTTCTAGCTAAAGGTTGCTGGGTGCTGGGGGTCACCTAGGGGGTCCCACTGGAGTGGGGCTGGCTGTAACTAACATTTAAAAGAAATGTCATTTTTTCTTACCTGTGTTTGTGTCCTTCCTCCTCCATGCTGTCGGCGGCCATTTTGAGGTGGTCCATGCCAAGTTTGGCCTCTTGTGACTGCCCGGCGGCCATCTTCCTGTGGTTCGGCCACACCCACTGGCCCCTATCAGCTGATCGGCGGCCATGTTTGTCCACCCTGTATGCAGATATTGCCGTTCGGCGGCCATCTTTTTGTGGGCTATGGCTGCTTGACCTCTATCTTCTGTCGGCGGCCATTTTCTTAGAGCCCACATTATCTTCCATACAGACGTTTTTGGCAACCATTTTTCGAGAGCCTCCGGCCTCTAGGGTGCATTACACTGGCGCGAAAATTCACACAGGATGTGCTGATAAAAGAAGCAGACTGACACAGCAGCAGGGGGGACAGCATCACAGGCGCAGCATAGCAGTACCTATCCAGGGTGGTGAGTCCTCTGGGTGACCCGGCCTCTCTGCAGCACAGGAGGGTGGCCTATTGATATCTTGCCTGGAGCCCTGTGAGTGTCAGCGTGTGGTCAGCATGGCATCTGAGCCAGATGTCTTCTCCCCTGAAACACCAGATTTAGCAGCTGGTGCCCCTGAGGTGTCTATGAACGCTATGACTGCAATCCTAGAGGCGTTTGCTGCCAGGGTGGAAGCAGCACACGGGAATACAGGGGGTAGTAAACGCCCCATCCCCTGCAAGCTTCTGGGGATAATTCTGGTGCAGAACCAGGTCCAGCTACGGCTCGGGGCCCAGATTCTGACGCATCAGAGACTGCAGACCGTGACCGGACAGTGAGAATGACTCAAAGTCCAGGTCAGTACGCGAGACGGCTTTGGTATCTGACCTTATTACTGCAGTGCGGGATATGCTAAAATTGGAAAATACTGCAGAAGCAGCAGAGACTCCGGTCCACTTGGGTTTCATAGACCTGCCCGCACTGCTAAGGTGTTCCCTTGTGTGTCTTTTGATAAACTCTTATACAAGGAATGGGAGAACCCACTGAGGGTCTTTACAGCCCCAAAGAGGTTTGCGGTACGGTACCCCTTTTTGAGGAGAGTTTTCTGAAGAAATGGACCTCTCCCCCCTATAGTGGACCCTCCGGTGTCCAGACTTAATAGAGCCACCACAATTCCTGTAGAAGGGGCTCCTGTTTTCAAGGACCCTGTAGATAAGAAGGCTGAAGCACTCGCTTGCTACCTATACTCAGTGGTAGGCTCGGCAGTACGCCCGGCATTGGCGGGGGCCCTAGTGTCTCACACACTTACTGAATGGGCAAGATTGCTACTCCAGGGGTTAAGGAGCGAGATGCTCCTCCTGATGAGATAACATTGGCCGACCTGTTGGTCCAGGGCCTTAGGTTTGTCTGCGAGTCAGACATGAATACTATTCCCCTGCTGTCTAAAACTTTGGTTTATGCAGTAGCAATACGCCGCCTGATCTGGCTAAAAGGCTGGTCTGCGGACCAGACTTCCAAGAAAGCCCTGTTGGATCTGCCTTTTAAGGGCGACAGACTTTTTTGAGGGCTTCTCTGGATGACATCATCAAGGATGCCACAGGAAGTAAAAGCACTTTGCTTCCCCAAATTAGCAAGGGTAAGGGGCCACGCCAAGGGCAAGGGCCCTCCTTTACTGCACACAAGTGGTTTTTTCGTCCCCCTAGGGCGACAGGGAAAAGACCCCAGGCCGATAAAGCGCCTGCCCAAGGACAAAAGCGTCCCTGGTCCCGCATACCCAATAAGCCTGCGGACAAATTTGCGTCCGCATGAAGGTCCACCCCCACCCAGCTCTCGGGTGGGGAGACGTCTTCGCAAATTCGCGACTCAGTGGACAGCACTGATCTCCGACAGGTGGGTTTGCGAAGTAATCTCCTCAGGCTACAAGATAGAGTTTCTCTCTTGTCCACCGGACAGATTCAACACCTCCAATCTCCAGCTACTACCGACCCGTCGGGAGGCCCTGTATGGGGCGGTCCAGGGTCTACTGGAACGCGGGGTAGTTATTCCAGTTCCAGAACTGGAACGGGGTTTTTACTCAAATCTGTTCATTGTGCCGAAGAAGGAGGGGGTTCGTCCAAGCTTGGATCTCAGAGCCCTCAATTGCTTTGTGAAGGTACAAAGTTTTCGGATGGAGTCGGTTCGATCTGTAGTCACGGCTCTCCATCCGGGGGACTTTCTGGCCTCCTTGGACATCAAGGACGCATACCTGCATGTCCCCATATACTCCAGACACCAGAGGTTTCTGCGATTTGCTATCGGGAAGGACCACTACCAGTTTGTGGCCCTCCCGTTGGGCCTTGCCTCAGCACCCAGGACGTTCACCAAGGTGCTCGCTCCGATTCTGGCACTTCTAAGACAGCGGGGTATCGCTATCACAGGCTACTTATACGACCTTCTGCTGAAGGCCCCTTCAAGCTCAGAATTAGAGGTAAGCGTGTCCATTACCTGTCAGACTCTTCGAGACTGTGGTTGGATACTAAACGCGCAAAAGTCAGTATTGGTGCCCACTCAACGCCTAGTGTACCTGGGGTTGATTCTGGATTCCTCAGAGGCAAAGGTATTCCTCCCTGTGCAGAAGTTGCAGACCCTCCGGGCTGCAGTACGGCAGCTGACTTCCAGGAATTGGTCGTCACTCCGTTTTTGCATGCGAGTGTTGGGCCTCATGGTAGCCTCCTTCGAGGCGGTCCCATATGTTCAATACCACACTCGAGTGTTACAGAAGGAAGTTCTGTCCAGATGGAACAGATGCCCTTCATCTCTGGATTATCAAATCCGAGTGAGCCACCTAGTCAGGAGATCCCTGGTATGGTGGCTGACAGCACCGGCTCTAATGGCCGGGAAGTCATTTCTTCCGGTTTACTGGATAGTGATCACGACGGACGCCAGCCTTACAGGTTGGGGGGGAGTCTGGGGTGTCCAGTCGGCGCAGGGTCGCTGGACCCCAGAGGAAGCCCTCCTGCCGATCAATGTCCTGGAGATCTGGGCGATCAAGCTGTGCCTCTTCAAATGGTCTCAGAGACTGCAAGGGCGTCCAGTCAGGATCCAGTCAGACAACGCCACAGCAGTGGCATATGTCAATCATCTAGGAGGAACAAGAAGCTCAGCTGCAGCATCGGAGATCACTCGCATCCTGAAGTGGGCAGAGAGGAGCGTACCGGCACTGTCGGCCGTGTACATTCCGGGTGTGGAAAACTGGCAGGCGGACTACCTGAGCCGCCAGATGCTGGACCAGGGAGAATGGTCCTTACACCCGGAGGTGTTCCAACTCCTCTGCCAAAGATGGGGCACACCAGACGTAGATCTTCTGGCTTCCCGACTCAATCGGAAGGTATTGAGATTTGTGGCCCGGTCAAGAGACCCATGGGCAGACGCAACGGACGCGTTGGTAGCATCATGGGGTCAGTATCGGCTAATCTATGCCTTCCCTCCCTTAAGGCTTCTTCCTCTTCTGCTCCGCAGAGTGGAGGCAGAGGGAATTCCAATGATCCTAATCGCTCCAGATTGGCCTCAGCGTCCTTGGTACGACGATCTAGTACGTCTGGTAGCAGACGTCCCCTGGCGCCTACCACTACGGAAGGACCTGCTATCGCAAGGTCCCATATTCCATCCTGCTTTACAGTCATTGGCTTTAACGGCATGGCTGTTGAGAACCGGGTACTGAGAGACCGGGGCCTGTCAGACTCAGTAATTTCTACTATGAGAAGTGCTCGAAAACCGTCCTCTAGTAAGGTCTATCACCGCACTTGGAGGGCCTACATCTCCAGGTGTGAGGAAATGAAATGGCATCCGCGTACCTATTTGGTTTCCAGAATCCTGCTGTTTTTACAGCATGGGGTGGACCAAGGGCTTGCCCTAAGTACGATTTAAGGGACAGATATCTGCCCTGGCTGTCTTTTTTCAGCGACCCCTGGCGACTCACTCTCTCGTGAGTACATTTGTGCAGGGGGTCCGACGTGTGGCCCCTCCGGTCCATCCCCCGTTACCTCCGTGGGACTTGAACCTGGTCCTCTCGGTGCTTCAGAAGGCACCGTTTGAGAATATTAGAGATATTCCCCTGTTGACACTTTCTCAGAAAGTGGTCTTTTTGGTGGCTGTTACGTCAGTTAGACGAGTCTCTGAGCTGGCAGCCTTGTCCTGCAAGGCTCCCTATTGGATTTTCCACAAGGATAAGGTGGTGCTGCGGCCGCAGCCTTCCTTTCTTCCGAAAGTCGTTTCGGCTTTTCATCTCAACGAAGACATTGTACTTCCATCCTTGTGTCCTCAGCCGTCGAATCCTAAGGAGTCGGCGTTGCATTCCTTGGACGTTGTCCGCGCTTTGAGAGTATACCTATCTGCTACTTCCCTGTTCCGGAAGTCAGACTCACTGTTTGTTTCGGTGGCTGGTCCCAAGAAGGGCCAAGCAGTCTCATCGGCCACCATCTCTAGGTGGATCCGACAGATAGTAATCCAGGCTTACGCCTTAAAGGGTCAGGCGCCCCCCTTTCCTATCACGGCGCATTCGACCAGGGCAATAGGTGCCTCTTGGGCTTTCCGACATCAAGCGTCTGTTTCCCAATTATGTAAAGCGGCGACTTGGTCATCCGCTCACACTTTCACAAAATTCTACAAAATTGATGTAGGTGCATCTTCGGATGCCTCTTTCGGCCGCAAGGTTTTGCAAGCGGCTGTTTAGAGTTGCAACTCCTCCGTTGGAGGAGTGCTGTTTGGGGTGAAGTTTATTTTTATGCTGTTACCACCCCTCGTTTTTTCTCTGACACTGCTTTGGGACGTCCCACTTTGTCAATAGAGAAGCTGTGTCGGTCCATGGACGAAAGAGTAAATAGGATTTTTTACTCACCGTAAAATCCTTTTCTCTGAGTCCATGGACCGACACAGCACCCACCCCTCCTTTTAAGTTTGTACTGCTTTTTGACGAACTGATCTGCGAAGATGCAGACTGAGAGGGTATACCCAGAGGGTCCGCCCCCTGGGCGGTACTGTAGAAGGTGTGATGCAACACTTTTTACAAGTTTTTCTGCCTAGTCACTCCTAATTAACGGATAATACCCACTTTGTCAATAGAGAAGCTGTGTCGGTCCATGGACTCAGAGAAAAGGATTTTACGGTGAGTAAAAAATCCTATTTTTTGATTTTCTGCTATAAAACATATCCATTTTTTTTTTTTAGAAAAATCTAATTTCTTCATGCATTTAGACCAAACTGTATTCTGCTACATGTCTTTGGTAAAAAAAATCCCAACAAGTGTATATTATTTTGTTTGCGTGAAAGGTATAACATCTGGTATAGATACTGGAATTTTTATTTATTTGTGTTTATACTAGTAATGGTGATGATCAGCGACCTATAGTGGGACTGTGATAGTAATTGTGGTGATCAGCGACGTAGAGTGGGACTGTGATAGTAAGGTGGGCAACCTGACACTATCTGACGCTGGCTGGGGGGGTATACTAACTGACTGATACCGACATCAATAGTGACATTAATACAGTGATCAGTGCTAGTACTAAACACTGTCACCGTATTAATGACACTGGCTGGGAAGGGGTTAACATCTCAGGGCGATCATGGGGTTAAATATGTACCTAACTATGTGTACTGTGTGTGTTATATGGTGCTTTTACCAAGTGATCTTGATGTATTTTTACCTGCTTTGGAGGGAATGATGGAGCCGATCAGCAGGTGCTAGCGATCAATCATTGGTCAGCACCTGCTGATTGACTTGTGCTGTGACTAATCACAGCAGCCAGGGCGCGCGGGCAAGCGTTCATGCCCCCCTACCCAGAAGTGCTGGATCATGCATCAGACACATGATCATGTAAGTGAGGAAGTCAGACTAATCACAGCAGCCAGGGCGCGTGGGGAAGTGTTCATGCCCCCTACCCAGAAGTGCTGGATCATGCATCAGACACATGATCATGTAAGTGAGGAAGTCAGACTAATCACAGCAGCCAGGGCGCGCAGGGAAGTGTTCATGCCCCCCTACCCAGAAGTGCTGGATCATGCATCAGACACATGATCATGTAAGTGAGGAAGTCAGCAAGCGGTTAATATGCTTGTGATTAGAAGCTTGGTTTCAACTTTGCTGTGCAAGAAAGAAAGTGAGTGAAATCCAATAGGGGAAAAAACTGGGCAGACCTGAGCAGAATTTGTGTTTGCAGATTGCGCCCTGGTGAGTTGTTTATAAACTGAATATTCCATATTTGTCAGAGGTTCCTTTAAACACTGGTAAAGGAAAATGTATCTTTCAGTATGGTTAAAACTGTCAGTAGTCAGAAAAATAAAATCACCTGTGTTGCTTTCACCTTACATGCATTCAGTCTTCTTTGTAGGTTGCACTAATGTCCAATCTAAATGAGAAAATAGCTACATAGTTTGTCTTGCAGCTGCATATGTCATAAGACTTATTTGTTAAAAATTGAGAAAAACTATGTATTTGTTACCAGGCTTACTTTTTTTTTTTTTTTTTTTGCGTCTCATAAATTTAAAGTAGAGAAGATGCCAAAGGCAGAAGCTTATTATCCAAGATGCAAGGTTTTAGAACATGGCCCTAGAGAGTCTGCATTTTTGTTATATGTTCCCTGATTGCTCTCTCTAGCATGTTTTAAATGAGCATTTAGAGTCTCGAATATTTATGTCAGGTAATACTATTCCCACCACAGTGTAGATACTTTTTAAAGATAAGAAGCCTTATTTATTTGTAAAATGTACCCACACACAAACAGCACTTTCATAAATAGCTTTTAATATGAATCTATTCACCCCAGCCGCTTAAACACAGGCTTTGAACTCAAAAACTAGATTATTTGAAGTGACTTGTCTCAAAGGGAGGGACCTGCAATATATGATTCAGAATCAAAGAGAAACACTAGATGGTTCATGAATTATTCAAAAATAATCTGGCATTTGGTTCACAGCATAAGAAAGAATGTGTCTGCTGTGCTAGGAAAAAAAACTCCCACAACAATTTACTGCCATTCAAGTAAGGAAGCTGTTTTAATCAATGTTTGCAATTTGTTTGCTTCTGATTAGCTGTCAATAAGCTTAATGAGAATTGACATATTGACTGTGCATGTGTATACTGTTACTTAATGTATAAGAGTCCTCTGGCCCCTAATTTGCTATTTTTCTATGTAAAACATCAAGCCATTATATCCCTACATATTTATATGTTCAGGCATCAAGGATTTTGTGTTTACAAGTCAGGTCTTCCTTTTTTTACAGAAATTATAAAACAAAATAAATAAAAGATACAAGATACCGATATATAATCTGGCTAATTCAGTTTAACAAATACAAAAATTGTGATATCTGAAAAGAAAAAGATATATAATATAACATATCAGCATCAAAACAGAGCACTTGCTTCTTTTTCCCAACACCCACTGTTTACTCCCTAGACATCCAAACCTAGCAGCTGATTTATCAAATAGACTGTTCACTTTGCAAGGGAAGGTGCATAGTCAAAGGAATACAATTGGACAGGAATTGATGATTTGAACAGGATTTGCACCGCATTCCTGTTCAAATCACATGCAATTCTTTGCAGTGTGATTTGAGCCTGTTCATTTGTATGGACTCAAATCACACCGCAAAGGTATCGGTACTTGGTATCGGCGAGTACTTGACCAAAAGTATCGGTATGACCCCACAAAGTGCAACTTCCCTTGGAAAGTGGACAGTCTATTTGCTTTAGTAACTCAACCCCCTAAAGTCAGGCATTGAGGTTGATTTACTAGTGAGAGAAATTATTTTGAAAAGTGCAACTCTCTTGTAAAGTGACCAGTCTATTTGCCTTGCAAATCAACAGGATTGTTACAAAGATGTAAATTTTTGGGGGCTACATTTTTCATTAAGACTGAGAAGGTGGTGCCATGCTCACTAGCTTCTTAGCTAAAATGAATGCTGGCTAGCCATTTCAAGCTGTAGAGTATTACAATAGCTTTTGTTTTTCATTTTATGTGTAGTGGTCTTTCCTGTCCAGTCCTATATCTAGAAAATAAAACCTACCCACCCAGCCATCATCAACATCAAAAAAACTTTCAGCTTTTTTCACAGCCTTTAGAGAACCATCAATCATTGTAAGCTCTAATGAGTAAGGTCTACAAGGCTCATGTTTCCTGCAGTGTACTATAGATTAACAAAGTGTTTACTGGATTCTTTTTTGTAAAGCCTGGAAGAACATGACTGCACAGCTAAATAAAAGCTAACAACAACAACAACAATAACAGTTGTTGTTAAATTTGTTTCTGCATGACATTTGTATAGATGTGTGCATTGATCGGCATATAAGCAATGTAGTAAATATTAGTAGTAGTAAATTACACTGGCTAACATTTAAGTTAAATAATGTTAAATAATGAAAACACAAACTCTAATCCCTTCAGAATCAACAAAAATACACTGTACATCCACACACAAGAATATAACACACAATTCCTCAAATAAAAACACTTTAGGCAGTTTTTTATCTCACATATTATTGAACTATACACCGTCAGATGGGAAAATGTAGAACATCAATGGAACAACCATCAACCCATCCCCGCATGCCAGGGTGCTAGGTGTAGTCATGGACTCCGAACTATCCTTTTGGCCCCACATCCAATCACTTTACAAATCTTGCTGCCTCCTAATCCACTCCCTGGTTATTTCTCGCCTTGACTACTGCCACTCCCTCCTCACTAACTTACCTTAAAATAGGCTATCCCTTATTCAGTCTATCATGAATGCTGCTGTCATATTTACAAACCACTTAGCGTCTGCTACCCCTCTCTGCCAATACCTCTATTGGCTGCCACTCACCCAAAAAATTTAATTCAAAATACTAACAATAACTTACAAAGCCATCCACAACTTGGCCACCAGCTACATCACTAAAATAGTCTCAAAATACCAACCAAATCATTATCTTTTTTCCTCCCAAGACCTCCTGCTCTCTAGTTCCCTTGGCACCACCTCCATTTTTCACCTCCAGGACTTCACCCAAGCCTCTCCCATCCTTTGGCATTCCCTACCCCTATCTGTCCGACTATCTCCAACTCTATCCACCTTTAGGTAATCCCTGAAAACTTTTATTTTCAGAGAAGCCTATCCTGCCTCCACCTAACAACTACTTTTTTTTCTCCATCAGCTTATTCCCCACATTTATTACCTTTTGTATCACTTGACCCTCCCTTTTAGACTGTAAGCTCTAACAAGCTTGGCCCTCTAATTCCACCTGTATTAACCTCTTAAGGACCAGCCGCCACAGTTGTACTGCGGCAATGTGGCTGGTTCTCGCGAAACGCTGTCATTGTACGTCGGCTCGTACACAGCGATTTGTGGGCAAGTGCGAGTGCCCACTAGCCAGTGGGGGAGCCAATCAGCGGGTGGGGCGGACTCAATCTCCGCCGTCCACCAGCGGTCGTTCCCGCAGTGACAGAATGGGGATTTGCCTGTGTAAACAAGACAAATCTCCGTTCTGACAGGAGAGATCACACAGATCCTGTCTTTCTGCTATGCAGGAAGAAAGATCTGTGTATTTCCCCCAGTTACACAGTCCCCCATACAGTTAGTAAACTTACTGAGGGAACACATTTAACCCCTTGATCGCCCTTAGTGTTAACCCCTTCCCTGCCAGTGTCATTAGTACAATAACAGTGCATATTTTTAGCACTGATTACTGTAATAATGTCACTGGTTCCCAAAAAAGGGTCAAAAATGTCAGTTAGGTGTCTGATCTGTCCGCCGCAATGTCGCAGTCCTCCTAAAAATGACATAAATCTATTCCCTATTTTGCGCAAACCAATCAATATATTCTTATTGCAAATTTTTTACCAAAAATATGTAGAAGAATATATGTTGGCCTAAACTGAGGAAGATTTTTTTTTATATTTTTGGGGGATATTTATTATAGCAAAAAGTTAAATATATTGTTTTTTTTTTTTTTTAAATTGTCGCTCTTTTTTGTTTATAGCACAAAAAATAAAAACCGCAGAGGTGATCAAATACCACCAAAAGAAATCTCTATTTGTGGAAAAAAGGACATAATTTTTGATTGGTTACATCATCGCACGACCGCGCAATTGTCAGTTAAAACGATGCAGTGCTGTATCGCAAAAAATGACCTGGTCATTAAGGGGGAAAATCTTCCGGTCCTTAAGTAGTTAAATTGTGTTGTACCTGATCTGTCTGCCCTCATGTTGTAAAGCTCTGCACAAACTGTTGGCACTATATAAATCCTAATAATAAAAATTCTACTGCGCTTGCCTGGTAAAACTTGATAGTGATGTATAGGGTTTGCTGCTCAATCTATGTGTAACAATATCACAAAAAAGAGAGAGTATGAAATAAGGTGATAAGCGCAAAACCCTTCTATTAATAACAACAATAGTGCATCAATGTGTGCAAAAGTACTATAACAAAGTGCAACGTGCAATCATACTATTGTTGTAAAGCTCATAAAATAAAGCTGAATAAAGTGCTGCATCAATATGTGTACAATGACTAAAATAAAGTGCAACGTGCCAAAATGTTATAACTGAGCTCGTAAAACAATACTGGCTAATAATTCTGAAATTCCAGTGTTCACATCTGTGCAGAAAAAACAACGGTGCAAAAAAGCAAAAAAGCAAATATAAAAAATAAAAATAAAATAAAATTTCCCAATATAAATGAATAGGGATTTTCACAGAGTATCTTGATACAGTTCACAAATCCAGCTTCAATTATATGTGGTGAAGCATATACAATTCTCCTTGTTTTCAAGACCAAAATCTTCTAATTCAGCAATCTTCTAGTAATCTGTGCTCACAGAGCCCTTACCGCAATTCAGCAGAAAAACAGCCTCCAAAGGTGTTGTTATATGTATCCGTGCCGACCTTTCCCCTCTTACAGCTCCACTCAGCTCTGCTGAAATCGTGATGTGTCCAAAGAGATGTCACTTAAGATTCTCACCATATGAAAAAAGGCAGAAAAGGTGCTCCTCATAGTGCAGTATTGCCGATTTATTAGAAGATAATAACAATATTACAAAGCAAAAGATAAAATGAATAAAAAGCGTGTGCCGAGACACTTCCCTGTGTCTACTTCCTCGTTCCGGCCCTTACATGTTACGTCACGCCCACGTGACTTCATCAGAGGTCCACATATAATTGAAGCTGGATTTGTGAACTGTATCAAGATACTCTATACCCTATTCATTTATATTGGGAAATTTTTTTATTTTTTATATTTGCTTTTTTGCTTTTTTGCACCGTTGTTTTTTCTGCACAGATGTGAACACTGGAATTTCAGAATTATTAGCCAGTATTGTTTTACGAGCTCAGTTATAACATTTTGGCACGTTGCACTTTATTTTAGTCATTGTACACATATTGATGCAGCACTTTATTCAGCTTTATTTTATGAGCTTTACAACAATAGTATGATTGCACGTTGCACTTTGTTATAGTACTTTTGCACACATTGATGCACTATTGTTGTTATTAATAGAAGGGTTTTGCGCTTATCACCTTATTTCATACTATATAAATCCTGTATAATAATAACAATAATCTCATCAAATGCCTTCACCTTGCATTTGAGATGCTTCTAATTTCTTCCTCACCTGTTTCCAGCTACTTTGGGCTCCTTTTGTATTCCCATGGACACATATGTTCAGAAAAGCAGTTCTACCTCAACCAAATGCCTGTGTACAGAGCTCTTTGTTGTATCAGCCTGTGGCTGACAGGTTTCTTACACTCATAATTAAAGAGGAACTGGATTATTTAAAAAAAAAAAAATTTGCCTATGTAGGTCTTTATTGCCTGGAGCCCTATCAGCACATGATCATCACCAGGAGTAATAGACTCACTTCCCTTCCACTCATGTGACAGCACTTGTTCTTGATGATAGGCCCAGCACTGTCATTTGTTGCAGGGAAGATTCTAGTCTTACCTACTGTATATAAATTGTGACTAGGGAAACTCATACCATACACCAGACTCCCCATTCTCACTTAAAATTTCTAAGCAGAACAGTAGGAGAATGAATAAAAGATTAATATCTACTAGTGTGAACTGGGAATTAAAGAAAACCTGTTGCATTGCCTTACAAGTACAGGAAAACTGCACTTCCATACAATTATCGCTTAAAGGGCTATCTTCCCCTCCCACCACAATCTTATACTTACCTGCCCACAATCCTTTCTCAGCAGGTCCCAAAGTTTTCTGCGCATACATGGACAAAATGGAAAAAAATATTAATTCCCAAGGAGAGAATCTTCTATGTTATTCAGTCATAGATGGCCTTTGCATGGGAATGCAAGGGATTTGTCCATGCAGGCACACCAGATTCTTGCACTGGCCAGGTGAGTTTCCAACAGCTAATGTGCAGTTCCTGTGGTCTGCACAATGTATATCTATTAGGGAATTCATTTTAAGGATTCTGTAAGGCAAAATTTGTAAAGGCTGGTGGTTCTGACCTCTCATTCTTCCCATATTAGCTAACAGGCTAAAATTGCATGTTACAACTTTTGTGTGATTAGTTTCTGTATTTTTACCAACATGATTTGTTCTCTCTCCATATATATTTTTTGTGTTTTACTATAATTGTATATTGATTGATAGAAAGCTTAACTAGGATTTGGCTACAAATGCATCAATACCTATTTATTTTTGTCAAGTTGTACTGAGTATTAACCATGACTAAGGACTGTTGTCAAACATAGATATTTTTAGCTTATTATTCTTGCTTTTATGTAATAAGGAAGTTGTGTTAATCTTAGCTGTTTCAGTCTGTAAGTGCTGTATAATTCCACAGTTAAATGCATTCTTTGTGTGCGTATGAAGCAAAAAAAAAAGAAATGTTCTTAGGCTGTTTCCTTTGTACCAAGTACTGCACTCTATTATTGTAAGCAATATTTCTAAAGCTGCTGTAACCATAATTTGAATCACATTAAAGGAGAAGTATGGAGTAGGAAAAAACAAACATACATACCGCCATGCTGCAGCATCGCTGTGAAGCTGCAGCCGTCTCCCACTGGCTCTAAGTCTGAGAACTAACTGCTAATCCACTGACTCTAAGTCAGAGAACTCACATTACTGATAATCACTCAGTTTTAAGTCATCTCAAAGTGGAGAGTCAGTCACCGCTCTGCTCTGTACTCTGAGTTCTCACCTAGAAAGTACCCACTGAACCATAACTGGGACAGTAGGCGATGGGAATTTTAGAGTGCCATAAACCAACAAAAGAAAAAATTTATCAATAAAACTCCCAATTATTTTGACATTAAAATAAGCACATCATAAAATATCAGCTACCATAATATCAGCTACCATTCAGATATAGGGATACATATACAAGACTGGTGGATCAATGTGTTTCGCTTAGAAAGAGATTCTTTGGGATCCATTGTTGTCTTCATTATAAAATGTGGTAGCTTACAAATAACACAATAGACATATTATTACAAAATGTATGGAGATATACAGTACATACCATTCATCTCATATAGAGGGATTCATATATGTGAAAATTTGAAGTATAACAACATCCTATGCAGCAACGAAAAAGAGATTCATGGGAAGAGAGGAGAAAACACACATAGGCGGAAAAAAATAGCACTGTCACCACCTCCAGAAAAAGTCGGAATCACTAAGGGCAGATAAAAGGTAGTAAGAAGAAGATGACGAGAAAAATCGACAACTCTTACCCGCAAGATAGATGTAGGTGGATTTTATTTCCTACATCTAACATTTGGGGAGGTCTTGGAGTTTTCTCGACATTTTCTTCTTACTAACTTTCCCCTCAGCCCCCACCCCCCTTAGTGAGTGATTCTGACATTTTCTGGAGGTTGTGACAGTACAATTTTTCGTTGTCTTTTTTTGTTCGTTTTTTTTCCCTCTATGTGTGTTTCCCCCTCTCTTCCCATCAATCTAATTTTTGCATAGAAAGTTATGCTGTGAATGATCACATATATGTATCCCTCTATATGAGATGAATGTTATGTATATATCCATACATTTTGTAATGATATATTTATTATAGTATTTGTCAGCTACCAGATTTTTATTATGAAGACAAGGAAATGGATCCTGAAGAAACTCTTTCTAAGCGAAACATGTTTATCCACCTATCATCCTCCACAATAATTTTGTATATGTATCCCTATATCTGGACGATAGCTGATATTATTTAGCTTTTATTATGTGCGGATTTTAATTTAATAATAAATATGGAGTTTTAATAATTGGTTAAAATGTTTCCTGCACTACTTTTTACCGATTTCATTGCAACTAGCATAGACTTCTGTTAAATTAAGTTGCAAGCCACAATGAAATCAACAGTGCAAATGGCACTGATGAGACACAAAACCAAACCAAGAAAGGGAATAAAGATGAGAATAAAAAAGTAAATAAAATTCAACAACAATCATAAATCAAATTAGCAAAACTAAATACAGATATGACCAGAATAAATAAGACAATAGAAACAACATTACTACACACTAGTGCAATACTCCCATCTTCAGGTTAAATCTGACTGCTGCGAGTGACTGATACCACCCAATAAGCATTTTTTTTTGCATAAATAGATTAATATAAATAGGAAGTGTACATCACTCAATAGTCAGTGGACTAGTAAAGGTTTAAAGGCAAATACCCAAAAATACATGAAAAAACAAGAGGCAGAATAAAAGGGATATCTTCAAATAGCAAAGAAGTAGAACACCAATCACTCATAAAAATGGGTTATATTCTATTCATGGTTCAATCCATGTGGGATTCAAATAAAAAATCCAAAAAACTTTCCTCTTACATAAAAGGCGAAACACATCCCCTCCTCTTTTGGGACATCAAATTTTCTCTATGATTTGGGCTCCTACTGTGGGTATGTCACCTGCATGGATGTTGTTAAAGTGGCAGGCAACATTAGTAGGCAGATATTTATCAATACTATATGGCATATCTTGCAGTTAATGACATAAATGACATAACTGTAACAGTTAAAGACAATTTTATGTTCCTTGTCGTTTGAAAAAAGAATGAATAATGTCACCCCTCAACATGGGTATACAAGGACAACTAGAGCTGCCACAGTGATAGTTACCCTGAAAGTGGAGCCATGTGGTAGACTGTACCGCTATTGGATTAAAAAAAACTGGGGGGATAAAGGATAAAGGAGTCCTTCTAGGCACAATATAGATAATGTGTTTAAAGACGCCTGCCCTACAATGATCATATTTCGACCAGGAGCAGCCATCATCATGGATGGATAAAGGCAGTCCCAGAAGGGCAGTTCGAGAAAATTAAATTGAATTGTAGTAGGGAAACTGATTATTGGATCAGTCTGTGTCCCTAATCACCACCACACCACTCATATGATTCTTCTGTAATGCATTGGTAACATTATGTAAAAAAATAGGGAAAAATAAACAAATTTTAACTCACCGTGCCTCCTACTAAATACCTCGGGCTGTCTACTTTTAAAAAAGGGGGGTATTTGTACTGCCCTGGCATTTTAGGGTCTCAAGAAATTAGATAGGCAGTCAGTACATCAGGATTAATCGATTCTCAAATATATATACCATAGTTTGTAGACTCGTTGACTTTCATACAGACTAAATATACACTGATTTGGGTTATTTTTTACCAAAGAAATGTAGCAGACTACATTTTGGCCTAAATTTATGAAGAAAGATTATACTGTATGTTTAAAAAAAATTTAACATAAGAATTTTTTTAAAAAATGGTCCGTCTTTTTTCGTTTATATAGCTGAAAAATTAAAACACAATGGTGATTAAATATCACCAAAAGAAAGCTCTATTTCTGTGAAAAAAATGATAGAAATTTCATTTGTGCACAGTGTTGCATGACCAAGCAATTGCCTGTTAAAGTAGCACAGTGCTAAATAGCAAAAAATTCCCTGGTAATGGCGGGTATAAAACCTTCTGGAGGTCAAGTGGTTAAAGGGGTTGTAAAGGCAGATGTTTTTTTTAATCTTAATGCATGGCATTGAGATAAAAATCCTTCTGTGTGCAGTAGCCTCAATAAGCCCCGCCTAATACTTACTTGAGCCCCATCTCTATCCAGTGAGGTTGCAGGAGTGTCTCGTCTGCCAGACTCCCCTCCTCATTGACTGAGACAGCAGCACATCACCATTGGCTCCCACTAATGTCAATAAAAGTCAGTCAGCCAATGAGGAGAGAAAGGGGGCGGGGCCGGGGCTTTGTGTCTGAATAGACAGAGGGAGCTGCGGCTCTGGTGCCCCCATAGCAAGCTGTTGCTGTGGGGCACTCAATGGGAGGGAGGGAGGGGCCAGGAGAGTTGAAGAGAGACCTGTGAAGTGGAGGATCTGGGCTGCTCTGTGTAAAACCACTGAACAGGGCAGGTATGTATGACATGTTTGTTATGTTTAACTGCTTAAAACAAGACTTTACAATCACTTTAAAGGGGTTGTAAAGGTTTGTTTTTTATTTTCTAAATAGGTTCCTTTAAGCTAGTGCATTGTTGGTTCACTTACCTTTTCCTTCTATTTCCGTTCTAAATGTTTTTTTCTTTGTCTGTATTTCTCACTTCCTGTTTCTCCTCAGTAAACTTCACACCATCATCCGAGTGGTGTTTAGTCAGCCAGAACAGCTTACTGAACAGCTTACTGAGGAGGAACCGGAAGTGAGAAATTCACACAATGAAAAAAAACATTTAGAAGGGAAATTGAAGGAAAATATAAGTGGACCAACAATGCACTAGCTTAAAGGAACCTATTTAGAAAATAAAAAACAAACCTTTACAACCCCTTTAAGGAACACTAGTCCTGGGCTCATCTGCAATCTGTGATTTTTCCATATATTTTACAAGAGATGACAGCTCAAAAATATTGCATAGTTCAGGGTGCTCTCCCTCGGTGCACAGCAGATATATATGGGATATTTGCAGCATTCAGCTAAGTCCCAAGATCATTGTGTCTGAGCACACACATACAGTACACTTGCATGCTGTTCTGTCCATTTTTATAATAGATGCAAAATGCCCTGTTTATCCCCCAGCAGGCCTGGTACTGTTATTTGGTAATGAATATGAGATACATAAGAAATACAGTAAATACATAAAATATAACTTTATGTCTCAAAAGTTTGTATTTTTATTATTTCAATTAAACTAGATTCTCACATAAGATCGGCTATTTCAATCTCTTTAGACATCACCATAAATACAAAATCTCTGGAGCAAGTTGTAGCCTTGTCTTCTTATTACAAATAAATTGACATTTTCTATTAATTATATATATATGTATATATATATATATATATATATATATATATATATATATATATATATATATTAACCGCAGTAATAACACTTATCAGTTCTTCCAAAGAGACAAATGACCAAGTTTCTATGTGAGGCTGAAAATGTTCAAAGTTTGCATGTCAACACGTTTTGATTTCAGCAAAGCCTCAGTGATTTGAAGTCACTCTTATGGATTCCCAGCATCAATAGCCTTGGTTATAAATAATAAAAGCAAGACAATTTCCATTAAAATGCTGCATTGTGCTCCCCCAAGAGTCTCTAGAGTCTGACATCTCTGCAGGATGTTTAATAAAAGTCTGGTACACAGATCAACATAATCCATCACCATTTACTAGTATTTTCAATACCTGACTGTAGTGTCTCATTACCTAAAAGATGGATCCTCTAATTTATTTGGCTCATAAACCTAGAAGCAGGTGGTTGAATTTTATTTGTGAAGGAATACATTCACTGATCACTAATCCTTTGCATTTTACAGCTCTTTGTTATCTTGGACAAACCAGTAGCATAGTACAATGGTTTTATACAGTGTATGAAGCAGATGATAGCTTCACCAACTTAATTATATTCATTCCTGCCAAAATAATGTTTAGAGGAAGCTATATCACAACACAACCTCTTCAATCAAGAAACCATGAACAATGTAGTGGGTCTGACAAGATATGAATCTGAATGGAATCATATTCATGGAGGAATTTACATTTAAAAAAGAAAAAAAGAACAACTGCTACTATATTGCAAGTTATACATGGTAAAGCTGCCCATTACCAAAAAGATGGTATTACGAGATCCCATCTGTTTACATGGTATAATATTGGTTGGCATTACATGTTGACTAATGAAAGATGTCACAAATTACTCCTAGCATTGAGGACACTGAAGAGAGTTCCTTCTATTAGAAACTCTTACAACTGTACCTTAGTCATTTCCTTTTCCTTAAAGCCATAGTAAAGCCATAGCACTTATATTCTTGTAACCTACAAGTAAGTCTATAATAAGATCTACCCGTAGGTACAGTAAATATCTCCTAAACATGCACTTTAGGAGATTAGGAGATTTAGGTGATAGGAGATATTTACATGTGTAGCAGCTGGTGATGCCACCAGTGCATTCACACTGTGCTCTGAATAGAAGAAAAACTGGAGTATGCTCCATTGAGAGAGCTGTGCCACGACAGTGACTCCTGCGTGAATGCACGGTAGTGATGTCATTGCGGATCGGCCATTCAAGCGGAAGGAAGACCAGGTGAAGATGGAATCCCTGTCAGCAGACACAGCACATTGCTGGAGGGATCCCTTTTTTAGGTAAGTCAGTCATAACATGCATACATTATGACATTACCTGCAGGGGGACCAGTTTTTTTTTAACACGGTTTATCACAGCTTTAAGAAAAGAGCACACTGAGTGTATGACAGAACAAGTCAGGAATGTTACAGCAGGTACTAGAGCAAATGTATTTAAATTCCTTCTCTCTATAGGAAAAAAGGGGATCAGAATGTAATATAGCTAAGGCTTGCCTCATTTAGGGTTATCAATATTTTTTTGTGTTATTGGGGAAATATTTATACCAGAGCTCATATTTAAAGCACTATGTTGGTTTTAATTTTTGACACCCTTTGCATTTGTCTGATTCATTCTTAGCGGCATAAAAGCCCTCGGGGAATACAATTGTTTCCAACAGTTTTGTTGTTTTCCCTGCACTTGTTTTTTTTTTTTTTTGCAAAATTACAATTTACCACATTCACTCAGCTTTTTGGAAAATGCCCCTGTACAGTGCAACTTCCCTCTCAAAGTGAACAACCTATTTTCTTTTAGTAAATCAAACCCACTGTTTCAGATTGCTTCAGGATATAAAGTGATTTCCACTTTACAGTGTCAGACGCTAGGTGGTGCTGTACAGAGCTTTTTTGGCGCAGAAGTGCAGGAGTGTCAGACTCTGTGACAGCGCAGTGTGAGAGGGAGCAAGGGAGTCGAGAACAGCAGACCGGACCCCCCTGTGACCAACGGCGGCAGCGGGTGACCCGGGGACCAAGAGTGGCGGCACAAGCAGGACATTGTAATGGTGGAGCGAGAGTAACTGGGGACAGTATTATCCCACAGATGTGGACAGAGGAGGTGGGAGTAAATCCAGCAGGACCAGGAGGTGGAAGGCTGACCGGAAGAGGCGAGGGGGGAGTGTGATAGACGGACTAGAGAAGTGGCAGGACTAAAATTTACTGACTGACTGCTGCAAGTGTCCGATTACAAGAGGCAGCTATGCAGAGCGACACAGATAGACACAAATAATAAAAAATTGACTGACAGTGTATGTGAGTACCTGTGTATGTGAGTACCTGTGAGTACCTGTGTAAGTGAGTACCTGTGTATGTGAGTACCTGTGTAAATGAGTACCGGTGTATGTGAGTACCTGTGAATGTGAGTACCCAAGTGCTGTGAGTACCCGAGTGCTGTGAGTACCCGGGTGCTGTGGGTATGCGAATGCTTTAGGTACCCGGGTGCTGTGAGTACCCAAGTGCTGTGAGTACCCATGTATGTGAGTGCTGTGAGTACCCGAGTGATGTGAGTACCTGAGTGCTGTGAGTACCCGTGTGCTGTGAGTACCCATGTGCTGTGAGTACGCGGGTGCTGTGAGTACCCAAGTGCTATGAGCACCTGTTTATGTGAGTACCCGAGTGCTGTAAATACCCGAGTGCTGTGAGTACCGTATGCTGTTGAGTAGTAGTGTCAGGAAGCTAGTTGTTAGTTAATTGGACAGAGCATAATTCCCAATCCCTATTAAATTAGTGCGTACGATGACAGCCGGGTATGGAGATGTGACTCTGTGTACATCTTGTGGCATGTATGAGTTCCTTGATCATCCGATTAAGGGTGAATACCACTGTGCAAAATGTAAGAACATTGTTTCCCTGAAAGCCCAGGTCCTGAATCTAGGGAAGCAACTGTCAACACTGAGAAGACTCTCCATACTTAAGGAGAGTTGGGATCATACCCGGCAGGTGCCGGCATGGGCCAGCACAGAGACAGGTGCAGACAAAGAGGTAGATGGGTGACAGTCAGGAAAGATAGAGGGGAAAGAGTAAGGAGAGAAGAGAGGGCAATCTGTCACAAAGACCTGAAGCTCCGAACTGTATGTTGTCTACAGGGAGTTCTGGTTTGGCACATCACGGATCTGGTAGACTGATTACTGGGAGAGGCTAGGGAAGACCCAGCTGTCATGGTGTACGTTGACATCAATGACAAAATCAAAGGAAGATGAAAGGTCTTAAAAAAAGGTTTTAGGGTCTTAGGAGTTAAATTGAGGATTTTGACCTCCAAGTTAGTGTTCTCAGAAATACTACCTGTACCTTGAGCCACACCAGAGAGGCAGCAGGAGATTAACCACTTAACGACCGCCCACTGTATATATACGTTGGCAGAATGGCACGGACAGGCACAATCACGTACCTGTATGTGCCTGCCTTCGTATGGGTGGGGGGTCCGATCGGACCCCCCTCCGGTACAGTGAGCGGCCGGGATCGCTTCGAGAGCGATCCGTGATGAGGGGGCCGCCATTTGATTCTGGCCACCCCCTCGCAATCGCTCCCGGCGAATCAAATGCTTCCTCTGCCTGTGTAATGTTTACACAGGCAGGAGGAAGTGATGTCATCTCTCATGCGGCGCTCACATATACCGAGCGCCGCATGAGAGAAGACATCAGGTTAGTGCACTAAACAGCACACTGACACCAGGACACATAGGCACACGATCGCCCCCCAGGCCCCCCCAGACACCCCCAGATCACCCCCCAGCCCCCAGTCACAGTGTCACTGATTGCAGTGACCATTTATTTACTGATCACTGCAATCAGTGACATTTGTGACTGTAAAAGTGTCAGGTTTAGGTCCAGTGTAGCCCCCTAACCCCCCCTAATAAAGGTTTAACCCCTTGATCGCCCCCCAGGTAACCCTTTCACCCCCTTTTGCCAGTGTCACTAAGCGATCGTTTTTCTGATCGCTGTCTTAGTGTCGGTGATGCCGATAGGTAGCCAGTTATTTTTTTTAGGTTCGCCACAGGTTTTTATAGCGTCAGGTACCCCCATATATTACCTAATAAAGGTTTAACCCCTTGATCACCCCCCCAGCTAACCCTCTCACCCCCTTTTGCCAGTGTCACCAAGCGATCATTTTTCTGATCGCTGTCTTAGTGTCGGTGATGCCGATAGGTAGCCAGTTATTTTTTTTAGGTTCGCCGCAGGTTTTTATAGCGTCAGGTACCCCATATATTATCTAATAAAGATTTTAACCCCCTAATTGCCCCTTGTTAACCCTTTCACCAGTGATCACCGTATAAGTGTTACTGGTGACACTGGTTAGCCAGTTAGTTATTTTGTTATTTAGGTTCCCCGTCAGGTTTTTATATAGCGTCAGGTACCCAAATATATTACCTAATAAGGGTTTAACACCCTGATTGCCCCTAGTTAACCCTTTCACCAGTGATCACCATATAAGTGTTACGGGTGACGCTGGTTAGTTTACTTTTTATAGTGTCAGGGCACCCGCCGTATATAACCCAATAAAGGTTTAACCCCCTGATCACCCGGCGGGTGATATCAATTAGGTTTTAGTGTCAGAGAGGGTCTGCGTCACCCCAGGCAGCGTCAGGTTAGTGCCAGGAACGCTAACACCCACGCGTGAAACATACACCTCCCTTAGTGGTATAGTATCTGAACAGATCAATATCTGATCTGATCAGATCTATACTAGCGTCCCCAGCAGTTTAGGGTTCCCAAAAATGCAGTGTTAGCGGGATCAGCCCAGATACCTGCTAGCACCTGCGTTTTGCCCCTCCGTCCAGCCCAGGCCACCCAAATGCAGTATCGATCGATCACTGTCACTTACAAAACACAACAATCATAACTGCAGCGTTTGCAGAGACAGGCCTGATCCCTGCGACTCCAGTGCTGTAGGAGGTGATTTCACCACCACAGTTAAAAAAAAAGAGCATAAATGCCGAAGCAGGGGGGCAGCAGGGGCGGAGGAGCGATTTTGATCCTAATGCCGCGTACATACGGTCAAAATTCCGACGGAGGCTTGCCCGTGGAAAAGTCTGACCGTGTGTACGCGGCATAACTTTTGCGGGAGGATGCCCCCATGCTTCGGCATATATAAATGGTGCATGTATGCCCATCATTAGAAGTGGCTGAATGAAGGGAGATATTCTAATGGTGGGTATACCCACCGATCAATCTCTTTTTTTCGTTCAGCCAACAGGCTGCATGAAAAAAAGATTACAATACATGTCCAACAAGGACCAGCAACGTACTGGTATGTTGCTGGACTTTGGTTATACCAGATTGATGCCTGCGGGTTAAGGTATCATCTTGGTATCATTCTTTTCAGCCAGCGGCCGACTTTCATGTAAAAGCAATCCTAGCGGCTAATTAGCCTCTGGACTGCTTTTACAAGCGCCATTGGGAAATTGGGAAAGCATTTTATCACACCGATCTTGGTGTGGTCAGATGCTTTGAGGGCAGAGGAAAGATCTAGGGTCCAATAGACCCCAGTTTTTTCAAAAAAAGAGTACCTGTCACTACCTATTGCTATCATAGGGGATATTTACATTCCCTGAGATAACAATAAAAATGATAAAAACAATATGGAAAGAACAGTTTAAAAATAAAATAAAAAAGCAAAATTAATAATAATAAAAAAAAAAGCACCCCTGTCCCGCCCTGCACTTGCGCAATGGCGAACGCAAGCGTCGGTCTGGCGTCATATGTAAACAGCAATTGCATCATGCATGTGAGGTATCACCGCGAAGGTCAGATCGAGAGCAGTCATTTTAGCAGTGGACCTCCTCTGTAAATCTAACGTGGTACCCTGTAAAGGCTTTTAAAGGCTTTTAAAAATGCATGTAGTTTGTCGCCAATGCGCGTTTGTGCGAAATTTTAAAGCATGTCGTGTTTGGTATCTATGTACTCGGCCTAAGATCATCTTTTTTATTTCATCAAACATTTGGGCAATATAGTGTGTTTTAGTGCATTAAAATTAAAAAAAGTGTATTTTTTCCCCAAAAAATGTGTTTAAAAAATCGCTGCGCAAATACTGTGTGTAAAAAAAAAAAATGCAACACCCACCATTTTAATCCGTAGGGCCTTTGCTTTAAAAAAATATATAATGTTTGGGGGTTCAACATAATTTTCTTGCAAAAAAAAAAAAATGTTTTCATGTAAACAAAAAGTGTCAGAAAGGGCTTTGTCTTCAAGTGGTTAGAAGAGTGGATGTAAGCTTCCTAATGTTGTGTATAAAATGCCAGGACAGTTCAAACCCCCCAAATGACCCCATTTTGGAAAGCAGACACCCCAAGCTATATACTGAGAGGCATGTCGAGTCCATGGAATATTTTATATGTTGACACAAGTTGCGGAAAAAAGACAATTTATTAATTTTTTATAAATTTTTTGCACAAAGTTGTCACTAAATTATATATTGCTCAAACATGCCATGGGCATATGTGGAATTACACCCCAAAATACATTCTGTTGCTTCTCCTGAGTACGGGGATACCACATGTGTGAGACTTTTTGGGAGCCTAGCCGCGTACGGGACCCCAAAAACCAAGCACCGCCTTCAGGCTTTCTAAGGGTATAAATTTTTTATTTCACTCCTCACTGCCCTATCACAGTTTCGGAAGCCATGGAATGCCCAGATGGCACAAAACCCCCCCAAATGACCCAATTTTGGAAAGTATACACCCCAAGCTATTTGCTGAGAGGTATGGTGAGTATTTTGCAGATCTCGCTTTTTGTCAAAAAGTTTTGAAAATAAAAAAAAAATAAAAAAAAATGTATTTCTTCATTTTCAAAAACAAATGAGAGCTGTAAAATACTCACCATGCCTCTCAGAAAATATCTTGGGGTGTCTACTTTCCAAAATGGGGTCATTTTGGGGGGTTTTGTGCTATTTTGGCATTTTATGGCCTTCGAAACTGTGATAGGTAGTGAGGAGTGAAATCAAAAATTTGTGCCCTTAGAAATCCTTAAGGTATTCTAATGGTGGGTAGGCTAGGCTCCTAAAAAGTCCCACACATGTGGTATCCCCGTACTCAGGAGAAGCAGCAAAAATTATTTTGGGGTGCAATTCCACATATAACCATGGCATGTGTGAGCAATATATCATTTAGTGACAACTTTTTGTAATATTTATAAATTTTTGGTCATTATTCAATCACTTGGGACAAAAAAAAATATTCAATGTGCTCAACATACCTCTCAGAAATTTCCTTGGGGTGTCTACTTTCCAAAATGGGGTCATTTGGGGGAGTCTTGTACTGCCCTGCCATTTTAGCACCTCAAGAAATGAGATAGGCAGTCATAAATTAAAAGCTGTGTAAATTCCAGAAAATGTACCCTAGTTTGTAGACGCTATAACTTTTGCGCAAACCAATAAATATATGCTTATTGATATTTTTTTTTACTAAAGACATGTGGCTGAATACATTTTGGCCTAAATGTATGACTAAAATTTAGTTTATTCGATTTTTCTTATAACAAAATTAGAAAATTTTATTTTTTTACAAAATTTTCAGTCTTTTTCCGTTTATTTTGCAAAAAAAATAAATCACAGAGGCAATCAAATACCATTAAAAGAAAGCTCTATTTGTGGGAAGAAAAGGACGCAAATTTCGTTTGGATACAACATTGCATGTCCGCACAATTTCCAGTTAAATCAGCGCAGTGCCAAATTGTGAAATCACCTCTGGTCATTAAGCTGCGTAATGGTCCGGGGCTTAAGTGGTTAAGGAAGTAAACAAGTGGCTGAGAGCTGGTGTAAAAAGGAGGGGTTCGGGTTCCTGGAGAACTTGGCCAATGGACTGCACCTAAATGGGGAAGGTGCAAATCGGCTGGGAGAGAAGATGGCCGACAAGTTAGAGGGACTTTTAAACTGGGTGACGGGGAGAGGGTCCAGATGTAGAGATAGCCAGCGTGGAACAAATTTCAGAGGTTGTATTGGGGGCATTAGTGGTAGGTTGACTAAAGCACCTAAACCCGAGGTAAGTATAGTAATATGTCCTATTTTCAAGTTCAGAGGGTGGTGATAAATGGGGAATGGTCCGGTGTGAAAAGTGGGGTCTGTTCTGGGACCAATCCTATTTAATTTATTCATAAACGATCTGGAGGATGGGATAAACAGCTCAATCTCAGTATTTGCGGACAATACTAATCTAAGCAGGGCAATAACTTCTACACAGGATGTGGAAACCTTGCAAGAAGATCTGAACAAATGAATGGGATGGGCAACTACATGGCAAATTGGGTTTAAAGTAGAAAAATGTAAAATAATGCATTTGGGTGCCAAGCATATGAATGCAATCTACTCACTAGGGTGAGAACCTCTGGGGCAATTGAGAATGGAAAATGACCTGGGGTCTTAGTAGATGACAGGCTCAGCAATAGCATGCAATACCAACAGAATATTGCCATGCATTAAAAAGGGGATTAATTCCAGAGATAAAACAATAATTATCAGACTTTACAAGACTCTGGTCCGCCCACACCTGGATTATGCCATCCAGTTCTGGGCTCCAGTCCTCAGGAAGGTTGTGCTGGAACTGGAGTGGGTCCAGAGAAGGGCAACAAAGCTAATTAAGGGACTGGAGGACCTCAGTGATGAGGAAAGATTACAAGCACTGAAAATATTATCTCTGGAGAAGATATAGTTACATAGTTACATAGTTAGTCAGGTTGAAAAAAGACACAAGTCCATCCAGTTCAACCATAAAAAAATAAAATAATAATATCATACAATCCCATATACCTAATTCTAAACCCACAGTTGATCCAGAGGAAGGCGAAAAACCCTAGCAGAGCACGATCCAATTTGCTACAGCAGGAGAAAAAATTCCTTCCTGATCCCCCAAGAGGCAATCGAATATTCCCCGGATCAACTTTATCTATAAATGTTAGTACCCAGTTATATTATGTACATTTAAGAAAGAATCCAGGCCTTTCTTAAAGCAAACTACTGAGCTGGCCAGAACCACCTCTGCAGGGAGTCTATTCCACATTTTCACAGTTCTTACTGTGAAGAAACCTTTCCGTATTTGGAGGTGAAATCTCTTTTCCTCTAGACGTAAAGAGTGCCCCCTTGTCCTTTGTGTTGACCATAAAGTGAATAACTCAACACCAAGTTCACTATATGGACCCCTTATATATTTGTACATGTTGATTATATCCCCCCTTATTTTCCTCTTCTCAAGAGTGAATACATTCAGTTCCTCTAATCTTTCCTCATAGCTGAGTTCCTCCATGCCTCTTATCAGTTTGGTTGCCCTTCTCTGCACTTTCTCCAGTTCCCCAATATCCTTTTTGAGAACAGGGGCCCAAAACTGAACTGTATTCCAGATGAGGTCTTACTAATTATTTGCACAGGGGAAAAATTATATCTCTCTCTCTGGAGTCCATACCTCTCTTAATACAAGAAAGGACTTTGCTCGCTTTGGAAACTGCAGCTTGGCATTGCATGCCATTATTGAGCTTATGATCTACCAAAACCCCCAGATCCTTCTCCACTATGGATCCCCCTAGTATGTATGATGCATTCATATTCTTAGTCCCCAAGTGCATAACTTTACATTTATCAACATTAAACCTCATCTGCCACATAGTCGCCCAATTAGACAGAGCATTGAGGTTGGCTTGTAAATTGGCGACATCCTGTAAGGACGTTATTCCACTGCATAGCTTAGTGTCATCTGCAAAGACAGAAATGTTACTTTTGATCTCAGACCCAATATCATTTATAAAGATATTAAAAAGTAAGGGTCCCAACACTGAACCTTCGGGTACACCACTGATAACCTTAGACCATTCTGAGTAAGAATCCTTAACCACCACTCTCTGAATTCTGTCTTTAAGCCAGTTTTCTATCCATTTACAAACTGATATTTCCAATCCTGTAGACTTTACCTTACACATGAGCCGTGTGTGGGGAACTGTATCGAATGCTTTTGCAAAATCCAAGTATACCACGTCCACTGCCCCCCCCCCCCCCCCTCTGTCCAAGGTTTTACTTACCTCTTCATAAAAAGAAATCAGGTTTGTCTGACAACTTCTATCTTTCATGAATCCATGCTGTCTGTTGCTTAAAATATTTTTTTCCAGCAAGAACTCATCTATGTGGTCTTTTATTAATCTCTCCAGTATCTTCCCAACTATAGAAGTTAAACTAACGGGTCTATAGTTACTTGGTAAAGACTTTGTTCCCTTTTTAAATATAGGCACCACATTGGCCCTGTGCCAATCCAGTGGTACTATTCCTGTCATTAATGAGTCCCTAAAAATTAGATACAATGGCTTTGAAATTACAGAGCTCAATTCTTTTAGTATCTGTGGGTATATGCCATCTGGTCCAGGTGCTTTATCCACCTTTATTCTGTCTAAATATTTCTGGACCATATCACTTTTGAACCATTGTGGATTTGGGGCTGTGTCACTACCACCCCCATTTTGGACATGAGCTCCCCCATGCTCCTTAATAAATTAGCCTTCTCTTTGTCCCCAGTCACCCACTCTAGATTATTTTGTAAAGGGCCTACATGCTCAGACTTGACCTTTTTACTATTAATATATTTGAAGAATTTTTTTGGGTTTGTCCTGCTATCTTTTGCAATCTGTCGTTCGTTTAGAATTTTTGCATCCTTGATTTCCTTTTTACATATCCTGTTATATTCTTTGTGACATTTAAATGACACTAGTGTTCCCTCATTTTTATATTTTTTAAATGCCCTTTTCTTGTAGTTTATAGCTTTTTTAACTTTGGCCGTGAGCCACATAGGTTTTATTTTTAGCCTTTTAAACTTATTGCCCATGGGAATATACTTTGCACTGAGTTCACAAACAGTCTTTTTGAAGAATTCCCATTTCTGTTCTGTGCCCATTGATGCCAATATTCCCTCCCAGTCTAAGTCCTGGAGAACAGCCCTCATCCTTGGAAAATTTGCTCTCTTGAAATTAAGTGTTTTTATCTTTCCCGTATGTGATTTTTGCTTACATCTAACATCAAATGAAATCATGTTATGGTCACTGCTACCCAGGTTTTCCTTTATCTGAACATTAGTAATACGCTCTGCATGGTTTGAGATTACCAGGTCCAACAGAGCATCATTTTTTGTTGGGGCCTCAATAAACTGGACCATAAAATTGTCCTGCTTGTCCTGCAATAGGTTTATAATTTTTTGCCCTTTAACTGTCCCAGCAGTGCCAATACTCCAGTCAATTTCTGGGTAGTTAAAATCCCCCATTATTGCCATCTTGCTGCTCCCAATACACCCAGAGCAACATCCAGCACAAAGTACCATCTTGCACGGGGTAAGCGGGGCGGGGGCAGAGTAAAAGGCACCAGAAGTAGGCTGATCCCTCCCCGGCTGGCAGTCAGAAAGGAGCACTCGGTGGGAGCCCTGACCCCATAGGTTCGAGGGGCGGCCATCTTGCTACACCCGACCATAGGACTGCTGGGTCCCCCCTTGCCCGTTTGATACCGCTTCGCCCTACACATTAAGGTCTGATTACTCTGGTATACAGGGCGGTTGGGCCTCCACCTCATTCATCTTGCCCTCCCCGTAACCCTCCAGTCACAGACTAGCAAGTAGTGTAGCGGCCATCTTGCTCCACCCGGACTCCGTGCTCCCCCTTGCCACTAGCCTTGCTCTGCTGCCCCCTCCACAGCCGCCAGTGCTGCCCAGGCTGCCGTACCGCTGTCCTGTAAGACAAACACCGGCACTCCCCTGCGCCTGCTCCAACACGACAGTAGCAACAAAGCAAGCGTCTATTCCCATGTACGACATGGGTCGCACTTTCTGTTCTTCCACTCCACCTATGGGGATGCGTGGCTGAGGATGCACGGCTGAAGACATGTACTGCTGAGCATTGTGCTCTCCCGACGACCGCAGGCTGCGTTCCCAACCAATCACGCCCAATCTGCTGATGGCGGCTTCCAGCTCTACCTCTACTGATTCCGCTGCACTGCAACCAGGTAATATCCAACGGTACCTGCTACGCACAGCCTCACAGGACTCCCGTACAGGGAAAGACAGGGCTTCGTCAGCCCGAACCCCAGGCAAACCAACACCTCCTCCCCCAACTGCAGCAGCTTTCTCTGTCGGTGGGACCGGCCCGGGTGTGCACCCGGCCCCTCCGATGGATCCCGCTACTCTTAGCGTGAACACGGCCTCAGCAGAGATGCTCTCCCAGGGCTCCACATCCGCTGCCGTACTTTCTGCTTTCCGAGCTGACTTTGATTCCTGGGCTTCCAAAATGGAAACTTCTCTTCATGTTGAACTAAATGCCCTCAAACAACGGGTTTCCGCGTCGGAGGTCACGGTTTCTGCTATGGCCACCACCCAGGAGGACCATTCAGCCCGCATAACGGCGCTTGAAAATGCATCTACGACTCACCTTTCCCGTCTACGGCAACACCAGCTCCGGATAGAAGATAGTGTGAACCGGAGCCGCAGGAACAACATCCGGCTGCAGGGGATCCCGGAGGCTACATCAGGTGCCGATCTCAAACCCACTGTCATCACTATCCTCAATCAGGTCCTGGGCAGGGAAGTTACATCTCCCATTGAATTGGACAGAGTGCATAGAGTGGGAGGCATGGGGGGTGACCGCAGGGACCGCCCTCGTGACGTACTTTGCCGGGTGCACTACTATACCCTGAAGGAAGAAATCTTGCGCAAGGCCTGGCGCCTGGGGCCACTGGACTTTCACGGATCACCTATACACCTCTACCCGGACCTCTCCCGCAACACGCTGTACATGCGGCGAGTGGTCCGTCCTCTGCTGGACTTGATTCGCCAAGTGGGCGCCACGTACACTTGGGGCCACCCCTTCAGCATCAAAGTGACCCGAGAAGATAACCACAAATTTGTGCTGTCAGACCCGGACCAGCTTCCTGCCTTCTTCCTGTTCCTGGACCGGGACCCTATTGTCGTCCCGAACTGGTTGGACCCCCCAGATGACCGCCAGCAGCTACAGGGCCCTCCTCTACAGCGTCGAGGACGCCCACAGTCTAGATCGGTACCTTCCGGTCCTAGAGTACGGCGAGCCACGTCACCAGAAGACTGATCCAGACTCTGTCGTCTGAGACCTGAAATGGTTCTTTTTGCTATGTCCTTTTGTCCACCAGGTGACTACAGTTCCTCTATGAGACTCCGGCCAGGTTTGCCTACTGTTCTCTCTATTTTGTTTTGCACTCACGGTTTTACTTGCGTATCCACCCCACTGACTCTTGCTTACTTTGTTATCTAAGTGCTGCTAACGGTTTAGTTGTCTCGCTTGGCACGGAGAATGTTTCCTTGCCCCCGGCTGGTGCGGTTGTGCTTGCTGGGGCCTTGGAAAGGCGGTCTGTGGTGTTGATATGTTCTTTCACGGCATTGGCTCTACTGGCTGGCTTGATGTTTCCCGGGCATAGCCCTTTGGCTTGTCCGGGGACCTCCGGGTCTTCCCTCGGGCTCTGGACATCTATGTCCCTGGAGCTTGGGACTGGCTGGCCTCATCACTGACACCTTCTGTGCGTTTACACAGATATCTGGGCTAAGCCGTGACAACTATCATAGTTAATGCTGCTATAAATGTAGTAATTGGTGCTTCCAACCCTCGTATGCTTACGCGGGAATACCTGTGCCTTTATTCTGTCACCAGTTTGTGTACACCTTGTTCTACGTTGATGTTATTTTTCTATGCAATTTTAGATTGTTTATTATACTCAAGCGCACCAATGGTATTAGTCTGACACTCTGCTCTTTAGTGACTAGGCAGTTTAGCATTAGATGCCACGGTCATTGGGTGTGTTACATTTAGTTATGTTATATATGCCTGTTAGGTTGTCGGGATCACAACTCAGCTGTTCTAACCCCGTTCTCTCCCCCTAAATAGGATTGGCACAGTTCGTGCCTACTACGTGATATTTCACGAAGTGTTACGTTTTTGCGCACACTTTAGTATTTTTGAGCCACCTTCCCCAGGTGCTCTCTATGTTCGATCTCTTCCCCGCCTCGCTCTACCTTCTCTCTTCCTCCCCTGTTGTGTTTCCCCCCCTTTTTTTTTCTCTTCTTCTCTCTCTCCTTCCCCCCCTCCCCCCCCATCACTCCATCATGGCCCACACAGTGACCTCTCACCCTAGGTTACAATTCTGTTCCTACAATGTCAATGGGCTCAATATTGCCTCCAAAAGAGGACAAATCCTGTATCAAATGCACAAACGCCAAGTCAATGTGCTTCTTCTCCAAGAGACACATTTTCACTCTGCCTCCACCCCTTCCTGTTCCAGCAGATACTTCAACAGGTGGTTCCACAGCACTAGCCCAACCCAGAAAGCCAAGGGAGTGTCTGTGGCCTTCCATAAGACGCTCCCTATAGAGGTGCTTGACCATCTCTCGGACCCCCAGGGGAGGTATGTTTTTGTGAAATTCGTGTTATGGGGTACCAAATTTACAGTAGCTAATATTTACCTTCCTAATGTTAATCAAGTATCGGCCGCGTTACAATACTTGAGGATTCTGTCAGGATTCAGGGAGGGTAAGCTCGTACTGGGGGGAGATTTTAACACCCCTCTTGAACCACTTTTAGATTCCTCCACCTCGCGATCGTGTATCTCCTTCCCCAAACTGAGGGCTCTGAAACGGGCATTCTACGATCTGCGTCTGGTGGACGTTTGGAGAGTGCTGCACCCCACGGCCCGTAACTATACCCACTTCTCCCATGTTCATCACACCTATAGTCGCATAGATTACCTAATGAGTGACCATAGCTGCCTGGACTGGTCCCCGGAATGCACCATAGACCCAATGGTCTGGTCTGACCATTCTCCTATACACGTGACATTCTCGCTCCCTTCCACTCCGATTAGGGAATGGTCATGGCGCTTGAACAATTCGCTGCTTACGAACCCGGAATGTGTGACAAGGGTTTCAGATACAATCTCTAACTTTTTTGCGGACCACGCTTTGGATACGACATCGTTGCCCTTTCAATGGGAGGCACTTAAGGCTGTCCTACGTGGTACCTTTATCCAAATGGGTACGCGTCTTAAAAAGGAGCGCTCAGCCGCCATAGAGGCAGCAAATAAAACGCTTAGAAACTTAGAAACTGAGCACAAACGATCCCCGACAGTGACAATGCTGGCGGACGTTTCTAGGGCACGATCACAACTTAGAGAACTTTATGAAGCCTCTGCACGCACATATGCAGATAAGCTCACTTTCCATCAATATAAGTTTCGAGATAAATGTGGTAGGCCACTGGCTCGCTCCCTGCACCCAAAAACAACCTCCGCCTTTGTGCCCCATATTCGGGGGGCGTAGGGAGAAATGGTATCCTCACCCACTAAGATGGCGGGGGAATTCAGGGACTTCTATCAGTCCCTGTACAATATCCCTAAGACTCAAGGGACAAGTTCCCCTTCTTCCGGGGTGGAGGACCAGATGTCATATGTATTGGAAACCGCGCTCCCTACATTAGACGATGACGTCATCGCCGATCTGGAAACCTCAATCACAGAAGACGAAGTTGCCAAAGCCATAGCGGGTACACCGAGTAGAAAGAGCCCGGGCCCAGACGGCTTCACTCCTAAGTTCTACAAACTTTTTGCCGCCCTCCTCACGCCCTTTCTAACTAAGGTGTTCAACTCTTTGTCGGAGGGTTCATTGTTCCCTCCACAAACACTTGAGGCTCACATATCCCTCATCCCAAAGCCAGGCAAAGACCCCACTCTTTGTGCAAGCTATAGGCCGATCTCCTTGATTGGGGTCGATTTGAAAGTCTTTGCTAAAATCCTAGCCAATAGATTACAACCATTGTTGCCTGGGATAATACACCTAGACCAGGTCGGCTTTGTGAGTGGCCGTGAGGCTAGGGACAATACCCTGAAGACCCTTCTTTTAACCAACTATGCCCGGTCCCACGATATCCCACTATGCCTCTTAACAGTCGATGCCGAGAAGGCATTCGACCGAGTAGACTGGCAGTTCCTTCGACTATCCCTGCAACAAATAGGCGTGGGAACCAATATGATGGCGGGAATAATGTCCCTTTACTCCTCTCCATATGCTAGGATCATACTAAATGGCTCGCTATCTCCAGCCTTCTCTGTATCTAACGGGACGCGACAGGGATGCCCACTGTCCCCCCTCCTCTATGTTCTCACTATGGAACATCTAGCTATTGCTCTACGTAACAATCCTTCTATCCAAGGCATAACAGTCGGGCCCACACATACTAAACTTGCCCTCTTTGCAGATGATCTGCTCCTGTTCGTGACACACCCTCACACATCCTTGCCCTTGGTATTACAGGAGTTTCGGAAATTTGGAGAAGTTAGCAACTTCAAGGTCAACTACAATAAATCGGAAATCCTCAACATATCTCTGCCTGCGTCGGCCCTACGAAGACTATCGTCTTCTCTCCCCTTCAAAACTGGTTCCCCCTCCATAAGGTATCTCGGAATTCAAATACCGGCGGATGCTTCCCAACTTTTTTCCTTGAACTTTGCCCCCCCTACTTCTTAGGACCCAGGCAGATTTAATCAATTATGCGTCCAAACAGCTCTCATGGCTAGGTAGAGTGAATGCCCTGAAGATGGATGTTCTTCCTAGGTTCCTGTATTTGTTTCAGACCATCCCTATTCACATACCTAATTCGTACTTCAAGAAAATACGCCAACTGTTTTCCAAATTTATTTGGAATGCGGCCCGTCCCAGGATACGGTATGAAACACTTTCTCTTCCAAAGGCTCGGGGGGGGGCTGGAGCCCCAGATGCCTCCCTATACCATAAAGCAGCGGTGCTCACCCGCATACTAGATTGGTTCCATCATTCTTCAACCAAGCTTTGGGTTCAATTGGAAAGCCACATGAGCCCAATTGAACTCTCCGCTCTCCCCTGGACCTTGCCTACGGTACGGGGGGGTTCGGGCCCTCTTAATGACCTTACCCATCAAACGATCCAGATTTGGGATCGCATGCTGTCCAGAAGGGGCTTATCAAACCGCATGGGGCCTATGACTCCCTTCTTTGGGACCCCGGCCTTTCCGCCAGCTATGTCGGTAGCAAGATTCGGACCATGGAGAAGAGAGGATCATAGGCGACTTGCCCAGGTCCTTCGTGCAGACCCCACTTTGAGGTCAGATACCTCTACCGGCCTGACCTCCCGTCACCCCATGCAGTGGCTTCGGAGGCAACAGACTGCCTCCTACATCCGGACTTTCCCATCTATTACAGACATTCTTGCTGAACCGACGGGATTCGAGGAACTGCTCCTGCAGGTGGAACCTCCAACGCATGTTGTATCTCAATTATACTCCCTTCTGCTCGATGTTTACTCCCCTGGCCTCCCACCGTATACGGTGGCCTGGGAGACAGACCTCCGTCACACTATCTCCCCTATTGACTGGCAAAAATGTTTTACCCTGACGCATAAATTGTCCATAGCCACCAAGACTCAGGAGAAGGGGTTTAAACTGTTAACAAGATGGTACAGATGTCCATCATCTCTTCACCACTTCAATCCGGAGGTGTCGGATGCCTGCTGGCGGTGCCTCAGCTCCCGGGGAACCATGCTCCACATCTGGTGGGAGTGCCCTCCTGTGCGGAGGTACTGGCAGCGGATTTTCACACTCTACTGCAAATTGATGGCGACCTCTATTCACCCTTCACCTGAGGTGGCTCTCTTGTCTATTCTCCCTGGATCATTTAAATCCATCAGAAATTATGTCTTGCGACACTTTCTGGCGGCGGTCAGGGTAGTGATTCCCCGTCATTGGAAAACGGCAACCATGCCTTCCCTGGGGGATTGGGCTGTTGAGGTGGACCGCATTAGGGACCTTGAACGCCTGGTGGCGGAGGAAAATTACAAAAGTGAACAGTTCTCTCTCACATGGACTTCGTGGTCCGTGTTTCAGTACTCCTCGGAGTTTATCTCTTGGGCGGAGTGTGCCCTGGACGAGACCACTCTCGGACCTTGATGGAGTGATTATGATCTCTGATCCCTGTCCCCTATCTGTGTACCCCTACTATTTGCCCCTGACTCTGACTCTTTCTCTTTTCTCTACACATAAATACACCTCTAAGAACCCAGTAGGATAACGTACCAGGGCTTCACTCTACCTACTACCTATAACCCATTGAGTGACCCTACTTCATACTCTCCAAATAGGTTTGTGGATACTTTCATCTGATGGTTCTTAGCCCTGCTCTGTTCTGACACACATGATGCCTGTTGAGGATGTATCCTATCAATGTTTGTAATGTTTAAGACAATGTATGTCTTTTTCTGTCATTTCCTTGCATAAACAAATAAAATAAGATTGAATTAAAATCCCCCATTATTATCACCGTGCCAACCCTTGCAACCCTTTCCATCTGTGCAAGGAGCTGAGTCTCCACCTTCTCATTATCATTGGGTGGTCTATAACAAACTCCGATGATTAACTTTGAACTACGCACATCTGTATGCAGTTCCACCCATAATGCTTCAGACTCATCCCACTCTCCATCCACCAGGTCCTCTTTCACACTTGCTTTGAGATCACTTCTCACATAGAGACAGACCCCTCCACTTGTCCTTTTTACCCTGTCTTTCTGAAAGAGTGCATAGCCAGGAATATTAATAGCCCAGCCATGTAAGGAATGAAGCCAAGTTTCAGCAATACCGATTACATCATAGCTCTCCTCATGCACCAGAGCTTCCAACTCACCTATTTTGCTTGGCAGACTTCTGGCATTGGTGAACAAACACTTTAATGCATTAACATATTTTGACCGGTCACATACTATCCTCTTGGGTGTTCTGAGATTGCAACTAGGACTTGCTACTATACTTACCTTGGGTTTATGTGCTTTGGGTACCCTACCACTAATACCCCTAATACTACCCTCTGGAATATGTTCCACGCTGACTCTCACTATCTCTGGACCCTCCCCCCGTCGCCTAGTTTAAAAACCCCTCTAACTTTTTGGCCATCCTTATTCCCAGCTGATCTGCACCCTCCTCATTTAGGTGCAGTCCGTCCCTTCTATAGTACTGGTTATCGACTGAGAAGTCGGCCCAGTCCTCCAGGAATCCAAACCCCTCCTTACTACACCAGCTCTTCAGCCACTTGTTAACTTCCCTAATCTCCCTCTGCCTTTCTGGTGTGGCTCGATGTACCAGTAGTATTCCTGAGAATATTACCTTGGAGGTCCTTTTCCTCAATTTAGCTCCCAAGTCCCTAAAATCGTTCTTTAGGACACTCCATCTTCCTCTGACTTTGTCATTAGTGCCAACGTGCACCATGACAGCTGGGTCTTCCCCAGCCCCTCCCAGTAATCTGTCCACCAGATCCGTGATGTGCCAAACCCGAGCACCCGGTAGACAACATACAGTTCGGCGCTTCAGGTCTTTGTTACAGATTTCCCTCTCTGTCCTTCTAAGAATTGAGTCCCCTACCACTAGAATCTGTCTTTCCTTTCCCTTCGCTTCCCCCCACTCTCATTGGAGGAGTTCTTCCCCCGGCAGCTAGGAGAGTCCCTCAGCTCCACAGAGCTGGTCCCTCACTGGTTTCACCAATGTCACTCAATGGAGCATGCTTATTGGGATGCTCCAGCCCTGGATAGGCCTCCCTGGCACTTCCCCTCTACCCTTCCTGACTGTCACCCATCTACTATTTTCTAGTGCCTGCACCTCTTTGTCTATACCCACCTCTGTGCTGGCCCCTGCCATCACCTGCCGGGTAAGTTTCCAGCTCTCCTTTAGTGTGGAGGGTCTTCCCAGTGCTGACAGTTGCTTCCCCAGATTCAGAACCCGGGCTTCCAGGGAAACAATGTGCTTACATTTTGCACAGCAGTAATCGCCCTCGATCAGATGATCAAGGAACGCATACATACCGCAAGATGTACACTGAGTCGCCTCGCCACACCCGCCGGGCATCGTATCTATTCATTTAATGAGGATTAGAGATTATACCCTGTCCAAATTACCTAACAACTAGCTTCCTGACACAACTACTCAAGACAATACACAGGTACTCAACAAGACAATACACAGGTACTCAACAAGACAATACACAGGTACTCAACAAGACAATAAACAGGTACTCGCAGACCTACGTGCACTCACAGACCAGCGGACCTACCTGCACCCGCAGACCAGCGGACCTACGTGCACTCACAGACCAGCAGACCTACGCGCACTCGCAGACCAACAGACCTGCTTGCACTCGCAGACCAACAGACCAGCGTGCACTCGCAGACCAGCGTGCACTCACAATACACAAGTACTAACGATCCACACACACTACTCAGACAACACTCAGGTATTCACACTACACAGCTACTATGACCCCTGTTTTAACCGCCTGTTTTAAACTCTTGATTTTAACTCACCACTTAGTCCAGTTCCACTTGGACAGAGTTCCAGCAAACTCAAAGATGAGCAGGCTCAAATGAGTTCTACAGAAATTTATATAGGCCTCAAGCACCTGTGACCAATTAACCACTCCCCTTAATTAGTAGGCTGAAGGAAAAAAAATAAAAAAAAGTCTGTTTAAAAAGTTCCAGAAAAAGGTGTTAAAAAGCTGCAAGGAAAAAGTCCCAAAAAGAACCTAAAATGCAAACCAGCAGTCAAAAGCAAAACTTCTTCACTCTCCACTCAAGGTCTCCACTGTCTAGCCTCCAACCAACAAGACTGGCTTGAGAGGGGATATGATTTCAATGTATAAATACCGAACTGGTGACCCACATTAGGGATAAAACTTTTCCGCACAAGGGAACATAAAAAGACACGTGGCCATTCATTAAAATTACAAGAAAAGCGGTTTAACCTTAAAATGCATAGAGGGCTCTTTACGGTAAGAGCGGTAAGGATGTGGAATTCTCTTCCACAAGCAGTGGTTTCATGAGGGAGCATAGATCATTTAAAAAAACTATTAGATAGGCACCTAAACGACCACAACATACAGGGATACACAATGTAATATTGACATAAAAGCACACACACAGGTTGGACTTGACGGACTTGCGCCTTTTTTCAACCTCACCAACTATGTAACTATGTATGTAACTATGTAACTATGTAAGATAGATGTATTATTCAGGAGTGATCAGGAATGGTGGCTGGCTAGATGCCAAACTCTCTGGGATCAGGGCAGACAAGACCAGTGGCTGTTATCTAAGCAAGGTTCAGGGCAGATGAAAATCAGTAACCTAACCATATCCAGGCAAGGGTCAGAACAGGTGGCAATCAGCAGCCTAATCTGTTATCTGTTATCCAGAGATAAGAGTCAGTAGCAGAGGAAATCCAGAGGAAAGACAAGGCACAAGATACAGAAGAAAGGAAGCAAATGCTATCATAAGTGCAGATGTGACATGCTGCCTAGAAATGAGTATTCCACCCAGGGTAATTGCCAATAAGTGGGTGAAAGGGAACTGCCAGCAGTGAAAAGCCTGTTGCTCAGCAGCTGACACTCCAGCTGCTGAAGGAAATTCTGCTGAGCAATGGCTGCAGGAAGTACAAGAGCTCTGGTAAGGGAGGGATAGGTGTGGTTGCGTTTCACTGTCAGAGAATAAAGGAACTGAAAGATGCACACATTTGTTATGATAAAAAGTTATTCTATGATACTCTTTTTGTAATGTGTCCATTACTGTACAAAGATGTTAAAGTCCTTGGCATGGGTCATATATTTTTTACTCAAAATGAAAACTACCGTATATACTCGAGTAAAAGCTGACCCGAATATAAGCCGAGGCACCCAATTTTAGCACTAAAAATTGGGAAAACGTATTGACTCGAGTATAAGCCTAGGGTGTCCATCTGCATGCCTCACTGTGTCTCACTTTGCCTTACTGTGTCCATGTGCACGCCTCACTGTGCCCATGCCTCACTGTGCCCATGGCTAGAATGATGTTTAACATGGGAGTCTATGAAAGGAGTGCCCATGTTTGAAAAATCAGTGCTCCCCGGCCGTAGGTCCCCCAGACAACAAACTTTGCACACTTTTAGAGGAGAAATTGGGCTACATGTGTGCAAAGTTTGGTACCGGATCCCCAAAGTCCGGGAGATCAGGCGCAAAAAGGTGACTCGAGTATAAGCCGAGGGGGGCATTTTCAGCACAAAAAAATGTGCTGAAAAACTCGGCTTATACGCGAGTATATACAGTAATAGCTCAATGTGTCCAGCAGCCTGTCTGTAAATGTAAGTGGTACAAAGAGGCAGTCTATAAGCGTTAGAAAATTACATTTCCTTATTTTGCATTTAGCACATTTGCTGTAGCAAATAAATCTTCTAGCTAATAGATTATGTAATTATTCTAGAAATCTTTCTTAATAAAAAAGTCAAGCAACATAAATCACCTAACTACACGTTTTCTGTGTTGTACTTTGTTGTGAGTGTATAAAGAAGTGAAACACAATTTCAGGATCAACATGTTCAGAGTTAAAGCCTAATTAGTCACAGTTTTACAAGACCTGGCAAACTTGTGAGAGTCACTGTGAACTTAAACTGTCTTAAACACACTAATGACTGTTGTACTTGTTAAAAGTTCTTTATTGCACTTCTTCAGGAGGCAGATTTTTAAAAATGTTATAAGAATGGTAATTTGTTAGTAGAAAGGGGAAAGCTGTATTAAATATAACATTTCATAATGTGCTTTTTCCTATTGTAAACCACATCGAATCTTTCTCACCCTAATGCTAACTGGTTTTAATATTCATAGAGATATGCAAGAACATAGGCATTAGGTGTCATATTTTTAATTTAAAAAAGACTGAGAAGCAGCCACAATTTGATTGTAGTCCAGTTTAGGCAAAGGTTAATTTCTAGCCATATTCCTAGTCTCATTGTGGTGAAGATCATATAGCTAACAGGCTGAATGCCATCTAATGACTTGGCCACCTAAATACCTACCATAATTTACTGGTTGCCAACCGCCCTACGTATATGTACTGCGCGGCGGCTCCTACAGGCAAAATCGTGCCTGGAAGAAGTCCTTTTGTCAACGAAACCGGTCAAAAAAAGTGCTGAGAGCTGTATGTTCCTGTTATCGCGGATTTTACATGTTTGGATGTTCTGTGGCGGCTGCCTTTCTTTTTTACCATGCAATGCTGGTTTTACTATGGATACGTGTTACGCCCCGTACACACGGTCGGACTATTCTCCGGCCAAAAGCACATCGGAATTCCAAAGGAAATCCATCGGAGTAAAATAGAACATGTTCTATATTTAAACTCCGATGGAATTCATCTGAATTTCTCCGATGGGGCACATACACGGTAGGAATTTCCGATGGAAAAAGACTGTCTGACTTTTTCCATCGGAAATTCCTATCGTGTGTACAGGGCATAATAAGTGCAATACTTTATATTACATGCAACCCTTAAGAGGTTTTACACTATCCAGCGTTTTATGTTTTATTTGGATCTGACTACACAATCGTCGTTTGGGTGGAGTCCCCTTGATGCTCTGGAGCTGTTACTGACGTGGTTCCTTTGTATATCTCCTGCTGATGACCCCTATATATTCATCAAGCCTGTTTGACCCTTCATAATAAAGGGTCCAGGCTCTCTGGTAAGAGTCCAACCTATTGTGGTGGTGGCGTGTTCACTTGGTGAAGGGATTGGGTAACCTTATCCACAGTTGAATAATGGAGTTTGCCATTTGACCATTATGGTCCATTTGAGAGACTGATTTTATTTATAATTTTTTTCAGTATTTTTAATATCAATCACTGTAGTGTAGGGATGAGCTTCGAGTTCCAGTCAAACCCATGTTCGACTCGAACATCGTCTGTTCGCTGAATTTTGAACATTATAGGCCGTTCTCGCCAAATTCGAGTGGCGCGTCACGGCCCATAATTCACTGCGGCATCGCAGTGCATTGCTGGCTGATGATTGGCCTAGCATGCACTATGACCTGCATGCTTTGGCCAATCACAGCACGGGAAAAAAGGGGAAACCATAATTGGTGTGTGTTGCGGCGGTGGTTAAAGACAGACAGAGAGAGACAGTGTCATTTAATTTGAGTTAGATAGAGCAGGCAGGCGAGTCAGTTAACTTCAGTTACAGTGTGTAGAGGATATATATGCATCCTAGGAGTTGTAGATATATTTATACACTGTATTCAGTTTAGCTAGATCCGTTCTTGTTATTATCTTCATAATATACTGACAGGCAGGCAGGTGATTGTGCTAGCTGCAGTATTTTCACTTAGTGTACTGTGTCCTTTGCACAGTGTGCACCTAAAGCTTACCTGAATACAATTGCTGGTGTCCTCATACAAATACAGGCAGGGAACTGCAGTATTTTGTTTTAGTGTCCTTTGCACAATGTGCACCTAAAGCTTACCTGAATACAATTGCTGGTGTTCTCATATAAATACAGGCAGGGAGCTGCAGTATTTTGATTTAGTGTCCTTTGCACAGTGTGCACCTAAAGCTTACCTGAATACAATTGCTGGTGTTCTCACACAAATAAAGGCAGGGAGCTGCAGTATTTTGATTTAGTGTCCTTTGCACAGTGTGCACCTAAAGCTTACCTAAATATATAATTGCTGGTGTTCTCATACAAATACAGGCAGGGAGCTGCAGTATTTTGATTTCGTGTCCTTTGCACAGTGTGCACCCAAAGCTTACCTGAATACAATTGCTGGTGTTCTCATACAAATACAGACAGGGAGCTGCAGTATTTTGTTTTAGTGTCCTTTGCACAGTGTGCACCTAAAGCTTACCTGAATACAATTGCTGGTGTTCTCATACAAATACAGGCAGGGAGCTGCAGTATTTTCAGTTAGTGTACCGTGTCCTTTGCACAGTGTGCACCTAAAGCTACCTGAAGACAATTGCTGGTGTTCTCATACTAATACCACAGGCAGGGAGCTTCAGTATTTTCAGTTAGTGGTCCATATTGCCCGGACCACACATTACATTATAGCCGCAAGCTGTTTTAAATTACTTTTTTTTCATTTAGAAATGTCATTTTGTGCAGGGACTGTTCTAAACACGGGAAACATGTGCCACTTTACAGGCATAATATAGATACCCCCCAGGTACGATATTTAATGGACTATTTCACTTTTTCTTTTTCACTTTATGCATCATTAAAATCACTGCTCCCGAAAAAACTGCCATTTTTAAAACTTCTTTTTGCATTGATACATGTCCCCTGGGGCAGGACCCGGGTCCCCAAACCCTCTTTAGGACAATAACTTGCATTTTAGCCTTTAAAATTAGCACTTTTGATTCCGAACGTTCCAGTCCCATAGACTTTAACGGGGTTCGATAGTTCACGCAAACTTTCGGTCCGTTCGCAGGTTCTGGTGCGAACCGAACTGGGGGGTGTTCGGCTCATCCGTACTATAGTGCAACACATATTTTGTTTCTTGTTTGTTTCTTGTTTTTTGTGGTAATATCTCACATTTGTGGTGCTTAGTGATGAGCCGAACACCCCCGGGTTCGGTTCGCACCAGAACCCGCGAACGGACCGAAAGTTCGTACGAACATTAGAACCCTATTAAATACAATGGATGCGAACGTTCGAATTCTAAAGTGCTAATTATAACAACTATTATGCATGTTATTGTCCTAAAAAGGGTTTGGGAACCCGGGTTCTGCACCAGGGGACATGTATCAATGCAAAAAGAAGTTTTAAAAACGATCGTTTTTCGGGAGCAGTCATTTTAATGATGCATAAAGTGAAAAAAAAAAAGTCAAATATTCCTTTAAATATCGTACCTGGGGGGTGTCTAAAGTATGCCTGTGAAGTGCCACGTGTTTCCCGTGTTTAGAACTGTCCCTGCACAAAATGACACTTCTAAAGGAAAAAAAAGCCATTTAAAACTGCTTGCGGCTTTAATGTAATGTCTGGTCCCGGTAATATGGATGAAAATCTTTAAGAAAAATGGCATAGCTACCCCATGACCCCCCCCCCTACCCCAGCCCATTACCAGCCCCTTTGGGTCTTGTATGGATATTAAGGGGAACCCCGCACATAAAATAAAAAAGGCCCTATATACTCTGAACAGCCGTATACAGGCGGTGCATACAAGACAGGGACTGTAGGTTTGTTCTTATGTAGAATGTGTTTGTAATTTTGAACAGGTACATTGTTTAAGTGTAGCTCCAGCCCAAAAATCTATTTTTAAACTTTTTGGAAAACATAGGTAAGGGTTATCACCCCTGTAACATTTGTTTTGCTGTCTGTGCCCCTGTTCAGAACATTTCACCTCACTTTCCGTCCCAATGACCACTCTTTTTGAAATGTGGTGTTTTTCTTGAAACAAGGATTGCTGATAAAGCATCAGTACAGAGGAGACACCTTTCTCCCATATTAATTCTTACAGGAGAGAATTTTCCTTCCTAGGGGTAGATTTCCTCTCACTTCCTGTTGTCTTCTTGCGTTTGCAAGTAGGAGTCGTTTGTAAGTTGGATGTTTGAAAGTAGGGACCTGCCGTATATAATCTGCAGAAATAGGCCCCTTAGTTGGTGTTGGCACAACACTGTAAGCACTCACAGTTACTCTTGGTTGGTGCTGGAACGCCCTGCTGTCAACTATTATATCAGGAATTGTAATTACATATAATTGTTGAACAGTGGTAGTAAAAATTGGGCCTTTGATGGTGGTGCTGGTGCCACAACACTGTAAGCCCTGACAGTTACTCTTGGTGGGTGCAGCAATGGGCCCTGCTGTGAATTATTAGATCAAGAATTGTAATTGCATGCCCCTGTTGAACAGGGGCTGAAAAATTGGGCCTTTCGTGGTGGTGGTGGTGGTGTTGCCACAACACTGTAAGCCCTCAGAGTTACTCTTGCTTGGTGGGTGCAGGAATGGGCCCTGCTGTGAATTATTAGATCAATAATTGTAATTACATGCCCCTGTTGAACAGGGGCTGAAAAATTGGGCCTTAGGCACTGGTGGCACAACACTGCAACCCCTCACAGATACTGTACTTGGAGCACAGCAATGAGCCCTGTTGCAAAGTATTGCTTCAAAAATTGTAATGACACGCCCCTGTTAAACAGGGGCTGAAAAATTGGGCCTTAGGCACTGGTGGCACAACACTCCAACCCCTCACACATACTGTACTTGGAGCACAGCAATGAGCCCTGTTGCAAAGTATTGCTTCAAAAATTGTAATTACACGCCCCTGTTAAACAGGGGCTGAAAAATTGGGCCTTAGCCACTGGTGGCGGCACCCATAAACAAAAATGATCTTCCAAGCTATCATCATCAATCGTATCATTGAGGACTCGGAGGAGGAGGATAGCCAGTCAACATAACAGCACAGGCACTCAGCATCAGCATCAGTCTTGAAGGGATGTGACATGTTAAAATCAATTAGTCTGTTATATCAGCATCAGGTGTGTGGTAGCTGGTGGTGATCCAAGACTGGTTCATCTTGATGAAAGTCAGTCGATCAACCGAGTCGGTGGACAGGCGCACCCTGTGATCCGTGACAAATCCTCCAGCAGCACTGAATGTGCGTTCCGAAAGAACGCTGGATGCAGGACAGGCCAGTAGCTCAATTGCATACTGTGCAAGCTCTGGCCAGTGATCCATCCTCAAGACCCAGTAAGCCAGAGGATTTTCGGTGGGGAAGGTGTCCAAGTCTGACCTTGCCCCTAGATATTCCTGCACCATGTTTATCAGACGCTGGCGATGGTTGCTGGAACCGATCATACTTTGGGGCTGCGGACTAAAGAATTGTCTGAACGCATCGGTCAGACGGCCACCTTCCCCACCGCTCCTTCTTTGACTGGCCGAAGCCTCAGCAACTCGTTGTCCAGGACCAGGAGTTTGTCACCTCCCAGTCTCTGGGAACGCGTTGCACAGACCTTTCTGCAAGGCCTCCCGGAGTTGTCTCATCCTCTGCTCCCTCTGCGATGGTAACATAAGGTCCGCAACCTTACCCTTGTACCGTGGATCAAGGAGAGTGGCCAGCCAGTAATGGTCCCTCTCCTTGATCCGAAGAATACAAGGATCCTTCCGCAGACTTTGCAGGATCAGGGAGGCCATGCAGCGTAGGTTTGCTGAGGCATTCGCTCCGGAGTCCTCTGGGTCACTAAGGACGACATGATCCGCAGTCACCTCCTCCCAGCCACGTACAAGTCCACTGGTTTCTTGGGACTGTAAATCATCCCTAAAAGACTGCTGCTGATGATGCTGAGTGCCAGCCTCCACCTCCATGCTGACACAATCCTCCTCCTCCTCCTCCTCCTCCTTCTCCTCTTCCTGTGCGATGGGTGGGACAGAAGGAACACTGTCTGGGTAAAGGGGGCCTTGAGAGGCAAGGAAGTCCTCCTCTTCCTGCCTCTGTTCTGCCTCAAGTGCCCTGTCCATTATTCCACGCAGCGTGTGCTCCAACAGGTGGACAAGAGGTACAGTGTCACTGATGCATGCACTGTCACTGCTCACCATCCTCGTGGCCTCCTCAAATGGTGCCAGGACAGTGCATGCATCCCTGATCATGCCCCACTGGCGTGGAGAAAAAAAACCAAGCTCCCCTGACCCTGTCCTGGTGCCGTAGTCGCACAGGTACTCATTGATGGCCCTCTGCTGCGTGTGCAGCCGCTGCAGCATGGCCAACGTTGAGTTCCACCTGGTGGGCATGTCACATATAAGGCGGTTCTTGGGCAGGTTCAACTCCTTTTGCAGCTCAGCCAGGCGAGCACTGGCATTATAAGATCTGCGGAAATGCACACAGACTTTCCTGGCCTGCCTCAGGACATCCTGTAAGCCCGGGTACCTGCCCAAGAAACGCTGCACCACCAGGTTAAGGACGTGAGCCACACAGGGCACATGGGTCAGTTGTCCCTGTCGAAGGGCGGAGAGGAGGTTGGTGCCATTGTCGCAAACCACCATTCCTGGCTTAAGCTGGCGTGGCGTCAACCACCTCTCGGCCTGGCCCTGCAGAGCAGACAGGACCTCTGCCCCAGTGTGGCTTCTGTCCCCCAAACACACCAGCGCAAGCACGGCATGGCATCTTTTTGCCTGCGTACTTGCGTAGCCCCGTGAACGGCTACGGAGCACCGCTGGTTCATAGGACAAACCACAGGAAGAGGCCATGGAGGAAGAAGAAGAGGAGGGGGTGGAGGAGAGAGGTGTGTCACAACCAGTAGTAGCATTTTGGAGGCGTGGCGGTGGAACAACCTCCAACACTACTGCACCTTGTCCTGCATCCTTCCCAGCTGCCAAAAGAGTGACCCAATGGGCCGTGAAAGAAAGGTAACGTCCCTGTCCATGCCTGCTGGACCATGAGTCAGCGGTAATATGCACCTTACCGCTGACCGCCCTGTCCAGCGAGGCCAAGACATTGCCTTCCAGAGAGCCGGAATAGCCTTCCGTGAGAAAAAGTGGCGTTTGGGAACCTGCCACTGAGGAACCGCACATTGCACAAACTCACGGAAGGGGGCCGAGTCTACCAACTGAAAAGGCAGCAGTTGAAGCGCTAGCAATTTAGCCAAGCTAGCATTCAACCGCTGGGCATGTGGATGGCTGGGAGTGAACTTCTTTCGACGGTCCAGCAGCTGGGGCAGGGAAATTTGCCTGCTAGAATCGGACGTCGGTGTACTGCTAGCAGAGTGGCCGCAAGTACTTGGCTGTGACACACCTAATTCTACACCTTCATTCCTCTCAGTGCATGTTTCAGAGAGGACTGAAGTTATAGTGGGGTTGGAGATCCCAGCTGATGCGGTGCAAGGAGAGGTCCACTTTGTTCTTTGGTGTGGGTCTTTGAGGTAGGCTTGCCAACGAGCTGCATGGCAGGTCAACATATGTCTGGTCAGGCATGTGGTACCCAAGCGGCTGATGTTTTGGCCACGCGATATACGCTTGAGACATATGTTGCAAACAGCAGCTGTGCGATCTGATGCACTAGCCTCAAAAAAGGCCCACACCAAGGAACTTTTTGAATGACGGGCAGAGGCAGCGCCCTGCACAGGCGGAGCTCTGCGGTGTGATTCCGTCGGTGTACTGCCCTTACGCTGGCCACCAAAGGGCATCCTGCCTCGTTGGAGATGTGCCTCCTCCTCATCCTCCTCCTCCTCCTCTCTCCTATTAGGCACCCACGTGGAGTCAGTGACCTCATCATCCCCTCCCTCCTCATCACTGGAGCCAATCTGGCAGTATGCTGCAGCTGCTGGAACATGACTGCCAGATTGGTGTCCTTCTTGAGCATCCCCTCTGTCTGCTCTCCCGCTACTGCCTTCCTGTAGCTGGGTTTCATCATCAGACCCTTCGAAACGCTGGGCATCCTCCTGGAGCATGTACCCAACACTGTGCTCAAACAGTTCGGGGGACTCCTCAGGAGGAGGACATGGTGGGTCTAGGGAAGGAGTGACTGATGATGAGTCTGACATTGATACCAGGGAAGAGGACGCTTTGGCAGCTGCTTTGCCAGTACCCTGAGCCTGGGTGAGAGAGGATGAGGAGGAGGAGGAGGGCTTGGTCATCCACTCTACCAAGTCTTCGGCATGATGTGGCTCAACATGTCCAGCTGCCGAAAAGAAGGACAAGTGTGTCCCATGGCCATGTGCTGATGACAATGCACCGCGTCCACGACCAGCACTGTTGCCCCCAGACACAGAGCCTGCTTGCCCTCTTTTATTGCCTCCTGACTGTCTGCCTCTCCTTGTTTGCCTTCCAGACATTCTAATAGATGGCCTGCAGGGAGATGGGAAAAAAGCAATAAGGGCTACCTTCAGGTGTCCTTCTCTGTCCCTTTACTTAAGGATTTCTAAATATGGTTCAGGATGATTGCTTTTGCACAGAATAGCACAACGACAATTTCCCTGACTGTCCAAAAACAAGGATTTCAAAGATGGTTGATGAGGAATGCTTTAGCACACTATAGCACAAGGAGAATTCACTCACTGTCCTTCCCAGTCCCTAGAAACAAGGACTTGCACAGTGAAAGAAACTGACACTCTCCCTACCTAGAGTTTTCTGTCCCTAGAAAAAATGTTTTTTTAAGCACACTATAGCACAAGGAGAATTCACTCACTGTCCTTCCCAGTCCCTAGAAACAAGGACTTGCACAGTGAAAGAAACTGACACTCTCCCTACCTAGAGTTTTCTGTCCCTAGAAAAAAAGGGATTTTTATAACAGCTTACCTGTAAAATCCTTTTCTTGGAGTACATCACGGGACACAGAGCGACTTAGTCATTACTAATGGGTTATATAGTTTACCTTCAGGTGTTGGCACTGGCCAATTCCAAACCGGAAGTACCCTCCCCTATATAAGCCCCTCCCACCCGGGAGCACCTCAGTTTTGTAGCCAAGCAATAAGTGTCCCAAAAAGAGGGGTGGGAGCTCTGTGTCCCGTGATGTACTCCAAGAAAAGGATTTTACAGGTAAGCTGTTATAAAAATCCCTTTTTCTTTTTCGTACATCACGGGACACAGAGCGACTTAGTCATTACTAATGGGACGTCCCAAAGCAATGCCAAATGAGGGGGGGGGTACATAAGCTGGGCGCCATCAGGCATGGGGATCTTTTGCGGCCTGCAACACACTGCGCCCAAAGGCGACATCCTCCTGACTTCTAACGTCTACCTGATAGAATCTAGTAAACGTGTGTACCGAAGACCATGTTGCGGCCTTACATACTTGAGCCAGGGAGGCCTGGTGATGCACTGCCCATGAAGTTCCAACCGCTCTTGTGGAGTGCGCCCTAACTTTGAACGGAGGCGGTCTCTTTCTCAAGCCATAGGCTTGTATTATGACCTGTCGAATCCACTTGGCTAAAGTAGATTTTGATGCTGCCTGACCCCTTCTGGGGCCTTCCGGCAGAACAAACAAAGAATCCGTTCTGCGAATCTGAGCAGTGGCTTTTAGATAAGCTTTAACTGCTCTTACCACATCCAAAGAATGTAATAACTTTTCCTCTACTGAGATAGGTTTGGGGAAAAAAGAAGGAAGAACCACATCTTGGTTCAAATGAAACCTCGATACCACCTTAGGAAGAAAGGCTGGATGAGGACGTAATACTACTCTGTCCTTATGGACAACCAGATATGGCTCCTTACAGGACATAGCTGCTAATTCCGACACTCTTTTAGCCGAACAAATGGCTACTAAGAAAACCAATTTCCTGGTGAGAAGAACCAAGGAAATGTGTTGTAATGGTTCAAACGGTTGTTTCTGTAGAACCGACAGAACCAGGTTTAAGTCCCAAGGACATATGGGAATACTAACCGGAGGGCTAATACGCATCACTCCTTGTATAAAGGCTTTGACTAGTGAATGCGAAGCCAAGGGCCTTTGAAAAAATATTGACAAGGCCGAAATCTGACCCTTGATAGTACTCAAGGCCAGCTTCCTATCTACAGCCCACTGTAGGAAGTCCAGAATCCTCCCTATCATGTACTTACGTGGATGCCATTTCTTGGTCTCACACCACGTAATGTACGCTTTCCAGATCCTATAATAGATCTGCCTGGATACCGGTTTCCTGGCATTGATCATGGTAGATACCACAGAATTAGAGAGCCCTCTCTTTTTCAGAATGTGGGCTTCAATAGCCAGGCCGTCAAACCTAGGGCTGGTAAGGAAGGGTGGTATATCGGTCCTTGCGACAGCAGGTCCGGACGAAGTGGGAGGGTCCAAGGACTCCTCACTGACATTTTTACCATCTCCGCGTACCATGCCCTTCGGGGCCACGCTGGAGCCACCAGAATCACTGGTTTCTTTTCTACCCTGATTCTGCGGAGTAATCGCGGTAACAATTGTGGCGGTGGGAATGCATATATCAGCTTGAACCGATCCCAAGGGAACACTAGGGCATCCGAGCCGCAAGCTAGGGGATCCCTTGTGCGAGACACAAACCTGTCCACCTTTGCGTTGAATCTGGATGCTAGCAGATCTACATCCGGTGTTCCCCACCGCTGGCATATTGCCTGGAAAACCTCGGGGTGAAGAGACCATTCCCCCGGGCATAATTGTTGGCGACTTAGAAAGTCCGCTCTCCAATTTTCCACTCCTGGGATGAAAACCGCGGATATGGCTGGGACATATCTTTCTGCCCACTCCAGGATGCAATTTGCTTCCTTCTGGGCTGCACGACTTTTGGTGCCACCCTGATGATTGATATATGCCACTGCCGTGGCATTGTCTGATTGAATTCTGACAGGGGACCCCTGGAGTTTGGATGTCCATGCTACTAGGGCATACCGGGCTGCTCGTATCTCTAAGAGATTGATGGGCAGGGCCTTTTCTGCTTCTGACCACCTGCCCTGGAGAGACCATTGCTCCAGCACTGCCCCCCAGCCGATGAGGCTGGCATCTGTAGTGACCACCTTCCAAGAAACCGGACTGAAGGGTTTCCCTCTTTCCAGATTCTGGGGCACCAACCACCAATGGAGGCTCTTGCGAACGGAAGGGGACAGGGACATTGGTAAGTCTAAAGCCTGAACCTTTTTTGTTCCAGGCTGACAGTATGGCCCCTTGCAAATTCCTTGAATGGAATTGACCGTAGGGTACCGCTTCGAATGAAGCCACCATCTTTCCCAGCAGCCTCATGCAGAGACGTATGGATGGTTTTCTTTTTGTACCCACTAAGTGGGTCAAATTTCTTAAAGACGACACCTTCTCTGGAGGTAAGAAAATCTTTCTCTGATTTGAATCCAGCCTTAGCCCTAAGTATTCCAGACTTTTGACTGGTCTTAGAGCTGACTTGTCCCGGTTGATAATCCAACCGTGATATTCCAGATACTCGATTGTCTTATGGATAGCTACTTCCAGCTTTTCCACTGAGTGGTCTATTAGTAGCAGGTCGTCTAGATATGCCATTATCGTTACACCCTGTGTTCTTAGATTGGCCAATAATGGGGCCAGAATTTTTGTGAACACTCGTGGTGCTGTGGCCAGACCGAAAGGTAAGGCTCTGAACTGAAAATGGCGCCCTTCTACTGCAAAGCGTAGAAATTTCTGATGGGCCGGAAAGATGGGAATATGCAGATAAGCATCCCTTATGTCGATCGAGGCTAGCCATTCCTGCCCTTGTAGGGCGGTGGCCACTGATCGGATCGACTCCATCCGAAAGGTCCTGATATTTAGGAACTTGTTTAGCCCTTTTAGATTTAATATGGGCCTCACGTCCCCATTTGGTTTGGGGACTGTGAAAAGGTTCGAGTAAAACCCGAATCCGCTTTCTTCCAGGGGAACCTTCATGATTACCCCTTGGAGCAATAGTTGTTCTAGTGCCAGAAGGAGGGATCCTCTCTTTTGGGGATCTCTTGGCACGTTTGACCTCATAAATTGGGCAGGAGGAGTGCCTTTTAACTCCAGCTTGTATCCCAGACTTACTGCGGAGAGCACCCATCTGTCTCTGATGGTGTCCCGCCAGGTCTCTGTGAACAACTGAAGTCTTCCCCCCACCCGATTGAGCGGGGGCAATACTTCATGCCTTAGGGGGAGGTTTTGTACCTCTCTTGATCCAGGGCTTCTTGTTACCCTGTGATTGTCCCTGATTTCTGCCCCCTGAATTTGACCGCGGAGGCCGTCGGAACTGCTTCACAGCCGATGTGCCCGGGACTGGAGAGGTAGGCCTCTTAAAAGAAGGACTTCTACCCTTGTTCTTAACCGGTAAGAGTGAACTTTTACCGGCAGAAATTTTCTGGATATATTTGTCCAGATCTTCTCCAAATAAGCGTTCTCCATGAAATGGGAAGCTAACCAGCAGTTTTTTACAGGGAGCTTCAGCAGACCAGTTTTTGAGCCACAGAAGCCTACGCATATGTACTATAGACAGCGTAAAGCGGGAGGCCTGTTGGATTGTATCCTTTATGGCGTCCACCGCAAAACACAAGGCTCTAGGCAGGTCAGCTAGGGCATGAGCCTGCTGATCTGGTAAGTCCCTTAAGACTTGTTTCAACTGATCTTTCACTGCTTGGCAGACTCCAATCGCTGCTACCGCAGGTTGTGTCACCATACTTGCTGTAGAGAAAGCAGATTTTAGTAAAGACTCCAATTTTTTATCTATTGGGTCTTTGAACATTGGAACATTATCTACTGGACATGTCAGTGATTTGTTAACAGAAGAGATGGCTGCGTCCACTATAGGGACCCTCCATTTTCTTATGAACTTATCCTCCATGGGATAGATCACCGGAAATCTCTTGGGGGGAGCAAATATCTTATCAGGATGCTCCCAATCCTGGTAAATAAGCCCTTCTAATAAAGGGTGGATTGGGAAGGAACAGACCGCCTGGGGAGCTTTTAGCGAACCCAGCGAGGAAACCGTAGTGGATGGTGGTTCCGCCAGAGGCATTTTAAATGCTGATCGGACCATGTTAGTCAAAGACTGAACCCATAATCTTTCAGCCTGAGAAGCTGAGAAAGGTTCTTCCACTGTTGATTCCTCTATAAGTGAATCAACCTCATCCTGATCCCCTTCAGGTAGGTCGATCCCTGTGTGGGGCTGTTCCTCCACTAACAGGCACTCTGAAGGAGGAGACGGAGATCGGACGCGCTTTTCCTGTGACAGGGAAGCAGCGATCAATGCTGTTAATCTCTCTTCCAATCCTCCCAGAGTTGAGGATAAAACCTCCTCTGTTATATATACAGGAGCAGGTGGACTGGGGACAGCCGCAGCACCAGGCATTCCTGCGGGGTTTCTACGGCTACTGACCTCTGCATTCTCAGGGGAGATTGGTGCAGTGCAAGCATGCCCAATATCCTCAGAGCCCGATGGAGACCCCTTTGGCTTCCTGGAAGATCTATTTCCGGAGCGTCTGGACGACATATCCTTTAAGCACAAAGCTGAGGTATTCCCGTCGTCATACACCAATTTTTGCTGGTAATAGTCTAACACAGGTGCTGCTATATACCAGCTGGTGTCCACTAAAGTGCCTTTCTATGGGGATGCCTGCATCAACCGCCTCTGTGTGCCACTGTTTGTTGCTAGCTCTGTTTGCATGCAGCTGACACTTGTACTGTGTCTTTTAACCATGCTGGGACGCCCGCACATGCGCAGAAGCGCCGCGGCGCGCATCGAGCGTCATCCACCCGCCCCGCCCCTTTTTTTTCATAGGAGGCGCGTGCACGCGCCCGCGCGCGCGCCCGTGCGCCAATGGCGCCCTTTTCGAAAACCAACAGAGGACTAGGAGCCAGGGCCCTTTTTGCCGGAGGGCCTGTGCGGTGGATGAACGCAGCAACAGGGCAGAGGAAGTGGATTCCCTCAGAGAAACTTACCAGCTGCCTGGATCTTTTGAGTTGAGAAAACCAAAGATCCACATTTACAAGAAAAATGGACTACAGCGGCCTCTAGTGGTTTAACACAGGTACCGCGGTCCCTGTTTTTTTTTTTTTCTTGACTACTATTAAAATTTTACATTTTCAGTAGTTATAGGCAAACACAGATATTTAGCGGGAATACCGTTAGGTAACAGACAGAAAGACAAATTAGGCTTGGGGGTCCCCCAATAGAACCAAGTTCCTGAGGGCCCCCACTTACCTGATCCCCGCCGCAGGACTTTGTTTGGTCCACAAAAGTCCAAACTTCACCTATCACGGCAGGCATTGTAATTAAACCTTCAGGGACCGGGTTCCCAAGGATTCCACTCCCCTGGACCTGTATAGCACCCTGCACAGACAGCGTCTTGGTCGTGGGTATGACCAGAGCTCTGGATCCCAGGGTCCAGCCCTCCTAAGAGAAGCATTACAGGCAAAACCTTGCTCTTCTGCTGCAAGGCCCGGGTACCGACCGTTTAGCTATGAAGCTTTTTTGGTGGGATCCGGAACAGCTTACTAAGGCCCAAAAGAACCTGTACGCAAGCCCAGTGAAAACACATGTTACTCTTTGGCCAACACCTTAGACACTGGCAAAAAACTGAGGTGCTCCCGGGTGGGAGGGGCTTATATAGGGGAGGGTACTTCCGGTTTGGAATTGGCCAGTGCCAACACCTGAAGGTAAACTATATAACCCATTAGTAATGACTAAGTCGCTCTGTGTCCCGTGATGTACGAAAAAGAAAATGTTTTTTTTAAGCACACTATAGCACAAGGAGAATTCACTCACTGTCCTTCCCAGTCCCTAGAAACAAGGACTTGCACAGTGAAAGAAACTGACACTCTCCCTACCTACAGTTTTCTGTCCCTAGAAAAAATGTTTTTTTTAAGCACACTATAGCACAAGGAGAATTCACTCACTGTCCTTCCCAGTCCCTAGAAACAAGGACTTGCACAGTGAAAGAAACTGACACTCTCCCTACCTAGAGTTTTCTGTCCCTAGAAAAAATGTTTTTTTTAAGCACACTATAGCACAAGGAGAATTCACTCACTGTCCTTCCCAGTCCCTAGAAACAAGGACTTGCACAGTGAAAGAAACTGACACTCTCCCTACCTACAGTTTTCTGTCCCTAGAAAAAATGTTTTTTTTAAGCACACTATAGCACAAGGAGAATTCACTCACTGTCCTTCCCAGTCCCTAGAAACAAGGACTTGCACAGTGAAAGAAACTGACACTCTCCCTACCTACAGTTTTCTGTCCCTAGAAAAAATGTTTTTTTTTAAGCACACTATAGCACAAGGAGAATTCACTCACTGTCCTTCCCAGTCCCTAGAAACAAGGACTTGCACAGTGAAAGAAACTGACACTCTCCCTACCTACAGTTTTCTGTCCCTAGAAAAAATTTTTTTTTTAAGCACACTATAGCACAAGGAGAATTCACTCACTGTCCTTCCCAGTCCCTAGAAACAAGGACTTGCACAGTGAAAGAAACTGACACTCTCTCCCTACCTACAGTTTTCTGTCCCTAGAAAAAATGTTTTTTTTAAGCACACTATAGCACAAGCACAAAACACACTGACACTCTCCCTACCTATCCTTCTCCTTCCCTAAACTAAAGGAATCCAGGTTAAGCAAGAAAGAAATAAAAGTCACTGTCCCTGCCTATGCTGCTCTTTCCCTGCTCCGGAACACACTACACTAGGCCGCCGTGCTGGCGGCCTTTTATAGTGTGGGGCGTGTACTAAACACCCTCAGCAATAATTGGCCACAGGCATCCTGCCTGTGGCCAATCATTGCTCTCCTCACTGCCGGCGCTGTGATTGGCCAAGCATGCGGGGTCACAGTGCATGCTTGGCCAATCACAGCGCCTGGATGACACTGCGATGGCATAGTGCATTGTGGGCCATTCGCGTCACTCGAATTTGGCGCGAACGGCCCAAATTGTTCGATCTTCGTCGAACGATCGAACAGCCGATGTTCGAGTCGAACGTATGTTCGACTCGAACACGAAGCTCATCCCTAGTGGTGCTGCTTTTTTTCACACTGAATTATCTTTTCACATGCGCAGTATTATTTTTGTATTTAAAATCTGTACGTGATCGCCTCTTTCAGGATTGCGGTGCGGTGACCAGCTCCTGCTGTGATTGGACCCAGTGGGAGCCAATCAGTGGGTCCAGCGGAAATTTGATTTTTTAAATTGTTTTATTGGGTGTGTTTTATAGCAGAAAGTAAAAATTTTTATTTTTTTTTCAAAATTTACCGTATTTTTTTGATTATAGTGCAAAAAATAAAAACCGCAGAGGTGATGAAATACCACCAAAAGAAAGCTCTATTTGTGGGAAAAAAGGACATCAATTTTAGTTGGGTAAACCTTCCGGAGCTGAAGTGGTTAACCACTTCAGCCCCGGACCATTTGGCTGGCCAAAGACCAGAGCACTTTTTGCGATTCGGCACTTCGTCACTTTAACTGACAATCGCGTGCGACGTGGCTACCAAACTAAATTTACATCCTTTTTTTCCCACAAATAGAGATTTATTTTGGTGGTATTTGATCACTTCTGCGTTTTTTATCTTTTGCGCTATAAACAAAAATAGAGCGACAATTTTGAAAAAAAAAGCAATATTTTTTACTTTTTGCTATAATAAATATCCCCAAAAAATATATATACATTTTTTTTCCCTCAGTTTAGGCCAATACGTATTCTTCTACATATTTTTGGTAAAAAAAATGCAATAAGCTTTTATTGATTGGTTTGCGCAAAAGTTATAGAGTCTACAAAATAGAGGAGAGTTTTATGGCATTTTTATCAATATTTTCTTTTACTAGTAATGGCGGATGGCGGCAATCAGCGATTTTTATCGTGACTGCGACCTTATGGCGGACACATCGGACACCTTTGGCGCTATTTTGGGACCATTCACATTTATATAGCGATCAGTACTATAAAAATGCACTGATTACTGTGTAAATGTGACTGGCAGTGAAGGGGTTAACCAGTAGGGGGTGGGAAAGGGGTTAAGTGTGTCCTTGGGATGTGTTCTAACTGTAGGGGGAATGGGCTACATGTGACATGACACTGATCACTGCTCCCGATCACAGGGAACTATGACCAGTGTCCTGTCACTAGGCAGAACGGGGAAATGCTTGTTTACATTAGCCTTTCCCCATTCTTTCTCTCCGTGAGACGATCGCGGGACTCCCGGTGGACATCGAGTCTGTGGGACCCATGGTCAGACTCACGGAGCTCGCAGCGGGCGCGCACATGCGCCCACAATCCTGGGCCTTAAAGGCGACGTATATATACGTCGATCTGCCCAGCCGTGTCATTCTGCCGATGTATATAGTCGTGCAGCGGTCGGCAAGGGGTTAAGTAAAATATCTGACAGAGGCTGGTATACACTGGCACCAGGGTTGGCCTAAGACATTGTGCTGCCTGGGCCCAAGAATGAAATGCTGCCCCCCCCCCAAAAAAAAAATCTTATGCCCATCCAGCAAAAGAGACGTTTCCATAAAGCAAAGAGACAGCCCAATATATTCAGCAAGAGACATCCCATATATTCAGCAAAGAGACATGCCCCTTCTAGGGTGACCACGTGTCCCGGATTGCCCGGGACAGTCCTGCATTTTGCAGGTCTGTCCCGGGCACCTTCATTCCAGGACAATACAGTGTCCTGGAATGAAACTGACACAGCCACCCCCCCGGGCCAATCTGATGCCCCCAAAAAAGGCCGCCACATCACCGCTTTACTCACTGACAGTTCTTGTCCTGTCCAGAAATGCCTGGAGGAGCACAATCCCCGCCCCCTGCTTGTGATTGGAGAAATCATAAATCCCACCTCTTGTGTCCAATCACTGTGCTGTGATTCGTTACAGCACAAGCTGATTTTTGGGAAGGGGGGGGTCCCTGAATGGTAGTTTAAAAATGTGGTCACCCTAGCCCCTTCCTGCAAAGAGTATTGTGTAGCACCACAAAAGCTCCCCCCTTTCTCTCCACTGCCACCGACCAGCTACGCTCTGGTTCCAGCTCAGTGATGCAACATGCTGCAACAACAGCGCTGCAGTGGCGGCTAGGGTGATCATATTTCCAAAGTGCCATTCAGGGATACCCCCCTTCCTTCCCAAAAAAAGATGAGGGGGGGGGTGTAGTCTCGCTGACAAGGAATTTGGCAGCGGGTGATTTGTCGGCGAATGGCTGGTGTTAGCACTTAAATCATCCTAACATTATGATTGATATGGTGTCAGGATGATCAAATCACATTATTTCTATTACTACATTGTAATATATAATGAAATAGTTTAACTCACCATAATGCAGAATCGGTGGAAGCCCTAAGCTTGTCATTTGCCACCGTTGCCTGCCACCAGATGCAGCTGTGCCACTTGCCACCCATAGCCTGCCACAACATGCAGCGTGTCACTTGTCAACATTGCCTGTCCCCAGTCACCATTGCCTGTCACCAGATGCAGCCTGTCACTTGTCACCATTGCCTGTCACCAGATGCAGCCTGTCACTAGATGCAGCCTGTCACTTGTCACCAATGCCTGTCACCAGATCCAGCCTGTCACTTGTCACCAATGCCTGTCACCAGATGCAGCCTGTCACTTGTCATCAATGCCTGTCACTTGTCACCAATGCCTGTCACCAGATGCAGCCTGTCACTTGTCACCATTGCCTGTCACCAGATGCAGCCTGTCACTAGATGCAGCCTGTCACTTGTCACCAATGCCTGTCACCAGATGCAGTCTGTCACTTGTCACCATTGCCTGTCACCAGATGCAGCCTGTCACTTGTCACCATTGCCTGTCACCAGATGCAGCCTGATCACTTGTCACCAATGCCTGTCACCAGATGCAGCCTGTCACTTGTCACCAATGCCTGTCAACAGATGCAGCCTGTCACTTGTCACCATTGCCTGTCACCAATGCCTGTCACCAGATGCAGCCTGTCACTTGTCACCATTGCCTGTCACCAGATGCAGCCTGTCACTTGTCACCATTGCCTGTCACCAGATGCAGCCTGTCACTTGTCACCATTGCCTGTCACCAGATGCAGCCTGTCACTTGTCACCATTGCCTGTCACCAGATGCAGCCTGTCACTTGTCACCGATGCCTGTCACCAGATGCAGCCTGTCACTTGTCACCGATGCCTGTCACCAGATGCAGCCTGTCACTCAGCCTGGCTCTCTCTCCATCCCCTTCAGCTGGGCATGCTGGGGGCTGCAGTCCCCCCCCTAGAATGGCAATGGGCCAACCATTTGCACTACATATCCCATAATCCTCTTTTCTCCTTTTTTTTCCCCTGGCCAATGGGAGGAAAAGGGGGAAGAAACATAGCGGTGGCTGTCCTGGGAACAGCAGCATGAGGAGGAGAAGGAGGGGGGAGATGAGCCCACAGCTGCTCTCTCTCCACACACACAGCCGCTCCGAGATAGTGGGGTCTCGAGGGAAGAGGAGGCAGGCAGCACTGATCCTCGGACCGCTCGCCGCTCCTAACTTGCTGAGAGGAACACATACAGGGAGGAGGTGGGTGGAGCTAGCGGAGGAGGAGGAAGTTAAATCCTCCTCCGCAATGAATGGTGGGTCTCTCTCTCCTTCTCTCCTGACGTCACTGGTTGCTAGAAACAAAGCGGTCCGTGGCTAGCAACCAGTTTGGGCAGGGAAGCAGGGGCCGCTGGTGAGACCCTTGAAGTGGGTCTTGCCACTGCAGCCAGTGACAGCGGCGCCGGCGATGCAGTACAAGTATGACACTGCACACTAGATGGAGGGAAACCCAGGTCCTCAGGCAGTGCGCCCCTGTTGCCGCCCCTCTTAAAGTGCCGCCTGGGACCATGGTCCCACCGGGTCCCATGGTAGGGCCGGCCCTGACTGGCACACAATCCTATATGTATTATGAACACAAATGAGCTTAAAAGCAGTTTGTGAAACCACAAAAAAATTCCCTGGTGTAATGTGTACATTTCTGGTTTGGGAAGTAAAGGGTAGGATGGGATATGTCTAGTTTTGCCCCTACCTTTCATCTTATGCCTAATTTTATGTTATAATATTATAAATATACTGTATTGTTAACAGTATAATGAATATCAATGACTTTCTGGAATGTTCTCATTCATGTATCTTTTGTGTGGTCTATATGAAATTTAAAGTTAGTCTGGTTACAATTAAAGAATCAAAAGAAGGCTAACATCGCTATGAACATAGCAGATTAAAATTAATAATGAAAGCATGTAACTATAGTCTTTCTCCTGCTACTGGTGCCAATGCCCTTCAAACAGATTGAAGAAATAAGAAGAATGGAATAAAGAGATAAAGAATTGAATTTCCATAATAGGATAAAAAGGTTAAACTGCTTTGCTTTCATATAGTAAATGTTTTTATAATATAAAAAGATTATTAGGAATATCAGTCATATTAAAAAGCTAACAGAAAAATATCTTAAAGGGATTGTTTGCAGTGTGGAAGCCTCTAATGGCATTGGATGTGTCAAGAGAAAGATAGAAACCTTTACAATTATGTACTACATATTTCAAAGGACTCCTATATAAAGAGAATACTGCAACAACTTCTCGATAACCAGCTGACTAGAATATGTTGCCAATGCTGCTTGGTGAACATTGTTACCAAAAACAGTTATACACTGACAATTAGGCATTTCTGATAATAGCTATGTTTGCATTACAATCCATATTCACCTCAGCTAAAGCCCATCATACAGTGCCTTGAAAAAGTATTCATACACCTTGAAATTTTCCACATTTTGTCATGTCACAACCAAAAAACAGAAATTTATTTTATTGGGATTTTATGTGATAGACCAACACAAAGTGGCACATAATTGTGAAGTAGAAGAAAAATGATAAATGGTTTTCAATTTTTTTTACAAATAAATATCTGAAAAGTGTGGCATGCATTTGTATTCAGCTCCCCTGAGTTAATACTTTGTAGAACCACCTTTCACTGCAATTACAGCTGCAAGTCTTTTTGGGGATGTCTCTACCAGCTTTGCACATCTAGAGAGTGAAATGCTTGCCCATTCTTCTTTGCAAAATACTGTAGCTCAGGCTCTGTCAGATTGGATGGAGAGCGTCTGTGAACAGCAATTTTCAAGTACTGCCATAGATTCCCAATTGGATTTAGGTCTGGACTTTGATTGGGCTATTCTAACACATGAATATGCTTTGATTTAACCTCCTTGGCGGTATGATTCTGTCTGGAATTATGTACCAAAAGCGTTACAATTCTTTTACATGGAAATTTGGTGTTATGTATTGTAGGCCTGCAATTCTTAGTAATTACTTACTTAAACCTGACCAAACAGGAGTCCAGTAGACATCCCAGGTATGATAAAGTTTGAAACACAAAATCATAAATTATAATATAATAACTAACTATAAATAATTATAACAAATAGTAATGTAATTATAATAAAAAATATTCAATAATGTAATCAAATCAAAAACACTGAAATTTGCTCAGTTGCAGAATTGTCGCTGTCATTAGATTTAGTGTTTGATGACGAATTTCCCCACAAATCGCTATCGCTCAATTCTGCGAGTGATTCTAATTTATTATCGCTGTTTTCTAGCTGGTCTAAAACCACTTTTGACATGAAGGGACACTTTTTGGTTGCTATGGACAATCTCCAGTTTCCAGGCAGAAAGAACAGTTTTTATAATATAAAACTGCATGCCGGACACTGGACAGACCACTAGGGACAAAGGGGATGTGAAATAAATTGATACAGTACTGTAATCTGTAAGATTACAGTATACTGTATGTATTGTGTGTTTTTCACTTTTTGATTTTGCCGCTGAACTCCGCCCCCATGCGCCGCGCCGCTTGGGAACGGAGCTCGGCGGCACTGTGTGTGAATCAAGCGAGGAGACAGCTCGCACACACAGCTGGAGGACATCGCAGGATCCAGGGGACAAGGTAAGTAACTTCCCCCGTATCCTGCAATGCAATCCCGAGTCTGGCTCGGGGTTACCGCTAATGGTATGTAAAATCCACCCCGAGCCAGACTCGGGATTACCGCCAGGGAGGTTAAACCATTCCATTGTAGCTCTGGCTGTAAGTTTAGGGTCGTTGTCCTGCTGGAAAGTAAACCTCAGCCCCAGTCTCAAGTCTTTTGCAGACTTCTAAGATTGCTCTGTATTTGACTTCATCCATCTTCCCAGCAACACTGATCAGCTTCCCTAAAGAAAATCATCCCCACAACATGATGCTGCCACCATCATGGTTCACGGTGGGGATGATGTGCTCAGGGTGATGTGCAGTGTTAGTTTTCCACTACACATTTTTCTTTTAGGCAAAAAAGTTACATTTTGATCTCATCTGACCAGAGCACCTTCTTCCACATGTTTGCTGTCACCCCCTATGGCTTCTCACAAACTGCAAACGGGACTTCTTATGGCTTTCTTTCAACAATGGCTTTCTTTTTGCCACTCTTCCGTAAAGGCCAGATTTGTGGAGAGCACGACTAATAGTTGTTCTGTGGACAGATTCTCCCACCTGAGCTGTGGATCTCTACAGCTCCTCCAGAGTTATCATGGGCCTCTTGACTGTTTCTCTGATTAATGCTCTCCTTGCCCAGCCTGTCAGTTTAGGTGGATGGCCATGTCTTGGTAGGTTTGCAGTTGTGCCATACTCTTTCCATTTTTGAATGATTGAACAGAGCTCCAGGAGATGTTCAAAGCTTTAGATATTTTTTTTATAACCTAACCCCGCTTTAAACTTCTGTCTGTCTGGTGTGTTCCTTGGCCTTCATGATGCTGTTTGTTCACTAAGGTTCTCTAACAAACCTCTGAGGGCCCCACAGAACAGCTGTATCTATACTGAGATGAAATTACACACAGTTGTACTCTATTTACTAATTAGGTGACTTCTAAAAGCAATTGGTTCCACTATATTTTAGTTAGGGGGGTCAGAGTAAAGGGGGTTGAATACAAATGCATGCCACACTTTTCAGATATTTATTTGTAAAAAATGTTTAAAACCATATATAATTTTCTTTCCACTTCACAATTATGTGCCACTTTGTGTTGGCCTATCACTAAAAATCCCAATATAATTAATTTCAGTTTTTGGTTGTAACATGACAAAATGTGGAACATTTCAAGGGGTATGAATACTTTTTCAAGGCACTGTACTTGTGAGAATGTCGTTGCTTTAGTTAAAAAAGTAATGTAAGCTTTAAATCGCCTTTGTTGTTGTGATGCACCTGGAATGTATTTAATTGATTTAAAGTTAATTTGGGCTTTAAATGGGTTGTAAACCCTCGTGTTTTTTCACCATAATGCATCCTATGCACCTTGCAGTTTCCGGCTCCCCAGCCCCCCGTTTTACTTACCTGAGCCTCGAATTTCCGTTGGCGCGATCCCGCGTCGTCTCTACACACCTTCATTGGATAGATTGATAGCAGCACAGCCATTGGCTCCCGCTGCCGTCAATGAAATCCAATGACGTGGCCGCTGGGGGGCGGGGCCGCGTCATTGGATTTGGTCTTTGGATGCCAAGTGTATGACACAGGAGCGCGCCCGCAAGGCATCCCCTTCAGGAGAGAGATTCCCAGAGGGGGTTATCTAATGCGGTGAGGAGCCACGAGAGCCTTCGTGGGACCCCAGAAGAGGACGATCGGGGCCACCCTGTGCAAAACGAACTGCACAGTGAAGGTAAGTATGACATGTTTGTTATTTAAAAAAAAAACTTGAACCTTTAATATCACTTAAGGATCATATAGTGTATAAGTTAATTAGTTAGTTATTTCTCTGGGTAATCATTTTAATTAAAGTGGTGGAAAACCCTTACATATATCCAGTAAAGTGACTACTATCAGGTCATACATAGAGTTGAAACAAATCCTCATAAATAAGTTGTACCTGTTTATCTGTAGTGCTATCTTCTCTATAGTCTTCCAAAACACACATTTTACACAGCATCTCTCAGCTCTGAAAAGCAGGAGGTGAAGGTTTGAAGTCCCGCATTGCAGAGCTCAGTGAGGAGAGCTCTGAGCCCTGAATGAAGGAAATGGACACACCCTCCTCCTAACTATACATGGGGAACGTGAACAGCTGGGACTGTGAATCACAGGCTGTGTGCTGGAGCTCTCCTCCCCTGTCACATATTATCTTTTAGAGTCAAGAAAAGCAGTCAGAAGTGACTCAGAGGAATGCAGCAGAAGAGAAATCACACTCTCTGTGTTGGATAGAGACAAGTACACAGTATAGAAGGATGTTCGTTGTTGGTATTTCATTTCTGAGATTTAAAACCACTTTAAGGAACAACAGCAAATAAAAATTTAAAATGGTTATTAAATATTAACTACAGTAGTTTAGCTAAAACTTTAATTTGTTGACAAACTTTCCTAAGCCTAGTAAAGCAAGCATTGCTATATACAGGTGCCACTTGTATGTAGAATGTAGAACTCTTTGTAAAGCAAGACTTGGTTCATTGTTCCTAAGAGTCCATATACTGTACATATACAAGCTCATTAGTAAAACACTTATCTGCCCTGCCACTGCATGACAAAGGAAAATATCAAGATACGTACACAAACAATTCTGGTATTCAAGTGCTGCTAAATACAATACAGTGGAACCTCGGATTGCGAGTAACGCGGTTAACGAGCACTTCGTAATACGAGCACTGTATTTTTAAAAATCCTGACTCGGTTTGCGAGTGTTGTCTCGCAAAACGAGCAGGATTCAACCCAAAGCGGTGTGCAATACCGCGTTTGGCCTGAGCAGAGCCGAACGGCGCCAATTGGAGACAATCGGCGCCGTTCGGAGCCGTTCAGAAATGCTCAGAAAATCTCAGAAATACTCAGTTCCTGAGCCTTTCCGAGGTTTTCCGAGTTCAGCCGAGGTGTCCTCAGGCATCTCCAAGTGATTCCGAGGCTCTCCAGCGCCCCCCACCTCTGGCCACATGCGGTATGGCATGCCATTGAAGTCAATGCGTAATAAATTATTTTAGTTTCCATTAACTTTAATGGGGAAAATCACTTTGATATGCGAGTACTTTGGATTACGAGCATTCTCCTGGAACAAATTATGCTCGTAATCCAAGGTTCCACTGTACAATGTTAATATATGTTTGGATGCAAACTTAATAAAATTGTGCTTGATTTAACAGACCAAGCATTCTGTTCAGCATGCAGAAATTAAAGTGAGTATGACACATGGTTGCACTCTTTTTTTTTCTACAGATGTGACTATGTGACCCATAAAACTGAACATGAACTGACACATATCACAGATATCTGACACAGCAATTTTTCCTTTTTTACCACTGATTGCACCAATTTACTTTACTCCCAAAGGAACCTGATTACAACTTCTAGTATCTTTAATTCGCATTTATTTATATTCAGGTCTGCAATTTTCTTCTAAAAGAGAAATGATGTGCAATTAATGTGTTATTGTACCAGTGGGTGATACATTCGACAATACCTGCTTATATATCTAAATCAAACAAGTAACTAAGTAAGCGAAGTAATGAGACAAGTTTTTCATAGTAGGCAGTTATTGAATTTATTGTCCTTAGAATTGTTTTAGTGGGAGTGTCTCATTTTGGAGGTTTCTACTGTCTGCATAAACATATCTGTCAATTAAGATACACAAGATGAGCTGTGAAGCAATGGATGAATTTTAATTGCCAATTCTCTTCTACTTCGCTGCTGCAGTGAGTATTCAGATTGAGCTGAACAAATGTCACATTTGCATTTCTGATAGGTGCTGGTGTTTTCCACATCTTCCTCCTGCTTCAATAAGCATACTCCAAAAAAGTTCTTGCTTGTAAATATATAGTACTGATGATTTATAATTGCCAGGGATAGCTTAACAAAAAAGCCAGCTCAGCAAAAAGATTTTGCTCAAATATAAGCTACAGTAAATTAGTTGACACTGACATTGCCTTACTTTGCAAAATGAGGCATGCAGTCCCAAAGTAGTAAACATCAGCAATAAAAATATATTCATTACAAATACTTATTTTTTTTATTAAAATAATCTGATTTGTTAACTAACAAGGTGCTTGCTCTCTTGCCTGTACATTTATTGTGTGTCACTATTGCAATAATCCTTTACTCTGTGCAATTTGTTATAATTCTAGTGGCATACAGCCTAGATTTTTTGTAAGATGCATGATCGTACTTGGCATTAAAAGTATATTTTCCATATTGCAATTCTTTAAAGTATTACCATAAAAATATGCAACTTAAGAAAATACTGTCACTATTGTATTATGCTTCCGCCAATGTAAACATAGCATATAAAAATCAGGCAGATAGTCAGAACTGCCATAAGGACCATACCAGTGAGCCACCGGGGTACAGTGACAAATTCAAGACCAAAGTAAATCAACAAAAATACAAAACAATCTTTATTGATACAAAAAAAATATTAAAATGGTGTAAATACATGTACATCACCAGTAAAAAATACAAATTTGTCTAAACCAAAAAAGATGCACCAGATGCACTCAGCCCAAGCATCCATAGTATGGCTCAACATGAAATCATAAAATATATGAGGACTGTGTGTATATTTTTTTTCGACAGAGTGGTGCAGCAGGTCCAGGGAATACAGTAACAAAGCCTACCAGCATGGAGGAGTCCAGGCCAATGGTGGTTAATAAGTACCTATCGCCGCTTCAACATCAGTGTGTAGAATTCCTCGATTAAAAAATGTACCATAGATGTGGGGACAAAGTGCTGATGGCTGTAGATGGCTGACAGCTCCTAAAGAAACTGGATCAGATCAGTGGCTGACGCCTATCAATGAGTTCCCGACTGAAGGTAAATTCAGCATACAGTCTCCAATGAAAACAAAGACTTAGCAGTACTCACAAAATATAACAAAGATCCAGCCCATATATTTAATAGGCTTCAACAAGCAAGGACTAGGTCCATGGTAATTAGGTGTTCAGGCAAGGGCTGTTTTATTTAAGCTAGGGGTGATATGTCCCCCCCTGCCATTGCAACAATATTGCAAATGGGACTAAAGCATACAGAGGGAGGGGCAACTGTCCAGGTCTTATTATGCTAAAAACAGCCTGGCACCTGATACAGTGGGAATCTGAGCAGCAGCGAGAAGCGAACATCAGAGCCAGAACATAGTTTCTTGTTTACAAACGTTTTTATTTAAGTATCAGCATCATACAAAGAAAATGTCAGACAGCATAATCAATTTAGAGGAAAAATAAACGTCGCATGACATGGGAGAGAGATAGGGGTACATAATAGAGTTGACATTACATAAAACTGCACAAGACTGATAAATCATTCGTGATTACATGTGGTGGTTGTGAAAGGTGCCAACAGAAAAAATTCTAAAAAGGGATTACGGTACATCGAACCAGTGTTTCCATTTATCATCATAAATTTGCATAGTGTCATAGAGCTTGTGGTGGATATGTTCTGCCAGCTTAATCGCTTCCATTCGTGTCAGCACTTGGGACCAGGCAAGGGACGGGGAGCGCCAGTTGCGTGCGATAACCCAATGGACGGCCAAAAAGAGGGAGTATATTAGTTTAGCGCAAGGTGTAGGGATATCAGGGATGGGTGTAAAGCATAGGCACATTTGGGCTGTAAGGGTAATGGTCCTACCAGCTATGGTTGAAGCTTTGGTGGCTGCCGCCTGCCAAGTGGGTTGAAGATGTGTACAGCTCCAAAAGGTGTGAATCAGTGTGCCCGACACAGGGCAGCCCCGAAAACAGAGCGGGGAAACAGCAGGGAAGAGTGTGTGGAGGTGTGCTGGGGTTAGGTACCATCTGAGGTGTAGTTTAACAGCCGTTTCACGAATGGAGTAGGCTCTGGTGTGTTTATACATATTTGTCAACATCTCCTCCCATTCTAGGGGTTCAAAACTCAGGCCCAATTCCTCCTCCCACCTGAGCATTGGTTTTGTCTTGGCTGGCAGGGCATATTTGTTCAGCATGGTGTATGTCTTGGATATAATCCCTCTGTCTCTAGATGATTGAGAGCATAAGCGTTCATATGGGGTACAGTGGGTGCGGGAATTCAGAGAGCCCCTGTGTTGGAAGAAATGTCTAACCTGCATGTACTTATATACTTCGGAGGATGGGAACTCATGATCTGTCTGTAGTTGCTGGAAGGATTTAAAATGTCTGCCTTCTTTTAAGGATTGTAACGTAATAACCTCCGATGTCAACCATCTGGAGAATCCCATCCTATCCTCAAAGGCCGGAGGGAAATCTGGATCTCCTATAAAGGAGTATAACAGGGAGAGAGAAGAGGATAAATCAAACTTATGGCCATACAACCGCCAGAGGCGGAGTGCCTGACTAACAATAGAGTTTAGTGGGGTGAGTAGGCACGGCTTTATAGATCCGGCCCACAAGAGTCCCGACAGGTGGAAAGGGAGTATTGACTGAGTCTCGAAGGCCAGCCAGGGAATACCAGATGGGGTTGCGTGCCATTGTGAAGTTTGTGCAAATCTTGACGCTAAGTAGTAGCGCCAAAGGTCGGGAAGGCCTAGACCTCCCAAGGGTTGGGGTCTATATAGTAAGGCTTTATGAAATCTTGGTTTTTTATTATGCCACACAAATCTATTCACTTCTTTTTGGATTGAATCAATATAAGTCTTAGGGACGTATATAGGGAGGGCCCTGAAAAAAAACAATAGCTTGGGCAAAATGGCCATTTTAATGGCTGTGACCCTACCCAGCAGGGAGACGTGATATGTATCCCAGGTTTTAAGTAAGGTTTTGACATGGGAGACTATGGGGTGAAAATTCACATGGAACAGGGAATGAAAAGCAGGGGTAAGCTGAATTCCTAAGTAGCGGAGGGTGTCCGTGCACCAAATAAATGCAAAGTGATGTCTCAGGGAAGCCTCAAGATCCGGAGGTATATTTATTGGCATGGCCGAACATTTGGCTAGATTAACCCCCAGCCCAGAGATTGTGTGGAAAGAATCAAGTAAAGATGTGAGGTTGGGCAATGCTATAAGTGGATTGGACAAGAATAGGAGCACATCATCGGCATAGAGGCTAAGTTTAACCTCCCTAGCGGTAATCCCGAGCGTGACTCGGGGTTGTTTTTTTATGCTAGGATCGGTAACCCCGAGTCACGCTCGGGGTAGACATTGCAGAGCTCGCAGCGGAGTTTCCCTACCTTCTCCTGGCGATCCAGCGATGATGTCCTCTGCTGTGATCGCCAGCGAGATCTCCGGCGAGTGTCGGCACTTTCGACCCCATCTGACTTCCTAGTTCCGTTCCCTGCGAGCCGCAGCGGCGCATGGGAGCGGAACTGGGCGGCAAATTCAAAAAGGTAAACACATAGTATACATACAGTATACTGTAATCTTACTGATTACAGTACTGTATGTAATAATTACACACCCCCTTTGTCCCTAGTGGTCTGCCCAGTGTCCTGCATGCACTTTTATATAATAAAAATCGTTCTTTCTGCCTGTAAACTGGGGATTGTCCATAGCAACCAAAAAGTGTCCCTTTATGTCAAAAGTGGTTTTAGACCAACTAGAAAGCAGCGATAATAAATTAGAATCACTCGCAGAATTGAGCGATAGCGATTTGTGGGGAAATTCGTCATCAAACACTAAATCTAATGACAGCGACAATTCTGCAACTGAGCAAATTTCAGTGTTTTTGATTTGATTACATTATTGAATAATTTTTATTATAATTAGATTACTATTTTTTATAATTATTTATAGTTATTTATTATATTATAATTTATAATTTTGTGTTTCATATTTATCATACCCGGGATGTTTACTAGACTCTGGTTTGCTTAGGTTTAAGTAAGTAATTACTAAGAATCGCAGGCCTATAATACATAACACCAAATTTTCATGCAAAATAATTGTACCGCTTTTGGTACATAATTCCAGAAAGAATCATACCGCCAGGGAGGTTAAATTCGTTAGGGCCTTTGCAGTATCCTTTAATGTTAACATTGTTGGTTATAGCACGGGAAAGGGGCTCTATGGCCAGGGCAAATAGGAGAGGGGATAACGGACATCCCTGCCTTGTGCCCTTCTGGAGGGGAAAAAATGGGGAATTATTGCCTGGGAGTTTAATGCGTGTTTGTGGGTCTCTGTATAAGGAGTGGAAACCGTGTATAAAGTTTCCCGAGATACAGAATTTGGGTAGGAGGTGATCAAGGTAGGACCAGCTGACGCTATCGAATGCCTTGTGAATATCCAGACTGAGCAGGAGAGTTTGCTTAGAATGAAGGTTGGCATCCTGAATTATGTTAGAAACTAGGCGGATATTATCTGTGATCTGCCTACCGGGAATAAATCCCGTCTGGTCGGGGGAGATCAGGCTGGTTATAACAGAGGCAAGTCTGTCCGCTAGCAGTCTGCCGAAGATTTTCAGGTCATTATTGATCACTGATATTGGACGAAAGTTTTGGGGCAGGGAATGATCTTTGTGTGGTTTGGGGATGAGGGACATATTCGCTAGAAGCATCTCTGCTGGAAAGTCATTTCCTTTCAAGATGTAGTTATACAGAGAGGTCAGATGAGGGGACAAAATGTGTGCGAATTTCTTATAATAGGAAGTGGAGTAGCCATCCGGGCCAGGGGCTGTGGAGGATTTGAGGGATTTGATAATGGACAATAGTTCTCGTTCAGAACAGGGGGCATTCAGGGACTCTAATTGTTGGTCTGTTAGAGTAGGTAGGGCCAGGTCTGAGAACCAGGAATGTGCTGAAGGGTCTGAGGTGGGACTCGACATTTTGAACAAATCTTTATAATATTTTACGAAAATCTCATGGACATCCTTAGGGTGAGAGACCAAAGTGCCCGCAGAGTTGCGAAGTCTATAGGTATGTGAGGGCTTTGTGGCCTGGTTGAGTTTCCGGGCGAACATGGTTGAAGACGTATTGCTATGTAGCAAAAACTTAGCTTTGGCCCACCTCAAGGCTTTTTCCGTATCCTCCGAAAGCAGGAGATCTAATGCGTGTTTTTTAGTGTGGATTTGTTCAAGAAGGGCAGGGGAGGGATCCTGACTATATTTGTTGTATAGGGTATTAAGGGTCTTTGTGAGCAAACGGAGATCAGATATTTTAGCTTTGTTTCTTTTGGAGGCTAAGTCAATGAGGTTGCCTCTCATGACTGCCTTATGGGCAGTCCATAAAGTACTTGGAGATGTGTCAGGTAGGTGGTTATCAGTGAAGTACTCCTGCAGTTTGGTGTTAAACGCCTCAACCGTTGGGGAATCAGTAAGTAGTGATTCGTTCAATCTCCAGGAGTAGGTCGTGGGTTTAAGGCCCATCCCCCGGACTGTGAACTCAACTATATTGTGATCGGACCAAGGGCAAACGTGAATGTCCGCCCTCGAAGAGTTTGCTAGGATAGTGGGGGTGCTGAAGATATAATCTAATCGCGCAAAGCTATCATGAGGGTTCGAGTAGAATATATAAGACCTGCACCCAATATTATGTGCCCGCCACGTGTCAATAAGTTGCAGGGCATTTAGACTATTGGACAGGGTTTTAGGAAATGCCTTAGAGGCGGGGGTGCTCCTGCTCCGATCTAGGCTCGGGTTCGCCGTGAGATTAAAATCCCCCCCCCTATTATTAAATGTGGTGAAAGGTATCGTTCCAGAATTGAAAAAAAATGTTTAAAGAAAGAAGCCTGTGCCTCATTAGGGGCGTATAAAGAAACCATGGTAACTGCTCGGCCCTGTATTTTACCCTGCAGGATTATAAACACACGATCCGATTTCCAATGGAATAAAATCCGATGGATTTTTCAAACCGGAATTCCGATGAAGCTGACTTTCATCAGTCTTGCCTACACACCATCAGACAAAATTCCGACCGTCCAAAACGCCGTGACGTACAACACGTACGACGGCACTATAAAGGGGAAGTTCAAATCCAACGGCGCCACCCTTTGGGCTGCTTTTGCTTTTTCAGATAGTTTTCTGGTGTTCAGTTTGTGCTTGTGGGTTCGTATCTGTCTTTCAGTGCGTGTAGTCAGGTCGTATCTGTTTTTCAGTGCGATCTTGTCCGCTCATTTACTGGTTTTCAGGTCGTTCTTCATAGGACTTGCTGTTCCTCAGTGTGTTCTGTTTAAGTTCGTTCTGACCAGCCGGCCGGTTTCTAGCCATGTTGGAAGTACGTTCTCATCGTAGAGCTCGTGCTGCGTATGCGCTTGGTGTTGCGGTTAATACTTTGACCCAAGCTCAGTCCATGAACAGGGTGAGAAGGAGTTCATGGACCAAGAATTGGTTGCTCTCCAGCGGGACCAATTCTTTCACATGCTTCTGCTGCGGGAAATCCAGGAGAATAATCCTGATGACTACAGGAATTATCTCCGGATGACGGACCCTGTTTTTCACCGTCTGTTGGATTTGGTGTCCCGCTATATCACCAGGCAGGACACTGTGATGCGCCAGGCCATCACTACCGAGCAGAGGCTAATCGCCACGTTGCGATACCTGGCGACTGGGAGAAGTCTGCAGGACCTCACGTTCATGACAGTTCATCTCCCCCTAGGCTCTGGGGGTCATTATTCCAGAGACCTGTTCTGCTATCATACAAGTTATGCAGAAGGACTATATTAAGGTACGTTTTCTCCTTTAACATCACATTCTATGTTATTCATGTATGCTAATGTATTGTATTTCTTTCATCATTCCCTAATTACCATGATTGTAATATGCTGTGAATGTCCCCTTTGTCCTCATGCATGCTGTACCCTTTTTTTGGCCTAGATGCATATTTGCCTTTACTAACCTCTCCAGCATGCTATATTGGGCCCAAACACCCCTAGCCTAGTGACTTAACAATGTATTTTGTCAGCTCCATTGTATTGCTTTACCCTCACCCCCCCCCCTACAATGTGTACAAATGTTTTGTTTCTCATTACAATCAGGCAGAGTGATGTCGTTTTTGTAGGCCAAAACTCAGCTTGAACCCCCCCACCCCCCTCCAATTTGTGCAAAAGTTTTGTTTCTAATTAATCAGGCAGAGTGGTGTAGTGTTTTTTTTGGAGGCCCAGCTAGAACCCCCCCTAAAATGTGTGCAATGAGCCATCAGAGGGGGTGAGGAATGTGATAATTGTGCCTTCTATTTGTGTCTATAACTACTACCCAAAAAACAAATCTTATACTGATGTTGGGCAAGAATGTTTTTGTATAATCTGCTTGCAATGTTATGTGGAAAGTCCTAATTATATTTTTTGGTTTGACTCCACAGTTTCCTTCATCGCCACAGGAATGGCAGACTGTGGCATCCCATTTTGCAGAGTGGTGGGACTTTCCTAACTGCCGAGGGGCAATCGATGGGAAACACGTCTGCATAGTGCCACCACCCCGTTCGGGGTCGTACTATTACAACTACAAGGGGTTTAATAGTATTGTGTTGATGGCAGTGGTATCGGCACACTATAAATTCATGTATGTGGACGTGGGGAAGAATGGCCGGATGTCGGATGGGGGAGTCTTCGCACAGACGGAATTTGCCAGACGTCTCCAGAGTGGTGGCCTGGCACTACCACATGATGAGGAGAACGTTGAGGGTCTTCCATTTGTTTTTATCGCGGATGAAGCTTTCGGGCTGGGACCCCACCTGATGAAGCCATTCCCCCAGAGGACTCTCACCCCGGAGAGGAGGGTTTTTAATTACCGGCTGGCCAGACCCTGGAGGGTTGTTGAGAATGCCTTTGGGATAATGGCCAGCCGGTTCCGCCTGTTCCTTACCTCTATCCATATGGCGGAATACAAGATCAATCATATTGTTTTTACCTGCTGCATACTGCATAACTTTTTACGCAGAAATGCACCCACTTATCTGAGTTCTGTTGGGCCAGAGGCCGGACTTGCAGACAATGCCCTGACGGGCCTGGATACTGGCCGTATTGGCTTGGCCCCCCAAAGCGCCCGTGAATTGCGGGATAAATATGTTGATTACTTTAAGGGTAGGGGGGCCATTGCTATGCCAGACAATCTCTGATTTTATAACTTTTAAAAATAAAAAAATAAAGATCTGTGAAAAAATAGATTTGTCATTATTGCTTGTGTTTCTTGAATCTGTCTCCCAGGTTCTCCTAGTACACTTGTAGTGCCAAGTGGCTTTGTCTTTAGTAAATACCCACAATTGTCACGGTAAACAAGAACATATTTTTCAAAATGGTATTGAGCATAGAAAGAAGAAGCCACACATTTTTGAGTATAATTTTTTTTTTTACTGTGTGCACAACTTGTGCATTATAAATTTTTTGGGGACATTCTAAACAGTGTTTTCCCCCCCAAAAAAGTTTTGGTTTAGGTTTTTCATAAACACGCATGTTAAAAAAATAATATATATATTAAAAACAATGGAACTTACAAAGTGCAACCTTAGAAAAACTGAAGGCAATATCAGACATTATATAGTATTTCTAAAATGTGTTGCAGTTGCCTTCATGAGATGGGGTGATGTGACCCCTGAACAAGCCAAATTTGGAAGATGCACACAAATTGTGCATCAGAATGGGGATTTTCCTCCTGATCCCATGCCAAATGTGCTTTCTCCCATCATGGGGGATTAATGGACGTGTTTTGGGGATGCAAACCCTTCATCTCACCTACTTGAGTTGCGAGAAAGGGGTTGCACCCTCAAAACACGTACTTTGATTTTCCCTGATGAGAGGTAGCACATGTTGACACACTGGGGGTAATTTACTATAAACAGTGCGCTGCACCGGTTCATACCTTAATTGGTGCGCCGGATAAATCCTTAATTGAGCGCAGGAACGCACTGTTATAGTAAATAAAAATTTGAGCGGCGCTCTATTCAAAATGAATGGTTCCCTATGGGAGCCCATTGATTTGAATAGAGGTCGTCCGGGAAGTCGGATGAAGACGATCCGACTTGCGGGGCGACTAGTGTGTCGGTTGACAGAGGGACAGCGTGACTTTGCGAGGCAACTTGGACACGAATTGAGCGTGAAGCAGCCGCTCAAGTTGTGTCCTAGAGGCGACTACCTGCCCGAGAATGTCTCCAGCACAATGCCATCGCGCTGGTTCTTGGCACAGGGTACTGCAAGCCTCGCGCTCGCTGTCCCCTGTGTTTGGTATGAATCATGAAGGGGAACTCCACGCCAAATTTTAATTAAAAAACCGGCATGAGTTCCCCTCCAGGAGCATACCAGGCCCTTAGGTCTGGTATGGATTTTAAGGGAAACCCCGGAGAATGATGGGACTGTGACGTGATATGGGGGCGGGGTCAACAGGTGGCATCACCCGGTGACCACGCCCCATGCCAATATAAGTGGTTGCACTCCGCCAACACAGCATTGTAGCGGCAGACAGCGACGGGGCAACATCGGGCGGAGAGAAGAGGGAAGAAGACGACGATGAAGACCGGGACCCCGCTAGCAAAAGAGCTGGAAGAAGATAGCGGGGCGCCCAGCAGAAGGCAGAAAGAACCGGAGATCGTGGAGAAGGCACCGGAGAGCGGGAGAAGAACCGGAGAGCGTGGAGACGACACTGGAGAACAGAACAAGAGACCCCCGAAGTTGGAAGAAGACGACGATTAAGACCGGGACCCCGCTAGCAAAAGAGCTGGAAAGATAGCGGGCGCCCAGCAGAAAGACCCCCGAAGTCAGAAGAAGACGACGATGAAGACCGGGACCCCGCTAGCAAAAGAGCTGGAAGAAGATAGTGGGGCGCCCGGCAGAAAGACCCCCAAAGTCAGAAGAAGACCCCCGGAGCTGCCAAATTACTTTAAAAACCTGTGTTGTGTTTTTATTGACTTTTTTTGCCACCAGGTGAATGGGTAGGGGTACGATGTACCCCATACTCATTCACATAGGGTGGGGGTCCAGTATCTGGATTCCCCCCTTATTAAAGGGGGCTCCCGGATTCCGATAAGCCCCCCACCCACAGACCCCGACAACCAACGGCCAGGGTTGTTGGGAAGAGGCCCTTGTCCCCATCAACATGGGGACATCCTCCCCATGTTGAGGGCATGTGGCCTGGTACGGTTCAGGAGGGAGGGGGGGCGCTCTCTCCTCCCCCCTCTTTTCCTGCGGCCTTCCAGGTTGCGTGCTCGGATAAAGGGTCTGGTGTGGATTTTTAGGGTGACCCCCACGCTATTTTTTTTTAAGTTTGGCGCAGGGTTCCCCTTAAAATCCATACCAGACCTGAAGGGCCTGGTATGGATTTTGGGGGGACCCCCACGCCATTTTTTTTTCATTTTGGTGGGGGGTCCCCTTTGAATCCATACTAGACCCAAGGGCCTGGTATGGACCTGGGGGCGACCCCACGCTGTTTTTTTCTAGACTTTTTTTTTTTAGAGCCGGCAATGTTTATTTTTTTACATTTCTTTTAACAACCAGCTATAAACAGGTTAAAAAAAAAGCAAATCGCCGCAAAATCGCGGTACTTGCGTTTTGGATGCGGGTCCATTGAATTCTATTACATCCAAAACACTGTTTTTGGCCTGGAAAAAAAAATCTGCAGTTGCGTTTAACCTAGTTTTTCACAAAGCCAAAAAATTCCTTCAGATGCCAAAGATTTTCACGTTTCAGACGGGGTACCGGCGTTTAGCCGCATTTTAGTTTAGAAGCGTTTTTAAAGGTGACCTATTTTTTTACATTGATAAACTCAAAAATTATGGCAAATGAGGAAAAACCATTAAAAATATATATATATCCCCCAAAAAAATGAAATTGCTTCCATTGCATTGTGGACAATCCACAACTTGGGGCAGGTGACGTGGCAAGTGGACAATCCACAACTTGTGGCAAGTGATGTGCACAAGTGACACGCTAAATACAAGCACACTGCTGCTCTCTCAGCTGCTGATACACACTCTAGTCTCACAAAATAGCTGAAATGGTTAATAATACTGTTTTTGGAGCTTAGGGTGGCTCCTTATGATGTTTCCTAACTAAACGCATATAGACGCAAATGTGGTAAAACGCAGCATGCAAACGCCACAAAGCGCGCCTTTCTAAACGCCGCTTTCAACCTTAGTTCTGAAGACTTTGCACCAGCGTCCCGTGTACATGGGGCCTAAAAACGCCTATGCCATTTACAGCTCAAAAACGCCATGGTGGCCATGAGGCCATAAGCTAACATGGAGAGCCGTTTTTAAGCTGCAAAAAACGCTCAAACAAGCGGCCTGAAAAACATCCGTGTGCATGTAGCCTTATGTTAACCACTTGCTTACTGGCCACTTAAACCCCCTTCCTGCCCAGACCAATTTTCAAATTTCAGCCCTGATGCACTTTGAATGACAATTGCGCGCTCATACAACACTGTAACCCAATGAAAATGTATTACTTTTTTGCACACAAATAGAGATTTCTTTTGGTGCTATTTGATCACCTCTGCGTTTTTTTTTTCTTTCTATAAATACAAAAGACCGACTAAAAAAAAAAAATTGGATATTTTAACCACTTCAGCACTGGGCCTATTCTGGAACTTCTCTCCTTCATGTAAAAATCATAAATTTATGGCTATAAAATTACTTCAAAACCCCAAACATTATATATGTTTTTTTAGGGAATAAAATGGCGGTCATTGCAAATTTTTATCTCGCTCGGTATTTGCGCAATACATTTTCAAACGCCTTTTTTTTGGAGAAAAAATTGTTTCATGAATTTTAAAAAAATGACAAAACAGTAAAGTTAGCCCAATTTTTTTGTATAATGTGAAAGATGTTGTTATGCTGAGTAAATAGATACCTAACATGTCACACTTTAAAATTGCGCACACTCATGGAATCACACCAAACTTCAGTACTTAAAAATCTCCCTAGCGATGCTTTAAAATTTTTTACACGTTACCATTTTCGCATTACAGAGGGGGTCTAGTGCTAGAATTGTTGCACTCGTTCTAACACACGCAGCAATACCTCACATGTGTGGTTTGAATGGCGTTTACATATGTGGTCGGGACTTACGTGTGTGTTCGCTTCTGAGCGTGAGCTACCGGGGACATGGGCGTTTTTTTTTTTTTATTATTATTCTTTTTTTGGTTTTTTACTTTTTTGTATTTCTTACTCTTTTTTTAACTTTTTTGGTTTTTTGATCACTTTTATTCCTATTACAAGGAATGTAAACATCCCTTGTAATAGGAATCTATTGTGACAGGTCCTCTTTATGGAGAGATGCAGGGTCAATAAGACCCCACATCTCTCCTCCAGGCTGGAAAGCATGAGATCGGTCAAAAAAATTCACCGATCTCATGCTGACAGCCGAGATCACGGCTTTGTTTACATACGGGAACCCGGCGTGATGTCATAACGTTGCGCCCAGGCCTCCGACGGTCATAGAGATGACTGGTGACCATCTGGTCACCAGTCATCTCTATGCTTCCCATCCGGCACTGGCCAATTCATTCTCTGAGCCCCAGATGGCACGGGAGAGCCTGGAGAAGCACCGCCTATAAGAACGATCAAGCGGCTGAACTGCCACTATGATTGTTTTTATCGTGCACAGAATCACCGGCTGAAAAGAATGATATCTGAATGATGCCTGCAACTGCAGGTATCATTCAGATGTCACCGCACAAAGCCAAGGAAAGTGGTTAATATTTCGAAAATTTCGAAAAAAGGTAATTTTTCTCCTTCATTGATGTACACTGATGAGACTGCACTGATGGGCTGCACTGATGGGCACCGATAAGGTGGCAAGGGTGGGCACTGAAAGGTGGCATTGCTAGTTGGCACTGGTGGGCATTGAGAAGTGGCAATGATAGTTGGCAGTGATGGGCACTGATAGGCAGCACTGCTAGGTGGCACTGATTGGCACCAGTGGTGGGCATTGATAGGTGGCACTGGCAGGGGCTACTGATTGTCACAGATGATGCAGAATTGCCTCTTCCTCTTTGGGCCCGATGTCCCTTGCACATAAGCCGGTGATTGCCTTTTTTTATGCTCACGCTGTCAGCACAAGGAGAAAGCAAAAACCATTACCCAGCTTTTGTTTACATCACGTGATCAGCTGTCATTGGCTGACAGCTGATCACATGGTAAGGGGCAGGGATCGGCCCCTTACTCGGATCTGTCATCACCCGAGTCTCAGTGACTCGGTGACCACAGCGCGCGCGAAGGGGAAGACGTCTATTGACGGACTCCCGGCAGTTGAGGACCGTGCTGTGGCCGTCGATCAGTTATAGCGCTGATCTCAAGTGATTAAAGAGGGTCTAAATGGGCCATTGACATGCATCACAATTCATCTTAGGAATGTGTCTTTGCAAAGTTAAACTAAATGAAATCCTTTCTTATTTTTGCTTGGGTATAGAGTGCAGAGGGATTAGAAGTCTAGGCAGTTTTTGGGGATGTCTGCACACCTGATAGGGTGAAGACAACTCCCAAATTTGGCCACTTTATCCTTCCAAATAATTCACTTCCTGTCACATAGCCACACAGGAAGTGAGGGTAAATCCCTGCCAATGTCTTTCCTTGGGGACACACAGGTCAATCGAAATACTTTCCCCATTATGTACATTGCACTCTAGCATTTTGCGGGGTACACCCTAAATAATTTGGTATTTTGGACTTCGGGGTTTATTTACTAAAGGCAAATCTACTTTGCACTGCAAGTGCACTTGCTGGATATCCGAGGGGGACATGCAAGCAAACAAAAAAAACACCATCTTTGCTTTTACATGATTGGATGTTACAATCACCAGTGCTTCCAGTCAGATTTTCAGCAGCTACACTTTTACTGCAGAGTGGATTTGTCTTTACTAAACCCCAAACTACCCAATGATTTGGGGTGTACACAACAAAGTGCTAGAGTGCAATTTGCTTAATGGGGACACTAGTTAGATTGATCTGTGTGTCCCCAAGAAAAGACATTGGTAGGGTGTTACCTTCACTTCCTGTTTAGCTGTGTGACAGGAAGTGAAGCCAATTTTACTAAAAGGGGAAACAAAGCCCAACCTAAAAAACACCTAAAAAACAAGCAGGGGTTCTAACACTTACTTTGTTTCCCTCAAAATGCCCACAATTAGAATCATATTGCCTTGAGCTATTTTTAAGTGCAGTGCTCTAAATCAGTGCTTTTCAAGTACCCCCAACAGGCCATGTTTGCAGGTTTTCCTCATCTTGCACATGTTCTTTAAATCACAGTCAATGGTTTTGTATTTTGGACAGCAATTCTCGATAAGATAAATTCACAAAACATGTCCTGTTGGGGGTACTTGAGGACTGAGGCTGAGAACCACTGCAGTAAAAAGGAAAAATTAATACTTACTGCTCTGTATTTTAAATTTCCTGGTGACTATCCATGGCAGCACACAATACATGCATATGCTAGCATGAAGGCACCAGGGTACACAAATCACACCTGTTTTGTTTTGACATGCCAATCAGCTGTCACATTTGTTGCAAAGAAAACACAAAACAAACATCAAAATTTTGCTTCAAATTTTATTGGTCAACAAAACAAAGGGAAGCCAAAATAAAAAAACATGGTCAATTTGAAACAGTCACAGACTCACATCTTGAGAAAGATTTGGCAAAATAATGCAGCACAGACAATTAAATCAAAGTGAACAAACGACACACATTAACAACATCAAAATTATTTCAGGGGAACATTTCCCCCACACAAAAAATACAATCAACAAAAGTAAAACAAACACCTGTTTTGCAAAGACATAACAAATAAAATACATGTGTTACAAACTCGATAAGGACACCAAAATGTACTTTTTGCCGGACACACTCGCGCACACACACACACACACTTGCCTCTTTTCAGGGCAAGGGAGAGAATGCTATCTGCGAGCTTTACATAACATAGGTTTGTGTGCTAATGAGGCAATTGAAAACACATGCACAGTCAATGAAACACCCAAAATGCAAGTCCACCCAATGTAGAGACTGAACTTCAAAGTGGGTACACCTGTTAAGGATGTCCTTCAATTACTACCCCATAAAAACCCTCTCTGAGCATGCCCAGAAATATCCAGGTGCTGTTCACACACAAAAAGCACCAAAAAAAAAAAAACGAACTGCCTGGGCATGCTCAGACCAACACAATGCAGCTAGCAGAAAATAACCCCCCCTGTCCAAAATTAAGCACATCATCCAGCATGCTACAAAATTAGAGATGGGACAAGCACACCCCCCCCACCAAAAAATACCATTGCAGTCTATGGGAACTGACTTGTTAATTTTGCTAGTCCCCACTTGGCTGGCTTATCTTCTAGTTATTGGCCTTAAAATGGGGGCCCAGGTCCCACCCTAAGGGACATTTTACACCACATGCAGTCCATTGGGTTTTTTATGCATCAAAAATGCATGGCAAGTTGGTTATATGGTTCTAAATGGCAGTGTTTGTTCCAGTGCGTTCCAGTTCCACAAAAAAAAGTAGAACATCCTGCATTTTACCTGCACTGGACTGTACTGGAACGCAGCAAAAACGCATCATAAACGCACTGGAACGCACAGGAACACACCTAAATGCACCAAAAACGCACTGGAACACACTTGTCCTTATCTATGGTTAATAAAAAAGAGGGGTGAAAAAAAGCACTGGACTGCACCAAAAACGTACCAAAAATGCACTGGAACGCATCAAAAACATGCATGCAAAAAAGCACCTGGAATGCATCCGGATTGCGTTTCTATGGTGTGAACTGGCCCTAGTTCACACCATAGAAACGCAGTCTGGATGCGTTCCAGGTGCTTTTCTGCATGTGCGTTTTTGACACGTTCCAGTGCATTTTTGATGCAGTCCAGTGTTTTTTCCCCCTCTTTTCACTTAGGACAAGTGTGTTGCAGTGCATCTTTGGTGCATTTAGGTGCGTTCCGGTGCATTCCAGTGCGTTTTTGGTACGTTCCGTAGCGTTTTTGATGTGTTTTACTGTGGTCCAGTACAGTTCTGTACATAAAAAATGCAGCATAACCAATTTTTTTTTCCTTTCTGAAACGCACTGGAACGGACTGCAGTGGTGTGAACTATGCCATTGGCATTAATGTGATCAACTTTATTTGCATTTTTCATGCATCAAAAAAATGCACTGCACTGCATCCGGTGTGAACTGGCCCTAAATATCATACCTGGGGGGTGTCTATAGTATGCCTGTAAAGTAGGGCATGTTTTCCATGTTTATAACAGTTCAAGAGCAAAATGACATTTCTAAAGTAAAATAATAGTCATTTAAAAGTACTCGCGGCTGTAATGAATTGCTGGTTCCCATCAATACAGATAAAAGTCATTGAAAGTCTTTGAAAAACAAATAAAAATGTGTGGGGGTCCCCCAAATTCCATTACCAGGCCCTTCAGGTCTGGTATGGATATTGTGACAGTGGGGTCACTTTGGACACAGGGTGAATAAAAGAAACCCCCGATATGGTCTGTGATAGCCATATTCAAGGCTGTATATACATTGTATATAGATTGGATGTATACTGTATGTGGGGGTTAAGTATCATTGCTGTGAGGAATTAAGTTGTTTTGCATTTCTATTGTTCATTTAAGTCTGTCCTTGTGTGTATTGTAAAGTGCCAGACAGACTGGCTGCCAACCCTTTGTGAAAAGATGTGTATTGGAGATCGTATATTCTATTGTGTTGGGATCTTTTGAAGCCTAGCAGACGTCAGGATGAGGTGTTGAGTCTTGGGATGTGTGGGTGGAGATGGGCCCTTGTTCATGTTAAATCATGTGCCTTGAACTGTGTATAAAGTTACAATGTTTGTCAATAATAAATTCATTCCTACTACAGAAGAGACAGAGTGCGTCTCGTCTTCTTCCAGAGGGGTCGGCTCCTATAGGAAAGGGTCGTTTAGCTGTGGATATCGGTAGCAAGTGGATGTGTGTCTAGGAGAGGGAACATCGTAAACGGCGTTAATACCCCTTGAGATTGGGGTGCCGTTACATTGGTTGGCAGCAGCGGGATTTTCCCTCCAGTTCCTGGGATACTCCAAACCACCACAGTGAATGACCAGCTATGCAGCCGAAGGAGGGTGATGCAGGACCCTGGTCAGTTGAAGATTTGTTTCAGCAACGAGTGCGACAGCGGTTGGCATTATATGGTGCTAACCCATCAGAGACCGCCATACAGGAAGCCATTAGAGAAATCGAGCGGCAGGATGAGCGACAACATGAGCAGAGAATGGCGGAAATACGGCAATCAGAGACAACACCTAAAAAAAGCAGCACCAACTGAAAGGAGAGGAGAGATACAGATACCAGCCGACATGGAAAAGGAATTCAGAAGGAGGTTGCGAGAGATGCAGATACAGCATAGAGGACCAGTATCAGAGGAGGTCCTGCTGGGATGGTCGGATTCGATCCGCTGCGAACTCTGGAAGAAAGTGCTAGCCCTCGAGCAGCAACACCAGGGAAAAGTTCTCCCCTCCATCCATGTAAGGTACTGGTCGCAGTATGAAGTACGAATGCTGTTATTGGGGGAACAACCGAAGCAGGAGTGGACAGCTGAGTTAACCAGGCTGATCCGGGCAGAGATGCGGTTGGACGAGAGCTACAGAGCCCTCCGGTGGTATGTAGCCCAAGAGTGCCCATGGTCAGCGGATGACATCCCCAGGGAAGGCTTTGACTATAATGGCCTGGGATTGTTGTATTGGAGGCTGTCCGAAGACCCTGACTTTGGGAGTGATCAGGAGTGGCGTTTGGAGGAAATAATGGAGCACAGAGAACAAAGACTGAATGTCTCGGAAGGGCACTGGGCACAGGAAGATTTGGAGTTTCTGTCCGTTCAGGAATGGGAGCTGGAGATTGCCTACAAACAGCTGCTAGACTCTGCTCAGCAGCAGGGTGGGGCTCCCTTTGCCTGGGACTATCAGGAATTACCAGTTGACAACTATGAAATCCTGGCTGAAGAATCAGCAGTGGAAAATCTGAAGATTGCCCTCCCTAAAGCCGAAGTGAATGATACAGAGTTCCAGGGAGCTAGCCTGGCTGAAGAATCGGCAGTGGAAAAGATGAAGATTGCCCTCCCTAAAGCCGAAGTGGATGATATAGAGTTCCAGGGAGCTAGGGCAGTTGGCTCATCTCCCCAGCCACAGATTACAGAAGGTATGGACTTAATGGACTGTGCAGAGGATGTTATGAATTATGCATCGCCCGCTCAAGTACTGGCAGCAGGACAAAGTTCTACAGACCCCTGCTCTACACCCGTGGCAGTGTTGGAGGCCCGAGTTGAGAAGGTGATGGTTCCTCTTTCTGAGTGGATTTCAGAGATGCAGGGAGGAGAAGCAGCCATTTTCCCTCCCCAACAGGTAGCCAGAGCAGATGGTGTGGAGTCCCCAGCAGGAGTACTGGCAACAGGGCAGAGTGATAGCAACCTGTGCTGCCCAGCACCGGAAACAACTGTGGAGTTTCAGGGAGCCGGGGCAGTTGGCCCCTCTCTCCAGCAACAAGCTGGGGTGGTAAAGCTTTTACCCCCAGCTGAATCACTGGCAGCAGGGCAGAATGCTACTGGCCGCTGCACACAACTGCCACTTGAGCGGATATCGGTGGATGGGACTGCGGTCTCCACTCACAGCAACCCAGCAGAAGAGCTGGCAACAGAGCCGAGTGCCACGGGCCTCGGCTCTCAACTAACAGAAGAGGGAGTTCCTGTGGTATTGGAGGGGACTTCAATCCTCACTGACACAACCCCAGAAAATGGTGTGACACTGAGACAGGAGGATGTCAGCCTTGCTTTGCAAGTACTGGGGGACTTCCACCTACCACAAGTGGATGGGACTTCAGTCTCCACTTGTATACCCCAGGGATGCCGGGCAGTCGACCCAGATCCCCAACAGCATGACGGACTGAGCCCAGTCACCCTGTCTTCTCTCCAGCGGCGGGTATGTTCTCTGAGAGAGGCAGAGGTTGGCTGGGTAAGTAATGCTCTGCTTGGAGCAATTCATTTGTGGTACTGGGTGGATACCAGCATTGGAAGAATGGACCCATGGACTAACTTCGGAGTAGACCCGTCTGGGGTCCCCTCCTCTGTTAGTCCCCTGCCGAAAGGGGAGATGTGTGACAGTGGGGTCACTTTGGACACAGGGTGAATAAAAGAAACCCCCGATATGGTCTGTGATAGCCATATTCAAGGCTGTATATACATTGTATATAGATTGGATGTATACTGTATGTGGGGGTTAAGTATCATTGCTGTGAGGAATTAAGTTGTTTTGCATTTCTATTGTTCATTTAAGTCTGTCCTTGTGTGTATTGTAAAGTGCCAGACAGACTGGCTGCCAACCCTTTGTGAAAAGATGTGTATTGGAGATCGTATATTCTATTGTGTTGGGATCTTTTGAAGCCTAGCAGACGTCAGGATGAGGTGTTGAGTCTTGGGATGTGTGGGTGGAGCTGGGCCCTTGTTCATGTTAAATCATGTGCCTTGAACTGTGTATAAAGTTACAATGTTTGTCAATAATAAATTCATTCCTACTACAGAAGAGACAGAGTGCATCTCGTCTTCTTCCAGAGGGCTCGGCTCCTATAGGAAAGGGTCGTTTAGCTGTGGATATCGGTAGCGAGTGGATGTGTGTCTAGGAGAGGGAACATCGTAAACGGCGTTAATACCCCTTGAGATTGGGGTGCCGTTACAGATATTAAGGGGAACTCCGCGCCAAATAAAAAAAAAATGGTGTGGGGGTTCCCCACAAAATCCGTACCAGGCCCTTCAGGTCTGGTATGGATTTTAAGGGGACCCCCGCGCCAAACTTAAAATAAAATCCACACCAGACCCTTATCCGAGCACGCAACCTAGCAGGCCGCAGGAAAAGAGGGGGGGACGAGAGAGCAGCCCCCCTCCCTCCTGAACCGTACCAGGCCACATGCCTTCAACATGGGGAGGATGTCCCCATGTTGATGGGGACAAGGGCCTCATCCCCACAACCCTTGCCCGGTGGTTGTGGGGGTCTGCGGGCGGGGGGCTTATCGGAATCTGGAAGACCCCTTTAACATGTTGAGGGCATGTGGCCTGGTACGGTTCAGGAGGGAGGGGGGCCGCTCTCTTGTCCCCCCCTCTTTTCCTGCGGCCTGCCAGGTTGCATGCTCAGATAAGGGTCTGATGTGGATTTTTTTTAAGTTTGGCGCGGGGGTTCCCCTTAAATCCATACCAGACCTTAAGGGCTTGGTATGGTTTTTGAGGGGAACCCGCACGTCATTTTTATTTTAAAAATTGGCGCGAAGTTCCCCTTAATATCCATACCAGACCTGAAGGGCCTGGTAATGGAATTTGGGGGGACCCCACGCATTTTTTTTTTATCAATGACTTTTCTCTATATTGACGGGAGCCGACAATTCATTATAGCCACGGGTGCTTTTAAATGCCTTTTTTTTTCCTTTAGAAATGTCATTTTGCTGGCGCACTGTTATATAACGGCAAGTTCAGAGCTGCGCCTGTTCAACTTATGCAAATTGATTTACGTGACTTGACATTTACGAAGATTTTGCCGGCACAGTGTCCCGGCGCATTTGAAAGAGTGAAATTCCCGCGCTGAGCTAAAAAAAAAACTCTCGCAGTTCTAAACCTAATTGCCGGCGCAGCGGGCTGGTTCAGAAAAAGTTTCTTTCTCACTCTATTTTGGGCATATTTGTTACTTGGGCAGGTGTCACTACACTTCCTCACATCACCCCATGTCACCCCCATTATATTGGCACTTCCAGCTTCTTTTAATTTAGATTTTAAGATGCCATGCGCCAGGTCCATAGTGGCGCACTGAGCGCCTCCTCCCGTGCGCCGAGAACACTATAGTAAATGGGGAATAGCTCTGCTCTACCGGCGCAAATGTTTTGTAAATACCAAAACAGCCGTTGCGCACGCAGATGCGCCGATACTCATGGCGCAAACGTTTCGTAAATCAGCCCCACTGTGTGCATCTTCCAAATTTGGCTTGTTAAATCACACAAAAATGTACAAACTTAGGCCAAAAAAACTTGAAATGGTGGCAAGAAAACATTGTTATACTCTCCCCAAAACATCAATCATGTTTTTAATTTGTTGATCAAAACGATACAGTTTGTACGTTATAACGTCGATTTCTCGACTAATAACCATGAGATCCTGTATTATGATTTTTGCTCTCCCACTGGAGAAAGGAGGAGATTGATCTTCCACAAGCAGCACATCACCTAAAAAAAAATGCATGTCTTAAAAATATGCATGCATGCATCTATTCCCTGAATCTGTGGTGTATGACACTGACCTGTTGTGGTGACAATCTCGCACACTTCCTCCACATCTCCTTTCTCCACCTCTTCTTCCTCCACATCCTGAGGTTTCGGTTCTCTCTGGTCCCCTTCTTTCTGAGGTTGGCGGGGCGTGGGGTTCCTGGACTCCTCAGAGTGGTGTGCTCCAAGTCTCCGCTCCCCTATGAGAAGGAAACAAAAGGTATACTTTAGCACACAGATATTTGAGGTCAGAAATAGGAATATGAAACATTGCTTAGAAGTGGGGTACAATTGTCTTTTTTGGCAGAGTTACAAGCTGAAGACATGCTTTAAAATGTATTTCTAAACTGGAATCCTGACCTTTTTTGTCCAAGTTACACACATGGAGATACCCCTAAAGTATCCACTGTAGCGCCTGTGTGGGACACCCTAAAAAGGTTGTTCTGGTGTCCCATACAGGTGCTCCAGAGTGCAGCTGTTTAAACAGCTGCTGAGTGTCCTCTCCTTTACACTGAATCAAGTTTGCATTTCACATTCTAGTTCAAAACACATCATCTAGACAACAATGTTTAGAAACATTGTTTTAATACAAATAGGCATGACCAAATGTGGTTTACCTGTATCTGCGCAAAATATCAAATTTTGTGGAGGATTTATGTTTACTACGAACGATAATACTTTGGCCACTACCCTGAAAGTTGCCATTTTCAAATATCCAACCAGTCAATCAAAGCACATGGAGCAATACATGCAAGTATAATAATCAAATTATTAATAACACAGGCGAAAAACTTACTTTTTACTAGCATTCTTTTGATCTTCCTGTACTGCTCCGGCTCCCTCAGCTTCAGGTCAGACCATCTTTTCCTCAGTTGCTTCTTGGATCTCCGGACCCCAAATTTATGGTACAGTCTCCTCACCACTTTGCCTTCCTGAGATTAGGGGTGTTGTACGGCCCATGCTTCCCATCGTAATCTCTCCTCCGCAAGATGTCCACTATCTCCGCCATCTCAGCAAAGGACGTATTACTGGCCTTGTATCTTGTCCTGGATCGGGACGTTTCCGGCTCCGGGCCTTCCTTGTCGGAAGTTAAAACAACCCGCACCTGCTGTGTCACTGCCATGTCGTCTCCCACTGGGCGTTGAACGAGAAGGGGCGGGGAATATCCGAGGAAGAACGTCAGGGGTGGGAACGTCAGGGGCAGCCAACGTGGGCGGAGTTTCACGCATGCGCAGGGAATATAATGATAACACGCATGTGTCGTAACGACGTTGTGTGTGCGGAGTAATGAGGACCGGAAGTTCCGAACGTCAATGACGAAGGTAAAAATTAAAGTTGGGGCATGATTTTAAAGGGCTAGATTGGAATAATATTAGGACAGTTTAAGCTGACCTAGTGTTTTTGTCTTGTGTTTTATCTTGCAGAAAATATGCAGAGTTTCAAGAATCCGGTAATTTTCAGAGCTTTCATTGACAAATATAGAGAGCTCATCAATTTATGGGAGATTAAAAACCCATTATACCACAGTTGTGATGTTAGGAGGGCAACAATTGTAAAATTAGCGGAATATTTGAAGACCTGGATCCCAGAGGCAGACTACAACATGATGAACAATAAAATCAATAATATGAGGAATAGCTAAAAAAATAAATACAAAGAGGTCCGCGAATCCCGGAGATCAGGAGCAGACCAAGTACATGTCCCCAAGCTGTGGTACTACAAACACCTGTGATTTCTGGACGAACGGATAGAAGCCAGGGAATCACTTTCCAGCCTTCCCTCCACCCTTACCTCCAGCGTTCCCTCCACGCTTCCCTCCAGCGTTCCCTCCACCCTTCCCTCCACCCCTGCAGAGGGTGCCGAGGAGCTAGCTGACCTCCAAGAGCCGGATCTTCACATCTATAGTCAGGTATAGTCTTTTTTAACATATTTATTGTCCTAAAAATATTGTTGGGACCTAGATGTTATTATTCCAAAAGAAAATAAATAAACCAAAAAAAAAAATAGTGGGCAGAATTGTTTGGGACAAGAATGAAAAATGCTGGGGGCAGAATGAGAGTCTTTTCTATTTATTAACATTTAATTTGCAACAGTCATGAGCTGGAAATTGTGTGTGATTGATGAACCAAATACTCAAACTATGTCCCTTTTTTATACACAGGATGAGGTCAGCCAGGAGGACGAGGCTCCGGAATGTGGCAGCCAGGAGGAGGCAGGGGTGAGTGGCAGCCAGGAGGAGGCAGGGGTGAGTGGAAGCCAGGAGGAGGCAGGGCCAAGTGTCAGCCAGCAGGTGCCCAGGCCAAGTGGCAGCACACAATCAGAGGTACTTCCCCTCCAGGTGAGACCGAAAAGGCCCAGGAGGATGACTCGGGTGGAGGAGGAATCTCTGCAAATAATAAGGGAAGCAGCAGAGATCATGAGGGCCCCCCTCAACCCAGTCGAGTTCTATGGGTGCTATGTTGTCGATAAACTCCTTAAAGTGGAGGAGGGCCAACGTGCCCTCTGTGAGGAGCTGATTTATACAGCCCTTCACTGGGCGGGGAGGGGCCAGCTGACAGAGGCCACACATCTTTGCAATCTGGCCCATGCTTCTCCTCCCTCTCCTCCTTCTGCCACATTCCCACCACCAGAGCCACAGCCTGCAAGGGGGCGTGGAGGGAGCCGTGGAAGGAATGCTGCAGGGAAGCGTGGAGGGAACACTGCAGGGAAGCGTGGAGGGAAGGCTACAAGGAAGACCAGAAAGTGATTCCCTGGCTTCAAGCTGCTCTGCCAGAAGACGCAGTTTGTTGGAGTACCACAGCTTGGGGACATGTATGACATCTGCTGCTGCTCCTGATTTCTGCGATTCGGGGACCAGATTGTGATCCCAATTCGAGGGACTCCTCATGTTATTGATTTTATTTTCCTTCATGTCTGCCTTTGGGCTCCAAAGTCTGCATATATTCCACTAATTTCACAATTGTTGCCCTTCATCTAAATTTTTTTTCCAGAATAAATAAATATTTGATTTAATTTAAATAGTTGTGTTTTTCGTGTGAGTAGGAAGGTACATTTCATAAATAAAATGTGTAATTAACAAGGGACACCAACACCAACCTCCTTGAGGGAAGAAAAATCATAGATAATAATGTTGTTGTGATAACTTGACCATAAAAAAATATGGACATCACTATAAAATATTAAAAGGCCAGAAAAAAATTAGGAGATCTTGATTCAAAACAAAAAAAAATTTAAATGTTGGAGACCTGCCTTTAAAATAAAATCTGAAGATTCATGAGATCTCAAAGAAATAATTTTGTCCGAACTCTGTGTGAGTATTCGAAACAAAATAATTTTTTTTAAAAAACATTTAGAAAGAAGAAAAGAAAGCGCTACATTTAACAATGCAAAAATTTGCAGCATGACAAATGTGCTATCTCCCTTACGAATGCTAGTTTTACCAGAATGAGCGCTCCCGTGTTGTAATTTAGTCTGAGCATGCATGGATTTTTCTCCAATGAAGTTCCCCACAGACGATCGGAATTTGCTATCGTTTTTTTTTTCCATCGGTAAAATTTAAAACATGTTCTATTTTTTTACAAACGATGGAAAAAAGACCGATGGGGCCCACACACGATCGTTTTTTTCCGATGAAAAAAGTATTTTTTCATCAGAAAAACCGATCGTGTGTACGCGGCATTACAGTTACCCAAATATAATTTTTTTGTTTATAATGGGACTTAAAGCTGAGCCTGACTTACTTGTCGTCCTAACTATACCTCTCCTGATCAGAGTACACAGGGAACAACAAGAAACTCATATATAGGCAAATTTGTGTACTGATATTAGCTGTATTTAAAATGTAATGGTCTAAGATGAGGGCTATTATAGGGTAATTTCATATTGGAGTTTGGAAGTGCCTACCCTCTGTTTTCCTGTTTAAAAAAAATGTAAAATAATAAAAAAATATATACTCAAACCTTAGCCAATAGTAATAAAATGGACTTAATAAAAAAAAAAAATATATATATATATATATATATATATATATATATATATATATATATATATCATATTTACCAATTACATTTTTTTATAAAAATGGTTGAACCCCATATACAAGCCCATTTATCCACTGTTTGCTTATGTAGCAAATTATAGAGTGATGGAGTAGATATTGCAGTGTTCACTTACAGTATTAAATTAAAAAGAAAATTAAACAGAAGATTGGAGCGGTGTTAACACAATAGAACAGTAGCAGTAACCACAGCTAAAAACAGCTCTTCAGTCCTTGAACAATGTGCAACAGCTGCTTTGCGCACTGCAAGCAGTTCTCAAGGCTAAAAAGAGGTATGCTGGTAAATACTTTAATTAGCCTTAATTAGTCCAAGAATTCCCAGATGTTCATGCTCCCCCATAAGCCCACAACACACTATAAATAAAAATGGTATATCTAATTTTATAGTTAAAGAAAGACCATGTGAGTGAAATGCCTCCAAATTAGTAAATCTACAGCGCTATAATTGGTATATACAAGGATTCTAGTCAATTACTGTCTTTATTTCCTTATATTGTAAATTCATTACAATATGCGAAAAAACTGTTTAGCAATTACTTAGCAGTAATTCTTGTTGTAAAGTTTATTGAACAAAATAGCTGTAATAAAAATTAATTTAATGTTGAAATTACTTGTTGCACAGTCAGTCTCTTTCCTCAATATACAGTATGTCTCCTTAAAATTGAAAGCCTAATTTATTTTCAGTAAGCAAATGTTGACATTATTATTATTGTGGTATTTAATTTGTATGTGATATTTGTACACCATTGTGCTCCATATTTTGATTTGAAGATTATTGACCAGAGGCCCAAAAGATCAGCAGGTACAATGGTGCTTACCTCCTAGGTTAAAAACATTTGACGTATTTGACTTATCCCCCAAAACATTCTTCCTTTACTTGCGGATAAGATCCCTTCTATCCAAGATACATTGGTCATCAACAGACTCTCTCTCACTTGCTCTTCTGAGATTTTACAATGCAAAAAAACCAAGACCAAAGGAATCTCCTTAGCCTACAAAATGCTTACCATGCCATCCTCTGATTTACTCTCTTCCTCTATTAAACACTGGGTCACACTTACAGACAATCCACCCCAACTAAACAGTGTCAAAAGGCCCTGACAACCCCCCTACGCCTATCCCATGGCGTAACCCAATGGGAATCCTTACAAAAATTGTTCCATAAGTGGTACTACACACCAGACAGGCTGGCAATGATCTACCCCACTGCTTCTCCTAAATGCTGGAGAGGGTGCGACAATACTGGATCTTTGCGACCAATCTGGTGGGACTGTCCAATCATCAAAGATTACTGGAAAAAGGTAGCTGACTTTATCTCCTCCCTTTGTGACATCTCCATTCCTATTTCTCCACTGGACTTACCCCTGAGATTATCCCTTCCTCCTGGCCTAGACATCTACAAACACTGGTGACACACATTCTGATAGCAGCTCATCTTGCATTGGCGAAAAACTGGAAATCAGACCACCCTTTTGTCTTAAAAAACACCATCCATCTGCTCAATATGCACTTCCAGTTGGAATTCACATTTCCCAAATCTTATTTATCTACACAATCATTCTACAATGCTTGGGCAAAATGGATCACTGATCAGAGAAGTGTGCCCCTTTCTTAAAGATACATGTTTGATCAAACTCCTTCTACTATTTTATAATGAAATATTGTTCCCCCTCCAACTTCACAACCTGGACCAATTCCCATTTAGTTGTTTCAATAAAACCAGCTCCTCTAACCCAATATCCCTACAAAGACGTTTCACAGTACTCTCAAGACTTTTCTTATAAACATGGCAAGTGTCCTGAGGGACACCACCTGAAGACCACCAGTTTCTGTTAACTTTGTCAACATGGTACTCAACTTTATATTACTAGATACACTTGATACCCCTTGTGATATTATCTCACTCGCTTAACAAAAGTCTAAGTTTAGTCATTTTTGTATGTGCTTCAAGCCAGGGTATGCCCAGATGCCATTGTTTTGTAGTTAAACTTAAATATATATATATATATATATATATATATATATATATATATATATATATATATATATGTAAACAAAACATTTGAGGTATAATATCAGTCACACAAAGGGTGCAATGGTTTATATGAGTTGGCTTACACAAAGTTGCATTGTAAAGAGAGCAGTAAAGTACAACCATTGTGTTAGTCAGGAGCTGAACCTGGGACCTCTGCAGTGTCTGTCTGTAGCTCTTTTCACTGTGCCATCTAAGATACTGGACAGCTCCCTATCCTATCCCTTGGACAATCTTGCCTTGTATCTTGTTTCTAATGAAACTTAAACTCTTTGCTCCACCCATGAACATCCCAATTTAAGCCATGTCTCTACACTTCCCTCTTGCCAGATTATTATGCTCTCTTCAGCCAAAATCTTGCTCCTTGCATACCTATAGCATGCCTATTGATAAGGCAAAGTTAGCTGGGAAAGTGATCAGTAGTAAGGTGAGAGGCCCTCCACTGTCAAAATCAGTGTGTGGAGAGTCAGGCCATAGCCTTATAGCATGTATCCTCTCCAGAAAAAACAGCTGCTGTTGGAGGCCCCCCTGATTGCTACTAGAGTACTTCATTTCTAGAGGGGTGGACCTTTGTCCTTGGGCTTTGGGTCTCTCCAGCTTGTCATCTGTGTTACTATAGATACCACTGACTTAAGTGTGAGGAATTATGTTTATGAGAATACACACAAGTAACTTTGTTTTAAACTATTTTGCTGAAATAAAGTTTCTTAGCTTGATTGCTTTGTTATTATAGAGTCCTATAGAAACTATGCTATACAGCTACATGTTACCATATTTGTGCAGGTTTCAGAATCAGACTCTGCAGTGTATGCATGTTCTTCGCAATCATCAACCTGTTTTTCATTATTCTTCAGTGTATGCATGTTTTGCCATCCTAAACCTGTTTTTATTATTATTGATTCTCAATATTTACCTGTCTGTAAACAGACAGTTACAGTTGCTCCCTGTCTGATTATTTGGGTGATTATTTAAAGCTGCCAAATACAAATGCATTCTCAAAAAATACCCCAAATATATATTAACGCAGATAGCTAATATTATTTACTTCAAGCTGTTTCTTGAGGCTGGATTCACACTTTTTTTTTTTTTTCTCTCCAACTCGAAACATGAGCCTGTCTGCACAGTGTCCTGTCCCCTTTTTTTGTAATGAGTACCAGTGTTGTGTTTTTTTTTATTTTTTTATTTTTTCTTCCCATAACTTGTTTTCAAGACTTTCGCACAGAGGACCCCTTTTTTTGAGATTTATAGCATAATTTGCAAGGATGTGCTTTATTGCATTGGAATTTTGCAAATTTAGTACATATCCTGTCCTTTGGTGCGTTAGACTTGAAACATGAGCCTGTCTGCACATATATTTTTTATATTTTTTACATTTTTGTTTCTTTATAAATGCCCATACACCACGACGACAATTTTCGAGCTATTATCAACTACCAGTCCTCGGACTAATAGTAATTCCGTTTTTAATACATATTTGAAATTCCGTGATTATGAGCATCGGCTTCCAGTACTTAGGTACCATAGTGTCTATGCACATGCCCGGCCACCATGCACACTTTTATATGTTCATATATTATTTAATTTTTGATTTTGGATAAGTGCGGTGATTGACATGTGCATACGCACTATTTTAACAGATTCCCTTGACAATTAAGGTTAATATCATGATTTTATTATTATTTGAATATTGGGTTTACATCTTAAACCGCAGAGATGAGGGTACATCTATGCAAAGATGCATTGTCATCCTGCTAGATAGTATTGTGTGTGGTTCAATACCATTTCCCTATATGGATCTGAACATCCGAATTTCCTTACACACATTTTCATGTACCCCCCTTGCATGATTTTATTGTATATTATCGTGCATATCTTTGTACATTCTTATACTCATTTATTACACATTTCTTATTTATGTTTATGTTTAAAGTTGAAAGTCCAAGGTTCATGTGTGCATACAGGAGAGACATGTGTCTCCGGTAAATGCATATATTCACACATGATATTTATTTGAATTTTATTGATTTATCCATGTTTATTTTGTTCTATGGCATATTGTATTATATCCATTGACCCATTACAAGGCGGATTATATTATGTTATATAGCACATTTATAGACATTCATACATGGACATTTCTTTACACTTTATACACACACATATATCTCCTTCATGATCACTTATCATTTATTTATTCATATTTATCATTCTTCACATTTCCCTATGTAATTGTCACACAGTCTGTTTGGCAGTAGCACGCATTGTGCACATTTTGTGCATTTAAATTTTATTATTTATTAATTAATTCATCATTATGGTTTTTTGGAGTATTTGTAAATTACTATTATTATTATTTCAATTCACACGAATATCACATAATAATTATTTCACATACATGAATATATTTACATCTATGGCTCACCATCTCCAAAAAACATTTTCACATTTTCACTTTTCATTTATTTTTTCATTTAAAAAGATTTTTCCGTTCATTTTTTGAACTTAATTAATTGACATTCATACTTATCACTGTCATATTCATTCACTTTAAATAATATATAGACACACTTTGGTGTGTCTATGTTTAAGCATTAAGTGTTTAGTTTATAATTTATACACATTTTGTAATTTTGTATTTTTGCGAATGGTCTTCAAAAGAGTGCTATTCCCTTCCCCCCTCTCCCTTTCTTGGGAGTGCCGGAATCAAACATAAGGTTATCCCAGTCAGCTGTGTTCTTTCAGTACTGATTGGTGTAAAGTTACTTTATTTTTCATTTATACCTCTATTGATTCCCACACACCCTAGCTATGAGTAAGCGTCAATTCGTGACGTGAAACGCGTTAGCCACCCTTCCCTGCATGCACACCATCTGCATTTGTTGTTTTGGATTTATGGATTTATTTTGAATTTGGATTTTTTACCTGAAATTTTGGAATAAATAACTGTCTATACAGAGTGCGGCAGTCCAGGGTTTCTTTTTCTCCCATGCATTAGTGCAGAGCCAGCACCTGTGTGAGTGACCGGGCGGAAGCAGCTATTTGGTGAATTCTCAAGCTTTTGAGCGGTACGTTTTTCCTTTCCTCTGTTTCTACCTGGACTTTGCCCATTTTTGTACCTGCCCAGCTTCAATATTCTCCAGCTCCGTAATTCCTTAATACATAGTGTTTTATACACAATGGATTACCCCGTCACCATGACACATACCGAATCCACCACCACTACAACAACCACAGGAGTAGACACAGGGTTTAGCCGAACTCTTACCGCCCCAGCTAACAATCCCTTACGCTCCAGCCAGCAACTTTTTTCACAAACAGCGGATGTAGGCGATTTCTCTCTGAGACGCATATTCCGCAAACTTGAGAGCCTTATGGCAAAGGAAATAAGGGCATTCTGGGATGTTAACACACTCACGGAATATATCACTATGGAACAAATACCTCGAGGACTACGCATTAAGAAGTTTCCCACGTTTGATTTTCCAGACGAGGATACAAAAATGAAATGGACTAATACCCTTTCTGCTTGTTCGTTTGAACTGATGAAAATCATTGTGAACTTTAAACAAAAAGAATTGAATAGGGTACAGGATGAAATGTCCATGATACAGAAGGAACTAGTGGATCAACAGGGACAACCTGGATATTCAGATTTAGACATGCAGCTGAATAAAAAAATGGATAAACTAGAAAGAGGAGTAATTGCTACTAAAAAAGAGAAAAAGACCAGAGATCAGTTAGATTATGATGCAAATAAAGTTTATACTTGGAAGAAGCCAATATTTCACGCGAACCGCCCACGAAAAACTCCAAGCAAGAAGCGGGTCAGTTTTTCAGATACGGAAGGTGAACCCCCAAATGACACTTTTGCAGCGACTGGATCTGACTCTTCCTCTGACAGCTCCAAACCCGAATACACACGTAAAGATCAACCGGTTCCTTTAAACCCTCACGGTCAGAATCACAGCAAGAAAAACAAGAAGAAAAACAACAAAAAAACAAGAAAACCAGGAGAGGCGGAAAGAAACACAGAAGACAACAGAGGAAATCGCTACCCTCTACGGGATCGCAAGTAGCTGAAATATCGAATGTAATGAATCTGTCGGGATGTCCTTTAACCGAATCAGATATTCTATTATTGTCAAAAGGCTTGAATTTTTGTCCATCCAATCACTTTAACCTCTTCAACACCATCATAGATGTCAACAGATTAGCAAGAGTTCTCACACTGCAAAAACATTACTTTTCTGAACAAGATATTTCATCGCCAGGCTTTTCCACAGAGGACTCCACCATGGGTGAGTGTATACCTTATTCTAATCATTTCATTGACGTATGTGCTTTGATGGACTTGACAGATCTTGCTGGTGAATCAGATATAGTCAGAGAAGATATGGATGTTTTTGGTCCAGGTCATAACCCAGTTCATTTTAAGGTTAAATCAGACTTTTATCCGATAAATTCCAGAGGAAAGGACATGGATTTATACCAAAAATTAGTAGAAAGGGATTTATCCCTTTTGGCTAAAAATATATCTAAAACATCCAGCAAAAAGGGTTTTGATAATTTGTCTGTTGAAGAAAAAATATCGTTAGATAAACTACAAAAGGATCCCTCTATAGTTATAAAGAACTCCGATAAAGGCGGGGTGGTGGTTGTCCTAGATGCAACTATCTACAAACAAGAGGCTTTAAGGCAATTGTCGGACACTACCACTTATCATAAGCTTAGAGGTGACCCCACAGAATCCTTCAAGAAAGAACTCTCTGCGTTATTGGATAGGTCAGTCCTAATAGGAGTCTTCACAGAAAAGGAAAAAGAAGTTTTGATCCCACCTTTCCCTGTCATGCCCATCTTTCATCACCTACCAAAACTGCATAAGGGCCTTACACCTCTTACGGGCAGACCGATTGTAGCAGGAATCAATTCCTTAAATGAACGTTTAAGGCAATGGGTGGATGAACAACTCCAACCTTTGGTTATGGACTTACCAGGGTACATCAGTGACACCAATGACCTTTTGACCAAACTGAATGACATCACATGGAATGAAAACTGTCAGTGGATCACTTGTGATGTCACAAGTCTTTATTCCTCCATACCCCATACTTTGGGTCTACAGGCTGTTTCTCACTTTTTACAGAGATCGGATCGATTTTCCCCTATTCTACAGGAGTTCATTATTTTATGTTTGGAATATTTGCTTACTCATAATTTTTTTATGTTTGACGGGGACTATTACCTCCAAAAGTGCGGAGCCTCGATGGGAGCCAAGTTCTCTCCATCCCTGGCCAATCTCTACATGGGATGGTGGGAAAGACTGCGCATTTTTGGGCCTCATAGTCCCCGTCGCAGAGATACTTTATTTTTTTGTAGATTTATAGACGATCTCTTGTTTATAGTGAATGACCCATCATGTGATCTAGAAAGATGGCTAGCATACATGAACGATAATGCACTCAATCTACGCTTCACTGGTACACTCAACAAAAACACTATTGAATTTCTAGACGTTAAGTTGTCAGGTGAAAACAATGCTATTTTCTCCAGTTTATACAGAAAACCTAATGCAGGGAACACGCTGTTGAGAGCAGATTCCAGTCATCCTACACATACTATCAATAGCATCCCTATTGGACAGTTCCTGAGGCTAAGGAGATTGTGCAGCAGAAACGCTGACTTTGAAAATGAAGCCAAAGCTATGTCTAGTAGATTTGAAGAAAGGGGATATCCCACACCTGTTATAGAAAAGGGATTATCCATTGCCAGGAATACATCCCGTGATTCCTTGTTGTCTAAAAAAGCAGATCACGCACATGGAGAGGATAGAAATAAAGACAGAGATAGGATCAGAGAGACCAACAAAAAGAAAAGGAAAAGCAAACATAGATCCAGAAATAAAAAGAAAAACAATATCGATAACGGTATCCCCACGTTTTCCACCCCATATAGTGCTGAATTCCAGAATGTCAAACGTATAGTCATGAAATATTTACCTATACTAACACATGACCCCATATATGATAAAATATTACAGAAGGGCATTCGTACGGTTTCCAGAAGAGCACCATCTCTTGGAAACCTACTATCTCCTAGCCTTTTTTCTAGTAAGAACACCACGAAACACTGGTTATCATTTAAAGGGACATTCAAATGTGGGGGAACACACTGTGTTTATTGTCCATTCATACAGAAAGGTGACACTATTACATCCATGTCCACTGGCAAAATACATAAGATAGATTCTTTCATCAATTGTAACACTAGCTACATCATATATGCCATCACATGTACACAGTGTTCCATACAATACATTGGGAGAACTACCAGACGCCTCAAAGATCGGTTATACGATCATCTTTACGATATTGATAAGGACCACATGACCAACGTAGCACGACATTGGAACGAGGTTCATCATAAAAACACCTCCAGCCTCACTATACAGGGAGTGGAAAGGATCACCAGACCCGTTAGGGGTGGGGACAAATTTAATACACTATGCAGACAAGAAGTTCGGTGGATCTTCCTACTAGACACTAGACGCCCCACAGGGTTAAATTATGAATGGGATGTATCACATTTTTATTAAATTACCTGTGAAGATGCATCCCATATGGATAGCATATAAGTTATCATGATAACTTGCTTCATTGTTACAATGATCCTCTCATTTAGTGTTGGTTTTTCCTTATACTGCTTGTCTTCACAATTTGAACAAAAAACATTTTTTTGTCATTTATTTCCATAATTTACAACTGCAGTTGCGAAATTATGCATTATTGCATTCATATTTCGCACTTTTCATGGTCCACACATGCACATCTTTGGGCATATAGTTTTTTTTTTTTTTTTTTTTTCTCTCCAACTCGAAACATGAGCCTGTCTGCACAGTGTCCTGTCCCCTTTTTTTGTAATGAGTACCAGTGTTGTGTTTTTTTTTTTTTTCTCTCCAACTCGAAACATGAGCCTGTCTGCACAGTGTCCTGTCCCCTTTTTTTGTAATGAGTACCAGTCTTGTGTTTTTTTTTTTTTTTTTTTTTTCTTCCCATAACTTGTTTTCAAGACTTTCGCACAGAGGACCCCTTTTTTTGAGATTTATAGCATAATTTGCAAGGATGTGCTTTATTGCATTGGAATTTTGCAAATTTAGTACATATCCTGTCCTTTGGTGCGTTAGACTTGAAACATGAGCCTGTCTGCACAGTGTCCTGTCCCTTTTTTCTAATGAGTATCATTGGTGTTTCTTGTCCTCCAGAGGATTTTTGGAGATCAATCATTGTGAGGCCAAGCATCATTGTATCTGTTCTACCTCTGTTTACATCTACCTTTGTATACATATTTGTAAACACATATTTGTAAACCTTTTTTATTTTCATTTTTTCAAATCAATGATGGCCAATTACTCCAATCATTTGTCGCCGTGTTTGTATGGACGTAACTCTAATGTAATATATCTATATAGGATAAAAATATCCTTTTGATTTTTTTCAATTTTTGATATTATATTTTTTATATTTTTTACATTTTTGTTTCTTTATAAATGCCCATACACCACGACGACAATTTTCGAGCTATTATCAACTACCAGTCCTCGGACTAATAGTAATTCCGTTCTTAATACATATTTGAAATTCCGTGATTATGAGCATCGGCTTCCAGTACTTAGGTACCATAGTGTCTATGCACATGCCCGGCCACCATGCACACTTTTATATGTTCATATATTATTTAATTTTTGATTTTGGATAAGTGCGGTGATTGACATGTGCATACGCACTATTTTAACAGATTCCCTTGACAATTAAGGTTAATATCATGATTTTATCATTATTTGAATATTGGGTTTACATCTTAAACCGCAGAGATGAGGGTACATCTATGCAAAGATGCATGGTCATCCTGCTAGATAGTATTGTGTGTGGTTCAATACCATTTCCCTATATGGATCTGAACATCCGAATTTCCTTACACACATTTTCATGTACCCCCCTTGCATGATTTTATTGTATATTATCGTGCATATCTTTGTACATTCTTATACTCATTTATTACACATTTCTTATTTATGTTTATGTTTAAAGTTGAAAGTCCAAGGTTCATGTGTGCATACAGGAGAGACATGTGTCTCCGGTAAATGCATATATTCACACATGATATTTATTTGAATTTTATTGATTTATCCATGTTTATTTTGTTCTATGGCATATTGTATTATATCCATTGACCCATTACAAGGCGGATTATATTATGTTATATAGCACATTTATAGACATTCATACATGGACATTTCTTTACACTTTATACACACACATATATCTCCTTCATGATCACTTATCATTTATTTATTCATATTTATCATTCTTCACATTTCCCTATGTAATTGTCACACAGTCTGTTTGGCAGTAGCACGCATTGTGCACATTTTGTGCATTTAAATTTTATTATTTATTAATTAATTCATCATTATGGTTTTTTGGAGTATTTGTAAATTACTATTATTATTATTTCAATTCACACGAATATCACATAATAATTATTTCACATACATGAATATATTTACATCTATGGCTCACCATCTCCAAAAAACATTTTCACATTTTCACTTTTCATTTATTTTTTCATTTAAAAAGATTTTTCCGTTCATTTTTTGAACTTAATTAATTGACATTCATACTTATCACTGTCATATTCATTCACTTTAAATAATATATAGACACACTTTGGTGTGTCTATGTTTAAGCATTAAGTGTTTAGTTTATAATTTATACACATTTTGTAATTTTGTATTTTTGCGAATGGTCTTCAAAAGAGTGCTATTCCCTTCCCCCCTCTCCCTTTCTTGGGAGTGCCGGAATCAAACATAAGGTTATCCCAGTCAGCTGTGTTCTTTCAGTACTGATTGGTGTAAAGTTACTTTATTTTTCATTTATACCTCTATTGATTCCCACACACCCTAGCTATGAGTAAGCGTCAATTCGTGACGTGAAACGCGTTAGCCACCCTTCCCTGCATGCACACCATCTGCATTTGTTGTTTTGGATTTATGGATTTATTTTGAATTTGGATTTTTTACCTGAAATTTTGGAATAAATAACTGTCTATACAGAGTGCGGCAGTCCAGGGTTTCTTTTTCTCCCATGCATTAGTGCAGAGCCAGCACCTGTGTGAGTGACCGGGCGGAAGCAGCTATTTGGTGAATTCTCAAGCTTTTGAGCGGTACGTTTTTCCTTTCCTTTGCATTGTAAAGAGAGCAGTAAAGTACAACCATTATCCCTTCCTCCTGGCCTAGACATCTACAAACACTGGTGACACACATTCTGATAGCAGCTCATCTTGCATTGGCGAAAAACTGGAAATCAGACCACCCTTTTGTCTTAAAAAACACCATCCATCTGCTCAATATGCACTTCCAGTTGGAATTCACATTTCCCAAATCTTATTTATCTACACAATCATTCTACAATGCTTGGGCAAAATGGATCACTGATCAGAGAAGTGTGCCCCTTTCTTAAAGATACATGTTTGATCAAACTCCTTCTACTATTTTATAATGAAATATTGTTCCCCCTCCAACTTCACAACCTGGACCAATTCCCATTTAGTTGTTTCAATAAAACCAGCTCCTCTAACCCAATATCCCTACAAAGACGTTTCACAGTACTCTCAAGACTTTTCTTATAAACATGGCAAGTGTCCTGAGGGACACCACCTGAAGACCACCAGTTTCTGTTAACTTTGTCAACATGGTACTCAACTTTATATTACTAGATACACTTGATACCCCTTGTGATATTATCTCACTCGCTTAACAAAAGTCTAAGTTTAGTCATTTTTGTATGTGCTTCAAGCCAGGGTATGCCCAGATGCCATTGTTTTGTAGTTAAACTTAAATATATATATATATATATATATATATATATATATATATATATATATATGTAAACAAAACATTTGAGGTATAATATCAGTCACACAAAGGGTGCAATGGTTTATATGAGTTGGCTTACACAAAGTTGCATTGTAAAGAGAGCAGTAAAGTACAACCATTGTGTTAGTCAGGAGCTGAACCTGGGACCTCTGCAGTGTCTGTCTGTAGCTCTTTTCACTGTGCCATCTAAGATACTGGACAGCTCCCTATCCTATCCCTTGGACAATCTTGCCTTGTATCTTGTTTCTAATGAAACTTAAACTCTTTGCTCCACCCATGAACATCCCAATTTAAGCCATGTCTCTACACTTCCCTCTTGCCAGATTATTATGCTCTCTTCAGCCAAAATCTTGCTCCTTGCATACCTATAGCATGCCTATTGATAAGGCAAAGTTAGCTGGGAAAGTGATCAGTAGTAAGGTGAGAGGCCCTCCACTGTCAAAATCAGTGTGTGGAGAGTCAGGCCATAGCCTTATAGCATGTATCCTCTCCAGAAAAAACAGCTGCTGTTGGAGGCCCCCCTGATTGCTACTAGAGTACTTCATTTCTAGAGGGGTGGACCTTTGTCCTTGGGCTTTGGGTCTCTCCAGCTTGTCATCTGTGTTACTATAGATACCACTGACTTAAGTGTGAGGAATTATGTTTATGAGAATACACACAAGTAACTTTGTTTTAAACTATTTTGCTGAAATAAAGTTTCTTAGCTTGATTGCTTTGTTATTATAGAGTCCTATAGAAACTATGCTATACAGCTACATGTTACCATATTTGTGCAGGTTTCAGAATCAGACTCTGCAGTGTATGCATGTTCTTCGCAATCATCAACCTGTTTTTCATTATTCTTCAGTGTATGCATGTTTTGCCATCCTAAACCTGTTTTTATTATTATTGATTCTCAATATTTACCTGTCTGTAAACAGACAGTTACAGTTGCTCCCTGTCTGATTATTTGGGTGATTATTTAAAGCTGCCAAATACAAATGCATTCTCAAAAAATACCCCAAAATATATTAACGCAGATAGCTAATATTATTTACTTCAAGCTGTTTCTTGAGGCTGGATTCACACTTGTGCGTTGCATTTTTGAGCTCCAGAGTCTTTGGCAAGATATCAATTAGTAGTTCAGCGGTTCGTCTGCGTTGTAGCTGCGTAGTTGTTGACCTGGGAGAGGGGAGAGAGAGAGGAGGGAAGGGGGAGGGGGGAAGTGTACAGTAGGTGACCGCAATATTGTGTCAATCTCGCCGCTGTAATCAGCGAGATCGCCAATACCAGGCACTGTGTTTGGTATGAATCATGAGGGGGAACTCAACGCCAAATTTTAAATAAAAAACCGGCATTCGTTCCCCTCCAAGAGCATACCAGGCCCTTAGGTCTGGTATGGCTTTTAAGGGGAACCCCTACGCCGAAAAAATGGCATGGGGGTCCCCCCAAAATCCATACCAGACCCTTATCCGAACACGCAGCCCGGCCGGTCAGGAAAGGGGGTGGGGATGAGCAAGCGCGCCCCCTCCTGAACCGTACCAGGCCGCATGCCCTCAACATGGGGGTGGGTGCTTTGGGGCAGGGGGCGCCCTGCGGTCCCCCCCACCCCAAAGCACCTTGTCCCCATGTTGGTGAGGACAAGGGCCTCTTCCCGACAACCCTGGCCATTGGTTGTCGGGGTCTGGGAGGGCTTATCAGAATCCGGGAGCCCCCTTTAATAAGGGGGCACCCAGATCCCAGCCCCCCACCCTATGTGAATGAGTATGGGGTACATCGTACCTCTGCCCATTCACCTGGAGGAAAAAAGTGTCAATAAAAAAAAGTCATTTATGTTGTCTTCTTCTCTGTTCTCTTCTCTCTGATGTTCACACAAGGCTCTCTCCCGCTGTAATACCGTGTGTGTGGTGCGCAATGACTTATATAGGCATGGGGCGTGGTCACCGGGTGATGCCAGTGAACCCGCCCATTATGGCATCACAGTCCCATCATGCCCCGGGACTGTGACATCATAATGGGCAGGGTCACTGGGTGACATCACCCGGTGACCACGCCCAATGCCTATTTAAGTCATTGCGCCCCACGCACACGGCATTACAGCGGGAGAGAGCCTCGTGTCAACATCGGAGAGAAGAGAACAGAGAAGAAGATGACGAAGACCGGGCCAACGCTAGTAAAAGAGCTGGAAGAAGATAGCGGAGGAGCCCGGCAGAAGGCACACCGGAGAGCAGGAGAAAAGAGCGGAGAAGTCGGAAGAAGACCCCCGAAGTCAGAAGAAGACCCCCAAGTCGGAAGAAGACCCCCAAAGTCGGAAGAAGACCCCCGGAGCTGCCTAATAAATTACTTTAAAAACCTTTGTAGTGTGTTTTTTTTTATTGACAATTTTTTCTCCAGGTGAATGGTTAGGGGTACGATGTACTCCATACTCATTTACATAGGGTGGGAGGCCAGGATCTGGGGGCCCCCTTATTAAAGGGGGCTCCCGGATTCCGATAAGCCCCCCCGCAGACCCCGACAACCAATAGTCAGGGTTGTCAGGAAGAGGCTCTTGTCCTCATCAACATGGGGACAAGGTGCTTTGGGGTGGCGGCTGCAGGGTGCCCCCTGCCCCAAAGAACCCACCCCCCATGTTGAGGGCATGCGGCCTGGTACGGTTCAGGAGGGGGGGCGCTCGCACGTCCCCACCCCCTTTCCTGACCAGCCGGGCTGCATGCTCGGATAAGGGCAGGGGTTCCTCTTAAAATCCATACCAGACCTAAGGGCCTGGTATGCTCCTGGAGGGGAACCCATGCCGTTTTTTTATTTAAAATTTGGCGTGAAGTTCCCCCTCATGATTTATACCAAACACGGTGCCTCCACAGAGAGGGGACATTGTCGCTTCTTTCTCACGCTCGTTGCAGTAGGAAAATGTGTTTTTCCTATTGCAACGAGCGCGAGATGTACAGTACCCTGTCGCTGAGAACCAGCGCAATGGCATCGCGCTGGAAACATTCTCGCGGGAAGGTACTGTAGTGAGCAGGGAGAGAATTCCCGTTAGAACGGAACACATCTGCGAATCAGATGCGTTCCCATAGAACATAATTGTGCAGACAATTCGCACCCCAATTCCTAGAAAACGCACACGTTTTTTGGGTAATGCGCAGTGCGAATGCATCGCACATATGTAAACCAGCCTCATTAAAATAAATGTATTTTAAAATGTTATGCGAATTGGATGCGGTGTAAGCCGCAACCAATTCGCATAGGTGTAAACCCGGCCTGAATCTATAACCCCAAAAAAATAATAGATTTAAAATCCCCTCCCATCCCTCCACAAATTGGGAATTCACAGAATGTAAATCTGAGCATTTAGCCCTTACATTAGCTGTCTCCACAATGTTTGCAATCTCATGCATATCTACCTCAATGGCACCGCCTCTTTCCCTCCTTAAATCTCCTCCCTATCGCCATATTCCTAATACAATGATGTTTAAGCTATTCTAATAAGGGCACTTATACTGCATCAAACATACTGTAGCTGGTGCCCAGCAATATTACTCTATAAAAAATGTTGTACATGCTTTAATGTTGTAATCTACCCCTTCCCCCCCCCCCCCCCCACCGTCTATCATACCATAAATAAAGTAAAACAGGTAAAAGAAAAAAAATCAATAAAAAATATTGTACAAGAAAAAAAAAGCTTAAGCACTATTGTGCTGCTAAACCAGTGGTCAATCATGTTTCCAATAAGTTGCCAAGTGATGGAATAATGATTCCCTAGGGTATAAGCTAAACAGTAAATTGCAACAGTCTCATCACACACAAATGGAGGGTCACACAAGATTAATTGCTGTTAGATGCTGCTGTGTTGTTTACACCATAGGGAAATATTTGTTTTGTTAGTTAGCAGTTGATTGCTACTTTTCATAAGAAATCATACGTAATTTGAAACACAATATTTGAACGACTAAAAACAGAAACATACTTTAGTTAGTTAAAGGCCTTGAGCCTAACTATTGTAAACTATTGATGATTATAAATTTAAAGGAAACTTGTGCTGAAAGAGATATGAGGGCAGCTGTCACGTTAAGGCCTCATGCCCACGGGCGTTTTTTCAGCCGCGTTTTTGAGCGTTTTTTACAGCTTAAAAACGCCTGTCCATGTTAGTCTATAGCTTCATGCCCACCTAGGCGTTTTTGAGCTGTAAAGAGCATAGGCGTTTGTAAGCTGTAAAAAAAACCCAGGGCCAGTGCGTTCCTCAGCGTCAGAACTAGGCAGGAAAAAACGCGAGCGTCAAAAAACGCGCAAAAACGCGCACTAACGCGCACTAACGCGCAAAAAACGCGCACTAACGCGCGGTCGCGTTTTTAGCTCCGAGGTTTTTTTTTTTTTTTTTTTTTTTTTTTTTTTTTTAAAAAAAAAAAAAAAAATATTTACAATAACATGGACAGGCGTTTTTAAGCTGTAAAAAACGCTCAAAAACGCAGCTGTAAAAACGCCAGTGGGCATGAGGCCTAAAAGTTGATCCCGACTGTCTCCCAAAAGTTTGTTCAATTGAACTGTTTACCTTATCTTCTGTACTTCTGACGATTAGTCATTGATATATAAATTTACTAATGATATCAATTTGGCTACCCTATTTTATTATTATTTTTCTTTCTTCTTTTTTACTTTTCATTTCTTATTTATTTATTTTAGACAATAGATTTTGTTATATATCATATATTTAAGCACAAAGATTGTAGAGAAGATATAAGTTTCATATATAATTCGCTACTTAAAGCGGAGTTTCACCCAAAATCACAACTACAGTGTAACACAACCACTGCAATATGTACATGATTAATAAGGCACAATATTTTTTTTTATCATATGTAAATACCTTAGTATTGCCTTTCTAAAGCGACTTCCGGGATTCTCCTCCCGCGGGAGTAGGCGTTTCTAAGCCTTTCCCCGTCGCCGCAGTGTTTTCTGGGAGCACTGTGTCGTGCTTCCCAAGATACATAGTGGGACTCGTGCGGCGAAATCTCGAGAGATTATACATATCACGTGACGCGTGACGCCGGTCACGTGACGAGGGCGTCTCTAATAGCGCCATTTTAAAAAAGGGCATGCAGGTAAATGGCCATTATCGAGAGAATGAGCAGTGAATGCTGGGAGATCAGCATTCACCGCTTCCAGGAAGAGATTGCTCGTGGGCTTCACAATGCCCACAAGCAAAATGGAAACTCCTTCACATGGATTTTATAACTCCTTCTTTGCCGAGAAAACGGAAAGCGGATATATACAGCTACCAAAGAAGTGAGTGTACCTTAATATTGTTATACCACAGTGAATGCAAAAAAAAAAAAAAAAAGTTTTGCCGCGGAACCTCCGCTTTAATTACAAAGACTTGTATAACCAATATGTATTGTATTGTGCAATCTATAATAAAAATATTTGAACAAGGAGATATGAGGGCAGCTGATGCTGACCTTATTCTTTAAAATGTCTAGTGCTCTCTGACAGTACATGCTGAGGCTCTGACTCAGAACACTCTTGGCTAAATAAGTCAGAAGTTCAGAGCATCTGATCTGCATACTTCTGGGTCATTAACTCAAAAGTATTAAAAGCATGAAAGCAAGAAGACTAGCATTTAGGAAGTAGGGCTCAGTCATGTTATGCTTTTTTAGTAGAGATTGCCTTTAAATACTCTATGCTGTGCCCCAATAAACTTATTCTATTCATAAAAACATTTAGGCATGGAGGTGCACATTAGAATAAGGATATTTGTCATTCTGGACATTTTCCAAACTAAATGAGTTCCATGGTCACAAAATACACTTTCATTCTATAGCATTAGCATTGTAAAAAAAAATAACAATAGTTACTTTCGACAATCCAATATAAGCTGATTTCAGTGCTGCCTGTCTGCTGTCCATCTCTTTACACAACTTCCTGTATTTCTTGCATGCTTTGCAACTTTTCCTCTGCCATTTACTTTCAATTTCTATGGACTATATATCCCATGGTACCTTGCTGCCTGCAAGCTGTGATTCCTGTACCAACTTTGCCTGCTGAAACTCCTCCTCTCAACACTTATGTATTTCAGAAGGCAGACTGTGAAATGTGTGACACAGCCAGAGGCACATCTAGTGAAAATGGCGCCTATGGCAAACATTGAAACTGCGCCCCTGTCAAAACATTTGAAACTCATCTTTCAGATAACCAGGGACAGGACATGGTTAGAGGCTGTGGACATGGTAGTTTCCTCATCTGCCCCCCTTCATATTACCATACCTTTCCACATCAGTGTCCGCCTTCTGTTCTGTCACTGTTTTCCATTCACCTCTCCAGTCAGGCACTTTGTACATCAGTGTACTATCCTCCTCTGCCGGGACGGCTTCACCCACCTGTAATGTCCTCCTGAGTCCTCCTGTGGCCTGTGCCTCCTCTCTGCACCGTTGTCCCACTGCAGCACCTCTGAGAACGAGTGCTTTCCATTTACAAACCCCAGCACTATCATTTAAAAAATGTGTGGAAGGATTCAGGAATGCATTACGTACAGAGTTTAGGAGTGTGCTATGTACAGAGTGCCTTGTTAAGGAGTTTGATATGCACAGGAAGTACATTTCTGGAGTGCTGAATTTACAGAGTGCAGGGCTCAGGTGAACACTAGGTACAGACTGCAGGTTTCTGGAGTGCCTTTTGCATAGGGAGCAGGGTTCTGGAGTGCATTATACACAGAGTGCAGGGTTCAGGAGAGTGCTAGATACAGAGTGCAGGTCATCCATTCATATCTCACTATTGCCCCTCTCCTCTGCCCTCACCTCCCCTCCCCAAAGCTCCACCGTCTTCCACTTGTTTACCTTTGCAATAGCAGCTCCTTTCTCTAGCTGGCTCTACTACCCACTGCAGCCAGAGCTTCCTTTTGCCTTTCAGTGCAGTGGGTGCACACATTTTCAGCTCCTGAACTCCCTGAGCAGGAAGGAGGTAAGGATTATGGGCAGCTCACCCCCCTCCTCCTCTGGAATACACTGAAGTCAGCTAGTCAAGCACTTGTTCCGAATGTAGTGCAAAGCAGGGAGGCTATTCAAGGAGTGGTGGGAAAGATATTAATTTCACTTTCAACTACAGAAGTCAGGCTTCTGTGTTTTAGGGCCGGTTCACACTGCTGCGTGGTGCAAAATCAAATGTGATTCGCACAGCACTGCAGTGCAAATCACATGTGATTTCCGTGCAATGCGATTTCAGCCATACAAATAGTATCGCACAGGACCCTTTTTTTGGTCCGCACCAGAATCGGATCGCATGGGTGTTCACACCTATGCGATCCAATTCATGTCTGAACTGACAGTTTGCAGTGTGATATGTGAGCTGAAATGGGGGTGTCATTAACATTGTATTGACACTCCCCAGCAGTTTGCATATGGCAGTGTGAACTGCTGTGCGAGTCGGGTGCGATGTGGGAATCCACAGTGGATTCGCAGGGTTCCCACATTGCACAAGTGTGAACCCAGCCAGTAAGTGAAAGTGGTGATCTGTGAGTGCAGGGCTACACAAGGCTGAAAAAAATAACCTGGGGAGGTGAACAGACAACTGATCCTGACACTTTATATCTTTGTCCCAGTCAGCGATATATGTCAACTTTTGGCTGAATAGGACCCACAGCAGTGTGAACAGCCAGGGATTGGCGAGCAAGCCAGCTGGATGTGCACTGTGCAGCTCCAATGACAGACTTCCCCTATCAGATCAAAGCTGTGATGTCATGTATGGGCGGGACTGCTACTCAGACCCACCCCCTCTGTCAAACAATCAATGTAATCAAAGAGCCGGCCAGAGCTGTCAGTTTTTTTTTTCGTTCAGCCTGCTGGTTGAATGAGAAAAAAATTAATAGTGTGTACCCAATTCGATTTTCAGTTAAATGTCAGCTTTAATGTGTCCCCACACCAGGGATGGGGCCTTGGCACAGAGCAAAGCATTCACCAGGTGCCTTACAGACAGACAGACGGCAGGAGAGTGCAGGGATGGTGTCAGCAATGGAGGTACTGTAGTACTTACCTTTCACTTTGATCTGAATGGACGATGACAGGTTCTCTTTACTGCCAGACACCCCTAGGAGCATGATCCCCCTCTCAGATCTCCTGTAGGGGGCCCTGGAGCACACACACCGGACAGATCCAATCCTCAGAGAGATACAATATCTGCAATGAGAGATCCCACCAATACATACAGAGAGCTGAGGGGGAGGCCAGCCTGACACATCAACTCCCCCCACCAGCACAGCATGTAGTACCCAGGAAGTGATATCCTCAGCACTGTACATAGTGATGGCACAATAACAAACATCAGAGCAGCAGACACACAATCCTTCTCAGAAAGCAGCTTGCATGCTGGGATCTGTATTCTCTCCTGTGAATGTTTCAGATACCCCACCATCCAATCAGAGCTCAGCCTAATCTCACTGTACACTCACCTCACATTCACCTGCTGCTCATGCCAGAAAGGACGTAGGGGAGGGACGGGGCTTAGATACAACGTGCTAGAAGGGAGGGGCCACTGTGTTCTGTGTAAGGGAGGAATGGGGGAGTGTGGTGTGCGGATGTGATAAGCAGGGGGAGGAGCACTGCGAATAATGAAGTATGCTGTGAGCCGGCTCTTTCATTACATTGGTTGTTTGACAGAGGGGGCCGGTCTGAGTAGCAGTCCCGCCCATACCCGACATCACGGCTTGGATCTGACAGGTGAAGTCTTTAATCGGAGCTGCACAGTGCACATCCAGCCGGCTTGCTCGCCAATCCCTGGATGTGCAGGATGTTCACACTGCTGCTGGTCCTATTCAGCCACACTTATGCAGGAAAAAGCCTTGCTGCCCAGCTACTCAGGATCGCCCTCTTCATATGGCGCCCATGGCACTTGCTATAGGTGCCATACCCTGGATACGCCACTGGACACAGCAGTGCCTACTCGCAGGGCATAGTAAATTCATGTCACAGAATGCAAGTCAGTAAATATCTTGACAAAGTAGGTTTACAAACTTCAAGAACATTCAGACTAATAGTAGTAAGCTTGAAATAATTGGAACACAATGTGGGATTAAATATATGATTTTAAATCTTTACCAAAGATTCACTTTAATGATATACTGTATATGTAGATCCAAAGTTACTCTGATTGCAGCCTATAGGCAAATCCTAATGTTAGACTTGCAGCACTAGGTAAAGCAATAGACCAGCTTTTCTCTAGGGCTCCTCCAGAGGTTAGAGTAAATAGTAATTTCTACCTTTCAGATAGATAAAAAGATCACTGGTGCAGTAATTATATATCTGTCAAGGGGGATTCTTCTCAATGACCAAAAGGGAAAGAAGCATTCTTCTGTAATGGGACACGACAATAAATGTGGGAAGATGGCTGCGCACCCCAACTAAATATTGGATATAGGGATTCCCCCACTGGGGTTTTAAGCAGCAAGAGAGTTACAACTTGTTGAATATGTAAAAAGTCTTTATTGAAGAAAAATCTTGTTATGAAAACACTTATTGTCATTAAAACATGAGCTCTGGTGAATGAGGCTAAATTACATATACCAAATATAGCAGTATGAACAAGTAGCATTACCTTACAATGATGCATTGGGGCTTCTAGCTTATGCAGCCGCAATCAGTTTTAAATTACATTTTTTCCTTTACAAATGTCATTTTGCTGCTCTCATTCATAAGGCTGCTGTGTAATTGGCACTACCACCATTTTATTCTCCAGTGTCTCTGCTTTCAGAAAAAATATAATATTTTTAATGTTTTACGTAATCTTCAGGCCTAAAATGGTTTTGTAAACATCTGTGCAAAAAGAAACACAAAAACAGCTCTGGCAACAAAAGGGTTAAATCTCCTCAATCATAGTATGAATATGGAAAAAAAAAAAAACATTTCTGCATTGTTTTAGTTTACTGTGCCAAAATGGTGATTTTTGATTCATATGTGAAAGATTTTCAATAAAAAGGAGCATTTTCACTAAGCGTGTGTTTAGACAGCCACTGCATGCTGCCCGTGTCATATTTAGTGAATGCCAATACTAAACAGAAAACCAGTAAAAACACTGCAGACCGGCATTCTGAGCCATTATTCTTTAGGCCTTATGCACACTGGAGGTTATAAAAAATGGCAGTAGCATTAGCTGTAGAAAGCTGTAGCTTCAGAATAATTTTTTCAGCGTTTTTCAGCATTTTTTAGCTTTTTTTAGCAAAACTATACTCCCACAAAACCCTATGGATCAAAAATGATTATTAACGCAAAAACGCTGTGTTTTTCAGCATTTTTAAGCTTTTTTTTATCAGAGTTAGAGCATTTTTACAGCTGAAAAACTCCTCTTAAAACCCACTAGTTCTGGGGGTTTTTTCCAGGCAGAAAACGCCCCTGCCAAAAAACGCTGCTAACAGCCTATGTGTGCATGTATACATAGGATAACATGTTGGGGAGTTTATTGGCTGCAGAAAAAAACTCCTAAAGCCAAAAATAGCAGCTGTAAAAACTTCTAGTTGCTTCTTTATGCTACTTGCCTACATAATTCTCGATGAGGCTGCATTGCCTACCTTTCCAACAAATATCAAACATGAATAACGGACTAGAAATAGGCCTATACATCAAGTTCATTACAAGTTATTGAATGTTTCCTAGCAATAACTCTAATCAGCATCAGTAGCATTTACTGAGAAATGAGTCCCTTAGAGAAAAGACTTACGTGTATAACAAATGAACTTACAGCTCTGTCAATACCAATAGGCACACAAACAAACTGAATGACGGTATTTCACTATGTGAAAATGGTATAAGATGAGGCTTTATCAAAAGGCTCATCACCTGGAAACTTCAACTGCATGCAAAGATATTTGTACAGCGGTGCAAGTCCAAAAATGTTGTGAATACGATGCAAGGATTTCAATAAAAAAAAAATCCAATATAGAAATAAACCTAATATAGATTCATTATTGATATAGCTAAATTAAAGGCATTGTGTACTTACAAATGGTGTTATTGTTGTTTTAATTTGGTATTAGTGTAGTTGTAGTCCCTATGTTGTTTGTTTGCCTTGCCCTGTAATGATGGGCTCACATGTTGTGGCTGCAGTTCTCATGGCTGGCTGATTCCCCCATGTCCATGCAGTGCTACAGCTAGCCTGTCCCTGTTGGTCAGATGGTTGGCGGCACCCCCCTACCCTGGCACTTACCCCATCGGTTTCAGCCGGGCGGGCTCCTACGGGCGGCGGGAAGTGGCTGGGTTGCGTGTTCCTACAGGTTGCATGCCTCTATGGGCAGCTTGCAGCGGCTTCTGTGTCCTCTCTGCATCACGGCGGCTTCTGCCATGTGGCTCCTCCCTCCTCCTCCTAGGCAATAGGACCGCCTGTCTTTTCAGCCAATCAGGTGACCAGTGTCAAAACCCACTTCCTGATTGGTCAGTGTAGGAGGATCAGTGTAACAACAGCGAATATTGATTCGCTGTTGTAACACACCAGGGTGGGCTCGGAGCGCACTCTCTGCGACCCTAGCCCACCCTATATTGAAGCCTGTTAGAGCCTCCGGCTCTAATTGGTGCTTCAAAAAAAAAAAGCCCCTCTGCATTGGAATTCATGTGCCGGTGTCCTAAAAGGGGCCGGATGCATGGATAGGGGAGGAGGTGATGGACAGGGGGGATGGTGCCCATGCGCCCTTGCACCCTTAATGGATGGGCCGCCCCTGATGCTTAGCAATTTATCTGTGTTACTTCACAAATGTTTTATGAAACAAACACAACTCTTCCAGCTGGTTGCTTTCACCTGCACAGCACTAGACTGAGAGACCCAGGGATTTAGGGATATGTAGTTTCTTCACAGGGAGCTAACTTCTCAGATAACAGACAGAGGTCATGCATTAACCTGTGCAGTTCTATGCCGAATGCCTCATGTTTCTATACAAATATACATTTTTGACACAGTAGCGCGATGATTTGCTCTACTATAGATTCTGCATACAGACCAAGAAATGATACTATGAAACTACATGATCATGAAAATCATAAGGTGGAGGTAGTAGGGTTTAAAATGCCTTTGAGCAGAGATGAGCAAGAAAGCTGTCAAAATGAACAGCCAATCATAGGCAGCAAACGCATTCCCTGCCTTTAAACCTGTACACATATGAATTGCACAGGTTCGGAGGCTAATTTAATGCAGATAAGGCACGACAGTAAGTGAGTTTAATTACACCTTAATCAGCCTCAGAACCTGTGTAATTAATATGTGTTTGGGTTTAAAGGGATGAGGTGGCAACCCTACTGCAGCAGCAAATATACCCTCCCCTTGTATATGTGTGCCTGTGTTGTAGGGAATGCCTCCGCAGCTTCCTAGTGGGCTGGGCTTATCCCTATCTGTAAGATGGCCATACGCTGTGCAAATTTTGGCAAGTTCCTACTGAAACTGTGTAGCGCCCTGCTCCCAATGACTGGGTGCTATGTTAAATTTAGTGGGTGTCTGAGCCAATAGTTAGCTCAGACTCTGTAAATAATTAATGCTAAATCAGCCTCTGTTCCGGCTATGGCTGTGTTGGAAGACTTCCCACTGTTTGCCTGTAGGTGGCGTTACCACCCCAGGCCAATGTGGAAGACTGACAGGCCAAAGTGCATTGGGTGCCTTTCTCCGGGAACAGTTCAGTGGGCATGGTCTACCCGCTGAGCATGCTGGGGAAGGGTACTTAAGGGCAGACGCCATCTTGTGGGGTCCCTTCTTCCCCTCATGGCCCTCTTGGCACGAGGAGTGTGTGTGTGATCTTGGCCTCAGGACCATGTTGGTCCGAGGCCGCAACTCTACTAAGTAGGCCAAGTTATGCTGACTGGGGCCTACACTTTGAAGGTGATCCTGTGCTGTCCGTCCTGCGGGAGGAAGCCACTCAATGGAGGAAACCAGGGGAGGACTTGTCCTGGAAAAGACAGAGCGGAAGGCTGGTGTCTTGAGGAGGGCCTGGTAATTCTATTGGAGGATGCACCGTAGCTGAAGTTCACCTTGCAGTCTGCCGGGTCGGCTTAAAGGCTCTTTGACTGCTTGGCTGGAAGTTCGGGCGTTAAGTCCTGCGGCAGAGGATCCCGGACTATCCAATCTTGTGCACAACCAGTCTGTGGGAGAGACTGGTCCTGATCATTGTCCGTGCATCATTCTGGCTGCTAGGCCAGGTGAGAGTGGCCTATCCGGGTGAGCAATACCCACTCGAGGAGGAGTGGTGAATGACTTTGTAGTTGAGAAGTTTTCCCCAGTGATCTGTAATGCATACCTGAACCTACCCCTTTCCCTTCACCCTTCTACTATTCTTCATATGTTTTATGCAAAAGAAAATAAAACCTAGCAGCAGAAGGTTTTACATGTTGTGTGGACATTGGAGTTCTTGCAGACTTTCATCCCCTAGACAATAAATACAGAGGTAACGTGCGAGGCCCAAATTTAAACCAGCAGCTCCTGCGGGGGTGTGCTACACCTGCTAAAAAAAAAATTGTAGGTAGCCCTGTCAGCCCTTTCCCACCCCATATCTTTTGATAAAAAAATTGAAGGAGGCTGGCAGAAAATTGTCAGCCTAATGGTGGTTGCATCCAGTCAGATGGCTGTCAAAATACAATAGCCCAAGCATGGTTATTTTTCCATTACACAGGTATTTTAGTAATTGGATTCAGTGAGTGTTTTACCTGAACTTAATCACAACCTGTGCAATTTATTTGTTTCAGTAAATAAAAAAACCTTGGATTAACCTCTTGCCGACCAGCCACCCTCATTACACTGCGGCAGGTTAACTCTTTCCCGCAAATCGCCATAGCTGTACGCCGGCTTGGGAACTTCCTTGTGTGGGCATGCACGGGCTCCCATTGGCCAGCAAGGGAGCCAATCAGAAAACACAAGCAGGGAACACATTTAACCCCTGATCACCCCTGATGTTAACCCCTTCCCTACCAGTGTCAATAGTACAATAACTGTGCATATTTTTAGCACTGATTACAGTAATAATGTCAATGGTTCCCAAAAAAGTGTCAAAAATGTCAGTTAGGTGTCCGATCTGTCCACTACAATGTCGCAGTCCCGCTAAAAATCACTGATCGCTGCCATTACTAGTAAAAAATAAATAAATAATACAAATGCCATAAATCTATTCCCTATTTTGTAGATGTGATAACTTTACCAAAAATATATAGCAGAATGCATATCGGCCTAAACTAATGAATAAATTATTTTTTTTAAATGTTTTATAGCAGAAAGTAAAATATATATATTTTTATCAAAATTGTCGCTCTATTTTGGGGGGGTGTGGCTTGGAGCACGACGGAGATGGCAGCTTGCTAGAGGAGCTCCGGAGGAATCGCAGCCTGTAGCCCATTATCTCGGCACCTTCCGCCGTTAGAATGAGCAAATTGAACTACCGAACACCCCACACCAGATCCGGCCGTACATCGGCGACCTACAAGGGGAGGAATATCTCGGATATCTTTAAGAATCAGTCGCTCTCTCAGAACAGCGTAGCTGGATCCAAGATGGCGCCGGCTCATGCGGCAGAGGACTTCAGTGAGGACTCGCAATCAGCGCCGGAGGATAACGGTAGGGGACCTTCCCACCCCAATCTTCCCCTCACATATGCCGACATGTCCATTATTGCAGTGGACATTAAATCATCTTTCTCGGCTGCAATAACAGATCTTAAATCTAGCCTAATGGTGCTTAACGAATGGATGGCAGCTACTGAAACTATTGGGAAACACAGGGAGAGGGCCATTAGTAGGTTGGATAAAGTGACGATCTTGCACTCTAACCATTTCATTGATATGAATAGACATTTAGAAGACCTCGACAACAGGGGAAGAAGGAACAACATCAGAGTAAGGGGGATCCCTGAAACAGTGGATAATGACAAAATCATTCCGGCCCTGCAAAGAGTTTTTAATAGTCTGCTGGAGAGGCCTGAAGACACTGAGATAGAGTTTGTTAGGGCTCATAGAGCTCTGAGGGCCTGAGGCCCAGACACATTGCCTCCACGTGATGTTATCTGTTGCTTACAGAACTTTACACTGAAAGAAGACATAATGCTGAAAGCACGTCGCAATGAAAGGATCATTTTTAATGGGGAGACCATCATGCTCTTTCATGACCTATCCCAGACTACCTTAAAGAACCGCAGGGCTCTGTGGCCCCTTCTTGGCAAACTGCGCGAGAAGGAGCTACACATGGCGTTTCCCATTCGCTCTCCTTGTCACCCATTGAGGCCGGCAACACATCCTAAGATCTCCTGAGGATCTCCCAGGATTTTGCACAGCACTCCATCTTGGCCCAATTGATCTCCCAGAATGGTACCAGGAATTTCGCCTCCCCCTCTGGAAGGGAGCCCACCTTGCTCACCATTCACATCCCCTGACTAACGCTTTGCTAAAAAAATTAAACAAAACAGACAGGGCAGCTCAGTTGTGGGCACCCCAAACATTAATCAAGCACACCCCTCTCGATCTATGGATGAAGCCTAAAGAGATCGACGCAGATATTTGTCATAATTCTGGCCATTGCAATTTGAGTTTGTTTCTCTGTGTGACTCTTTATGCTGTTTATTGCTACTCCCTACAGTTCATGCTGCATGTATGTGTTTATTTTGAAAGTTGCCTGCTGTCACAGTTTAATCCTTCCACTGATTGGATTTAAACATACTATGCCCCACCTGGATGCATCGAGATGCGATCAGCTGACTGATCTATCCACATAGGCCTAGGTGTCCGACATAGGGTTTTTAAAGCCACTCAGCGCAGTCATGCAAAGTTATCTCCTTTGTGACTATAAACCTGTTACAACACATCTTTTCCATGTTGTGAAATATGGAAACAAGTGCAAGATAAGGACGCCAGTTGACACTGGAAATGACTGATAACGGCCCTTACCACAAACTGGAGCTACAACATTGATCGGTTGCACCCACTCTGTGCTAAGCTCCTTCTGAAAATACAAGCCTTTTCAGACAGTCCTATAGATTTCAGTTTGATACTTCTTCACTGGGCCCGCCTCAGTAATACAACCAGCAGGTTACAAATGGGGCCTAAAGTTTAAAACATGCTTTGAAAATTACCATTGAAGCATAATATGTTTTATGTTCAGTTACTTAATTTACAGTTTATTTTCTTGATTCATAGTTTATATGTTGAATGCTATGGCATGAGTAGGCACTAGCGATTATTGCACTTGAAAACCCATGTTAACCTGGGTAACCTCCCCCCTTACCTCCAGCTCCCCTTGTATGGTAGTTCACCACATCTAAACTTCGAAATGCCGATTTACTTTTTCAGAATTATATTATTAGATTTCATCAGGCTGTAGACCTCCAATCTCCATTAACCCCATTCCTCACTCTCCTTATCCGAGTGACGAGCGGCTGGCTCTAGCTGCCCCTCCTGACCGATACCTCCCTTTGCTCCTCCAAGTGTCTCTGCGACTAATTTCAGTCGTCTCAAGGCACAGTATTATTAACCTTACTGATAGAAATTCTATTTAAAAGGTGTTACTGTGATAACTTATTATCTCCTTCTATTCCTATATTATTATTTTATTTTTTCTCTTCTTTATATATATTTCTATCTCTCTCTGATAGTAGTTGTTAAATTCTGTAAACGTTTAATATTACCTCATATTTTGGTTACTCTAAAATCTCTGTTAGTGTTGTTTACAGTTAACAGCTCTCTGAGTCTTTCTGCACTTGCACCATGGCATACTCCTCCCTAGGCCATTGTCCTATGGTGATTTCTAATAATGTGAAGGGATTGAACATCCCGGAGAAAAGAACAACCCTACTACGAGAACTAAAAAAAGGTAGGCCACAATTTGCCTTTTTACAGGAAACGCACTTCAAAACGCGTTATGTACCCAGGCTCACTGATTCATTTTTCACAAAAGCTTATCACGCGACTAATGACTTGACGAAGTCAAAGGGGGTCTCAATCCTGATTAGTAAAGAGGCCTCTTTTGTACTGACAGATAAACTCATAGATCAGAATGGAAGGTTTATCTTTCCTAAAGGGAAACATAATGACAGCCTTATTACACTAGCTAATGTCTACTTCCCCAATACATCCCACTTGACTTTTTGCAAACGGTTGATCAAGGAATTGGAAAGCTTCAGTTCAGGTTGCATTGTGTTGAGTGGAGATTTCAACCTGCCTTTAAACCCCCTAACAGATACCTCGACAGGCAAAACGTACATAACATAGGATACTAAAAAGCCTCAAAACATTATTAAACTCCCTACATCTAGTTGACTCACGGAGGTTTCTCCACCCAGAGGACAAGGACTTTACCTTTTACTCTATTCCCAATGCCAGACCCTCCAGGATTGATTACATATTCATATCACGCAGGGACTTGCACACCGTTTTGGAAACACACATAGGAATACAATCCATATCGGACCATGATCCCATTTCAATATCAATGACTCCAGTAGCTGACAAAACAAACCCCCTACATGGCGTTTGAATTCATCCTTACTAACTGACCCGATTCTTCTCCCAAAAATTACTTCACTTTTGAAAGATTTTTTTGTACATAATACGTCACCTGACATAGACTAGACATGTGCAGGATGAAAAATTATGTTTTGTTTCATTTCGTTTCGATTCGTTAATTAACTAAATTAGTTTAGTTAAATTTGTTGCATTTGTTACATTCGTTTTCGGGTTTTGTTTAGTTTCGTATTCGAATACGAAAAAATCAACCGCATTCGAAAATATTCAACCGCATTCGAAAACATTGTACCGCATTCGAAAAAAAATCTACCGAATTCGAAAAAACTATAAAATTTGAAATAATTCTACCGTATTTGAACTAAACTATATATAACCATTTCCGAAATTCTAAATTCATATAGAATGAAATCGAATTTGATTAGAAAAGATTAGAATAGAATCGAAAAAACTAGAAAAGAATATCATAGAAAAATAATAGCAAAAATAATAGCACACACATATATATATATATATATATATATATATATATATATATATATATATTTATATATATAACATCTTCTGAAATTCTTATTTCGTATAGAATGAAATCGAATTCCAATAGAAAAGATTAGAATAGAAAATAATAGAAATGAATAGCATAGAAAAACAATAGAACAGAATAGAAAAAAATATAATATATTCTATTCTAATCTTTTCTATTCAAATTCATTCTGTACCAAATTCGAATTTTGTAAGATGGTTTATATATTAATATATATTATATTTTTTCTATGCTGTTCTATTGTTTTTCTAAGCTATTCTTTTCTATTATTTTCTATTCTAATCTTTTCTATTCGAATTCAGAATAATTCTATAAGAAATTCAAATTTCGTATGGAATGAATTCGCATTTGAATAGAAAAGATTAGAATAAAATAGAAAATAATAGAAAAGAACAGCATAGAAAAACAATAGAACAGCATAGAAAAAATATAAACCATCTTCTGAAATTGGAATTTTGTATAGAATGAACTTGAATAGAAAAGATTAGAAAATAAAATAATAGAAAAGAATAAACTAGAAAAACATATATTATATTTTATTCTATTGTGTTCTAATGTTTTTCTAGTCTATTCTTTTCTATTATTTTCTATTATAATCTTTTCTATTCAAATTCAAATTCATTCTATACGGAATTCGAATTTCGGGAAATGGTTATATATATATATATATATATATATATATAATAGGGTTATATTTATATATACAGTATATAACCATTTTCCGAAATTCTAATTTCTTATAGAATGATTTTTAATTAGAATAGAAAAGATTAGAATAGAATAGAAAGTAGAAAATAGAATAGAAAGTAGAAAAGAATAGAATATAATAGAAAAACAATAGAACAGAATAGAATAAAATATAATATGTTTTTCTAGTTTATTCTTTTCTATTCTTGTCTATTCTAATCTTTTGTATTTAAATTCAAATTCATTCTATATGAAATTCGAATTTTGGAAGATGTTATAATAGATAATAGAAAAGAAGAGCATAGAAAAACAATAGAACAGAACAGAAAAAAATATAATATATATATATATATAAAACCATCTTCCGAAATTCGAATATCGTATACAAAGAATTTGAATAGAAAAGATTAGAATAGAGTAGAAAAGAATAGACTAGAAAAACAATAGAACAGAATAGAATAGAATAAAATATAATATATGTTTTTCTAGTTAATTTTTTTCTATTTTCTAATATTTTTTATTTTTATTTTTTTTTTATAAAGTTTTATTAGGTGATCAAGAGAGTGACAAAGGAACAGTAAAATAATACAGTACAAAATTGCATATGTTTACAAAAGTATAAGCTGTAGAATGTACAATATGTTAGACTGTTGAGACACATCTGGTAATCGTAATCGTAATCGTACAGGGTTGAAAATGAATTAGACATTTAACAAGTATAACACCGTATTTTTTTTTTTGCAATGGGTACTTTAATTATTAAAGTAAATATATTTTCCAGGGGGACTGGGATGGGAGGGAGGTATGAGGGGGTGGGTAATGGGAGGGGGAGGGGGAACCTGATGTATTCGATTGGGACTGAAGTGAACTATGTGAGTAAACCTTTCCATTACCTTATCTGTTTTTTATTCAATTATATATATATATTATTATTATTTTTTTTCCTCATTTCTTTTACTTTTGTCTAATCCTCCTCTCCAAACTATCTTCCTATGACCTCAGAGTGAGGTTTTGGTTCTTACTTAATGGTAGTTTTATATGTCTGGGATTCTTTGAATAGTGTCCAGTTATACCATGTTGCAGAGAAATTTGTTATTCTTTCCTGAGAGATACTTATGAGCTCCTCTATCCTTTCAGTGTTATTTATTCTCCTAAACCATTCCGCTGTGGAAGGCACTGTTGACGTGCGCCAATGTGACGGAATGCATTGGCGAGCTGTATATTTTCTATTCTAATCTTTTGTATTCAAATTCAAATTCATTCTATATGAAATTAGAATTTCAGAAATTGGTTATATATATATATATATATATATATATATATAATAGGGTTAGGGTTAACCCTAACCCTAATATATATATATATATATATATATATATATATATATATATATATATATTGTGACAGCAGGAAGGTAAAGTCACCTGGTTGCATCCAGGGGGGTAGGTATATTTCTCCCAGATTCAGGCTTTATGCCGACTTATACAACTAGGGAGAGAGTTGATGAAGCCCAGCTGAGGCTAGTGGGCTCATGGATGATTCATACCTCTAGGGAGAGTGCTGGGCGTCGTGCAGGCAGGGAGTTGATGAGACCAGCTGAAGCTTGTCAGCTCGTTTAAGGCCTCTATAAAAACTCCCAGCTTCATTAGGTGTTTGCTCATGCCTGGAACCAGACCTGTGTGGACTGTCTAGGGAGAGTGAACCCCTGTGCGGTGAGACAAAGCCTGTGTGGCTATTTGTTTGGACATTTACTAAACCAGGGACTTAGGGACTAGGACAGCACCAGGCTGATCCCAGTTGTTAGTTAGGGAAACCTGCATGTTTAGTCAGAGGTCAAGCTGACCAGGATTTATTTTGTTTATGTTTCTTTTTGCTTTGCTGTGTTTTTGTCACTGTAAATAGAGAAATAAACCGCACCTTTTGATCTTGAAAACCACAACCTCCGTCTGCTGGGCCTGTTTTTGTGTGGGGAGCCCATCCAGGGGGTCACACACACCCGCTACCGAGCTAACCCCCTCACAGTTGGTGGAGAATGCGGGCAGTTTTTTTTTTAAGCCAGCATGGAGGAGATACTGAAACAGCTGGCTCTAGCAAATGCCAATCAACAGCAGACAAATGCAGGTTTGCAAAAGAGCTTCGCAGCCCAGCAACAAGCCCAGCAGCAATCTGAGGCCCGCTTCATAGACCTGTTGCAGAAGCAAGAGCAGAGACTACAACAACAGATGGAAGCAGTAATGCAGCAACGCCCACAGACCAGTGAGGAAAGCCGTCCCACTAATACCGCGTCCTTTGGGGTGAGTCGTTTATTGACAAAAATGACTGGAGAGGATGATCCAGAGGTATTTTTGACCACATTTGAAAGGACTGCTGAAAGAGAAAAGTGGCCTGAGGAGCAGTGGGCTGGACTGGTGGCTCCTCTGTTAACTGGTGAATCGCAGAAAGCTTACTATGACCTAGAGCCTGACCAAGCAAAAGACTATGTGATGCTAAAAGCTGAAATATTGGCAAGGCTGGGTGTCACCCTGGCTGTCCGGGCTCAGCGTGTGCATAACTGGACTTTCCAGCTTGGAAAACCCCCCAGGTCTCAAATGTATGATCTCATTCACCTGAGCAGGAAGTGGCTACAGCCAGAGACTTTGTCCGCACCGGAGATTGTGGAACGTGTTGTGATGGATCGTTTCTTGAGAGCTCTTCCTACCGCCATTCAAAAGTGGGTAAGCCATGGAGACCCAGAAACGGCCGGTAAACTTGTGGATCGTGTAGAGAGATACTTGGCTGCAGAGAACCTGACGGCCTCTTCCAGAGACTCTCGGACTTTCCACCCTAAGACCAGACCATCCCCAGGGGCGGATAAGAGGATTCCAAGGGGTGAGGGTGGAGAGAGTGAGAGGGTGGGAGCTCTGCCCAGGGTTTGGCGAGAACAGCCTGGGAAGTCGGGGGCTCAAGAGGCAGCCAAAAGGATTGTTTGCTACCGCTGCCGGCAAACGGGACATATTGCAGCAAATTGCCCGGTTGTGGAGGAACCCATGCAATGTGACTTTCTGACGGATAGACGTCAGTCGCTGTGTGCGACAGTCGCATGCACTGCCATTCGGGGAACTGAGAAACATTTATGCAAAATGTGTATTAATGGTAGAAATGTTGTGGTATTACTGGATTCAGGTAGCCTTGTGACCCTGATAAAGGCTGAATTAGTTAAAACAGAGGTCTCTGGGAATAGCAAGGTAGCTGTTATTTGTGTGCATGGGGACACCCGAGAGTATCCAGTGACTACAGTATGTTTCAAGACCCCCAAAGGTACCCTCTCTCATCCAGTGGGGTTAGTATCTCAATTACCGCATGATGCCATTGTGGGAAGGGATTTTCCGAAGTTCTGGGAACTGTGGGATGATCCTGAGCCCCCCACTGGTGCCTCTATGTACCAGGAAGGTGATAGCCAGAACTCCTCTGAGAGTGGTGAGGACTCTCCAGAATTTCCCTTGTCAGTATTGGCAGGCGAGACTCAAGAAACTGGAGAGGAGCCCACCTCCTCAGACGAAAACCTACCATCTGTGGAGTTTTCTGATCTTGAGGTTCACAGGGAAAATTTTGCCACAGAACAGTTAAAGGACCCCGCCCTAATAAAGGCACGGGAAAACGTAGTGGAAATAGATGGCGAGTTAGTGAACCCAGATAATACCTGCACTTACCCATACTTCAGCGTAGAGAAGGACCTACTGTATCGGGTGGCAAAAAGGGCAGAAGAAACCGTTGAGCAGCTTGTGGTGCCCAAACCTTACAGGAAGTTGGTGTTGGAGTTGGCCCATGGGCACATTCTTGGAGGTCATCTGGGGACAGAGAAAACCCGAGAGAGGGTATTACAGAGATTCTATTGGCCTGGGGTGATGAAGGACATAGAAAATTATTGTTCCTCCTGCCCTGTGTGTCAGAGGTCGGCCACGATGCCACATTTCCGTAGCCCGCTGGTCCCTCTACCCATCATTGAGGTCCCGTTTGAGAGGATCGCAATGGATTTGGTAGGTCCTATAATCAAGTCCGCTAGGGGGCACCAGTACATATTAGTTATAATGGACTATGCCACCCGTTATCCAGAAGCGATCCCTCTCCGAAATACCTCGGCCAAAACCATAGCCAAAGAGCTATCTCTTGTTTTTAGCCGGGTGGGTATTTGTAAAGAACTGCTTACGAACCAAGGTACACCCTTTATGTCCCGGGTTATGAAAGAGCTGTGTAAATTGTTTAAAGTGACGCAATTGCGTACGTCTGTGTATCACCCCCAAACCGATGGGCTGGTTGAAAGATTCAACAAAACCCTAAAACAAATGTTGAAGAAAGTGGTGGATAGAGATGGAAAGGATTGGGACTGTCTACTTCCTTATTTGATGTTTGCTATTAGGGAGGTGCCCCAATCCTCTACGGGATTCTCCCCCTTTGAGTTTCTGTATGGGAGACACCCAAGAGGGCTGTTGGATATTGCCAAGGAAACTTGGGAAAGTGAGAGTTCTCCCCACAGGAGTGTGATTGAGCATGTCGCCCTGATGCAAGATCGAATTGCACAGGTAATGCCCATCGTGAAGGAACATTTGGCCCAAGCGCAGTTCGCACAGCAGAGAGTGTACAACCGTGGAGCCAAGACCCGTACCTTTTCCCCGGGGGATAGGATATTGGTACTTGTCCCTACGGTTGAAAGTAAATTCCTTGCCAAATGGCAAGGCCCCTACGAGATAATGGAAAAAGTGAGCGAAGTGAATTACAAGGTCAGACAACCAGGAAGGCGAAAGCCCGAACAGATCTATCACGTTAATCTGTTGAAAGCCTGGAGGGATAGAGAGTCCCTAGTCGCAGAAACTTGGTCACCAGCTCAAACTGGTTGCGTGATTCCGGAGGTTGGAATAGCAGCCACCTTGTCACAACCCCAACAACAGGAGGTTAAGGAGTTTGTGCTTCGCAACAAGGAGGTATTCTCTGAGCTGCCGGGACAAACATCTGGGGTAGAGCATGATATTATTACCCCGCCCGGTGAAAGGGTGAAGTTAAAACCCTATCGGATCCCAGAGGCCCGACGGGAGGCAATACGGGAGGAAGTACAGAAAATGCTGAACTTAGGGGTGATAGAGGAGTCCCAAAGTGATTGGTCTAGTCCCATTGTGTTGGTGCCTAAACCGGATGGGAGCTGGCGATTTTGTAACGATTTTCGTCAGTTGAACAAAGTTACAAAATTTGACACCTACCCCATGCCACGTATAGATGAGTTGATCGACCGGCTGGGAACAGCCCGATACATGACGACTCTTGACCTCACAAAAGGGTATTGGCAAATTCCCCTGGCCAAGTCGGCCAAAGAGAAAACCGCATTTGTAACCCCAGACGGGGCGTTCCAATATAAGAGAATGCCGTTCGGGTTACAGAATGCGCCGGCCACATTCCAGCGGAAAATGGACCAGATACTGAGGCCCCATCGGAAGTATGCTGCGGCTTACCTGGATGACGTAATTGTCCATAGCACAGATTGGGCCTCACATCTGCCAAAAGTGCAAGCAGTCCTAGACTCTATCCGGGAAGCGGGGTTTACGGCTAACCCCAAGAAGTGTACCATTGGGCAGGAGGAGGCCAAATATCTTGGGTACACCATTGGCAGGGGAGTAATAAAACCCCAACTCAACAAAGTCGAGGCCATCCAGAGTTGGCCACGTCCCAACAGCAAGAAGCAGGTACGAGCCTTTCTGGGAATCGCGGGTTATTATCGGCGCTTCATTCCCCACTTTGCTTCTAAGGCTGTGCCCCTAACCAACCTGACGAAAGGGAAAGGGTCGGTCATGATTAAATGGACCCCCGAGGCTGAGGCAGCGTTCCAATTCTTGAAACAAGCCTTATGTAGCCAGCCAGTGTTGTACTCACCCGACTTCTCTAAAGACTTTGTCGTACAAAGTGATGCGTCAGATGTGGGGTTAGGAGCAGTATTGTCCCAGGTCTGGAACGGGGAAGAGCACCCAGTCATTTACCTCAGCAGGAAGTTGAAGTCCCATGAGGTAAATTACGCCACGGTTGAAAAGGAGTGTTTAGCGGTGAAGTGGGCTCTAGATTCCCTTCGGTACTATCTGCTAGGTAGGCACTTTGACATGGTTACGGATCACGCTCCGTTAAAGTGGATGGCTCAAAACAAGGAGACAAATAGAAGAGTAAATAGGTGGTTCCTGGCCCTACAGGAATTCAACTTCACAGTAAAGCATCGCCCTGGCGTTCAAATGGGGAATGTGGATGCTTTGTCTCGAGTACATGAATGCCTGATTGCTGGTGTTCCAACCCCAAGGTTAAAACAAGAGGGGGGGTATGTGACAGCAGGAAGGTAAAGTCACCTGGTTGCATCCAGGGGGGTAGGTATATTTCTCCCAGATTCAGGCTTTATGGCGACTTATACAACTAGGGAGAGAGTTGATGAAGCCCAGCTGAGGCTAGTGGGCTCATGGATGATTCATACCTCTAGGGAGAGTGCTGGGCGTCGTGCAGGCAGGGAGTTGATGAGACCAGCTGAAGCTTGTCAGCTCGTTTAAGGCCTCTATAAAAACTCCCAGCTTCATTAAGTGTTTGCTCATGCCTGGAACCAGACCTGTGTGGACTGTCTAGGGAGAGTGAACCCCTGTGCGGTGAGACAAAGCCTGTGTGGCTATTTGTTTGGACATTTACTAAACCAGGGACTTAGGGACTAGGACAGCACCAGGCTGATCCCAGTTGTTAGTTAGGGAAACCTGCATGTTTAGTCAGAGGTCAAGCTGACCAGGATTTATTTTGTTTATGTTTCTTTTTGCTTTGCTGTGTTTTTGTCACTGTAAATAGAGAAATAAACCGCACCTTTTGATCTTGAAAACCACAACCTCCGTCTGCTGGGCCTGTTTTTGTGTGGGGAGCCCATCCAGGGGGTCACACACACCCGCTACCGAGCTAACCCCCTCACAATATATATAGCCATTTTCCGAAAATCGAATTTCATATAGAATGATTTTGAATTAGAATAGAAAAGATCAGAATAGAATAGAAAATAGAAAAGAATAGAATAGAATAGAAAAACAATATAACATATGATTTCCTAGTTTATTATTTTCTATTATTTTCTATTCTAATCTTTTGTATTCAAATTCATTCTTTACTAAATTCGAATTTCGTAAGATGGTATGTATACACACACATATATATTATATATTTTTTTCTGTTCTTTTTTATTGTTTTTTTTATGCTATTCTTTTCTATTATATTCTAATCTTTTCTATTCAAATTCGATTTCATTCTATACAAAATTCTAGAAATACAATAGAACAAAATAGAATAAAATATAATATATTATATTTTATTCTATTCTGTTCTATTGTTTTTCTATTCTTTTCTATTTTAGTTTCCATTGTTTTGAATTATTTTCCAATCTATTCTCAAATTCAAATTTATACTATTGGAATTTCGGAAGACGGTCATGTTCTATTTTATTACATTCTATTAAATTCTATTCTATTCTTTTTTTATCCTATTGCTTTATTATTTTATATTCTATTTTATTGTATTTCTTAGAAAATCGATTTCTATTTTTTCGAATTCGATTTGAATTTGTTTTCGAATTCGATTCGAATTTGTTTTCGAATTCGATTCAAATTCTATTCGAATTTCGTTCGCGGTTTTTCGGATTTGTTTAAATTCGTTACTTTTGTCATTCAGAAATTCGGATGCATTCGAATTTCCAAATAATTAAAAATTTGTCCGAATTTCGTTTTGGAACGAAACGAAATGCACGTCTAACATAGAGCCTTTGATGATCTGGGAGGCCCATAAATGCTCCATCAGGGGGGAACTGATCAAAATAGGAGCTCAACGTAAAAGGGACAGGGAAAAAGACATCACAAAGCTGACTGACAAAATCTTGAGACTTGAAGCCATACACAAACAATCTTTGATGACACAAACAGCGTCTGAACTACTAGATACAAGGAAAACATTTCAGCAAACACTTGATGCTACAACCAAACGGTTCCTTTTTTTTAAGAAAAAGGTGTACTATGAATACGGAGATAATTTAGGCAAATTCTTAGCCAGAGCCCTGAGGGGACCCCGACACAAAAACAATATCTCGGGCATACAGAACAAAGAGGGAAAAATAGATGCGACAGATGACTTAATAGCCCAACACTTCCATGATTACTACACTAAGCTATATAACCTTACGAAGCAGCACAAGCCCCCAGATGTCCAAGGAAATAGGAAACAAATCATACTAGAATACTTACAGTCCCCCAAACTCTTAGAAGCAGATATGGAACTCTTGGATCAACCTATTGACTCCTCAGAGGTCCAGTTAGCAATTAAAGATCTGAAATCAGGGAAGAGTCCCGGATCTGATGGTTTTTCGTCCATTTACTATAAAACATTTTTAGAAACCCCGACAACCCCTCATAAAAGCCCTTTATTCCTTTTCGACACCTAGAGATGTTCCCCCTACCTTTTTGTCAGCTCATATAGTGGTCATACCCAAACCGAACAAGGGCCCTACACAATGCACCAGTTATCAACCAATTTCACTACTCAATCTAGACGTCAAACTTATGGCAAAAATCATAGCCAACAGACTTAAACCTCTGCTACACAAAGTGATAGGTCCTGAACAGGCAGGTTTTATGCCAGGCAGAGAGGCGAAAGACAATGTAACAAAATCACTCAACTTAATCTATGCCGCTAGGAAGCAAAAGATCGAGGGCCTCCTCCTGTCCACAGACGCTGAGAAGGCCTTTGATCGAGTAGCGTGGGACTTTATGCTGGAGACCTGCAGATTTGTTGGAATGGGTACACACATGCTCTCTTGGATGTCAGCACTTTATAAGAACCCAAAAATCAACAATTCCCTCTCCGATACGGTGTTTATTACCAATGGCACAAGGCAGGGCTGTCCCCTCTCACCAATCCTCTTCATCCTCACGCTCGAACCCTTTATTAGAAGAATACTGGCTAATCAGGACATACAGGGATTCCTAATAGCAAACAAGGAATATAAGATAGCCGCATATGCGGACAATCTCTTGTTTTTTCTGTCAAAACCTCTCATTTCTATACAAAACTTGATAAAGGAATTTTCTTGTTTTGGTTATATCTCTAATTTAAAAATAAATTATAACAAATCTGAGGCAATGAATATCAATATGCCGGACAAGACCCTAAATGATATACAAAATTGTCACACTTTTGTTGTTTATAGCACAAAAAATAAAAGCCGCAGAGGTGATCAAATACCATTAAAAGAAAGCTCTATTTGTGGGAAAAGAGGACAGCAATGTTGTTTGGGTACATTGTCGCACGACCACACAATTGTCAATTAAAGCAATGCAGTGCCGTTTCGCAAAAAATTGCCTGGTCAGGAAATGAGCAAATCCTTACGGGGCTGTAGTGGTTAAAAAACAAACAAAAAACAAACTGCCAGGATGATATGGATAAGGATTAAAGTGAAAAAAACCCTGACCTTATGACTGACCATGCTCAAAAAAATTAGCATGTTTCCTAAATGGATATTTGACAGTTAGAACTACTGCTCACGTATAAGTGTTATAAACACCTTTACCACCTTTTAATGCACATTTGCTAAAAAGTGCCAAAGTCATATGCTTTGACCAAGAAATTCACATTTCACACAAATTCATGATTGCCTGCAGTTTGGTCATGGCAGTATGGTCACAATGCTGCATGCCATAACTCATGGTGTGGTTAATTATTAAAATCACACTTGGAGGTGTAAACAACAAAGAGGGACCCTCCTCCATATTTTTTGGTTCTGCTTAAAACTAAGCCATTTCTAAGCCCACATATGAGAAATCATTCATAAAATAAACTGACAATGATCTCATGGATAACCCAAGCGCTTATTTGTTACACTTGAAGAATTTGTCTAGAAAACACTATAAGGCCTCATTCACAGTGCAGCTCAAAAACACCAGTTTTACAGGCAGTTGAGTTTTTTTTGTTCCTGCTTCTAAATGCCCCTCCATGTTAGCCTATGTGTCCTTGCACACATAGGCGTTACAAGTGTATCGAAGCAGAAGCGTTTAGAGGTAGAAAGAAAACATCACTTGCACATCCTGAAGCGGTTGAGCTGAGGCGGATTAGCTGAAAAAATGTGCAAAAGCATGTTGACCATGAAACTATCATGTCCACTCATGATTGATCACAGTGTAAACAGTAAGAGCTGTTTATTGGCTGTTCCTCTGACAGACGCGAGTAGAGGAGAGCCGATCGGCGGCTCTCCTGACATGGGTGGTCTGTGCTAATTTTTTATCAGTGCAGCCCCCCACGGATGCCCACAAAATACGCCCACCAGGTATGCCACCCTGGACCACCAGGGATATGCCAATCAGTGCTTATCAGCAATGCCTGCCAGTGCCATTAGTGATGCCTATCAGTGCCATCTATCAATGCCACCCAACAGTGCCCATCAGTGCCACCTATCAGTGCCCATCAGGGCCACCTATCAGTGCCCTTCAGTGCCCATCAGTGCCGCCTATCAGTGCCACCCATATGTACCCATCAGTGCAGCCTTTCAGTGCCAGTGTCGTCTATCAGTGCCCATCAGTGCCCACCAGTGCCACCTATGAGTGCCCATCAGTGCCGCATATCAATGCCCATCAGTGCTTCATATCAGTGCCCTCTATCAGTGCCGCCTATCAGTACCCATCATCATCAAAAGCTGAAAATTGGCTTGGACAGGAAAGGGGGGAAAGTGCCCGGTATTGAAGTGGTTAATGTCTAAACCGCTGGCAACAAAAGTAAGCACACCCCTAAGTGAAAATGTCCAAATTGGTCCCAATTAGCCATTTTCCCTCCCCAGTGTCATGTGACTCATTAGTGTTACAAGGTCTCAGATGTGAATGGGGAGCAGGTGTGTTAAATTTGGTGTTATCGCTGTCATTCTCTCATACTGGTCACTGGAAGTTCAACGTGGCACCTCATAGCACCCCTGAGGATCTGAAAAAAAGAATTGTTGTTCTACATAAAGATGGCCTAGGTTAAGAGAAGACTGCCAAGATCCTAAAACTGACCTGCAGCATTGTGGCCAAAACCATACAGCGGTTTAACTGCACAGGTTTCACTCAGAACACGCCTCGCCATGGTCAACCAAAGAAGTTGAGTGCACGTGCTCAGCGTCATATTCAGAGGTTGTCTTTGGGAAATAGACGTATGAGTGCTGCCAGTATTGCTGCAGAGGTTGAATGGGTGGGGGTCAGTCTGTCAGTGCTCAGACTATATGCTGAACACTGCATTACATTGGTCTGCATGGGTGTCGTCCCTGAAGGAACTCTCTTCTAAAGATGATGCACAAGAAAGCCTGCAAACAGTTTGCTGAAGACATGCAGACTATGGACAAGGATTACTGGAACCATGTCCTCTGGTCTGATGAGACCAAGATAAACTTATTTGGTTCAGATGGTGTCAAGCGTGTGTGGCGGCAACCAGGTGAGGAGTACAAAGACAAGTGTTTCTTGCCTAAAGTCAAGCATGGTGGTGGGAGTGTCATGGTCTGGGGCTGCATCAGTGCTGCCGGCACTGGGGAGCTACAATTCATTGAGGAAACCATTAATGCCAATATGTACTGTGACATACTGAAGCCAAGCATGATCCCCTCTCTTCGGAGACTGGGCCGCAGAGCAGTATTCCAACATGCTAAAGACCCCAAACACACCTCCAAGATGACCACTGCCTTGCTAAGCAATCTGAGGGTAAAGGTGATGGACTGGCCAAGCATGTCTCTAAACCTAAACCCTATTGAGCATCTGTGGGACATCCTCAAAACGGAAGGTGGAGAAGCGCAAGGTCTCTAACATCTGCCCGCTCTGTGATGTCGTCATGGAGGAGTGGAAGAGGACTTCAGTGGCAACCTGTGAAGCTCTGGTGAACTTCATGCCCAAGAAAGTTAAGGCAGTGCTGGAAAATAATGGTAGCCACACAAAATAGTGTCACTGTGGGCCCAATTTGGACATTTTTACTTAGAGGTGTACTCACCTTTGTTGCCGGCGGTTTAGACATTAATGGCTGTGTGTTGAGTTATTTTGAGGGGACAGCAAATTTACACTGTTATACAAGCTCTACACTCACTACTTTACATTGTAGCAAAGTGTAATTTCTTCAGTTTTGTCACATGAAAAGATATAATAAATTTTTTTGGAGGGGTGTACTCACTTTTGTGAGATACTATATATAATATATACGTACTGCTAGTTGGGACTCTATTTGAGCTTTACTGGTGCCTGTTTTATGGAGCTAGGTAGTTTATAAAAATATATATGCATTTTAATGACCAGTGGTTATAGACTCAAGTTTTAATTTACCACCTATAACACATTTTGTTTTATTCTCCTGCTGAGTTCGTTTACTTCTGCAGCTGAATCAGATGTGGACTGCTTCAGTTTCTAAGCCCCGAATACTATTAATTCCACACAATGACATTTACCTTTTCACTGAAAATCTTAATGGCTGTTATATCCTCTGCAACTTGCTAACAAGCAGATTACCATTTATTCTTGTACACTGCTTACTTGAAAATAAGTTAACTTTTTTGTCCCTGAACTACATTAAAATTGTAAATGAGTCATTTGGAAAATTTGGTGCCTCCTTCTCATTATAGTGTTTGAACATTCATTTATTTTCAGCGTTCTCATTAGTGAACTCATTTTTTATTCTGATATTTTAACTTATTTCATATTTTCGTATTATTTTTTTTGCAGGATATTATTAGTAGCAATTATATTTTACAATAAATTACATTATAGAACTATTATGTAAATAAAGCTTTTTTATTTAATTGTGTAAGATGGCCTTGGTATTTTGGATGGGGAAAAAACATTTTCTGACAGTGCTCAGCAAAAGCTAAAATAAGCTGCCTTAAATAAGAGGGAAAAAAAGATGATTAATACAAGCATAAATGTGCTGCCTGTAGTAAATGACTCCCTATTAAAAGTATGATAACCCTAAGTCCCTGAGGGCAGCATAGAGCTTGTACAGAAAAAAATAATTTGTTTAGAGCAGTGTTTCTCAACTCAAGGCACCCCTACAGGTCATGTTTTCAGGATTTCCCTCAGATGAAACGGCTGTGGTAATTACTAAGGCAGTGAAACTGATCAAATCACCTGTGCAAAATAATGGAAATCCTGAAAACATGACCTGTTGGGGCGCCTCGAGGACTGGAGTTGAGAAACACTGGTTTAGAGAACCACACCTAAACTCTTTTGGTACCCCAGGTACACTTACCTTAATGTGCAATTATGCATGACATACTTGCACATTGTGGCAAATGGGGGAGGTCTGGCCTGAGGGTAGGGGTGGATTTGACCACTGGGTCAGTACAGAAAATATATAGTATGTTTTTCTGGTGGCCTTGAGTAGATTTACACCCAGATGTAAACCTCAATCAACATAAGACTTGCAGTTAGTGACAACTGATTGAGTTCAAATTATTTTCATATAGTAGCAGTTATCTTGTTCAAAGTAGTTCTCATTTATAATTCATCCCTTCCAATATTATTTTTCTGTGCCATGGTGCAGCAGTAATTTTGTTGAACGTGGAGTAGGGAGTGTGTTACATTAATTCATTAACACACTCCTTTCTCCATGTTCATCAATTACTGCTGCACCATGGCAGACTTTCTGTGTTGTACTTTTTTAATCCACAGTTAACTGTCCCAACTAAAAAAGGTTATGTTTCCTTTCAAGTCCAAATGTTCCCAGTCCTCCTCTAATGGCAAAACTACCCCCTAGTTCATCCTCTTCTAGCAATGCATGGTTCACAATCCCACTGGTTGCTCCATCACTATCATTTTCCAGCCATTGGACAGCCACTGATATAACTTGTGCATATATAGCATTTGAACAGTGGTATCACACTTCCTTATTAATGTTGTCATGGAAATAAATAAAGAACCAAATGGACCTAAAAGTAAAGTAGAACTATAGGCAAAACTTTTTTTTTTTTTTTTTGGACAGAGTATGAGAGGGTTAATAACTCCTGTCTGTTTTTTTTTTTTTTCTCACAATCTGTGTCCCATTGCGGAGATTTACCTTCACTTCCTGTCCCATAGCCAAACAGGAAGTGAGAGTAAATAACTGCAAATCAAGGGAATTCCTTGGGGACCCCCAGCTCACCAGAATTAGTGTACTCATTGGAAGATTTCCCCTCTATTATTTTTCTGGAGATCACCCAACATTTGGGATTTTCTTTTAGTTTTACTTTCAATGATAATGGTAAACACAGTGTTGCCAACCTACCAGATTAAAATTTACTGGCACCACACCTGAAATTTACTGGTGCAGCCATGTTTTTACTGGCATTTCACAAAAGTTACTAAATTACATGTTAAGGTGCGAATTTCAGTATTTAGGCTACAAACAAGTACGTTAGGCAAATAGCAATGTGATTTAAGGTAGATATTAAGGTAAAAAAACATATTTTAGTTATTTTCGATATAATAAGGGCAAATTATTTAGTTACATCACCCCCTGTCTCCATCCCCTCTGCCACCAACACCCCCTGCCTTCACCCCCCTCTGCAGTGCCACAACGTCCCCCTGCCTCCAATCTCCCCCGGCCTCCAATCACCCCCTGCCTCCATCCCCCTCTGCGGTGCCACCAACAACCCCTGTCTCCATCCCCCACCCTCTGCGGTGCCACCATCCCCCTCTGCAGTGCCACCAACACCCCCTGCCTCCAATCACCCCCTGCCTCCAATCACCCCCTGCCACTAACACCCCTTGCCTCCAATCTCCCCCTGACTCCATTGTCCCCTGCCTCCATCGTCCCCCTCTGTGGTGCCAACATCACCCCCTGCCTCCATCGGATCCCACTTCTGTTACCATCACCTGATGTCACTGTCGGCTGGGCTGTCTGTCACTCTGTCCGTCCCTGACTCCCCTGTGAACTTTGTATTGCCTGGATGCAGCAGGCTCCTCCATTCCGCTGCCGCCACATGCTGCTCAGCCTCTGAGTCCTGACTCTGGCTCCAGTGCTGTGCTCCTCCGACCTCCTGGTTAGTTACAGATTTAAAATTCTGGCGCGCGCGCCTGGCGGGATGTCCGAATACATCACTCGCTGGCGCCGCGCGGCACAGCCTCTGTGAAATCTGCCCCCCGCCGGCCGAATACAGCATATGCTCGGCTCGGCAAGCTCCAGAACTGTGCATGCGCAGTTCCAAGCCGAACCGATCTTGGCTATTTTTTCTGGCACATTCCTGCAACTACGGACATTTACGGACGGGGGGGAAAGTGCCCGTTTTTACGGACTGACCGTAAAAATATGGACGGTTGGTAACACTGGGTAAACAGGACAAATAGAAAGGGTTATATCTCCTTAATGGGAGGGGGGCACAGGCAGCAATAAAAAACCTAAATGAGTTTGAATCCCTCTCCACTCTATACAAAACAAAACAAAAAAAGGTTTTGCCTTTAGTTATATTTTACCTACATAGTGGGAAAAGTACTACCAATGTCTGTATTTTTAGCAATCATTTCAGCAGCTATTGACCCTCCATAATGCCCCTATCTCTTTATACAACCTGTTCATAGTGTTACATCCTCCTACATTTTTCATTCTATGACAAGGCTGAGCTGTGTCTACAGCCTGGAGAGAAGTGGTTGGAATCTGCCCCATGCCGAATAAAACTAGCCATGCACTATTAGAATTTTGCTGTAAATGTTTCAGTTTTCAAAAGATTATTCAATTTGCTAATCCTCCTTCTGATCGCAGTGATGAAAAAATTCAAGGGAGCGGGATGCCCATTTCTTCTTGAATGACTGAATTTCTAATGATGAATGTGGTTTTTGTTTGGGAAAGTCCAATCATTCCAAAATCAAATGTTGAAAGCAAATTACATTTTATAGTACTTTCAAACATCATTCATAAAGTTATTGAATGCACTAAGAACTTTCGTAATGAAAGTTTTTTTCGAAAATCTACATGTGTATGGCCAGCTTAATGTTGATGACTAGCCTGAGGCAGAACTTGCCTACCTCTTCTGAATGTGGTGACATGGTCTAGTAATGTTACATAATTAGTAATGCTGTAGGACAAACACATTATGCAGATAGCAGAGTGCACTACCCTGTTGATGCAGCCCCATCAGTATAGAAAAAAGCAGTGACCCTAATGTGTCATATTTTAATTAATAAATTATAAAACCTTACTAGTTGCTATGGGTAAAATCTTTTTTTTTTCTTGAAAATTACCCTGGGTATTGTAACAAATCACAGTAAACTCAGCTTGATATATGTGCCATAGGTACCTAAAATAGTAATCATCATTCCCATAATGTTGCATTTAATACCGGTTACAGCATTTTTAACCATGGGAGGAATCTTGTTTTTAGGTTGTGGAGTCATTTCCCATTTTTCTCGATAACTACACTTCATGGTTTATACTGTGTTACAATGTATAAAGCAGGAGATTATCCGGATTCAAAATCATCCAGAGTTAGATGATGTTTCTGGAATGATGTGAAGAGATTAAATGATTTAGTAATTCAAGCCTTCAGCAAGTGAAACATAATTAGCAAAGTGCTGCTGGCCCTCTTACTCTGAAGGGACTGTCACCAGCTGTAGAAACAGATCCCATGTACATTAAATTATGGCAATAAACATGAACAAAACATAAAAAAGGAGTGCCAGTATTACAAATGGCACACAATCTGTTTTGATTATCTTTTGAATGTTACAGAAAATCACACAGGAGAGAACTACAACGCAGAGAACAGAGTGTGTATGAATATAATGACAATGATAAAGTCTCCCCTGTGACAACATAGATAAGGTTTCTTTTGATTCACCGTTAGTGTAGCCGATCATACTTGTAAAAAGTGTTAACCCTAGCCCATGTAACACATATATGGTGTTGTTACATTCTCTCCGAATGGCAATTAACAGACTCTAACTTCCATCACATTCAGATTTCTCGTGGTAATTGCAGATTTACTATATATTAAACCAATATAAAAAGATCATTCACATTTAAATAGACTGGTCATGTTACAGTTGCAGTGTAATTAGCACAATTTATGTTTATAACAATATTGATTTTAGATTTGCGCTTTCTTATGTATTACTCTTTATAGTGTTTGTAAGTGCATTAGCTGGATCAGAATGAAAAAATAAAAAGATGTTTACTACAGGGCTCTAGTTGGGAATCATTTATAATGAACTATTCAGACTTAAAGTCAATACAAGGGTTATTAACATCAAGAAATAAAAATGTTTCCCAGGAAAGGTATATAAAGAACAGTAAAAGTTTTACAGAACATATGTTTTCTAAGTTAATGCAACTGTTATCCTACTGAAAGTAACTTTAATGTTAAAAATCTGTCTTTAATGGCATCCCAGTCTTAGTCCGTAGGGTTCAATATTGAGTTGGCCCGCCCTTTGCAGCTATAACAGCTTCAACTCTTCTGGGAAGGCTGTCCACAAGGTTTAAGAGTGTGTCTATGGGAATGTTTGACTATTCTTCCAGAAGCTCATTTGTGAGGTCAAGCACTGATGTGTATGAGAAGGCCTGGCTCGCAGTCTCTGCTCTAATTCATCCCAAAGGTGTTCAATTGGGTTGAGGTTAAGGACTCTGTGCGGGCCAGTCAAGTTCCTCCACCCCAAACTCACTCATCCATGTCTTTATGGACCTTGCTTTGTGCACTGGTCCAAATCATTTAGGTGGAGGGGGGGATTATGGTGTGGGGTTGTTTTTCAGGCGTTGGGCTTGGCCCCTTAGTTTCAGTGAAGGGAACTCTTAAGGCGTCAGCATACCGAGACATTTTGGACGATTCAACTTTGTGGGAACAGTTTGGGGATGGCTCCTTCCTGTTCCAACATGACTGCGCACCAGTGCTCAAACGAGGTCCATAAAGACATGAATGAGTGAGTTTGGGGTGGAGAAACTTGACTGACCTGCACAGAGTCCTGACCTCAACCCGATAGAACACATTTGGGATGAATTAGAAAGGAGGCTGCGAGCCAGGCCTTTGCGTCCATATCAATTCCTGACCTCACAAACCCGCTTCTGGAAGAATGGTCAAACACTCCCATAAACATGCTCCTAAACCTTGTGGACAGCCTTCCCAGAAGAGTTGAAGCTGATATAGCTGCAAAGGGTGGGCCAACTCAATATTGAACCTTACGGACTAAGACTGGGATGCCATTAAAGTTCATGTGCGTGTAAAGGCAGGTGTCTCAATATTTTTGGTAATATAGTCTCTCTCTCTCTCTCTCTCTCTCTCTATAAAGAGAGAGAGAGAGAGAGATAGATACATATCTAGATAAATATATATATATATATATATATATATATTTTTTTTCATTTTTATCTCAGTACATGAGGCTAGAAGTAGACTACAAGTTGCAAGCGGATATGTTGGAGACTATTAATGTTTTAGTTTTATCTACTGTGTTTTCCACTGAACATCTCATCATTTGTTTCACTTGTCAAAACAAGTGTCAGATAAGATAGTCCCATACAACTGGACTTGTTCTGTCATACTTAAGTGGTATCATTAGTAAAAAGTAGCTTCCTTAGTTTTGGTGAGAGTTAGCAATATATCCCAGTCATCATAATCCAATCACCACAGGATGTGTCAAGGCAGATGCTGATTGTTCAAGAACAAGACAAGGTGTGAAGGACCCTGTTCTATGAAGTCTGGTACAGGTGTTAATTGTTAACATTAGATGGCTGCATGTGTGGATTGCTGTCAAATCGCCAGAGTAGAGATATTAAAATGACATTATTTATGGGTGGCATATAGTGGTAAAGGTCCCCACTCTTGTTTAAGAATAGTTTTTTTTTCCAGTCTGATGTATATGGCCTCTTTATGACCTTGAATTGTGCACTGCTCTGTCCTGGAAAAAAAAGGCCAATTTTCCTTTTTAAAATAAAACTGGAATAGTCATCCCAATCAGGGATAGTTGCATTTGACACTATCTTACACTTCATTTTGATTACATGCTGATTGGATTAAGTAGTGAGTTTTTTGGCTATAAATGCTGGGGTATGTTCCTCACACTCAGTAGAACTGAGGAAGCTACTTGGTGGTGGTACTGGTAACATGTCTTGAACATGACAAAACACATTCATTTAAATGTGGCTGATTACTACTAGCTATATCTTGACCTACTGTAGATAAAATGCTTCACAGATGGTATGAAGTGCCATTCCTGTTAACAGGAAACAGGATTAACAATTTATACAATTCATATACCAGTCTATGATCTTCACACATTAATTGTGCTATGTTATATTTTACTATGGATACTGTTTGTTGCTAATTTATAGACAATAACAATTTTTTTACTTGAAACATTCCCAACAAAAACTAGTGTTGATGAAATAGTGAACTCAGCTGTACAAGCATATGGCAGCATCACCTCTAGGTATCACTATATTCATGTTTTTTTTTTTTTCTTTTTTTAATAATAGCACATATAGCATAAGATAAAAGCCAATGAAAATGGACAGTTTTCCAAATAATCAATTAAAACAAGATCACTGTATTCATTTAAAAAACCAATTCAACACTAACCAAAATCAATGAGAACAATCATTGCATAGTGCTTACTGGGCTCTGTATCAATTTTCTCATCTTTTGAACCTTGATCTGGCTCAGGAAATAGATTAATTCAACCCTCTTGAGATTATTCTTTTCAAGATATGCTATACTTCTTTTATTAAGAAATGCGCTAAGGCTGCAAAAGTGCAGTTTATGCTAAACATTGAGAATTTAAATAGATTACTTTCCATCCATGAATATTAATATCTAGCACCATACAATTTAGAACCATAACAAACTAAAATGTTCTATTATTGGAACTCTTCTTGTTGATTTAAATGGCCCTATTTGAACTCTTTCTATGAATCTGCATACATTAAAGAAAGAAAGAATGATCGATACAAAGTTGTACAAACTGCTTCATGACGTAGTAAAAGAAGTAAAAGCTAAACTAAAGCAAAGTTTTGTGACTGTGTAAAATATTTCCTAATGTACTATATAGACACATCCCATTTATGCAGGGCAAAGATATTAGACTCTTTTCTATATGTATGACTATATATATTTTCTTACTAGGATAACTCCAATCTTTAGTATCTGTCTTTGCTGGAAGTTCACTCTGTATGCCTATCATTGCAATGAGCTTTTTTTATGTGAGGTCCTATTGTACATTAAAGTGATCAAAATATGTTCTCTCAAGTTAAGTAGCTAATTCCACAATGCTGCCTTTTGAATGCCATGATCGTTATGCAGATGAGCCCTATTTTCTTTTTGAACATGTGCAGTAGCACATACTGTCTGATACATTGGATTAAAATGAATAAGCAATACATTAAAACCCCTTTCTATCAAATATTTCTTTTTTACTGATATTGCATCCATGTTTGCACCTGATTCATAAATGCCATGCACATTCCTTCCACGTGTATGTTGAAATTAGAAATAGCAAATACGAATTTCACATTTATTTTAAATGATAAACTGAATTTCAAAACTGTATTTTATCAAATAAAGATTTCATTCACACAATTAGCATGAAATGATAAACAGTGTAAATTTTAGTTGTTTAGAAAATAAACAAATTTATACTTAATTTAAACTTTTTTTTTACATTTTCCTTATGATGTTGCAAGCTTAGAAATGAATGTTAAATCTTGCAGGGGTGCCTAGTCCAGGTTGTGCATACCTATTAGTAGCATAGTAAAACTGTTGCAAACCTCTTCACATCCCAGTCTTCAGCTAGATAACAAGGATGGGTACTGCCACTGCCACAGTGTTAAACATGGAATTGCAGCACTTTAAAAAATCTGCTGAGATTAAAGTGGAACTCCACACAAAAAGGGAAGCTCTGCTTTTCTGCCTCCTCCCTACTCCTCTGCCACATTTGGCACCTTTTGGGGGTGAACAGGTACCTGGTTTTGCCATGGCAAACTGAGCCAGATGTTCAGCCCCCTCCCCCTATTCACAAAGTACAGCATGCTTCATGCATGCGCAGTAGGCAATTTGCTGTAAAGCTGCGAGGCTTCAGTGCTGGTTTCCTCTAGTCAAGAATTTGGAACCAGCACCTGATAGCAGATTGAAAAATTGTCTCGGGTGAGGAAACGGCTGGATTCCTGGACAGGTAAGTGCTCTAATATTAAAAGTCAGAAGCTACAGTATTTGTAGCTGCTGACTTTAAATGTTTGCTGAAGGAGCCTGGAGCTCATCTTTAACTAGTTGCTTCCCGCCCACCGTCAAATGACGGTGGGGCGGTGCCGCTCTCCTTCTCCCAGAATGGCCGCTCTTGTGTGCCCGCGGCCACGCCGTGTTGCTAGGACACGGCATGACCCCGATCTCTGTAAAGAGACGCTGTGACGGACCTGGCCGGGACAGGGGCTTTTGGAGGGGACTGAATGCAAGCCTCTTGCCCTGCGTTCATGGGCCCTGGCATTTGGGGGAACGGTGCTCTTTGTGAGCTGTATGCCTGGGGACCCTTGTCGGGGTGTTACTTCGGATTCAGGTCCATGTCCCCCCAAGACACACAGACTCTGGGGACCCTGTATATGCCATATTAGAGTGACTGATTCATACTGTTGGGATTTTCACACATTCCCTCTAAGGATATGCGAATGCAATCACCTCCAGCCATCTGTCTGTCCTCTGTGCTATTTTGACCCTGCTAAATGTGTGATGTTTACACTTAGGATAATGTATATTGTATAGCAGGTGAGACAGGTAGGAGCCGGGATGTCTACCCTGAACGGTCATATCTATGAGTCACCTTGGCTGGCTAAAGGATTGTCATGGATATGCATTAATGTCTGTCTGCCATCTTACCTTCCTCCTCATGTGTTCATCTAGAGACCAGACCTCCTTCACCTGGCTTCCTTTATAATCTCCTCCCAGCCTGACTCCACCCCAGGCCCTATCACTGAACACTATATTAACCTGTGCACTGCAAGCCTGCTTTGCTGATCAACGTGTTTGTTAGGCATTGTGTGTTTGGGTTCCTGCCTGCCGTGTGCTACGTCTGTCTCTCTGTTACGTTATTGGCTTGTCCCCGACCATCCCTGTCTGCTCGTGACCCTTGACCTTCGGCTTGTTATTCGGTTCTCTCTATCGTGTGCCGCTGCTTCCCCTTATCCTACGGGGCGTGAGCTAGGAAACTCCAGGGGCCGCGACCTGGTCCCAGCCTGCAGCGTAACATCCTCACCACTAGAGGCCCTGGAGAAGACCAGCTGGGTCTTAGACTCCGCGCCCTGGGGAATCTTGGCTCTCGCTTCCGTTGGGATCCCGGTTGTGCTCCTCTGGTCCCGCTTTCCACAACCACCCAGTTTCCTACCCACAGAAGCCAGCCATAGGGTTCACTACCTCGCGGTGCACTCCTGTCCCCCTACGGTGTGCATCTGTCACCTGGCCACAGGTGACCCTGACAGTTTGATCAGCCATGAACCCGGCTGACATCCCGCTTCCCGCGGATGATCCATTGCAGGGCATAGTTCGCAGACTTGAGACCCAGGAATCAAATCAGACCCAGGTGATGCGATTCCTCCAGGATCTGGCTTCTCGATTCGAGCAGCTTCAGGTCTCCTTGGGAACCCCGAATCCGCAACCCCAAGTACAACCAGCGGCTGTACCTATCGCACCAGTCGCAGCCTCACACTCACTAAGATTGCCAGCTCCGTTCCGTTTCTCTGGGGACTCCAAGGCCTGCAGGGGGTTTCTCAGCCAATGCACTATTCATTTTGAGCTTCAGCCTCAAAGCTTCCTATCTGACCGGGCTAAGGTAGCCTATATCATTTCCCTCCTCTCCGGTGAAGCTTTGGCCTGGGCTGCCCCCCTGTGGGAGAGGAACGATCCGGTGGTTTCCAGTCTGTCCGAATTCTTGAAGCTCTTTCGTAATATCTTCGAAGAGCCGGCTCGGGCTTCTTCAGCGGCTAGTGCTGTCTTACGTCTTCGCCAAGAATCTAGTTCAGTGGGGCAATATGCTCTTCAGTTCCGTATCCACACAGCTGAATTGAGCTGGAATAATGAGGCCCTGGTCGCTACCTTTTTACATGGCCTCTCTGACCGAGTGAAAGACGAATTAGCGGGAAGAGCCATTCCCGTCGGTCTGGACGATGTAATTTCATTATGCAACCAGATCGACATTCGTTTTCAAGAGAGGTCCTTAGAAAAAAGACGCCAGCACTCTCTGGGTCCTAGCCAGTCTGAGCTCCCCTCCCTTCATTCCGTGGAGCATCCTCTACCTGCTGAAGAACCTATGCAGCTGGGCCGGACCAGACTAACCCCCGAAGAACGTGCTAGGCGCAGAACTCTGGGCTTGTGCCTCTATTGTGGGGGCAAGGGTCATTTTCGTGACTCCTGCTCGCTTCGTCCGGGAAACGCTCGGGTCTAATACATTTGGAAGGTGGAGTATTGGACCCAGAAACATCACCTTCTCGCCTGCTCTTGCCGGTGTCCCTTCATGTAGGCACTTCTCCTCAGTCAACCCTTGCATACCTGGATTCCGGGGCTGCCGGCAATTTCATGGATTGGAGAACTGCTTCTTCTATGAAGCTTACCCTTTCACCTCTCACTACCCCATTGGTAGTCTCGGCAATTGATGGCACTGTTCTCCCAGGGGGCCCTATTCGCTTCCAGACGCTACCCATTAGGATGTCGGTAGGGATTCTCCACCAGGAGTGGATATCCTTTCTTATTCTACCCAAGGCCTCTACCCCAGTTGTATTGGGCCTCCCTTGGCTACAGCTCCACTCTCCACATGTGGACTGGGTCTCTGGGCAGATCCTGGCCTGGGGTTCCTCATGTTTCTCGTCGTGTCTTCTCAAGGTGACCCCCAAGGAGAGTCTTCCGGTTGCTGCCACTTCTGTTTCTTCTGATCTTCCCGCCGCATACAGCGATTACCGGGATGTGTTCTGTAAAAAATCAGCTGAGGTGCTTCCTCCCCACAGGTCTTTTGACTGTGCTATTGATCTTGTCCCCGGAGCAACTCTACCCAGGGGTCGTACCTACCCTCTGTCCATCCCAGAGACCCAGGCCATGTCGGAGTATGTAGCAGAGAATCTGGAGAGAGGGTTCATCCGGAAATCCTCATCGCCTGCAGGGGCAGGGTTCTTTTTTGTTGCCAAAAAGGATGGTACCTTAAGACCCTGCATCGATTATCGGGGTTTAAATGCGGTTACTATTAAAAATCGATACCCCTTACCCTTAATATCTGAGCTATTCGATAGGTTGAAGGGTGCCTCCATTTTCACCAAGTTGGATCTCAGAGGCGCGTACAATCTCATTCGAATACGGGAGGGTGACGAATGGAAGACTGCATTTAACACTAGAGACGGGCATTACGAATATCTGGTGATGCCTTTTGGTCTGTGTAATGCTCCAGCCGTGTTTCAAAACTTTGTCAATGAAATCTTCAGAGATCTGCTGTACCAGTTTGTTGTCATCTATCTGGATGACATTCTGATCTTTTCTGAAAATCTGCTCGTCCACAGAAACCATGTCCGCACTGTACTTCAACGTCTTAGAGAGAACAATCTCTATGCCAAGCTGGAGAAATGTTCCTTTGAATGTTCTGAGGTCCTGTTTTTGGGGTGCTTTGTCTCATGTTCGGGGCTTCGTATGGACCCTGGGAAGGTCTTGGCTATCACCAACTGGCCTCTTCCTGCTAGCCTCAAGGCCACACAGCGCTTTCTTGGCTTCACTAATTATTATAGGCAGTTCATAAGGAATTACTCTTCCATTGCCGCGCCTATTATCGCTTTGACCAAGAAGGGTGTGAATGCCAGAGACTGGCCTCCCGAAGCTGTCTCTGCATTTCACAACCTGAAACAGGCCTTTGTTTCTGGCCCCCTCTTGAGGAGACCAAATCCTGGGAATGCATTTTTTATTGAAGTGGACGCTTCCTCAATGGGGGTGGGAGCTGTGCTTCTTCAAATCTTTGAGAAGAGACGCCAACCATGTGCGTTCTTCTCCAAAAAAATTTCTCAGGCAGAGAGGAATTATGCCATCGGTGATCGGGAACTTCTCGCTATTAAATTGGCGTTAGAGGAGTGGCGTCATCTCTTGGAGGGTTCCCCTCACTCCATAACGATCTTTACCGATCACAAGAATTTACAGTATCTACAGAATGCTAAACGTCTGAATCCTAGACAGGCCAGGTGGAGTCTCTTCTTTGCCCGTTTTAATTTCACGATTACCTACAAACCTGGTTCCTGCAATGGTCGGGCTGATGCGCTCTCTAGGTCATTTGACACTTTGGACGAGGAGTCCGCCCCTGAACCTGAGCCGATCATTCCCACCTCATGCATTGTTGCCCACTCTACCACCCTGAAGTCTAAAATTCCGCCTGGTAAGACCTTTGTCCCCACTGAGCTAAGAGCTAAGATCCTTCGTTGGGGACATGATTCCAAGGTGGCAGGGCATTCTGGATTCCTCCGATCCTTCCTACTCATCAGTCGTCACTACTGGTGGCCTAATCTCCGCTCAGACGTCAAAGACTACGTTAAAGCTTGTCATGTCTGTGCTCAGTCCAAATCCTCCACACAAGCTCCTGCTGGTCTCCTCATGCCCTTGCCTATTCCTAAGGAACCCTGGGCCCATATTGCCATGGATTTTATCACCGATCTCCCACTGTCTGAGAATAATACAGTCATTTGGGTGGTAATCGATCGATTCTCCAAGATGGCTCATTTTGTTCCTCTTCCTGGTCTTCCTTCTGCCCCTGCCTTGGTTCCCATTTTCATTCGAGAAATTCTCCGCCTACATGGGGTCCCTTCTCATATTGTTTCCGACAGGGGAGTCCAATTCACGTCTCGTTTTTGGAGAGCCTTTTGCAAATCCCTCAATATTGTCTTGGATTTTTCTTCTTCTTACCATCCCCAATCCAATGGACAGACTGAGAGGGTTAATCAGGAGTTAGAGGTCTTTCTTCGCACCTTTGTGTCTTCTCACCATGACGATTGGTCCTCTCTACTCCCGTGGGCAGAATTCTCCCATAACAATCATGTGAATACCAGTTCGCAGAAGACACCCTTTTTCACAGTTTATGGAAAACACCCTCAACTTCCTCTTCCTATGATCTGTTCTCCAGACATTCCAGCTTTGGCTTCGGTTCAGGAGTCTCTCAATTCCGTTTGGGGTCACGTTCATGATTCCCTCCGGGCAGCTGCTGAAAAATTCAAAGGCTTTGCAGACCGCCGCAGGCGTAAACCGCCTTCTCTTCAGCCAGGGGACAAAGTCTGGCTCTCTACCAGGAACATCAAGCTCCGAGTTCCTTCTCTGAAGTTTGCTCCACGATTCATCGGTCCATACACGGTAACTGCTAAACTGAATCCGGTTTGTTTCAAACTCCAGATTCCTAAGAGCCTTAAAATCACTAACTCCTTTCATGTTGCTCTTCTAAAGCCTTTAGTCCTCAATAAATTCTCTCGTCCTCTTCCTACCGTGGCGCCTGTCTCGGAGGATAATCAGGAGTACGAGATCAGTCAAATTCTGGACTCCCGACTCTGTAAAGGCGTTCTTCAGTACCTCGTTCATTGGAAAGGGTTTGGTCCTGAGGAGAGGTCTTGGATCACTGCATCTGAGGTCTTTGCACCTCGTCTGTTAAAGGAGTTTCATCTGAAGTTTCCCTCTAAACCTGGGCCCAGGCGGGGAAGGGGGAGGCCTCGTAAGAGGGAGGGTACTGTCATGGATATGCATTAATGTCTGTCTGCCATCTTACCTTCCTCCTCATGTGTTCATCTAGAGACCAGACCTCCTTCACCTGGCTTCCTTTATAATCTCCTCCCAGCCTGACTCCACCCCAGGCCCTATCACTGAACACTATATTAACCTGTGCACTGCAAGCCTGCTTTGCTGATCAACGTGTTTGTTAGGCATTGTGTGTTTGGGTTCCTGCCTGCCGTGTGCTACGTCTGTCTCTCTGTTACGTTATTGGCTTGTCCCCGACCATCCCTGTCTGCTCGTGACCCTTGACCTTCGGCTTGTTATTCGGTTCTCTCTATCGTGTGCCGCTGCTTCCCCTTATCCTACGGGGCGTGAGCTAGGAAACTCCAGGGGCCGCGACCTGGTCCCAGCCTGCAGCGTAACATCCTCACCACTAGAGGCCCTGGAGAAGACCAGCTGGGTCTTAGACTCCGCGCCCTGGGGAATCTTGGCTCTCGCTTCCGTTGGGATCCCGGTTGTGCTCCTCTGGTCCCGCTTTCCACAACCACCCAGTTTCCTACCCACAGAAGCCAGCCATAGGGTTCACTACCTCGCGGTGCACTCCTGTCCCCCTACGGTGTGCATCTGTCACCTGGCCACAGGTGACCCTGACAAGGATTTAGTTAATTAGCTCATGTTAATTATGTTTTTGGTTACCCCCTCTGTTACTGTATATAAGACTTGGTTTTTGGTGCTAATAAAGTCTCTCTTGGTTGAACTTACATACAGCCTGCCTGGTGTTTGTTCTGACCGACCACAAATGGATTCGAATGGCACATAGCGGTAGTTTGAATCCTGGAGCACCGGATGATCCAATAGAGCAGAGGAGTGTCGGGAGAGTGGAGCCGAGCGAGCAAAGGGGCTCGTTACAGACGCGTCCATGGCTCTTTAAGTTAAAATATTTTTATTGAGATTTTAGGCGATACAGAATCTCCAACAATAAGTCTGAACATTACAGTAATACAGTGAGCGGTTATAGCAACATTTGGTCCAATATGTTAAACACAGAAAACTCTTGTGCCATGCTGTGATTAATATTATCCTAGCAGTATCCTCCCTTATCCTGTAATGGACCTTCAAATCCCGAAAAGTAAAAAGCCCACACCAACCTATCCCCGACTCCCCGACTCCCGAGATGCCCCCAAGGGCTCATACTGCATCCCGGAGATCGGAGAATCCGGTGCCTAGGAAGTGTCCATAAGTTTGTCATGTATGTGTATGTGAAGAACTAAGGTATTTCAACTATGTTATCTCAAAGTAGAAAGTATTAAACCGGAGGACTATGCTCCGAACAAGGATTAAGAAGTTCATAACGAAACAAATACAATTTCGTGACCTATATTAAGTGTATAAGATAGTAGTACGTTCACATTTGTTGTAATAACCCAAAGATGCCAAGGGAGGCAAGAAATAGGAGAGGATATAGAAACGTGTGAGAGAAAGAGGAGTAGACAGTCCCATGTTAAGAAGGTTGGATGTGTGTACTCAGAAATCCAGGCTGTACACCGGGTATCAGAGATACGTTGCATGCGGTGGCCCACGGTTCCCAGGTGGCCATAAATTTTTCATTCTTATCAGTAAGTTTAGCGACTATTTGTTCTTGGGTCATGATCCAGGAGACCTTTCTTCTGAATCCTGTAAACGATACTGTGGGGTTCTTCCAGGCCTTAGCTATGGTTAATTTGGCTCCCAATAGTATATAAAATGAAAGCTTCTGGGAGGTTTTGGGTAAATTGGGGATTGGGTGATTCAGAAGTGCTATATTGTGTCGTGGGGTGATCAGTTTACCCGTCAGGGAGCTAAGTGTGCGAAAAACCTTGCGCCAGAAAGATCTGATGCGCGAACAGGACCACCATGTGTGGAGCATAGTGCCCTCCAGTTCACAACCCCTAAAGCAAACTGGTGGTGTGCCTGCATACATTATGGCCAGCCTGGAAGGAACGTAGTACCACCGCATTAAGACTTTCAGACTAGCTTCAATCAAAGATACGTTGAGTATACCTTTAAAAGCTCGTTGCGAAGCTCGAAACCAAATCTCAGTGTCCCACGATCCGTCCACATCCTCCTCCCATCTCCGAGCATAGGATGGTTTGGTCAACCTAGTCGACAGGGCTGTGTAAATTAGGGAGATACCACCCCTCTGATCCATAGTGTCCGAGCACCAGTGTTCATAGGGTGTAATCATATGTGTTACTGACTTGTTAGACCAGATGGAGTGCATGAAATGTGCAATTTGGGAGAAACGGAAATGTTCAGAGTCAGGCATATCCAGATTCTTTTTGCAGTGTGATAAAGTTATAGGGCCCGCGGGAGAAAGAAAGTGTCCAAACCGGTACATGCCTTTATCAGTCCACCATTTAAAAGCTCTAATATTCAATCCCGGCAGAAAGGCAGAGTTGTGGAACAGATGGGCTAGTGGTTTCAATGGTGAGGTCAGGGATGAACAACTATATATTCGTGAACATAAAGTGACCGAGTGAGAAAGCGTAGGAGAGAGAATTGCAGGTCTGATTTTCGGGTTACAACACAGCAAATAGTCGATGGTGTTCGAGGGGACAGCCTGTCTTTCTATAGAGAGCCAATCTGGTTTCTGTCCCCTTGTGAACACCATTGAGATTTGTGCTATCTGAGCAGCCAGGTAATAATTCCATAAGTTCGGGAGGCCTAAACCTCCCTGTGATTTTAGGCGGAATAAGGTTCCCAAAGGGACATCTGTATCCTTTGTTGCCCCATACAAAGCGGACAATGTCCGATTGCAGTTTGGCCAGTACCTGTTTGTTGATCAGGATAGGGAGGGATCGGAATAAGTACAATAAACGCGGTAGGAGAGTCATTTTAATGGCGTGGATTCTACCAATCCAAGATAAGCCGCTTCTCGACCATTTTTCAAGCTCTGTCCTGCATTTCTGCATAATGGGGGGGTAATTTGCCGTAAAGAGGTGGCTTATGTCAGAAGTCAATTTGATGCCTAAGTATGGTATTGCCTCGGAGGCCCACACAAATTCAAAGTTTTTAGATAATAGGGAAAGCATGTCCTGTGGAACAGTGACATTCAGGGCCGTTGACTTACTCATATTGACTTTCAGACCCGATACCTCACTAAAGGCCTTCAGTGTTTTAAGAATAACCGGGGTAGACGTAAGTGGGGATGTCACAAAGAGGAGTAGGTCATCTGCATACAATGCGCATTTATGTTCTTGTGGTCCGCATTTGACTCCCTGAAAGTCAGGGTTCGATCTGAGCGCGATGGCTAACGTCTCAATTGCTATCGCAAATAGGAGGGGAGATAGGGGGCAACCCTGCCTGGTACCCCTCCTAACAGGGAAGGAGTCTGAGTATCTCCCCATCAAACGTATTTGAGCAGTGGGTGTAGAATAGAGGGAGCTTATAAGGTTGAGGAAAAATGGGCCAAATCCCCATCTCGCAAGTGTACCAGATAGATAATCCCAATCTATGGAATCAAAGGCTTTGTGTAGATCAATTGAGAGCAAGTAACCTTTTTGTTGGCCACCCCCATCCCATCGTGATTGTAAAAGTGAAATAATGTCTATCGATCTTCTGATCTGGTCCGGGCCCTGCCTCCCGGGAATGAAGCCCACCTGGTCCTTGTGGATGTAGGAGGAGATGAAACCAGATAGTCTATTAGCTATAATCTTTGTCATAATTTTGACATCGTTATTAATAAGTGAAATTGGTCTGTAATTGCTCACCTCACATGGGTCTTTTTCAGGTTTGGATATGACCGAGATATAAGCTACGTTCAGGTCTGTTCCTACCTGAGCTCCATCCCTGAGAGAGTTAAAGAACCGTGCTAAGTGCGGTGTCAGTATTGGACCAAATTTTTTATAATACCCGGTGGAAAAGCCGTCCGGGCCAGGGGAGGATCCCACTTTGAGTGAATTAATGGTGGTCAAGACTTCCGTTTGAGTAAACGGGGCTTCTAGTATGTCTCTATGATCATCCGTCAAGAGGGGTAACTGTAGGTCCGCTAAAAGGTCTTCGTCTGTCCTGCAGGGGGCCCTTCGGTTCTGTTTGTATAGGTTCGAGTAAAATTGTAAAAAGGTGTCCATGACTTTATCCGGGTTCTGTGTCAAGTCTCCCCCGGTTGTCCGGATTTTGGGGAAGGCCAGTGAGCGGTGTTTAGGAGTGAGTTTCACCGCCAGTTTAGAGCCTATCCTGTCTTTAAGTGAATAAAATGTAGCACCCGTCCATCTAAGATGTTGTTCTGCTGCTGTAGTTAAGTGTAGGTTAAGTAGTATCCTAGCCCTGTCCAAGTTAGCTAATGAATCTGGTGTTGGGTTACGTTTGTGCGCTTTGGCTAGAGAGTGAAATTCCTCCGTGAGCCTGTGTGTCTCTGCCCTTCGTTCCGCTTTGAGCTTTGAGGATAACTGAATGAATTTCCCCCTAATAACCGATTTGTGTGCTGCCCATATTGTTTGCGGGGAGACTTCCTCCGTATCGTTTATCAGGAAATATTCTTTAATGGCTGCCTCCACCAAAGAACATTGTATTGGGTCGCTCAAGAGGGATTCTTGTAATCGCCATCTGGGCGTGCTTCTCTCTCCTGAGGACCTAAGCGTGGTCACAGTGACCATTGAATGATCAGACAGGGGGGATTCTACAATTTTGGAACTCCGGAGTAGTGGTATTGTGTAGGGATTAGTGAATACATGGTCTATCCTTGCATAAGAATTATGTGGGGCTGAGAAGTGTGTGTAGTCTTTTGTACGTGGATTGACCTCCCTCCAAATATCCACAAGACCCGCCTCATGGAGTATTTTAGCTATGTGTGTGCTCTGTTTGGCAGGGCGTTTGGGTTTAGCAGTACCATCTACTCGTTTATCTAGCGAAAGATCGAAAGCCGATGTTAGAGTCACCTCCGATGAAGACAGACCCCCTGAGATGTGGTTTCAGCGTCCGTAAAAGAGAGTCAAAAAAATTATTTTGCCCCTTATTCGGGGCATAATAGGACAAAAAGGAATATAGTTCTCCATCTATGTGACCGGAGGCTAAAACGTAACGTCCCATGGGGTCTGCAATAGTTTCCTGCTGTGAGAGGCTGATGTGCTTGGAAAAGCACACTGCCACTCCTTTCGTCTTATTTTCCGCTGATGCCAGGAAAAATTGGGGGTAGCTTCGGTGAAGAAAAGAAGGTTTGAATGTGGACGGGAAATGGGTCTCTTGTAATAAGAGAACGTCTGCATGCATGGAATGGTATTGCTGAAAGGCCTTCCTTCGTTTGACAGGGGAATTGAGGCCCTGGGTGTTATGTGAAACTATTTTGAGGGTAGATATGTGCTGGTGGGCGTTAGGCATGGATCAGAGGGGATGGTTCCGCGGAAAGATGCAGGTGCTTACCTTTACCCTGTTCCAATGGTACCCAAGAATGCTGCGTGCGGAGGCTGCGTGAGAGGCCTTCATCTGAGATGGGAGGAGGAATGTAATCCCGGATCGAGCGAGATGTCCCTCGAGCATGTGAAAGGAGAAGATAAAGGGTGAAAAAAAAAGGGGAAAGAAGAAGAAAGGGGTTATAAGCTTGTAATGTACACTTAAACAATCGTCCTTCAAAGACCATTGAACCGAAAACTGAGGTGGGGGGTCCCCCGACCCCCTCCCCCCAATGGAGGTGGTTGGTCTAACCATTCCACACCCCTATACCCAGAGAGGTCTGGAATTCCCCAAATATGGGGGTTCCAGAACGGAACCTAGGAGTACTGATAGTGTCTCCGGTTCCCGGTGAAGGTGCACTGAGTCCACCACAGCCCAAGCACCTGTGAAAACATTAAGCTGAGGGCTAGAGGTAGCCCATAATCATAACTAAAACAGAGCGCCCCAATTAGTAGAGCGAACAAGGCGAGAGACACCCTCCAACCCAAATAACAACTAACCCCGACTTCCCCCACCCAAAATCCCAGCAAAATAAGAGTGAAGGGGTTGTAATGAACCCTGGTGTCCAGTAGGCCGTACTCCCCCGGCCAGCGGGAGGAAAAACATCCGTCCGCTGGAGGAAGGAGCACATTCCCCCACACCCTAAAAACATCATTCTAACCATACTATCCATAAACTGCTGGCCAAAAAAAAAAAAAATGTAGGTATAAGGGACCAACTAATGAGGCTGAACATATAACCGTTTAGTTCTTGTATGCGCTAGAGAAATTAATCCCCCCTCCCCACCCTACGTTTAGGTAACCCGTAGATACAGTACTCCAGTGTCTTTCTGCCTTGGTGAGTAAATTAAACATGACTGTTCACTTAATGTGATGAGTTTCGTCACGCTTAGGATCCCGGTAGTGAGGAGGAGGTATAAGTCTCAGGCACTCAGGAAGGGAAAAGTTTTCTCAGATCAGGGCCCTGATCAATGACGAGGGGGTCCTCCTTCAGGGTGGCAGATTTTCTTTGGATCTCTTGGAGCTTTGGGTCAGCCAGTTGTGTTGCAGTGGGCTAGCAGGCGGTGGTCTTTTAGATGAAGACGGTGTGTTTCTGGAAATCTGCATGGGGAAGGTTCCTGCGTGAGGATCCCCAGGTGCAGAAGGAGGCATTCTCCCTCCACCAAAGAGGAGAATCCATAGCTTTTATTCCTGTATGAAAAGTTCAGGCGGAGGGGGAAAGACCACCTGTATGTGATCTCCTTACCCGTAAGGACCTGTTGTAAAGGCTTTAAGGAACGTCTTTTCTGAATAGTGAAAGGTGACAAGTCAGCAAAAATCTGTATCTTGTGTCCCTGAAAAGTGAGGCTATCCGAGCTCCTGGATTTCTTCATCACCTCTTCCTTGACTGCATAATAGTGAGGTTTTACTATGATGTCCCTGGGGAGACCATCAGAGCGGGGGGGTTGGAGGGCTCTGTGAGCTCTATCCAGCTCCAGATGACTCTCTGTAATCTCGGGGATGAGGCTTCTAATGAGAGCTTTTACAGAATTTTGAACCTCTTTTTCCATTTCGGGGATCCCCCGCACCCTAAAGTTATATCGTCTGGTTCTATTCTCGAGGTCATCTATTTTTGCGAACGCTGTTTCTAATTGATCCTGTACCTCTTGTAGTCTATCTGTATTCTGGTTAATGCGGGAAACTGCCTGGTCAGCTTTCTGTTCAATAGTGTCCATTCTCACTCCAATTTGCTGCAGGTCAGCATGAATGGAAGCTGTGATCTGTGCAGCGTTCTGAGCAAGCCCTGTGGAGAGCATTTGTGCAAATGCAGCCATCATTGATGATAAATCCGGGTGGTTAGGAAACAGGCCTGTGTTATCAGTGGCAGTCAATAGGAGGCCTGTATTCGGATCTCTCATAGGGGTTGTGGGATAGCCTGTCATCACACTGCCTAGCAGCGATTCAGTGGAGGCTGGGGATGCGGCCTGATTCAGGGGGGGAAGTCAGTACCTGCATGGGGTCGCGGTGGTATCTCCAGGTCAGCAATAATGTCCTCCGTGAGCTCCGTGCTCTGAGGGCCTCGTGTTGCCGCCGCCATCTTGGCATAGCTGAGGGGGCCCGGACTCGCCGTCATCTGGCCTTTCAGGTCCCTCCGCGCCTGAGCCGTGGACATCTGGGTGATCCGAGGGGCTTCCCCTGCTGGAATATCCTGTTGTGGGGGCTGTGGAGGCGCTCTGTATGCTCCGGTGCCGATTACAGGGCCGTGGTGGAGCGGAGCTCTAGAAGCCGGCGGCCATCTTAGGAGCTGCCGCGCATGCGCCTCGTCCACGGCTCTTTAACCATGTGATTGGCTGTGTCCAATTAAAGCCGGTCACATATAAACACGGAGATGCCGGTAATTGGCTCTCCTTGCCTCACACTGACAGAGTGTGTGGCGAGGAGAGCCGATCAGTGGCATCTCCACGCAGGGAGACATCTAGGAATGTAATCAGGGCACTGATCATCAGTGCCCTGATTACAGTGTAGCAATGTAGTGTCACCAATCAGTGCCCACCATTGCCCACCAGTGCCAGCAATCAGTGCCCACCATTGGCAGCAATCAGTGCCCACCACTGCCCACAAGTGCCACCAATCAGTGCCCATTAGCAATGCCAGTCAGTGCTAGCTATCAGTGCCACCTATCAGTGCTGCCCACCAATGCCCATCACTGCTGTCAATCAATGCCCATCAGTTTCACCCATCAGTGCCACCCATCAATGCCCATCAGTGACCATCAAGGATGAGCCGAACACCCCCCTGTTCGGTTCGCACCAGAACCTGCGAACAGACAGAATGTTCTTGTGAACTTTAGAACCCTATTAAATACAATGGACTTGAACGTTCGAAATCTAAAGTGCTATAATTATAAAGGCTTACATGCAAGTTATTGCCCTAAAAAGTGTTTGGGGACCCAGGTGCTGCCCCATGGGACATGTATCAATGCAAATTTTTTTTACAAAAATTACGTTTTTACGGGAGCAGTGATTTTAATAATGCTTAAAATGAAAAAATAAAAGTGAAAATTTCCTTTAAATTTCGTACCTGGGGAGTGTGTATAATATGCATGTAAAGTCGCGCTTGTTTCCCATGCTTAGAACTGTCCCTGCACAAAATGTCATTTTTGAAGGAAAAAAAGTCATTTAAAACTCACTCACTCACTATTAATGAATTGTCGGCTCCCGGCAATACATAGAAAAGTCATTGATAAAAAAAAACAAAAAACGTGGGGGTCCCCCCAAATTCAATTACCAGGCCCTTCAGGTCTGGTATAGATATTAAGGGGAACCCCGCCGCAAATTTAAAAAAAAATGCGTGCGGTTCCCCCCAAATATCCATACCAGGCCCTTCAGATCTGGCATGGATTTTAAGGGAAACTCCACCACAAATTAAAAAAAAAATGGCGTGGAGTCCCCCCAAAAATCAATACCAGACCCTTATCCGAGCACACAACCTGGCAGGCAGCAGGAAAAGAGGGGGGACGAGAGAGCGCCCCCCCCTCCTGAACCATACCAGGCCACATGCCCTCAACTTTGTGCAGAGACAGTTCTAAGCACGGGAAACATGCGCGACTTTACATGCATATTATACACACACCCTAGGTATGAAATTTAAAGGAATATTTCACTTTTATTGTTTCACTTTAAGCATTATTAAAATCACTGCTCCCGAAAAAACGTCTGATTTTAAAACTTTTTTTTGCATTGATACATGTCCCCTGGGGCAGGACCAGGGTCCCCAAACACTTTTTAGGACAATAACTTGCATATAAGCCTTTATAATTAGCACTTTAGATTTCTCCCATAGACTTTTCGAATTTGCTGCGAACACCCCAATTTGTTCGCTGTTCGGCGAACGGGCGACCAGGCAATGTTCGAATCGAACATGAGTTCGACTCGAACTCGAAGCTCATCCCTAGTGACCATCAGTACCTCCTATCCATGCTGCCTATCAGTGCCCATCAGTGCCGCCTATCAGTGCCCAACAGTGCTGCCTATTAGTGCCCATCAGTGCCACCTAACAGTCCCCATCAGTGTTTCCTATCAGTGCTCATCAGTGCCACATATCAGTGTCACCTATCATTGCCCATAAGTGCAGCATAGTAGTGCCTCCTCATCAGTGCCACCTAATCAGTGCCCATAAGTGCCGCCTCATCAGTGCCCATAAGTGCCACCTCATCAACGCCCACCAGTTCAGCCTATCAGTGCCCATCAGTGCCGCCTCATCAGAGCACATCAGTGAAGGCGAAAAATTACCTAGTTACAAAATTTACTGACAAAAACTAAGTAAAAAACATATTTAAAAAAATTAATAAAATTTTGTTGTAAAAAATTAAAAACTCAGCACTGATTAAATACCCCAAAAGAAAGCTCTATTTGTGTAAAGAAAATGATAAAAAATTAGTTTGGGTACAGTGTTGCATGCCAGCGCAATTGTCATTCAAAGTGTGACAGCGCTGAAAGCTGAAAAATGGCCTGGGCATAAAGGGAGTGTAAGTGCCCTGTAGGCAAGTGGTTGAGTGTACCAAGGTCCCTTTTAGTTTTCTTTAGTTGAGCTTTAAATTAGTTTTGCATTTTTAATGTTTCCCTTTATTAAAATTGCTACTCCATATCAAATAGAATTAAATGTTTATTTTATTTGATACATTCTCTCTAGGTCAATGCACAGCCCTCCAATGCCATTTGATTGACAATCCCTTGCTTATTAGGCTAGCAAATGACCATAACTGTTGGGTTTTGTTTATTTTTTTTTGGTTTTTTTTTTTACATTTGGCTCCAATTGCTCTCAATGGGGTTTGGATTCTGCACCTGAACTTTACTCATGTACAGCAAGGCAGCCACAAACCAAGCCCAGGTACATTCATCTCATTAAGGTCAGTTCTTTATTATGCAGAGTGTAGCTTTGATGTGATGACATAAGTGTAACTCTTAGCATCAATGCAACTTGTGTTGGAGATACCATCCCTGCAGTGCTTGACCAGAACAACCAGCGGCGGGTAATCATATTGTAACATATGGTGCCATGAATAAACCAGATTAAGAGATAAGAAGACACCAGCATTCCAAAAACTCTGTTTTTAGAATGCTGGTGACTTCTTATCTCTTAATATACTTACTGTGGAAACAGAATCATATAGGAAATGATAGCCAATGTTTCAGGATCATGCAGGGTCCATTTTTCAAAGTGACATAGTGCTAAGTTGAAATAAAAGTATACATTGTATATACACAATCAGCCATAACATTATGACCACTGACAGGCAAAGTTAATACCATTGAACAGGCAATTACAATGCTACCTGAAAGTGGGAGGAATATTTTAGGCAGCAAGTGAACATGTTATTCAGAAAGTTGAAGTATTGAAAGCAGAAAAAATCAGGCAAGTGTAAGGCTCTTGTTGGACATTCCTGGTTTGTAGTGGCTAGGACCTACGAAAAGTCGTACAAGGAAGGAAAACCGGTAAACCAGTGACAGCGTCATGGTCGGCCAAGACTCATGGATGTATGTAGGAAGCAAAGGCTGGCCTGTCTATTCCAATTCCATAAAAGATCTACTGTAGCTCAAATTGCTGAAAAGGGTATTGCTGATTTCAATAGAAAGTTGTCAGAACACACAGTGCATTTTAGTTTGTTGTGTATGGACCTGCATAGCCACAGACCAGTCAGGATGCCCATGCTGACCCGTGTCCACAGCAACAAATGCCTACAATGGGCATGTGAGCTTCAGAATTGGACCATAAAGCAATGAAAGAAGGTGTTTTCAAGGTGTTGACTTGGTTTCCAAGATTCTCCAGTTCTCAATCCAATCAAGTGTCTGCGGGATGTGCTGGAAGAACAAGTGTGATCTATAGAGGCCCGGCAACTGGCACCTTAAAGGACCTAAATTATCTGCTACTGACAGCTTAGTGACAGATACTACAGCAAACTGAAATCTATACATTCAGAGATCTAGTGGAGTCCGTGTCTCAATGGGTCAGGGCTGTTATTGCTGCACAAGGTGGACCTACTCAATACTAGGTGGTATATAGTATACAGTATCTCTCTCTCTCTCTCTTTTTACATATCTCCCTGGCTCCTCTCTCTTTCAAGACCTCTGATCCCCTGTCCTCCTAAGTTTTTGTATCTATCCCTTTTTTGCAATTTAGACATACAGTCACTGTTTTACAGCCCGGAGAACAGACAGGTAATGTCTGTTATGCCGCGTACACACAGTCGGAATTTCCGATGAAAAAAGTCAGACGGAATTTTTTCATCGGATATTCCGACCGTGTGTGTGCCCCATTGTTTTTTTTCCGTCGGAAATTCGTTCGTCTGTATGATACTCCGACGGAGAAAAAAACACACATACTCAGAATCAAGTTGACGCATGCTCGGAAGCATTGAACTTATTTTTTCTCGGGTCATCGTAGTGTTGTACGTCACTGCGTTCTTGATGGTCGGAATTTGGTGGGACAGTGTGTATGCAAGACATCTTGAACGGAATTCCGTCTGAAAAATCAGTCGGAATTAATCCCGTCTGAAAATCCGATCGTGTGTACAAGGCATTAGAGTTAAAGTTTGGTGAAAACTAAAATACTGTGTATGTTTCAATCACTGAATGCTGCTCAAAAAAATGTTTATGCCCCCTCAAATGTTATAATAAATTAAGTGTGAATAATATAAAACAAATTGGGAGAATTATGTATAGTGTCTGAACATATATCCAAAAAAGATGCTGTATGGACGTCTATATGACAACATGCATTGGAAGGATCCTATGTATGCTGAGAAACAGTCTAGACACTGCAAGAGCAGTGAGGGCCATATAACAGCTTCTTGTTTATTAAATAAAGGAGCATTCACTGTGGGAGTTTGCTGGTCAGTTTCCAGGTGTAGTAAGCAGTCTGGATTCCTGTTCATTTCTTCTGTTAATTTACAAGTTGTTAATTGTATTGCCCAATTTGAGTGCATTGATTTTAACTATTTTACAAAAAAAAAAAATAAGAAGCATTATGGGTGTTCCTATCTCTTTTCGTTTTCCTGGTAAAATTATAATGTGAAACCAATTTATGAAGATTTTGTGAGGAGTTTTAAACTGAATATTTTAATAAGATCGTATAGATCTCATGGGTTTTTTCTGGCAACTTAACCATATCTTGTTTGTCTATACCAAGGTCATTCCAGGGAATGTAAACTGTTGAGTAGGGCCATTTGGGTGATTTATGTTATCATTTGATTTAAAAAATAACAACTATGTGAGCATAAATGGCTTCAGATCACTATCCTTAAATAAAATATTTTTTTTGGCATGGTCAGTCATATTTGTAATATCAATGCCACAATTTTACCATTTCTGCCAGGGTATGCAAACTTTTGAACACAACATACAGTGGATGATATATACATATATATATAGATATATATATATGTGTGTGTGTGTATATATATATATATATATATATATATATATATATATATATATAATCATAATCCTGCCAAATACATAGAAAACAAGTCCAGAATCAAAAGCAGAATAATAGTAAATGATTTACAATTAGGCTATAAAAATATCCTATGAATGCTTTGTGCTAAGCATCAGATGATTCAAAAGTGGAGTGCAGTCTGGCACAGAAGAACAGAGAGTCATGGCAATGATTCCAGCATTGCAACGCAACCAAAAATCTTAGGATCCTGGCCATACATTGGTTTAATGCAAAGCATTTACAGGACATTCTCACCTTGTCCAACAGCTGATTTCAACAGAATTACAATTTTCTCCCAATATAGTCTAAAATATGCACTTTGGTATCTTGATGTGGGTGCTAGAGGCCTTGTCCCCACATTGAGTTGGAGGCCAATGTGTCCCCATGTATCTGGAAGGGCGCAGAACAAAAGCTAAGTATATATTTTTTCTTTCTTAAAAAACTTACCAGGAAGATGGGGGATTCAGGAGAGTTGGCATTTCTCTGTAAGGAGCAACAGAGAAGAAACAGGACTATAGTGGTGCCAATTAGGTTAGGAATTGAACACAATGGAAGACCCATGCATCTTTTGGTAAAAAAATATACAAAGATTTTATTAATTCATTATACAAAAGTCAATAAAAAGAGAGCATTGTCACTAGATCAGTTTGGCAGCAGGATGATCCCAAGATGGTGGTTGCATCAAATAAGGGCCGAGAAATTCATACAGGTCCCAACATGTTTCGCCATTAGGGCTTCGTCAGGGGAGGTATGTCTCAGCCGTTTAATATAGTAAACAACTAATAAATATAAAGAAAACATAAACATTACCATTTAAAATGTTATGTTAAAGACATACCTCCCCTGACGAAGCCCCAAGGGCGAAACATGTTGGGACCTGTATGAATTTCTCGGCCCTCATTTGATGCAACCACCATCTTGGGATCATCCTGCTGCAAACTGATCTAGTGACAATGCTCTCTTTTTATTGACTTTTGTATAATGAATTATTAAAATCTTTGTATATTTTTTTACCAAAAGATGCATGGGTCTTCCATTGTGTTCAATTCCTAACCTAATTGGCACTGCTATAGTCACGTTTCTTCTCTGTTGCTCCTTAATTAATTCATTTTGGATGAGGTGCGTGATATAGGGTGTCCACCATCAGTCAGACCATAAAAACCTAATTTCTCTGTAAGGTGTTACACCAAGTAGTAATGTCAAAGGGCTGAATAATTTTTATGACTAATTGTGTGCACAGGTATAACTAATAAGGGGAATCATTATTACCAAAACTGATTGTCTTTTTTAACCTGGTTTATAATGTATGCTGTTTATTTTAGTTGTTATACTGCACTTAATGACACTCCAATTTACCAAGGGGAAAGTAATATTCTGCTATGCTATTGGCCTAGAAGTTCTGACTTTAGAACTAGCCTAAAAGTGAGCTCACAGAACTGTTGCATAACATTTCATCTTAAATTTTTTGAACTGGGATAAGAATTAAAAGCTAATTTAAATATGCATTAACTTTAAAAGTAATTGCATTTGTTATAGCAAGTGAACATAAGCAACTGCAACATCACTGTTGATTTATTAGTCAATATATGTTATAGTTATTTTAAATTATTTAGAAGACTCTGTATCTTAGCCTTTCTATGACAAACATTATATTTCTATCCTTTCAAATGCTGAAGTTTTGTAATAAAACATGCAGCACATTTCATAAAGTGATGACAGTGTGTGTTAATTTGCCTGATGTTTCTAGAGATTTTAATAGACAACCATTTGTTATTTATCAGGCAGTGAATTTTTTTTTTTGGGTTCTTTTAGAAATAACAGGCTGTCACATCCACATATAGCTGTAAGGAACTATATTTATTATTTTGTGTAATGCCTGCTGTGTAAGGGTTTATAATACGGGTTGTGGGCCGCACAGTTGTTAACACTTAAATAGATTTGGGAAACAAACATATTTACAAGGTAGGTGCATTCAAGCATGTTGTTCACAGTGCAGTCTCATGGACCACGTTATGTAAATCTTGCAGCCATGATACCCATGTTCTTATAATGACTACTATTTTTCTTATACCAGGGAGCCCTTTTCTGTTTGAATATGCAGGCAAGTACAGACACACTTAAAATAATTACTATAACAAAAGTAATCTCTTTGAATTTACTGTAAAAGGATCAAAATTCCATAAACATGGCGTAGATGGAAGCACAAGTGCAGAAAAGCAATTTCCTCTGTGTGCAGGTATAACCCCCCCCCCCCCCAGCTTAAACATTTAAACATTGCAACTTTCTCCATTACTACTTTGCTTATGTAGAACAAAAGAAAGGGAGTTATGGTAGCTGTCAAGGACACAGTAATTTTCAAAAGTTTTTTTCATAGAATGTAATAGTGGGGCATATGTATCATCCTAGGAGCACAAATTAATTATCAATTTTATACTATCATCAACCTATACTCCCTGAAAAAAAAAAAACCTAGATCCTACATAAATACCTCCTTGATTGAAGCTCAGTGGCGTACTAAGTAGGGGGCGGGGGCGTGCCGCACCGGGTGCCACACACTGGGGGGGATGTCAGGCCGGCGCCCCCCCTCCGCGACTGAAGCGGACTTAGCGGGGGTGGCATGGCGCGGTGACAGGTAGGCAGGGGGGGTACGAGCCGCACCCGAGTGATACCCATCCGCACACCTCTCGTGGCCACGCCGCAGCTGTGATAAGTCTCGGCTGTGACTGTCTCACAGTCACAGCCGAGCAGAGTGAATGAAGCCGCCTCCCCCTCTTCTGTGTAGTCTACAAGTGCACGAGGCTCGCTGATCATTACAGGTCTGAAGGGGGGGTGTCTGCACTATTGTAGGGGGGGTTCTGTATTGTAGGGGGGTCTGCACTATTGTAGGGGGGGTTCTGTATTTTAGAGGGTGTCTGCACTATTGTAGGGGGGTTCTGTATTGAAGGGGGGGTCTGCACTATTGTAGGGGGGTTCTGTATTGTAGGGGGGTCTGCACTATTGTAGGGGGGTTCTGTATTGTAGGGGGGTGTCTGCACTATTGTAGGGGGTTCTGTATTGTAGGGGGGTGACTGCACTATTGTAGGGAGGGGTTCTGTATTGTAGGGGGGGGTTCTGTATTGTAGGGGGGGTGTCTGCACCATTGTAGGGGGGTTCTGTATTGTAGGGGGGTTCTGTATTGTAGGGGGGGTGTCCGCACTATTGTAGGGGGGTCCTGTTATGTGGGGGGGTGTCTGCACTATTGTAGGGGGGTTCTGTATTGTAGGGGGGTTCTGTATTGTAGGGGGAGTTCTGTATTGTAGGGGGGGTCTGTATTGTAGGGGGGTCTGTATTGTAGGGGGGTCTATATTGTAGGGGGGGTCTATATTGTAGGGGGGTCTGTATTGTAGGGGAGGGGGTCTGCACTGTAGGGGGAGGGGTCTGCACTGTAGGGGGGTCTGTGTAACATACAGGGGGTCCAGAACTGTTAGGGGGGAGTCTGTGTAACATACAGGTGTCCAAAGCTGTGGGGGGCTGTGTAATGTAAAGAGGTCCAGAGGTACAAGGGCTTTGTAATTTAAAGGGGTCCAAAAGTGCAGTCTAATGTAAAGAAGTGCAATGTAATGTAAAGGGATCCAGAGGTAAAAGGGCTGTGTAATGTAAAGGGGTCCAAAGGTGCAGTCTAATGTAAAGGAGTGCAGTGTAATGTAAAGAGGTCCAGAGGTGCAGTGTAATGTAAAGGGGTCCAGTGATGCAGGGTGCTGTGTAATGTAAAGGGGTCGAGTGATGCAAGGTGCTGTGTAATGTAAAGGGGTGCAAGGTAATGTGTAATGTAAAGGGGTCCAGAGATGCAGGGTGCTGTGTAATGTAAAGGGGTCCAGTGGTGCAGGGTGCTGTGTAATGTAAAGGGGTCCAGAGGTGCAGTCTAATGTAAAGAGGCGCAGTGTAATGTAAAGTGGTCCAGAGGTGCAGTGTAATGTAAAGGGGTCCAGAGGTGCAGGATACTGTGTAATGTAAAGGGGTCCAGTGGTGCAGGGTGCTGTGTAATGTAAAGGGGTCTAGTGATGCAGGGTGCTGTGTATTGTAAAGGGGTCCAGTGGTGCAGGGTGCTGTGTAATGTAAAGGGGTGCAAGGTGCTGTGTAATGTAAAGGGGTCCAGTGGTGCAGGGTGCTGTGTAATGTAAAGGGGTGCAAGGTGCTGTGTAATGTAAAGGGGTCCAGTGGTGCAGGGTGCTGTGTAATGTAAAGGGGTGCAAGGTGATGTGTAATGTAAAGGGGTCCAGAGATGCAGGGTGCTGTGTAATGTAAAGGGGTCCAGTGGTGCAGGGTGCTGTGTAATGTAAAGGGGTCCAGAGGTGCAGTCTAATGTAAAGAGGTGCAGTGTAATGTAAAGTGGTCCAGAGGTGCAGTGTAATGTAAAGGGGTCCAGAGGTGCAGGATGCTGTGTAATGTAAAGGGGTCCAGTGGTGCAGGGTGCTGTGTAATGTAAAGGGGTCTAGTGATGCAGGGTGCTGTGTAATGTAAAGGGGTCCAGTGGTGCAGGGTGCTGTGTAATGTAAAGGGGTGCAAGGTGCTGTGTAATGTAAAGGGGTCCAGTGGTGCAGGGTGCTGTGTAATGTAAAGGGGTGCAAGGTGCTGTGTAATGTAAAGGGGTCCAGTGGTGCAGGGTGCTGTGTAATGTAAAGGGGTGCAAGGTGATGTGTAATGTAAAGGGGTCCAGAGATGCAGGGTGCTGTGTAATGTAAAGGGGTCCAGTGGTGCAGGGTGCTGTGTAATGTGAAGGGGTCCAGAGGTGCAGTCTAATGTAAAGAGATACAGTGTAATGTAAAGGGGTCCAGAGGTGCAGTGTAATGTAAAGGGGTCCAGAGGTGCAGGGTGCTGTGTAATGTAAAGGGGTCCAGAGGTGCAGGGTGCTGTGTAATGTAAAGTGGTCCAGTGGTACAGGGTGCTGTGTAATGTAAAGGGGTCTAGTGATGCAGGGTGCTGTGTAATGTAAAGGGGTCCAGTGGTGCAGGGTGCTGTGTAATTTAAAGGGATCCAGAGCTGTGGGGTGCTGTGTAATGTAAAGGGGTCCAGAGGTGCAGGGTGCTGTGTAATGTAAAGGGGTCCAGAGGTGCAGGGTGCTGTGTAATGTAAAGGGGTACAGGGTGCTGTGTAAAGTAAAGGGGTCCAGAGGTGCAGTCTAATGTAAAGGGGTGCAGGGTGCTGTGTATAGTAAAGGGGTCCAGAGGTGCAGTCTAATGTAAAGGGGTGCTGTGTAATGTAAAGGGGTGCAGGGTGCTGTGTAAAGTAAAGGGGTCCAGAGGTGCAGTCTAATGTAAAGGGGTGCTGTGTAATGTAAAAGGGGTCCAGAGATGCAGGGTGCTGTGTAATGTAAAAGGGGTCCAGTGATGCAGAGTGTTGTGTAATGTAAAGGGGTCCAGTGATGCAGGGTGCTGTGTAATGTAAAGGGGTCCAGTGGTGCAGGGTGCTGTGTAATGTAAAGGGGTCCAGAGATGCAGGGTGCTGTGTAATGTAAGGGGTGCAAGGTGCTGTGTAATGTTAAGGGGTCCAGAGTTGTGAGGTTCTGTGTAATTTAAAGGGGTCCAGTGGTGCAGGGTGCTGTGTTATATAAAGGGGTCCAGAGATGCAGGGTGCTGTGTAAAGTAAAGGGGTCCAGTGGTGCAGGGTGCTGTGTAATGTAAAGGGGTGCAAGGTGCTGTGTAATGTAAAGGGGTTCAGAGCTGTGGGGTGCTGTGCAATGTAAAGGGGTCCAGGGGTGCAGTTGTGGAGAGGGGGTACACAGTAGTGACAAAGATATTGAAGGATGCAGGGGGCACAGTGGGGTGTTTTTACATTTTACCGTGGGGGGGGGTGTGCCAGATATTGGATCCGCCCTGGGTGCCAAATGCTCTAGGTACACCCCTGTTGAAGCTAACTACAAGGTATAATGAGATGATACATGGTCCCTATGAGAATAGCAGCGTATGTCCCAGGAGCCTGCTCTTCTTGCTTCCGTGGATGTGGGATGGAAGGCACAGTGTTACACACTTGGTGGTCCTGCCCCAAGGTGAAGCGATTTTGGATTCGCACCTACAATTTCATTTATTCACTTACTCAGGTTAATTTACGCAGAGCTCCACAGCAAGCTCTTCTAGGATGTCCGATAGATGGAACTCCAAGACAGGCAGGCAAACTCATAGCCTTTATCTTTACGGCAGCTAGGATAGCGATTGCCAGGTCATGGAGAACACCCACAGTACCATTTAATTTAGTGAAATCCAAGCTCTCTTGGATCATGATAAATAAACGTCTTTCGGCAATTCTGTTAGACAAGCAGGCTAGGTTTGAAATGATCTGGGAAACCTGGATCAAATATCTGTCTGACCCTTTGTGAGTAGAGAGGGTTCAGATAAGCCCACAATATAGAGTGCACTTTTTTCTCTGGTGTTCTACCCTCTTCTCCTATCCTAATTTTCTTCCTTTTCCCCTACTATCTTTAATTTTTTTCTCTCCATTCTCTCCCTGTCTCTGGCAGGGAGTGGGACGCTACAAATTGTGATGTAATAAATATATCATATAATTGGGAAGGTTTTTATACATGGTATAACAGTATTTTCTGATTGTTTAGTTCTCATGGAGTACGGGATGGTCGACACCGACCTCACGGAAGTGTCACCATGTTATCTCCCCTCCCTCCTCCCCCTTTGGGGGGAAGGTGATGGGAAGGTCCTGAGTTTCCAATAGCTGCTATTAGGGGGCGGTATAGTTTTCTCGGGATGTTTTACTTGTTTACTTTCTTTTTTGACCTATTTTGTATCCTCGTTTTGGGGTAACTTATGTTCCTGGTTGAGTAGGTCGAAAGATGTTAGTTTTCTTCCTGAACAGTTTTCTGTTTTGTATTACAGCTGTCTATGACAATGTTATTTTTCTTACCTTCCAAATGTCAAAAAAAAAAAAATTATAACTAAAATTATTGGAAAAAAAAAAACCTTCCTGGCTGGCCTTATAAAGAAAGATAAAAAAAAGTCCAACAAGGTGTCTCATAATCTGTGGACACTTTAACAATGTTGTAGAGGACACCATCAATTCTATAATAAACAGAGGAGAACTTTACCCTTCACAATCTAACAGTTTGAAGACCTCTATGAAGATCAAAATAAGTGTGCTTGGCTTGACATGCTTCTTGTAGACAAACATGCTGTGTAGCTGAATAAAATAACTGATATTGGTACAATAGCATGGTCTGACCTATAAATTTTACCCTACTAACTCTTGGGGGCTGAAAATTAGGATTTTACATGACCTGGTCCTTGGGCAACATGTCAAAGCCGAGATTGAAACATACTTCCAGCTGAATGCTGCTAGAGATATGGATTCCACCTCACTGTGGAATGTCCATAAGGCTTACATTGGGGTGGCGTGTGTCTTAATTTAGCTTTGGGTCCATGAAAAATGAAATGGAAGTAACAAATAACAAAAATTCTATAGGGGTGTTGAAAGATCATAATAAACAGAATTACTCTCTGTAGCTTTCCAATTCTTAGATGTGGTTAGTTTTCTTTCCTTTATTTTCATCTGGTGATCCAGTCAGTAAGTCTGTTGGTTTTAAGAAGAATGAGCTTTCCTGTAGCAGGAGCAGTTCCAGAGATAAGACAAACCCTTTACCGCTTACAATGGTCCACATTTATTTATCTTTATCCCAACAGGATAAACTGTTTTCTGTAACTCCATAGAAAGCATTAGCTGGAGTTTGGTTTCAATTTGTTAGTGCATTTAAATCTGCTAATACATCTAATACTCTCCCTCCCCCAGACTGACAGGGATGCTGTCCAAAAGTGCCCAGTGTTTCTTCATCCAGATTGGGGGCACTCTAATACAGGAGGTGTGTTACTGGCCAGATCACTAGGGGAAAAAAAAAATAACAAACTAAGAAAATTATTGCAGCCAAGCTGGTTTGAGGTTTAATACCACTTTAAAACTCCTCAACTCAGCCTATTTTTCATAAACCAACATGATTTTTTCCTTGAAGAAATTTCAGCTGTGGCAATAAGGCCAGGTCACTCTTAGCCAATCAGGTTAAACAACGCCTGTAATTGTCTGCTTATAGAACAAACAAAACAAAAAGCCTACCAACCTCCAGCACATAGTCAACTGTATTGCATAGTTCTACCCTCTAATTTAAACACACAAACATATAACCCAACTCTGTGTGCCCAAGACATCCAGCCTTTCTGCAAGGACTATCTAACTAAAATATCTAATAATCAGCTCATAATGCTTTCCTCTGTAGAGAGGCCATCCTCCAAATGCATTGCTAACCCCAACTCTGAACTTTTTTGTACTCCAATTAGCTCTGGGCTGGGTCATTCCCTACACCACACCTTCCGTGAGCTGCAGTACATGGAATGACTTGGCCTGCAGTTCACTGAAAAATAAAGGGAGAGTTTAGAGTTTTGGTTAGAGATTAATTCACCAGGCTATTAAATGACTTCCCTTGCACAAATTTCCTAGCCAGATGGTTTTAGCAGCAAGTACTAAAAAATGTTTAAAGAAATACTCCCTCTATACCTTCGTTAAAAACACTGCTGCACAAGCTTGTACTCTGCCTAGAGAAGCTTTAGAAGCTCTAATAGTAACTATCCCTAATCAGGCAAAACCCTGGCACATTCAGCTAATTATTGCCCAGTTTTCCTTTCGAAACAACCATAAAAGTTTGTGCCAAATTAATCTCCACCCAGCTGTATGACATTCTCCCACAATTGATTTATCCTGACTAGAGATGGGTTGAACACCCCCTAGTTCAGTTTGCGCCAGAACTCTCGCTTATAATAAAAGTTTGGACCCCGACCGACGAACCCCATTGAAGTCTATGAGACCCAAACTTGAAAAATGTAAAGTCACGATTTTGAAGGCTTATATGCAAGGTATTGGCCATAAAAGGGGTATGGGGGATTGGTTACTGCCCAGGAGGACATGTACCAATGTAAAAAAAACTTTTAAAAAATAATGTTCTTAAAGGAGCAGTGATTTTAATGATGCTTAAAGTGAAACAATTCAAATAAAAAAAATCCTTCTAATATAGTGCATGGGGGGCCCCCTTAGTCTGCCTGTAAATTGGCGCATCTGTATCATGTATAAAACCAGCAAAACTGACATTTATAAAGGAAAAAAATTACATTTAAATAGATTTTCCCTGCAAGCTTTAATTTATTTTCTGTACAACGGCTTGGGAAACCACTCTGTATGATGAGGCCACGATTTAGTGCACTCAGATAAATGATTATAGATTTTTTGGATAAATTCTGGCAGACTTTGGATGGAAATAATAAAATTTTTGCTCCGCAGTGAGCAAGCCTTGTGTGAAAAAGCCAAATTATAGTACACTCATGCCAAGATTAACAATTTTTTTAGATAAAGTCTGGTGTCTCTTTCGCAGACTTTGATAGAAGTAACAGGTGCGAAAAAATTAGGCTTTGGGTGTTGGTGGTGCCTTCACACCGTAACCCTATAGAGGTACTCTTGATGAAAGCTAGAATTGGCCTTTCTGTAAGAAAATAGAATTTGATGCCCCTGTGACACAGTTGCAGAAAAATCGTTTTTGGGTGTTGGTGGTGCTTTCACCCTGTCATTTTCTAGAGGTACTCTTGATAAAAGCAATTATTGGCCTTGCTGTAAAAAAATTAATTTGATGCACCTGTCAAACAGATGTGGAATTGTGTGTTGGATGTTAATTGTGCCCAAAAAAAAATTAAAAATAAAATCAACACCCACAAAGCTAGGCAACCTAGACAGTCTTGCAGAGATTTGAGATCCCAATAACACTTAATCAGCGACATCAGCATCAGGGGCTTGATAGCTGATGCTAATCCAAGACTGATTAATTTTAACAAATGTCAGTCGGTCAACGCAGTCTGAGGACAGATGTGCTCTTTTATCTGTCACAAACAGCGCTGGGTGCCAAGGACTAAAAAAAATTGTGAATGCATCATTAAGGAGGCCCTCTTCTCCACCGCTCCTCCTTTGACAAACAGAAGCCTCAAAAATAGCTTTTCCATGAGACTGAAAACTACCATAGTCTGGAAAGGCATTACATAGATACATAGTAGGTGAGGTTGAAAAAAGACACAAGTTTATCAAGTCCAACCAATGTGTGTGATTATATGTCAGTATTACCTTGTATATCCCTGTATGTTGTGGTTATTCAGGTGCTTATCTAATAGTTTCTTGAAGCCATCGATGCCCCCCACTGAGACCACCGCCTGTGGAAGGGATTTCTACATCCTTGCCGCTCTTACAGTAAAGAACCCTCTACGTAGTTTAAGGTTAAATCTCTTCTCTTCAAATTTTAATGAGTGGCCACGTGTCTTGTTAAACTCCCTTCCGCGAAAATGTTTTATCCCAATTGTGGGGTCACCAGTATGGTATTTGTAAATTGAAATCATATCCCCTCTCAAGCGTCTCTTCTCTGAGAGAATAAGTTCAGTGCTTGCAACCTTTCCTCATAACTAATATCCCCCAGATCCTTTATTAGCTTTGTACTTTGTACTCTCTCCACTTCCAATACATCATTCCTGAGGACTGGTGCCCAGAACTGGACAGCATATGCTAGGTGCGGCCGGACCAGAGTCTTGTAGAGCGGAAGAATTATCGTTTTATCTCTGGAGTTAATCCCCTTTTTAATTCATGCCAATATTCTGTTTGCTTTGTTAGCAGCAGCTTGGAACTGCATGCAATTGCTGAGCCTATCATCTACTAAGACCCCCAGGTCCTTTTCCATCCTAGATTCCCATTTCCCCCATACATATACTCCTCAAGATATTTCATCATCTGCTCCATCTGCGAGGGCAGGATGAGTTCAGAGACATTCCCATTGTAACGGTGGTCAAGGAGGGTTGCCAACCAAAAATGATCCTTCTCCTTGATGCCACATATTCTCCCATACTTTTGCAGACTTTGATGAATAAGGGAGCACATGCACCGCAAGTTAGTGGAGGCATGAGAAGCAGAGTCCTTGGGGTCCCTTAGGATTACAGTATCTGGAACTGCTTCCTTCTAGTCATGTACTACTCCCAAGGTTTCTGGGGGCTGAAAACCCTCTCTTAAGATTTAAAGTATCACCTTTTCTGCTTCTATGCCTCCAAAATTGCCAGAATCCTCCTCCTCCTCCCTCTCTTGTTGTGTGTCGTGTGGCGTCACAAGAATGGTGCCGGGCCTTGAGAGGAAAGGAAGTTCTCCTCTTCCTCTGGCAGCTCTGCCTCAAGTACCCTGTCCATAATGCCATGCAGAGTATGCTCCAGCAGGAACACAAGGGATTATGTCACTGATGCATGCATTGCCGCGGCTCATTATCCTTGTCGCCTCCTCAAAAGGTGACAGTACAATGCATGCATCCTTTATCAGCAGCCATTGGCATGGGAAAAGAAAAAGCTGTGGTGCCCTGAGCCTGTCCTTGTGCATACTCAAAAAGTACTCATTGACGGACCTCTGCTGCATGTGCAGCCGCTACAGCATTGCCAAAGTTGAGTTCCAGCTGGTGGGCATGTCACAAAGCAGGTGGATTTCCGCTGAATATCAGCCAACTGAACACTGGCTGTGTTTGACCACCTGAAATGTCTACAGACTCTTCTGGTCTGCTTTAGAAGATCTTGCAAACCTGGGAACTTGTTTAACCGCTTAAGGACCGCCGCCTGTACATATCCGACGGCAGAGCGGCACAGACAGGCATAACCACGTACCTGTACATCCCCTTTAAGATGCCGCCATGTGGTCGCATGCGAGCCACCGGCGGCATGCTCGCGACCCTGCCGCCTTCTCCGTCAGCCTGACCATGGGTCCCGCGGACTCGATTGCCGCGGGGACACCCGCAATCGTCTTACGGAGAGATACAGCGGGGAGATGCTTATGTAAACAAGCATCTCCCCGCTCTGCCTAGTGACAATGACACTGATCTCCGCTCCGTGTAGTCAGCCCAGTGTCATGTCACACACAGCCTATCCCCCCTACAGTTATAAACACTCATCAGGGCACACTTAACCCCTACAGCGCCACCTACTGGATAATACAGATCATACCTGTCAGTTGAGAACGGACGTGTGTTGCAGGAGCTCCTGCCGTCTGCCCTCCAGGGCACATTCCGCAGTTCTTCCTCCCATACAGGGGCTGCCTAACAGGCCACGGCCCCTGGCACCCGGCCCTATCCTTCCACAGCTGCTCCCAGAGCGGAGCACTGCTCGTCCACTCACCATCGGAAGACGCCATCCGGGCCGCCATTCGCCATTGACCGGCAACTGCCGGCAAGATAGTCCGTGGCTGAGGCCTAGTTCCGGCCTCCTCCAGCCCAGCATCGTCCCCCCTCTCCCCCATCCTTAGCGGGCAAGCGGTGTCTCCCGCATCGGAGCTCCCCCAAGCGGCCCGAAGCCGCAACCACCACCGCCTGTCCTTTTTAGGACAGTCCGCGGCTCCGGCCTAACTTCCAGCCGCGGAGGCCATCTTGGTACACCCGCCCGGCCTCAGCACTTCCTGACTCAATCTAGGCACCAGTGGCCATCTTGGTACACCTGGGCCCATATCTATCAGGACCCTGACAGTACCAAGAAAAGTATAGCAGGAAATATACTCTGCAAATACCATCATCTTCATCCTTATCCTCATTCTCATGACAATACTCATTCTCAGCACCATCATCTTCACCCTCATCATCATCATCATCCTCATCGGTATCCTCATCAGCAGCATCTTCCTCATCATCATCCTCATCCTCATTCACATCATCATCCTCATCCTCCTCTCAGCATCACCACCAGTTGTCCTGGCAAACCTGACAACTAGGTAAGTATACCGGGCTCCTCCATTAGCTAGCTGATCCAGGGCAGACCCGATCGCCTCTAGAGGGATCAGGAAGGAATTTTTTCCCCCGCTCTAGCACTATTGGCCCGTGCTTGGCTGGGGTTTTTCGCCTTCCTCTGGATCAACGGGGGGATTAGATAGTTGGGGAGCAGCGCCGTCTACACCAGGATCATCATCATCATCAGTCGTCCATCAAACCTGATAACCAGGTAAGTATATCGGACTCCTTCCATTAGCGGGAAGGTCAGGGTAGCTCCAACCACCTCCAGGGATCAGGAAGGAATCATCATCACTAGGATCATCATCAGCATTGGATCATCATCAGCATTGGATCATCATCACTATCGGATCATCATCACTATCGGATCATCATCACTATCGGATCATCATTACTATCGGATCATCATCACTATCGGATCATTCATCACTATCGGATCATCATCCTTGTCAACATCAAACACCAACTTCAAGCATTAGCACACCTCAGCAGCTCTCTCATCGCATCGCTCATCATCATCATCATCAACATCAGGATCATCATCGTTATCAACATCATCTCATCGCCTCATCATTATCAGCACTTTTTCAACATGGTTAACATTATATACTCAGCCGACACCATCCAAAGCCTAAAGAACTTTGCCACAACACTACCAACACCCATCCAAAAAAAATTACAAAAAGAACGAATCGTAAGAATCAGTCGACTATCAACAGGAAAAAACAGAGCACCATGGCATCTACAACATCTATCAAGTGCCCTAATCAACACCAGATCTGCAGTCAAACACAGACAGGAAATCCATGATTTCATAACCCAACACAACATAGACTGCCTCTTCATCACGGAAAGCTGGCTAACACCCGACTGCAATACCATCCTAGCAGAACTAGTGCCGGAGAACTACCGCATCCTAACGGAGCATAGAACAGGACAAAGAGGAGGGGGCCTAGCAGTAATTTACAAAGACCACCTTACGTTCATCAAACCAACTCTACAGAACTCATTGCCTTTCATGGAAACACTCACTCTGCAACTACAAACTACACCCCAGGATACCATCCACATACTGCTCTGCTACAGACCACCGGGACCCAAGACACACCTCCTCACACATTTAAATGAATTTTTCTCAACATACACCATGAAAACCAAAAATCTGCTGCTACTTGGAGACTTCAACCTTTGGGCCAACTCCCCCGAAGACCCTATCGCCACTGCCTGCATCGACCAACTAGAAAAACTAGGCTTGCAACAATTGATAAATACTCCTACTCATGTATCAGGTCACACTCTTGACCTAATCTTCAAACAAGACATGGACATCAACACACTGGACAACCAGCCTCTACCATGGACAGACCATCATGCCATCAAGTTTACTATAACGACCAACACGGCCCTCCAAAAATCAATACAATCAGCAACAACACACTGGACAAGATCACAGAAGAAACTATACTCTGAGCTTTTCAAAACCACGCTATTGAACAATATGGAAATGCTAAACCAAAACCACTCAACAGAAGAAACACTCAACTTCCTGAACAATGCTTTGCTACAGACAGCAGATACAGTTGCTCCAAGACGCAGAGCACTCATCCGCAAAAACAATGCAGGCTGGTTCAATGACGTTCTTACTTTACTGAAACAAGAACGCAGAAGAGCAGAAGGAGCCTGGAGAAGAAATGCAACAAAGGAGAACTACACAATCTACAAAGCACTCACTAGGAAATATCATAAAGCAATCTTCAAAGCAAAAAGAGACCATTTCGCAAACACCATCGCAAAAGCCCTAAACCGCCCCCGCGAACTCTTCAAACTAGTAGCTCAGACCATGAATCCCACCTGTTTGGAGTCTTCAGCAAACGAAACACAGGAATTCTGCAATGAACTATCCAATTTTTTTATCGACAAAATTGATAACATTAGGAAAATAATTCAGCAGGAAAAATCAAACAACCCCACACAGCCAAAGGAAGAAAAGAACCAGATAAATATTCTGCAATCAAAGAAATTTACTCTGGTCCCAATTACAATCGACACTACTAAAAACATCATCAGAAGCCTCAGAGATAGCACTTCACCGAACTACATTATTCCGGCAAAACTGCTGAAAGAATGTACCAACATCTTGGCACCCCACATAACACACTTCATCAACCAATCGTTCAAAGAAGGTATTGTGCCGACTTCCCTTAAACAAGGAATAATCAAACCCCTCCTAAAGAAACCTAACCTTGACCCGAATGACCCAAATTTTAGAAGACCGGTAACAAGCCTGAACACCATCTCCAAGATTATCGAGAAAGTTGTAACACAACAGCTACAACTTCATTTGGATACCCACAATCTCCTGGACCCACTTCAATCGGGGTTCCGCCCAGGCCATGGGACGGAAACGGCACTTCTCAAAATATGGGACGACGTACTAGAAGCAGCAGATGACGGAGAATCATGTCTCCTGGTGCTGCTGGACCTCAGTGCAGCCTTTGACACAGTAGATCACAAAATCCTACTTACGCGTCTCACCGAAGTAGCAGGAGTCGCAGACACGGACCTACCATGGTTCGCATCCTTCTTAGAAAACCAATCCCAGACAGTGAAACTGGGAGCCTTTACCTCGGCACCACGCACAAATACATGCAGAGTACCTCAAGGATCACCCCTGTCACCGGTACTCTTCATCATCTACCTTCGGCCACTCCTCAAAATCATCAGTGAACAGGACATGCGTTATCACTCCTATGCAGATGACACTCAACTATACTTTCGCATCAACAACAAAAAAGATCAATATTACGGATTGGAAAAATGCCTTACATTGATCAACAATTGGATGACAGAGAGCTCCCTCAAGCTTAATGGATCCAAAACAGAACTGCTCATTTTCCACGCTAACCGAAAGAAAAACGCCAGGACCACATGGACGTCACCCACCATCCTGGGACAAAACATAACCCCAAGCACCAAAGTTAAAAGCCTGGGAGTTATCTTTGACTCAGACATGACTATGGACGCACAAATAGGATCAGTAGTCAGTGGATCCCACCACCTTCTCCGCCTGCTACCAAGACTCATCCCGTTCATCCCGGAAAAAGACAGAGCAGTAGTAGTCGGAACCATTATCAATTCACGGCTTGACTACGCTAACTCACTTTACCTAGGACTACCCAAATACCAAGTTGCACGTCTACAAGTCGTCCAAAACACAGCGGCCAGACTGGTAACAGGGAAAAAACCCTGGGAATCAATCGCACCATCCCTGAAAAGCCTCCATTGGCTAGCCGTAAAGGATCGGATCACATTCAAGACCCTCTGCCTCACCCACAAATGCGCACAAGGAAACGCTCCTGAATACTTATGCGAGAAAATAAAACACTACACCACTACTCGTGACCTTCGATCAACTAACCAAAACCTCCTCCACATCCCCAAGACCCGCTACAAAGCCAAAGGAGAACGAAGGTTTGCTGTCCAAGGACCAAGGCTATGGAATGCGCTACCCACGAATATCCGCATGGAAGAAAACCATCGGGCCTTCCGGAAAATACTAAAGACCCATCTCTTCTAACGATCTCAACGACACTGGATGCAAAGCGCCTTGAGGCGATTTAGTTCGCAATTGCAGCGCTATACAAGTTACTCACTCACTCACTCACTCACTCACTCACTCACTCACTCATAATCCCTTCACTGCCAGTGTCATTTTCACAGTAATCAGTGCATTTTTATAGCGCTGATCGCTGTAAAAATGACAATGGTCCCAAAAATGTGTCAAAAGTGTCCGATGTGTCCACCATAATGTCGCAGTCATGATAAAAATCGCTGATCGCCGCCATAACTAGTAAAAAATATATATTAATAAAAATGCCATAAAACAGTCCCCTATTTTGTAGAAGCTATAACTTTTGCGAAAACCCATCAATAAATGCTTATTGCAATTTTTTCTACCAAAAATATGTAGAAGAATACGTATCGGCCTAAACTGTGGAAAAAAAATAATTTTCTATATATTTTTTGGGGATATTTATTATAGCAAAAAGTCAAAAATATTTTTTTCAAAATTGTCGCTCTATTTTTGTTTATTGCACAAAAAATAAAAACCACAGAGGTGATCAAATACAACCAAAAGAAAGCTCTATTTGTGCGGAAAAAAGGGACGCAAATTTAATTTGGGTACAACATTGCATGACCGCACAATTACCAGTTAAAGCGAAGCAGTGCGACGCAGTGCAAAATTGTAAAAAGACCTCTGGTCCTTAGGCTGACAAATGGTCCGGGGCTAAAGTGGTTAAGAAAAGCTGCATCACCAAATTAAGGACATGTGCCAGGCATGGTACGTTTGTTAAAGTTCAGAAGGTTAGTGCATCCTTCCTAGTTGCAAGCAGAGTTATCCAGTATGCTGTGAACTAAATATATCATCCCTGACCATGCTTGCTGGACCATGTGTCAGCAGTAATGTGGACATGTTGCGGCTAACTGCCTTACCCAACGATGTCAAAACATTGCCTTCCGTGTGATGGTACAGAGCTGTAATGGGCTTACGTACAAATAAATAGTGACTGGGAACCTGCCATTGTGGTACAGCACATTCTGCAAATTTACAGAAGGGGTAGAATCAACCAGACAGAAAGGCAGGAGTTGTGAAGTCAGGTGTGCTGCTGGCAGACGTGTTGCATGTTAAATTCCCTTTGTCAAGTAGGGATGAGCCGAACACCCCCCGGTTCGGTACGCACCAGAGCCTGTGAACGGACCGAAAGTTTGTGCAAACTTCAGAACCCTATTAAATACAATGGACGCGAATGTTCGAAATCTAAAGTGCTAATTATAACGGCTAGTATGCATGTTATTGTCCTAAAAAAGGTTTGGGGACCGGGTCCTGCCCCAGGTGACATGTATCAATGCAAAAATAATTTTTAAAAATGGCCGTTTTTTCAGGAGAAGTGATTTTAATGATGCATAAAGTGAAAAAAAAGTGAAATATTCCTTTAAATATCGTAAAGTATGCCTGTGAAGTGGCACATGTTTCCCGTGTTTAGAACTGTCCCTGCACAAAATGACATTTCTAAAGGAAAAAAAGACATTTAAAACTGCTTGCGGCTTTAATGTAATGTCTGGTCCCGGCAATATGGATGAAAATCATTGAGAAAAATGGCATGGCTACCCCATCACCCCCCCCTACCCCAGCCCATTACCAGCCCCTTTGGGTCTTGTATGGATATTAAGGGGAACCCCGCACCCAAAATAAAAAAAGGCCCTATATACTCTGAACAGCAGTATATAGGCGGTGCAAACAAGAAAGTAGAATCTGTTTGTAATTTGGAACAGGTACATTTTTTAAGTGTAGCTCTAGCAAAAATCAATTTTTTTAAGCTTTTTGGAGAACATAGGGAAGGGATATCACCCCTGCAACATTTGTTTTGCTGTCTGTGCACCTGTTCAGAACATTTCACCTCACTTTCCGTCCCAATGACAAATGTTTTTGGAAAATTTGGGTTTTTTATTGAAACAAGGATTGGTGATAAAGCATCAGTAGAGAGGAGACACATTTTTCCCATATTAACTCTTAAGCCCCGTACACACGATCGGATAACCTATGGATTTTCGTCCGATGGATTTGTCCATCGGAAATCCGATGAAACAGTTTTTCATCAGTCTTGGCCACACACCATCAGTCTAAAAACCGACCGTTCCAAACGCGGTGACGTAAAACACTCCGATGAGCCGAGAAAAATTAAGTTTAATGCTTCTGCGCATGCGTCGACTTGATTCTAAGCATGCGTGGGTTTTTTAACCGATGGACTTGCCCATAGACGATCGGAAATTCCCATCGGTTTTTATCCATCGGAAAATTTTAAAACAAGTTCAATTTTTTACAACCGATGGAAAAAAGACTGATGGGTACCATACACGATCGGTTGGTCTGATGAAAACAATCCATCGGACGGTTTTCATCAGTCAAACCGATCGTGTGTACGGGGCTTTACAGGAGAGAATTTCCCTTCCTAGGGGTAGATTTCCTCTCACTTCCTGTTGTCTCCTTCCGTTTGCAAGTAGGAGTCATTTGTAAGTTGGATGTTTGAAAGTAGGGGCCTGCTGTATATACTCTGCAGAAATTTGCCCCTTAGGTGTTGGTGTTGCCCCAACACTGTAAGCCCTCACAGTTACTCTTGGTGGGCGCTGGAACGCCCTGCTGTGAACTATTATATCAGGAATTGTAATTACATGCCATTGTTGAACAGTGGTAGGAAAATTGGGCCTTTGGTGGTGGTGCTGGTGCCACAACACTGTAAGCCCTCACAGTTAATCTTGGTGGGCGCAGGAATGTGCCCTGCTGTGAATTATTAGATCAAGAATTGTAATTGCATGCCCCTGTTGAACAGGGGCTGAAAAATTGGGCCTTTGGTGGTGGTGGTGGTGTTGCCACAACACTGTAAGCCCTCACAGTTACTCTTGGTGGGCGCAGGCATGGGCCCTGCTGTGAATTATTAGATCAAGAATTGTAATTGCATTCCCCTGTTGAACAGGGGCTGAAAAATTGGGCCTTTGGTGGTGGCGGTGGTGCTGGTGCCACAAGACTGTAAGTCCTCACAGTTACTCTTGGTGGGCCCAGGAATGGGCCCAGCTGTGAAATATTAGATCAAGAATTGTAATTACATGCCCCTGTTAAACAGGGGCAGAAAAATTGGGCCTTAGCCACTGGTGGCGGTGCCCAGAACCAAAAATGTTCTTTCAAGCTATCGGCATGATTATTGAGGAGGAAAAGGATAGTCACTCAGCATAACAGGATAGTCACTCTGCATCAGCATAGGCAGTCTTGAAGGGATCTGACATTTCAAAGAAAATTATTCTGTTACATCAGCATCAGGTGCTTGGTAGCTGCTGGTGATCCAAGACTGATTCATTTTTATGAAGGTCAGTTGATCGACCGAGTCGGTTGACAGGCGCACCCTGTGATCGGTTACAAAGCCTCCAGCAGCACTGAATGTGCGTTCCGAAAGAACGCTGGATGCAGGACAGGCCAGTATCTCAATTGCATACTGTGCAAGCTCTGGCCAGTGATCCATCCTCAAGACCCAGTAACCCAGAGGATTTTCAGTAGGAAAGGTGTCCAAGTCTGATCTTGCCCCTAGGTATTCCTGCACCATGTAAACCAGACGCTGGTGATGGTTGCTGGAACCGATCATACCTTGGGGCTGCGGACTAAAAAATTGTCTGAACTCATCGGTCAGACAGCCACCTTCTCCACCGCTCCTTCTTTGACTGACCGAAGCCTCAGCAACATGTTGTCCAGGACCAGGAATTTGTAACCTCCCAGTCTCTGGGAACGCGTTGCACAGACCTTTCTACAAGGCCTCCCGAAGATGCCTCATCCTCTGCTCCCTCTGCGATGGCAAGATAAGGTCCGCAACTTTACCGTTGTAACGTGGATCAAGGAGGGTTGCCAGCCAGTAATGATCGCACGAATACGAGCATCCTTACGCAGGCTTTGTAGGATCAGGAAGGCCATGCAGCGTAGGTTTGCTGAGGCATTCGGTGCGGAGTCTTCTGGGTCACTGAGGACAACATGATCCGCAGCCACCTCCTCCCAGCACACGTACAAGTCCATGGGTGTCTTGGGACTGTAATTGATCCCTTGAAGACTGCTGCTGATGCTGAGTGCTAGTCTCCACCTCCATGCTGACACAATCCTCCTCCTCCTCCACCTTGTCCTTTTCCTGTGTGATAGCCGGGCCAGCAGGAACACTGTCTGGATAAAGGGGGCCTTGAGAGGTAAGGAAGTCCTCCTCTTCCTGCCTCTGTTCTGCCTCAAGTGCCCTGTCCATTTTCCATGCAGCGTGTGCTCCAACAGGTGGACAACAGGGGCAGTGTCACTGATGCATGCACTATCACTGCTCACCATCCTCGTGGCCTCCTCAAATGGTGCCAGGGCAGTGCATGCATCCCTGATCATGGCCCACTGGCGTGGGGAAACAAATCCAAGCTCCCCTGACCCTGTCCTGGTGCCAGATTGCAACAGATACTCATTGATGGCCCTCTTCTACGTGTGCAGCCGCTGCAGCATGGCCAACGTAGAGTTCCACCTGGTGGGCATGTCACAGATTAGGCGGTTCTTGGGCAGGTTGTAATCCTTTTGCAGCTCAGCCAGCCGAGCACAGGCATTATATGACCGGCAGAAATGCCCACAGAGTTTCCTGGCCTGCTTCAGGACCTCCTGTAAGCCCGGGTACCTGCCCAAGAACCGCTGCACCACCAAGTTAAGGACGTGTGCCAAACAGGGCACATGGGTCAGTTGTCCCTGTTGGTGGGCGGAGAGGAGGTTGGTGCCATTGTCGAGAACCACCTTTCCTGGCTTAAGCTGGCATGCCTGTTCCTGCAGAGCTGACAGAATCTCTGCCCCAGTGTGGCTCCTGTCCCCCAAGCACACCAGCTCAAGCACCGCATGGCATCTTTTTGCCTGCGTACTGGCGTAGCCCATTGAACGCCTACGGAGCACCGCTGGTTCAGAGGACAAATCAGCACAGGAAGAGGCCATGGAGGAAGAAGAAGAGGAGGGGGTGGAGGAGAGAGGTGTGTCAGAATCACCAGTAGCAATATTTTGGAGGCGTAGTGGCGGAACAACCTCCAACACTACTGCACCTTGTCCTGCATCCTTCCCAGCTGCCAGCAGAGTCACCCAATGCGCCGTGAAAGATAGGTAACGTCCCTGTCCATGCCTGCTGGACCATGAGTCAGCGGTAATATGCACCATACCGCTGACCGCTCTGTCCAGAGAGGCCAAGATATTGCCTTCCACATGCCGGTAGAGAGCCGGAATCGCCTTCCCTGAGAAATAGTGGCGTTTGGGAACCTGCCACTGAGGAACCACACATTCCACAAACTCACGGAAGGGGGCAGAGTCTACCAACTGAATAGGCAGCAGTTGAAGTGCTAGCAATTTAGCCAAGCTAGCATTCAACCGCTGGGAATGTGGATGGCTAGGAGCGAACTTCTATCGGCGGTGCAGCAGCTGGGGCAGGGAAAGTTGCCTGGTACAATCGGATGTCGGTGTACCAATAGCAGATTGCCCACAAGTACTTGGCAGTGACACACCTAATTCTACACCTTCATTCCTCTCAGTGCATGTTTCAGAGAGGACTGAAGGTATAGTGGGGTTGGAGATCCCAGCTGATGAGGAGCAAGGTGAGGTCTGCCTTGCTCTTTGGTGTGGGTCTTTTAGGTGTGCTTGCCAACGGATTGCATGGCAGGTCGACATATGTCTGGTCAAGCACGTGGTGCCCAAGCGGCTGATGTTTTGGCCACGCGAGATACACTTTAGACATATGTTGCAAATGGCAATGGTGTGATCTGCTGCACACGTCTGAAAAAAGTCCCACACCAAAAAACGTTTTGAATAACGCGCAGAGACAGCAGCGCCCTGCACATGCGGAGCTCTGCGGTGTGATGCAGTCGGTGTGCTGCCCTTAAACTGGCCCCTGGAGGGCATCCTGCCTTGTTGTAGATGTGCCTCCTCCTCCTCCTCCTCTCTCCTATCAGGCACCCACGTGGAATCAGTGACCTCATCATCCCCTCCCTCCTCATCACTGAAGCCAATCTGGCAGTATGCTGCAGCTGGGGGAACATGACTGCCAGATAGCTGACCTTGTTGGGCACCCCCTCTCTCTGGGTTCACGTTACTACCCCCTCTCTCTGAGCTCTTGTTACTGCCTTCCTGGGTTCCATCATCGGAGCCTTCAAAACGCTGGGCATCCTCTTGGAGCATGTACCCAACACTGTGCTCAAACAGTTCGGGGGACTCCTCAAGAGGACATGGTGGGGCTAGGGAAGGAGTGACTGATGCCATTGAGCCAAGGGAAGAGGCCACTTTGGCAGCTGCTTTGCCAGACAAAGTACCCTGAGCCTGGATGAGAGAGGATGAGGAGGAGGAGGTGGACGGCTTGGTCATCCACTCTACCAAGTCTTGGGCATGTTGCGGCTCAACATGGCCAGCTGCTGAAAAGAAGGACAAGCGTGTCCCACGGCCACGTGCTGATGAGGATGCACCGTGTCCACGACCAGCAGCACTGTTGCTTCTAGACACAGAGCCTGCTTGCCCTTTTTTATTGCCTCGTGACTGTCTGCCTCTCATTGTTTGCCTTCCAGACATACTAATGGCCTGCTGTGGTGTTAGTATGGGAAAAGCAGCAATTGTTTTCAGTTAGTTTTAAGTGAAAACTGTGCAGAGGACACAGTACACTGAAATTCTTGCAGCTCTCTGCTTGTGGTTTTATTATGAGAACACCACTATAATAGTCACTAACTGAATTCAGGTGAGCTTTAGGTGAATGCTATGCACTGACTGTCTGCAGCTTGCACAATCACCGGCCTGCCTGTCACAGTATAGACAATAACTGTATTCAGGTGAGCTTTAGGTGAACGCTATGCAAAGCACACAGTAGTACACTAAGTGAAACACTGACTGTCTGCAGCTTGCACAATCACCGGCCTGCCTGTCACAGTATAGAGAATAACCTGTATTCGGGTGAGCTTTAGGTGAACGCTATGCAAGGCACACAGTAGTACACTAAGTGAAACACTGACTGTCTGCAGCTTGCACAATCACCTGCCTTCCTGTCACAGTATAGAGAATAACTCTATTCAGGTGAGCTTTAGGTGAACACTATGCAAAGCACACAGTAGTACACTAAGTGAAACACTGACTGTCTGCAGCTAGCACAATCACCTGCCTGCCTGTCACAGTATAGAGACTAACAGGAACGGATCTAGCTAAACTCAATACAGTGTATAAATATATATACAACACCCTAGATACCCAGAGTTACAGGACCTAGAGGGCTTTACCTCCTGGAAAGAGAGAGGGATTTTTTTTTTTTTCGCAACTGTACAAGGGAGAAGTGTTAAAAACATACGAACAGATGTGCCAGGAATTCCAGTTAGCCCCAAGGGGCTTTTATCAATATCTTCAGCTTCGGCATGCTCTGCAGGCACAGCAAATGACACAATCCTTAGTAATATCATCGTCACGTCTGCTGATGGAGGTCCTCCAGGCGGATACCCGGAGAGGACTAATATCAAAAACATATGCAGAATTACTATCCTCAATACAGGACTATACCTCCCTTAGATGTCGTAGTAAATGGGCAGAAGACATCGGAGATATAGATGGGGACCAGTGGGATATGGCGTTGGACTCTATTCCGGCGGTATCTGTATCAGCGTCCCACAAATTATCACAATTATTTATTCTGCATAGGGCCTATAGAACACCAGTACAGCTTTACAAGTGGGGAGGAAGGGACTCCCCCTTGTGCCCAAAGTGCAAAGTACAGCACGGGGACTTTATACATCTAATTTGGAGGTGCCCAAAACTCCACAGATACTGGGAGGAGGTTTCCCAGAACATCACAAGAGTGGCCCAGGTACCTATACCCTTGGACCCTTTGGTGTACCTGCTTGGGGCGATTGAAGCTGAAAAGTTCCCACAAGGAAGGTACCATATGATAATAAGACTGATGTACCTGGCTATAAAGCTAACAGCGAGATATTGGATGGCAGAGACGGTTCCCACAGGGAAGCAGTGGATTGCGTATGTCAATTCCTTGCTTTTCAGAGAACGGCTCGCCTACAGACGTAGAAAGGCAGTGAATTAATTCAATCTTATATGGCAACCATGGCTGGAGGATCCTAGCTTTGTGTCATTACAACTGGTAAAGGATAGGCTCCTGATGTAGAAACCTATGGGGCGGTTGGGGGGGGGGGATTATAAGTTAAATGCGCTAATGACAATGCATTAGATTTGGGAGAGTTTGCGATCAGGAGAAAAGACCCAGGTTGTTAAGATTCAAAGGGTTGGGCGGGAGTAAAAGGGAAAAATTAAAATGTCACTGTTGTACTGTAAATTGATTAGGTTTTTTTTTTGATGATGTAGGCGGAGTCCGACATACCGAGGGGGCGGCCCTGATGGGGAACTTCTCTCACTTTGTAATACATGTATAGACCCGCCCCTTCTCATGTTCCGCATCAGGTCCTCAGCCTTACACCGAGTCATTGGCTGAGCGGACATGATGGGGAACTTTAGAAGGGGCGGGTCTATACATGTAATAGACTGCGGAGGAAGTTCCCCATCAGGTCCGCTCAGGCTCAGCCAATGACGGACAGCGCTGGACATCGGATCGCCGCGGGACACTGGATTTCTCCGCTGGAATGTTTTTATTTTTTTTAATAAAGGACTTTTTCAAGGTGTTTGTGTGTTTTTTTTGTTTTTTTTTTACACTTTCTTCGTGAAATGGTAGGGGTACAATGTACCCCTTACCAATTCACATAGGGGGGCGGGATCTGGGGGTCCCCTTTGTTAAAGGGGTCTTCCAGATTCCGATAAGCCCCCCGTCCGCAGACCCCCACAACCACCGGGCAAGGGTTGTGGGGATGAGGCCCTTGTCCCCATCAACATGGGGACATCCTCCCCATGTTGAGGGCATGTGGCCTGGTACGGTTCAGGAGGGAGGGGGGGCCGCTCTCTCATCCCCCCCCTTTTCCCCTGCGGACGGCCAGGTTGCGTGCTCGGATAAGGGTCTGGTATGGATTTTTGGGGGGACTCCACGCCATTTTTTTTTAAATTTGGGGTGGAGTTCCCCTTAAAATCCATGCCAGATCTGAAGGGCCTGGTATGGATATTTGGGGGAACTTCACGCATTTTTTTTTTGTAATTTGCGGCGGGGTTCCCCTTAATATCCATTCCAGACCTGAAGGGCCTGGTAATTAAATTCTGGGGGACCCCCACGCTTTTTTTTAATTTTTTATCAAAGACTTTTCTATGTATTGCCGGGAGCCGACAATTCATTAATAGCCGCGAGTGAGTTTTAAATGACTTTTTTTCCTTCAAAAATTACACTTTGTGCAGGGACAGTTCTAAGCACGGGAAACATGCGCGACTTTACATGCATATCATACACACCCCCCAGGTATGAAATTTAAAGGAATATTTCACTTTTATTGTTTCACTTTAAGCATTATTAAAATCACTGCTCCCAAAAAAACGTCAGTTTTAAAAAAAAAAATTTGCATTGATACATGTCCCCTGGGGCAGGACCCGGGTCCCCAAACACTTTTTATGATAATAACTTGCATATAAGCCTTTATAATTAGCACTTTAGATTTCTCCCATAGACTTTTCGAATTTGCCGCGAACACCCCAATTTGTTCGCTGTTCGGCGAACGGGCGAACAGGCAATGTTTGAGTCGAACATGAGTTCGACTCGAACTCGAAGCTCATCCCTATACAACACCTAGGATGCATATATATCCTCTACACACTGTAACAGCAGCTAACTGACTCGCCTGCCTGCTCTATCTAACTCAATATAAATGACACTGTCTCCCTCTCTGTTTTACAAACGCCAACACACCACACAAGGCCGACTTCCAGGCAGCCTTATATAGTGTGGGGCGTGTACCTACTCCTCTGAGCCATGATTGGCCAAAGCCACCCTGGCTTTGGCCAATTACGGCTCTCTGTACAGACGGCGCTGTGATTGGCCAAGCATGCGGGTCATAGTGCATGCTTGGCCAATCATCAGCCTGCAATGCACTGCGATGCCGCAGTGAATTATGGGCCATGACGCGCCACTCGAATTTCGCGCGAACGGCCCATAATGTTCGATCTTCGTCAAACGATCGAACAGCCGATGTTCGAGTCAAACATGGGTTTGACTCGAACACAAAGCTCATCCCTATTGTCAAGCATGTGGTACCCAAATAGCTGGTGTTTTGCCATGCTTGATCTGCTTGCGGCAGAGATTGCAAATTGCAACAGTGTGGTGGCCTGCGGTGGACTGCACACTAGTCTTAGCTAGGGTCATAGAGAATAAGAAGGATGAGGATGGTTTAGTAAGACAGTCTCCTCTACATGCTGTGGCTGTATAGCAAAGGCAACATCACTAAACAGAGACAAATGTGCCCTGCCTGAGGATGGACCACGTGCACCTTTGCCTGTGGAAACAGACGCTCTGCTTATTACCCAAATTTTATAGAAACTGGGAAATGTGTATTTGGATACACTTTTTTCAATGAAAAGTGATGTTAAATTGAGGACTGACACTGACAGAAATTATAAAAAAGGGGGAACACCAGCTTCTTAGTCAGAAAAACTGGGGCTGACAGTTTTAAAAAAAAGGGCAGGCAGGGGACAAAAAAACAAAAAAACAAAAAAACAAAGAGTGAACACACTAACTCGCTAGTAGCAAACTGAGCCCTGCTCTATCTATCTCCACTACAACACACTGCAAAAGCTTTCTATGGGAAGTTATTTTATAGTGTGGGGTGGGATTATGAATACTGAGCCGTGATTGGAGAAAGTCATCATCACTTTGTCTAATCAGAGCTCTGACAGTGCTAATTGGTTCAGCCAATTAAGGCCCTAGAATGCACTGTGAAGCGTGCAGTGCATTGTAGGGTGCTCGGCAGGCGTACATCTCGCTGAGCTACCTACAAATTTGGGTGTTCGCTGAAAGGGCGAACAGGCGATGTACGGGCCAAACTTTTTGCTCAGCTCAAACTGTTTGCCCAACACTAATCCTGACCAGGTGGGATTTATAAAAGGAAGCCAGGATTTGGATGGCACCAGATGATTTCTGAATTTTAAATGGACACTGTATGCCTTCTCTACATTGGATGCCTTCTCTACTTTTTTCTTTGGATGTAGAGAAAGCACTCAATCAGGTCCACCAGGGTTACCTACGCAAGGTTTTCCTCTAATTTGGCCTTAAGAATTTTATTTGATTGGCCATCCAAGCTTTATATATTTCAGCCAGTGCCTGTGTTTAACCACTTCCCGACCGCGCCATGTACAAAAGACGTCCACAGCGCGGTCGAGTTATCCTGAGTGGACGTCCCAGGGACGTCCTCACAGAATCTTGCTCCCGCGCGCCCCCAGGGGCGCGCTCCAGGATATGTCCGTGACCGCCGGGTCCGGAAGACCCGGCGCATCACGGATCACGGTAGATGGCCGCTAATCGCGGCCGTTTACCACGTGATCGCTCCGTCAAATGACGGAGCGATCACTTGTAAACAGACCGGCGTCATTTGATGACGCCGGTTCCTCCCTCCCCTCTCTGTACCGATCGGTACAGTGTGAGAGGAGAGGGGAGGGAGCGGATCATGTCCGCTCCCTCCCCCATGTCAGCTGTGGGCTGGATCTGTGACAATTGCAGTCACAGATCCAGCAATCCATCCATCCCTGCTCAGCCATCCCTGTGCTATACCCTGCCAATACTCTGCAATACACCCTGTGCAATACTCTGCAATACACCCTGTGCAATACTCTGCAATACACCCTGTGCAATACTCTGCAATACCCTGTGCAATACTCTGCAATACACCCTGCCAATACTCTGCAATACCCTGTGCAATACTCTGCAATACACCCTGCCAATACTCTGCAATACCCTGTGCAACACTCTGCAATACACCCTGCCAATACTCTGCAATACACCCTGTGCAATACTCTGCAATACACCCTGTGCAATACTCTGCAATACACCCTGTGCAATACCCTGCCCATACTCTGCAATACCCTGTGCAATACCCTGCCCATACTGTGCAATACCCTGCCCATACTGTGCAATACCCTGCCCATACCCTGCCATACTCCGCAATACTCCACAATACCCAGCAATACTCCACAATACCCGGCAATACTCCACAATACCCAGCAATACTCCACAATACCCAGCAATACTCCACAATACCCGGCAATACTCCACAATACCCGGCAATACTCCACAATACCCGGCAATACTCCACAATACCCGGCAATACTCCACAATACCCTGCAATACTCCACAATACCCTGCAATACTCCACAATACCCTGCAATACTCCTCAATACCCCGCAATACTCCTCAATACCCCGCAATACTCGTCAATACCCGGCAATACTCGTCAATACTCCTCAATACCCGGCAATACTCCTCAATACCCGGCAATACTCTGCAATAACCACTTCCCGCCCGCCCGCCGGCCGTCATATGACGTCCTTGACTTTGTGCGGGGATATCTGAATGATGGGTGCAGCTACAGGCATCATTCAGATATTCGCTTTTTCAGCTGGCGATTCCCTACACCATAAGAACAATCATAGCGGCTGTTCCACCGCTTGATCACTCTTACGGAAGGTGAGAGGGGATGCCCCCCCCTCCCGCTGCCCTCCGGTGCTTCTACCGACTCACCGCTACGATCAAAGCCAAGATTGTTTTTTTTTTTGTTTGTTTTTTCAGGCTTCCCAGCCTAGAGGTGAGATTTGGGGTCTTATTGACCTCATATCTCACTGTAAAGAGGACCTGTCATGCCATATTCCTATTACAAGGGATGTTTACATTCCTTGTAATAGGAATAAAAGTGCTAAAAAAAAAAATTTGGGGCGGAAAAACATGTCAAACTAAAATAAATAAAGTAAAATGAACAATAAAATATATATATTTTTTTTAAAGCGCCCCTGCCCCCGCGAGCTCGCATGCAGAAGTGAACGCATACGTAAGCCCCGCCCACATATGAAAACGGTGTTCAAGCCACACATGTGAGGTATCGTTGCGAACGTTAGAGCGAGAGCAATAATTTTGGCCCTAGACCTCCTCTGTAACTCAAAACATATAACCAGTAAAAATATTTAAAGCATTGCCTATGGGGATTTTTAAGTAGCGAAGTTTGGCGCCATTCCACGAGCGTGTGCAATTTTGAAGGGTGACATGTTAGGTATCTATTTACTCGGCGTAACTTCATCTTTCACATTATGCAAAAACACTGGGCTAACTTTACTGTTTTTTTTTTCTTTTAGGCACAAAACAGTTTTTTTCCGTAAAAAACGCGTTAGAAAAATTTCTGCGCAAATACCGTGCAAGATAAAAAGTTGCAATGACCACCATTATATTCTTTAAGGTCTTTGCTAAAAAAACATATATAATGTTTTGGGGTTCTATGTAATTTTATAGCAAATAAATGATGATTTTTACATGTAGGAGAGAAATGTCAGAATTGGCCTGGGTGCTCCAGAACGCCTGAAGGTGCTCCCTGCATGTTGGACCTCTGTATGTGGCCACGCTGTGTAAAAGTCTCACACATGTGGTATCGCCATACTCGGGAGGAATAGCAGAATGTGTTTTGGGGTGTAATTTGTGGTATGCATATGCTGTGTGTGAGAAATAACCTGCTAATATGACAATTTTGTGGAAAAAAAAAAAAAGAAAAAAAAATCTTGATTTTTGCAAAGAATTGTGGGAAAAAATGACAACTTCAAAAAACTCACAATGACTCTTTCTAAATACCTTGGAATGTCTTCTTTCCAAAAAGGGGTCATTTGGGGGGTATTTGTACTTTTCTGGCATGTTAGGGTCTCAAGAAATGAGATAGGCCGTCAGTACTTCAGGTGTGATCAATTTTCAGATATTGGCACCATAGCTTGTGGACTCTATAACTTTCACAAAGACCAAAAAATATCCACCAATTTGTACTTATTTTTACCAAAGATATGTAGCAGTATAAATTTTGGCCAAAATGTATGAAGAAAAAATACTAATTTGCAAAATTTTATAACGGAAACAAAGAAAAATTCATTTTTTTACAAAATTTTCAGTCTTTTTTCTCTTATAGCGCAAAAAATAAAAAACCCAACAGTGATTAAATACCACCAAAAGAAAGCTCTATTTGTGTGAAAAAAAGGACAAAAATTTCATATGGGTACAGTGTTGTATGACTGAGTAATTGTCATTCAAAATGTGAGAGCACCGAAAGCTGAAAATTCGCCTGGTTAGGAAGGGGGTTTAAGTGCCCAGTTGTCAAGTGGTTAAACCTCTTGCCTTCAATAACCACCCTTTTATTATTACTTACGGCACTAGACTGGGACTTCCCCTTTCACCTCTTACTTTTACCTTAATTACAGAGTCACGTGCTGAAACCATTAGCTCAGATCCTAAAATATTGGGTGTAAGAGTTTCAAATAAGGTACATAAAATCAGACTATATGCAGATGATCAAAATATATACATCAACCTTTTGTGCTCCTCTATATTTTAACCCCTATCCCAGCTGCCGGTGCTATGATAGAAACAGGAAAAATAACTACTTAAAATGTGTTTCTAGTCCAGCGCTTCCCTTAACCACTTGCTTACTGGGCACTAAAACACCCTTCCTGCCCAGACCAATTTTCAGCTTTCAGTGCTCTCACACTTTGAATGACAATTACTCAGTAATGCAACACTGTACCCAAATGATTTTTTGTACTTTTTTGCATATAAATAGAGCTTTCTTTTGGTGGTATTTGATCACCTCTGGGTTTTTTATTTTTTGCGCCATAAATGAAAAAAGACCGAAATAAAAAAAAAAAATTCTTCGTTTCTGTGATAAAATTTTGCATATTAGTAATTTTTCTTCTTAAATTTTAGCCACAATTTATGCTGCTACATATGTTTGGTAAAAATAACCCACATTAGTGGATATTATGTGGTCTGTGTGAAAGTTATAGAGTCTGCAAGCTGTGGTGCAAATCATAACAAATTGATCACATCTGATGTACTGACAGCCTATCTCATTTCTTGAAACCCTAACAACCCAGGAAAGTACAAATGCCCCCAAATGACACCTTTTTGGAAAGTAGACATTCCAAGGTATTTAGTAAGAGGCATGGTGAGTTATTTGAAGTTGTAATTTTTTCCCACAATTCTTTGCAAAATTAAGATTTTTCTTTTCTTTTCACAAAATTGTCATTGTGATAGCTTATTTCTCTGACATGGCATGTGCATACCACAAATGACACCCCAAAATACATTCTGCAACTCCTCTTGAGTATAACGATACCACATGTGTGGGACTTTTTCACTGCCTGATCACATACAGAGGCCCAACATGCAGGGAGCACCATTAGTTGTTCTATGATCATAAATTACACATCTAACTTGTTGACTACCCATTACAATTTTGAAGGCCCTGGAGCACCAGGACAATGGAAACGCCCACAAAATGACCCCATTTTGTAAAGCTAACACCCCAACATATAATCTATGAGGCATAATGAGTCTTTTGAATGGTTTATTTTTTTTCTAACGTTTTTGGAAAATGTGCAAAGTTGTCAATTTATAAGATATTTCCAACACATAGCATGTACATAGCAAAAATTACACCCCAAAATACATTCTGCTACTCCTCCTGAGTATAACGATACCACATGTGTGAGACTTTTACACAGCCTGTCCACGTACAGAGGCCCAACATTGAAGTAGCACCGTCAGGCGTTCTAGGAGCATAAATTACACATCTCATTTCTCAACCACCTATTACAATTTTGAAGGCCCTGGAGCCCCAGGACAATAGTAACGCCCACAAAGTAACCCCATTTTGGAAAGCTAACACCCCAACGTATAATCTATGAGGCATAATGAGTCTTTTGAACGGTTCATTTTTTTCCAGAAGTTTTTGGAAAATGTGGGAAAAAAATGAAAACGCATTTTTTTTACGCAAAGTTGTCCATTTATAAGATATTTCCAACACATAGCATGTACATAGCAAAAATTACACCCCAAAATACATCCTGCTACTCCTCCTGAGTATAACGATACCACATGTGTGAGACTTTTACACAGCCTGTCCACATACAGAGGCCCAACATTGAAGTAGCACCGTCAGGCGTTCTAGGAGCATAAATTACACATCTCATTTCTCAACCACCTATTACACTTTTGAAGGCCCTGGAGCACCAGGACAATGGAAATGCCCACAAAGTGACCCCATTTTGGAAAACCAACACCCCAACGTGTAATCTATGAGGCATAATGAGTCTTTTGAACGGTTCATTTTTTACCAGAAGTTTTTGGAAACTGTGGAAAAAAAATGAAAACGCATTTTTTTTTACACAAAGTTGTCCATTTATAAGATATTTCCAACACATAGCATGCACATAGCAAAAATTACACCCCAAAATACATTATGCTACTCCTCCTGAGTATGGCGATACCACATGTGTGAGACTTTTACACAGCCTGGCCACATACAGAGGCCCAACATGCAAGGAACACCATCAGGTGTTCTAGGGACACATAACATGCACATACCAAGAATTACACCCCAAAATACATTCTGCTGAGCAAAGGGTAAACAAAAGATTACCTGTGGTTTTAGAAGCGCAGTTGTCCACAGGAGGATAGCACTGGTCCAGGCAGCAGGCAGGGACTTGGTCAGCGAATGCAATTGTCCAGGCAACAGGCAGGAATACTGTCCATAGTTAGTACAGGCAGCAGGCAGGGATACTGTCCATATACAGTCCAGGGTCAGTGCAAGCAGAGATTGACAGCAGTGCCAAAATATTGGTCCTGGTAGTAGGCAGGTCCATGTGGTGTGGTCAGTTCATGCAACAGGCAGAGGCATGATGGCAAAGGTCCTACAGGCAGAAGGCAGAAGTAGGGCCTCGTCCAGGACTAAATAGGGACAGGGATAGAGGCTTCTCCCACCCAAATCTCTTTGAAGCCTCTGAGTCTCCAGACCCTAATCTAGGAATGAGAAAACAAAAACAATTGTTTTCTTCATCCAGAAAAACAATTCTGGAGCCCCTCACATATGTGAGACCCCTGTGTTATGAATCCCACTAGTCCACTGGCAGGGTAAAAGATCAGTCCAAGAGGCAGGCAAAAAGCATGGTCAAACATTCCAGGGTCAGTTCCAGATCAGGCAGAGGTATGTACAGAATCGGTAGGCAGAAGCGTAGTCGAATAACCGTCCAGGGTCAGTTCCAGATCAGGCAGAGGTATAAACAGAATCGGTAGGCAGAAGGGTGGTCAAATAACAGTCCAGGGTCAGTTCCAGATCAGGCAGAGGTATAAACAGAATCGGTAGGCAGAAGCGTATTCGAATAACAAGCCAGGGTCAGTTACAGAGCAAGCAGAGGCATAAGGGGTGTGAAGATAAATGGCAGGAAGTGAACTAATAATTGAGTTTGGTATGGTAACAGCGGAAACAATCAACCATGCAGAGGCCTGGTTCTGAAGGACATTGGGCACAATAATAAATGGTGTCTCTTCTCTCTCCTCTTTTGGTGCACACCCGGCATTTTTTCTGGCGTTTTTGGCCTGTTGGTCTGGAAGGGATTTTATCTGGGAAGTGGCGCTCTGAGAGTCGGCTAATTACATCAGATCTAATGTTTACTGGTGGGCTGTTCGGGTATATAAGGGCAGTGGTTATTTCCTCCTGGTAGAAAAGGAAGGGTTTGGGTCTTTCAGTGGATTTCCGATAGATGACATAGGAGTTGTACATGGTCAAATTAAACAAATAAATTGAAACTTTTTTATACCACTGGTATGTTCTTCTTGTGGAAAGGTAGGGTTCGAGCATCTGGTCGTTGAAGTCGACACCCCCCATGAACTTATTGTATGCTGTTTTTTGGATCCGGCCATTCCTCCTGATGATCTCAACAAATGTATTGTTGTGGATGGAAGAAAGCATATAGACATCCCTTCTGTCCCTCCACTTCACAGCCAAAATTTCCTCAATGCGTAAACTCGCCGTCTCACCTCTTCTTAATTTTTTGTTGACCAGGCTTTGAGGAAAGCCCTACCGGTTCGTCCGTACGGTGCCGCATGCTGGAGTGTTCTTTTTGTAAAGGTTTCGGAACAGGGGCAAACTTGTATAAAAGTTGTCCACATACAAGTGGTAGCCTTTCTCCAGAAGTGGGTTTATGAGTTCCCAAACTACTTTCCCACTGGTTCCTATGTAGTCTGGGCAATTAGGGGGTGTAGTTGGGTGTCTTTCCCTTCATATACGATGAAGGCATACACATACCCTGTGGCTCGGTCACACAATTTATAGAGCTTCACCCCATAGCGGGCCCTTTTGCTGGGTATAAATTGTTTTATGCCAAGCCTGCCAGAACATTTTATAAGGGACTCATCCACGCATATGTTATGGTCTGGGGTAAACAACTGGGGGAAGGTTTCAGAAAAATAATTTAGTAACGGCTGAATTTTATAAAGCTTATCAAAATTTGAGTCATTTCGGGGAGGGCACTGGGTATTGTCATTGTAGTGTAGGAATCTCATAATCATGAGATATCTGGTCCTGGGCATTACTGAGGAAAAGATGGGCATGTGGTAGATGGGGCGGGTTGACCAATATGAACGCAATTGATTTTTTCCGTTTAGTCCCATGCAGAATGTGAGGCCCAAAAAAATTCTAAACTCCTCCACTGTAAGGGCTCTCCACTCGTAGGGACGGGCATAATAGGACGTTAGGTTGCTTGCTATGAACTGTTGGGCATATAGGTTGCACTGGGCCACAATTGATGCAAGCATGTCGTCAGTGAAAATTAAATTGAAAAAGTCAATCGGGGCAAAATTTTCTGTGTCCACCTGGACTCCTGGCTGGGTAGTGAAAGGGGGAATGTTGGCTTCTCCTGAATTAGGAGGAAGCCACAAGGGGTTCTGAAGGGAATAGGGAAGGCTGGCATGGGACCTAACCCTTTGGGACTGAGATGACACCCCACTGGTACGTGGCCTTGCTTGCCTGGTAGATGGCACTGCAGTGCTGGTGGATGGCACTGCCTCCTCAGCAGAACGTCTTCGTCTGGCGGGCAGGCCCTCCTCCTCCTCCTCTTCTGAGGCTGTCAGTGTTCCACTGCTTAGGACAGGCTCGTAGTCCACATCAGACTCATAGTATGAATTTGCAGAGGAATCTGAATTGGAGAGCTCCCCATTTCTCTCATCGGCCGCAAGAATATTGTATGCCTCCTCGGCTGAAAATAATCTTCTAGCCATTGTTGGCACTGAAGACACGTGTCACTAATACGTGGCACTGATGACACTGATACATGGCACTTATACGTGGCACTGATGACACTGATACGTGGCACTGATGACACTGATACGTGGCACTGACAGGTGGCACTGATGGCAGATGGCACTGGCAGATGGCACTGGCAGATGGCACTGGCAGATGGGACTGGCAGATGGCACTGGCAGATGGGACTGGCAGATGGGACTGGAAGATGGGACTGGCAGATGGCACTGGCAGATGGGACTGGCAGATGGGACTGGCAGGTGGCACTGGCAGATGGCACTGGCAGATGGCACTGGCAGATGGCACTGTGTTTTTAACTGTGTGTGTGTTTTCACTCACTGTAACTAGCTGCAGCACAGGTCACTCTCCCTCCTCACACGCGGTCTCTGTGTGAGGAGAGAAAGCCGGCAATGAGAGATGATCTCATATTTTTACATTTGAGATCATCTCTCATTGGACAGGAAGATCGAGTGCTAAATGGCCTCTGTGATTGGCTGTGTCCAAGGGACATGGCCAACATAGATTTTCCCTGATGCGTGCTCGTGAGAGCGCGCAAGGAGAATGTAAACACAAGGACATCCAGGGGACATCCTCCCGGCAGTTCAGGTCCGCGCTGCAGCCGTCTTTCGGCTATAGCGCGGATCTGAAGTGGTTAAAGTAATTGTAGAGCTTTATTTATTTTGTTTCTTAAAATAATAAACATATCATACTTACCTGCTCTGTGCAATGGTTTTGTACAGAGCAGCCCCAATCCTCCTCTTCTGGGGTCCCCGCCAGCGCTTTTGGCTCCTCCCCCAGTCGAGTGCAGCTTTTTATGGATACACTCATGTGGGCACACTCCCAAGTCACCCTGTCTGCATCTATTGAAACAAACAGTGTGACTTGGTCTGCCCCCACTCCCTTGTCACAGGACATGATTGACAGCAGCAGGAGCCAATGGCTCCCATTACTATCAATCTGCCCTGTGAGGAGGGATAGAGCAGAGAGCTATTGCTCTCATGCATAGTGCTGGATTAAAATAGGCTCAGTTAGGTATGGGGGGGGGGGTATCTTGTGACACAGAAGGCTTTTTACCTTAATGTAGAGAATGCCTTAAGGGAAAAAAACCTTTAGAACCACTTTAAATGCACACATATGAAATCACCTTGTTCTAATACAAATACATGTATCTCCCAAACAATGTCAATTAAACATACAGAAATAAAGTAACATGCATTTAAAAGTCCTTAACCACTTCCTATCCGGTCAATGTATGTAAACAGCTAGACGGGAGTAGTGTTGATGCAGGTGGATGTAAACATATGTCTTTCTGCATCAGAGGCTCAGAGGAATCCTCTACCAAGTTACTCCATATGTTTTGGACCCCACAGACTTTATCCTAAATCTTTTGTGACTCTTCTCCACATTGCTGAAGGGACTACAACCACATCAGAACTTTCTATCACATTTGGTGGACAAATTTATACATTTTAGGGAATATATCTATTGCTTCATATCTTCCGTTACCCAAATTAACACTTACCTAGATCCAGCACTTGCACTGTTCCACCTAGGTATCGATTGTAGGCCACATGACTCAAGAACTTTTCTAATTCATACCCTTATAGAGGCCAGGAAAGTGACTGCTAGGGCCTGAAAACAAAAGATTGCCCCTTTTCACATATCCTCAATGAACAAACTCAATTTTGAGGTTATGCTCACCATTAAAACTGGGATAGTTAAAGCGTTATGGTAACAATGGAAAGACTGACTCACACACACTAGATGTAAAGCTTTTGTATAGATATTTGTTACTAATAGTCACTGGTCCTTGAGCATTTAATTGGCAACATGTACTTGGACCCTGACATATCTTTATTTGCGTCATTCCCCTGACTCTATTTCATAATAATGGCAACAGTGCTATTTGAGATGAACATGAATAGAAGATATCATTTATTAATTTATTTATTTTCTTGTCTTGTTCTTATATTCTTATTACATGTATGATTGTATTTATACATTTTCCAACATCAAACCACAGTCTTTAATTAGAGATCTCCTTTTGTTTTTGTGTTAATTTTGTACTTTTTGACTTGATCTCCTGTTTCACATCATATCAATCTCTGACTTATTTGTATACTTTTTAAAATGAAAAAAAATATGTAAAAAGAAAAAATAGAGTTTAACTTAAAGAGGAAGTAAACCTTCCTGTAGTCTTTGTACCTATAGGTAAGCCCAGCATAAGGCTTACTGTACATATAGGTACTGTAAATATCTCCTAAACGTGCTCCGTTTAGAAGATGTTTACTGTATACTGAGCCGATGATGTCATTGGCGCATGCGCTCTGAAGGAATAGCCGCCCGCGCCGTTTCTTCAGGAAGCCTGTGCCGTGGCCGGCAGCTCCAGCGTGCATGCGTGGGAGTGACGCCATGCGGCTCCGGCCAATCACACAGCCGGAGTCCACTGCCCCGGAAGGAAGATGGGTGAAGATGGATGCGGCCTCCAGTGGGGACGACGCAAGCTTTATTTGCAGGTAAGTGCCACATAATATGCTAGTATGCGATGCGATGTATGTGATGCATACTAGCACATTAATCCTTTACAGGTCAGCGAAAAGGAAAAAAAAAGAACAAGGTTTACATCCTCTTTAACAAATTGGCCAGTGGCAAAACTGTTTATTAGCATAATTTTTTAGATTTTTCACACTACCACACTACATTGTCTTAAAATACTTCAAAAACAATTTTTCTGATCTCCCGCCTAACCCCCACCCCGCATTATTACAAAAATATTCCTAATCTAGGCTTCAGTCATGAATTTGATGGAAACTTTTTAGTTTCAAAACAGTACAAGAGCACATCAATAGGCATCAATAAAAGAGACCAAGCAGGTTTTATTATTACCACACCCTCGGATGGTTATGTAACATCTTTTTATATATTTTTATCTTTATCTCTTTTTATCTTTTTCTATTTCTTGGGGGACTAACGGCACACATTTCCTCCTGAATCTGAGAGTCCCCCTTTGGATATGAACACATATATTCTGTTAAATATAATTTAGGCCATCCATTGAATATGAACAACTTTTTCACTACCACTATTATTATTACCATTATCTTATGTTTGCATCAAAGCGAGTTTCCTCATTGAAGTCAATGGAAACGAAAATAATTTGTTCCGCATTGACTTCAATGTGATGCAATACCGCATGCGGCCAGAGGCGGGGGCGCCGGAGAGCCTCGGAAACGGACGAAACGGCCCGAGGACACGTTGGCTGACCTCGGCAAACCTCGGAAAGACTTCGTTCCCGAGATTTGCCAAAGTCAGCCGTGCTGTCCTCTGGCCTTTCCGTGCATTTCCGAACGGCGTCAATCTGCTGGGATCGGCGATGTTCGGCTCTGCTCTGCTCCGGTGCCCCCCACCTCAGGCCAAATGCGGTACTGCACACCGCTTTGGCCTGAATCATGCTCGTTTTGCGAGACAACACTCGCAAACCGAGTTACGATTTTAAAAAATACAGTGCTCGTATTGCGAAACGCTCGTTAACCGCGTTACTCTCAATCCGAGGATCCACTGTAGTATGTTAAAGGAGGTTGGACCTAATATCCACAGCTGGAGTGCAATTCCCAGAATCCAATCTGGTAAGAATATTAGCTAGAAGGGCTGTGGTGAAAGGGCTCATTAGGACAGATGAAGAATGCATGCCCAACTTACAAAATAGGTATATTCAAAGGTGGGGCACAAAGGTGAGCATGTCTCTGGATTTGTCACCAGGCCCAAATAAAACACAACATATGAAAAAGCAAAGATCATAAGAGTTATGAATAAATGTGTCCATTACAAAACTAAAACAACCAAAAAACATGTGCATAGGTGAAATAAATATGGGGTGGTTTTGGATTTCCGCTATTTATTATCTATATGTATTATCTTGTCTATTCCTATAGTTAGCTAGTCTATCAAAGCTTTGATAAAGTTAATGGGGATGCTACAATAACAATGTTAGCTATAAAAATATACACACTGCTTAAATAAGCAAGGAGCTAATTTGTTTGCCAAGAAAGTAGAAATGCTAACATGTTTTGCACCCTCTACCTTGGGTAGGTAGGTAGGTAGGTGCTAAGTGTAAGATTTTTGTGTAAGCTGCCAGTGCAGGTAGATTTAGGCAGGCCTATGCTGTGAGCTATGCCTGTTTGTTTTGATCTGGGGGCAGGGGAGTGGTTTAGTGTAGCAGTAGGTGACTGACATGCACTTCAGCTCTTGTGCGCCTCATCTGTTTCCAGAGAGAATGTTCTGGAAAAGGGGCAGGGCAGAGAGCTGGAGTGGCATGGGGTGCATGTGAGGAGCTCTGACCAATCCCCAACTAGGATTGGCAGGGGGCAGGCCTCCTACATATACCCATGGTCAGCCTGCTGGGGGAGGAGTTGTCAGCTGGGTGAACTGGATGATGGAGTGTTAGACTGTCATGCCTGAGGGAACCCCTTTCTGGGGGGTGTACCTCAGGCGGGGGCTCGGGAGCTGGGAGGGAGCCTCTTCTAACACAGTCACGGAGAGGTGTCCTGGAACAGGAGCTGGAGGAGACAGTTGGTCCGCACGTCCGGAGTAAAGTCATTCAGGAAGGATCCAGGGCAGGTGTCGGTGAGTGGAAATCACAGTGGAAAGCTCTGGAAGAGGCATGCCAGGGGAGCTGGATGTAGAGCCAGAGGGAGAGACTGTGGGAGTCTGTGTCAAATCAATGCAGCCATGAGGTTGGGCAGGATTTGCAAGTCGGACTTGCTGGGATCAGTAGTCCATCTTCATGTATTCTTCTCAAATAAATTGGTTGCTGCCACAAAGGGGTACTGCAGGCCCCGGCCTACAAAAGGCTATCAAGTAAATACACTGGGACTTATTCAGAGTGAGGCATGCTGATGGTGTGACAGGAGTACTAAATTTGGACAGTTAAGTAGTGTGCTGGAGGAAGTGTGCTGGAAGAAGTGTTCTGAGCAGGGATGAGCCGAACACCCCCCTGTTCGGTTCGCACCAGAACCTGCGAACAGACAAAATGTTCGTGTAAACTTTAGAACCCTATTAAATACAATGGACTCGAACGTTCGAAATCTAAAGTGTTAATTATAAAGGCTGATATGCAAGTTATTGTCCTAAAAAGTGTTTGGGGACCTGGGTCCTGCCCCAGGGGACATGTATCAATGCAAAAATAAGTTTTAAAAACTGCCGTTTTTTCGGGAGCAGTGATTTTAATAATGCTTAAAATGAAAAAATAAAAGTGAAATATTCCTTTAAATTTCGAACCTAGGGGGTGTGTGTGATATGCATGTGAAGTGGCGCATGTTTCCCGTGCTTAGAACTGTCCCTGCAAAAAATGTCATTTTTGAAAGAAAAAAAGTCATTTAAAACTGACTTGCGGCTATTAATGAATTGTCGGCTCCCGGCAATACATTCAAAAGTCATTGATAAAAAAAAAAAAAAAAAAAACGTGGGGGTTCCCCAGAATTCAATTACCAGGCCCTTCAGGTCTGGAATGGATATTAAGGGGAACCCTGCCACAAATTTTAAAAAAAATTGACGTGGGGTTCCCCCACATATCCATTCCAGGCCCTTCAGATCTGGCATGGCTTTTTAAGGGGAACTCCACCCCAAATTTTTTAAAAAAATGGCGTGGAGTCCCCCTAAAAATCCAGACCAGACCCCTTATCCGAGCACGCAACCTGGCTGGCCGCAGGGGAAAAGGGGGGGACGAGAGAGCGGCCCCCCCTCCCTCCTGAACCGTACCAGGCCACATGCCCTCAACATGGGGAGGATGTCCCCATGTTGATGGGGACAAGGGCCTCATCCCCACAACTAGGGTTGTCCCGATACCGATACTAGTATCGGTATCGGTACCGATACAGAGCATTTGCCCAAGTACTTGTACTCGGGCAAATGCTTCCGATGCTTCACCCGATACCTGGACAGTCAGCGGTGATCAGTGCGTGGGAGATCACCGCTGTATAGATTTAAAAGTCTCTCCGCCTTTCCCCCCCCCCTTTAAGCTGCTGTAGTGAAATCAGCGGTGATCGGTGCTTGTAACTCACACACGATCACCGCTGACTGTCCTCGCATCCTCCTCCAGCCCCCCTCCGTTCTGCGGTCTCATGTCCCCTCCACTCTGGTGTCTCCCTCCGTCCATGACCCCCTCCACTCTGGTGTCTCCCTCCGTCCGTGACCCCCTCCACTCTGGTGTCTCCCTCCGTCCGTGACCCCCTCCACTCTGGTGTCTCCCTCCGTCCGTGACCCCCTCCACTCTGGTGTCTCCCTCCGTGCTGCCATCCCCTTCCGTTCTCCTCCTCCACCCCCTCTTACTGTCAGGATGGAGAGCGGAGGTAGGAGCCGGTAAACCCGGCTCCTTACTGTTCCGAATGAACAGAGTCAGTGATCACTGACTCTGTTCATTCACAAAACTGAAACATCGTAAACTGTGTTACAATGTTTCAGTTTATGAATGGAGAGGAGCCGCTGTCTTCTCTCCATTCATTTTCAGCGCAGCAGAGGCTGCTGAGAAAGGGACTGGGGAATCTGTCCCTAGTCCCTTTCTCTGTCTCAAAGGGGAGATGTCAGAGGTCTGTTAAGACCCCTGATATCTCACCAAAGCCCCCCAACAGGGCTGATAAAAAAATAAAAAATTTAATAAAAAAATAAATAATAAAGAAATGAATTGTAAAAAATAAATAAAATAAAATAGAAGAAAAAACACACTGACACTGTCCACCCCCCACCCCTTAAAAAAAGAAAACATTATAAAAAATCAATCAATAAATAAATAAAAAAAATTGTAAAAAAAAAAAAAAATGTAAAAAAAAAAAATTTTTTTTTAAAAGAGATAAAAAAAAAGTATCGGTATTCGGTATCGGCGAGTACTTGGAAAAAAGTATCGGTACTTGTACTCGGTCTTAAAAAAGTGGTATCGGGACAACCCTACCCACAACCCTTGCCCGGTGGTTGTGGGGGTCTGCGGGCGGGGGGCTTATCGGAATCTGGAAGACCCCTTTAACAAAGGGGACCCCCAGATCCCGGCCCCCCCCTATGTGAATTGGTAAGGGGTACATTGTACCCCTACCATTTCACGAAGAAAGCGTAAAAAAATGTTTAAAAAAAACACACAAACACCTTGAAAAAGTCCTTTATTTAAAAAAAAACCAAAAACATTCCAGCGGTGAAATCCAGTGTCCCGCGGTGATCCCGATGTCCAGCGCTGTCCTTCATTGGTTGTGCCTGAGCGGACCTGATGGGGAACTCCCTCTCAGTATTTTAAATGTATAGACCCGCCCCTTCTAAAGTTCCCCATCAGGTCCGCTCAGCGGACCAGATGCGGAACATGAGAAGGGGCGGGTCTATACATGTATTACCAAAGTGAGAGCAGTTCCCCATCAGGTCCGCCCCCTCGGTATGTCGGACCCGCCTACGTCATTGGCTTGAGCGGGGACTCTTCCTTCACTATGTAAATTTAAATTACACAGTGAAGGAAGTTCCCCGCTTAAGCCAATGACGTAGGCGGGTCCGACATACCGAGGGAGCGGACCTGATGGGGAACTTTAGAAGGGACGGGTCTATACATTTAAAATACTGAGAGGGAGTTCCCCATCAGGTCCGCTCAGGCACAACCAATGAAGGACAGCGCTGGACATCGGGATCGCCGCGGGACACTGGATTTCAGCGCTGGAATTTTTTTTTTTTTTTTTATTATTTTAAATAAAGGACTTTTTCAAGGTGTTTGTGTGTTTTTTTTAAACATTTTTTTACACTTTCTTCGTGAAATGGTAGGGGTACAATGTACCCCTTACCAATTCACATAGGGGGGGCGGGATCTGGGGGTCCCCTTTGTTAAAGGGGTCTTCCAGATTCCGATAAGCCGCCCGCCCGCAGACCCCCACAACCACCGGGCAAGGGTTGTGGGGATGAGGCCCTTGTCCCCATCAACATGGGGACATCCTCCCCATGTTGAGGGCATGTGGCTTGGTACGGTTCAGGAGGGAGGGGGGCCGCTCTCTCGTCCCCCCCTTTTCCCCTGCGGCCGGCCAGGTTGCGTGCTCGGATAAGGGGTCTGGTATGGATTTTTAGGGGGACTCCACGCCATTTTTTTTAAATTTGGGGTGGAGTTCCCCTTAAAATCCATGCCAGATCTGAAGGGCCTGGAATGGATATTTGGGGAACCCCACGTCAATTTTTTTTTTAATTTGCGGCGGGGTTCCCCTTAATATCCATTCCAGACCTGAAGGGCCTGGTAATTGAATTCTGGGGAACCCCCACGTTTTTTTTTTTTTATCAATGACTTTTGTATGTATTGCCGGGAGCCGACAATTCATTAATAGCCGCAAGTCAGTTTTAAAAGACTTTTTTTCTTTCAAAAATGACATTTTTTGCAGGGACAGTTCTAAGCACGGGGAACATGCGCCACTTTACATGCATATCATACACACCCCCCAGGTACGAAATTTAAAGGAATATTTCACTTTTATTTTTTCATTTTAAGCATTATTAAAATCACTGCTCCCGAAAAAACGGCCGTTTTTAAAACTTCTTTTTGCATTGATACATGTCCCCTGGGGCAGGACCCGGGTCCCCAAACACTTTTTAGGACAATAACTTGCATATAAGCCTTTATAATTAGCACTTTAGATTTCTCCCATAGATTTTTCGAATTTGCCGCGAACACCCCAATTTGTTCGCTGTTCGGCGAACGGGCAAACAGGCAATGTTCGAGTCGAACATGAGTTCGACTCGAACTCGAAGCTCATCCCTAGTTCTGAGGTAAAAGACTGTCAAGTTTAGGGTTGGCCATCTTGTTCTGAAGAGAAGTGACGCAGTCACCTTATTCTACAAAGTACTAATTTATCCTATGGGCATCCCATGTCCCTTTTCGCCAACCAAGTTCAATCCCCTAATAAAAACAACAAAAACAAGCAAGAGACTGTTCATTGACTAATGCGGCGTACACACGATCGTTTTTCATGCCGTTAAAAATGCCATTTTTTAACCACTTAAGCCCCAGACCATTTTGTAGCTAAAGGACCAAAGCTGTTTTCAGAATTTTGCACTGCGCTGCTTTAACTGTAAATTGTGCAGACATGCAATGTTGTACCGAAACAAAATATGCGTCCTTTTCTTCCCACAAATAGAGCTTTATTTTAATGGCATTTGATTGCCTCGGCGATTTTTATTTTTTGCGATATAAACGGTAAAAAGACAGAAAATTTTGAAAAAAAATGATATTTTCTACTTTTTGTTATAAGAAAAATCGAATAAACTCAATTTTAGTCATACATTTAGGCCAAAATGTATTCAGCCACATGTCTTTAGTAAAAAAAATTTCAATAAGCGTATATTTATTGTTTTGCGCAAAAGTTATAGCGTCTACAAACTAGGGTACATTTTCTGGAATTTACACAGCTTTTAATTATATGACTGCCTATCTCATTTCTTGAGGTGCTAAAATGGCAGGGCAGTACAAAACCCCCCCAAATGACCCAATTTTGGAAAGTAGACACCCCAAGGAAATTGCTGAGAGGCATGTTGAGCCCATTGAATATTTTTTTTTTTTGTCTCAAGTGATTGAATAATGACTAAAAAAAAAAAAAATTACAAAAAGTTGTCACTAAATGATATATTGCTCACACATGCCATGGTTATATATGGAATTACACCCCAAAATACATTTTGCTGCTTCTCCTGAGTACGGGGATACCACATGTGTGGGACTTTTTGGGAGCCTAGCTGCGTACGGGCCCCCGAAAACCAAGCACCGCCTTCAGGATTTCTAAGGGCGCAAATTTTTTATTTCACTCCTCACTACCTATCACAGTTTCGAAGGCCATAAAATGCCAAAATAGCACAAAACCCCCCCAAATGACCCCATTTTAGAAAGTAGACATCCCAAGGAAATTGCTGAGAGGCCTGCTGAGTGAGCCCATTGAATTTTTTTTTTTGTCCCAAGTGATTGAATAATGACAAAAAAAAAAAATTACAAAAAGTTGGCACTAAATGATATATTGCTCACACATGCCATGGTTATATATGGAATTACACCCCAAAATACATTTTGCTGCTTCTCCTGAGTACGGGGATACCACATGTGTGGGACTTTTTGGGAGCCTAGCCGCGTACGGGACCCCGAAAACCAAGCACCGCCTTCAGGATTTCTAGGCACAAATTTTTGATTTCACTCCTCACTACCTATCACAGTTTCGAAGGCCATAAAATGCCAAAATAGCACAAAACCCCCCCAAATCAAATGACCCAATTTTGGAAAGTAGACACCCCAAGCTATTTGCTGAGAGGCATGGTGAGTATTTTACAGCTCTCATTTGTTTCTGAAAATGAAGAAAGACATTTTTTTTTAATTTTTTTTTTTTTTTAATTTTCAAAACTTTGTGACAAAAAGTGACATCTGCAAAATACTCACCATACCTCTCAGGAAATAGCTTGGGGTGTCTACTTTCTAAAATGGGGTCATTTGGGGGGGTTTTGTGCCATCTGGGCATTCCATGGCCTCCGAAACTGTGATAGGCAGTGAGAAGTGAAATCAAAAATTTACACCCTTAGAAAGCCTGAAGGCGGTGCTTGGTTTTGGGGTCCCGTACGCGGCTAGGCTCCCAAAAAGTCTCACACATGTGGTATCCCCGTACTCAGGAGAAGCAACAGAATGTATTTTGGGGTGTAATTCCACATATGCCCATGACATGTTTGAGCAATATATCATTTAGTGACAACTTTGTGCAAAAAAAATAAAAATTAAAAAAAAATTGTCTTTTTTCCGCAACTTGTGTTAACATATAAAATATTCCATGGACTCGACATGCCTCTCAGTATATAGCTTGGGGTGTCTACTTTCCAAATTTGGGGTCATTTGGGGGGGTTTTGAACTGTTCTGGCATTTTATACACAACATTAGGAAGCTTACATCCACTCTTCTAACCACTTGAAGACAAAGTCCTTTTTGACACTTTTTGTTTACATGAAAACATATTTTTTTTTTGCAAGAAAATTATGTTGAACCCCCAAACATTATATATATTTTTAAAGCAAAGGCCCTACAGATTAAAATGGTGGGTGTTGCATTTTTTTTCTACACAGTATTTGCGCAGCGATTTTTCAAACGCATTTTTTGGGGAAAAAATACACTTTTTTTAATTTTAATGCACTAAAACACACTATATTGCCCAAATGTTTGATGAAATAAAAAAGATGATCTTAGGCCGAGTACATAGATACCAAACACGACAAGCTTTAAAATTTCGCACAAACGCGCATTGGGACAAACTACATACATTTTTAAAAGCCTTTAAAAGCCTTTACAGGTTACGCCGTTAGATTTACAGAAGAGGTCTACTGCTAAAATTACTGCCCTCGATCTGACCTTCGCGGTGATACCTCACATGCATGGTGCAATTGCTGTTTACATATGACGCCAGACCGACGCTTGTGTTCGCCATTGGGCAAGAGCAGGGCAGGACAGGGGTGCTTTTTTTTTTGTTTTTATTATTAATTTTGCTTTTTTATTTTATTTTTAAACTGTTGCTTCCATATTTTTTTTTTTTATCATTTTTATTGTTATCTCAGGGAATGTAAATATCCCCTATGATAGCAATAGGTAGTGACAGGTGCTCTTTTTTTGAAAAAAACTGGGGTCTATTGGACCCTAGATCTTTCCTCTGCCCTCAAAGCATCTGACCACACCAAGATCGGTGTGATAAAATGCTTTCCCAATTTCCCAATGGCGCTTTTTATATCCGGGGGGGGGACATTCCCTCCCACTGCTTGTAAAAGCAGTCCAGAGGCTAATTAGCCACTAGGATTGCTTTTACATGAAAGCCGGCCACTGGCTGAAAAGAATGATACCAAAATGATACCTAAACCCGCAGGCATCATTTTGGTATAAACATTCAAAGTCCAGCAACATACCAGAACGTTGCTGGTCCTTGTTGGACATGTATTGTAATCTTTTTTTTCATGCAGCCTGTTGGCTGAACGAAAAAAAAAGATTGATCGGTGGGTATGCCCACCATTAGAATACCTCCCTTCATCCACCCACTTCTAATGATGGGCATATATGCACCATTTATATATGCCGAAGCATGGGGGCATCTTCCCGCAAAAGTTATGCCGCGTACACATGGTCAGACTTTTCCACGGGCAAGCCTCCGTCGGAATTTAGACCGTATGTACGCGGCATTAGAAGCAAAATCGCTCCTCCGCTCCTCCGCCCCTGCTGCCTCAATGCTTCGGCATATATGCTTTTTTTTTTAACTGTGGTGGTGAAATCACCTCCTACAGCACTGGAGTCGCAGGGATCAGGCCTGTCTCTGCGAACGCTGCAGTTATGTGTGTTGTGTTTTGCAAGTGACAGTGATCGATCGATACTGCACTTGGGTGGCCTGGGCTGGACGGAGGGGCAAAACGCAGGTGCTAGCAGGTATCTGGGCTGATCCCGCTAACACTGCGTTTTTGGGAACCCTAAACTGCTGGGGACGCTAGTATAGATCTGATCAGATCAGATATTGATCTGTTCAGATACTATACCACTAAGGGGGGTGTATGCTTCACGCGTGGGTGTTAGCGCTACTGGCACTAACCTGACGCTGCCTAGGGTGTGACGCAGACCCTCTCTGATGCTAAAACCTAATTGTAACACTTATATGGTGATCACTGGTGAAAGGGTTAACTAGGGGCAATTAGGGGGTTAAAATCTTTATTAGGTAATATATGGGGGTACCTGACGCTATATAAAAACCTGACGGCGAACCTAAAAAAAAATTACTGGCTACCTATCGGCATCACCGACACTAAGACAGCGATCAGAAAAACGATCGCTTAGCGACAGTGGTGATAGGGGGTGAAAGGGTTACCTGGGGGGCGATCAAGGGTTTAAACCTTTATTAGATAAAATATGGGGGTACCTGAAGCTATAAAAACCTGCGGCGAACCTAAAAAAAATTACTGGCTACCGATCGGCATCACCAACACTAAGACAGCGATCAGAAAAACGATCGCTTAGCGACAGTGGTGATAGGGGGTGAAAGGGTTACCTGGGGGGCGAACAAGGGGGTTAAACCTTTATTAGATAATATATGGGGGTACCTGATGCTATAAAAACCTGTGGCGAACCTAAAAAAAATTACTGGCTACCGATCGGCATCACCGACACTAAGACAGCAATCAGAAAAACTATCGCTTAGCGACAGTGGTGATAGGGGGTGAAAGGGTTACCTGGGGGGCGATCAAGGGGGTTAAACCTTTATTAGGTAATATATGGGGGTACCTGACGCTATAAAAACCTGCGGCGAACCTAAAAAAAATTACTGGCTACCGATCGGCATCACCAACGCTAAGACAGCGATCAGAAAAACGATCGCTTAGCGACAGTGGTGATAGGGGGTGAAAGGGGTTACCTGGGGGGCGATCAAGGGGGTTAAACCTTTATTAGGTAATATATGGGGGTACCCGATGCTATAAAAACCTGCGGCGAACCTAAAAAAAATAACTGGCTACCGATCGGCATCACCGACGCTAAGACAGCGATCAGAAAAATGATCGCTTAGCGACGGCGGTGCTAGGGGGTGAAAGGGTTATCTGGGGGGCGATCAGGGGGTTAAACCTTTATTAGGGGGGTTAGGGGGCTACACTGGACCTAAAACTAACTTTAGTGACACTTTTACAGTCACAAATGTCACTGATTGCAGTGATCAGTAAATAAATGGTCGCTGCAATCAGTGACACTGTGACTGGGGGCTGGGGGTGATCTGGGGTGTCTGGGGGGGCCTGGGGGGGCGATTTATGTGCCTATGTGTCCTGGTGTCAGTGTAGTGTTTTGGGCACTAACCTGCATCTTCTCTTGTGTGGCGCTCGGTATATGTGAGCGCCGCATGAGAGATGACATCACTTCCTCTGCCTGTGTAAACATTACACAGGCAGGGGAAGGATTCGATTCGCTGGGAGCGATCGAGAGGGGGTGGCCAGAATCGAACGGCCGTCCCCTCATCCCTGATCGCTCCCAAACGAATAACGGCCGCTAACTGTAAAGAAGGGGGGTCCGATCGGACCCCCCAACTATACAAAGGCAATCACGTATATGTATGTGATTGTGCCTGTCGGTGCCATTCTGCCGACGTATATTTACAGTGGGCGGTCGTTAAGTGGTTAAAATGGCCATTAAAACTGATCGTGTGTATGCTCCAGAGCATTTTTAACGGCCTGAAAAACGGGCATTAAAAATTTCCAACATGCTCTATTTTTTCACGTCGTTTTTCATGTAGTTTTTTTTAACGACGTGAAAAACGATAGTGTGTATGCTTTTACAAGGGGAAAAAAAACGCGCATGCTCAGAATCAAGTATGAAACAGGAGCGCTCGTTCTGGTAAAACTAGCGTTCGTAATAGAGATAGCACATTCGTCACGCTGTAACGGACTAAAAATCACGAGGCTGAAAAGCGCGAATCGCCGCTCAACAAAGTTTACTAACATGAAGGGTGGCGCCATTCAAATGGAACTTCCCCTTTATAGTGCCGCCGTACGTGTTGTACGTCACTGCGATTTTCTCGAGCGGTTTTTATAATGATCGTGTGGATGCAAGACAGGCTTGAGAGGAAACATGAAAAAAAAGACGAGAAAAACGTTGGTTAAAAAAATGGCATGAAAAACGATCGTGTGTACGCCGCATAAGAAGTGTGTCTAATGAATGTCTGGCAGCAGGGTGAAATGTGTGGCTGCTGTAACACGTAGCAACCTCGTGGGGCCATCGTTCCAGGTTCTGTATGCTGGCTGGGCTCCAAGACAAAGAGGAATAACTCTAGCTGGCCATTACTTTTAAAGCTCACTCAGACACCACCCACACAAACACCCACTGCCCGCCAGTCTATCCCTCTGTCAAATGAAAGTCCATAAGAGGCCATCGTTCCTAATCACCAAGAAGTATTTTCTTCTCCTGGAGAAAAGAAGGAGCAAAGCTCAGGGTGTTAAACGGTCACCTCCAGACACACATAAAATGACACATAAATATATGTATATTTAAATGTATTGAAAAGTAGAAAAAACATATATATACTTATAAAAATAAGGGGAGAGAGAACATGCACCCTTATACTAAAATCAATGGTGTATCTACAATGTCAAAGTTACATGGAAGCAGTCAAAGGCCAACATGTTTTGCGGTTAATTTATATATCTTCAAGGCTGGGTTGCTTCGTAGTTTGTTCAAATTCTTAAAGGCATCTGGATTAAGGGGAGACCAAAAAGTATAACCCACATCTTAAGCAGGAACAGCATAGTGTAGAGAGCACTCCAGATGGAATAGAATCTATATATATATATATATATATATATATATATATATATATATATATATATATATATATATATGCAGGGCTTTCTTTTTCAGACAATAGGTGCAGGAACTCCCCCTTTCTAAGTCACCCCTTTTCTCTGCCTCTACCCACCTCCCAGTACTGCCCCTTTTAGACAATATAGAACCAAGTATCATTTTGTGGTGCTAAGTAATTTGTATGGAATTTGGTAATGATATCAAGAAAAACTGTAAAATGGATCCCCTGTAGCCAGCTACAATAGATCCCTGTAACAACAATGGACCAACCACAACAAAATCTCCCCCCAGCAACAATAGACTCCCGGCAGCATCAACAGATCTTCGCACAGCCAGCATTAATAGACTCTCTGGCTGCCATCAACAAGAGACTCCTCTCCCAACAGTAGACCTCTTTCAGCAACAACTGACCCCCCAGCAACATAAGACACCCCCAGCAACAATAGATCCCCCACAGCAACAATAGACCTCCCCAGCAACAATAGACCCACCCCTGCACAAATAGATACTCCCCAGCAGTGAGCATCAATACCCTTCAGCACACCCCAGCACCCCTTGCCATTACATACAGTCAGTCCAGGAGGTGCCGGAACTGCGTTCCCCCACATCCCCGCTGAAAAAAAGCCCTGTCTATATGAGTAGATTCTCATGTAGGGGTAAATTCAATCCAAACCATATACCAGAAGGATCCAACAACTTCAAATAGCAGGTATGTTCTGATATCAGTGGCAGCAACTGGTGTCATATGAGACAGCCACACACTAACATAAGGAGCACTAATCCAGTATGAGGATGTGAACGAACCCTTAGTCTCCCGAGGAACCTGCTCCCCAGCATGAGAGTCTCCTGCCTATCTTCCAGGAAGCATGCTGTAGTCTCTACTAGGGGCACCATTAGTCCAGGTGTCTGCTTTTGACCCAGGTCATCTTTCAGTAACAGCTGGTCTTTTATGTTGCTGCAACTCAGTCATTTTAATTTGTACCTCTCCAGGAAATCTAATCTGGCGCTCCTCTACCCCCATTCATCACATCAGGAGGCCTATTCGAGAACATCCTGTTAGGATATGAATCCCCATTTATTACTCCTTGTCACAAACACCCTGCTGGGTAAACTTCCTGCACTGGCATTCCACAATGACCATTTCCAACACAGGCCAAATGGCTGTATCAACCAGGAAGTAAAACTCCAGAAATATATGATATTAAACCATGTTGCCTTCCAACAATAGGTTAAACATGGTTTCAGGCATAATGAAACAGTAATTTATGTGGGTCAGCCAACATAAATGGGATGGGAATCGTCTACTGTCTGTATATTACATGGAGTCTGATTACTGACACTTCATGGCATATAAAATAATGTCTTTGGACAGGGAGTGTGAGATATTCTTGTCCTGTGTGCAGCCATGGACAGACCCTGAAACTCTGGAACGCATATTTAACTATTTGGGACCCCAAGAGATAGAAAAAAAGCCATTAGCTGATTCGCTTTATGAATATTGGTGAATTAACCCTTTACGGTGGCCCTAGATGGTTAGCTGGTTAAATACCATGGGTACACTGAACTAAGGTTTTAATTATTAGTAGACAGACCCTTTGAACACCTTCTGTCATCATTGCATTAATTTATTTAAATAAAATTACTTTTTACTTTCAGAGTCCTGATTACAAAAATAAATCACAGCGGTTTCCAGTTAAAACTTTACCTGTCCACATAGACTAATTGTGAAAGCTGTGGCATTGCTTTTAATCAAGCCTGTATTGTAGGATTTCTCCAGTTAATCCCTTCCTTATTGAATTCCTAGTAATCTTGTCATTTATACCTGATTACCATGCTCTGCCCTTTCATATATCTCTTGAATTTTAAAGTCAAATGGTCATCACCATCAGCAAACTACATTGCTTTCTGACATGTGTGGCAATGCTGCATTGCTGAAAAGTGATAATGTATTTTTAAAAAGTAGGACAAAGTATTGACTGATATGTCTACACTGTTGTACCTATGCAAACGGAAATCTAAATCACCTGAAAAGTTATGTGACTTACCTTCAGTGGTTTTATCACATTAGCTCTCACCAGTTTACAAAGCTCCTAATTACTTTGCCAAATATACAGAGCAATAACCATGTCACTACTAGAGGGGGGCAGATTAGAGACACACATTCACTTTCTGCTGTACGAAGAAACAACTGTGCTTTTCTCATTATGATCCACACTTGCCTAAATACGTGATTAAGTTCTTGTTTGAAGTCTATATTCAAATGCTGAAAATGCAATTTCCAGCAGTTGTTTTAATGCATGTATTTATTCACGAGCAGTCTTACTTATCCATAACATTTAATAACCTTTGAAAACAAGCCCAGGCTTCATGCTTACCCAATCCTCCAACCTAATTATTTCAGCAAAAGTACATTGTCTGTTCCAATTAAGATATAATTACACAGTGTAAGATATGTTTTTTCTTAGAAAACTTCCATGCTTCGATATCTAAAAAATATACTATTTCTGTACCTGGAAGGTACATAGATTAATAATGTAGATCATATTCTGAAAAGAGATTGTTTTTTTAATATATTTACGCTCCTTTTTATGTAGTATTTTTTTTTTTTTAAATCATTTGAAATGTCTGCATCAATCTTTGTTTCAGGCATGTCTTATCTCCAATACAAAATATAGAACAACTGAACAAATAATGCTAACACTTTGGTGAGAGAAATTAAAACTCCTACAAGATAATTTTTTTACCAATAGCTTGCCAGGTACATTTTCTACATTCTTGTGTCCTTGAAATGTTTCTTTTTCTAATTTTCCTTTTCTTACACAGAGAAATTGACTGCATTTGGGAATGACAAAAAGAATTACTGGGTGGCTAAGGGAGGGTATACTTCAAAACCAGTAATATAATTTTGTAATATTCTAGGATAAGGTATTACCTTTAGCTATACATGAAGCAGAAAATAAGATTAAAGTGGGCCTATTCTCTTTGAAACTTTAACCCGTTTAATTTTCCCCTTCTATTAACAGTCCAGCAGTGTACATTACTAGGAAGCTATATTATTCTTACCTGTGAGCAGTTCCTAATTAATATTATCTCTGGCTGCTGACACCCAAGTACAGCTGTATCTGCAGAACTAGATAGACTAGATCAGTGGTCACCAAACTGTAACCCGAGGGCCAGATGTGATCTTTTGCTTGCAGTTATCCGGCCCTTGAGGCACTATTCCCTCTACTGACACCAACGATGAGGCACCATTACTTTCATTGGCTACAACAGCAAGGCACTATTCCTCCCACTAATACCAATAAAAGGGCATAATTCCTCCTGCTGACACCAATGATGGTGTCACTAATACTAATGTTGTGACACTACTCCTCTTCCAACTGAACACATTTTTAATCCCACTATCCACCAAACCTGAGACATTGGGGACTACTATTGATGCTGGGGCATTTTCTACTCCCACTGGCCACAGTCCGGCCCTCCTAAAGTCTAAAAAGGCAGTAAACTGGCTCTTTGTTTAGGAAGTTTGGAGACCACTGAACTAGATAGATGGTTGAACTAGATGGACCTTTTCTACAAGACTGACTCTTTGACTATGTAACACATAGGGGTAAATTTACTAAAGGCAAATAGGCTGTTCACTTTGCAATGGAGTTTTCTCTTTGAATGGAATTTTAGCTTAGTTAACCACTTAAGGACCGCCGCACGACGATGTACGTCGACAGAATGGCACGGACAAGCACAAGGGTGTACAGGTACGTCCCCTTTAAGAACCTGTCCGTGGGTCTCGCGCGTGCCGCCGCCAGCGCGCTCGCGACCTGGTCCGAAGCTCCATGAGTGCGCCCGCGGGATCCGCGGACCCGATCGCCGCCGGTGTCTCGCAATCGGTCACAGAGCTGAAGAACGGGGAGAGGTAAGTGTAAATAAACCTTTCCCCGTTCTTCCTAGTGGCATGTCAGTGATCGCCTGTTCCCTCTCATAGGGAACGACGATCAGTGATGTCACACGCCAAGCCACGCCCCCTACAGTAAGAATCACTCATTAGGTCACACTTAACCCCTACAATGCCACCTAGAGGTTAAACCCTTCATTGCAAGTGTCATTTTCACAGAAATCAGTGAATTTGTATAGCACTGATCGCTGTAAAAATGACAATGGTCCCAAAAATGTGTCAAAAGTGTCCGATGTGTCCACCATAATGTTGCAGTCACAATAAAAATCGCTGATCGCCGCCATTACTAGTAAAAAAAAAATATTAATAAAAATGCCATAAAACTACCCCCTATTTTGTAGATACTATAACTTTTGCGCAAACCAATCAATAAACGCTTATTTGCAACTTTTTTTTACCAAAAATATGTAGAAGAATACGTATCGGCCTAAACTGAGGAAAAAATATGTTTTTTATATATTTTTTGGGGATATTTATTATAGCAAAAAGTAAAAAATATGTAATTTTTTTCAAAATTGTCGCTCTATTTTTGTTTACAGAGCAAAAAATTAAAACCGCAGAGGTGATCAAATACCAACAAAAGAAAGTTCTATTTGTGGGAAAAAAAGGACGTCAATTTTGTTTGGGAGCCACGTTGCACGACCGCGCAATTGTCAGTTAAACCGACGCAGTGCCGAATCGCAAAAAGGGGCCTGGTCTTTAACCAGCCAAAATGGTCCGGGGCTGAAGTGGTTAATAGGAGAAGCTCTGCTGACTTTCATCATCCAATCATGTTTTCAGGGGTTTTTTTTGTATATTTTCCATGCCTGTGATAGAGTATTCTTTGGAAAGTAAATTTTCACCATAATCACTAGCCTAAAGCCCTGTACACACGGCCGGGAATCCCGTCTATTTGAAAACTGTCGGTTTTCCTGACGGGATTCCTGGCAAGCGTATACACACACGGCCATTCAAAAGACCCACCGTTCTTTTGAATGGCAAGAACGCGGTGACATCAACGACTACGACGAGCCGGCGTCTCATTTGGCTCCCCATGTGAAGTGACGTTCCGTCGCCACCATCTTGCTACACCCCACACTAATGTTGTATGCTACCGCGCATAAGTCGAAGTGTTATCGAGCATGCACATTTTTTCTCCATGCAGGTAAGCATACAGATGGGTTTTCTCTGCCGGGAATCCCGATGGGAAAATAGAGAGCAGGTTCTCTATTTTTTCCGGGCAGTTTTCCTGTCGGGAAAACTGCTAGGGAGCATACACACGGCCAGGATTCCCGGGCCAAAAGCTCTCCTGGCAGTTTTCCTGCCGGGAAAACCGGTCGTGTGGACGAGGCATGAGGGAAAATTCCCTTGCAAGGTGAAAACTCTCGTAGAAGTAAACTGCCTATTTGCCTTTAGTAAATCAACCTCCATCTTCTCTGTCGAAGGACAAGATTAGTGGCAGGAATTTTATCATCACTAGGCATTACTGTTATTTTACATGTCCAGGTAATAGGCAAACATTTTCTATTTAAGATAAAAATAAAAAATAATAATACTTTTATAGATTCTGTAGTGATGTAGGGGGGGAAGAAGAACCACCAACTGCAGGGGGGGGGGACAAAGAAGAGCAAAACTTCTAGAAATGACAGTTTTCTGCAGAGACTTCAGGGTAAGTCCTTTTCAGCAAGGCATCATTAGTAGTGATACAGGGAAATATTTACCTTCATAATTTGTGGTATATCTGTTTGTTCAAGCTTACATTTTGTGATGGAGTTACTTTATGTCCTTTCACCATCAGTGCATTGCCTGACAGATGTATCTGTCTTAGTTTTGTGTGAAACCTATTAGTGATCACTGGGAATATAGAATTGTGGTACATTGATACGCTTCAGTCAGTGATTTTTTATGTGATACAGTAAATCCAGGACCAGTCTAAGCCACTATATATATGTTATGTATTACTTTTAATGCAACATAATGAGGACAGCTGATCCCTATAAGGATAACAAACTTGGATGCCCTATATTCTAACTGAATACAACACAAAATGCTTACTTGTAAGTTAGAAAGACATAACAATTAAATTGTAATTTTAAAATGTTAGCATTTGCAAAACAGGTGATTTTGGGGTTCGTGTCAACATGTGTTCTACTCAAACATTGTGTTTTCCAATTGAAACATGCAGTTGCATTCAAAAAATGCTGTGTGATGCGAAGCAGGTAAAAAGTGGCCTCTGAAATGCCATGTGTACTGCTCAATTAAAGTCACTGTGATTTTGCTGGCCTACAGTACGTTTGACATGTGTTCCAAAATGCACCTCAAAAAGAGGAAAACAACAACTATGGACATGGGCTCCTAGAAACAACATCCATTCACCAAATATTTTACTCCTGGGTGGCAGATAAAAAAAATCTGTAGTTACATGCTTTCCTTACTATGACTAGAAAGTATAGCTATAACTAAGTACCACAGAGAAATCAAGCTCTTTTCTAAGTTTACCAGCTACAAAAATGAATATAGAAGATACACTGCCATAGCTGTACACCACACCAAAGCCTTTTAAGAATCCTGTGACTCTTTTGGCTACATATGGAACAAAATATAACCACCATCAAACCCAAGTAACCAATAATATTTTACGAACTGACATGTGTATCTAAGCTAAAAAATGCATTTTATTCATCCAAGTTTTTTTCACATTTGCAATTTCAAAAGATCTTTGTGTAGTCAATTAAGGGTGTTTGTATAAGTGTTGGGCAAAGGTATTTGTTAGGATGCCTTTTGTTTATCTTTACTAAGACAACTATTATATTGCTGGCTAAAACAACTGATAGGTATCTTAAAACACAAACCTAGGGCAATATTTAATTATTATTGAGGAAGGGGACACACAAAAAATGGTATGAGGGGGGCTTACAATCAGAGTGGCATCATCCCCAAGGCAACTAAGACAATGGATGCCCAAGAACTTCCCACTACAACCTTCATAAACCTGCAGTAAACCATGGGACAGCAAAATTGGGTAGATCTGCTCGACTGGGAAGATGGATTTGTAGGCAGGTTATGTCTAATGGGTCAGGTCATGCTAGTACAGATAATACAAATGTTTCTCTTTCTCTCTGCCTGCTGAAGCCCTAATAATGTCAAGTGAAGAGATGTTTCGAGGACGGGAGGTGGGTAAACCTGTTACCTTGCCTAAGGTAGGGTGACCAGACATCCCCGGTTTCAGGGGACAGTCCCCAAATTGAGGACACTGTCCCCAGACCAAGTCTGTCCCCGGGTTTTGTCCCCGGATTGGATTTGAACAGGGGCTGGGGCAATTTCAAAGACAGTCAGTGCAGAATAAAAAAGACAATTCTGAATTACACTCCCCCGCTCCTACTAGCTTAGGGGAGTGTATTTTGTTTCCATTATCTGTGCCCCTTTCTGATGATCGTGTTCTGGTCAGAGCGGAGGGAATATTTCTTCAGTTTTGGGTGCATGCCCATTCAGCTCCGCTTGCATGTTCTTCTGCCTTGGCTCAAGTCCCAGCCAGCCGTCTGCCTGCCTATCTCCTTGCCTTCCCTGGCAGAGTGATCTTCCTCCGCTCCCCACCCAGTAGTAGCCGGGGCCTGGAGAGTGAGACTTGAGAGGCTGTGAGGCGGGTGGCGGCGACTGGCAGAGAGAGGCAGCTGAGCTCAGCTGACGGTGTCCAGCAGCAGGAACAGAGGAGAAGTGGATCCGATCGTGGGGCTGCCAGTGCCTTCAAGGCTTCAACTCAGGTGAGCTTTGGGGGTGTCTGAATAGATGAGATTCCACTTTGTCTGTCTCTCTGGCATATTGGTCATAAGTTAACAAAATCAGCACCCAGCAGCCATGTTATGTGACACACTGTGACAGAGCCAGCCAGAGCCATGATAGAGTGCCTGCTGCCTGTGAGTTATGATAATGCTGATGATCTTAACCAGTTGCTGATCGCCCGATAGCAGATTTACTGTTACAGGACGGTCACTCTGCGAAGGATCACGTATATACGTGATCCTGAATTTCTGGGCTCACTGGTACCCGCTGATCGTTATGTACACAGGCAGAACGGTGGTCTGCCTATGTAAACAAGGCAGATCGCCATTCTGTCAGTATGGAAGACAATGATCCTGTGTTCCTGCAAAGCAGGTACAGGGATCTACAGTATGCCTTCCCTTAGTAAAAGCACCTCCCCCACAGTGAGAAAACACTTGTTAGGTACACATTTAGCCCTTTGATTTCCCTAGATGTTATCCCCTTCCCAGCCGGTGTCATTAGTACAGTGACAGTGCATATTTTTAGCACTGATCACTGTATTAGCGACACTGGTTCCCACAAAGTGTCAAAAGTGTTACTTAGTGTCCGATTTGCTTGCCGCAATATCACAGTCCCGCTATGAGTCGCTGATTGCTGCCATTACTATAAAAAAAATATGTCCCCGGATTTCATTTAAAAAATCTGGTCACCTTAGCCTAAGGACCAATCCTGCTATAATCTCTCTCTGTGTACAGCCTTTTTGCCCATCTCCACTCATCACGGTGTCTCACGGAGGTCCTGATTTTTGACTGGAGGAAATGTTCTTTCAATATAGAGAATGATAATTAGTTGCTGGATAGAGGAAAAATGTTGTATGGGTAGTCAGAGAGAGAAAGGAAGTATTCCTATAACTTAAGGAAGGCAGCCACATGAGTTTACCCCTATTGGTGAGAATACAGATGAAGGACCCTATGGCCCAGGGGTAGGTGAGTGGTGAGCAAGTAGTTTTTCAGAGACGTTGTTGCAAAAGATCCTACAAGGAAATGTGAGCACCAGCTGATGATGCTCAATGACTCATGGAGGGAAAGATGCTAGAACTTCATTTCAACACATTTAAGTATGTGACTGAAGTTCTTGATCAAAGCATTATTCCTATTACCCTTTTCAAAACAGAAAAAGTTTTAAAATAAAAGCAGATATGAGTTTCTTGTCTTCAGATGCCATATAAAAGGACTTATGTGGGGTGATTAAAAAATACTGAAAAGAGAATATAGGAAGGTTTAGAAAGTCACCCAACATGACAGTGGGGTTGATTTACTAAAGGCAAATCCACTCTGCACTGCAAGTGCACTTAAAAGTGCAGTGGCTGTAAATCTAAGGGGAAGATCTGAAATTAGGGGAAGCTCTGCTGAATTTATCATCCAATCATGTGCAAGCTAAAACGCTGTTTTTTTATTTTTTATCCTTGCATATCCACCTCAGATCTACATGACTGCGCTTCCAAGTGCACTTTCAGTGCAAAGTGGATTTGCGTTTAGTAAATAACCCCCAATGTGTATTAAGATGTTACATGCAATGATGATTCCCACATCTCTCTTCACACTAATGCCTTTCAGGCTGACCTTATGTCTGTGAGGTTTTTCTCAGGGGCCCTTCTGAGCTTAAGAAGAGACTGCACCCCACTATGGTAATTAAAAACATAGTACTTTGACACAGGAATGCATAACCTACAAAATACAAGATATACAGCTATAGAAATAGCACCAAAATTGACATACAAACTGACTTTCTTTAGAGAAAATAAACTCAATAACATCACAGATGGATTATTAAATCTGAACGCCAGGCAGACATATACAGCGACAGATTGGTATGTGCAGACAGAATCACGTTTATGTACATAATTTTGCCTGCTTGGGCTAAGGAAGGCTCAGTGCGTGCCTCCCTCCATGACTGCTGCGTCCACTGGACACAGCGGATTGCAGATTCTGATACTTGGGGCCCGGGATCATATGATTGCTATGTGATTATATGATCACAATGTCAACAAAGCTGTTATGAATTTATTCATTCAAGTGGGGTTCCACCCGCAATTTTTTTTTTTAAAGTCAGCAGCTACAAACACTGTTGCTGACTTTTAATAAGAATACTTACCTGTCCTAGGCACCCACAATGTCGCCCCCCCCAGGGCGATTCCTTGATCCTGCCAGGTCCCCATCCTCACTAAGCGAAACAGGCCGTGGAGCCTTGCGGCTTCACTGCCCGTTTCCTACTGCGCATGCGCGAGTCTCGCGGCGCTGTATGAATGGGCGACTGCTCCCTGGGATACACACAGTTCCCAGAAGGCAGCACACCCCATTCACCAGAAGACACCGCGAGGAGGACAAGGAAGAAGACCTGCCGTGGACTAGGAAGAGGCAGATTAGGAAGATCCGCATAGCAACCGCAATTTCTGGTAAGTAAAACATTTTTTTTTTTTTCAAATATTTTTTCCAATTTTTTGGAGCGTTTTGGTGTCATTTTATTTTTTAGGGTGGACCTCCACTTTCATAACAGCTTTGTTGACTATACTGTGTTTGGCCCACAGCTATCACATGGTACCTGGGCCAATCACAGCACCCTGTACCATGTGATTGGCTGTAGCAATCACAGATCACTAGTGACAACAGCTGTCATGAATGGTTAAAGCGGAGCTCCACCCTAAAGTGGAACTTTCGCTCATCGGAACCCTTCCCCCCTCCGGTGTCACAATTGACACCTTTCAGGGGGGAGGGGGATGCAGATACCTGTCTAAGACAGGTATTTGCACCCACTTCCGGGAGTCCTCTCTGCGGGAAATCTGCGGGAAGCACGTCACTTCCCGCAGAATTCCCCTTAGTGTTCTGGGAGGCACTCGCCTCCCAGAACACAGGAGGACCAGTCAGAACGGTGCAGCGCGACTCGCGCATGCGACGTAGGGAACCGGGCAGTGAAGCCGCAAGGCTTCACTTCCTGGTTTCCTCACCAAGGATGGCGGTGGGGGCAGCAGAGTGACGACCGATTGCTCGTCTTCTGCTGCCGACGTCGCTGGACTCCAGGACAGGTAAGTGTCCTAATATTAAAAGTCAGCAGCTGCAGTATTTGTAGCTGCTGGCTTTTAATATTTATTTTTTTTCGGCGGAGCTCCGCTTTAACCGATTCATGACAGTTGGAAACTTTGCTGTTACAATGTTCATTGTAACAACAAACAAAATGTAAAAAAAAAATTTAAAACCCTGATTACCCCCCAGAGTCATGCAGTATTACTATGGTGACACTGAACTACTCTGATGAAAATGTTTAATAAACACTTTTTTTTTTTTTTTAAAGTGAATAAAAATGTTTTAATTATTATTTTTTAATCAGTCACCAGTCAGTGTCCCTGGTCGCCACCACATTAGTCATATAACAATGCTGTACTGTACTGGTGACAGTAAGTAAAAAAAAATATTTTTATTAAATTTCTTTATTTTCAAAATAATTGTGACAAAAAAAATTACAACTTCAAAAAGCTCACTGTTACTAAATGCCTCAGACTGTCTACTTTCCAAAAAGGGGTTATTTAGGGAGAATTTGTACTGTCCTGGCATCTTAGGGTCTCAAGAAATGATATAGGCCATCAGTACATCAAAACTGATACATTTTCAAATATACTGTATATAGCATAGTTTGTAGATGCTATAACTTTAACACAAACCAATTAATATACACTTATTTGGATTTCTTATCAAGGACCTGTAGCATAATACAATTTGGCCTAAATGTATGATTACATTTGATTTTATTGGATATGTTTTATGACAGAAAGTAAAAAATATTTTTTTTTTCTAAATTTTTGCTATTTTTTTATTTATATCGCAAGTAATAAAAATACCAGTGGTGATCAAATACCACCAAAATAAATCTCTATTGGTGTGAAAAAAATGATTTCATTTTCAATTGCATACAATATTGCATTACCACGCAATTACCAATTAAAGTAGCACAGTGTTTAAAGGCAAAAAATGTTCTGAACATGAAGAGGGTAAAACTATTGTGTATATCTGTCAACAGTAACAATGGATAATTTTAGTAAAGGTATTCCCGTGAGCTTCTCTTTATTTGTATGTAGCACCTTCCTAGGTAGGTGCTGATTTAGATAGATAGAGTAAGGCCCCTTTCACACTACTGCAACGAGATTTTACCACGATTTTGCGGCTGCGATTTTGCGGCGATTTCAGGGAATGCCTGTGTAAGTGGCATCAAAATCGAACCAAAGTAGTGCAGGGACTACTTTGAAGTCAGAACGACTTGAAGTCGTACTAATATGAATGATTGTCATTGGAAATCATGGGAAACGACTTGTCATGCTACTTTGCCATCACAAATCGTGGGACAAGTCGTATAGGTGTGAAAGGGGCCTTAGTGTGTGTTTTGATAAGTAAATTTAGTTGCCGCAACTGTCAGTGTGGCTGTGATGGTTTGTTAGGTAAAAGCATAGTTTACTCACTGTTCTCTGTTAGGCCCCTTTCACACTTATACGACTTTTCCCACGATTTGTGATGGCAAAGTAGCATGACGTTTCCCATGATTTTCAATGACGACCATTCATATTAGTACGACTTCAAGTCGTTCCGACTTCAAAGTAGTCCCTGCACTACTTTGGTCCAATTTTGATACCACTTACACAGGCATTCCCTGAAATCGAGGCCGCGAAATGCGCAAAATCGCGGTAAAATTGCGCGACTTTGATATCACACTAGTGTGAAAGGGGCCTTAAGCTGCATTCTGAGCTAGTCATCTCTGCTCTCTGTGTTCAGCTGCTTCCAGATAGCTCCCTCTGAATATAGAGAGCTTGAGAAGTTTCTGGATGATAGGTGTGGAGCTATGTAGATGGCAGCATGAATAATAATACAGCCCTGCACTATCCCAGAGGCAGGTTATAATTGCATGCTGGGAGACTGTATATATTCAGGGAGCACACTGGGCTCTGGATATTTTCTTGGAGAGGATTAGTCCACCCTAAAGGTGGGTGACCTGAGGGCCTAGATGCTGAGAACCTGGAACAAAAGAGAGCTGGCTGAGTGGAGCTTCCAGCTGTCAACTAAAGATCTGGTCTGGTATCACCAGAGAAAGGTGTCGCTTAGAAGTTGGAAGGAGGCAACTAGCTATCATTGGGCCTTGTGCAAGTAGAGACACTTCTAAGAGATCTTGGGGACCTCTGGTGCTAGAGAAAGTCAACTGTGGGTCCAGTTAAAGGGGACACTGGCTGGTGTCCTGAAAAGCTTTGTCCACCTAACCTTCTACTACTCTGCTCTTGTGGCTCTAAGAAAGCAGTTTACAGTTAACTACTGCTACTAACTTAAAGCTGAAGTCTACTGTTTTTTTTCAAGCACAGACTTTAATATAGCTTGTTCTGAAGAATACCTAAGTCCTCAAGTTGTTTTTGGAGTATTCCACCTAATTCACATCTAATTCCCTAAACCAAGTTCTCTAAAAATAACAAAAACATTAACGTTAGATTGGTCATTGAAGAAACGTGTGAATGAGCCTGTGTGCCTGGCTGTGGGGCAAAGTTTGTAGGGAAGACCAGGACAGTACCTGGACAGTATCCCTGTGTCTTCTACGGGGGTAGCACTACTTGTATGCACAGTAAATAAATATCTGTTTGTAGCTGTATCATCAAATAATTAAAAAACACATTTTTCAGGCAGAAATTCAATTTTCAAAATAGAAGCCTTTTCTAAAGTACTGTATTTTAAGCCTAAACCATCTCAATGTGTTTATCTCTCACTTACCTAGTCCATGGCAGTCTGAAATGTGCACCTCTCCGTTCAAAAAAAAAAAAAAAAGCTTTCTGAGCCCATCGCTTCCTGTAGCATCATGAGACCATCCAGGAAACTTAGAATCCCATCATGTGCTGCCTTACTGCATCACACAATAGGGTGTGTTTACCTCTCTGAACCTACCTCGCTTATCACCACCTTTTTTTTTATTACCACCCACTTTTAAACCTTTTCATTTAAGGTGACCATACACTGTAAAATCTGATTGTGCAGTCTCCTTTAGATCTACCATCAGCTACATCAGCTATATATATAGTGCAAGGGTTTGACTGATTTAATACAAATTGAATAGATTGTTTAAGTGAATCCTTCTATTACCTAGTTTTGGTAAATATAAGGAACATTGTATAGAGACTGTATTATCAGATTTCATAGTGTATGGACATGGGAGGGAGACATTCAGCTGTCATTGTTCTTGCAGACCAATTTGATGCAGTGTGTGGCGTATGTGTAATGTTCTTATAGCCTTGGCCATTTTTATGTAGAGTAACAATTCCTTTTTTCAGATCCTCAGAGTTCTTTGCCATGAGGTGCCATGTTGAACTTCCAGTGACCATTATGAGAGAGTGAGAGCGATAAAACCAAACTTAACACACCTGCTCCCCATTCACACCTGAGACCTTGCAACACTAACGAGTCACATGACACCGGGGAAGGAAAATGGCTAATTGGGCCCAATTTGGACATTTTCACTTAGTGGTGTACTCACTTTTGTTGCCAGCAGTTTAGATATTAATGGCTGTGTGTTGAGTTATTTTGAGGGGACAGGTGAGGTGTGTACCCACTTTTGTGAGATACTGTATATGAGCTGAGCCATGGGCAGTGTCAGTAGAGCAGAGTTTGGTGTCAGTGGTGTAATGGACATTATCAGTAGTTTTTATTTTAATTATTTATTACAGTTTTATTTTTTATTGTTTTTTACAATATTGTTTTTTATTTTATTTTTTTACAGTTTCTTTAGGAGCCTCGTTTGGGGGCTCCTCCAGTCCCTTTCTCTGCAGCTTCAGCTGCACTGGACAGCACTGTTAATTTTGACATCAAATTTCAATTTAGTTTTGGTTATAGTCTTTTGACTAAAATTTCATTTTAGTTTGAGTCGTATTTTAGTCTTTTGACTAAAATGCCATTTTAGTTTTAGTCGTATTTTAGTCATTTGAATTGTTTTAGTTGTAGCCTTAATTTCGTCAACTAAAAGCTCCAGTTCACAAACTGAATCATAGTAAAAATAGTTTGCTATCCTTTAGTTAAGAATGAACACAGGCGTGATCGGTGCTGATCACTCACTGTGTTCATTTATTCATCCGTCCAGAAACATCCCCCGCAGCAGCCCACGGGAGAGGAGAGGAGGGAATCTGACAGCACTGCAGGGGGATACAGGGGTCACCAGGAGGTAGGGAGAATTGTCACCTCACAGGGTGATTATGGTGTGCCCAGGCACACCCAGCACACCCTGTGCACACACCTATGGATCTATGCAAGAAGAAGGTAAGGCACATAACAACTGATCAGCAGAGGAAAACACTCTATATTTATTTAGGGAGAACGGTGCTTACTGACAATGACTGCATATAACTGCAGAGGTAGTTGGGAGCAATCTCCCAATTTAGAAAAAAAGTTAATTTAGCCCTTTATCTGATAAGATGAAGTCCTAATTCAGCCAAGCAGTGTAAGTTCCTGCTGTGTGAAGGTGATGTGTTCTTTAATTTCTACCTTTGTTACTCTCCCCATCTACTCATTATACATCCTACATGAGCAACAAAGAGGAACAACACTGAGGCCTTGTACACACGGCCGAGATTCTCGTTGAAAAAAACATGTCGTTTTTTTCGACGAGATTCTTGGACAAGAAACTTGTCCCGGCTGAGTGTACACACGCTCGTTTCAAAGAACCCGCGGTTCTTTGAATGGAGCGTACGCGGTGACGTCATCGACTACGACGAGCATGCGCTCGTCACATTCGATGCCGTCGCCGCCATCTTGGTATACCCTACGTATGCCTATGAAGCTACCGCGCATGCGTCAAATTCATTTCGAACATGCGCGGGCTTCCGGGAGGACAGGTAAGTGTACACACACTCACTTTTCTCGTCGAGAAACATGCCGAGGAGAATCTCGACGAGAAAATAGAGAGCAGGTTCTCTATTTTCTCGTCGAGGTTTCTTGACGGTTTTCTCGACGAGAAACCCGATAGCCGCGTACACACGACCGATTTACTCGGCAAGACCTCTCTGCCAGCAAGTTTCTTGCTGGTTCTTGCCGAGAAAATTGGCCGTGTGTATGAGGCCTGACTTTTCCATATGACACATTTATGACTGTGGAACTTGTCATATATTTCTCTAATTTATACTCTACAATGCTCTATTTGAACATGATCTGCACAGTATGTAATTTTCAGTGATGCTGTTATGACAATTAGTACATCACACTTCCCTAAGTATGTAATCTCTATGTAAAGATTAACATTCAATTATTGTTACCCTGTCATTTACACATGGTGATCATTAAGCTTAATTGTAACTTGTGAACATTTGTCAGAATTCTATTTGAAATATGCTTGAACATGTCAAAAAGGTGGGACTCTAAATCATAAAACAAAGTCAGAATGATATATATATATATATATATATATATAACTAAATTATAAAATGTATCCTTTATTATGGTGTTTTTCACTGGAGTTTAGTGATTGACCTATGAGTGTCAAGCGTTAGACAAGGTAAGACGGGGAATAAGTGGCTACATCTCTTTCACTGTAATGTTGGTGTTCTAGATTTTATCCCATGGAATTTGTGTGCTCTCCTCATTTTATAAAGCTTTGCTCTGGGTACTTCAGCTTCCTGGCTACAAATACCTAGTAAGTCATTTGGCTCCACCCAAACTATGTCTTTCTGTATAAGAATGCTTCGGGCATTCGATTTTAAAAGTGGAGATTGATGCAAATTTTCTTTGTACTTCATATAGTGCTGTAAAATTTAGGGACACCATAAACACGCCTTTGGTTATATCTGTATACCTTCCAAGATTTCAGTACTGAAATAAAAATAAAATTGTCCATAATGTCATAATCAAGGATCTTTAACCACTTGCCGACCGCTCACGGCATATATACGTCGGCAGAATGGCTCGTACAGGCACAATCACGTACCTGTACGTGGCCCTTTAACTGCCGACGTCGGGGACCCCCCTGCCTTCCCCGTGAGTGGAACCGCGGGGATCCCCGCGATCGTCTCACGGAGGCTCGGCGCAGGGAGATGTGTGTGTAAACACATCATCTCCCCGCTCCTCTACTGACACTGTCAGCGATCTCCGCTCTGTGTAATCAGAGCGGAGATCGGTGACGTGTCAGTCGTAGCCACGCCCCCCTCAGTTGGTAAGACGCCCCTAGGCACACTTAACCCCTTCAGCGCCCCTGGTGGTTAACCCCTTCACTGCCAGTGTCATTTTCACAGTAACCAGTGCATTTTTATTGCACTGATCGCTGTGAAAATGACAATGGTCCCAAAAATGTGTCAAAAGTGTCCGATGTGTCCGCCATAATGTCGCAGTAACGAAAAAAATCGCTTATCGCCGCCATTACTAGTAAACAAAATTTTTTTATAAAAATGCCTTAAAACGATCCCCTCTTTTGTAAACTATATAATTTTTGCGCAAACCAATCAATAAACGCCGATTGTGATTTTTGTTACCAAAAATATGTAGAAGAATACATATCGGCCTAAACTGAGGAAAAAAAAAAATTTCGATATATTTTTTGGGGATATTTATTATAGAAAAAAGTAAAAAATATGTCATTTTTTTTAAAATTTTCGCTCTATTTTTGTTTATAGCGCAAAAAATAAAAACCGCAGAGGTGATCAAATACCACCAAAAGAAAGCTCTATTTGTGGGAAAAAAAGGACATCAATTTTGTTTGGGAGCCACGTCGCACGACCGCGCAATTGTTAGTTAAAACGACGCAGTGCCGAATCGCAAAAAGGGGCCTGGTCATAATGGCCCGTATTGGTCCGGGACTTAAGTGGTTAAGAAGTACAATGAGCCTAAAGCACCATACACACGGTCGGACTTTTGGCCAACAAACTTCATTTTGAGCAAGTTGGACCAACAATCTGACCGTGTGTACGCTCCATCGGACAAACTTTTTTTGCTTTTTCTTGTTTTCATCGGACAAAAGTTGGGTCTGCAAACGGACAAACTTTTGCCCAACAAAAGTCCGATGAAGCAAAGTCCGACCGTGTGTACAGATAACCATCGGACTTTAGTCCGATGGACAAAACAAATAATGTTAAAATCAACCAATAATAGCAGAAGTTGACCAAAGGGTGGCAGTAAAGAGCAGAAAAGAGCAGAAAAAACCCGCAATGTTGTAAGAAGTTTTAAGAAAGTTTGCAGAAAAGTCCGAACGTGTGTATGCTATGGGTGTTCCCAACCAACTCCGTTCGGACAAAAATCCACGGAAAAATCCGATGGAAGTCCGACCGTGTGTATGGGGCTTAAGGCTAAACTCCAGCCAAACTGCCTCAGAATTTGTATGTCTGTCCATCCAGTCTCGAAATTTACATCACAGCCTGGTCTAAGGCTTGGCTCACACCTATGCTTTTTTTGGTACTTTTTGCAGAAACGCACTACAGTTCATTTAACATGGTTTCCTATGGGACACGTTCACATCTATGCTTTTTTCAGCCACTGCGTTTTTGGAAAGGGTCATGGAATTTTTTTAATTCAAAACTGTGCTTTTTTTTGTTTCAATAGACGTCAATGAAGAAGCTGCAGAAAATCATGTAGTGTGTTTTTTGCATCAATTGTGTCGCAATTTGCATTTTTTTATCTGCCCAACAACAAATTGTCCAAAAAAAAGGCATAAAAAATGCAAAACGCAAATTGTGGCAAAATCATGTAGATCACATGTCCAAAACCGCAGAAAGCACTGCAAAAAGCACTGTAGAATGCATCAATTGCAATCTGCATATATTTGAATTGAGCCTTAGGCTGGCCATATATTATATAATTTTCTTATTCAATTTCCTTTAGATTTACCTAGTGCAAGGGTCTTGCATACAAATTGCATACAAATTGAAAATGTTTAGGCTTGACCTTATATTATATGGTTTTGGTAAACCTAAAGGAAAATTGCACAAGAAAATTGTATAATTTATGGCCGGGTATACACAGGCCGAACGTCGGGAGACAATGGTTGGTTAAAAAAAAATGCCAACATTCGACCCGTGTGTATGTCGGTCTGTCTAAAAACCAGCAGCCGACCAACTCCCAACCAGCTACCTCAGCCAATTGTGCCAAGCGCTGAATGAAGAATGCTGGCGGGGGGACCATCCCCCTGTCAGAACTCAACAACTCAGTGGGGGAGATCATTGAACTAACCTTGCATGGTTAGTACAGCGGCTCCGACCAGAACTGAGTTGCAGGAAAAACAACTGTTAAGCCCTGTACACACGATCGGATTTCCTATGGATTTTAAACCGATGGATTTTTCCATCGGAAAACCGATGAAGCTGACTTCCATCAGTCTTGCCTACACACCATCAGTCAAAAAACCGACCGTTCCAAACGCGGTGACGTAATGAGCCGAGAAAAATGAAGTTCAATGCTTCTAAGCATGCGTCGACTTGATTCTAACTCTGAGCATGCGTGGGTTTTTTATCTGATGGAGTTCCCCACAGACGATAGTAATTTGCTATCGGTTTTTTAACCATCGGATAAATTTAAAACATGTTCTATTTTTAAACACCAATGGAAAAAAGACCGATGGAGCCCATACACAATCGGTTTGTCCGATGAAAACAGTCCATTGGACTGTTTTTATCTGTAAAACCTATCGTGTGTACACTAGACATGTGCACACTGAAATATTTCGTTTCGGAATTTCGTTTTCGTCCGAAAAATAAATTTATTTAGTTACTCCCGAAATTCGTTTTTATTTATTTTGTTTTTCGTTAGAAATTGCATTCGTCCGAAAATCTGAATTAATTAAGGTTGAATCTGTCATTGAAGGCTTATGGTGTCTGTCGAATGTTCAAAGAAGATTCGACGGAGCAGTGAAACTGTACGACGCTGCAATCATACATTTCCGGTCGAATGTTCCGCCCACAAGCTATAGAAGAATTCTAATGTTGTATGACTAGTAATAATTATATTTATTCATTACTATTACTAGTCAACCAACATTAGAATTCTTCTATAGCCTATGGGCGGATGCATTTGACCGGAAATGTACGATTGCAGCGTCGTAGTTTTGCTGCACCGTCGAATCTTCTAACTTTCGATGCTTTGTCGAATCTTCGTCATTCTAGCTATTTTACTGCTCCTCCTCTTTGGTTACAATCAGCCAATAACATTCATCATCAACTTTATTTTTATTTTACTTCCCCCACCCAATTCCAGCAGTGATCTTTTCTCTCTATGACAAATCTTTTCTCTCTATAATAACAAATCTTTTCTCTCCTATGTCAAATCTTTTCTCTCCTATGTCGAATATTTTCTCTCTTTAATGTCGAATCTATTCTCTCCTATGTCGAATCTTTTCTCTCCTATGTCTAATCTTTTCTCTCCTATGTCGAATCTTTTCTCTCTATAATGTCAAATCTTTTCTCTCCTATGTCTAATCTTTTCTCTCCTATGTCGAATCTTTTCTCTCCTATGTCGAATCTTTTCTCTCCTATGTCGAATCTTTCTCTCCTATGTCGAATCTTTTCTCTCTATAATGTTGAATCTTTTCTCTCCTATGTAGAATAATCTTGGACTAATAGAGTTAAGGTTAGGCACATTCGACCACAGGTTCGATAGACACAGATTGTTATTGTCAGCGTCACGTCGAATCTCCTATCTATATCGAACTGTTGTAGCAACGAAAACGAAAATAAAGCATTTGTTTATGTCGGATCTTTCGGTTTTCGGATTCTGTGCTTTAGTTTTCGTTTGTTAAAACGATAACGAAAATAGCTGAAATTCGGACGAAAATGCATTCGGACGAAAACGAATGCACATGTCTAGTGTACACGGCTTTAGTGTGTACCAGGCTTGAAGGGGTTGTAAAGTTAGAAGTTTTTTTTATCTTAATGCATTCTATGCATTAAGATAAAAAGCCTTTTGGGTGCTAATACTTACCTGAGCCCCATCTCTGTTCAGCAATGTCCACAAGTGTCTCGGTCGTCGGAGACTCTCCCTCCTGATTGGCTGAGACACAGCAGTGGCGCCATTGGCTCCCGCTGCTGTCATTTAAAGTCAGTCAGCCTATCAGGAGAGAGAGAGGGGGTGGGGCCAGGCCATGGTTCCGTGTCTGAATGTACTCAGGAAGCTGTGACTCAGCTCGGGTGCCCCCATAGCAAGCCGCTTGCTATGGGGCACTCGACAGGAGGGAAGAGCGAAGAGAAACCCGAGAAGAGGAGGATCTGGGCTGCTCTGTGCAAATCCATTGCACAGAGCAGGTAACTATAACATGTTTGTTATTTTTATAGAAAAAAGCTTTTTTTTGTTTTACTGAGCTAAAATACAGCCCTTTAATTATAATGTGCCTATGCACACCGCCGCGTAGACAAGCGCTGTGCATTCTTCAGTGAACAAAAAAAAATCTGCTTTTTTGGTCAGTAATGAACGCCTCATGTACGCAAATGCGCCATTTACCTATTGTGCAGAACAAAAACTTTAGAATATGTTTTCACGCATTTGCGTGAACACATATATGCGAAAATGCACGTAAATGTGCACAAATACAGTAAAACCTTGGTTTGTGAGCATAATTTGTTCCAGAAACATGCTTGTAATCCAAAGAACTTGTATATCAAAGCATTTTTTTACAGGGTATAAAAGAGAAGAGAGGCACCTCTAAGTGTAGCAATAAGTTGCTAAATGTTGTACTTTCATTAAATGTAACCATATTGCTACACTTCGAGGCTCCTCTCTTCTTTTTTATACTCAGTTGTGACATGACGCTACTCTTATATCAAGACATTGCTTGTATATCAAGGCAAAATTTATTAAAACATTTTGCTTGTCTTGCAAAACACTCTCAAACCAAGTTACTCTCAAACCAAGATTTTACTGTACATACACAAAAAGTCTGGAAAAGCTTAACCGCTTGCCGACTGCCTCCTGTATTTTTACATCGGCAGAATGGCACGGCTGTGCAAAGTAACGTATACAGTATTTACATTACTTTGAATTTGCCCGCGGGACCCGCGGACTCGATGTCCACCGATGTCCCACGATCTTGTCACGGAGCTGCAGAATGGGGGGTGCCTGTGTAAACAAGGCATCTCCCTGTTCTGCCTAGTGACAGGACACTGATTGTCTGCTCCCTGTAATCAGAAGCAGCGATCAGTGTCGTGTCACAGTAAGCCCAGCCCCCACACAGTTAGAATTACATCCTAGGACACACTTAACCCCTTCCTAGCCCCCTAGTGGTTAACCCCTTCCCTGCCAGTCATATTTATACAGTAATCATGCCATTTTTCTCAAAGATTTTCATCCATATTACCGGGACCAGACATGACATTAAAGCCGCAAGCAGTTTTAAATGGCTTTTTTTCCTTTAGAAATGTCATTATGTGCAGGGACAGTTCTAAACATGGGAAACACATGTCACTTCACAGGCATACTTTAGACACCCCCCAGGTACGATATTTAAAGGAATATTTCACATTTTTTTTCACTTTATGCATCATTAACCACTTAAGCCCCGGACCATTTTGTAGCTAAAGGACCAGAGGTGTTTTCAGAATTTTGCACTGCACTGCTTTAACTGGAAATTGTGCGGACATGCAATGTTGTACCGAAACGAAATTTGCGTCCTTTTCTTCCCACAAATAGAGCTTTCTTTTAATGGTATTTGATTGCCTCTGCGATTTTTATTTTTTGCGATATAAACGGAAAAAGACTGAAATTTTTGAAAAAAAATTATATTTTCTACTTTTTGTTATAAGAAAAATCGAATAAACTCAATTTTAGTCATACATTTAGGCCAAAATGTATTCAGCCACATGTCTTTAGTAAAAAAAATGTCAATAAGCGTATATTTATTGGTTTGCGCAAAAGTTATAGCGTCTACAAACTAGGGTACATTTTCTGGAATTTACACAGCTTTTAATTTATGACTGCCTATCTCATTTCTTGAGGTGCTAAAATGGCAGGGCAGTACAAACCCCCCCCCCCAAAATGACCCCATTTTGGAAAGTAGACATCCCAAGGAAATTGCTGAGAGGCATGTTGAGCCCATTGAATATTTTTTTTTTTTTTGTCCCAAGTGATTGAATAATGACAAAAAAAAAAAAATTACAAAAAGTTGTCACTAAATGATATATTGCTCACACATGCCATGGTTATATGTGGAATTGCACCCCAAAATAAATTTTGCTGCTTCTCCTGAGTACGGGGATACCACATGTGTGGGACTTTTTGGGAGCCCAGCTGCGTACGGGCCCCCGAAAACCAAGCACCGCATTCAGGATTTCTAAGGGTGCAAACTTTTGATTTCACTCCTCACTACCTATCACTACCTATCACAGTTTTGAAGGCCATAAAATGCCAAGATGGCACAAAACCCCCCCAAATGACCCCATTTTGGAAAGTAGACACCCCAAGCTATTTTCCTGAGAGGCATGGTGAGTATTTTACAGCTCTCATTTGTTTTTGAAAATGAAGAAAGAAAATAATTTTTTTTTTTTTTTCAATTTTCAAAACTTTGTGACAAAAAGCGAGATCTGCAAAATACTCACCATACCTCTCAGCAAATAGCTTGGGGTGTCTACTTTCCAAAATTGGGTCATTTGGGGGGGTTTTGTGCCATCTGGGCATTCCATAGCCTCCGAAACTGTGATAGGCAGTGAAGAGTGAAATCAAAAATTTACACCCTTAGAAAGCCTGAAGGCGGTGCTTGGTTTTTGGGGTCCCGTACGCGGCTAGGCTCCCAAAAAGTCTCACACATGTGGTATCCCCATACTCAGGAGAAGCAACAGAATGTATTTTGGGGTGTAATTCCACATATGCCCATGGCATGTTTGAGCAATATATCATTTAGTGACAACTTTGTGCAAAAAAAAAAAAAATTGTCTTTTTTCCGCAACTTGTGTCAACATATAAAATATTCAATGGACTCGACATGCCTCTCAGTATATAGCTTGGGGTGTCTACTTTCCAAAATGGGGTCATTTGGGGGGGGGGGTTTGAACTGTTCTGGCATTTTATACACAACATTAGGAAGCTTACATCCACTCTTCTAACCACTTATAGACAAAGCCCTTTCTGACACTTTTTGTTTACATGAAAACATTTTTTTTTTGCAAGAAAATTATATTGAACCCCCAAACATTATATATTTTTTTAAAGCAAAGGCCCTACAGATTAAAATGGAGGGTGTTGCATTTTTTTTTCCACACAGTATTTGCGCAGCGATTTTTCAAACGCATTTTTTGGGGAAAAAATACACTTTTTTTAATTTTAATGCACTAAAACACACTATATTGCCCAAATGTTTGATGAAATAAAAAAGATGATCTGAGGCCGAGTACATAGATACCAAACACGACATGCTTTAAAATTTCGCACAAACGCGCATTGGCGACAAACTACATACATTTTTAAAAGCCTTTAAAAGCCTTTACAGGTTACCACATTAGATTTACAGAGGATGTCTACTGCTAAAATTACTGCCCTTGATCTGACCTTCGCGGTGATACCTCACATGCATGGTGCAATTGCTGTTTACATATGACGCCAGACCGACGCTTGCGTTCGCCATTGCGCAAGAGCAGGGCAGGACAGGGGTGCTTTTTTTTTTTATTATTAATTTTGCTTTTTTATTTTATTTTTAAACTGTTCCTTCCATATATATATATATTTTTTATCATTTTTATTGTTATCTCATTTAATGTAAATATCCCCTATGATAGCAATAGGTAGTGACAGGTACGCTTTTTTTGAAAAAACTGGGGTCTATTAGACCCTAGATCTTTCCTCTGCCCTCAAAGCATCTGACCACACCAAGATCAGTGTGATAAAACGCTTTCCCAATTTCCCAATGGCGCTTTTTATATCCGGGGGGGGGGGACATTCCCTCCCACTGCTTGTAAAAGCAGTCCAGAGGCTAATTAGCCACTAGGATTGCTCTTACATAAAAGCCAGCCGCTGGCTGAAAAGAATGATACCAAGATGATACCTAAACCCACAGGCATCAATCTGGTATAACCATTCAAAGTCCAGCAACATGCTGGTCCTTGTTGGACATGTATTGTAATCTTTTTTTTCATGCAGCCTGTTGGCTGAACGAAAAAAGAGATTGATCGGTGGGTATGCCCACCATTAGAATACCGCCCTTCATCCACCCACTTCTAATGATGGGCATACATGCACCATTTATATATGCCGAAGCATGGGGGCATCCTCCCGCAAAAGTTATGCCGCACACACATGGTCGGACTTTTCCACGGGCATGCCTCCGTCGGAATTTCGACCGTATGTCCGCGGCATTAGGAGCAAAATCGCTCCTCCGCTCCTCCGCCCCTGCTGCCCCAATGCTTCGGCATATATGATTTTTTTTTTAACTGTGGTGGTGAAATCACCTCCTACAGCACTGGGGTCGCAGGGATCAGGCCCGTCTCTGCGAACGCTGCAGTTATGTGTGTTGGGTTTTGTAAGTGACAGTGATCGATTGATACTGCACTTGGGTGGCCTGGGCTGGACGGAGGGGCAAAACGCAGGTGCTAGCAGGTATCTGGGCTGATCCCGCTAACACTGCGTTTTTGGGAGCCCTAAATTGCTGGGGACGCTAGTATAGATCTGATCAATATTATCAGATAATGATCTGTTCAGATACTATACCACTAAGGGAGGTGTATGCTTCACGCGTGGGTGTTAGCGTTACTGGCACTAACCTGACGCTGCCTGGGGTGTGACGCAGACCCTCTCTGACGCTAAAACCTAATTGATATCATCCGCCGGGCGATCAGGGGGTTAAACCTTTATTGGGTTATATACGGCGGGTTCCCTGACACTATAAAAAGCAAACTAACTAACCAGCGTCATCCGTAACACTGATATGGTGATCACTGGTAAAAGGGTTAACTAGGGGCAATCAGGGGGTTAAACCTTTATTAGGTAATATATGGGGGTACCCGACGCTACAAAAACCTGCGGCGAACCTAAAAAAAATAACTGGCTACCTATCGGCATCACCGACACTAAGACAGCGATCAGAAAAACGATCGCTTAGTGACATTGGCAAAAGGGGGTGAAAGGGTTACCTGGGGGGGTGATCAAGGGGTTAAACCTTTGTTAGGTAATATATGGGGGTACCCAAAGCTATAAAAACCTGCGGCGAACCTAAAAAAAATAACTGGCTACCTATCGGCATCACCGACATTAAGACAGCGATCAGAAAAACGATTGCTTAGTGACAGCGGTGCTAGGGGGTGAAAGGGTTACCTGGGGGGGCGAACAAGGGGTTAAACCTTTATTGGGTAATATGTGGCGGTACCCGACGCTATAAAAACCTGCGGCGAACCTAAAAAAAATAACTGGCTATCTATCGGCATCACCGACACTAAGACAGCGATCAGAAAAACGATCGCTTAGTGACACTGGCAAAATGGGGTGAAAGGGTTACCTGGGGGGGCGATCAAGGGGTTAAACCATTAGGTAATATATGGGGGTACCCGATGCTATAAAAACCTGCGGCGAACCTAAAAAAAATAACTGGCTACCTATCGGCATCACCGACACTAAAACAGCGATCAGAAAAACGATCGCTTAGTGACAGCGGTGCTAGGGGGTGAAAGGGTTACCTGGGGGGGCGATCAAGGGGTTAAACCTTTATTAGGTAATATATGGGGGTACCCGACGCTATAAAAACCTGCGGCGAACCTAAATAAAATAACTGGCTACCTATCGGCATCACCGACACTAAAACAGCGATCAGAAAAACGATCGCTTAGTGACAGCGGTGCTAGGGGTGAAAGGGTTACCTGGGGGGGGCGATCAAGGGGTTAAACCTTTATTAGGTAATATATTGGGGTACCCGACGCTATAAAAACCTGCTGCGAACCTAAAAAAAATAACTGGCTACCGATCGGCATCACCGACACTAAAACAGCGATCAGAAAAACGATCGCTTAGTGACGGTGGTGCTAGGGGGTGAAAGGGTTACCTGGGGGGTGATCAAGGGGTTAAACCTTTATTAGGGGGGTTAGGGGGCTACACTGGACCTAAAACTAACTGTAGTGACACTTTTACAGTCACAAATGTCACTGATTGCAGTGATCAGTAAATAAATGGTCACTGCAATCAGTGACACTGTGACTGGGGGCTGGGGGGTGATCTGGGGGTGTCTGGGGGGGGCTTGGGGGGCGATCATGTGCCTATGTGTGTGGTGTCAGTGTGCTGTTTAGTGCACTAACCTTTGTGTCTTCTCTCATGCGGCGTTCGGTATATGTGAGCGCCGCATGAGGGATGACATCACTTCCACCTGCCTGTGTAAACATTACACAGGCAGAGGAAGCATTTGATTCGCCGGGAGCGATCGCGAGGGGGTGGCCAGAATCGAATGGCGGCCCCCTCATCACCGATCGCTCCCGAAGCGATCCCGGCCTCCCACTGTACTGGAGGGGGGTCCGATTGGACCCCCCACCCATACGAAGGCAGGCACGTACAGGTACGTGATTGTGCCTGTCCGTGCCATTCTGCCGACGTATATTTACAGTGGGCGGTCGTTAAGTGGTTAAAATGACTGCTCCAGAAAAAACGTCAGTTTTTAAAACTTCTTTTTGCATTGATACATGTCCCCTGGGGCAGAACCCGGGTCCCCAAACACTTTTTATGACAATAACTTGCATATTAGCCTTTATAATTAGCACTTTTGATTTCAAACGTTCGAGTCCATTGTATTTAATAGGGTTCTAAAGTTCACACGAACATTCTGTCTGTTCGCAGGTTCTGGTGCGAACCGAACAGGGGGGTGTTCGGCTCATCCCTATAAATAAGAATACAATATAAATACCCCAATGGACATTTATAGTTGGTTAAAAAAAGACTTCTAATATTTTGACAAGGATCACTGGGATATATTATTTAGGATGCTGGGATATGAGAAAAATAAAAGCCCATTCAGAATAGGAACCTTGCATTAAAATGTCACCTCACTCCTTAGAGGAAGTAGTTAATGATGGTAGCTACCATAACCTTGTTCTCAGCTGGCTGTCCTTGGCTGTATTGCAACATCCTAAGCTACCGTCCCCAAACCCTTTTTAGGTCAATAACATGCATATTAGTCGTTATAATTAGCACTTTAGATTTCGAACATTCGCGTCCATTGTATTTAATAGGGTTCTAACTTTCGCGCAAACTTTCGGTCCGTTCGAAGGTTCTGGTGCGAACCGAACGGGGGGGTGTTCAGCTCATCCCTAAACAGGAGTATCATGTGCAAGAAAAAAACATGTTTTTCTCGACGTGATTCGTTCTGATTCCTCTCAAGCCTGCCTTGCAGTCACATGTTCAGGAGCACACACACGTTCAGGAGCGTTCAGGCGCCACCCTTTGGGCTGCTTTTGCTGACTCTCCCTCCTGTTTGGCTGAGACACAGCAGTGGCGCAATTGGCTCCCGCTGCTGTCATTTAAAGTCAGTCAGCCTATCAGGAGAGAGAGAGGGGGTGGGGCCAGGCCATGGTTCCGTGTCTGAATGTACTCAGGAAGCTGCTTGCTATGGGGCACTCGATAGGAGGGAAGAGCGAAGAGAAACCAGAGAAGAGGAGGATCTGGGCTGCTCTGTGTAAATCCATTGCACAGAGCAGGTAAGTATAACATGTTTGTTATTTTTATAGAAAAAAAAAACAAGACTTTACAATCACTTTGAGGCCTTGTGCACAGGGCAGCTTGAAAAAGCTCAGTACAGCTTTTTTTTGTTTTACTGAGCTAAAATACAGCCCTTTAATTATAATGTGCCTATGCACACCACCGCGTAGACAAGCGCATTCTTCAGTAAAAAAAAAAAAAAATCAGCTTTTTTGGTCAGTAATGAACGCCTCATGTGCGCAAATGCGCCATTTACCTATTGTGCAGAACAAAAACGTTAGAATATGTTTTCACGCATTTGCGTGAACACATATATGCGAAAATGCACGTAAATGTGCACAAATACAGTAAAACCTTGGTTTGTGAGCATAATTTGTTCCAGAAACATGCTTGTAATCCAAAGAACTTGTATATCAAAGCATTTTTTTACAGGGTATAAAATGGAAGAGAGGCACCTCTAAGTGTAGCAATAAGTTGCTAAATGTTGTACCTTCATTAAATGTAACCATATTGCTACACTTAGAGGCTCCTCTCTTCTTTTTTATACTCAGTTGTGACATGACGCTACTCTTATATCAAGACATTGCTTGTATATCAAGGCAAAATGTATTAAAACATTTTGCTTGTCTTGCAAAACGCTCTCAAACCAAGTTACTCTCAAACCAAGGTTTAACTGTACATACACAAAAAGTCTGGAAAAGCTTAACCGCTTGCCGACTGCCTCCTGTATTTTTATGTTGGCAGAATGGCACGGCTGTGCAAAGTAACGTATATTTACGTTACTTTGAATTTTGCGCCGGCCACACGCGCGCGCCCCTGCCGCGAGCTCCGTGACCATGCCTGCGGGACTCGCGGACTCGATGTCCACCCCGGTGTCCCACGATCTTGTCACGGAGCTGCAGAACGGGGGGTGCCTGTGTAAACAAGGCATCTCCCTGTTCTGCCAAGTGACAGGACACTGATCGTCTGCTCCCTGTAACCGGAAGCAGCGATCAGTGTCGTTTCACAGTAAGCCCAGCCCCCACACAGTTAGAATCACTTCCTAGGACACACTTAACCCCTTCCTAGCCCCCTAATGGTTAACCCCTTCCTTGCCAGTCACATTTATACAGTAATCAGTGCATTTTTATAGCACTGATCGCTGTATAAATGTGAATGGTCCCAAAATAGCGTCAAAAGTGTCCGATGTGTCCGCCATAATGTTGCAGTCACAATTAAAATCGCTGATCGTCGCCATTGCTAGTAAAAAAAAAATATTAATAAAAATGCCATAGAACTATACTCTGTTTTGTAGACGCTATAACTTTTGCGCAAACCAATCAATAAACGCTTATTGCGATTTTTTTACCAATAATATGTAGAAGAATACGTATCGGCCTAAACTGAGGAAAATTGTCGCTCTTTTTTTGTTTATAGCGCAAAAAAAAATCTGCAGATTTGGTGCTGATCAAATACCACCAAAAGAAAGCTCAATTTTGGCGAAAAAAAGGACGTCAATTTTGTTTGGGAGCCACGTCGCACGACTTCGTAATTGTCAGTTAAAGCAATGCAGTGCCAAATCGCAAAAAGTGGCCCGGTCATTTGGCAGCCAAATCCTCCAAGGCTGAAGTGGTTAAACAGGAGTATCATGTGCAAGAGGCCTAAGTCCTAATTTTTCTCTGCTACAATTCAGTAACACTTACAGGTCTCTTCTCCCAGCTTGTGAATGGACAGTGAGAGGAGAAGCAGCAGACTGATAAGATTATTTCTTTGGCATTCTGCTCACTTCCCCATCAGCACATGGCAGCACAATTTTTTTCTCCTTGTGCGCCTTCTCCTTCTCCCAATCTTATGCCGTGTACACACGACTGTTTTTCCTTTCATGCAAAAAAACGATGTTTTTCCCGACGTGATCCGTCGTGATTCTTCTCAAGCCTGCCTTGCATACACACGTTCAGGAAAAAAACGCTTGAGCAAAGCGCGGTGACATACAACACGTACAACAGCACTATAAAGGGGAAGTTCCATTCGAAATGGCGCCACCCTTTGGGCTACTTTTGCTGATCTCGTGTTAGTAAAGTTTGGTGAGAGACGATTCACGCTTTTCAGCCTCGTGCTTTTCAGTCGGTTACAGCGTGACGAATGTGCTATCTCCATTACAAACGCTAGTTTTACCAGAACGAGCGCTCCCGTCTCATACTTGATTCTGAGCATGCCCTTTTTTTTCCCCTCGGAAAAGCATACACACGAGCGGTTTTCGTGATGAGAAAAAGAACAACGGGAAAAAAGATGAGAAAAAATAGAGCAGGTTCTAATTTTTTTGAGGGCAGTTTTCTCGTCGAGAAAACTGCTATGGAGCATACACATGACTGGTTTTCACGACCATCTAAAAAATGGCAGTTTTCTCGTCATGAAAAACCGTCGTGTGTACGCGGCATTAGCTTTGTTGCACACAGACTGCAAGAGGCTGATACACATTAAATTCAGGTACTTACTGTATACTTGTGCATAAATTAATACAGAGGTACATTTAAGTTCAGCTTTTAAGAGACTCTGTCACTTAAAAAAGAATTAGAAAAAGGAAGAAAATATTTTTTTTTCCTGAAAATCATGTAAAATTGAAAAGCTGTTAAAAAAAATGATGGTGAATAAACTGTTGAGAGTTTTAAAAATCAAGTAGGAGTGAAATGTTGTATCAATAAACAATTATTTTCTTAATTTTGTGTTATAAATTTTTGAGGTTTAACAGATATTGAAAGTCACTGAAGCAATAATTGAATAATAAATTGGTAAAAAAACACTACACATGTTAAAAAGACACAAAGGTGCTCCAAGTTATATTATATTATTCATTACATCAAATATTCACTGAGGAAGTAAATTTATTTTTATAAAGAAAGAATGAGCGCAACTGGAAGTGGCATTGTTTATGTGTGCACGCTCTTAGTTTAGTTGAATTTGTAGGCACGGTTCCCATGAAAGTCAAAATGTCTTTAAGTGAGTCAGATTGTATTTTATATTCATATTCACTTAATCAGGTTGAGAAGTACTTTAACTTTGGTTATGTTTGGAACAATAGATTGTCTCCAGTTTTGCATGATCATTAGCCTGGCAGCGAAAAGAATGAGTAGAACTATGATCCTTAGCTGGGATGGGAAGGAGGTGATGCCTAAGCTGAGGATTGTCAGCGGTAAAGAGGGTTTAGTTAGTATACCGGAAATCGCAGATATGCATATAAAGACTTTTTTCCAAAAATGTGAAAATGTGTGGACATTCCCAATGTGTGTTAATGAGCCTTTTTGCGAATAGCCTCGCAGATTTGGATGACAACAGGGGTTGGATACCATTTCAGGTGGAGTTTTTGAGACAGCTCCCAGTAGTTAATGCTTTTGGAGGCTGTTTGGTTATGGTGGATAGCTTGGCGCCATTGCTCATCAGAGAAGGATTCTTTCATTTCTCTTTCCCACCTCAGTGTTGCTGAGTCCTTAACAAATGTACCCTTGGCGTGTAGATAGCTATACATCAATGAGATACCTTTTCGTTTTAGCGAATCTGAGGATAAGAAGGTCCTTACTTTCCCTGGTAGATGAATGATCGAGGTGGGTTTTTTCTCTAGGTATTAGGCCAGTTGCCTATATGTAAATAGGCTTTGTGGGGGTAAGTTTTGTTTAGATTTCAGAGATTGGTAAGGACATTTTTTATCAGCTGCAAGCACAGTAGACATTGTTTTGTGTTTGAAGAAGGACTGGTGATGCAATGAAAATTCTGGGAGTAGAAATTGAAAAATTTCCAATTTCATAGGGATGCATGTGTCCAAGGTTTTGACATTAATATTCGAGACAAAGAACTTCCTGAGGGTTGATGTTATTGTTGGGTGTTTTGTTTTGTAATTGACATTGGGGAACCCACTTGCTAGGAGTAATGAGCCAAGATCCCCTTTGGATACGAAGGTCTGTTCTATGTGTCTCCATTGCTTACCCATTGTGGTGGTTAACCAGTGTCTAGATTGGTCAAACAATACCGCTATAGAGTAGTCTTTTACTTCTGGGAGACCCCTGCCACCCGCTTTCTGAAGTTTTATAGTAACAGAGTGAGGACATCGTGGTCTTTTACTTGACCAAATATATGTTCTCAGTATTCGTTTTATGGAGTTAAAAAAGTGTCAGGGGTGTCTATTGGCAATGCTCTATACAAGTACAGCTGTTTTTTTCGGGAGTGTAAACATTTTGAATGCTGCTACCCTAGCTGTCCATGATAAGTGTTGTTTGCTGATCTGCTGGAGGACTTGTTTACAAGTGTTCAGAAAAGGGAGTGAAATTATGCGAGAACAGTGTGTTAGATGGAGTGGTTAGTGTTATGCCCAGGTATGTCATTGATGATGTTACCCACTTGTATGAAATTTGGGATTGTATTGCCTTTTTTACAGATTCCCACATTCAAGATATTTGATTTTGAGTCGTTGACTTTGTAGAAAGAGCATGCATTAATTATATCTAGTATTTCACAAACTGCTGGTAGGGAAGAAGACGGTTCAGTTAACGTGAGGATGATATCATCAGCAAAAAGGGTGATTTTGTGGTTCTGGTCTGCTATTTGTATACCTGGAATCGATGTGTTGTTACAGATCATTTGGGCCAAGGGTTCCATCATTAAAGTAAAAATTAGTGGGGATAGAGGGCACCTCTGCCTTGTACCATTCGAGATGGCAAAGGGCTCAGATAGGATTCCATTGGTGAATACACAGACTGAGGGCTTGGAATATAAAGCCAATATGGCTGACAGTATATTACCCTGAAAGCTGACAGTATATTACCCTGAAAGCCAAATTTAGTAAGGGATCGTTTTAAGTAGCCCTAGTGTGTCCTGACGAACGCCTTTTTGTCGTCTAGTGCTACGAAGATTGCTGGGGTGTTTTTGGATTCTGCATTATGGAGGAGGTTGATTATTTTTCGTGTAACGTCCAATGCCTGTCTACCCAATGTAAAGCCTACTTTGTCCAGGTGTATGATGTGGGGCTTTATGGGGGCCAATCTTAATATTTTCTTCATTTTTAAGGTAAACCTGCACATTAATTGGTTAAATAAAAAATTAAAAAAAGATTATATTTTAATCACCTATTTGATGATTCTAAGCATAGTTCTTTTCAGCATGGAGCTGATACTGTGAATCTTATGGTGGATCAATCAGCCAAAGCTTGTCTATTTGCGTTTACTGACCTGTATGGTCTAAGATTAAGGTAAGGTATTACACTTGAAGATGACTGGAGAGCTTGGAGTACGTTTTTTTGGATATTTACCATATATCATTTTTACTTTAAATGTGGACTTAAGTTGAGCACTAATATCACAAAATGGACACTGTATATGCAAAATTAGCACATTGTTCACTATTTTTTCATTTGAATTAAACATTTTTTCACTTAACATTAGTTGCTAGTGTTATATGTTGCATTAAGGTTGTTCTATTTATTAGTTATAAATCTTATGTATATTTTTATAGGAACAGTGCACCACTGTTAGACATATTATCAATTGGTCATTAACAAATATTTGCATGGATCCAAGATCTGTAATATCTGGCTATAGTATTGTACATCAGGCAAACGATTCATGCATTCCTCATTGAATCACTGTTCATAATTGTAGCAGGATGTATGCAGTCAACTTATATCATTGCTCAGAGTCACTCAGGCAGCAAATGCTAAACTAAGAAAGTGGTGAAAAAGGTATTCCAATAAATTGTGCAGCTACCATATAACATATCACTTAGAGGTAATTTATGGCAACGTTTCTGCTCTCTGTGCAGCTGCTGGTATTAAAAATACTATTGTACAGATTCAGGTAGTTTTGTTAAAGGCATTTCCACTATAACTAGGGTTAGTATTAATGCTCTCAATAAAAAGTACATTTAATACAAGCCAACATTTTTACAAGCAAATGTAATCTGTGACTTGGAATAAACTGCTCTTTAAGTAGTTTGTCTTAAAAATAAAGTCAGTAAGGGGTGATTGTATGGATAGATGTGTGTGTGCATTTTTTTCATGGCATATCTACTAGTAGCTTTTCAACATTCAGCTGAACTTGTTTTGTAATGTTGAAGATGTTTTGTAGTGTACCAAGCCATTTTTTCAGTTCTGATGAGTGTCAGGAAACAAGTAGAAACACAACCTTCATCCAATGGAAAAAACATCCATGGAAAGACAGATTATTTTGTCTAAGTACAAGATGGAAGGTGTGTAAATTGTGCAACCATCCTTTACTGTTTAAAAAATGTCATCATGGGTGTCAGGAAGGCTTTATAAACATGTGTGTATGCTGTCACAATGATTCTTACAGAACTCATAGATATCAGATTCCATAAATTTAACCTTGAGATCTCCCATCCTGGGTGGGCATCATATGACGTCCTCCCAGGATCACTCCTTGCGCGTGCCCCACGGGCCATGCTTCGGCATGATCTGTCACCAAGTGGACACAGCTAATGACAGATCAATGTTTGAGCCCTCTGCCGGTACCATATAATCTCTGGGACCAATCACAGCAGATCACATGACAATTGTACACAATGGATGGCTTCCATTCATGCCATTCATTGTGTACTATTGTGTTGATCTATGTGATTGGTCACAGTGATCACATGGTGCAGAAAGGACCAATCATAGCCTGTCCTATGTGATTAGCTGTGGCTAATCACAGCTAATCACAATATTACACACTGAATGAATGGATTTCAGAAAAAAATTGTTGCTTATAACAGTGATTATCACTGTTATAAGCAATTATAGTGTGTGAAAAAAAATCCTGATCACATTGTAAATAAATTGTAAAAAAAAAAGAAAAAGCAATGTAATAAAAAATGTTTACATTTTAAAAATATATATATATATATTTTACATAGTATCACCAGTCAGTGTCCCTCATCAACCAGATATATGATGATGCTGTACTTCACTGGTGAGAGTATGTAAAAAAAAGAGTAAAGAAAAAAACATGTTTTTATTCTTTTTATTACAATTTAAAAAAACTTGCCATGTCTCTTATTAAATACCTTGGATGGTCTACTTTCCAAAAATTTGTATTTTTTTCATATATATATATATATTTATATATATATATATATATATATATATATATATATATATATATATATGCCAAAGAGATGTAACAGTATACATTTGGCCTAAATTTACGAAGAAAGAATATTTATTTGCAAAATTTTACCACAGAAACAAAGAAAAACGTTTTTTCCAAAATGTTTGGTATTTTTTTGATTATTTAGCAAAAAATAAAATACCCAGCGGTGATTAAATACCATCAAAAGAAAGCTCTATTTGTGTGAAAAAATAATAAAAAGTTCATATGGGTACAGTGTTACGTGATCACGCAATCGTCATTCAAAGTGTGACAGCGCTGAAAGCTTAAAATCGGCCTGGGCAGGAAGGGGTGAAAGTGCCCTGTATTGAAGTGGTTAAGGAAGATTTGTACTACAGTTGAATCTTACATGAAGACCAAAGTCTGCAAAAGGCAGCATGATCAGTGAACATTTGTTAGGCCCCTTTCACACGGACAGTCCGTTCAGGTCCGCCTGTCAGTTTTTTAGGCGGACCTGAACGGATGCTCCATGTAGCCCTATGGAGCCACGGATGTCAGCGGTGACATGTTCGCTGACATCCGACCCGCTCCGCCAAAGTGTGGGAGAGGAAAACCCTATTTTTCCATCCGTCTGCGGAGCGGATCGGGTGACAACAGATTCTACGGTCCGTCGTCATCCGATCCCCCCATAGGGGAGAGCGGCGCTCTGACAGGGCGGTCCCTGCACAGTGTGCGGGGACCGCCCAGTCATCCGCCGGCTCAGCGGGGATCAACGGAGCGATCCCCGCTGAGCAAGCAGAGCTTCATGGGGCGGATCTTCACGGATCCGCCCCGTGTGAAAGAGCCCTTAGAGAAAAACATAATTGGGCAGCTTAGAAACCTGTTTTTAACGACTGCAGCTGTTACCTTAAATATAGATGGCTAAACTGTGTGATCATGAACAGTGGTTACACCATACGCAAATCCAGATCTTTGTGGTGTGGCTGTAGTACAGTTTTGAATGAATATATAACTCATTATGTTGGAATTGGAACTAAATATCCATTGTTCAGAAAATGCCATTAATCCAGTTGTAAGGAGTGAATACCTTTCATCCATTCTGCCCATTCATAGAGTGTCTTTCATTGCAGAAACTGATAGTAACTATCTATCAATCTTCTACAAATGGAGGAGGCGGGATTAGTCTGCACTTTTAACGACACAGCAGTTACCAATGCAAGGGTCATTTTTCATTGACTGTAAGCATTGTCCCTAGTGCTGATTTAAAAAAAAAAAACACTAAACTTAAGCTTTAAGTGTATTTTTTTACTCATGGCTATTGTGACTGGTGTAACTATAGTAATAACAATAATAGTTTTGTAAATGCATGTTCTAATGGTCATCCAAAATTTGGGATATGTGATTTAAACCAAACCCCTGAGATATGCTCCATTATCTTTATAAATGTACTGTTTTCAATCAGTCATTTCTGACCCACATACCTGCCTTCAGAGAGGAGCAGTAAGCTACAGTTTTTCCATGTAAGAGGGAAGCAATAGCTGCATACATTATAAACAAATATGGTTGCCCTATTTACGTATGCCATAGATTTACTATACATGGTGACATTTTAAATATTAAAATGCATTGATAAGATTATTTATCTGATTATATATTCATATATATCTAAAACAAACTGTAGAAAGATTGTAGTACCCCAATAAAACATACTACATCATACTTAAAGCAACAAGGGTGTTTAAATAAATCATCCATCTACTTGGATATCATTTAATTCCTCTGCTTCACTGTGGGGAAATACAAGGAATGCAAAGAATATGTCAATGATATCTTAAATAGCATGGATTTTTGTAATGAAGTGGAATCCTTGGAATCCAAGTACTGTATTTATTGGCGTATAACACTCACTTTTTTACCCTGAAAATAGAGGGTAAACTGTGCCTGCGTGGTATACACAGGGGGCTTTGGAATGTTTTTTTCCTGAAACTTCCCTCTTAAAGTTAGGGTGCGTGTTATACGCCTATGCGTGTTATACGCCAATAAATACGGTAATTTTACAGTATATTTCCTGTAAGTATAATTTTGCCCAATTTTAGGCTATTGCCATGAATATTTTTCTTAGTCTACATTGCTTCAAATCTGGAAATGAATAAAATAAAAATTGATCACTGTTGTATGTTTGCGCTTGTATTTCTCTATATACCACACAGCAGTGTTATAAAAAAAAAAAACAACCTACAAAGACACAGGGGTTACTAAAACTAAAGAGTGCAAAATCTGGAGCAGCTGTGCATGGTAGCCAATACGCTTCTAACTTCAGCTTGTTTAATTGTAATTTTAATTCTCTTTTTAGTTTATTTTTATTTATTTTTATTGGTTTAACAAGAAAGAAACAATACAAACATTGCATAAGCTCCAGTACAGAATCATTGAATACAGTTCAATTAAGTTTTGACCAAAAAAAAAAACTGGAAGCCTATTGGTTTCTCTGCAGAGCTGCACCAGATTTTGCACTCTCCAGTTTCCATAAATCAACCCCAATGTCATCAAGAAACTATTTTAAGGCTGCTCCCATAAATAAAATGGTTATAATTAGTACCAATTAATGTAGTTCTTGAGTAGAAATGAATTGTGTCACTTGTCAGTTACTACAATTTAGTTGTTTTCTGCCAAACATCAGAACTCACTGCTGACACTGCTAATGTACAGACATTCTCCCACACATAGCTTCAGGCATTGGAAGCTTCAGAGGCAGCAGCCAGACACCTTGGTGATGTCAGGGCAAGTACAGGGCCTACAACAGAAAACTTTGACACTGCTAAATATGTCAGAGGGTAAATACAACTATGGGCTATAACTGACAAATTGCATTATGGATTGCAGCATCAGCAAGTGCTAATTATAAACATTTTATGTATGTGAGTAGCATAAAAAGTGTTAAAGTGGTTATAAAGACTTAACACTTGTTTACCCTAATGCATGACTTGCATTAAGGTAAAACATGTTTAGGCATTAGTATCGTTTCTCCCTTTTACTTAGTTGAGCCCTCATTTAAACCAGCGCTTTGCACATTTGCAGCTCTTCTCCCCATCACTTTCTGGTCTCACTGGCTTTTCTGAGACAATGGGAGCCGCTGGCTTTTCTGAGACAGTGGGAGCCGGTGGCAAGGGAGGGGGGGCGATATGTTTTCTAGTTTTCTAGCAGAAAGTTAAAAAAAATGTTTATTTAGAATTTTTTTTTATTTTGTATTTTTCTGTTTATATAATAAAAAATAGAAAACCCAGTGGTAATCAAATACCACCAAAACAAAGCTCTATTTGTGTAAAAAAAAATGACAAAAATTTAATTTGCGTACATCGTTGCATGACCACGTAATTACCAGGCTTAAGCCCTGTACACACGATCGGTTTTACCGATGAAAACAGTCCGATGGACTTTTTTCATCGGACAAACCGATCATGTATGGGACCCATCGGTCTTTTTTCCATCGGTTTTAAAAAATAAAACATGCTTTAAATTTTTCTGATGGATCAAAAACCGATAGCAAATTCCAATCGTCTATGGGCAAGTCCATCGGATAAAAAACCCAAGCATGCTCAGAATCAAGTCGACACATGCTCAAAAGCATTGAACTTAATTTTTCTCGGCTCATCGGAGTGTTTTACGTCACCGCGTTTGGAACGGTCGGTTTTTTGACTGATGGTGTGTAGGCAAGACTGATGGAAGTCAGCTTCATCAGATTTCCGATGGACAAAACCATCGGATCAGAATCCATAGGATATCCGATCGTGTGTACAAGGCTTAAGTCATGAAGGGGTAAAAGCTTCAGGAACTCCAGCAGTAAACTAACAGTATTGTCCCTTTGCAGCAAACCTTTCTTGAGAGACACAAGGGCTATACCAATCTCCTTCTGTAGATTCTGACTGTTCAATTAGTACACTGACCAACTAAAATTAATACACTTTGAGTCACTGACCGTGAAAATATATGCATGTCTTTAAAGTGGATGTAAACCCGATTCATGAAATTTGAGCTGGGCATATATACCTGCAGTATTTTGTTATCTCTCTTCAATCAGCTAAGTCCCTTAGCTCTCTCCTGACCCATTCCTCTGTTATCAGCCTGATAATTCCTGACAAATTCTCTGACACTTAAGACAAAAGCAGCCTGAAATTTCTGTCAGGGGAGGTTGCTAAAGTAGATTAGCAGGGAGCTGGCCCTATTACAAAACACCTCTGAGAGTATCTGCCTATGATGAGAGGGGGTGTGTGCCTTTCCTCCAATCAGCAATGTTAGCTATCTTGGCTGTATGCCCAGACATCACACTCTGTGTTAAACAGGAATAGAAAATCTCCTAACACAATCTCAACTTTCTAAACAGTATATAAATGTGAAGACAGCAGATATACATGTAAAACCTATAGGGAGATTTGGTTCATCCCTGTGTATCATCTCAGGCTGTTCACTTCACTGGGTGTATTGAGGGTTTACATCCACTTTAAAGTTAGACACCATTTTTCAAGTAAGGGATGCAAAATATTGAATCAAGAGGGTAAACACTGCATGGGAAGAAGCTGTGGCAGCCTATATGTCTTTCTCAGGAAAGGTTTGCTTTAACCACTTGTGTACCTGCACCTTTTATAAACAGTGGCTGGTAGAACAGACTTTAAAAAGCACTCCTGGCTGCTCTTCCAAGTGTCCCAGGCAGTCAAGAGAACCTGTAATAACTCGTTCTCTTTGGTTCAAATGTAAAAGCAATAAAGAGGAGATCCACCCCCCCCAACGCAAAAAGAAGTCAGAAGCTACTAGTACTGCAGCTGCTGACTTTTAATATGTGGACACTTACCTGTCCAGGGAGCCCACAATGTTGGCACTGCAGATGATCCTCAGATCGGCTGACGGGTGCAGCCAACTCAATTCCTGGTAAAGGAACCCGGCAGTGAAGCCTTTCGGCTTCACAGCTGGTTCCCTGCTGCACTTTCTGAGTGGTCCGGCGGCGGAGGAAGGAGGAGGGGGCCTAACTTCCAGTCTCTCGGAAGTTGGGAACGGTACCTGTCAAAAGCAGGTGCTAAATGTGGCCCCGGATGGGGGGGGGGAGGCGGATAAGCGGAAGTTCCACTTTTGAGTGGAACACTGCTTTAAGTGCAAAAAAAAGTAAACAATTAAAACAACATACTGTATAATTAAAAAATATGAAAAGAAATTTGAAGTCCCCGATCCCACATACACATGCATAAGAACATAAACACATGCAGCGGGTGTGCCTATGTACAAAAATGTTGTTTGTGTTACACATGTTACATATTGCCAATGGATTTAGAGAAATAACACTAGAGCCCTCATTCATGGTTAACTCAAAACTGTTAAACTGTAAAGGCTTTTGAAGCATCACCAGTGGAAAATTTTGGGTACCTAAGTTAGTTATCATATCACAGGCACACGCAACTTTTAGGCTTATTATTGGTATGTTTGTTACCTATTTTCTTGTTGCAACCCCCTTTTTTATATATATATTCCAAAAATGGGGGTAACATATTGTGTTTGTGTTTGTGTGCATTAAAATAACTTTAATGTATTTGTTACTGAAAATATGGGTTGGATAACATGTGACATAAAAATTGCAACTACCACCATTCCATTTTATACTTCCAGTTCTCTGCTTTCATAAAATAATATAATGTATACAATATAATTTTGTATATAATATAATATAATCTTTAGGTCTACTAAAATGTGTGCAAAACCTGTTTTTTTCTCCATATTCTATGTTTATAGAAAAATTAAATTATTAGTTGCAATAGTTGCATCATTGCTCTTGTGCTGTTAATAAATACTGATCATAGATTATTTTAAAATACTTTTTTATTGGCTCTTTATAATAACATAATTACAATATCTAAGCATCTGGGGGAGCAAACATGGATTCACTAGACATAGCAAAAAATAAATTACTTTAAGTAAGTCAGCTTCTTTTGATTATTTCTCATTTACTTTTTTTAATTCAGAAAATTAGCATTGGGTGGTTCCCACTTTTTTTTTATTGCACTGCTATAGCTTGTTCAAGAAAATTGATTTTAACTGCCTTGTATAAATTGTAACAATACAATTACTATTATTATAATCCACTCCTGCCCTGTTTAATGAGAAGGTTGTGAGCACTGGCATTTGTAAAGCTGAAAGAGAGGTACAAAGCAGATCACTGACCCCTTCTGTTTCTAATCACTAAAAAAGAAAGAGGTTTCGATTTTAAAATCCCATGAAGAATTGCTCACATTTCCTGAGATCACCTTCTTACACTGTTAGTATGCCTTATCTCTTCTTTAAGAAAATCTTGATTAACAGGATTTCAATGTCTAGAATGCGTCTCATGTTGCCTTTTTGTAGCTACATATCTAAAAATCCAGACAGATATAATTGCTTTGATAAGTGTAATTGATGTGCTGTTTAGATCACCCTGTCAGTCAAAAGCAATTTCCCACCTGTAAGAACAAATTTAACTCTACACATTATTCAGTGTGTTTCTCCTATTCAAATAGGACATCTGTAGATATTTAGGCATAATTATTGCATGACTGCATGACTTAATTCCAGCCATCCAGGCCTCATAACTTTGTATATTCATATGCTTCTATATATGCTTTCTATGTGACCTGTAGTGAACTGATATATGCTTTATACGTGACCTGAACTCATTGTGTTTGTGTACATGTGTGTATGTGTGATCTGCAATGTACTTTTATATTTTTTGTAAAAGTGCAGAGCAAATGTAACAGCATAGTTGCCAACAGTCCCGGGACATTCCCGGTATTTAGACCCTTGTCCCGGTCTTACCGTGTCCTGGGAAAGTTCACGGGAAATTTTTCTGAATTATCACCAGCGCCGCCGCTAGAGGTCTGGGGCTCGGTACTGGTGACTTTGTCTCTGCTGCCATTTTACAGAAGACCAGCTCTCGTGAGGAAGAAACAAAAGGCGGAGCCTGGGTGGCAATGAAAGTGGCTGCAAATAAAAATGGAGCTGCTCCATTTCTATTGGCAGCCACTTTCATTGCCACCCTGGCTCCGCCTCTTGTTTCTTCCCTTCGGCCTCCATGAGAGCTGGTCTTCTGTAAATCGAATCACCATTACAGAGCAGCATGTACTAGCTGCATCTGTGGTGACAAAGTGACAAGCTCCATCTATGGTGACAAAGTGACAAGCTGCATCTGTAGTGACAAGTGCACTGCATCTGTGGTGATAAAGTGACAAGCTGTATGTGTGGTGACAAAGTGACAAGCTGCATCTGTGGTGACAAGTGCACTGCATCTGTGGTGACAAGTGAGTGCTGCATCTGTGGTGACAAGTGCGCTGCATCTGTGGTGACAAGTGTGCTGCATCTGTGGTGAAAAGTGAGTGCTACATCTGTGGTGACAAGTGACACGCTGTATCTGTGGTGATAAGTGCACTGCATCTGTGGTGACAAGTGTGCTGCATCTGTGGTGACAAGTGACAAGCTGTATCTGTGGTGACAAGTGAGCACTGCATCTGTTGTGACAAGTGTGCTGCATCTGGGGAGACAAGTGAGCACTACATCTGTGGTTACAAGTGCGCTGCATCTGTGATGACAAGTGACAAGCTTTATCTGTGAGGATAAGTGTGCTGCATCTGTGGTGACAAAGTGACAAGCTGCATCTGTGGTGACAAGTGAGCACTGCATCTGTGGTGACAAGTAAGCGCTGCTTCTATGATGACAAGTGCACTGCATCTGTGGTGACAAGTGTGCTGTATCTGTGGTGACAAGTGAGCACTGCATCTGTGGTGACAAGTGCGCTGCATCTGTGGTGGCAAGTGACAAGCTGTATCTGTGGTGACACGTGAGTGCTGCATCTGTGATGACAAGTGTGCTGTATCTGTGGTGTCAAGTGACACGCTGCTTCATTGGTGACAAGTGACATGCTGTATCTGTGGTGACAAGTGACACGCTGTATCTGTAGTGACAAGTGAGCGCTGCATCTGTGGTGACAAGTGACACAAACTGCATCAGTGGATCTGGTAGCAGGCGACGTTGCAAGTGATGTGCTGCATCTGGTGGCAGGTGACCTGGCAAGTGACATGCTGCATCTGGTGGTAGGTGACAGTGGCAAGTGACACACTCAGGGCTCCCACTGATTCTGCATTATGGTGAGTTGAACTATTTTATTTTATATTACAATGTAATATAAGAAATAATGCACTTCAATCATCCTGACACCATAACAACCATGGTGTCATGATGATTAAAGCGCTAACACCAGGTGTTTGGAGTATTTTTTCTCTGCTTATTGTTAAACTTTCTGGAATACACATATTACTATTGTGGTGTAGGATCTGAGGCTGCTGTCCCTCCATCCCTCTGTCTTTCCTTCTGTCTTTCCTTCCTTCTCTCTCCTTCTTCCCTCCCTATCCCCTTCTCTTTCTTTTTTTCTATCTCCCTTTCTTTCTCCCTACATCCCTTCCTTCCTTCTCTACTCATCCCGCTTTCATCTCAGACTCTAAGCCACTCACAATATTTAGTTTAGACCACGCACCTCCTGTCATCCTGGCGCGCTTAGCGCGTCACATTTTCCCACCCCCTGCTACACCATGCCTACAAATGAATGCCCTGCCCCCTTATTATAATAAGACTCCACCTACAGACAAAAATGTGTCCCTATACATTTTTTGAGAATGTTGGCAACTATGTAACAGTAGTCTAGACCGCTGTCACTAATAACCCTACAAACAGCTAAGATGATTAGGGTAATTTACTAAAGACGAATAGGCAGTTCACTGTGCAAGGTATGTTGTATTTTGGTAGGGCATGTGACCCAGAGCTTAGTGAATGCGGTGAAGCTCTTCTGCTTCCATCATCCAATTATGTGCAAGCTGTTTTTTTTTTTCTTAAATTTTCCCTGCATATGATTGGGTATTCTCTGCAAAATGAAATTTCACCACTTTCACCAAGCTCTAGGGCAAATTCACTTACAACGTGCACACCCATCTGAACACCTGGTTCACACTAGTGCAAATTCAGATGCGACTTGAGTTGCACAGAATCACATGGCAAAGAAAATCACATTATTCTCTATGGTGCCTTTTTACATCCTGAGCTACTTTGGCATGATTGCAGCATGATTTTGGCCCCATAGATTTCAATGGAAAGACAAAAAAAAAATGCATGTTCATGTATTTTTGGCACATTGATGCCTATTTGACCCATGTATTTGATAAGGCTCCTTTACAATCAGCATCCAGTCTCCCCCTGCCCTAAAATGCAGTGGTATAAAATAAGTATAAAAAATATCAACCAAATCACACTACATTATCGTGCTGATCAGATAAAATATATAGCGTAAACCAACCCCAATGTATTAATGAAATCTGGAAAAAATAAAGATCATGTTCCCTTAAGGCATGATCTATAGCACAGTGCTTGTGCTGTGTAATTTGTCCCTTTCAATGTTGTAATACACCTGGTTGATCCTGCCTGTTCCTGTGTAATCCTCTGTGTAACAGGATGTCCCCATGTTGATGGGGACAAGGGCCTCATCCCCACAACCCTTGCCCAGTGGTTGTGGGGCTCTGCGGGCGGGGGGCTTATCGGAATCTGGAAGACCCCTTTAACAAAGGGGACACCCAGATCCCACCCCCTATGTGAATTGGTAATGGGGTACATTGTACCCCTACCATTTCGCAAAGAAAGTGTAAAAAATTGTAAAAAAAATACACAGACACCGTTGGGAAAGTCCTTTATTAAAAAAAAAAAAAACATTCCAGCGATGAAATCCAGTGTCCCACAGCGATCCAATGACCAGCGCTGTCCACATGAAAGGTCATTGGCTGAGCCTGAGCGGACCTGATGGGGAACTTCCTCCACAGTGTAATAAATTAATAGACCCGCCACCTTCTAAAGTTCCCCATCAGGTCCGCTCAGCCAATGACGCAGGTGTAAGGCTGAGGACCTGATGTGGTACGTGAGAAGGGGCGGGTCTATTCATTTATTATACTGTGGAGGAAGTTCCCCATCAGGTCCGCTCATCCAATGACGTAGGCGGGGTCTGACATACGAGGGGGCGGACCTGATGGGGAACTTCATCCACAGTGTAATACATGAATAGACCTGCCCCTTCTCACGTTCCGCATCAGGTCCTCAGCCTTACACCTACGTCATTGGCTGAGCGGACCTGATGCGGAATGTGAGAAGGGGCGGGTCTATTTATGTATTACACTGTGGAGGAAGTTCCCCATCAGGTCCGCCCCCTTGTATATCAGACCCCGCCTACGTCATTGGATAAGCGGACCTGATGGGGAACTTCCTCCGCAGTATAATAAATGAATAGACCCGCCCCTTCTGACGTTCCGCATCAGGTCCTCAGCCTTACACCTAATTCATTGGCTGAGCGGACCTGATGGGGAACTTTAGAAGGGGCGGGTCTATTCATTTATTACACTGCGGAGGAAGTTCCCCATCAGGTCCGCTCAGGCTCAGCCAATGACGTTTCGTGTGGACAGCGCTGGACATCGGATCGCCGTGGGACACTGGATTTCATCGCTGGAATGTTTATTTTTATTTTTTTATTTTTAATAAAGGGCTTTCCCAACGGTGTCTGTGTATTTTTTCTACAATTTTTTACACTTTCTTTGTGAAATGGTAGGAGTACAATGTACCCCATTACCAATTCACATAGGGGGGGCGTGATCTGGGGGTCCCCTTTGTTAAAGGGGTCTTCCAGATTCCGATAAGCCCCCTGCCTGCAGACCCCCACAACCACCGGGCAAGGACTTTTCCAAGGTGTTGTGGGGATGAGGCCCTTGTCCCCATCAACATGGGGACATCCTCCCCATGTTGAGGGCATGTGGCCTGGTACGGTTCAGGAGGGGGGGCGCTCTCTCGTCCCCCCCTCTTTTCCTGCGGCCTGCCAGGTTGCGTGCTCAGATAAAGGGTCTGGTCTGGATTTTTGGGGGGAACTCCACGCCATTTTTTTTTAAATTTGGTGTGGAGTTCCCCTTAAAATCCATACCAGACCTGAAGGGCCTGGTATGGATATTTGGGGGGAACCGCAAGCATTTTTTTTTTATTTGCGGCAGGGTTCCCCTTAATATCCATACCAGACCTGAAGTGCCTGGTAATTGAATTTGGGGGAACCCCCACGCATTTTTTTTTTTTTTTTATCAATGACTTTTCTATGTATTGCTGGGAGCCGACAATTCATTATAGCCGTAACATTTTTTGCAGGGACAGTTCTAAGCATGGGAAACAAGCGCCACTTCACAGGCATACTATACACACCCTAGGTACGAAATTTAAAGGAGTATTTCACTTTTATTGTTTCACTTTAAGCATTATTAAAATCACTGCAACCCCAAAAAACGTCAGTTTTTAAAACTTTTTTTTGCATTGATACATGTCCCCTGGGGCAGGACCCGGGTCCCCAAACACTTTTTATGACAATAACTTGCATATTAGCCTTTATAATTAGCACTTTTAATTTCGAACGTTCGAGTCCATTGTATTTAATAGTGTTCTAAAGTTCACGCGAACATTCTGTCTGTTCCCAGGTTCTGGTGTGAACCGAACAGGGGGGTGTTCGGCTCATCCCTATAAATAAGAATACAATATAAATACCCCAATGGACATTTATAGTTGGTTAAAAAAAGACTTCTAATATTTTGACAAGGATCACTGGGATATATTATTTAGGATGCTGGGATATGAGAAAAATTAAAGCCCATTCAGAATAGGAACCTTGCATTAAAATGTCACCTCACTCCTTAGAGGAAGTAGTTAATGATGGTAGCTACCATAACCTTGTTCTCAGCTGGCTGTCCTTGGCTGTATTGCAACATCCTAAGCTACCACCCTATATAGAAAGATTGCCAAAAACTGTACCATACAGAGATGCTATTAGATAATGCACTTACATAGAGGGACTGTTGGAGACTGCACACACTTATAAAGAGAGTCTTCCAGACTATTTCAGGCAGAAAGACTATGCTATTCAGATGGCTCTAAAAGAAAGACTGACTCATAAACAGTATATCAAGAGTGTGTCATTCAGTCAGACTGACTCATATACAGTATATGAAGAGGGGTGTGTTATTTTGTTTTCCATGTCAACCCAGCTTTGCCATAAATATTAGTTCATATCAGTTAGAATAATGTATGGGCTTCCCTCCAAATGTTTTGGGTAACCTGAATTCTCCTGCACCTGGACCAAACCATGGCAGTTTGCATCACGCATCTATATGCATTCCTTTTAAGTGGCATCTCAGCACAATAAAGCAATGTACCTAAATTGCAACACACATGGGTCGATTTACTAAAACTGAAGAGTACAAAATCTGGTGCAGCTTCTAACTTCAGCTTGTTCAATTAAGCTTTGACAAAAAAAAAACATGGAAGCTGATTAGTTTCTATGCAGAGATACGTCAGTTTTTGCTCTCCCCAGTTTTAGCAAATCAACCTCACAGTAATGCACTGTGGTGCACTGAATCAGAAAAACATATCCAGGTTTTTTGGTGCATTGATAGCCCATTCAAATGAATGGGCTGCCTTAACAGAATGTGCATTAAGGCACTGCAACAATATAAATACTGATTACTCATGGCTTAGTCGTGTATTTTGAACTCCCCAGAGCCCGCTCAGTATGTTGGGTATTCCACAGGAACCCAAACTATTTCAGGACATTAAAGCGGTAGTAAAATCAGCTTTTTGATTTTTACCTACAGGTAAGCTTATAATAAGGCTTACCTGTAGTTAAAATGAATATTTTCTAAACGTGTACCTGCATGCAGCCAGTGATGTCACTGGCGCGCTCGCTTTGAAGGTGCGGTAACCAAAAGCTCCCACGCTTGCCACTCCCATGCTCATCGCGGCTCTGGCCACTCACACACTTGAAGTCTGTGAACCCAGAAGGAAGACAGAGGGAAGATGGAATCCCTCTCAGCGGACAGATCGCCGCTGAAGGGCTTCATTTAAGGTTTGTATTAAATAATGTACGAATATGCATATTAGCACATTTTGCAGGAAAACTTTTTTTTTTTTACTACCGCTTCAATATATAATGCCTTTCAATTCAGTAAAAAATATATATATTACCAAATATTCCAGTGGCCTAATCTACCCACATCTGCCACCTCTCCCCCTTTTAGGCAACCCACTGTTTTCTCCCAGGCCTGGAATCCCCTTGCGCCTTCCATTGGTGGATCTCCCACAAATTTCATTGTGTCCATTCGTTCCTCACTGGTTGTTCGATTTACACCTGAGCAGAAATTAAAGATAAATATCAAGCACCCCACAATCTTGAACTAATTCAAAATACGGAACGGGACGAGACAAGGCTGTCCATTATCTCCTTTGTTGTTTGCCATAATGGTGGAACCTTTTTGTGTAAAATCAGGAGAAATATGGGAATAGTAGGGGTATGTGTAGGAGCAATGGAACATAAAGTGTCGGCATATGCCCACGACTTGTTATTTTTTTTATATTCACCACAGAATTCTATACCGGCTCTGATGACCGAGGTAGCTGAATACGGAAGGCTATCAAATTTAAAAAATTAATTTTGAGAAATCAGTGCTCCTACCTAGCCACGTTCCCTCTGCAATGGCAACATCTCTGAAGAGCATGTACCCCTTTGTCTGGAATGAAAAATATTTGGTCTATCTAGGGACGCACATTACGCCGGATCTTGGGCTATTGTATGATTTGAATTACGGTTCCCTATTGAAAGAGATAATAAGAGATTTGCAGAAATGGAAGGGTCTAGTCCTAACATGGGTTGGGAGAGTGAGTGCTATAAAAATGACAATATTGCCCAGATTAATCTATTTCCTGCATACGTTCCCCATATCACTCCCACAGGCCTTTTTTTAAAGATCTGAGAAAGGTGTTTGTTGCATTTGTATGGAACGATAGGCGGCCAAGACTTTCCCATAACATAATACGCAGGGGGAGAAAAGAAGGAGGACTTGGATTACCGGACATTGCTCTATATTATAGAGCAATGTCACTGGTAAGGATTCAAAATTTGTGTCACGATTCCACTGGTAAAAGGTGGGTCGCATTAGAGCAGGAAATAGCAGGATGGAACTTAGCGGGGGTGCCATGGATCCCGAGCATATCTAGGGGTCTTGCAGAATGGACCTCTCCTCTGACGTGGAACACTCTTAAGATATGGGATAAACTGAACAAAATGGGGGAGTATGCCCCCCAGGTCTCCCCCCTGACGCCATTAGAGGGATTGCCTTGGTTCCCTCCGGGGGAGGAAGCTGGGTTTTTGGGATCATGGGGGAGTGATAGAAATAGGACATGTGGAAAATTTGCACCAGGAAGGGAGTTGATCCCTTTTTCAGAGTTGGTATCAAGGTGGGGGAGTACACCTATGGGCGAATGGAGATATTACCAATTGAGGTGTTTTTTTGCCAAGTTAAAACCATTACTAAGGCCTAGAAAGTCCCTTACAATGTTTGAGTCCCTATGTATTAGCATACCGGATGACAGACACTTATTGTCGCAAATGTACAGATTGGTCTTATGCCGCGTACACACGATCGTTTTTAATGTCATTTTCAAAAACAACGTTTTTCTCGACGTGATTTTTCTTGTTTCCTCTCAAGCCTGTCTTGCATACACACGTTCATAAAAAAAAACGCTTGAGCAAAGCGCAGTGAAGTACAACACGTACGACGGCACTATAAAGGGGAAGTTCCGTTCGAATGGCGCCACCCTTCATGTTAGTAAAGTTTGTTGAGCGACGATTCACGCTTTTCAGCCTCGTGCTTTTCAGTCCGTTACAGCGTGACGAATGTGCTATCTCCATTACGAACGCTAGTTTTACCAGAACGAGCGCTCCCGTCTCATACTTGACTCTGAGCATGCACGTTTTTTTTCCCCTCGTAAAAGCATACACACTACCGTTTTTCACGTCGTTAAAAAAAACGACGTGAAAAACGACGTGAAAAAATAGAGCAGGTTCTAATTTTTTTAGCCCATTTTTCACGTCATTAAAAATGCTCTGGAGCCTACACACGATCGTTTTTAATGCCCAATTTAAAAAATGGCATTTTTAACTACGTGAAAAACTATCGTGTGTTAGGGGCCCAAAATACAACAGTTCCCTATTTTGTCAGGGAATGGGAGAGTGAGCTGAAGCAGGTTTTTTCTCCTTAGCAGGTGAGGAGACTTATTGATTTGGTACACTCTACCTCCATAAGTACACGAATACAAGAAATGTCATATCAATTTCTGGCAAGGTGGTATCGGACTCCAGTTAAAACGGAGCTCCACCCGCAAATTTTTTTTTTTAAAGTCAGCAGCTACTAACACTGTAGCTGCTGACTTTTAATCAGGACACTTACCTGTCCTACTCTCCCGCGTTGATGGCCCCCCGATGCCGATCCCTCGATCGGTGCAGGTCCCACGCCGCCATCCACACTAAGGGAAACAGGCAGTGAAGCCTTACGGCTTCACTGCCCGTTTCCTACTGCGCATACGCGAGTCTCGCGCCGACGTGTGAATGGGCGGCTTCTCTCTGGGATTACACACAGTTCCCAGAAAGCAGCGCGCCCCATTCACTAGAAGAGGATGGGGAAGAAAACAGACCGCGGTTACGGAAGAGGCAGATTACGGACATCCGCATAGCAACGGGTATTTCGGGTGAGTATAAATTTTAATTTTTTTAAAAAATTTTTGTTTTCTATTTTATTTAGTTTTTTTGGTGAATTTTTTTTTTCTGGGGGGAACTCCACTTTAAGATGGCACAGATGTTTCCGTCTCTAGATGCTAAATGCTGGAGAGGATGTGGTCAAAAAGGGACGTATTTACATTTGTGGTGGGAGTGTCCCCAAATTAAAGTTTTTGGGGACGCGATCATCCCATGGGTTATGAAATTAACTTTGGATCCCATAGAGGTAACACCACTATATTGTTTGTTCCATGGGACTACAAGATCCATTAAATCATACAAGAACAGTATTACCCCACACTTACTGAACACAGCTAAATTACTAATTCCTATGCTATGGAAACAAACTCGAGGTCCTACCTTGTTGGAATGGAAGAGGGAAGTCAATTTAATTAAGGAGGCTGAGAAATGGATATATGTAGTTAAAGATAAACAAGACAAATTTAATGAAATATGGGCAGGATGGGAGCAGCACTCCTCGGGCAGGATGGGAGCAGTAAGATAGGTAAAAGAAAAGAAATAGGTGAGATTAGACTAAATAGATGAATAGAAAGGAATACCCTGTATGCTTCTCCTGACTGAGCTGTGTTGAGACCCCTGGGAGGAGAGGATTCCCCTTCTCTTTTTTTTCCCCTTCCCGCTTCCTCCCCCGTTCCTCATCCCCCCGTTCCCCCTCCCCTTTTTTTTTGGGTGTGGGGTGCAGGGATGAGCCGAACACCCCCCTGTTCGGTTCACACCAGAACCTACGAACAGACAGAATGTTCGCGTGAACTTTAGAACCCAATTAAATACAATGGACTCGAACGTTCGAAATCTAAAGTGCTAATTATAAAGGCTAATATACAAGTTATTGTCCTAAAAAGTGTTTGGGGACCTGGGTCCTGCCCCAGGGGACATGTATCAATGCAAATTGTTTTTTTTTTTAAATTGACGTTTTTACGCAAGCAGTGATTTTAATAATGCTTAAAATGAAAAAATAAAAGTGACATTTTCCTTTAAATTTCATACCTGGGGGGTGTGTATAATATGCATGTGAAGTGGCGCTTGTTTCCCGTGCTTAGAACTGTCCCTGCACAAAATGTAATTTCTGAAGGAAAAAAAGTAATTTAAAACTCACTCGCGGCTATTAATGAATTGTCGGCTCCCGGCAATACATAGAAAAGTCATTGATAAAAAAATAAAAAAAAGCGTGGGGGTCCCCCCAAATTCAATTACCAGGCCCTTCAGGTCTGGTATAGATATTAAGGGGAACCCCGCTGCAAATTAAAAAAAAATGCGTGCGGTTCCCCCCAAATATCCATACCAGGCCCTTCAGATCTGGCATGGATTTTAAGGGGAACTCCACCCCAAATTTAAAAAAAAATGGCGTGAAGTCCCCCCAAAAATCCATACCAGACCCTTATCCGAGCACCCAAACTGGCAGGCCGCAGGAAAAGAGGGGGGGACGAGAGAGCGCCCCCCCTCCTGAACCGTACCAGGCCACATGCCCTCAACATGGGGAGGATGTCCCCATGTTGATGGGGACAAGGGCCTCATCCCCACAACCCTTGCCCGGTGGTTGTGGGGGTCTGCGGGCGGGGGGCTTATCGGAATCTGGAAGACCCCTTTAACAAAGGGGACCCCCAGATCCTGCCCCCCCCATGTGAATTGGTAAGGGGTACATTGTACCCCTACCATTTCACGAAGAAAGTGTAAAAAAATGTAAAAAAAGAACACACAAACACCTTGGAAAAGTCCTTTATTAAAAAAAAAAAACATTCCAGCGATGAAATCCAGTGTCCCGCGGCGATCCGATGTCCAGCGCTGTCCGTCATTGGCTGAGCGGACCTGATGGGGAACTTCCTCCGCAGTAAATGTATAGACCCGCCCCTTCTAAAGTTCCCCATCAGGTCCGCTCAGCCAATGACTAGGTGTAAGGCTAAGCGGACCAGATGCGGAACGTGAGAAGGGGCGGGTCTATTCATGTATTACACAGTGAAGGAAGTTCCCCATCAGGCCCGCTCAGGCCAATGACGTAGGCGGGGTCTGACATACGAGGGGGCGGACCTGATGGGAACTTCCTTCCCTGTGTAATACATGAATAGATCCGCCCCTTCTAAAGTTCCCCATCAGGTCCGCTCAGCCAATGACTAGGTGTAAGGCTAAGCGGACCAGATGCGGAACATGAGAAGGGGCGGGTCTATTCATGAATTACACAGTGAAGCAAGTTCCCCATCAGGTCCGCCCCCTCGTATGTCAGACCCCGCCTATGTCATTGGCCTGAGCGGACCTGATGGGGAACTTCCTTCACTGTGTAATACATGAATAGACCCGCCCCTTCTCACGTTCCGCATCTGGTCCGCTTAGCCTTACACCTATTCATTGGCTGAGCGGACCTGATGGGGAACTTTAGAAGGGGTGGGTCTATACATTTAATAGACTGCAGAGGAAGTTCCCCATCAGGTCCGCTCAGGCTCAGCCAATGACGGACAGCGCTGGACATCGGATCGCCGCGGGACACTGGATTTCATCGCTGGAATGTTTTTTTTTTTTTTTTTTTAATAAAGGACTTTTCCAAGGTGTTGTGGGGATGAGGCCCTTGTCCCCATCAACATGGGGACATCCTCCCCATGTTGAGGGCATGTGGCCTGGTACAGTTCAGGAGGGGGGCGCTCTCTGTTCCCCCCCTCTTTTCCTGCAGCCTGCCAGGTTGCGTGCTCGGATAAGGGTCTGGTATGGATTTTTGGGGGGACTCCACGCCATTTTTTTTTTAATTTGGGGTGGAGTTCCCCTTAAAATCCATGCCAGACATAAAGGGCCTGGTATGGATATTTGGGGGGAACCGCACGCATTTTTTTTTAAATTTGCGGCGGGGTTCCCCTTAATATCCATACCAGACCTGAAGTGCCTGGTAATTGAATTTGGGGGAACCCCCATGCATGTTTTTTTATTTTTATCAATGACTTTTCTATGTATTGCTGGGAGCCGACAATTCATTATAGCCGCGAGTGATTTTTAAATTACTTTTTTTCCTTCAGAAATTACATTTTGTGCAGGGACAGTTCTAAGCACGGGAAACAAGCGCCACTTCACGGGCATACTATACACACCCTAGGTACGAAATTTAAAGGAATATTTCACTTTTATTGTTTCACTTTAAGCATTATTAAATTCACTGCTCCCAAAAAAACAGCAGTTTTTAAAACTTTTTTTTTGCATTGATACATTTCCCCTGGGGCAGGACCTGGGTCCCCAAACACTTTTTATGACAATAACTTGCATATAAGCCTTTATAATTAGCACTTTAGATTTCTCCCATAGACTTTTCGAATTTGCCGCGAACACCCCAAATTGTTCGCTGTTCGGTGAACGGGAGAACAGGCAATGTTCGAGTCGAACGTGAGTTCGACTCTAACTCAAAGCTCAAAGCTCATCCCTAGTGGGGTGGGGTGGTGGGAATAAATAAGGTTTGTATTATGAGTAATAGAAGGGGCAAGATAGCTCTAGAAGCCTCGTAAGGTATATTTATCCCCTTTTGTTTTTTCACTAATTATTAGGGATACTTGGTGGGGTAGGGTGTATAGCCCCTTAATTACATATGGGTGAGAGGGTAATGGAATAGATATGGTTTATATCACGTGCAATAGAAGGGGGAAGATGGTTTAGTGAACATTGTAAGGTTAACTGGTCCCTCCTTCTTCCCCCCCTTGTTTTTTTTTTTTTTGGGGCATAAGGTTTATCATTGGTGGGGATGGAGGGGGGGAGGAAACTTTTTTGGAATTTTTTTGTTTTGTTTTTGGGAGGGGGGATACTAGATCAAAATTAATGTGATGTTAATGTATGATGTTATGTATGTCAATAATTATGTGTTAAATAAAAAAAAAAAAAATGATTATGAAAAAAAAAAAGCACCCCACACTGAACTTTTTTTACAAATTAAACACTGGTTAACTTTGGTACTCGCTGATAGAGACTGGACTATTCAACTGTCAATGTTTGAACACATATGTCATCGGAAGCCTCTCTCTCCCAAACTTATATGTACCCTCTATTCACAGTTGAATAACCTCCAAAATCCCTACAACCACATTTCCAGATGTGAAAGCGACCTTAAAACCACTAAGGATAGGGAAGGCTGGTCTCAAATTTGGACCACACTGACTTCATGCTCCATTTCTCCCTATTGAATCGGCCTTCAAAACCGTCACAAAGTGGTACGTGGTTCCATCCTGCCTGCCACATCTTTTACCCATCTGCTTCTGGCACCTGTTTCAGGGGTTGCTCGGCTCCAGGAGACATCCTCCACATATGGTAGACATGCCATATGCTCTTCAAGTTCTAGACAAAAGTTCCTAAACTCCTACAATCATTAACAACCTTCCCCTTCCCTAGAGATCTGTGGCATGACCTGTTAAACCTGAAACCAAATATCAATTCAAACTGGCCACATTTGTACTATTGGCGGCAAAGCAAACAATAGCAAAATCTTGGAAATAACAGTTCATACTCTTTACAGAAATTTGCCACCGCCTAGACTACTTTCCAGTATCATTTCAGATACACACGGGAAATTTGTCAAAATATAGACCCTATGGATCTAATACGCCCACCTTTTCAGATCAACAGCTAGCTACACGGCGCTATAAGTGCTGAGACCCTGGGGTTCTGGCTTGGGTGCTCTAGATGTCCAATTACACTTCTCTTCTCTCTTCCCAGTCCTCTTTTACTTCCCTAGGCTCTTCCGTAGGAATGGAAAAAATAAATCAAAAAAGCGCAACCCAATGTGATTGATAACAGTGAATCTCTGAAACAATGTGAAATTCCAACCGATATCCCAACCGATATCTCAAAGCTGGAATATAAGTGAAACAAACATATATAAATGGAAAAAGATAAATTGATCAAAATAAAAATAAAACTTATGACATAAAACTCTCAATTGATAAAAGTCCATATGATGTAATATCTATGGGAAACTAGTCCAAAGATGACATATATAGGATTGTTGCCGTGATGGAATTCCTATGCGGCGGAAGGCGTAATGCTCAGACAGGTTGACAGTATAAGCTTCACATCCAATAGTAAGTAAATGGCTTGCTTACCAAATATAAGATGATATTGGGCTCGGGACTAGGCCGACCTGCCTTCACTCCATCTGTTCTCGGTGTTCACCACACATGGATCGATTGGGAAATCCAGAGGCGGTCACTTTGGCGCTGAATCCCACAGACTGCGGGCACTTCAAAAATGTTTCGCTTGCCGTAAGGTGAGTATTGTGTTTTTTATATAACTCACGTTTTCCACATACAGCAAGTTTCAGAGATTCACTGTTATCAATCACATTGGGTTGCGCTTTTTTGATTTATTTTTTCCATATGTTTTGAGTCCTTTTCAGGCTAATTGAATAGCAGCACCCACCCGTCAGGTGAAGGTCATACCATTCACCCTTCTCTCACACATTTAGAGCATCACACTTAATTTGTGCTTCAACACACTTAAGTTTTAATTTTTTATTTAATTTTGTCACTGTTTAAGGCAGCGCTGGATTTTTTCCATTTACTATTTGATCTTCCGTAGGAATAACTTTCTTATTATGCGCTTCTTTGTTTGTTTTTGTATAGGTGAATTTTATACACTGACATCTCATCCACCGGCGCTTGTTTTCCTGGTATAGGCTTGTGGATTTCCTTCTTTGTTACCTACAATGTTTCTCTGTTGCAATATGATCAATGTACCTTTAACATACTTAATGTTCTGTCATTTGCTATGACTTCTCTATTTGATGTATGACCACTTTTGACTTGCAAGTCATCGACTTTATGCTTTTATCTGTGTACCTGACAGTGGTCACAAGCTACATTCTTTAAAATGTTTCAATAAAAATTTATAGAAAGTGAAAAAAAATATATATTTACTTTAATAATTTAATGCATTTTTTAAAATCATCATTAAGGATGCTCATAGACCTGAAAGGGAACTCAAAAGTGCAGAAATGATGTAACTATGGAAAGTACAAGAATAAGATCAGCACTGGCAGTGCCAGTACCTAGTCATTCAAAAGCAAACAAATTGGCTGTTTATGATTTCTTGTCTTTACGTAAATATTCAATTTTTTTTTTCCATTAATCTCTAAAGCCTTGTACACACGATACAATTGTTGGCAGAGGATTGTCTTTTGACAGACTGTTGTCCTAAAATCTTACCATTAGTACGCTTCTTTTGACAATTGCTGTCCAATTTTCCGCCAACAAATGTTGGATAACAGGCTAGTAAATTTTCATCAGACAGCGGTTTGACGTCTGATTTTCGTATGGTCAGTACACAAATCTGTCACACAAAAGTCGAAAGTACAAACACGCATGCTCGGAATCGATGCTCACAAACACAAAATTAGCAGAAGGGGTCTAAAGGGTAGCATTCAAGTGCTGAAATTCCTCGTAGTACGTCACTATGTTCGTGTTTGTGGCACAACAATTGTGTACCGTTAGTATGCAAGACACGATCCTGGCACATGCCCTTTTGACAAAAATCGGACACTCGGTTAGACCCCTTTCACTTTCTCTTAGACTGAGGTAGTTTTCAGGCGTTTTATCACTAGAAATAGTGCCTGAAAACTGCCTCCCATTCATTGCAATTGGTGCTTTCACACCCTGGTGGTGCGCTTGCAGGATGCAC